>CM062206.1:20880000-22147500 GCA_031216445.1 Lateolabrax maculatus
GAATGAGATTTTTTAATAACGCAGGGGCCTTTCCATGTGTTTATTAACAAGAATCTCGGATGTTTATTAAATGTTGTGTTTTATGCACACTCAGAGTCTAACTGTTTGCCCTGTAGTGGGATCCTTGTGCTGTCTTACATGTGTTCCTGGTAATTAGCACAGTGAAAATGAGGGTCTAGGCAATGAGGCAAGATGGAAATATCAATTGAATTACTTATTTAAAACATCATCTGTCCAACATCCTAAAGTACCCTATAGGTGCTAATGTGTTTTTGGCATAGAGAGAGTGGTTTTAAGACTTAATGGAAAACCCTTCACAGTAAATTCCTCCTCCTCAGCATTTGTGATTTGGTTTTGGAACATCAAGCAGCAACAGTGGAGTGTGCAGCAAGGTTGTTTATATGTTTTACAGCTTTTTAAACCTATGAGTAACTGTTATACATTTAAATTTCAGCCATTAAAAATAAACCCATATAAGACTCTACCTGTCATCTATTAATAAATCATCACACCTAAAATAAGATCAGTGAAATCTGTATTGATCAATCATCTTTGAATCTTTGATAAATGCTCTTAGGCATTAGAGTAGAAGGTCTTTGATGATGAATAGTCGTCATTTTGATGTCTGATTAAAATAACTACACAATAAACACATGTACACATGCAGGAATGTCTTCATTTCCCACATTGTTGTTCATTTTCATTGGGATCAATTTCAATTGATCAATTATTTTGAAAGGACAAACTCATAAGGATGCTTGAACACCTAAAGTGACTTGAAGTGTTATGTCAGATGATAAAAATGAGTTCAAATGGAGAGGGGATTTGTAGCGATTCAATCAATCCGACACTGTCACACCCATGAAATGTGGATGTCACATCCATGAAGGGTAATTTCCTTCTGGTTTTCAGCTAACATTCCCAGGCTGACTAAACTTCCATGGTGCCCGAGGAGAGCGTCCCGGAGAGGGATGTGCTCATTGGTATCCAGGTTCACCACTCACAGCTGCTTCAGGCTGGCTTGCAAAAACTCATCTCCACCCTTTTCTGCATAAAAGCCTGACAGTCTCACCTCAGACTCACCAGCTGATGAGTCTCATCTGGATGGTTGTTAAGTGGAGCTGCTGCGATAGTATCTATCTTAAAAATATAGTCTTACTTTCTTTTAAACAAGTAAAAATATGAAAATAACTTGACTTATTCCAATGCAAATCTTCTTGTTTCAAGGATTTCCTTCAATACTAATTATTTGCATTATTTGGCTAATTGGTTTCTACAAATTAATTTATCTTTGGAAACAAATTGGATTATCACATCCAATTGGCAAAATGTTTTGATATGTTTTAAGAAAAAGTATGTATTTTAAGTCTTACTTAAAGACATAACTAGTTATTAAAGGACAATTCCCCCTGAAAACCCAATTTGGTTAGTCTAATTAGCTTCATTGTGGAATGTAGATGACATTATAGCATGTCAGGTTATTTACAGCAGGTACAATAGAGTTTAATTTTATTAGATGGTTATGATGTCAGTGGTCATTTTGCTATATATATCCCTCATTTCCTTCCTGTGGGTCTTCCTTGCCTAAGGAAGACCTGTTGTCGGTCAAAACGGCGCTAATAAAATTAAAGGCAGCCATGATTCCAGTGTGTGGTTACTCCTTTTAGTACAATAGAGAACTTACATTGAACCATCATACAGGAAGAAATATATCGTAAAGAAAAACAAATCTAATAATTTTCTCTTGCTTTCTCTCAACTGAAAAATCGATGGCTCTCCTGCTCCAACCCTTTCTCCTAGAAATTACGTTTATACAAATTTACTTTGCCAGTTACCTTTCATTAGGTAACGTAATTGCTGCCTGGATTATGTTCAATGTTTTTTCCAGTCAAGGAAGTGTCATGTTCTTGTGCTGCACAGAGGTCATAGGGAGGTATTCAGGGTGTTCGGTGGTTGATGTTCAACGCACATGAGTTTGACACCAAAGACTGAGGTTCACATCCTGACTGTTTGAGGTTAGGTTAAGGCTTTTAAAAAACGTTAGTTAAGGTGAGGACAAGATTATGGTTTTGGTTGAATATAGAAAAAAGTAAACACATCCTTTCAGCATTGACTTTTTCAATATACGATCATTGCATAACCTTAACCAAGCGCTAACCCTTAAAATATTAATCATGCTCTAGTTGCTTTGTACACGTATTGTGTTGCAAGAGCAATTACTGACGAGAAAACAAACTAAATATGTCGTCGATCAATATTTGCAGATATGTTGGAACATTGCACAATTTTTTTTATGAAAAACCTTTCCTCATTAAAATAATAAAAAACTTAAATCGAGTAGCATGAAAACATATTTTCTGCTGAAAATTTGTAGCGCATAAATGTAATTTCTAGTGGACAGGGATGAATTTGCTTAATAGCAAAATGTAAATGACACTATAACAAGTCAAAGTATTTCCAGCAGATACAATAGTTTAATAGCAGGATGTGTCAGGTTTTAGTTCTTCTCTCTCGACTCACTATGTTGTTCCCACATTGGACAATCATACAGGAAGAAATATATTATCAGGCAACAAACTTAACAACTGTGTGGCGCTCCTCCTCTTATGTTATCTGTTATTATTGTTATTACTGTCACTCACTTCACTTGCATGTAACAAATCAGCAGCATAGTACAAAGAGTTTGGACATTTGTTTGGGAATTTGCAAAATATACTCTGGGAAATGTAGGAAATCCACCATAGAATATAAAAATACATTTCAACACTTTATCACAAAATGTGCTGATGTACACAGAATAATGATATACATGGTTAAAGAGGATCTTCCACTGAAAAAGAGAGCTGTGTTGTGCTTCTGCAAATGTGATTGAATTGACCACTTGAGGTAGTTTGGGATTGATTAATAGATTGACAGAAGGATTGACTGTTATTTAACACTGGATGTATGGACAAACTGGCTGTCCTCTCCTTCTCCTCCTGTGTGTCTTAACCTCCTACTCGTGTGTGTGTTTTGCCAAGCTTTAGAAAAATATTCCAATCTGCGGAGACGTAAATTTCATTTTAACACTTCACTCCCTGTCTCCCACACAAATTTTAAATGAACTCACTGTTTTCAGAGAAGTCACAACTATCATTTCTGTCTGGTTTTTAACTGGTTTCTGGTTTATCAGTCGTGCTTCATGTTTCTTGTGCTGCCGTGCCACAGGGAAATTATACAAAATCTGTGTAGAGTAACTTTGTAATGATAGTTGTTTTTACCAAAGGAAAGCAAAATCAGTATCTCTACAAGACTTTATTTATACATTTGACTCTGCAGTGTTATTTGTGTCCCCTTGCTGTATTTTCTTTCTTTGGTTTGGTGGCATTTCTAGTTAATTTACAGTTGATTATTTCTAATGTATTTACTGACTGTGAAGCACTTTGTAACTTGCTTTTGAAAAGTGCAATGCACACAAAGATTATTATTCTCAGAGGTATTTTGTCATTGTGAGTCTAAATGTCAAATCTGTACTGCTGGAATTGGCCTAAAGTCGCCCCTCCCACAATTAAATCTCATCTCTTTTCCACATATGGTACATTGTTATTAGATTACAGTTCCCATGATTTCCTCATTGTCTCCTGCAAAATATCCACAGCAAAAAGCTGGATGGAAACAGCAAGAAGGCTGCTCATTTTCCTATGAAAAACAATTTGTCATGACCTGAGTAAAGATAGTAAACTGGTAAGATCTGACTTTATGCATTTTTGCCAAAATAATAAAGGATCCCTGTAACTCGTCCTTGTTTTAAATGTGATTTACACACAGTATGTTTCCTGTAATGACTTCCAGCTAGCATTGTCCTTCTGTAGTAGGACCTAGTTTCAGCCTGGTTTAAATGCTGCATCCCTGCCATGTTGGATTTATGGTTTCAGAAAGTTACAGAAATGGTTGGACACAGCCGTCAGAAAGTAGTGTGGGAGTGGGTTTCTGAAGGTATTTGACCGTTTGACAAGCACTTCTGATGGAGTATACTGGCACCTTTACACACAATAAACCCCTCTTACTTTAGAAAAAAATAATAATATCTGCAGCATTATGTTACGTGACGAATGTCCAATATTTACTTTCCTTTTAGCTCTTGTTGTGTCTCTTCCTCTTGAGAAAAAGTGCCCAGTTCTGCTGCTAAATGCTGCACTATGTGCACCAGTGAGTTGCTTACCTTGTCTCTCTGTCGTTTGGTGCTGGGCAGGTAGTGCAGAGGGTTTATCAGAGCTTTTTTACCAAAAACAGCTACCTGCTGCATCGCATCTGCATCTGACCTGGAAAAATAAGCACTCTCACCTTTTTCTTTGTTTGGTTTCGTGAAGACCAAGGGTAGTCAAGTCAAGCTTTAACAGTAGATCTAGTCCTAACTAAGACTGTGCAGATACCAGAATAGCAGGCAAATTATTCCCAAAAATATATGATGACAGTGACACTGTACTATTCTTCAGCATAACTCATTACAAGCCAGGAGCCCTGGAGAGGGAGTGAAATAGAGAGAGAGAGAGAGAGAGCGCGAGAGAGAGAGAGAGAGAGAGAGAGAAAGAGAGAGAGAGAGAAAGAGAGAGGGAGAAAGAGAGAGCATCTGGTGATGTTGAGATGATTTACTTTGGTGTGACGTGGAATTATACATCAACAGTGTGTGTCGAGTGTGTGACAAGACTAAATCTCACAAAATGTGAGAACTGGATTTCAGGATGTGCTGCTTGTTCAGTTGTGAGTCTAAAAATCCTACTTAAATCCTACTTACATAACTGCAAGCTGCTTGGATGGTACTTCATAGAGGTTCTCCTTTTTCACCTCCATTCGGAGCTTGTTTTTATTCCCCATATTAACTTCCACTTGTGTAATTTAAGGATAAGGCTGCCGTTAATGTATATTTTGTTACTGTGAATAAATCCCATGAATATACCAAAACCATCAATGCATCAGTCCGTCTCTCGGTACCTTCTGACTTCCCTACTCTGTCTGTGGTACTCAGCCCGAAGCACATCTGTTCCAACTGAAGATGGAAAAACAGGTCACAGTTTATAGCATCATTTAAAAAAAATGCTCAGTGATTTCCTGAAATAGCTGGACACTGTAGATTTTAGCAAATGTTAGACAAAAAGGAGTAAAAGGTGCATTTGTTGGGGCCCATTAGTGGCGGATTAATAGACATGTTCATGGTAATGAAGGAACATGTCACCCAGTGCTGCTGTTTCATTATTTTTGATGATTTTTTGGACAAAAATGGAGCTTTTTGGCTGGGGCGCTGTGATGGCCCAGTTGCCTGGTAAACAAATTGTATTGGTATTTTGTTTTGACTTCATTATTCAGTCTAACATTGTGTTAATTTTATCTGCTTTCTTTTTAGGATGGGGACTTATTGTTCCCTGACATATCAGACCTCTTGAGATTGAGTAGGCTGGTGGTTGCTAATTTGTTTTAGTGCAAGGAGCAGTTAATTTAACTTTTGTCATGTCAATCAAAGACATATGCCTATTTACAGTAAGAGCCGTTACTTTTAAAAGTCGACTTACAACAACGTGAGTGTCTGCTTCTATCTCATCTTTTCTTGTTGTCATTTCTTTGGACAATTTTTCTATTTCCATTTTTCAGGCTGTGGAAAAGGGAGAAATCTCACCTATCAAGGTGTTATTGGTTGGTTGTATTTCCAACCAGGAAAATATACATCAATTACCACAACACCACTGAAATCACTAAAAATAACTTGTGGACTGCAATTCAGAGGTCTAGGATATGGGTTGGTGGCCCAGCAGACTAAGATGTACAGTATAGGGGCCATATCCTCAGTCTGGACGGAAGCCTTCATATCATGTAATCACTGTTTCTCTCAACCAAATGTTTACTGTCATTCTCTGCTGTCAACACTATCCAAAAAAAGCAAAATACCATAATCTAACATTTAAAAAACTAAAAAAACAATCTAGGATCAATGTAGCCATAAGAGTGTTCATCATTATCACTTCCTAAACTGTGTCTTGTGTGTTCTGTATGAGAGGAAGACACAGAGGGCTGTGAAGTCATTCTACTCAAATTAAAACAGAACTAAAATTGGTGTTATGAGGTTTTCACACGATATATGGCATGCAATATCAGTATGTTGTGTAAAATTTACCAGATTTACGAGACATACCCAGACACACAGTATATACCTACAGTGCATAGTGGAAGCTCAACATCTACAGTATCTACTGTGAGGAGTAAATGGAAGGATGCAGCAGTGCTGTGAGGAGCTGTGGGCCTATACAACAGTTGCATCAAGCGTGTCCTATCACTAAAACACTGTGTGTGTGTGTATGTGTGTATGCGTGTGTGTGTGTATGCAGACCCATGCGTGTGCGTTAAGCCCACGTTTCTGCACACAGACGTGTGTAAAATACGCCAAGTACTTCATTGGCTGTGTGTGTGTGTGCATGTGTGTGTGTGTATAAATGGAACTAGATGGTGCTGAGTTGTCTCTTTGCCTTAGCATCTGTGTGCTTGTGTTGCCTGTGCTGGTGTCAGTGATGCAGTCTGTTGTAGTTTTTAAGGAGAGAGGAGAGAGAGTGAAACTCTCCTGAGACTGATGAAGCACATGCACGCACACACACGCATACACACGCACACACACACACACACACACACACACACACGTAAACACACCCACATTGCTCCATAGTGAAAATCTACTGCAGAGAGTTTCTGAGGAAAGATTTTTTCCTCTATAAGCTTTCAGTTTGTCTTTGCTTTTCAGGATTCAGACCTTACCCAAGTGCTTTTCCACTGTGTATGCGTGTGTTTGTGTGTTGTACCATTGATTTTCCTCCATTCTTTAGCCATTTCTCATGTGAACTCTAACCCGTTGCCTCAGGTTTTGACCCCAACATCTGAACCCTCACTAACAGACACATAAAGCACAATTAAATGGATAGATTAATTAAATGTCAATGTGATTAAATTAATGTCAATAATGCGAGCTTTGATTTTCTTTCTCCTCTCCCTTTCTCTCATCCTCTCTCTCTCTCTCTCTCTCTCATTTTCTCTGTCCAGCCTCTGCTCCTAAGCTCCGGCTGATGCGAGGCCAGTCTCTGATGGAAGGGGACAAGCTGTACTTGAAGTGTGAGGCGTCGGGGAATCCCAGCCCTTCCTTCCGCTGGTACAAAGATGGACACGAGATTCAGAAAGGCAGAGACCTCAAAATAAAGACCAACAAGTGAGTCTGTTGGACAGGATATTTTTCTTAATATTCACACTCCACATGTATATGCACCAACACGTTTAAAAATGCCCCTCAAACACATGCTGTACATACTACAATGGCTCCTGGCATGCAGCTCTGTTTTGGTGATAATGGGCAACTTCACCATGCACCCATTGTTTTCTGTTAGGAGAAAATGTGGCTTTTGCCTCGCGTTTCCCTTTCATTTCGTTCATAATTCAACACAGACAATTCTTTCAATGTGCAATACATATGTACATTGAGTGTCGTATTAAGATAGAATGACGATCAAAAATGAAAACCTATATTTTTATGTCCACAGTGAAATTTGCCTGGCTTTTAATTTTGTACCTCTGTGACACTGTTCCGATCACATCAACACATCTTCCAAAGCTCTATTATCAGGTGTTGTCCTATTTTTGTTCCATTGGTTACCTCAGACACTAATTACTTACCTGGTATAATAACAAATCACTCTTTTACCTGTTCAACATTTACAATCCACTGAAATGATCATATAAAGTGATTTATTACTCTGTGTTACAGTGCACTTATTTTGCTCATACACACCCTCTTATTCACTGTTAGCAATATTAAGTTTATTTTTCCTTTTATGCTCTGATTGAATGTCATTGAATGTCATTTTTCATTTAAACAGATTTTTGAGGTATCGCCTACTGTTAAGTATCTGCCCTGTGGCTTGTGTTTTCACTTCAATTGCAGCATTTTAAGGGAGTACAGTTTCTTTTTTTGTAATCAGTTCCTGTAATCCTGTAAAGATTAGGTCGAGTCTGTTTCTGGTTTGAACTTACCAATTGTCCCTTAGCTTTTCTGGCTCTGAACATTTGTATAAAATGATCAGTCATTTATTGCTTGTCTGGGCTGAAAAGAGAATTAAATTTCTCATCCAGACAAAGATGAGACTGCTGCTTTTTTGAAACAACAATAACTGACACTGTCTTTTATCTGCTCTATATCAATCTCTCTCTGTCTCTCTCTCTCTCTTTCCCTCCTCTGTCTCTGCCTTTCTTGCTCCTTCACTGAAGAAAAAACTCAAAGGTGCAGATCAGTCGTGTCCGTGTGGAAGACTCTGGCAACTACACCTGTGTGGCTGAAAACTCACTAGGACAAGAAAACGCTACGAGTATAATCAGCGTGCAGATCTGTGAGCAACGACATATCAGTCTCTATCAATCTATCTATCTATCAATCTATCTATCTATCTATCTATCTATCTATCTATCTATCTATCTATCTATCTATCTATCCACCTATCTATCTATCTATCTACACAATCCGATCAATTTATGTTGAAATGCTAAAACTTGACACTGGGGTTTTCTGTCCATATGCCAAGCTCAATGGATCTACTCTTGCACTAGCTCATAATATTTGATTACCCTGTATTTTTACAAAAATATGAAAACTATTCTTCTGTAAGCACAACTTCACCTTCCCTCAAAGAGAGAGAGCTATGGAGCTTTTTTTGAAGAATAGAATCACATGTGTTTATTATAAAGCTATTTAGTATCAAAGTTGACGGAATCTGATCATGCAATCCCAAACTTGATTTGTCGACTGTGGTCGAACTCTGTGGTGTTACGAGCGTAGTCAGTGTGTCATTATTGTACAGCTCTTGTATCTATCAGTATTTTAAAAGCTGTGAAAATGTTTCTAGGGAGAACCCAGACATGAGGGAAAACAGAATAATGGATTATATTACTTGTAAATATACCTACAAGTTTTCAAGTTCCAAGTTGGAAAGGAAGAAGACAGAGGTGTGTTGAGTTGTGTGTGTGTGTGTGTGTGTGTGTGTGTGTGTGTGTGTGTGTGTGTGTGGGGGGGGTTGTATCAACTGAACCTGGCGCTTTCCAGTCACAAAACAAAACCAGAGCTGCAGCGAGCACAGGAAAGTGACTGACCCAAAACGTAGATAGATTTGTTTCACTAAGCTCTTTGAAATTCACTAAAAAGGTCGGAAAGGTATGTGACACAGTGTGGTATAATACGAAGTACTATGGCTGCCGTAAGATTTTAACTCCTTCTTATTTTAACAAGAGGTGACCGCATGTTTTGCATGTGTTTCCTGTCTGACTCTCCTCCTCGTAGTGACCACCACCACCCCGTCTCCAGGTGTGAGTCACGCCAGGCGCTGCAATGACACGGAGAAGGCCTACTGCGTCAATGGAGGAGACTGTTACTTCATACATGGTATAAACCAGCTGTCCTGCAAGTAAGTTGGTTGCTCAGTCGGCCCCCGTCCCCTCAGTCATCACTGTGTAGTCGCTCCCACCGTCTCTCCTCCCTCCCTCTCTCTTTCTGTCTGCCTCTCTCTGTCTCTCTGGTCTCAGACACCGTGTCGCTGGTCACTGCACTACCTTGTCTTCTGTTCCCTGGTTGTACCCTCCCCACATACATGCACCTGCAGCCCACCTAGCCACTCGCTATGCACTGCGTGCAATGTCTAAGGCTTCTGGTTTACAGTTTTACAATTTTCATAGAAGATTTTTTTGTTGTTGCATAGAACAGATTAAACAGATCTGGACTTGGACATTTTGTCCGCATGCATTCAAAATTTGTTGTATCATTCTGCAAGCGGATCAGGTTTATTTGTGACAGCAAAACCTCAGAAAATGCTTCTGATAACAGAAAATCATGAAAAAAATGGGGAGAAAGGTATTTAAATTAAACTGTGGTGTGTTTGCATTTCAAATGTTTATAAAATCTGATTTTTACAAATTATGTTAATATTAAAATCTTAGTTTTTATTTATTTGATTAACAATGAAAATAATGAGCGCAAACTATTTTCAGATAAGATTTTTTTGAGTCAGTATGCAGGGTGATGACAGTGTGATGTGGGGCAAGTTTATTGCTTGGTCCATAATATATACATTTCTCAGCAAAAAACGTTTTTATGTTCCATATCAGACAGTGTAGCAAAACTTTATGTCCTTGGTCTATGTCCTGTGGTTCACGTTAACAAGCAGGCAACTTGTGTAACATGGCAGTTGATTTCACTTTTGTTTACCCTGTAACAAAAAACTTCACAGGCATGAAAAGGACGTCCCGCTGACGTAGTCTATTGGCTGCTGACTCTGTTGTCGGTCACTCTGTTGGCATGTGACCACGAAACTCTTTGCATGCTGAGGACAAGCAAAGAGGACAGGGAAGACAAAACAGATTTTAATATTTTAAAAATATACAGTGATTTGGACTTTTGGTCCTCAATTTGTATTATTCCGTTTATTCAGCTATCCGCGAGGCGGCACACTTAAGTTCGTGTTAGCCTACATTTTATGAACGTATTCATTGTAACAGTTATACTCACCACTATCTGTTGTTAGTCACTGTTAGCAGCTTTGCAAGGTACTTAACAACCATAATCATGTTGATAGTAATCATTTGATTATTAACAGTGAAAAGTCCAACTATTGTGTAACCATATTACTACTGGATGCCAGCAATAGATTTATCTTTACTGTGCTCACGGTTGTAAAGTTGACAGGATGCAGGGGATCGTGGGGAAGCTGGTGCTAAACACATAACTACAGTGCTGTCATTTTATTGTTCCTTTTTCATCAACGTTCTTGCGGCTATTTAAATATATATTGATGTCAAAGCGTTATATTTACCCAGCTCTCTACCTTTGGTATACAACTGTCTGCTGCCGGTTGATCTGTGATTGTGTGGCTGACACTTGATGTTGCGCTGTGGTGTGTTCACATGCTGTGTCAACCTCAGACTTCCAAGACTTGAGAGGCGTTTGATACACATTTTAATTAAAGAAGCTACCAAATCGACATCATCCCAACAATGTCTGGTTTGTTTTTCGGCTTTTACCTTGTGACAAGACGCCCAACACTCAAGTTTTCGATGTCAAGAACTCACACACCTGCGTGAACACCCCACACAGACACAGAGCAGCCTGTGTGATTTTTTTGACCACGTTTAGCAGTTGCTTGGCTCCTGTATAGGGCTAATGTGAGTCAAAAATACATAGCTCAGGCCTGGCAAACATTAGTCTCCCAAATATCTCCTTCCCTCTTTTTCTCTTTTTCTCTTTTTCTCCTTTTCTCGTGACTGTTTGTGTCACCATGTTTTGTGTTGTCCCAGTAGGGAGGAGACAGGATGAGCTGCTTGACAGACTAATGGTCACATTAATGGCAAGCTGGATCTGAAATGTAGTAGTAGTGATGCCATAACTATTTCTGCATTGACGCAGACCAGGGGTGGTTAACAGGGTCCATTGCATGCAAAGTATCTAGTTCTTCTTTTTCTGTTTATTTAAAAAAAAAAAAAAAAAACTGTTAACATAAAATGCATCACTTCCTGTGAGTGGGAGGATTTTTCCCAGGAAAGCGCTACCAGACTTGTAGGTGTTTAGAACAGCAAGTGCAAAAAATTTCCATGAACTGGATATTAGATGAATCACTGCTATGTTACATCAACTTATTACAGGGAAAAACAGATATTTATTTATATGAAAATGTCACAAGTTACAGTTTCAGCTAATTCAATAAAACAAGGTGCATGTTGGCAAAGTGGTATAACAGTAAAAACGTGGCTTCCACATAGAGGCAACGTGGCTTGTAGCATCTAAAGGTAGTGTATTAGAGGTGGAAAATGGCGTCATATTAGCAACTATCTGGTAACATTGCTCTTCTTTGGTACACATTAAATGGTACAGTAGGGCAACATCTGCAAGCTCAATGCACTGTTTTAAAATACAAACTGTATTTGCAACCAAAGCTTTGTATTAACCTGAGCTATGAAAGTCTTTGTTTTCCACTTGGTGAAATGTATATTTTCTAAACTGGAGGTTGTAATCTTTCAGCTCCAACTTGCCATACATACTGGGTCATTTTGAAGATGTGTAACACACACTTCCCCTGACAGGGTGGATAACAGATGGCGTGTATAGTTGTGCATGATTAAGAGCTTTGTTGTTATGCTTCCTGTACAATTGGATATATCTGCTAGAAATCCATCCTTAGATCCTTTGGTGTCTGTTTCAGATCTACACTCTTTGTTTCTTCGTGTCTTCATTTCCATTTCTCTCTCTATATATGTACTATATATTTCTATCCCTTGCTTTCCCTCTGCACTTTCTCTCTCTCCCTGCCTTTCTCTGTATCTCTCATCTGATATACCTTCCGGTCATTGCTGAAGGATAAATCAGGATTTTCTTCATGGTGCTGACAAGCAGAAAACTTTGTTCGAGAGGGTGCATATAGACATTACGAGCTGCGTATATAGCAATTTAGGGGTACAAAATGTGCAGGATTGTGCAACCTTCTTTGCATGATTGTGCTACATACGAACACACTGCATATTTCAAGAAGCTACAGCCGGCTAGCGACGTAGCAGCGGACCAGCCAGCAGTTTCCGGAGAGTTACTGTAGCTTCTCAGCTTTGTCATCCTTTGTTGGCCTGTCTGTTTGGGCCAGTGGATAAGAGGATGTAAATAAGACTGCTGTCTGTAGTCTGTCTGCTTGGCTTGTTCACTTCAGAGATATGTAGACCCCCACTCACACACGGTGACACCCACGATTTCGGCACAACAGCTGCAAATCAGCGGACTGCATGGCGCTGGCAGGCAGCAAAAACTGTTAATATCCCTGAAATTTAAGGTGGTATTTGCAAGCTCTTTTGTGCTAACCATGGATATGTATAATCTCCCCCTCCCTGAAGGGGAAAGTAATGCTGTACTGCAAAATGGAGTCTGTAGGTTAAAGTGGAGGACAGCACATAGAGAAAGGCACCCTGGCTAAAACAGAGTGTGGAGGTTAAAGTGGGGATCAGCACATACAAACATGCCCCCTGGCAAGCTGTTGGCAGTTAAAGCTTGGTGCATCTTGTTTACTCAATGTTCCTTTGTTCCAATGTTCCTATGTTATAGTCTTCTGTGTGGAGCTGCAGGTAGCTCTTATTCTGATCAGTCTGAACTTTGTTGGTAAACTGCAGTCTGGCAGCCAACAGAAAACATTAGCCCATGTATTCCCAGCTATAGGTTGAAAATGCCAAATTTCCTATTCGGATCAATACAATTAATTTAATCTAATCTAATCTACAAATGCCACGAGTTCAGGCTCGTATTGATGCCTGAACATAATGTCCATGGCTGTATTTTTTTTTTTTCTCTTAAATTTGATGAGCCTTTGTGTAATGAATATAACAAAATGAATCACAGTCGTTGCTTTCATTCAGATGGTTGGAACAAAAGGTGTACTGGTCCCCCCCCCTTGCTCGTTCTCAGGGCTGAAAGAACAGTAAAGTTGGGAAAAAAGGGAAAGCAAGCACGGGTAGATAAAGAAAGGGTGGAGAGATGAGGGGAAATGAGAAGCAGAGAGAGAAAGAGAGGAGGCAAAAGAGAAAATAAATGATATACAGTAAAAGCTCTGCCGGCATAGGGCTGCTTCTGCTCCGAGTGTCTCCCACCTCTCTCTCTCTGCTCTATTTATAACTCTATGGGAAATTGCTGAGTGGGCTCTTCCGAGGGTTTTTGCTGTAATTGATTCAAAATGCAAGTTGTCTCTTTAGTGGTGAGAAAGAGGAGAAAAGGATACCCAGTCAGTTACATGGACAGTATATGCATGCGGGTAAGACGAAGGTCCTTGCAGTTTACACTGGATACATTTGTTGACCAGATATTAAATCACTATAATAAATACAGTATGGTTATTAGAGCCAGAGAGCTTCTCTTATCCTATAATGACCGTAATGGGGCCACACCCATAATGTCATAACACTGTGGTTCATCAATTGTTGTGATTCATCTACAGTATAATTTGCACTGCAGTTGGATCAGATTTTCTATAACATGCCTATTTTTCATTGGACTGCAGTAAAAGATGATCTACTATCAATTATAGCAATAAAAAGATTAAATCAATTATGCCTGGCTGGGTAAAAGCCATGACACCCATTATAACACACATTTCCAGACATTTCAGAATTTGAAGCACTCTTCTCTTAAAGATGTTTCATTTCATTTGAGACGAGGTTCTGTAGTGTGTCCTTTAAAGAGCTGATACGAATTAATAGAAAGGAATGTCAATATCAGCATCAAAAATACCAATAGTTTATATTATTTATATGTATCAATTTTCGAGTTACTGTGATGCAGAGAGGAGCCTACTTGTTAGTTTCAGTGTTGTGAGTTTGATGGCTGATGCCTGAATATGAATCATATTCAGCCCGTGGTATCGCTGACAGCTCGCCACCCATCCAGAAACAAAACACCACATTCTGCAGCTGCATGTAAACTGTTGCTGTTATTTATGCCCAAGAAATACCAAAACCTATTCCAACCATTTTCATGCTCACACACTGTGGAGGGCTGTCTTTCTCTCGCTCTCTCTCTCTCCGACTGTGTATGCATGTGTGTGTGTGTGTGTGTGTGTGTGTTACTCTTATATTTCTATTCTTGTGAAAACCAGTTACATTTTACACATCCCCATTTTTGCATTTGTTGGAAGGTCATTTTGACAAGTCCTCATCCTCTAAGGCTCAGTTTACAGTGTTCAGTCAGGGCTTTTTTTTTTTTACTGTTACAAGTTTGTGATGAGTTACCAGGCTTTAACACCAAACACACACACACAGCATTACGCAGAGCAAGGGTGTTCAATAAAGAATGCTGCTTCTTGTGCATGATTAAGCAGGGCACACCACTTTCATTTCCTGCTGGATTTTTACACCCCAAGTTTCAGCTTCATTAAACTTTGACCTCAAAATACACTAACCTCTACAAGGCACATTCAAACACATCCTGACTACTTATGGTTGGAGTGCTAACCATAGCTAACACTCTGCACTGCATCGTACTGACAGAATCAAAAGCATAGCAGAAAATAACCAGCCAGTGATACAGTATTCTTTACATATTTAATATCCAATCCACATTTTGTATCATAATTCATTTTGCACTTTAGTCTTGTCAAGTACTTTAAAGCTGCAGTAAAGCTGCTCCAATCAATATTTTTATATCAACAGTAGATCAAACATATATGTGTAATGTGAAAGGTGTCGCTCTAAGGGACAAACCCACCCAGAATTATAACCAGACTGCAGTTTCCCTTCACCTCTACAGAATTTTGCGGCACATTGTTTGGGATTCATGGCCCAAAACTTTATTGTTTTGGTTCACTCTCACAGCTCTCATCAGCCTTATTTCACTACCTGCTCAGCTCTAAACAGCAGTCAGACAGAGTTAGCAACCAGCTGGTGAATAAAGTGGAGTATTTTGCATTGAGAAGTTTATATGTAAAAAACAAATATACTGACCCCGTCTGCCTTTTCACAGTTTTTACAGACATTTAATTTTATAATGAACACCGAAATAATGGATGTTCATTATAAATCTGATCTACTTAAAAGCTGTCCTTTGCTTTGGTTTCGTATTTCATCATGGTTTTGGTCAGGGGTTAAGAAATGGATGCAATGAATGAGAGTCCATAATCCACTGTAATGCACTTGTGTGTGTGTGTGTGTGTGTGTGTGTTGGGGGGGGGGGGGGGGGGGTTATTGCGCACATCTGTGTTTATGTGTGAGAGGGATTGGAGGTTAACGATTGAACGTTTGACCCCCCCTACTTCCTGCACCACCATCACATGACCCTCATGACTGTGATGATGTCTTAACTGTAGCAGTGATGTCATATTGATGGCGGTGATGTCACGGTATGCAGGTCATCTCTCTCTCTCTGTAGTTGGTGGATTGTGATGTTTCTAATCCCTCATCTTTCTGCTCTCTTATGTCTCCCTCCTTCCCTTCCTCTCTCTTCTCCCCTCTTTTCTATCTGTCTTTGTGTACTTCTCCTCCTCTTTCCTCCTGTTTGATCCCTTCTCTTCCCTCTGTATCTTTAACCCTCCCCACCTCCCTTTCCCCCCTCTGTGTCTTGTTTTCCCTCCATCAGGTGTCCCAATGACTATACGGGGGACCACTGTCAAAACTCCGTCATGGCCGGTTTCTACAGTATGTCCATTTGCTCTTGTCTGTCTCCTTCTCACTGAGATGCTGCATGCTACATCGGAGGGGTTGGATGGAGGGAGCGCTCTGTGTGTGTGTTTGTGTTTATGTGTGTATATGTGTGTGTATGTCTGTGTGTGTTTTTGCAAACCTGCTGTTATGTTTCATGTAAGTTAATGTGTGTGTGTGTGTGTGTGCGTGTGCGTGTGGATGTGAGTTTGCATGCCTCTGTGTCCACCCTTCCTCTTCCTGTCTCCCCTGGTTCCTCTGTGGTGCTCCTCTGGTCACCAGAAACAAACAATCAAGATATTTTATCATGTACACAGATATTTTTCACACTAGGTCATCTGCTTGAAATCTTATTTAGAACACAAAATCATACTGGATACTTGACCTAAGAAGCTGCTAAAAAAAAAGCCACAGAATTGACAATCAACAATAAGCACCGAATGTTTATGTTGTCTACTCTTACATTTTGCAATTCTGTATTTTTAAGCTCTAAATCGCACGCAAAATATTTCTGTTGCAGCTTGATCCAGAGAACTCCACAAAAAGAAACAGAGGAGACAGAGAATTAACACAATAAGCAACACAAGAGGCTGAAGTAATTTGCTTTTATTGGGACACTTTGTCACTTTTCTTGGTAGATGGTCCATTGGTGCTGCTTCGATTTCTAGCAGTAAAAAAACGATCAACGCTAAACTATGTGGATGGAGACTATTAATGCAAGGTTGTGCCTGTGTCTTTCATTGATTTTACTTTTTGGAGCAGGAGCAGGACTGACAATTGAAGGCTTTAGATGGAGAACAATGTAAGTCCTTCTGACATTGTTTTGAACAGCCGCCAGTCATTACTAGAGGCTATAGACTGTCCAAAATCCAAATAATTTGGCAAGTGAATGAGAGTAATATTTAGAGATAAATTACGTTCAGCATTTCAAGTTTTTATGTAATGAGATTTGAAAACATCACTCATAGTTGTATCTGAAGGCCAGTCCCTCTGTGATATTTAATTTCATATAAGCTAAGTTTCTTGACATCAAGTCAGTTGAATCTGTCCTGAACTAAGAGATTAAAGTAAAAAAAAAAAAACAGCAGTGGTGAATTTGTCGTTTTCAATCTGAGCATCCATGGATCATCTGATAAAATCTCTCATTATGGCATGTGGCTAAGTGCTGCTTAATATTCTGGGGTTGACTTCTAATATGTTCAAAAGTGTGTCACATGTTTTGATTCTCATCACAGTGTACTTGAATTAAAGGAAAAGTTTGACATTTTTGTGACATATGCTTATTCACTTTTGTTAGTATGTTGACTATGAAACAACAGTTATCTTAGCTTAGCATTGAGATTGGAAACAGGGAGAAACTCGCCTGTCCAAAGGTAACAAAATTATCCTATCGGCAGTTTTAAAGCCCATCCATTAACACATCATATCTAATTTGTTTAATTGTAACTGAATTATAAAGTCTAAAAACTACAAGTTAGAGGAAGTAATGTGCCAAACCACTTCTTGGCAAGGAGCAGTGACTTCCTGTCTTGCCGTTAACCTGAGGTTACCTGGACACCAGTGGTGCTGCTAGGCGGATTTATTTTATTTATCTAGACTAGTTGTGTCCCTCTGCTTCCAGTATTTATGCTAAGCTAAGCTAACAGCCTCCTGGCTCCAGCTTCATATTTACTGTACAGGCACGAGAGTGGTATCGATCTTCTCATCTAACTCTCAGCAAGACAGCAAATACGCAGATTCCTAAAATGTCAAACTATTTCTTTAAATCAAAGGGACGATAATGGGGCATGTCTTGTCACTCTCCTGTGATTGCAAGGGCAGTGACACTGAGGAACATATATACAGTATTTGTATAATCAGAAGATAACCCGATATGTGCATCAAAATTTAGCAAATTTCTGGCTGTGTCATGCTCTTGTTACTGGCCCAGCAATCACTGGGAGATCAAATAGAGGGAAATAAATGACCATCTTCTTCTTGTTTCCAGGGGTTAAACACTGTTGCTTCATGCCATGTTGTCTTGTTTTGCCGTGTGTCTGTTGTGGAAGTTTCCACACTAAATAATGTCAAATTTAAACCAAGAGCAGGTTTTACATCATACGATATCACACTATATGTAATGTCTGCTTATTTTGACCCCATCATCAAGCTTTGTCTACATGCTGAAATCTGTCTGTGTGACGTTGTGCTTTTATTTTGCATTGTGATCTTCTTTCAGTCAGTTCAAGGAACACTTTCTGCTGTTTTAAATCCATGTTGATTTGCCACTGCCTGCTTTTCTAGTGGTAAAGCATCGTGAAAATGTGGAGTAGTTAAGCTAAGGGTGGACAGAAGATTGGGTGACTCTTCGTATGGGCATCTCTCTCTTTATGGCCAGTAATGCATGCAAAGCCATGGAAATTGGGAATGCTGAGATGATTTCTTTGTAAATCACATGAAAGGTTATTATAGCTGTATGCAGCACTAGTGGGACAAAGTGCTATACAAGAGGTATGTTATAATCAATACAGAGGCACAATTGCCATTAGTCAAACGAGTTACAGCACCCACCCCCATTTGCTGTGGCAGCCTCATCGACTGTACTGTGTTTTTATGTTGGAGAGTAACTCACTGCTTTTTATCTTTTGTTTTCTTGTTTTTTTTCCTTTTGTCTTGTTTTTTTATTTTTTTTTTTTTGTATTTCTGTCCAATGTTGTTTACTCCAGAAATGAGGTCTAGTAAATATAGCAGTAAGTGATGTGGCTTCTTGTCTTGCTGTCTTTGTCCGTCTGTCTCTGCATGCCTTTTCCTGCCTGTTGGCTTCTCTTTCCTTCTGCCTTTGGTTCGTTTTCTCCCTTCGCTTTTTGTTTGGTTCAGTTTTGTTTTCCTGTCATTTCTGGGGGTCACAGAGCTGAGGCTGTCTGAGTTGTCTGTCTGTTACTGGACGGTACACATGTCGCTATGGCTGACAGCGCTAATTAATTTATATCCTGGTTCAGCATATACAGGACATGTAAATAATATATCTGCTCCAAAGTGGACATTACACCTGACCCTATCTGTCTCTTTCCTTTTACCACGACAACTTTCTGCGCTGGCAGAGCTTCTCAGAATTGAATTAATGGGTATGGAACATTATTATTCATTATGCTGTGCTTAAAGCCTTTGCCAAGATCCTCTCACAGTCACACATTATTGTGCCATCTTCTTTCTAAAACCAACAACTTGGTCCCCCTCAACCTGTCCCTCTTTTTTCCTACCCACTAACCTGCTTTTAAGACGTGTAACCTACCTTCTTTGCATGCACTCTTCTTACAGTCTGACAAATTTGCAAAAGTAGACATTAGAGAAAGAGATACATTAAACTGGGAAGGATACATGAATCAAAAAAAAGTGCAGAGGTGAATTAAAACACAATGTAATCGGCCTAATATAAATCAAAGTTGTGTTTATCTGGACACCATATCAGAGCAAAAGCTCTGCCTTCTTTGTCCAAAAATCAGATTTCATTTTATCGATAAATACAAGTATCTGGCTCGTCGTCTCAGCTTTGGCAATGTGCATATTGGCTTCAGCAGCCTGTCGAATAAAAACATGCAAGCTGCGAGTATTTTTGCAAAGCATTGCCAAAAGCCAGCAAAAAGCCTGACCACATAGTCTGTCCTTATTATTCTGCCCTTGATTGACTCAGTGTCAGAGTCAAGAGCTCGCCTGTCCTAAATCACGATTGCTGTTGGCTCCACTGTGCCAGCGAGCTCGCCTTCCCATTTCCCTTTGCCTTTCTGTATCAGTACCCTGTGACACACACACAATGCCGGGCCAAGGTTCTCGTAGGCTTTGTCAATCCATACAGAGGCCCTTTATTTAGAAACTCCCCCCCATCCCTCGCCTCCCTTCCTACCCCTTCAGTGGCGTGTCAAAGGCTTTTTGAGGGAGGAAAGAGGGGGAAAGGTGAGGTGATGAACTAGGTAAAAGGGACAGTTTTGATTCACCTACCCCTGTTTCAAGCTGAATTCAGAAATGCTATCAAAAAGTTCAGCTTTTGTCATGTATTTTACCTCGTTTTTAACGAACCATAGCTAGGTACATAGACAGGTAGTCTTCAGCCATTGATTGTCACTGTGTTAAGTGGACAGCTTCAGTTTTAGTCCAAACTGAAAAGAAACATTTAAACTAACAAATACTTGTGTTTCAAAAGGTCTCTGACATTGAAAAACAAGGGTTGGTCCTCAAGGACTTTAATTGAACCATAACTAACAATCCAAGGGCCTCTATAATCCAGTTTTAGCTGATAAGGGGACAAAGTCAGACCAGTCTTTGTTTTCTGGGGACTACTTTCTCCCTGGGCCTTTCTCCTGGACACGCCCCTGCTCCCCTCTAAGCTCCCTCTGTCTACTTGTTTCCTCCGGCTCCTCCTTCCACCCTCCCCTCCCCCCATGTTCTGTTCTGTTTGTTGCTCCTTCTGTCATTGTGTCGTTGCGCTTGCCGTTCTGACACAGTGTTACACCACAGCAGGCCCAGAAGTCTGAATTAACCTAGATACACCAAGATGGCGTATTATTCACACAGCATTACCACAAACCTGTTGGAACTTAATGAGTTTAATGTAGTGCAGAGTAAAGTGATGCAAATCTGTCTAGAGATGCTCTCAAAGTTCTCACTCAGACATAAAAGTCCTGTAACCAACTTGACCCTGTTGCCGGCGAACACTTTGTATACTTCTTTCAAATCTCGCAGAAGTGTTGACTGCATAATTGTTAGTAGGTAAAATGTATAATACAAAATCTATTTTGGCAACTTAAAAATATTTCTTTGTGTAACTATAGGTCAATTCAATAGTTTTATAAGGAAAAGTAAATTGTCTTTTATGGTTGCTTACCGGTATATTTGTCTCCAAACGTAAGTGACAGTACAGTAACTATCCAAAGCCAAAACAGTCTTTGATAATAATTTTTTGCATAATATTGTTGGAAACTTTTGAAATAATGATTACAAGTTATTGTAATAAATTTTATGACAACTTCACTCCCACATCAGGAAAAAAACTAATACCATAATACCATGGATTACTGTTTCCACCTGTGTTTCAAACCAAAAAAATTAAAACAACTTTAATTTCAATTAAAGGTCAGAGACAGGAAACTAGAACAGGTGAAACAGGTGAAACAGGCCTGAAACTTTTCAGCCTGGTGTTAAGTTATTGTAAGAAATTAATGATGTTCACTTCTGTTGAAAAAAGAAATGCTGTAGTATTTGCTGCCAAAAGCAGAGGACCTCCAGTATCACCACCACAGGGTCGCCTAAAAGCCTCATACAGGCTTCTGTGAACAGTCAAACTTGATAGTGTCCAAAAACCTGTTCACACTAGTGCAGGAACATATAAACAGTAAAATACAAATAATTAAAGCATATAAATTATTTTCTAATGAATGTCAATATGCCAAACTTTTTTACTGTCCGGCCACTGTGGTGTTAACACTTTGAACAAAAAAAAACTTTATTTATTTTTTTCACCTCTAACTCTTGTCTTTTGTTGAGTCCATCCATACAGGCATGCATTCAGATCCCCTCCAGTGTCATCTGCTTCATTACATCCCCATTGTAAATGCACTTGTATAGGGACAGCAGGAAGTCTATGTCAGGATGCAGGTTTACAGCTCTGCTTTTCATCATAATATTTATGAACTTGTAGAATTACTCCTGTTTTGTAGTAGCACTGTGTGACTGTAGTACAGTTAAAACTGAAAGCCATGTGACATGATAGAGCAGGAGTTGTTTTATAGACAGTACAGGGGATAGGATGCCAGCAGATAACAGTGAGGAACCTGTTTCTGTAGTTACCATCAATGGAGTAGCGCTCATGCTGTACGTGTGTGTGTGTGTGTGTGTGTCTGTGTGTGTCTGTTTTGTGATTATCTGTCTGCAATGCGTGGATGTGTGCGTGCATGTGAACATGTGTGTGTTTGAATGTGCGTGTGTTTCCATCCACAGAAGCTGAGGAGCTCTACCAGAGGCGGGTGCTGACAATCACAGGCATCTGTGTCGCGTTGTTGGTGGT
Source organism: Lateolabrax maculatus (assembly GCA_031216445.1). Lineage (NCBI taxonomy): Eukaryota > Metazoa > Chordata > Actinopteri > Acropomatiformes > Lateolabracidae > Lateolabrax > Lateolabrax maculatus. Next base: position 20,902,244 of record CM062206.1, read on the forward strand.
TGGCATCGTTTGTGTGGTGGCCTACTGCAAAACCAAGTATGTGTCTTTGAAGGAAAAATAATTGACTCCCCATTAGACTCCAAACCTCCAGATTAACCTACTGCAAGAAAAAAGTAGTAATGAGCAGCTTCTTTTCATGCTGGGAAGCATTGGGGGGAGAAGCATTCAGATCCTTTTCTTAAGTAAATATATGAATACAACAATTTAAAAAATACTCGTTCACAATTCAAACTCCTACCTATCTTAGTTAAAGTATATAAGTATTATCAGAAAAATGTACTTAAAGTATCAAAAGTAAAAGTATTTGTTCTGCAGAAAAATGTCCTCTGTGACTGCTGACATTGTTAGATGGTTACTGATGCATCAGTGTGTAAGTAGCATTTTTACTGTTTAGCTGCTCAAGGCGGAGCTAGTTTTAATTACTTTATATACTTTTGGGTATTTTAATCCAGTGGTTCCAAACCTAGGGTCAGACCTCCTCCAAAAGGTCACAAGATAAATCTGAGGGATGGTGAGATGATTAATGATTCACTTCATGAATATTCATATAAATGCAACATTTGTAGTGGAAATGTAGTGGAGTAAAAGGATGGAAATACTCAAATTAAGTACAAATACCTTCAAAATCGTACAGTACTTGAGTAGATGTACTTATTTTCCACTAACATTGTATCACATAATTCACTATTTTACATTCTACCAGATACAAGCTAAATGTTTTGTTTGCTTGTTTGTTTGTTGGTTGGTTGCTTTGTCATGTTGGCAGTATGATCTAAACAGAGAGAGTGATTCTAAAATTGCTTAATACCCAATCACAAGAAGTTGATCAAGAGCTTTCACTTATTCATTAATATCAACTGCTCTTCATGGTGTATTTTTTTTATAATCTGGAATTTAGCAGGACCACCTACCCTGAGCAATGTACAGTGGATACAACAGAAGAAGAATAAGCTTTAATTCCCATAAGTGGCCAAAAAGATGTGCAATAGAGAGAGTGCTGCAGTGCTTTGACAATATTGCTGTGACCATAAAATGATCATGTGATGAGTGAAGTGCGAGTAAAAGAAGTAATGAGACCTAAGGAGAGAGATAGAAGGGATTTTAAAAGAGCAATTATAGTGAGTAGCACAATGATATCAGTCACTGTCTCTGGTTCAGGACCAAATTACTTATTGCTCCTTCTTCACCACCCCTCCAGGAAGCAGAGGAAGAAGATGCAAAGTCACCGACACCAGAACCAGAATCAGTGTGTGGAGCAACCCAACCGCATGCTGGCCAACGGACCCAACCACCCCGGGCCTTGTCCCGAGGAGATCCCCATGGTTGATGTGAGTCCAAACGGTAGCAACACACAGCAGAGGCAGGTACAGGTGAACCGGAGGTCAGATTTAACTGAAGTGCTGGAAGAAAAGTCACCTCCTGACAACCCTGCACTTCATGCTGAGAAGGAACCCACAACAGACAGACTCGAGATTTTCTCAGAGGCAGAGATAAATACTTTAAAAATGCAACAAAATTAACTGACCAGACTGCAAGTTAAAATGAGGAAAAGTTAGTCACTTCATCGCAAGAGGGATACATTTTATAATATTTCCCCTTTTTTGTATTAGAGACGCTGGTTAAGCATAAAGTTGGTGCCAGAGTTGGTGCGGTTGCCAAACTGTACCAGAGACATTTCTGGCATCTGTGATTTTGTTTTAGCTTCTTGTAGCCAACAATAACAATAATACAATACAACAATGGCAATTAATTTACACTTATCTATTAGCTACCAATCACAAAGTGTAGGATTCATATTTTGTAATCCCCCGACTGACTTCGCTTTCTTATCAAAGTGCACAGGCTCTGCTGAAATAAAGCCAGATATATCAGCGCTTTTAATTAAATATTAGTGTCCTATAAATAGGATTTTGGTGTCAAAATGTTCGGAATACCCTCAGATATCCATTAATGCTAAAGTAGGGAGAGCAGAAGAAGAAGACACTACAACTGGATGTCAGCTTCACCTGAGTAAACTACACAGGAAGCCCCACACAGCCTCGGCCGGTTCATGTCTCCTTATGTGGGGTTACTGATAGACTTTATTTAGCTTTGGCACTTAGATTTAACTCCACCAAGAAAGTTTCCCAAAAGAGTCTTTGCGTAAATAAAACTCTGATCCGCTGACAACATTGGGAAATATGGTGGCACATAGCTGACAGACGTTAAAGAGAGGGCAGAAAACACCTACCATTCTCCTGGAGACATAAGGGGCATGAGTCAGCATAATAGCAACACTGAAAACTGCTACAACAGATCTGTACAGAAGAATCCTGTCGTCATTAGATATCACTTTATATTTATGTATAATATATCTATGTTTACTGTATGATAAAGTATGCAAATGTGTTTGTGTGTCACTGTGTGTGTGTGTCTGTGTGTATGTATGTGTGTATATTGCAGTACATCTCCAAGAGCATCCCAACAACAGAGTGTGTGATCAGCCACGGAGCTGAGGGTGCTGGCAACTACGCAGGCAGCCGAATGTCTACCCGCTCCCACCACTCTACCACTGCCTCACATGCTTCCAGGTACACCTATCCCACATGCACATGAGATGGGCATGTAAACATAGACAAATTATGTATTCCTATTTTTTCTTTATATAAGATAAGTTGTGAACTGTTCTCATAGGGACTATTTGTTTTGTAGAAAGTAGCTCCAATTCGAGCTGTGAGGTCTGTGAATTGTTTTTTTGATTTAGTTTAATGTCATTTTTTATGCTTTTGTGCCAGAAATAAAATTCCATTCACTTCTATTGTATTTGGGTGGCAGCAGAAATTTCAGAGACTTATATCCTAAAACCTGGACAGTTAAAACCAATACTATATGCATGGGTAGAAACCGCCGTTGCTTATTAAGAAAATGTGATTTGGGTTTGACTTGTTGCCTGTGTAGTTCAACTTGTTTTGACCATGTTCTTGATATACTGTAGCACTTTATTATACCAGTATCACAATAATATCAACTGAATCCAGAGGAAAAAAACTCTGTCAATCACAGAGACTCGCACTTGACACTCACACCAGTGGCAGATTTGTCAGTTGTACAAAATATAACATTTTAAAGCTGAGTTATGAAATGTTTCACCCTATGTTTCACCACTGGAGGGCAGAGCACCGACACTACAGACTCATTGCAGTGAGCTTTGGTATATTGTATCAACTTAATTGTTTTTTATGTCTTGTTAACTTGTAAGGCTAACATGATATCAACTTAAGCATCCAATACTGATTGGCATTCAGGCCCTCGTTTGGTCCACCCGAAAAAAATATGTGTCTTTGGCTTGTTGATGCTGCACTTTCTTCACCAGCCACTTTATGACTTTGTCTTGTCTCTTTTCCGTGCTGGACAGGTAGTTTATAGAGATTGTGTTGAGTTGGGACCAATGGGACCAGCAGTACAGACAGCTCTGCCACGTTACCCAGGATGATTTGATTCAGTGTTTTTCTTATCAAAATAATCTCTTATGCTTTAATAGACAACGCATGTGAACATTTATGTAGTGTAGTCTCTTTGCCCAGCAGTCCTTCCTCCTCTGTATCCCTCTGCCTCCTCAGTGCTGTGTAACCTATTATACTTGTTCTGCTAACACCCACACCTGCAGACACGAGGAGCAGACGTGGAGCATGGAGCGAACAGAGAGTATGAACTCAGACTGCCAGTCAGGTGGGCTGTCCAGCTCTGTAGGAACCAGTAAGTGCAGCAGCCCGGCATGCATGGCGAGGAGGGCCGCCCACTGGGGCTGTACGGATGTGTCTGGACCAGGAATGCAGTACGGGGAATCCTACGACTCTCTAAGAGACTCGCCTCACAGTGACAGGTATGGGCAGGTGGTTGTGTGTGTGTGTGTGTGTGTGTGTGGTGTTGGGGGTTAACTCTGTCTTTGTTCGTGACTCTACCACACTTCTGCTTTGTTTTGTGTGTTGTCACACCAGTCCCTTTACTCGTTGGCGACCCCAAGTGGCAGTTCATTGTTATGATTTTTTCAGTGTATCAAGGAATACATTGCCTAGTAACTGTATATTGTAATGTGAATTTATAAACCAGTGCTATCCTGGCACCCAAATACATTCTTTATGTGTAATGGTACCATTTAGTGGTAGTTATGTCCCAGAATGCCCTCTGATTAATAAACAGACTTGACATTCCTGTATTTTTTGCAGGTATGTTTGTATGTATGTTTTACTATGTGCACTACAATAGTAGTTTCTTTCCATTGAATATGAATATTCTGTCGATGTTTTTCACATTAAATAGCTTATGAAAGTATGTGGTAAAAAGCGTGATAAGTTAGGGGGAATTATTTTAGACCATTTTATTTAGAGAGAGACTTGGTGATCTGCTTCAGTCAGACACTCCTTGCAGCTGTGATGGCACATGTTCAGTAATATTTTTCATATTCTCGGGACTGACTGAGTGGGTGGCGAGGTGGCTCAACAGTTATCACTGCGTGCACACGTTTTTGTGTGGAATGTCCTCGCACAGTCCGAAGACTTACAGGTCAGATGGACTAGAAACACTGAATTGGCTGCAGGTGTGACTGTGGTTGTTTGTCTATATGTGTTAGCCCTGTGATTGACTGGCGACCTGTCGAGGGTGCATCCCTACTCTTGCCCGGTGCATGTTGGGTAGGCTCCAGCCCCCCCGGCCCTGAAGAGGACAAGTGGTTTAGAAAAACAGATGGATGGGATTCACTGACAGAATGGCTGAACTGACTCGCTACTGCTATCACTCCAAATCATAAAGTGTGTCTGGATCAGAGAAGTGCATCCCATCCTCCACTGTTGAACTGATGATAATGTGTACTGGAGGGTCACTGGCAATAAAACTACTGTACATCAGTTCAAATCGAAATGCTGCACATAGGAAATGCAAAATTGTTGTAAAAAAAAAAAAAGATCTTCTTCCTTTCTGCTCATTTCGGTATATTTGCTATCTGTGCTGGTTTTGGTGGACTTTGTTACGTCAACACATTTTCATGCATGTGTCCACGGTGTGATTCAGACACTGCGATTATCCGCTGTCGTCTCTCCTGTCCAGGTATGTGTCAGCGCTGACCACGCCGGCGCGCCTGTCTCCGGTGGAGTTCCACTACCCCCCGCTGCCGCCCCAGGTGCCCACCTTCCAGATCACCTCGCCCAACACAAGCCACGCTCTCTCCCTGCCCCCCGCTGCTGCCGCCTACCACAGAGATGACGACCAGCCGCTGCTACGATGCCCCGATGTACGTAGTCAAATATAGCACATACATAACAGTGACTGTCCGATGACTGGAGCAGAATGGCGATGGTCACGACATGCTGTCAGTTAATGGATAGGGCTACAATGGGTCAATCCCTTTCTCAATGTTTTGCGACTCCTTTACCTTATCTGTGGCCCTTTATTCCTACTGAAGACGTAAATCTTTAAAAGAAGGTCATGAATATATACGTTGTTTTTTTTTTTTAAAGACTAAACAATTTCCCAAAAAAGGCCAAGAAGAAAAAGTATAGCATAAAACCGAATTTATCCTTTACGTTTATGGTTCAAATCCCTGTAATGACATCCACCCTGCTGAAGTTCCTTTGAGCAAACCGCTGACATATTTAACATAAATCCTCCACTCTGTTTTTACGCTTTAGGATGGAAGTTTATACCGGCAGCCCCGGCGTCCAAGGCGACCCTACCTGACGGAGAGCACAGGAAGTCTACCGTCCAGCCCCTACCGTCTCCCTGACGACGAGGCCTACGAGACCACGCAGGAGTACGCCTCTTCGCGGGAACCCATCCGGAGCCGTCGCCGCCCTCGGCGCAACCGCCTCAACGGACACATCTCCCAGCGTTCAGCGGGCCTACAGGACTACAGCTCACAGAGCTTCAGCCAGTCAGAGGAGGAGGAGGAAGAGGAGGAGGAAGAGGAGGCTCACGGGGAGAGCACACCTTTCCTTAGTATGCAGAACATGAACATGGACCCGCCCTTAACCGCCCCAGGCTTCCGTTCGTCATCCGGTGCGGACACACGGACTCACCGCGGGCTGAGTCGGCCGGGGACGCGCAGCAACGGGCAGAGCCGCGGCTCCCAGTCGCATCGCTCCAAGGCTGACAACATGCCCCTTTAAGACTTAACCTCCCCCCCCCCGCCACCACCCACCCCCTCCACTTCACACACTCCCCCCTTCCTCCTACACACAACCAGTGGACTAGAGACCTGCACCTAGGAGAAATATTTTTATTTTGTATAACAGACAGATATTCTAAACAAATGAAATATTTATTTTCATTTCAGCAAAAATTGTCTACTAGCTAACAGCAAAGACTTTTTTTATAACGGGGGGGAAATATTTATATGTAAAGTTTTTTGATTTACAGCATTATGAGAGATGAAAAAAATAAGAGAATTACGTGCCAATTTTTTCACAAGTTAGATAAATAGAATAATATTGTGGTGCCTTTTGCTGTATGCTGAAGTCGGAGGTCCCATTGAGTTTTTGTAGCCTTTCTTATAAAGACTCCTCGTTTTTTATAGAGACCAACCCTATTCCTTCCTTTTGCTTTGGTTTTTTCTCTGATTTGGGATCTTCCTCTTTTTGAACTGTGATCTGATTATGTCATCATGCAATATTGATTCCTCCTGTGTAAAAGGTGTCTGTTTACATGAGTATGATCCATGCGATGCGCTCGCTTCACAGGGACATTAGTCACTGACGCAACCGGATGTGTAGGGTAGTTTTTCTGGGATGATCTTTGGATGAATCTCATCAGTCATATATTGTCTCGTTCGCTGCCTCTCAGTCATGTGTTGTTATTTCTGTGAAAACAAGAGTGTTAGGGAGTGACTCATTGTAGGTGTTCAGGGTGCTGCCATGACATTGGTATCAGTTGCAGTGTGTGTGTGTGTGCGTGTGTGTGCGTGCGTGTTCGTGACTGTATGTATACCTCATGAAGCCTCATTTGGTTTTCCCCTCTGTTCACCTTGGAGGGTGTGGTCTCTTGTTTGACTGACATGCTCCTCTCACCGATCCTCACGCTGCCAGAAGCTCCATTGCACTGTAAGAACCTCCCTCCATGAGCAGTCATTGGCCAGGGAGCTGCCGATCCAAACCGAACCTAACCAATCCAGTTGTAATCCAGCCTGACTCTGGCCTCCCGTGGACTGCCCAGCCCGCCCGTTTCCTATGCCAGCAGCTTAGAGCCGCACTGTGTCTCAGGACTTCCCCATCACATCACAGCCAAAAGACTCAAAGCAGAGAGCGCACGTCATCTCAGTCACAGTTCAGTCCGCAGGCCAGATCCACATCCCCTCACTCTCCTTCCTGTGCGTCCGTCAGGTTTGTTGCGTTCACTCATGGCCATGATTAAGGGAGCGTGGGTAAAAACTGTTGGAATCAGAAAGGAGATACAGTTGCTTTTTTTTTTCCTTTCTTTTTTTTTAGCTTCAACAGGTTGTGTATGTGAGTAAGTGTGTCGCTGTGTGTGGGTCACGATGAAAAAAAAATGATGTTGTGCGGAGACCACATCAGTTCACTATTTTGCAGGGGCGTAACGGGGAATTCTGGGCCCCCTGAGAGGAGGATATTGCTCTGGTTCCCCCCACCCCTTTTTCTTTTTCTTACTTATATTATCCTACTGGAAACTTTATGGGCCCCTTCCAGATGTGGGTCCCTGGCTGGAATCTCCACCACCTTTCACCCCCGTAGCAATGGCACTGCTCTGATGGAAAAAAATCGCTCGCGGGTCACTGCGTGCAGGTTCACACTGCTAGAGAGCGAGTTTCTGAGTCTGATTTTACTTTTTCTTTAGCTCACAGCCAAACTGTGGTATATGATAATACTGATTACTGCATCCTTGATTTTCATTCCTATACCTTTTATTGATTGAACTTCTTTTGCTTGGTCATATTGACTGAATGATCTGTTATGTGTCTGTCTCTGTCTGCCCCTCCAACCCACATCGCCCTTCACCTTCATGTCTTTCTCACCCTCCCACCGACCTTCAGAAGCAACTAGCAGATGAATTTGGGCCCCATGTCCAGATGAGTATACTGAACAGCACACTAACAGCCGGCTGATCATGTCAGAAACTCTTCCACTTCAGATATACATCGGGTTTAGAGACCCTTTCAAGCTCACTGAGGAAAATGGTACTGTGTCAGATACAATATGTGTCCCTATTAGAGTTAATTTCCAATAAGTAGAGTTTTTTTGTTGTTGCTTTCTTTTTTCACACAGGAGATGCATGGATCACAGATATAGAAAGTATCTTAAAAATGGCAACAACCCCCTCAGATTCCGGGGAATCAAGCTAGAAATTTATAAAAACATTATTTGGGTTCATGACCCAAAGGTCTGGCTAGTTTTGTCTTATTATCACTGTAATCAATCTGGGATTTGCAATGTGGAAATACTGCAAGTGAGGGTAGTGTGCTTCTAGAGCTAGTTGAATTGTTAACACCCCCACCCTCTTTCTCCTCACCCTGCACTCCCCCCTTGCCCTTTACATAGGCACATACATTTCACACATCACTGAGACATGCAAACACAAACACACAAACCTTCATATGACACACACACACACACACACACACACAAACACACAAAGCCCTTTCATATTTGTGTTTGTCAAGCAGTTTGCCTTTGTCTTTTTTACCTACCGACTCCCTCTCTCCTCTCTCCTCCCTCCCCCCTCCCTCCCCGTTCCTCCTCTCCTCTCCTCTCACCCCCAACCCCTCTGCATGTCCTAGTGGTACTGGTAGTTGGGTGCATGGAAAAAGCAGCAAGCAAATCGTTTTTCCACTCGGTGAAAAAAATAAAAATGTGTCTTCATTTTAACATTCAGCAATAAATCCCCTTCTCTTCATGTCCATCATTCTTGGAATATGCTAGAAGATTTTTTGCAAGTTTTATCAAAAACATATTACTTGTAAAAGAAGAAAAATCCCAAACCACCCCTTCATATGAAAAATAAAACTTTATTCCTACCATTTTGAAACAGTCCTGTCATCTTTCTAACAAAAAGGTTTTGTTTCTTTGTTTTTCATTTACAGACACTAAGAATCTCTTACTTCTTTGTTTATTTAAAGAAGCAGTATTAAAATCATGAAAGCAAAAGTCAGAGGTGAACAAAATATACAGTTGCAGAGATAGGAACACTAGCAGCATATACCTTGTCTATAATTTGATTTGCACTGAAGGATGGTGACTTCTGTATGTGTAAGATGTGTAAGTAGAAGATTATTTGCAATATTTTGTATGACTCCAAAATGTTTGATGAGAGTAAACTTGGGAACAGAAAAAACAATGAACAAAGATAAACTAACAAAGTAAGACAGGGGAACAAATGGATGATGAGTGACAGTTGAAACTTATCAGGGCGGGGTAGATGGGGGCAGGAAACACACAACGACACAATGTGAAGTATCCGAAACGAGATGACAGGTGAGTACTGCAAAATAAAACAGGCAACAATGATTGAAAAACAAAACTACAAAATCAAATGTTTATATAGTCATAACTGAAATACAGCCAAATAAGAGGGGGAAACAGAGGCAGAACATGACACACACACACACAAACATTATAACAGTGCCTACTCCAAAAAAAAAACAATGTGTGTGTGTGTGTGTGTGTGTGTGTGTGTGTGTGAGAGAGAGAGAGAGTTATAGAGATAGATATTTCACTTTTAACAGTTTATCCAATTGGTGGTTCAATTAGGCAAATTATAACATTTCAACTCATTCAAAAAAAATCCCAATATGACATTTGACTTTTTGATAATTGGTAGTTGAAATAAAATAAAGGATAGAAATGGAACATCTTTGTGTCACACTAACCTAATACTACCTGAAGAGCATTCCAAGAGTTTATAAATTAATATATGATTTTAGCAATTTTATTCCAACATTGGAAATAGAAGCGTGAAAAATCATCTTAATTCAAGGTTTGTTTACTAGTGTTTACTAGACAGCTTCAAGCTGTTCATCAACCGCTTTCAACAGTAGAAAGTTCTAGATAAAGCTAGTAAGTGGACCTTGAGTTAAATTATTGTAAATTCTGCATTTATTTGGGAAGGAATTCTAAATTCTGAAGAATTATGCTGTACATAATAATCCAGTCATCATCCATGAGCTTAACATTCATCCTTCTCTCTATAGAAATAATCATTTGTCTATAGTTAAATATTTTCCTTACAACAGATATGTAAATAAAAACACCATAGTTTCTAATTCAAATATTCAGCACCAAAGACATTACTAAAGACGAGAACACACACTGCTGCTGCTGTTACCTCGCTGATAGGTGGTGCAGGTTGAACTGAACCTGCTACCAATGCAGGGCAAACTAGTTACAACAGGAAAAAACAGGCTGGTTTTGGGTTTCTGCCATTGATGAAACCAGCAGTGGATTTACTTTGTGCCACAAGTGTTGCAACACAGAAGTTTCAGTATGCCAGACATTTCAAGCATGAGTCCCTCCTCCCATGTCCTGTTAACTGGCTGAGCTCATGGCTTAAAGGGTGATTACGCTGACAATAGATACTTACTTTGGAAAGGAAGAAAATGCTCCCCTGCAGCAGCAGTTAATCAAGGATCTACAGATCAGGTATTAGTGAGGTGTTAATGAGCCGCCAGACCTATTCTGCAGGTTTCACTCAGCTGTTATATTCCAAATGACAGATGGATTTATTGGTTGACATAATACAGTAGCAACGGTTTGAGGACTCTCACCTGTTGTGGAAAAGCAGCTTGAGTGGTGACATCTTGAGTCAGCAACAAAGAAATAAAGGTTGGTTTCTTTATATTTAGGTTTCTTTCTCAGATACAGTGGTACATTACTCAAGTACTGCACTTAAGTACAATTATGAGGTAATTGTACTTCACTTGAGTATTTCCATTTTCTGCTACTTTATACTTCTACTCCACTACATTTCAGAGGGAAATATGCACTACATTTATTAGATAACTTTAGTTACTTTGCAGATTCAGATTAATAACCACTACCTGCAGCAGTATATAAAGTAATAAAATTAGCCCAATCTTTACCAGCTGCAAGTGATATACACATTAATGCATCAATAATTAGAATGCAATATTATAATATGCATTATTCTGAAATGGGCGATTCTGCATAATAAGTACTTTTACTTTTGGTATAAAAGTATATTTTGATGTCACTGCTTCTGTATTTTTACTGGAGTAAAATTTTGAATGCAGAACTTTTACTTGTAACAGTGTATCTCTACACTGTGGTATTGCTACTTTTACTTTAGTAAAAGATCTGAGCTCCTCTTCCATCACTGCTTACAGATTGTTACGTTGCTCCCTGCTGGTGGCAGGTTCAACCATCAGTCATCAATGACTAAGCAACATCATGTTATTCCTGTTTGTTCTGTCACCAGGTGTGTTTATCATTGTTCAAATACTAGGAACCGGAGTAGCCTTTTCTGTTAACAGATGAGTTAAGGTCGAAAAGGAGAAGCACCTGACTCTCCACTGGACTGACTCTTCTGGATTACATCTTAGGTTCTCGAGGGAGAGGGAAGTGATAATAAAGTGATAATGGGACCTTCAGATTACTAGTGGACCACCAGCTTTGCTTAACCAAAACGAGATGAGTATTCAGTGAAAGAGGGAGCCTTCACTTAAACCAGGTGAGCATAGAAAACTTTCTTACCACAAGAAAATCCATCTGCTGATGAAGATCATATGATACAATCTAAACCTCCAGAACAGCTACAAAATGGACCTTTTACAGAGATTTTGTCATAGAATAAATATAACCTCATTCCCGCAGTCTTTTTCCTCTCTCTCTTATGACACCTCCTGACTTTGTTGTACTCTCTGTCCATGTACACACTAACTCTGGGCTTTCATGGTAAATTTACTGTATTTAAACTCTTAAAAAACATCTGTTTTTACAATGATTTAAGATTTGTCCAAACTAACATATTGTTTGTGTATTTGCAGATGAATGGCACGGTGCTATTGTCGCTGGCGTAACGTATTAATCTGCGTGTGCAGCCCATGCATCTGCCTGGCCCTCTTGTTCATCTACATCACTGTCATGTTGTGTGTGACCCTGAATACGGAAAGTAGCCGGGCAAATGGCCTGGATGCTATTCACTTCGTGGCCTCAGGAATTTTGCATAAGAAGAGCTTTGGCCCACTCCCTGAAACTTTCTGGGAGTTCAACCCGCATGGGGGTGCCTTTTGGAACCAGGTCCAGCTGGCCATCGACCGCCATTTCAACCCCATCCTGAAACCCAACAACACCAACAGGGGACTTGAAAACAGCTCTCATGAGTCCCTACTGACGCAAAGTTTATCTGAAGTTATCGATTTGGAGAGCACAAGGAGAAACTTTGACCAGCTACCACAGCAGATGCAAGAGTTTGTGAGCAACATGCAGAGGAGGGCGTACCCAACCCTCATCGAGCCTGACGGAGTATGTGGTGCGGGGGCAAAGTATGAGAAGGAGCCCCCTCTGCTTCTACTGGCCATCAAGACAACAGAGCTGAATTTTAAGAACCGGCAGGCTATTCGACAGACCTGGGGCCAAACAGGATGGGTAGCAGAACAGGAGAAGACCAGCAGTGGAGGAGGATACGTCCGCAGGGTGTTCCTGCTAGGCAAAGAAGACCCTGAGGAGCTGGGTGTGAATGTATCGGAGTTACAGGTGGAGAGTCAACATTTTGGAGATATTCTGCAGTGGGACTTCAAGGACACATTTTTCAACCTGACCTTGAAGGACGTGCTCTTCTGGAGCTGGTTCTCACGCTTCTGCGGCCAAACTCGCTTTGTCTTTAAAGGGGACGACGACGTCTTCGTCAACACCCCAAAAATGGTAACCTACCTCAAGGACCAGCTAAAGAAGCCACAAGCGCACAACACCCTAAAAGACTTCATGGTCGGAGATGTCATAGATACAGCCATGCCCAACCAAGTCAACAACTCAAAGTACTTTGTCCCAGACAGCTTCTACAAGGGCCTTTATCCTATGTATGCAGGTGGCGGCGGGGTGCTGTACTCAGGCCAGTTGACCAAACGTCTACACAACATGTCTAAAAGGGTTCACCTGTTCCCCATCGACGACGTTTATGTAGGGATGTGTATGATTCGGCTTAACGCACACCCTGTCCGCCACCCCGCCTTCCTCACGTTTGACTTTCCCGGGAGGGAAGAGGAGGAGCTGTGTTCGTACCACACAATCCTGTTGGTCCACAAACGAAGCCCTAACCAGGTAGTTAGACTGTGGGCCCACCTGAAAAAGACGCGGACACAGTGTTGGGGTGTGGCCCTGAGAGGTTCAGACAAGAAGGAAAACAAACCAAAACTGTAAGACTGTGCCCGACTAAAAAAACAACAGCTGTCTGAGTTATGAAGAGGTGACGCTGTGTCTGTATTTATTTATGACAGGCACCCATGTTCTGGGATTATATTTAGTTATACTAAATAATGTGAAAACCTTGGAGTCCATCAATGTGCAATGAACAGCCTTAACAATGTTAAATAATAATTTTAAAATTGTTTATTTTAGTCCATTTTCTACTTTAAATGTGTTTGTCCTTCCTTTCAGACATACATTGATTGCAATTCATTATACTATATGAAAATAAACATTTTGTTTAAAAAATCTGTAATGACGTGAGATTGTAAATCACAATGGTGACCACCATGTCTACTCTTACATTCTGTCTGGTCCAACCCTCTGGCTTCCTGCACAGCTCTGAGCTTGGGGTGGGGGGGTTGGGTGTCAGAGCAACTGACTGCACGTGAGAGGCCAGAGGGGCCGAAGGCACAAAAGGGCTGCTCTCCCAGGCTGGGCTCACTCGCTGGGCGGCCTCAACCTCTCCTCATGGACTTCACATTTTTGTAGTTTATTAAGGTTTACACATCTTACAAAACTCACATATCTTATTTTCTTATTAATAAAATAAAATAGTTTGGTTTATTGTAACTTATAACTGTGTGTGGACACTTACAAGTTTGAGCCAAGTTTGTAACATCAGTTACGTTACTGCTTTTGTAAATTTAAATTTAATCTACACACAAATGATAACACATGACATGAAGACATGACGTGCTGCAGTCTTCCCTAAACCTGCTTTAGACACCAATGTTTCAACTACCAAGCGTCCAATAATTCCATGAGCTAACTTCAGTGTTAATACTACTATTATAGTCTGAGTGCAATTGTTAGGTATATTGGAAGGAGGGATATATAATAATTTTAAATAACTCATCTGAAGAGTGTAATTTCCACTGGATAGGGGGCACAAAATCTCTCTAAAAACTGTGCCAAAGCTGCCAGAATCCACATGAGAGAAGTTGATAAACATGTTGAGAAAATCACCTGGGCCCTTACAAGACAATGTGCTTTTTAGTAAGATGTCTACCAAACATAATGATAATAATAAAACAATGTCCATATTTTTGTAATTATGTATTCACAATAACCAATTTCATCATAATGTATTGTTTATGAATGTATTAATGCAGGGAAATATATTTTAATGGTTCTTTTTTTGTTCCCTGAAACCAAACCAACACCATTGGCTCATCGGATTGTTGACTAAGAATGATTCGTTTTCAAACATGTAAAAATATTGGTCTTTACTAAAGTTGTATCACAAAACGTAAGCATTAATGTGTCACAAAAATATTTAATAATACATTAAGTCTATTTACTTACAGATTAATAAATTAATTTGTAAAAAATCAATTTAAGACTTGAGCTACGGATCAGGGACATCCATAAAAAAGAGGATATTTTCTGGAATGATATATGGGAAAACGCAAAGCCGCCCTTCTGTTATACAAGAACACAAACTAAGGCAGTTTAAATTCTTAAACGGAAATTTTGCCGGTTTTCAGCCTCTATACAGGTAAGGGATATAGTGTGACAAAACGCCTGCAGTTGTTGCTGATGTCCTCTGCGTCTCTGGGCACAGCTGCAAAATCTGTTCTTCTGGCACCAGTGCCATCGTTTGACATATTCAGTGACATAGTTTGGGGCAGAAAGAACTTTAGGCTATTTCAGGAACGTACTTCTAGATGCCAGTGAAAAACAAAACTTCCTTGTTCTCTTCGCTTGTATTGCAAACTAGTTATGTTCACAACAGGGAAAATGGTATTCCAGAAAATATTTGATGATGAATGCAGAGGATGTTATTGACGAGGATACATTTTAACAGTGTTTTGGCTGGCTCTGATATTTAGCTGTATTGACTTGAGCCAGAGTAAGTTAAAGATTTTAAAGATTTGGCATAACAAAGCAAGCGATGATCCACACTAAAATATCGACAGCGGGGGAAAAAAAAGTACAGAATGTCACTATAAACCATCTTTATTAGGGCCCGAGCACCGAGTGGCGCGAAGGCTCTATTGTAATGCAAGGAATTTTTATTCTAAATGAAAACTCATGAAACTTTTCACATGTGTCAGAAGCGGTGACAATGTATGTTTTATGGGTGTGGGTGTGGCTCGGTAGCACCCCTACAAAAATTCAAAGGTGAGGCCCCTACATTTAGGTTTCACCCAAATCACATTGTACTTTAACAAATTCCTCCTCCTCAATTCACAAAGCAACAGGCCTGTTTAGTTCCAGCTTGTTATACACGTTATTGCGCATAGAAACCTGTTCCTATTTAAATCTGCACAGATGTTAATGCTATGCTTCCAGTTTATTTTACCAACGGATGGTGATTTGATTTTCTTATTTAACTTTTGCACAGAGGGATCTTTATTTCTTTCTGCCATTATTTGACATTTATTGATATAGTTTAGTTGAACTGCTACACAGTGTTTTGTTCTCCATGTAGATAACATTACTTAAAAAAAAACAGTAGAATCCATGTCCACCAACTACGTAAGCCTGCATGGTCCATTCACGCAACACAACAGTCTACTCCTTTGTGCAAAATCCAAAGATCATAAAGATTTAAAATCATGTTGACCCACAGTAACGATATTGGCCACTGCAGCTCACCCCGATGTGCACAAAGGTGCTGGCAGGGTCAAATCATCCCTGCTTGCAGCTTTAATTTATTTTTACTTTTTTCTGACTCAAGCTTGGAATTGTTTTCTTCCTTTTCTGTCAGTGCTTCTTGACAGTATTAACATTGCATGTTACCTGTGCTATAAAATAAAAGTACAGTGAAAATTGAAGGATAGTTATAATGTTTATGAAGGATATTCTTCGAGGGGTGCACTGGTAAAGGGTTGGTCTGGATTTGTAAATTGGTTTGGTAGGGGGTCAGAGAGATAGGACTCACTTGTTTGTTGATTATCAGAAAAGAATCATTTTTCAGTAAGACACTGAATATACAGTAGGAATTCATACTACAGAAATGACATAAGAATAAATTCTAATTCAATTTCTACATTAATGATTTGTTGGAATCAATTTAACAAGCAAGACTTATTTTGCTCCATTAAGTTAAAGTCCATCTAAAGGGCCCAGCCCACAACAGGCTGTCATACAAAAACTGCACCGGGAGCTGTTGCATGAGGGCCGTCATCATCGGATCAGTCAGTGACAGCAGCAGAGGACACCGTCTCATGATTTCACAGCACTCCCTCTCAATTGTCCGTGTCCTCAGTGCTGCCACTAGGAACCATTTTCCGTCCTTTCCCCTATTTCATCATTTCCCTCCTCACTGTCGTCCTCCTCCTCGCTCTCGATGTACTGGTAGTTACAGCGGTTGGTGTTTACAAAGAGGTCGCTTTCATCATCTTCGGAGTCGCTACCTTCCTCTTCCTCATCTTCATCTTTCTCCCCCTCCCTTTCCTGCTGTTTGTTGGTGTTGTCCGGCTCCGGCGGCTCCTCCCTAAACCCCTCTGGCCTGGAGGAAGTCAAGGAATAGCCACGATACACTTGGTTACACTCGACAAAACGATGCTGGCTGTGTGGTGTGTGTCTGTGTGTGCGTGTTTCCACTCACCAGTGCTGTTGTTTCTGCAGGTACTGAATGTGATCCTTGTATAGAATGAAGCTGATTTCTGCCTTCACCTTCTCTCCTTCCTCAATGGGATCCACAATCACGTAGTCACCTTGAGGATCAGAAAACAGACAGATATCAAATGTGAACCAATAAAGAAAATTATAAATGTAGAGAAATTGAGATTTTTGCCATCAGCCAGCACTTACTGATGCGTCATCGCACTAGTGACTGATACTGGCCCCTTCTGTTGGTATTATATCAGTGTCTATTCTCTTGAAAACAGCACCAAATGCCAAGCTTTCTAAAAAAGCATGTTTTAGAGCTTAAACTGAAGTCAAAAACCTCACATGTAGACATTCTAGTTGCATGTGTTACCACTATACGTTTTGGAAAACATATTGCTGTAGATGACGTCAATATCCTTGAGGATATCAGATTGATGATATTTTTGGAGCCTTTATGAAATTAAAGATTTCTCCAGCTGCATACATCGCTGCAGAGAATATTTTAGCATCTGACATCTTCAAGAAATCAAGTGTGCAAAACTACATGGTTTCACAAAGTTTGAGATTAATAAAAATGTAGTATTGCACATTTATGTGGTATTTACCTGTGAAATGCTACCGTGTGTTTATTTTACCCATCTTTTTTTCAGATTTGTTGTCCTTGTTTGGCTGTTTGTCTGTTTCTTTCTCTATTTGTATTGGAACTGTGTGTAACTACATTGAGAGCCACTTAAAACCGGAGTCAAATACCTTGTATGTATACACACACTTGGCCAAAAAAGCTCATTCTGATTTTCGAGCTGGTTGGATGCACATTACTCTGTTGTAACCTACAACACCCAGCCCTCCTCATCAGTTACCTCTCTTGATCCAGATGTTCTTGCGGAACTTGGTGGGCATGCTCACCAGGAAAGTCTCACCCCGGGCCGTGACAGTTTCATGGAGGTTGTTACCACGGCTACTGATCACCTAACAGAGTGCACAGGTAGAAGACGGAGATGAGAGTCAGGGAAATGTCCTGCAGTTCACCGTGACGTGCAGATGGCTCACCTTCACTATCTGCTGGTTCTCTGTGGGTGTGACAAAGTCTCCGAGGACCTCCTGCACGACGTGTTTGCGTTTGGTGGCCTGTGACATTATCAGCTGTGAGCTTCAGGTTCCTTTCGCCAGCTGAGAGACATAAAAAAAAAAGACAGTGTGGTGGTGAACTGACGATACACTAAAGAGACAACAAACTACAACAGGAGATTCACAAATCACAAGACACACAGAGCTACGAGTTAGCTCAGCAACTTCAGCCACCTCTGTGATTTCAATGATGACTGGACCAATGACAACACTTCACATCCCCTCAACTCACTACGATAATAACCACTGACGTGAGTAAGTCTCTGCTTTCTTAAAATCAACAGTAACATCACAGGGGGTTTCGCTAAGCTAACGTTAGCTGTGTGAAATCGTGTCCTGAGGCTCAAACACGTCCGCAGCTTCATGTCTACCTCGGAAGAGAGAAAAGAGTTACTGTCTGTGTCTCTTCAAGGCAGGGTGTGTTTCTGTGCAGCCGGACGGCAGCTATAAACACTTCAGAGACGAGACACGGTGGAGCAATATGTCAGGGAAGAGGAGCCACATGTCCGTGTTTTCACAAAACGCCAAACGTTACACTTCCGGTGTCGGGTAGTCGGCCCTTTTCAGAATAAAGGTCGTTGTTATTTTTATATGTTTTGTTTATCTGTAGGCTGAAGCTCCATGAGACGAAGGATCGACTGACACTTAACGTTTCAGATAAAGGAGTGGCCATCACAATGCATCTTTGTCACCTCAGCATCACCTGCTATTTATTGTCGGACTATATTAGTATCGCAAAGTCATTGAGGGAGTTTTATTTGCTCGACACAGGTCTTCCCAAGTTCTTCCGGCGCAGTGACTTTGCATTGTGGGAAATAGAGTTTTGTTTTCTGTCAATTTGAGCAACATTCAAGATCACGAAACATTCAGTGATTCAGCTGGTGTTCTCACACACCACACAAGGAAACATGGGTATAAAATACGTTTGTCTTTATTAATTTGAGCTTTCAAGTTTCAACTGTGCCTGAGGCCAAAACAATACAGTCACCATAATAGCCGTGCATGTTTATCAAGTCAAATGTTGTCTCCCCTTGCTTTTCATATAGGTCACTAAGACATTTTTGTATTAGTAATTTGGTGTTCATTGTGGTTTCTGAATGAAGTCATTATACAGACAGTATAACTTAATCACAGTCAAATTCAATGTTGCATTTGTTTATAGTTTCAATTGATAAAGTTTCACTCTGTTGTTCAAGTGCATAAAAGAAAATAACAGTAAACAAAGAATAGGATTCCTCACTTTTTTATTCAACCTTCATTCATTCCTCCCTGTCTTACAGCAGTTTTTACAATAACATTGCAGTTGTGTGCAGACTTTATAATACATTATAAGGTAAAACCCCCGTCTTTCAAAAACCCCCTCCCAAGTACTACACAGCATTAGCATGAGCACTTGTAACGAAACATCCAAGAAATCTGATAAGAGAGAAGTCTTACTACAATTAGTGTGCACTCTTTATCAAACATGGGCTCAGTTACTATGAGGAAAAATAAAACCACCAATACTGCCTAAAACACAGCAATCGATATGACCTGCAGGACTAATGGAATGAAATGTGCACATAAAATCTACTTTAAAATTACTATAACATTTCTCAGCAAAGCTAGCTTTATTAGAGCTGGTATGTCTTTAGTAAATTGACACGACGTGTGAGGTATGAAAGTGTTAACACGAGTCTGATTTAACGGAAAAGTAACATCAGTAGGATCTTCTTATTGTGATCATCATGCAGTCTGGATCAAATGTGTGTGTGAGTAGTGGCAGCTGTGGTACATGTAGTATGATGGTGTGTGTGTGTGTGTGTGTGTGAATATGTGGTGTTTGTGGTTTAGTTGACTACAGCAGATGAGCACATCTTGTTGATCCCACACGCATTGGATCCCCTGTATAGGTAATAGTAACCCTGTATGAGGAGAGAGAAAGACAAATAAACTCACATACTCTCAAAACTTTATATGGGCAGTAACAAAGTAACTTTATTTATATTCAATTTTATCCCGTGTCATCAAATCTTTCCATTTAATGCCATATGATACAAATAAGTAGTTAGGTTTGTACAGTATAGTACAACCGAACAGAGCAAAACCAGACTATGGCCTCACTATGACATCTCTTTGATAGTCTCAAAAACACCCAACTCACAATAATGTTACATGTTGCAGGGCTGTTGTACTGAATTCTTTTATATATTATATCATTCTATATGTAAAGGTGAGGTTAAGGTGTAAAGGTCACTGTATGAGGTGAATATAAAACATATAATCACAGTAAAGAACAAGGTTTTTATGCTCACTTGAATTATTTAGTGACGGTCAAGTCTTGTAATGTCAAATTCAAGAGTGCACACTGACACATTTCAGGTGAGACATGACACTGGGGACTGTTCTCTTACTTGTCATCTTGTCAGGTCAAGAATGTCTGGTGAGACTATTTTAATTATAAAGTCAGAATGTGGGTTCTAGTTGCTTTTTTTCAAGAGAAATCAAGTATCATTTTTAAAAACTTTACTAAAATAAATTTTCTCTAATCCACAAACACTGTTGGCAGGTGGGGTCGTCTTACCTGCTCTCCATAATCCTCTCCCCAGCTGTTTTTGATGGCCCAGAATGGGATACCTTTACCTGAAAGCACAGAAAGATACTAGACTGTAGCTTGATTCACTAAATGATCATCCTTTATGTTGATATACGCTTGTTATATAGGAGCTTGATGGAAAACAGGACCAACAAGTATGTCTGTGTCTGGAGCAGGGACTGGGTAAACAGAGAAAAGATTAAAAGACTTACGTTCTCCGTATCCCACCATCAGCACAGCGTGGTCAATCATCCAGGGGTTGCAGAAGATCTTCAAAGGATGAGACACACCTTTCCTGTAGAACTATAGAAATACAAAAGACAATTAAAACAAAATAACATGGTTGTAATTAAATTCTCATTAAAATACGATGCATTACAACATGATGTTGTTTTCTCTTATGTGTCAAATTTGAAGGGGGTGGGGGGGGACGATAGTCATTTCTGTGGTGGATGAATATAGCAGTGGCAAAACTGCTTACCTGCATGGCAAAGGCATTTAGGGCAACAGAGATTGGTCCATTCTCAGCCAACCAAGCTGCAATTTCTGAGGAAAAAAAACAAAATTAGGCCTTTGAACAGCCCTATGTTTCAAACTGCCACAAGGATTAATTTTCTAGTCACAATCAATATACCAGCAAAATCAACACCCATATAACGCCCAATCTAATTAGTGTCTAAAAAAAGCATATCAGTGCTTTGTCTTCCCTCTCTGATCCTCCCCTCTCTATTCGCTCAGCCCACTCACCCTTCTCATCTTTGGACAGCTCCACAGAGCTGTTGATGTAAGCGGCCACCTTCATGTTGGTGAAGTTGCACCTCTGCTTCTGACCGGTGTAGGAGTAGTCAGTCTCTGTCTCCAGACCACCTTAACAACACGTGAAGGATGGAAATTAAAAGGTTATGGCACACACTGTAAATCACATGTATGCAT
Organism: Lateolabrax maculatus; assembly: GCA_031216445.1. Classification (NCBI taxonomy): domain Eukaryota; kingdom Metazoa; phylum Chordata; class Actinopteri; order Acropomatiformes; family Lateolabracidae; genus Lateolabrax; species Lateolabrax maculatus. Next base: position 20,923,844 of record CM062206.1, read on the forward strand.
GTATGCTTCTGCAAACTGCTCAGGGTTAACAAATGGGTGGGACCTCCTACGAAAAAATGGAGATTGGAAGCTAAAATGTTTCAAAATGGTTGCACACATCACTTGTACCCCCAGTCCTCTTCTTACCCAGCTTCTCAATAGCTTCATAAGCATTTGATGGCAGCCCTCCTCTGCAAGCCTGGTCCAGCCCGTCACAGTCAACCAGCTCTGTGAGGGACAAATCAATGAGCAGATTACATTATGGCTTTAATCTGCAAATGTAAACAGTGTTTTTTTTTTAACTAAATGTATCTTCTGTGTTTGTTTTGGTCTGTGTACATGTGTGAATGTGTGTGTGTGTGTGTGTGTGTGTGTGTGTTACCTTGTTCAGAGAGAGACAGCAGTGTCCCATTTTTCAGGAACCACTGGCCTTCAATGTTGCCTGTGACAGAAAATGCCCAGCAGGATCCACACATACCCTGCAAGGAACACACACACACACACACCCCAATCAGCATGAAGTAGGCAACAGGTTTTATTTATTTATTAGTAACATGCTATTTCAGGTGACTGCCCTATAATTAACTCTGTTTGTTGGTACCTGATTCTTAACGGGACTAACTGCCCCATGATCCCGCCAATCCCAGCTGGCAGGGGCGGGGCCTTGGGCAGGAGAGGCAGGTTTCATTGGCTGATGAAGAGTCCACTGACTCAGTAGTGGGTTTAGGTACGTAGAGCGAAACTCTTCCTCTGGAGAAAAACAGAAGGAGAGCAGTCAAACCTTTTGGTTACTTAAGAAAAAAAGCTGATGCAACACATGAAAAGCAGAAGATGTATTTCCTCATTGGAAACTGTGTGGAAATACAAGCACATGCATACACACACACACACACACACACACACACACACACACACACACACACACCCACACACACACGTACCAGTTAGATCACTGAACTTGGTGACTCCATACTCAGCTGACCCTTCATCCAAAGACTGGAGCTTCTCAGCAGTCTTCAGGTTCTCGTGGAAGATGCGCAAACGACGGTCTGCCTCTGCAGGTTCAAAAGTCAAATAAACAGATATTTTTAAAATGTTTGGCATTTGACATTGAAAGACTGCCATGTATATTTATTTTTACACTTTAAGTTGTACTTGCAAAACACAGTGCATGTGTGCAAATGATCAGTGTTGATCTGGGTTGTTTTAACCAACTTGCAGCCTTTCATTTCCTGTGACAGATTTAAGGAACTTGTTGCCTGCACCTGTTTATCTTTTTATTTCGGATTTCGAAAATTCATTCATATTCATATTTATGTGGTTACACTAGCATGTTACGTTGCGTTTAAAGTCTCATCTGAGATTCTTTGCTATTTTGAATTTGCTGTAGTTTATTCAAAGTTCAATTCAGTTGTTCTGCTGTAAGTGCACAAAGGGTTCACTGTGTATAGACAGGAATGCAACACACTATACATCTTGCTGTTTGGTATGCACAAAATGTAAGTCTCAGTCACTCACCCTCCTGGCTGCTGTAAAACTTATTGTATTTAACCATGAATTCTTTAAACTGGCCCAACAGCTCCACAGATTCCTGTCGGATGAAGAGCAGACAAACATACAGAGTCAACAACACAGACCTTTCCCTCAATCTCAAGTCCAAATTGATAATAGCAGTTTACACAACAAATTGACTCCTGGAGTATATAGGAGGCAGATAACAAGATGGAACTTAACATTAACACTGCCATCAGTCCTGTTTTTGATCTGAATATGACTGATATGAATATGTTTTTACCTCCAGAGGCTGGCTGGTGGAGGAATCCACGACCCTGTTGGTCTCTTCTAGCTGAGATTCAACTGATAACAGAGACATCGGGGGAAAACATGGTCAGTGTCAAAGTGCATGACAAAAGTACATTGACTCAAATAAATGGAAATACATCAAAGCTGTAGAAGAACTTTGACATGATTCATTGTTGCTTGTGCTTGAGACATGATCACTCATCTTGTAAGTCTAAATCACAGAGTGGTGCCACAACAGAGGAGAGCATTGTCTCTTGTTGTATATAGCTTCTTTCCATTTACATAAAGAAGAACATTAACATTTATTAATGGACTCATCACTATTTAAACGTTTACCTCATTTATCTCTTTGGTATTACTTATCGATAGGTAAACATCAGCATTACATAATAACTGAGCGATGAAGGTCAAATTTATCGAACTGTTTCTGGCAACATGCAAAGTTCCTGGTGTAACATTCAAACAGAACAAGATATCAACAACATATGGTCAAACTGAGGGGAATGTTTGCATGTCCATGCACTGGTTGGTTTGGGCTGCTTGATGAGATCAGTGCCAGTCGATACAAATAGATCCTTTGATTATCTGGGAATCTTTCCTTATATTGGAGGTGTAAAACATGTTCTGTATATACATTGTTTGAACCAGATTGATAGAGCCAGTGTCATCCTGGAAGATGCTGTTGCTGTTATTATAGAGGAAGCAAAGCATCATGGGATAATACTAAACCCACATCAACAGTAGGTCAACAGTGAGGACAGTTAATGTAGACCTCTTGGGGTAAGAATAAATGCAAGATACCAGGGCAGAGGAATGCTAGCTGCAACTGGAAACCATGAATCTTGGATGTTTAACGATCAATGACTGACCTTTAGGCTGGCACTTTTGTTTCAGCAGAGTCGAAGTGCCCTGCCAGGGAATGTCCCACACCTCGAACAGACACACCTCAGTCTGACAGAAACATACACAGAGGACAGAAATATTCTATTTTATAAAGAGTGAATTATCCTTATTATATTGTCATACACAGTACGTATTAAGAGCATTGAAATATGTTATATGTTATATAAGAGGAATAATGTGTTTAACACACTGCAGCCCAAGCTAACAACATCAAACAGAGAGTTATATATGTCTCTTGTATGTCTTTACATTTTTAAGTGAGAAACAGTTCCATTTAAACCATTTTTCTTTCAATTAGACAGAGAGTGTTTAAAAAAAATGGGAACAGGTTTTCGCTGCAAAGTCTAAGAACAGAGGAACAAAGAAACAAAACAAAAAAGAGGTTTATGTGTCAGTGTTGTGCATGATTGCATGTGGGCAAGGTGCATGAGCTCAAGTCACAAGATTACATGACTGAACCAACACCACTACACTGCTGCAATATTAAACCGATACACCCTCATATGCACACACACAAGCACAGTCCTCTTTTGGTACATTACATGTGTCTTACTAAAATCTGCTATTTTAAAACCATGACAATGACCTACTTTCTCTAACTGAGTTAATCTCTCTCACTTACACTCTCTCTCTCTCTCTCTCTCTCTCTCTCTCTCTCACACACACACACACACACCCTACCTTGAGTTTCTGTGACTCTGGATAGAAGTCACATGTCCTGAGCATGGCAGATTTCTTACACAGAGTGTTGCTCAGTTCCACTGTTATAGTGTAGCGGATACCCTTGACCAGCTGGAAAACAGACAAATAAAAAAAGGGGTCACTTTTAATTAAAAACAAGAAATCCCACCCTTAAGAAAGCACTTATTCAGACATTTCTCTTGCTGTGTTCAAATCTACTCATACAACATGTGTGTATTTGACATTTAGCCAGACTAAGCTTTTTGTGGACGTATGTTATGTTGTAGTATCTGGATGCTTCTTTTGCTGCATGGACACTCTGGTGGCACTAGGCCACACTGCACAGATGGATGCGCTCGTAAATAACAGTGCAGTGCAACTTTAGCCAGGCCAGTTGGTGGTACTGTCAAGCCAAGTAAAACTCAATGACTTGACAGAATCAAAAGATGAACATATTGAGAGGCATATGCTGCCTGTAGACTTTCTCTGAAGGATTTCCAGAGAGTGCCAACATTTTAAATGAATAGCAAACTCTGTGGAAAGTGAAAATAAAAATGTTTTTAAAATGCTTTTTTATTCGCGATGCACAGGGAACATTTATTCCGCAGGGAGCAGTATGTGCCATTATTCTGAAGGGAGGTGACCTTCCTTCCGGCCTTTGTTGATCTGACTCACCTGACGCAGCGTTAAAGCCTCCCAGCCGCACTGTTGTTTACAAAGGATGGAGCACAAATAACTACAGTGTAACAAACCCTTTTACGACCGATATTCTCCATCCGCACTAGTCCCTTGTGACAAAAACACAGACGCTACAATGCTGTCACTAAATAAAGATCATGTGCAGAAGACACTTTGTTTTCTTGGTTTATTGGTACCTGTTTGGTGGCAGAGATGAGCCGGCTGACTTTGCGCAGGTGCATGGCGTTGGAGCCCCGGTTGTAGCGCTCCTCGGCGAACACCAGAGCCTTCCTCAGGCCGGGGTCGGACTCCTGCAGCCGGACGGGAGAGCCCGGGGGCCCGAACAGAGGCCGGTCGAGGTCCTCGCCGAGCCCGAGCGCCGAGCCCAGCACGGCGGCCAGGGCCAGCCACGGGATGAGCGGAGAGCAGCGGGCTCCGAGCGCCATGTTCGCCCCGGCGTGTTGTCGAGCAGAGAGAGGGACCGGTGTCCAGGCGGCGCTCGGATTAAAGACAGGGACGTTTGTTTGTCCAGAGGAGGAATCGATAGGGAGTTATGAGCAGTGGTTATACAAGAGGAGACAGTGTTGTTGCCAAACAAATCTGCCGGAGCTGTGGGAGGAGACAGAGGCAGGGGTGTGTTCAGGAAACACACGGCTTACACCACGGCTGCACACGATTTACCAATGCTGTCACGTAGAAATCCGTAATAACCGGTTAACAGATAACACCAGTGAACATAAATAGAGATGAAATGACAAAATACCTGGTTATCACATATATTAGGGTCTGCAAAGTCATTTTATAATATATTTTACATTTTTCTTTTGAAAAGTAATTATAGCCAAACTATTTTGGCCCTTTGTCTTTTACCATAAAATGTGTGGAACACAAAGCAAAGAAGTCCTACTGATAGAATAGTGCGTGATACAGAGAAACTATATTATCATATATGTCGCTATAATAATCAATATAGAGCACAGTACCACACGCAATAATCAAGTATAATCTTCTGGACATGTACGCATCTAAATAACCCGCTGTGTAACTTGAAAAAAAAGTACTACTTTAATACTTGACAGGCCCCAGCAGACACATAGAAACCACAAATTAAGAAGTAACTAAGCTTTTCTCTAGTCACATCTCATGGGAACTGGTAAGTACCTCTCTAGTACTGGGGCAGATTAAGTTGTTATTAATTTCCCCTTTACCAAATATCAAAGAATTTTGTATTTAAGAATCTTGCTAAACAATTTTCAAATAACAGTGGTGGAAAGTAACTAAGTACATTTACTGAAGTACTGTACTTCAGTGCAATTTTGAGGTATTTGTATTTTACATGAGTATTTCCATTTTAAGACACTTTATACTTCTACTCCAATTTGGAAGCCAATATTGTATTTTTTACTTCACTACATTTATTTGACATTAGTTAGTCTAATAGCTACTTTGCATATTGTGATTATGAGAACAAAGTTAAATCAATTAATAAATTATGATGTATTACTGTAGATTAATCTTACCAGCAGTATATAAAGTAGCTGAAATTAACCTGATTCTGAAATTGGTCATTCTGCATGAGTAGTTTTAAGTATATTTTGATGCTAGTAGTTAAATACTTTTTCTACAGTTTTCCGTTCGTGTTAATAACTGATGCACAACTTTTTTAGATCACCTACATGTCAGTGTTACATTTGATGCACTGTGAATGCTCTCATAGTGAAACTGCAAGGATGAAAATACATCCTGTTCTGTATGTAAACTTAAATAACTGAAAAAACACATGTCCACCAGTGTATGAAGCATATTAAAGTCTTGCATGCTGCCAGGCCATCTTTCTATCTCATCTTTTGACTTTATTTCTCAGTACACATTATGGTGTTTTACAGTTAAATACAGGGAATGCATTGTTAGTTAAGCTTGCTGGGTCTCTTTGTACACAATAATGCATCATTATTTAACTGAGTGCTATATATATTTTAGAAATTGGTCATTCTGCACGAACACGAGTTTTACTTTAAGTGTATTTTGATGCTAATAGTTATATACTTTAACTTAAGAAAGAATTTGAATTCAGAACTTTTACTTGTAACAGAGTATTTTAACACTATAGTATTGATACTTTTACTTCTTCCACCACTGTCAAATACTACACAGAAGTTTTGATTAACCCTCTACCCTTAAAAATATGGTAAAAGCTAATTTTCCCTTTAAGTGCCACAGAGTGAGACTATAACCACTAGAGGGCGACAACAGACGGTACATTTTAAACGCTTTCCCTATTAGGGGACTGTTTTGAAAGCAAAACACCCGGCGAAACTACACAGCTAAAGATTACACGGGAGAACGATCATAACATACAGCTTATGAATGTTCAGACGGACCGATTGTGCATTTTTTAAAAGCCAAATTGATCTGATTCTCAGTCAAAAAGGGCGCAGGTGGCTCTTTTATTGTGGAGGGTCCCGGCCGGAAGTGTTATTGTTGTCGCTGAGGGCTCGCGCTGCCAGCACCGCGGACATCTGCCGACGACCGCCTGCTAAGCTAACACTTGAGACGGTGTGACTGCAGCCTCGGACCTGCCCCTTCACCCCGCGGACCTCCAGCCGGCCGTGGTGAACGTTATGCCTGATTTATCTGCGGGGACCAGGTTGTATTCTTAGCGTCGGCCTCCGAGCAGAGACATGGAGACTCGGGGCATCGAGGACATGTTTGACTTCCGTCGGTGAGTCCGCAGCGAGCTCCCGTTCACCTTCAGCCCGACGAGAATTAGCCGCAGCTGCGGCGCCGCTACGGTCGTGTCTGTTAAAAACAAGAAACCCCAGTATAAAGGTTTCCGCGGCATATTTCGCCGGCGATACAACCGACGGGAACGAACCGAGCGAAGGAGGAAGAAAGCATTTCATGAAACACGGAGCTAGCCGCCGAGCTGAGGCGGCGACGTTCACGTACATTTTATGTTGCTGTCGCTCGTTACGCAACCTTGTGCTCTGTTAACTCCAGTCACACACTGCGTCCGCCTCACACTCAAACCTGCACCCGAGATGGTGGGCGAACTCGTAAAACACGTCAACATTATCTCCCGATAGCTGAGAGTCAAGTTTTGTAAAAGACCCGACTCAGGAGGCTGGGTAACACTTGTGCCCCTGTGTGTGTAATGAGGACTGAGGAACTTTTTCACTAAAACTTGTGCCTCGACTATATACTCCAAAAATACATGGCCCATCTTTCTCATGAATACAGGTGGGACACGAGGCCTGTAGCTGCAGCAGTGCTGATTATAGTGTCGGATTTTAGGACAGACTGGGACTCACTTGATATTGAGCATCCCAGATGTCCCCGATCCAGCAGGCAGGGACACGTGTAATAAAGTGTAGATGGAAAGATGAAAGCTCCGGTTTGTGGTTAAATGCAGGACTGAAACTCACACTAATGCTGACTCCATAATGAAGGAGACTGGTGGTGTTCAGTCCTCAGCAGTGATTCATTGTCATACTCTAAACTTGAGAGAATCGCTCAAACTCATAATAAAGCGTCAAACTCTAATTTATTAGTTTACCAGCAGATATAAGTGGGAACAGTTTATTAAAAGTCCTGCTGTTTTTAATCCGAGTTGACTGAGAGTGTCCAACAGTATTACACACAACACATAGTGGAGTTTGCGTTGAAATTCAAATAACTATAATCCTTTGCTCCTCACTATGACACGTTATATCTCAGTCACTGGTTTTTAAAAAGATAGTTGTTATTATTTGGTAATATAACATGACTACACAATGTAATCCTGATAGTTGGTGTTGCTTTATTTGGTGGTTATTGAAATAAATACTGTCCCGATGTTTTTGTTTTGTTTGCTTCCGATTGAAGTTTGTTCATTGCTTTAAATCGCTGTCAGTCTGATTCATGTGGTCTGTCAAGCTCTCACCAGCAATGGCATTTTGTCTTTTTCAACTTTCATCTACTGCATCTGAAATGTTGTTTACGGCTCTGTTTGTTTCTTTGTACAGGTTTCCCAAAGACGCAGTTGTTCTCCTGATGTTGCTGGTTTACTTTCCAGTTGGCATTTGTTTGACGTTAATACGGATTTTTATTGGTGTTCATGTGTTCTTGGTCAGCTGTGCACTTCCAGAAAGTTTTGTTAGAAGGCAAGTATTAAAGTATCCATTTTTCTACTGACACATTTTACTGTCCGCAGTAATAATAGTTGTAGTTGTAGAATCGGTAGCAGTAGTAATCACTTGTGTGTCATTAATAACAATCAAATTGTTTATTAATAACAATTGAGGTACAAGTAGTAGAAATATAAGGAGAAACAGCGACAGTTAATGCTAACACACGCTATATAATGCATACTGCGTATACCATTAAAAATAATTGCAGCATAGTTACCTCTCACGGCTATAATGACTGCATTAAATTCAGCCACCCCATTAAATACCATTATAGTGAGTGGCTGCTCAATATATTTGATATAGTATGTGTCTGACCTCTTGTAAATGAGACCTGGCTCTCAGTAATTTCAATGTCTAAATAAAGGTGGTGACTGTGGGATTGAATAACCATAAAAATATAATTAATAACACATCCAAGTTACCTGGATGTTGCTGTAAGAGCAGCAAAAAAACAAGCTCATCCCTCAAAACTGAATGTTATTGAGAAAGATAGTGGCCCTGATTACATCCTCTCTTATTTCTTTGTTCTCTTAGATTTATTGTAAGGATTATGTGTTCAGTCCTGGGGATGCATGTGAGACAGAAAAACCCTCGCTCCAGAGACAGAAACACTAAGCTGTACATATGCAATCACGTGACAGAGTTCGACCACAACGTAATCAACCTTCTGACCCCCTGCAGCACTGTGAGTTTTTGACTTCTAAAATCCTCTTTGCTAAACTATGTTATACAGTATGTTTTAAATATTTTAGCCATCTCTCATTTGTAAGAATGCAACATGCTTCCTATGCCAGTTAGCTCCTGTCTGCATGCACCAACTAACATGTCTGCAGTGATAAACATACAGTCTTTGCTGAAAACTGCACAGTGTTTAATTCAAAGCTGTATATACTACTGTATTGATAGTCATAGATGAGCCATATGAAATGACTGCTAAATTCCGCAGTTCTCCTTGTGCTTCTGTTTGTGTTAATAACTTATGCACAACCTTTTTAGATCACCTACATGTCAGTGTTACATCTCAATGCTCTCATAGTGAAACTTCAAGGATGAAAGTACATCGTGTTCTGTATGTAAACTTAAATAGCTGCAGGCAACGCATGTGCACTGGTGCATCAAGAAGCATATTAAAGTCTTACACGCTTATCTTTCTATCTCATCTTTTGACTTTATTTCTCAGTGCACATTATGGTGTTTTACAGTTAAATACAGTGAACACATTGTTAGTTAAGCCTGCTGTGTGTCTTTCTGATCGGTAGCCCCAGTTAGAGGGCTCCACAGGCTTTGTTTGCTGGGCCAGAGGCTTCATGGAAATCCATTCAGCATCTGGCCAGGGAGCAATAGGAGAGTCTCTTCAGGGGTACTGCTCCACTGAAGACACCCCACCTTTGCTCCTGTTTCCTGAAGAGGACACCACAAACGGCCGTGCTGGCCTGCTCAAGTTCAGGTAAGTGCTAATTTTTCTGCTACAGGATCTAACTACTCAGTGTAAAAACCCAGGTTTTATTCATGTCAATGAGGACGACAGTTATTATTTATGAGTGGAAACAGTTGATGTAATGCTAACAGGACGTATTACCCACTGAGGAAATATAACATTTTCCTCAATAAAGCCTGCTTTAGGTCTCTTGTTTCTGGTTTTGGATAGTCATTCATACAGTATTTACCTACAGTAATCAAACCAGCCCTACACCACAGCAGTAACTGTTAAGGATTTATCAGTATTTGCACATGGAGACACTGTTTTGGCCTCATGCTCATGACTTTGGTTGTAAGAGAAACAGTGATTTAATTAAGCCAGCCACAAATTATCATTCCTCTTCCACAGCACTTTGAGATAGAGATGAATTACTTTGGCGCTTGTTTTCCAGTACTAATTTCCCTCTAGAGTTCTATGGGCAAATTAGTGTAAGGAAGTGAAAACAGCTGCAAAATTGATTCATTTCTATCTTTAATTTGAGCAACTCAGAACTAAGTGTGTACTATATCTTCATATCTAAGTCTCCTGGAGATGCACTGAAACCTGAAAAAAAAGCTATGTTTTTGTTTGCAGAGGACAGAAATTCACTTTATATTAGTTCTTCACTAGACACTTGAAGTGACTAAATCAGACCAAAAGTCATTTGTGCCATAAACACACCACCAGCTTACTGGCTGTTTGCCTCACGATTGTCAATGTTGACTCATAAAGAAATAACTAACATATAAAGAAATGTGACTGTGTGTTCAGAATTCTATTTATCTGATGTGAAAAAAGTCAGATTTAGCATATCCAGCCTTATTTGTTCACAGTGTTCAGACTCACCAACTAACATACTAAATATATTTTTTTCCTCTCAGTTCTTGGCCTTTCTCACTGACTGATTCCATTCAACCTGTGGCCTTACGGGTGACCAGACCATTGATTGCTTTGGTAATGTCATTGAACTTACATCTTAAGATAAAAATTGATAGCAGGGATAAGATAGATAAAAAAAGATAAATGCATTACTGAAATATTGTTATTGTGTATTCACATCATTCACTGTTTGAATCTTGAATGCCGTCTTGAATATCTGAGTGTTACGCAACAAGTAGGGGAGAAGATTTCTTAATGTGGTTGGTAATGACACGTAAACCTTCTAACAAGTAGACTGCCTGTAACAAGACACTGAGATATAAAATGTTAACATACAGAGCAAGGAAGGAAATCAGTACGGGAAAATAATGCGTTTTATATACAATTTCCCAGCTACGGAAAATCATTACAAAATGAGTGAAACTTCCTGGAAGTATTAGCAAGCTGATTAGTGCAGGACGCTTAAATCTAATCCAGCCATCTCAGCACCAACAATTGTTCTGCTGCTGTGTGCAGCAGCAGCTAAAGTTGGGCTTTTATAATCAGTGAAAAAATGTGTAAATAGCCACCATGACACAGCGCCACAGCTGTCATTTACCATATCCTCTCTGTGACGGTTTGTATACATAGTTCAGTTTAGGGCATTTCACACTGTACTGTAATGTAACAATATAATTGTTTTAATTGTGTTTTGTCTCTCCACAGAGCACACCAGAGTCAAGTTGGCTGATGGAGCTCTTGTGGACATTTTTCGCTCCATGTACAGTGTATCATGTAAGGTACTAAATAATTTGTATCATTATTTCTACCAACAATTTCTGTATAAAATTGAATCATGATATTCTTCAGCCAGATGATCAATGATAATAATAGTTTAGTTTATTTTTCTTGTAAACTGAGGTACTTTTGTTGGAGCTCCACTCAGTACAAAAAACCAAAAGCAGTGTGGCCCCTCTTCTCTGCCCAGTAATGTTGATTAATGATCATGAGCTTCAAATGGTTTTAAAACTAAATAGCTTTCGTAAGTAATAATTTTTTTTTTAATGCTCTGCCCAAATTCAAATTTAAAATACTCTCCTGTTGCTTTTAAATATTTCTGTTGCCAGATGTGTTGTCAGAATGACTTCTTGTTTTGCTTTTTTGTTTTTTATTTTCTCCCAGTTGGCTACCACCAGTATCCAGACAAGAAGGCGAGTCCATGCAGGAGTTTGCCAACAAAGTCCAGGAGGTAAAACCAATCTTTGCCAGCTGAGTGAATTAGATTTGCAACGATAAAACAAATATGTAGAAAAAACGTGTTATACAGTATTGCAATTTAGGCAATTATCCAATTTCCTGACCCCAGTACCTTTACCAAGATCTCTCCTTTAGGAAACAACAAGAATCTTGCTTTAGTTACCTAAGAGCACAGTATTTTTAGCCTCTTCTCTGCTTTTGTGCTGCAGTTGTTGACTAAATGTCTGTCTTTAATTTCAGCTACTAGCCAGTGAACTTGGCTTGGTGTCCACCAAGATCACTAAAGCTGATAAAGCAGAGCACATCAAAAGGAAAAGACACACTCTACCACAAACCTCTGCAAGTAAGTCAATTACATCAACACAATACATATGATTCAGCTGATTGATTTTGAGTTATGGGGGATGTCAACTGTTCTTTTCTCTACCCCCAGGTGTCAGACCTGCCTCTATTGGCCTTGGTTTCATGGTCCAGAGTTTGGGCACAGATGATCATAGGATTGCTAAAATGGCCCAACAGGTGAAGGACGTGCTGCCTCATGTCCCACTGAATGTAATCGCAAAGGAGTTAGGTATGGCCCGATTTCAGTGCACATTTACATTTTGACCCCACACCCTGCTCTAACACACTTTGCCCTGTCCATTCTTCCAATTTGTAACGCCTCCTTCAAAAACTTGAATAGGGTTTAAATTGCCATGCACTTACAGTGGTCTATCAATTGTGAACAGCAAAAACCAATTGTGTGGACACCACCATCACAAATCTGCTGGAGAACAAGGAGGAAACTCAAATGGAAGCAACTGGAACATCGACGTTTGGGCCGTCTACGAACAGCTCCTATTGCTCTGCTTCTGCTCCCACCATAAAGGTTTGACAAATCAACACGCTGCTGTGTCTGAGCTCTTAATTTAGAATCCATTTAAAACACGTAAACATATGGACTTTATATTTCCTAAACTTTTACAAGACAATTCTTAGTTACATAAAAACATATTGTAAGTTAGTTAGTTCAGCTACTTTGCTGTGTCACATGGATTTATTTGATTTGTTTTCAAACGCAATCCACGTAGCTTTGTGTTTTTTACTAAATTGATTATTCAATTTTCTTTTCTTCCACAGCCTGCTGCCAAATCTTTTGGGAGATCACCAGTTGACAGACATTTGTCTCTCCAAGAGAGAAAAGAAGCGCTGTATAATTTTGCAAGAAGGTGAGATTTTCTTGCCGCTAGCAATGTTACATGATAAAGAAATGATTTTATTATTTGAAAGAAGAACAGAATTATTTAAAATATTGTTGCAGAAATGGCAGAAAGGTCAGCCCTACATGGTGGAATTAAATTTTCCAATAGTCTCTCAACTATTGTTTTAAGCACATATTTCTGGACACATTTAAAAAGACTCCATGTCTGTTCAGTTCATGTTAATAAACACCTCAGAGAAAAGCCAAAGCTGCTTCATTATACACAACATCTTGCAGTCGTGCAGAAGTGAACAGTTCTGCAGTATTAATCTGGTTTGAGATTTACTTTGAATTCATTCCTAGGGTCCTGTCTGTCTCTTAATACTGATTCTGCATAGGGTTAGGGTCAGTCATTCAGAGAAAAGTGGACTAACATGAGGTCTCTTAACAGTCCTGTCTCTGGCATAAAGCAAAGTCAACCAGTAATACGATGTCATCTGGCAGGATTCTGGGTCGTGAAGTTCAAAGTTTCTGATTGCATACCTCACCACGTTGGAGTTGGCACTGCACAGACACTGCTGCACCAATCAATATTTTATTTATGGTAACAATGGGTCAGTTAAATATGTGTAATCTGAAAGAGGTCGATCGTAGTGACAAACCCCTCAAAGTTGTCATCTAAAGTGTTCCTATCAGTTTTAGTGTCTTTTAGCTCATTGTCTTGGTTTTGTGGCCCTCAAATTCACTGTTTGGGATTACTCTTTCAGTTAAAAAGCTCTGATAAACTGACTGTATGCTGCCTGCCGGGCACCAAACAGCAGACAAAGTTAGCGACTAGCTGGTGAACACAGTGGAACATTTAGTGGCGTATTTGTGTTAAAAACAAAACATGGCAGCTGAAGAAATATTTCTTGGACAACCTATTACTCTAGGACAAAAAGAATTTCGATGTTCTGTATATTGTAGGTGAAAACCCGCTTTAAAATGTAGCCAGTTAGTTTAACAGTTGGAGAGAGTTGGACCATAAGGTGCTGCATTCATTTTAATTTGGTTCAGAAATTCACTAACAGGACCACATTGAATGCAGCCACAATGAGTCCAGAAGCAGTTACAGATTATACTAACTGTTATAAAGTAAACACTAACTGTTGGTTCTGTCTGTTTTTCCTCATCTAGACGTTACATTGAAAAACACGGATTGGATCAAGAAGACAGTCACTGAACACACTTTGGGTCAAGCCATCATTGAAAACTTGTCAGAGAGAAGCATATTCAACTTGCGTAGCTGTCTAAAGTGAATGGTGATTTTATATTCTGTCAACAGGTTCTGTTGAAACACAGATTTTGAAGTATTCAGAACATGTACACGTTGATAGAATGGTGATTATGCATGTGTTTAATTCTTCATTCTGGCTGATACATAATTTTGATAACAATTTGTATTATGATCCACTGACTGTGAATCATCTATTTATTTTTATAATGTCCAGAGTCGTTGATGAAAATAAAGTTCAGCTTGACCTTAAGAAATTTGTCACTGATGGTGTTTTGATTGAACATTTATTCAAATGTCCAAAGCTTGGCTTGCAAATTATTACATTTAAATGTGATTTGCTAATAATGTGTATTTCGAATATTTCGTTTTTACATTAAAGGACTACTGTGATATTCTTCCCAAATGCAAGACGACGAAATCCTACCATAAGATGGAGCCAGAGAGTAAATATGTTTATTCCACTGATGCTCAGTGGTCCCACAACAGTTCCTGAGTAAACTAATCTTGCCTGGAGTCTCTTCTGTCCTCTTGGGGAGAGATTTGGTCATGGTGACAAAAACATACAAACAATACAACCAGAAATTGTGGTACAGTGGAAACTGGAGAGTTCATGCATGAATATGAGCAAATTGATCATTCTGTTTAAACAGGTCAAAACAAGTGAGCTTAAATTGTGAAAATACTTGTAGTGTGATTGTTTGCTGCTGATATGCAGATCGAGTACACTAGATCTTCTAGTGACTGGCCTACATTTTCAATAAATATTGTGCACTGTATATAAAGTCATGTCTCAAGATATTTCCGTCCGACCCAAGTAGATCCTGCACGATAAATTCGTCATTTGACAGCTCTCACACCCAGCACGGCCGCTGCTTGGAAGCAACTATGTTTTCTGTGTCGTAAACGTCACATCTCGGCAGCTCGTGTATTAGAGATCATGTCAGCCGCGAATTCCTGGACATTTGCACGGACGGACAGTTTGCTTTGCACCTGCAGGCACTACAGACCGCGGCTCTGCGACGGGATGCTGTTTTAATGACTGCTCTCAAACTGAGCGATTTCGATCACAAGTGCCACGTGTCCCACGGTCCGTGAAGGCGGCTCTCGGCCGCACCGGATATGACGTCGCCCTGCTTCCTGTGGACGGACGCGCTAAGCTAACGCTAAGTTACCGACTTCGCGATGTCAGGTGTCGAAGAAATCTCAAATGAATCTGTAGACCCTAAAGAAGACAAGGAGTTTGATGTAGAGGCGGAGGACCAGCTCGGAGATGATTATTTCGTTGACCCGACTCGATATATATTTTACAGGTAGTGTTTTGGTTCTTATTCATCAGTGGTAGCTAGCTCGGCTCTAACGGTAACTTCTGTCAGGAACTTTCTGTTTGTTCGCTTCAGATTTAAGTCTCGTTTGTGAGTTTTGTTAATGTTTGCCAGTACAGTGTTAGCAGCAGTGGCATGGGAATCAACAGCAGTCGTTAACAAATGATTTACTGGATTAGTGTTGTGCTAAATGGTTAAATGCTGTGAGTCCCCCCCCCCCCCTCCGGTGACACTTGCCGAGTTTAAACTAACAGAGGTGCAAAGAAACTGTGCAGACGCAACCATACAACTGAGATCATCGTAATCATTTGGCTATGGATTTACATCTCTGTGGCATTTGTTTAACAAAGTAGTTCGCACTGTAAGGGGCGGCAGCTCCATCAGCTACCTCCTGGCGTTACTGCAGGTTAGCAGCCAGGAAATCCACCCCCGTGTTTCTGTGTTTCAGAGACAGAAAGGAGTGGGCTGACCTGGAGCCGGTTCCTCAGGATGATGGACCAAATCCTGTAGTGAAGATCGCCTACTCTGAAAAGTGTAAGAATGTTAGTAAGAGATGGGAGCCGCAGAGAAGTGAAGGCAGATCCACGAGCCTCAGCTTGTAACATGTATATTTGTAATAAAACTTAATAATCCCAGTAACTATATTTACTCTAGTACCACAGACATTACACCAAACAAATATTCAATAGCAGTTAAAGTCAGAACTTTTTGTTGGTGAAATTCAGATTTTTATAACCAGTGAACATATATTTCTTCCAACAGTCTCAGATGTTTACGACTATTTCCGTGCACTCCTGAAGAATGATGAAAAAAGCGAGCGGGCGTTCACCTTGACAGCAGAAGCCATTGAGCTGAATGCTGCCAATTACACAGTTTGGTGAGCATGCTGCATGTTTGGAATATGGAAAACTAATCTACCATGTAGTAGTGTCTCATTTTTACAACACAGCGGGGAGCAAAAACAGGAGACTAAAAACTAAACTAAAATCATGGTTTGTAGAATTATTTTCAAAATGGTAGTTTGGAGATTGCTTGAAAAAGCCTTAAATTGGAGGGACCACTCCCCCTGATGCTGATGCTGGGCTGTGGATCATAAAAGCTGCACCTCCTCAGTCAAACAATATGATATTTTATCGTTGGATCTCAAGTTATGTTTGGATAGAGATGAACGAAGAGGTCACAGTCACTTAACACCTTCTGAATAAAAGTGTAGTAGGACCAGACAGTACAACAGTCTGTCATGTTTAAGAATGCCAGTGTGTCCCCTGTGAAAAAGTATTGCAACAGTTGTTGGGTTTGGGTATGTGCAGGCACTACAGGCGAGTACTACTGCAAGCCCTATCTAAGGACCTGAGGGAGGAGATGAGGTACATTACTGCCATCATTGAGGAGCAACCCAAAAACTACCAAGTCTGGTGAGTGCTGGCAGGTCACACGCTTATGTAGCAGTTCTTAAATAATGTGACATGAGAAAATATTCAGGATCAGGGACATTTAATATATGTAAAGTATTTGTTTGAAAAGGGCGTTTCTGTCATTGTCTTAATTTTGTTAACCTTTTAATCAAATATAAATAATGAAATAAGACTGGGTTGAAAAAAATAACCATAGTTTTTCTCACACACAGATAAGATTTGTAGACGGTGGAAAAATTTGTTTCAGTTTAGTGAAAACATTTCAAAATAATACTTAATATTCTAAACTCCTCTTCCAGGCATCACAGACGTATGGTGGTAGAGTGGTTGAATGACCCCTCGGAAGAATTGGAGTTCATTGCAGACATTCTCAGCCAAGATGCAAAGAACTACCACGCCTGGCAGCACAGACAGTGGGTCATCCAGGTAGGTGTTAGAGCACTTAGCTGAGTTTGGCTTCAAAAATGAGGACTGAGATCCAGTTTTCTGCCCACAGTGAGCCACTCTGCCAGAATGAATCCTTTACTTATTCATTTTTGTTTGTTGTTGTGCTGTGTGAGTCCTTCTGTGGTCAGTATTTGTCTCCTGCATCACAGGGCCACCACTAAAAGCTCTCCATGATTACATAAACAAGTTCGTTGCCAACATTTGCCTTATTCAATCTCCAGGAGTACAAACTGTGGGACAATGAGCTGGAGTTTGTGGAGGGCCTCTTGGAAGAAGACGTGAGGAATAACTCTGCATGGAACCAGAGACATTTTGTAATTTCTCACACGACAGGCTTCTCTGATCCAGCCATAGTTGAAAGAGAGATTCAGTAAGTGCCTTTCCTAAAAATCCCGACAATTTGGACACAAAGTTAATTTGCACATTTCAAGTTGGATGAAAAGTGATAGTAATAGCAAGTCACAGTTCCTACCATAAATAGCTTATATTTACATACGTGTGTGTGTGTGTGTGTGTGTGTGTGTGTGTGTGTGTAAGGAAAAAAACAATTAACTGAAAGTCAAACACCTTATATTTAAGAGGAATATTTTCATGAGTGATGAGAATAATTTCCTGTATTTACTTACCAAAGTAAAGATGTCCTTTGAACAAGCTGTATGACTATCAAGTTTCTGTGTAAGTGCATTAGGTTTTTTGCTGTATACATTTGACTGATTTTGCTTTTTTTTTTAGGTATTGTCTGAACCAGATCAGGAAGGCTCCCCACAATGAAAGCGCATGGAACTATTTGAAAGGGTAAAATGTAACCTATCAGATTTTTTTTTTTTTATCTAAATCCCAGAAAATCTGCAAGGAGCAATTTTTTGTATTTTCTGTGATATATGAACCTGTTCAGTGTGACTGCAAGAGATTCAAGTGTTCCAGTGTGCCGTTTGCATTCAGACATTCACAATATATGACATGCTACAGGGGAAAACCAAGTGGACTCTCGGTTATTAAAAATGTATAAGCTCACTGACTGTAATCCCCTCCACCCCTTTCCTTTCTAAGGATGCTGCAAGACAGAGGTCTGTCGTCTCAGCCAGGCCTGCTGGAGAGGATCCTGGAGCTGAAGGACACACACTGTTCACCTTATCTTCTAGCATTTCTGTTTGACTGTTATGAAGACGCCTTGGAGAGCAGCAACCAAAAAGAAAATGTGGAGGAAGAGGAACGAAAGGAAACTTTAAAAAAGGCTCTAGAAGTAAGAATTTTGTCTGTGAGCGATCAGGATTATTTTGTTTTAGAAATAAATATTGTGACACTATTGTTGTTTTCTGACCCCTTCTTCTGTTTGTTCTCCCCTCCTTGAAGATTTGTGAACTTCTGGCACGGGAAAAGGACACCATCCGTAAGGAGTACTGGCTGTTTTTGGGACGTTCTTTAAAGAGCAAATCTGGAATCAGCGGTCCCTCTGATGAGCCTCTGGCAGATGATCCTGAATCGTCAGTCCCAGCATCTGGGCATCAGGAGATGAGCTAGACCACCAGGAGCCTCGCACCATTTTCACACCCATCCTGCTCCATCAGTACTGTCGGCAGAACCAACCCATGCAGTTTGATATTACTGTAAATTGCTATAATGTAAAGTGCAGAAGAAGTTTCTTAAAGTAACCACTAACATGAGATCACCCAGGGGAAGGGATTGAGGTGAAGTCAAACAGATACTCTGCAAATAATACCTGGAAATCTCCCTCTTAGTAAAGTGTAATAACATTTGCATCAGAAAAGCAACGTTACATTTTTAACGTGAATTAGAGAAGTGGATTACATGTCCGTTATGTGATACCAAAAAACAAAACAAAGAAGAAGCAATTAAGTTGTGTCATACATCTGGAATTAGAAATCAGTCAGTTTATCTCACCTTTAGATTTATTAGAGTGGCTGTTTTCTTTATTTTTCTCATACTAACAGGACCATTCTGACATGTTTATTTTATTATTTTGTGTTTTTAATTATGATTTATAAGTTCCAAATATGGGGGTGTTTTTCAGTGGACACACATTAGTGACTTAAGACTTAGTAATGTGTAATGTAATGTGTGCATGTTAACCTGCTTTTCATAAAAATGGAAAATGTTTTGACTGTTTGGTGGTGTCAGTCAGAAAATACGTGTGCTTATGTTGAAATGGAGGGGGGAAAGCATCATGAAACATAAAAATAAAACAGTTTGTAGAAATACTAAGAGTGGTTTGTAAAACTGTTAATCAGTGATAATACAGCAGATGAAATGCAGTGGTATGCTGCTGCATTCTGATCAATGAATCGCACAACATCACAGCTTTCCCTTTTTTTCCAAATCTATATCAGTTGCTCCAAATGAGCCACTTTCTTGCTATTGGGCAGAGTTTGTTCTGTTTGGTCCTCAGAGCTGTGCTGCCAGGAGAAAAGTGAACCAACCAGTGAGGCAGTGCACATACAGCACATGTATTGACACTCACAGCCTCATGTCCTGGACTCCCTTGGAGCTAGGAAATGGATTTACTCCACTAGATGCAGCTGTTTCTACTTCTGCAGACACTACAACACAATCCATCCCTCCAGTTTCTAACCAAGCAGTTTGGTTGCCAACCGTGTGTAATTACAGCTTCTCTAAATACTTGATATTAGAGTAGGACGGCTTGCTTTTCTCCGCTTTTCCTCCTTAGTGTGGAGGACACTGATCTGCAAGTTCACGTCATCAGCAGTTATGACACGACTGAGCACGAGGGCCATAAGACACTGTGATATTACAGGGCATAAAGGCAAATGGTGTGATTCATTTTGTCTATAACTGAAAGATTTCCCCACTTGTCCTTTAACAAACTGTAGTAGTTTTGTCTATGTAACTTTGGATCAATGTGCATGAGTGTGAAGCAGCTACTTTGTTGGCTATAACAAAAGAGGCCACACGACGACACACAATCCAGGCTGCCAAGTGAAAATGAATATTGGCCACACTGTTTCAACTTATTAAACAAAACAGATCAGGTTCCTGCTGCATCACTTCAAGCATTGTTTGGAGGACAGTGTTCCCTAGTGGTTAAACCCAGAACAAAAAAAAAAACAAAAAGGGTCCCAGACAGTGTGTAATTAAAATACTAATTAAACCCAGCACAGGTCCAAACAAACCACCTTGCAGTCTGCAGGCTATGGAAGTTATTAAATACAGGTGAAGAAGACAGACTGCAGCCAAGAATCAGTCTTTTGTTCTGGGGTCCATATGTGACTTCCACAACAGCAGTTATCACGGAGGCTCGTGATGCCACTGGCTACTTTTTAAGATGCATGCTCACACTTGGTGGATTAGCAGGAGACCAGTGTATCGGTGTAGAGTCCTGGACCAGATCCAGCTTGGTTCTGAGACATCTGTTTCTTATAAATGGTGGAAAAGGCAGATAATCCTGTGTGGGATTCTGCAGCCTCTCCGTTTATCGTAGAGTCAGCCGCATGTTTTGTTGAACACTGAGACACAGGAGTATTGACACCAGAACCATACAGCACATGTAAGATTTTTGAGGGGGCACACATTTGCATAAATACTGTAGAAATACTTTCACAATGTAATTCAATACAGAATACACACAGTAGAATGTCTGATGAAAGTAACCAGTAAATTTGGCAAAAGCAGTGACATTCTAACTCGTGACTCCACGTGACATTTTTTATCATCTGTCTCACTGTTTTAACACCAACACTTTTGGCAGTTTGAACATCTAAAAACAAATAATGTCTTATGTGGGTTAAAAGGGTTTTCATTATGACCAAGAAATACCTAGAAACACAAGGTAAACTGGAGCCAGACTTTATACCAAAAACTAAGATTTTATTTTTATTCATAAGACTTACAAATTAGTTTTGCCACACTCCATAATTACATACACACAAGCAAGCTTAGGTGACTCAAACCATACAAGAATGCATGCATTCAATGGCTTTTCTTCTCAGCCTCCCTTCAAAATGATTGAATATTGAATATTGGAAAAGAAACAGTGGTTAACTAACTTAGCAGTTTATCCCTTTTCTATTTGAACACTAAACTGTGGCACATTAAAATACTAAAACAGTAAACCTGGCATGTGTGTTCAAAGGATAAGGATGATACTATTCTATATAGTTTTTAATACCAACAAAAGGCCTGATAAGATGGAAACCAACAATAAATTCACCCTACAACAAGTATTTCCTATGTAGCCAAAACCTGCATATCTTAATCCTCTGTGCCATAGAGTTCCATTGTTGTCCAAAAACTATTAAAACACATCAATGAGTCACGCTGTTGCATGGCCTGACATGTTCCTTCATTACAATAAACAAACACATTGTAGTTTATTTTAAGTCGATCCCACATACGCCGTTCTGGTGCCTCAGATACTTAGTAATGCAACATGTGTATTAATCTGTGACAGAAAAGTCCCCAGAAAATGCACTTCTGCACAATTTACTCCAGTTTGAGTCACAATTGCTAAAACCTACAGCGCCCAGGTTTCAGGAGTTATTTAGCCTTTTTATTAGAGAAACTATTCTGGCCCATTTTTAAAGAAGGACCAGTGGGCTTGAGGCTGACAGCCACAGACATGGTAAAGAAGTGGGACATTATTGAGAACCGGACTAACACAGCGTAAGTTAGCTTTTGGTCTTTACTCAAGATTTGTTGACAGTGAGAAAAATATAGAATGACAGATGCCTTATTCTTTAAGCAATCACTCAAGGTTTAAGTCCCTCTCCACACAATAAAGGATCTAAAATGGATAATATGTGATGGTTCTTGGTAACTTCACACTTCAGCAGCTGTCTCCTTTAATGCAGGAAGAAAGGCCCTTCAGACCCTTTTTATTGGATATATATATATAGACTCTGCCTCTTGCCTGGGTGCTAGTGCTAGACCAACTGCTCCCCCCGCCTCTGCATTCTGGCTAACATCACCTAAACCAGATCACCAGGTTGCCTGATCAGCACATATTTAGCTCCTCTGAAGTCCTAGTGGGCTGGTGATTAAGGTGCAAACCTTATAACCACAACGATTCAGTTCGATTCAGACCAGGACCCTTGTTGCATGTCATGCTCGTCCATCGCTCCCCATGTTTCCTGACAGTATCTATTCAATGAAAAGGCAAAATGCCAAAGAAAATATTTAAAAATAAAATAACTTTTCTGGTTGACTCATACATGATGATCTTCATCATTACACTTCTTCTTTCCTACTAATGAACCACCGTGGGTCTAAGCCATCATCACAGCACTGCTGTGGAGTAGAGAAAGAAAATAAATATTTCAACAAAAACTACATGAGTATCCATTAAACAAATACCACTATTAATCTTCTTTAAGGCGTAGCAGAACAATCACAATGATGGTACTGAATGTGAAAGAAATGTACTTACGATATTAATCAAGTTTCTGCATCTGCTGTCTCCAGACCGGCCAGTCAATGCCTTAAGGATGATTTATAATTGGCTTCAATTCTTTAAAGCATAACAAAATGAACTGAGTGGGATGCTGAATGAACAGACACTGCTCTCACATTAACTGTTGTACGTCTTCATGATTCAAACCTATTTCCTAGATTTGGTTAGTGTGGCTCTCTGTGCCCTTTACTCTTACTCTTTGAAAAATTTAATTTGCAAAAGTTATTTGATTAAAAGTCACTCCATGGAAACCAAGAGAAAATATTTATAACTGGGCAATGAAGTCTATTATTACATCAAGTAATGCAAATTAAAATGAACAAGGAAAGAGTTTAAGGTTAAATTTACTTTTGATTTAGATTATGAGAAGAAATTTGTTAATTTGCTTTGAATTTCTTTTAGACAGTGACTGCTAGTAATAATGGTGACACTGGTGACAGCATCAGTGATTGGATAAAGGCGGTGGCTAGTTTCAGACTGATTAAGTATTTTGAAGGCTTATACTGTGTTTTTGTAGCAAGCCCAATATTCAGTATTTAATTGTATTTTTTTAATTTTTGTTCAAAAAATGTGCAAAGATTCAGTGTTTCCCATTGCTGTTATTCTCTTAATGGTGAAACAACCTTTCAAAGAGCATTTACTCTGGATAATGGCCACTTAACGCTCCATTGAACCCTGTCTACCGACATTCCATTAGTTTGAACATTCGTTAAAAAGCGATTGCACAGGCTTAACCTCCAGATATATCGGGCCATTAAATGAAGAAGTAGCTTACAATAACATTATCATACAATTATGATATTTTACGTAAAACTTATCTCAATATCTCACTTGACCACTTGGGGCAGCAGAGCTGAAAACACAACAAAGCATCAAATAAAGTTGATATGGCTGACAGCATTCACTCGGAGTCCTGTTTCTGGCCAAGTGGCAAATTTAAGCCCAGTTCCCTCTCCTTGTTGCTCTGTTTTGGTCTCCACCAACTGTTAAGAAAAAAAAATCTGGCTCTTTGCTGCTAAATGCTAATGTTTGTTGTTAACACTGTCTGTCTGCTTCTGTTCGGAGCTGGGCAGGTAGCATACAGTGGGTTTATCACAGCTGAAGTCGCGGGGCTGGAAAACTGATGGTTTTCTGTGAGACTGCCACAACAAACAACACCTTTCACATTACACATTGTCATTTGATCCATTGTTAATATAAAACTATTGATTAGTGCAGCTTTAAATAATACTGTTGCCTCTTGACCACTTGCTTCTTTGTTCATTTTCCTTACAGTCCGGCCCATTTGACAGCCCCGTCCCTCGTCTTATCCTGGCCAGACAAGTCTTCCGCCTCTATATTGATTCTATACAGTTCTAAATCAATTCCTCAAACATTGTTTGAGTCAGTCGCAGTTCCAGCCAACAACAATGGAGACTTCTTTAGATTCATTAATATTTATATGGTTACACAGGATTTTACAGGCTGACCTGTCACTGCTGCCGTAAAACTGCATCTCAGATGCTGAGGCTGCTGACTCTTGGCACAGCTGAAGCAATGGGCCCTAAACACACACACACAAATCTACACACACTGTGACTTGTAGTGATTTAAGTTAAAAAGCTGCTCCTCAAGGGGAAAAGGTGATTTTACCACAATGTTAGGAATAGTCTAGGTTTATGTTTGGTAAATCATGTTTTCCTTCCACTGCAGAGTAAAAACAATGTACTGAAGTGTTAACATACTGATCCAAACAGTGTCTTCCACATTGAAATTTAATCAATTTTACAGTGGTTCACAGCCTGTGTGTGTGTGTGTGTGTGTATCTTACCTCTAAGAATGGGAATTAGTTTCCTCTTCAGTGGCAGCATCTTCCAGGTTTGTGACCATGACAGTGAAATTGTCTGTGTTATGGAGGTGAGGAGGGCTCTCCTTGTGGCCTGATGAAAGACATATGCTGTTAACAACTTCTGCTTCATCAAATTTGATGGACAATTGAATTCAGTTTTCCCCGAGATTAAAATGCGTGCTGCATACCTCAGAGTGCTCCCATTGTGAGTTAACTAAAGCCTTTCTTCCTGAGCTGGCCTGGTTCAGGTTTATTTGTATAGCTCAAAATCACAGTTACAGTCTCAAAAGGCTTCACAACGCCCACATTATGGAACAAGAAATGTGAAAATAAGTTTGAATCTGCTGATTAGCAAAGTGTGGACATTATACAATACTCTCACAGAGCTTTTATTTTTCCTGCTGAAGCCGGGTCCGTCTGAGTCAAAAGATGTGAGGTGACGGGTCCAGTCAGTCCCATTGTTGCCGTTGATGGTGTTGACATCCACAGCGCTGCCAGTCGACCGACCCACACCGGCGGAGACACCCTCTGCCAGCAAGCAGGACTGCCAATCAATCAACCAATCAGCAGCTCATCAACACATCATTCACAGAACCTTCTCTTATCTGCAAACCTATGCAAAGAAGTAATGACCTCATTAGACTGACGCGCGCACACACACACACACACACACTTACTGGCAGCTGTACTGGTACAGTCAATGAGGTGGCTCATTGTGATGAATGGATGGGCGAGGGCTTTCCCTGGTGTAATTCTCTCACCTGCACCCATCAAACGTTTGGTTCATTAAGTCAAAAACTCGTGCTTGTCCTCTGAAAGTTTTCACATCCAGGGTAAATGAATTGGAAACAAATCAAGTCCAACAACCTGCAACAGTCTGCCAGCAGGTCACACCATGCAGACAGTTTACATATCCTTGAACCTTTCTCAGGTGGCTGCCTCCTGAGTTTGGAAACCAAGTTAGACTTTTTCCTAGTGTTTTCAGCTAGCTCTGGTTCTGCCACACGTCCTTGTTTTCAGCCACGCCGGCAGCGTCGCTCTGTGGATGGCGATGCCAACCTGTCGGCCGGTCCACCACTTTGATCCAGACTGAAATATCCCAATGGTTCCTAGGAATAAATATTCATGGGCCCCAGAAGATGAATCCTAAGGACTCTGGAGATCCTTTGACCTTTGCCATTGTGCCACCATTTGTGATGGCCAGTGAAATGTCCAGACAACTATCAGATTTTTATACAATTCCAATAATTTAGTTTATGACCTGCAAAACTTTTGTATTTGGTGCTAATAAGCAAATGTTGCGTTCTAACAAGCTACACTAACTCAGCACGTGATGTAGCACCTGTAACCAGCACAAACAACTTTTAGCTGTTACTATTAATATACACTTTCCAACTATTTATTGTATCATTTATTTATTTTTTATTAAAATATTATAATAATAGTCTAAAGACAAAACAAATCAGTCTATTGCTAGAAATGTTTGAACACCAGCAATGTAGGAAGTATAACTTCCATCCGCCTGGTCGTTTCGTCTTTTAATAGGAAACATATTGGACGTCATGCCCAAACATGTCCTTTTGGACTGTGGGCTGTGTCATCTTCTGTCAGGCATTACAGCATCGCCTCGGGATGACTCACGCGGTGTGGCCTGCCACATTTGTGTTGTGACCGCAGAGCCATCCGCCCTGTGATACATGCAGACCCTTCTCCCTGACCGTCCCCGTTTGACCACTGAACTTAAACATTTTTTATTTATTTATTTTTTTTAAAAAAAGCAGTATGCCCACACCTACACAACAGGTTGTTAAATCCGCGCTAAATAAAGCCCGAGAAGTGTAGTTCCTCCCGGTGCATTGGGCTGAGAGGAGTCCAGTCAGCCGCCATCTGGCCCGGAGCGGACGGTTCAGCACCACGGACAGCGCACAGCCTCTGACTGACCAGAGAGACGACATCATGCAAGCATGACGCAGACACATACCAGTAGGTATGCAGCCTATATATATATATATATATATATATATATATATATATATATATATATATCCACTGGAGTTTCATGTTATATTATGTAGAAATGGTCCAAAACTCTTTTATTTTCAGGAAGAGTTTACCACCAGGACAAGTGCAATTCATTAACTCACACTCACTGCTACCAAACTGATTTAACTGCAAGACTAAGGGCTTTAAAGGGCTGCGAAGGGATTAATGCTCCTGGGAGCCAATGGTTTCTGCTCCTGCTGGTGTCTGTTTTCGCGATCACCGACCAAAAGTCGTCCACACGCCCTTTCATTTGGCTCTAAAGTCACCACGGGGCACCTCGGACAACACTTAGAGTGGCCGCGGGGGTGTCGGGCGGTGTGAAGGCCTGCGGGTCACCGGCCATTGGTCCACAGGACCCCTCGAGCATCTCCGGCTCAGGCAGCCGCCTCCTCCTCTGCCACAGGAAGAAAAAAAAAAAAAAAAACGCCACACACCATTCAGTCGGACGACTCGGCGGACTGCGGAGGGGACTCTCCTTTCGGGAGGAGGAAAAAAGAAAAAGGAAAAAACTTTTGGTCGGGAGAGTGCCTCGGGAGTCTCACGGGCGGTGAAGGTGATCTGGGGCGAAAGGGGATCGCTCGCCTGTGTATGGATTATCGACAAGTGCGCGAAAGAATAAAAAAAAAGAAAAAAGGAGCGCGTCCTTGCCATTAGTTATTTATATATTCCCGTAAAGCGGCGGGGATGCGAGAGAGACGCCACAGCGGCGAGGATCGCCCGCGCTGAACCGGAGGAGTCACCGGCAGATGATGTCCCCGTGTGAGAGCGCTTCCAGAGGAGACGAGGGAGGATGAAGAAGGGGGGAGAGGGATCGAGAGCGGCAGAGGTGGAATATAATGAAGTTGAGTGGGAAAGGACTGTGCACCGTCTTCTCCAGCACCCTCCTCTTCGTGTGCGCCCTGAGCGAAGTTGTCGTTGGATTAAGATGCGTCTCGCTGGGATCTACGGTGAAGGCGCATTTCCACCTCGGCGCCGCGGCCGGGGCTTTCTACTCGGGGCTCCTGGTGGGGATCGGGCAGGTCCTGCTGGGCACCGCGCTGCTCTGTTGCATGGAGAAGCCCGGCTGCAGGAATTTCTTTCTCCTCGGCGTCGTGGTCTTCCTGCTGGGCGTCCTCACCGCCTTCTCCGGCGCGGTGGTGGACGGGGACACGGCTTCTCTGGTGGAGAGGAAATACTCCCATTACTGCTTCCACGCTGTGGCGGCGAGCCCAGCCTGCGAGCAGCTCAGGGATTACCAGCGGAGCCTGGTCATCTCCACGGTGCTCAGCACCCTGGAGTGCGTCCTCGGGCTCCTCAACCTGGTGGCCATCAAGAGGTACAAAGCGGCGCAGTTTTCCAGGAGCCGGCAGTGCCAGAGGCAGCGCGCCGGCGCGATCATCTTCCGGGAGGAGCGGGACTGCTCCTCGGCGGATTTCCAGCCGGTGTCTTACATCAATCTGGGGGTTTTTAACGTGCTGGACGAGACGGGCGCGGAGGTGCAGTGCGGGGGGCACCCGTCCATCGAGCTGCCGGGATACTCGCCCACGGACCCGGAGCTCAACCACTGCTTCCCGTTCTCCTTCCCGCTCCCCAGCGAGCTGCCGCCCGCATACGAAGACATTTTCCCCGCCGAGGCATGCAACACATAGCCGCTCCGGAGCAGCGCTGCCCTCCGCTGTGACAATCAATGACTCTGTGCTTAAACAATCCCCCCCCCCTCTCCTCTCTCCTCTCTCCTCTGCTCCTCTTCCAACACACAACAACCAGTAAGTTACGCAGGAGGACAACAGCAGTGGATTTTAATTCACCTGATTCCTTCTCATTCTGATATTTTCTTACATCCGCCCGGTAGCTTATGTTGTCCAACAGCAGTCAGACTGATGCAGATCAACAGATCAAAGTGACACAGGCCCATAAACGCAACAGCTTGCCAGTATAACAGAAGCAGAGTTTGTGTTTTGAATGTTCGCTGTTAACATTTTTACTTGTGAATAAAAAGTGTATTTAACCTCATCCGACGTCATGGAGCTGCTGCCGGTGTAGCTTTTGGAAATCCTGCTGATGCTGTGGTCAAGGCTTCAACCAACTTCTTCTGATGTTGCTGTGTAGTTCATCAATTGAGCCTTTTTCTTTTTTCTTTTCTTTTGTTCGTTTGTAGTTCACCTAGCAGGTATTTTTTCGAAATCATAAGTCTTCATTATCTGGGAAAATAGCCTACTTGAAACGTCAAACCATAATGTTGACAAAAAAGACTCAGCACCTTACCCACTTTGTGGTGTCCACTTTAAAGGCTCACTGCAGTGAATTATTATTTCATTTTCATGAAGTTGGGGGACTCAAAAAAAAAAGTTAAAAATCGAAATAGCAGAGGCCAACATATCCTGACTTTTAGTCCCTAGTACGGGTCCGGCTCCAAAAGCACTGGATCCTACATTTCCCACAGTGCAAGTGGATATGCAGTCTGGTATCTTTAAAACGCCACACCATAGGTTTGTAATGCATTCTTTCTGTTCTAAATGTGTTATATCCGAGCTGGAGCTGAAAATGACCCTAATGACCTCACTATGACATCACCAGGGTTATGTTTTCACACTTGAGTAGTTCCTCTCATGAATAGTTAAGTAAACTTCATATGTAAAATTGGTGGAGTGCACCTTTAAGTTTTGTTTAAATTATAGAAGATCAAAGATAAGCCTGCAAAACTGGTAAGCTTCATATAACTGCTATTAATGATAAGGAGTATGTGGCGTATCAGAGGAAGCAGAGGGACAGTCTGAGCCTGAATGCACCATTTGCTTTAAAGTAGCAGGAGGGGTAATGATATAAAAATCCCTAATTTTGGGGTCTTTTAATGCAGTCCCAGCAGCAGGCTGTCCAGATATGATACTGACTGAAGGTGGTCCCGCACCATTTCAAATGTAAAAGATTGAATCTGTGCAGCACCACTTGCCGTATTGTTCCATTTGATGTGACTTGAAATAATTTATTAACTCCGCCACACACAAATAATCACATCGGCTCTCAGCATGGATCCTCCCGGGACCACCAAAACTTTTTCAGCCTCACTGTTATTAATTTCACTTAACAGCTAGAACAGTGAGAAAAAAAGTTAGAAATAGATTTGGCTGTCATCATTATATATCCACCTTTAGACAACACTTCTCTATGGTAAATTAAATTGAAATGGTCCCTTTTCCTCAAATTATAGCCTTCAAATGAGCATCCGTGGCCAAATGTCTCTCCAGAGGCACTTTGAGTGAAAAACTTTAAGAAGCACTGTACTGGCTCAGTGTAATAATCCTCCTCTTATCCTTTTCAAACCTTGTGATGATGCTTTTCCACTCACTCCTTCTACTTAGGTTGGGCTTTGCGTGCCAGAGCTGAATACAGGATAGGGCTCTTCTAAAATTTCATGCCAGTAAAAAATGCAGCTATGACTATAAGTTCATCTGACCAGAGAACAAAAGAGGTCTTCAGGGAGCTGGTGTCCTAAATGTTGCATCGAGCAGCATCCAAACAAAGCTAATGGTAAGGGCTCTGTAAAAATCACCTGCTGTGGCTGTGCATCAGTCCAGTCTTTCCACTGACAGAACACCAGAAAAGAGGACAAGACTTTAGCTTCAGATCCTTTTCAAACAAATAAGGTGTGTGTCCTTGTCAGCAGCAACTCTTTAAGCTGGAGCACAGACACGATCATGCCAAGGTTAATGAATTAGCTGGCCTGGATATGTTTCAGGTGGTCTGTTGTGTCTGTGTCTGGATTTTGTTTTTTAATCTTTCTAGCAAAACTAACATTTTGAGTATCTGAAAAATGTTTTCTGCCTTCTTTCTTACCTCTTAACAACCTGAAATAAAGTAAAATGTCAGGTTTGGTAAAGATCATCCTTCAGGGAGTGGTGCAATGAAGCAATGCTGCTTCTATTACATATTTTTTATCATGCGTGGTGCTTGTTATTCGTGAAAAATGGTCCGACATTCAGCAACTGAAATCACAAAAGATGGTGAGTAGCTAAGGTGTCATTTGATTCTACTCGACTGCCTATGAATGGGCTCTGTGGTGTAAATAAACGTAAACGTTAGACAGTGGAATAAATTAGAGATGAAACTGTGACGCTGCTGTGATCCCCCATATTAAATCACTGGAACTTCACCACTGGCTTTGTTTGCATTGGGATTTATTGGACTCGAGATATTTTCCATTCTTTAAGAGTAGAGATTTTATGTATTTTCAGGAAGATCTCTTTGCATATGGAATAATTGAAAAAATGTCCAGATATTTTCCAACTGCAAATCAAACTGTGCATAAACATCATTACAAAATGTAGGTAAATTACTGATTATATCTTCAAGCTTAGGGAAACTCATGCAGCTGCCCAGACTAACATTTTCTGACATTTACTGCTCTATTGCACTGATAACAGGAGGTTATTTAGCCGATTTTTACTGCAAAAAAGATGCTCCTATTAGGATCACTGTTGACAGCACTATGAAATCAGCTGGCCATATCAGCCCCAATTATACCAGTTTTAACAACATACTGTAGATACTGCCATCACAACAGACTGGGTCACAGAGTGTGGAACCCGTACATCTGAAACAACAATCCAGTCTTCTGTGGCATTATATTTGTTATATATGTGTAAAATGATTTCTTATTCTCATTCTTCTTTCGGCTGCTCCCTATAGGCCTCTCCACAGTGGATATCGGATTTCACGATATTTGATTTGGCCTAGGTTTTACACCGAATGCCCTTCCTGACAAAACCCTCCCCATTTATCTGGAGCATATGTGTGAAATTATATATTTTGTGGAGAAATTCTCATCACTTTAGGAATAGTTAAATCAGAGCAAACAAAAATCCATTCTGTATTCAATAATCCGATATGATTTTGTTGAACAGAGTGTGCTACATCTCATTTCAAAAGTATGCTATAAGATGTAATAATTAGTAAATCACAGTGTTGCAGTCCTGCATATAGTACTTTTAATTTTAAAACTTTAAGTAAGTTTTGCTAATAATACATTAGGGACACATTTAAAGCTCAGTTTTTTAAACCAGTTTTTTGACTTACACGAATAACCCTAATGCTGTGGCTGTGTAATGGGTTATGATCAAGTTAGGCCACTAGATTAGTTAGCTCATTTACATCTTCTCTACCAACCAAGGGAAGCTAAGGCTGCAGGCTGATAAAGTACAGATTAATTTACAAACCCAAATTTACAAATGTTCATTCACTCGGTCTGCAACCAAAACTGCATAAATCACTTACGAGTGGCCACTCCGTTTTATTCCATTGTCTGAACTCGTGGCACACTGTAACACTCTAAATACATTTAGAGAGAAATGTTTTTATTGTTTGAAAAAAAATAATGTAATCTGTTTAAACATGCCTCATGATAATAGCTCTACAAAATATAATTCATGTGCTTTTGTTCCAATCTTTTTATTTTATACCATCGTGCACTCAGGACTGAGGCACACGTCACGCCAAAAAGTCCAGTAAAAAGCACTCTCAGTCTAGTCTGACTCCAGCATGTTTCACCATGTTGTTGTGTATAGATATCAGCTCCATCACACGTAATGATGAAATGACAAAGTGCATTCACCCTTACAAGTAAAAGAGTGAGAGATTAAATATTTAAAAGTCACCACAGTGGGAGCAGTTTATAACCTGCTGTCTATCCTGACAAATGCATCTCTGCTCTGTGGCCGTTAACAAATGTCACCTGCCTGTTCACTGGAAAGCAACTCCAAGATTACACAATAAATCTAATCTGTATTTATCCAGAGGAGTTTACTGAGCCTGGAGGCTGTTTTCAAGCAATTCATGTTCACACGTTCGCACTGAGAGCCCAGTACAGCCAGTGTCTGCCATTAAGTCTCGACATGAGAGGAGATAGTGCCTCCATGTCGTGCTTGGAGGCACCTTCTCGTGGGATTTGAACTGGTCCCCTTTCTTCTCACTTCAAACATCTGAAATCCTCACAGGAGAGTTCTAACAGAGGTGGCTGCTGCTGTGAAAAATGACGCGTGCGTTTAATCGCTAGTTTTAAACACTAATACGATGTCAAAACTGCTTTAAAATGCCACTGACTGTGTGTTTCTGTAAGTGATTACTTCCATTAATGTATGAACTACTCCTGAAGATAGTTCATGATATCCTTTCTACAACATGAAAAAATCCTGCTGCTTCAGAGGTTTAATGATGAGTAATTGCACATTTAAAAAAAAAAGCAAAGACATGTCAGGTTGTAATATAGGGCAGTGTATTATCTGAAGATCTGTGTCTTCCGCGGTCTGGAGGTTTTTTTTCTTGGTGGCAGATCCTTTGTTGGATAGCAGTGCTGCATTAGTGTAATGACAGCCTCCGGCTCTGGTCACACAAAGTAAAAACCGCTGACTTGCATCTCAAAGTTCTTCACTCTGAGGAATATAAGGGAGGGTTTCTGCACAAGTGATTACACTGCAGATATTTGGATGAATGATGTGCGTGGACAGGAGCGTGGAGCAGGGGTGAGCTGCGGGAGGCGAGGAAGGCAGATCAAAAGTGTCTTTGGCGCTACTCGAGACTTGGTTAGACGATTGGCTCATTAACAAGTGTAATACCTTTTTAAATGCTGTAGTGCTGCTCGCACAGAGAAAGTAATAGTTGTGCTGCGGAAAGGAACACAGGCACAAGTTGTTCACACACACACATATCTTCCATTACATTTTTTCTCCATCTGCATAGTTGTCTGAATGTATGTCAAGGACAAAACTGCCGGCCATACTTATGGAAAAAAAAATCAATAACCCCTAAAAGCCTTTCATTAGACACATATCCATTTGTCTGTGTGGAGCTGCCAGGGAAAGTTGTGTCTGGAAAAGCTCCAGTGGCTCTTAAAAGCCAACACTGGGCCTTTCCTGACAAAAATGTCAGTAATGTAACCCTATGTGTGAGCTTCCAAGCCATTAGACTCGCTTGTGGCAGTTTCTGAAAGGCTTGATTCTTCTTTTTACTCTCTTTGAAGATTCAGATTTTTTATTTTTCTTCCGCAGGAGCAACAGTGTTAGTGCCCTCGTTATGACTGAATGCACAATGAGCCAAACAGCTGAAAAACCCTACAAAAAGGCACCATTGCAGGGGCTTCAAGATCCTTCAGCAGCAGAACTACGTGTGTGTTCACATTATTCGATGATCAGTTATGAATGTATGGCTTGTACCTTGACGTGCCAGAATCACAATCAAAAGCCACTTCCAGCTAACGAGGGAACACTTATTCACTGATCACACTGATACTGTATGCTTTCAAACTGCATTATCCCTGTGTGCACTGTGTGGTAGGTGTCACACAGTTTACTGAGGCTGTTGTGTGCTTTCAGAATATTATTCACAGCAAAGCTACATTCTTTACACAGCATGTAGCAAACATTTAAACTGCAGCATCAGCACATCATTTCAGAATTCAATTGTATCAAACGTCTGATGATACAAATGTTTCAGTTACAATCTCAGATGTCAAAGACGGTAGACCAAAGAATTCCACTTACAATCTTTTTTTCAGAACCGTATCACACGGTCTTGATCATAGAATTTCAAATTGAAAAATGCCGATCAGTTTCCTGAAGCTAAAGGCGTTGTCTTCAAATGTCTTGCTATAGTCCAAACCAACAGTCCAAAACCCAAAGATAGTAAATTTACAATGACATGAGCCAGAGAAAAATCATAAATCTCCACACTGGAGAAACTCAAGGTTCACTTACCTGTTTTTTCTGGAAATTGTAACCGCGTCCCATGGTCTTTATCAGCTGATGACGACAAAAACACGGACGGGAAGTCCTAAAAGTGCAATTAAATCCGTCAACTAATGAAGACTATGTGATCGTTGGGCCACACTACTATTTCCAAAGCCAATAAGGACCGTTAATGCTTCAGTCACAGATAGTTCACTAGACTTGGACCAAACAGTTAAAAGGACAATGAGTGTGTACTTTGCTTATTGTCCATAAGTACAGTTTTTCACATGAGTGCACAAATTGGTACTGCAGGATGTTGATAAGGTTGTCGATTTAGTGATTACAAACTCTTACAGAAATATCCACTGTTCTAAAAATGTCACTTCATGGTGTGCATCAGTTAGAGGCTATTGTAATTTAAAAGGATGGAGAGAAAACTTTGTATGTTGAAGGAGGAAAAAAGTTCTATTGACCTCCTGCTAGTTGCCAAAAAGTGGTCGATGAAGGTCATGGATGAGTTAACAGTCCTTCAATGGCCGACTTGGGCTCCACTATCACTGACCTGCAGCTGGATGGGTGGATTACAATCGACTCATCTCACATGGCGGCCGGCTGAATTAATAACAAATGCTTTTCCCCACTGTTGATATTTAATTATCTTTTACACTCAGTATAACCCACACTCTCTGCGGCAGGTTTCTGTTTTATCCATTTGTCTGCCAACTAATAAGCACCACTTACCGGAAAGGTATTATATATTATACCTAACTCCTTGCTAGTTTGTTCATCTACTTCTTAACACTGAAAATTGTAACATTAATGCAATTGCTGAGTGCCACCTTTCTCACCAGAAACTTCTCCGGGAGAGACACTGCTATGTTATTCAGAGTATGGAGTCATTATGTAGTTCAGGAAGTGTTCCCAACACATCCTGACACTCAAGGTGAAGGAAAAATACTCAGTTTTTCCAAGTCAGAATCACCTCATATATTTTTGCGGTGACCTGGACACATAATCAGACCGTAAAAAGTCTAATTGAATGTATTTACTAATGCAAGGATCTTAACGCCGGCGGTTAAATGTAGCTCACGACGGGTAAACAAACAGCTTCTCCACTGCTGTGTAAGTCAAGCCAGTAGTAATTTGATGCAACCAGCAAGTGTTTCCCTCCAGGCTTCTCAACAACTGAGCAGAGTTTTAGTGAGCTGGATTCCTCTCAGTAGCTTGGAACAGAAAGTGTGGCAGAGATGCAGTGAAGGGAGAAGGGGAACCCTGGCAGCGTCTGCAGCCACAGAGTGAGTCGTGCGTCAATCAATAGCTCCTGCAGTGGCAGTGTTTTCAGATGGAGCCAGCTCTAAACTTGCAATAACCTCTTTGGCTCGCTGCCATCTGCCACTTAGCAGACAACTCCTGGAGCATCAAAAGAGCGGCTTGGTGCAGCTGAGGTAAGGTCGCTTTCACGGGGAAAGCTCCAACTCAAAGGCACAACTTCAATTTAGTTCTCCAGCTGCTCTACTCCTGTAATTACTTTTGTATTTTCTGCTGGACGGCCAGACGTGGTTATTCCTTACTTCATATAATAGAGAAATACAATACAATCCATGCTGAGGAGGCGCAAAATGCTTACTGATTTATGACAACCTGATTTATGCCCTTTGAGATCCACACAAACAGAAGCGCCCAATGGTTTAAAGAGACAAGTCAATTCACATATTCTTTTTGTCTTCACAAGAACAAAGATCTTTGTCGCTTTGATTTCCTTTCAATATCGTTCAAGGATGATGTCGATTGTTAAACTATCAGATTTTTTGGCCACTTGGAGTAGCTGTATTATTATCCTCTTTTAAGGGGATGCGGCAAACCTGCTAACAAAAAAGCTCAAAACAAACATCGTGTCTGGAAACAGTGCTGATGAGAACGGTGAAACTGAACCAAAACAGTAAAGTTGTGGTTTGTCAAACCAAAACAATTAGTTAAAAGATGCTGTAAAACTGAGGGGAACAGAGTTGGGTGATCATTTTCTGTGGGTTCATCATTACAAGCTAATCCTTTCACATCACACAGTCATTTAATCCATTTTCAATATAAAAAATATTGATCATAGCAGCTTAAAACTAAGTTTAACATAAATACATGAATGAGATTAAACTAGTTTTAACTGTAACGCAGTGGATTTAAAGGCCTGAAACAGTGGAGTTTTAAGAAAGATTTGCAATTCAGTAGGGCAGACTGGATTTGATGGATAACATCATCAAAAGTCTGTTATGAAACCAACCAAAACATTGGCAAAAATGTCTCACATCAGCTCTTCTAAAGACCATGGGACGAATAGAGGGAAAAGAACGATTGAATCAAAGAGCAAAAGGGGCAAAAATTATGACTTACCGTTATCTATCCATCTAACCACCAAAATAAATTCCAACAATGTGAGGCAGGTGTGGGCTTTGTCATGAGCCAGCATGTTTTAGCATAAAGTGATTTATAGGTGTACCTAGTAACGGAAAACCGACCTGCAAACAGAATCAGAGTGGGCCATGGTCAAAGCCTGAGTTGCTGAGGCAGCTATTCATTGCTGTGGCCAGAAGGTCATCTATGCCAGTTGTGATGGAAACCAAAAAACCCACTGATGAAAGGAAGCTGGAAAGGTGAGGGAAGAGGTCTTTTGAGCTTAGTTAGCCCAATAAAGTCTTGAATCTGCTGAATGGTATTGGCAGGCCAAAATGACTGCAGCCTCTGTGGTCGTGGAAGCACAAACGCATGTGTGGGATGAGCTTGGCGAGTCCATTAAGAATTAGGCTACTTTTTGTTAATCTCAGCTCTGGCAAACCGTCAGACGCCTCAGGAAGCAGGGGTTTTGCCCAGACTCATCCGTGGATGGCGAAGTGTGTCCTGTTTGGTGACACATGGCTGCACCTTTGCAGTGAAAGGAACTAGCAGAGGTGGTCTGGGCATCCGACCTGGACGCCTCCTGGACACGTCAAACTGGGAGGACGCCCTGAGGGCAGACCCAGAACATGCACAAGGGATTGCATATCACTATTAGCCTCAGGGTTCCCCAGAAGAGCTGGAGGACGTGACTGGGAAGGAGGTCGCATCGTGACCCGGACCTGAATAAGTGGTGGAAAATGAATAGATGGATAGAACATGCAGTGTGTAAAACTATAAGGAGACATGTCAGTCATGAAGAGAGCAAAGAGAATAAAATAACGACAGAAAATAACAGAACAAATGAGCACTGTAAGAACTGTGTTTTAATTTGGGCACAAAACTTTGTTCACATTAGCTTTAGCCAAACTTTGTTTGAATTTTTGTGCTTGAATCGACATTAAGTACTGAACATATAAAGACAGAAATATATCTTTTATGTATGAAGTCAAATGAAACTGTGCAAACACACCTGTAATTTGTAGATGCTGGCAAATATCTACATTCATGGACAGTTTTGGCTTTGAACAAACATTTTCCATTAAAAACTAATTGAATTCAGCTTTTTGTCCACAACATTATTGATTTCAGGGCAATAATACATCGTAAGTGAATCATCACTTTGGAGGTTTTTAAGAGACTCCCACTCAGAAGTGAGCACAGCATGAAATGTGTGGTTCCTTTAATGATGGCACCGAAGTCCAGCTCCTGAAGGCATAAAATAATTATTTAGTGGGTGGATAGCAGATAGAGGGATGATTACTAAATTACCATCCTCCTACTACTCCACTGTGCGTGGAGATACGCTAGGTGCACTTTCACAAATGGTTTTCTTGTCCAGTTTTACCAAGTCAGTAGGAAACTTTGACAGGAGAAACTCTAGTGAAAAGTGCCTCATATGTCATCCATCCTCCAGAGCAGGCTGGGCCTGCAGACAGATGGCCTCCATGCAGGCTGCACGAAGCTGAAAGACAATTTAATGGGCAGATAATCACTAATATTACAGGGGGACTGTGCATGAATTCTTATTAAAATGTCTGCTTAAAGTATGTGATTGTTCAACCAAAATTTGGCTGTGAAAGTGTTTCTCATAGTTGTTGCAACTGAAAGAAAATCACACAGAAACTAAAACTGTAGTGTAGTAAATTATTTATTTTCAGTATTAAGAACATAAATAAGAATGAGTATTGATTAAAAAATGATTTGGGGAAATAGTCATCTGTGACTTAATTTCACATTGGTTTCAGACATCTCAACTCAGTAAAAGGATACAGAAATCACAAGTAGGTAAAAAAAAAATAAAAAAGAGGAAATGTTAACTTTAGGGGGGAACACAGACCAAGACAGTGGTAAAACTATACAACACACAGAGAACAGGACGGACTGCATAGTTTCCATAAACTACATAAAAAAAACAAGTTGGAGGTTACCAGAAGAAGCAAATATGCAGGTTTCATGTATTAACAGGAAGCACAGGTTATATGGTTTTGTTATGACAGTCAACCACATTAATTCTTTGTCTCTCAGACCAGAAATAAAAATCTAAATTCAGTGTACATCACAACATGAGTGGAATTTCTGAAGAGCCAAAGAATACACAAAAACCAGTCCACTCCTAATGTGACGTATAACTGCACTGCTAACACGTGCTGGAAAGCTTTCAGCCATGTGGACATAATTATTCTGATCCATTTCATGGACTGGTAAGTATTTGGATCCAGAGGAATGATTTCACACAGAATGTGTCGTCCCATGAGATCTGCAAGAAGCTGCTTTGAGGTTTCTCCTTGCACCGGTGCAGCCAGGTTTTGGAAAATAAAAAAATAAACCAACTTAAAACACTGAGCCAACTGCAGTTGTTTTTTTGCTACCTGACTACAGCTCTCAGCCGTTGCAAGAAAGGTTCCACATTTATCATCTAAATACTCACTGTCTTGTAGGTCTTTCAATAAGTTCCCAGTTTCTTTAGAATGAATAGACGAGGAACTCTGAATGCACAAAGAAACGAAAAAAAAAAAACCCTGAAAAATGCCCCTTATAGAAACCCAAACTTCATCAACAGAAAACCCAAGGAAAAATAAATCACATTGCTGGTCGCTGGCGGCAAATCTGCTGCCAACACCAAGAAAAATGACCACTGTAATGATATTATCAAACCCCCAAAGTACTTCAGGAGTTTCTCAAACTCCACAGAACCAAAGTGGTGTCACAAGTTTTAATTTTAGTGCAATGTAGCCGATGAGATGCAGAGGGACGCTGCTCTATCAAACATAATTGATCTTCAGCACGATAAAAATCCACTGAGCAATCCATAACACCAACAACATTCATCCTGATCTCTCAGAACAGAAATATATCTCCGTCTGAGAGAATTGGCTACTGTTCATTTCAAATGATCCTAAATGACCTTCAAAAACTACAGTTAGAGGAGAAGCTTGCTTAATGTTCACAAGAAAAGTTGCAAACAAATATGTTATATCATGTGTTTTGTATCACACGTCATCATAGCCACACAGTGGGCTTCCATGATGCCAGTTTGTTGGTTAAAGTCGTCAGTTTTCAAAGACATCCCGACGGTCGTCGGACAAGCAAAGTGACGTGAAGCATACTGAACACTGACAGAATAATTCGCATGAGTGATGTAGATTATTATCTGGTTCATAAGCCATTTCCATCAGACTTTGTTTGAAGTCTGGGTGAGAGTCAACTGAAGAAGAGGAAAAGGCACTCGACAACAGTATGCTGTCAATTTAGAAAAAAGGGTCAATTCAGCTTTGAGCTTAGCCACCGCAAAGTAAAAAAGTCCTGCTTCTGATGCAAACCAGTAACCTGCAGTGGTCCATATGCAGCAAGTGTCTGTCAAAGACCCTGTGTATTCAAATGTATATCCTCTTGTTTGTCTGACTTTTCAATGATGTTCAGGGCATTTAAATTCCATTTTCTGTGGGTATAGTCAGCGGTGAAGTTGTCCCTGTCAAGGTGAGTCACAGCAACAACCATGACAACCAGCAAAACAAAGTGTGAAGCTCGTCTTGCATCAGACAGAATCTATTCAAAAACACACTGAACATCAGCATTGCTTTTTTTTTTTTTCTTTCTCGGTTTGGCATCTGCTTCTCCTGTGGCAGCTCGGGGGATGTCAGTGATCTTCGCCCCGGGCGAGATGCTGTTTCAAGGCAGACAGCTCATCAAGGTGAGTGACAAGTGTTGGGGCGGGAACCTGCGATTCATTTTTCTACCCCGAGGTGAAAAGATGCACACTGTAGCTTTAACAGAAAATCTTGCAAACTTTTTTTTCTGGACAAATCTCAACGGGTAATGATGTAAGAACTGCCAGGTTATAATCACGAAGGAGCTTTGAAGTAGTCACAGCTGTTTGTTGACATCACAGACGCCCATAACTCAACAAAATAACTGCTGGAATGCAAGTGTTTGCTCTTACTTTGTACTGCAGCACTGCAATACAACACTGTAGTAGTGCATGCTGGAGGTGGGGGCTTTTTTATGACACAAATTACACGAGTAAACATGCAAGTTCATGATGCACAGGAGGTTTGATGAGACTTAGACATCAGTCTTCACTGTAACTGCTGCTAGGACGTCCATTTTTTTGATTTTACTTTAAAATAAAGTGCAAGCAATCAGTGAGATACTATAATAATAGTGTTCCCCGTAAGTACTAGGACAGCAACACATGGTTTGCTCTTTTGGCTCCATGCTCTCATTGGTTTGGATGCTAGCCAGTTTACTTGCCAGCTTTACTTTGGTGGTATGCTCAGTGATACTGAAGGAACAGATTGAGTAGAAGTAAAGTAAGTTCATAAGTCTGCAATGCACTGCCAGACTCTGTTCCTGCAGCAGAACTTTAAGGTCATCCAACGAGAATGATTTTAGTATTTCTTTTCCCAAATTGTATCTCCTATTGAACAATGTGGGAAATAAAGACAACAATGGGAAAGTGTGTAGTAGATAAATTACTGTTTATAACATTGAGCTCAATACTTTTCACATCCTGCCTCTGAGGGATTAAGTAGTGTGGTAAATGGAATATGCCTTGAAATCTATTTATGCTGCAGACCTTTAGTTGATATTACAAGCAGTAGAAAAAGTAAATGCTTGCCCAGATGCTAAAATCGCTACTGAATTAAGAAAATCTCAGTTAAAGCTGGAGAAAATAACAAAAAATGATGACACCTTATAATACACCATGATATTTCCTTTCTTTTCTTGGCTGTTCAGGATTCTGGATGTATGGACTGAATTGTGAAATTGTTGGAAATTAATGGTTAGAGGTCATGGGGTTGCTGTAACCTTTTTCAGTGTAATTATAAGGGAATCAGATAACTAAATTAATGAAAATTATGATATGCCTACATTTTGGCCAGTGAGAGATTTCTAATGCTAGTGATTCAATAAATGTGGTTTGTTGTCTAGTCATGCATCTAAACAGACACTTTGAAATGAAGACTATGAACAAGAAGCCCCAGAATTCTGACTGCTCTGATCTGAAAATATCTAAAAGCCTTTAGTTTGTCCGTCTATAAACTAAAAATCTATAAAACCACTCACACACACACACACACACACACACACACACGCACGCGCACACACACACACACACACGCACGCACACACACACACACAGCGAGATATCTAGTGCAGCTTTGGGTCAGCCACTTCGAAAAAGTCCCCAATAAGTAGAGGGTTAAAAATGTTGTCAAAAAGACCAGAAAAAAATGAATATTTCAGCAGCATATGCATATTGCAAATGCTTTGAAGAGAAACAAATGCAAAGTCTTGATAACGGCCGTGTTGCACCCACACAGGTTTTTTCACTTATGTTGGCTGATTAG
Source organism: Lateolabrax maculatus (assembly GCA_031216445.1). NCBI lineage: Eukaryota > Metazoa > Chordata > Actinopteri > Acropomatiformes > Lateolabracidae > Lateolabrax > Lateolabrax maculatus. The sequence goes on from CM062206.1 coordinate 20,966,042, forward strand.
ACCTCTTCTCAGGACTGTGTGGACAGGTACAGACTCTTGCTTGATTAAGGTCTGTTGTGGCTGTTTTAACAACCTAACCCTTTATAGGTCTTTTTCCACAGCAGGCATTCTGACTTGTAAAGACACAGAGGGTTGCACTACAAAGCTCTCTTTTAACCAGACCAGATTGCAATGGTAATTTATGCACCTAACCTGGACAGGAGCTGGTTATACGTAGATTAATTGATTAATGTATCGATATTTATCGCAGATCATATTTAATCAATAAAATTCATTCCAATTTGATTTGGCCAAAGACTAAAGTGATTTCCACGTATCGTTCATTATGGCCGTTGTCAGGCCTCAATACAGTTCTTAAATATATCAAGTTTAAAGTTTAAGAGCTTTAAAGCTGTCACGTTAGAAATACACAGAGGCACTGAGAAATAAATATATTAACTTACGAATTTACACAATTAGCAATCTCCTGCCAGCGTTCCTCTCTTGCCTTATTTGCAGCAACAGTGCTGCTGTCTTTTTCTATATCTATGATAATGTGTTTCTATTCTTCATAGAAGCCTGAAGACAAAAGCCTGGGTTAACAAATAAAGTTAGTAACCACCATTGTGAGACCATCGCCTCGCTATGCGGAACTTGTTTTGTAGTACACCCTGCAGGTGTTCCTAATAACATTAACGATGGCTCTTATCATTCAAGTGTCCCATTAAGTCATTACAGTGAGCCAGCATGTGCAATACCAGGACCCTGAAACTGAAGAAGTTAAATGGAATTCAGCCATCATTCATTTTACAATTAACACCTGCGTGTTTCCTGCAGTGACATGTCAAAATGTCCTCTGTGAAAAAGGCCTGTTGGTTTTGGTGACCTTGTCATTCCCAGCATCGCTCGGCCCAACTTCAACCCAAGTTCTGATCAGCCAGGATAACTGAAAACACCTGTGCGGGTTATGGGTTATGGAAGAGAGTTCACATCCATGAGCACCTAAACATCACATCTTTACAGTCTGTTCAACATAAACACATGCTGTTCTCCCAGATAACATCAAAGTAATTTAATTACACATGCAGCCAACACATTAAACTCTGTAGCTCAGTGTTCACCAGTCCCTGAGGTAATACACAGTGTGTATATGTTGAAAAAGTTATTCTCTTTCAAAAAGCTTCTCTTTGCCATTTTACTTTTATTCACCTGCAAACATTTTCTCATTGGAAAGACTCAAATATTTAAATAGACTGCTCAAAAATACATTAAAAGTGCATTCTCAAAGTATTTTTTACAAACCAAACAGTCCAGAGGATGGAGCCTTTGTGAAGCATCTAGTCACATATTGTGAACAGAGTGAGGGTAAGAATATTGTGGTGAGTCTGAAAGTCTTACACAGTATTAAGAGACCATGTCCGCCCTTGTGCGAAGATGTTCCCTTTGGCTCCCTAAGACTTACTGGGACTGCGGCTTTGCTCCATCGTGTTGAAGAAGAGACAGACTCCTGCAGTCAGCAGCAGGTGCATGGACTCGTACAGTAATTTGGGGGAAAAGACGCTCCATATGAAGAGATGGTACCGCAGAACAGTTACCAGCACAATGTAGGCTGCAGCTGGCACAGACCTCAGCAGGGCCAAACAGTAGCAGCCATGGCCGACTGCAACCGGGCTCCTGTGGGGAGGAAAAGGATTCATCAGAGAGGAGGAAAGCACTGCAGAGAGCGGAACAGGCGACTGTGCTGTGGACTGCATAGAAACGTCCTGTAGAGCGGCACAGACAAGTTTACATCAAAGTCGTCCTAAGCTGCTTTATGATTTTCGAAATGTTGATGTGGAATCAGTAAAGCTGCAGATTGTGTGATGATTCATAACGAAGGTCACATTTTCATATTTCGGTGTTTTTTACCTTACGCATGTACCCAGGAGAAGAGTCTGATCCAATTATCTTCTCACAATAATGCGGATTGCTGGCAAATTCTGATAAAGAAGTTAATGACTTTAAAACCTGCAAGATGGGAGGAGGGATGCAGCAAGGAGATTAGGAGATGATGATGTAAAACCAAACACACACGGATACACAAATGCTTCATCGCTGACGCACTGAAACACGTGCGTAAATTAGTATAGGGATCTTGTTCATTCAAACAGGCTGAGTCCCAGCTGAGGGGGAGGAACTCCAAGCCTTTTCCCAAGACAAGAGAAGTAGGAGATATGGGAAGTTGTCCAGTTTGGAGGTGGATATTCAATCAAAGGGCCAGTTAAAAAAAAAAACACGCACATGCACAACAATGTAGAGTCCTAATAAGATACACAAATGTGTCAAACCAGTAATCAATGATGAGCTTTTTTGAATGCAACAACTGTGGCACACAGGAAAAAGAAAAAGTTATGCGTTTGTTGCTATGCTATTCAGTTTTTTATAGACTCTTCTAAAGTCTTTTTTAGGGCAGTTCATTAGGATGAGCAACACAACTGGTCAGATAATTAGACAGATTTAAAGGGACGCGCGGTGATTACAGTGATTACAGTGATTTAGTATTTAAATTCCATGAAGTAAGGGGTCGTAACGCAACTGAATGCGGTCTTTTGTTAATTCCTCCCTGCCTGGTAAAATGCCCAGGTCTTTCAGTTTGTATTACAGGCTTTCTGTTATGAATTGTAGTCTTCCAGCCCAAGCTGAGATAACCCTGATTATATCACCAGCATGCTATGCAGTACAGAAGATATTATACAACTGTTTTAACAGACGGAGTACCTACCATGACAAGTAAACTGAACTTGCTGAGTAAAATCAGTGGAGTGCTCCTTTATAACAACTACCCAGTTTAACCGAGTTATCTAATTACTTCTCTGGAAATAAAAACACTTAAAATGTGATAATGTTATATATTTATCTTAGTTTTTTATATCCAAATACAAGAGGTCATATGTTCAAACTGGGGACTTCTGTGACTTGCCACTGTGTCCTCAGATGAATAGAAATGAAGCTGGTGGGTATAATATCATGGTAACTTGGAAATAAATGGCTTTAGCTACATTGAAAAAACACCAGAATCCCGCCATGCTCTGTGAATCAGCATAAAAGTTAAACTCTTCAACTAATGGCGAGTTTCCCAGAGCGACTCTTTTTTATAACAGCTTAAGTTAATTTCTGTGTCCTACTTCAAAGAGCTACTAAAACATTTATCTGCGCCCTCTCAGGTGAGTTACCAGGGTAAACAGTCAATCTGTGTACAATCCTGCCAGCAACTTAATTCTCTCAATGGAGAAAATGCGCAACATCTATGACATCTTCTCTAATTCACAGTTTTATAAATGAGGTGACAAGGACGCTTAGCTCAACTTAAGATTGATGTCATTCATCCAGTGTGTGGTTAGAAAAGTGAGAATCACCAACAAAATTACCAAACTGTAAAATGAAGAATAAAGGGGGCCTGAAACAAAGGATAAAATGATGGATAAATGAAGCACTGACTTAGGAAGTCCCACCCCTGAAATCCTACAGCAAAGCACTGGAGTAAGAGTTTGATGTAAGGCTGTGTTGTCTTTACATACAGTACATTGTATTTCAGTAAACCATTTCACTTTTAAAGCTTACAAAAGATCAGTGGTCTGTTGTCATCTGCTCCTGTGCTTTTTTACAGCTCTCAACAAAGGTCATTTCAAAGAGTCAATGCAGCTTCTTGAAAACCAAGGACACAGTGAAAATAGTCGGAGCTGACCTGCTTTTTACTGTTTGTAACTGTCAGAGTACTGGCAGGTGTAATGATGAAAGTCGTGTTGGGTCTCTTCTGATTGGCCAGTGTTCAAGGTTTACAGTGATTATGAGCACTAAAAAAATTAGAACATCTAACTTTACAGGAAGGAGTCTCTGTCTGTCTGTCTAACTGTATGTATGTACTTTATGTGTGTATGACTGTCCTTCGATTTTCTCGACAACTGTTCATCCGATCGACTTCACACTTGGCGGTTGTGTAGCTGAGGACCAAGGAAATGCAGTGTCAAATTTGGTGCCATTTGGCCAGAGGGGTGGCCAAACTATTCGTTTTGGCCTGTAACCTTTGAACCAAAAGTCTCAGAAACAAAATTCCGTTTTTTTTCTGGATTCTGTGAGTCGAGACAAATCTATCCATATTTGAAATTTTTCATTTTGAGTTCGTCACCAAATTTGGTATAGAACATATCTCTTCACTTTTGCTATTGCTGACCCTCAAAGTTTGCTCAAATGCAGAGGGCAGTGCTTATGTTACAAAAAATGTCACATATCCTAAACGTGTATGTATTTGTGTAAACTACTAACATTAACGATGGCTGTGTTCCATTAAGTTTCCAAAGAAGTCTCTCCGGTAAGCCAGCATGTATAATACCAAACCCTGGGACTGGCTCACCTTAATGGAATATAGCCATGGTTAATGTTATTGATTACACCTGTGCTTTTCCTGGTTGGCACATCAAGATCTCTGCCATGAAAAAGGGCTATTGGCCCGCTCCGAACTACTCAGCAAGCAGCAATACCAGTAGCCAAGCAATCAGACCGTACTGACAAGCACGCACCCTGAACAGTCAAGCCCCAAATGGGCACTGCACTAGTTCTCTTCAAATTATGAAACTGCTTAAAGTAGATTTTGACTGTGTCAAGGGAGACCCGTTAAAAAGGTATTGATCAAAGTCCATTTCCTGTACTCGCCTTGTGGTCGAGCTGCTGATGGTGCAGAGTGAATCCTAAATGAGCTACTGTATATGAGGCTATTTTAGAGTTTCATTTGGCATAATGTCTCTGAGTGCATATCACAGGTGGGGTTTCTGTTGAAAGTGCCTCGCTATGAATAACAACAACAAAAAAGATGGTTATGCGTCCTACAAGCTGACGTTAGCTTGAGGGGCATCATATAACAAGGCTGAAGTTCCTGCAGCGGCCTGTGGCGCCTCTAGCGACTTGGCTATTCATTGGGTAAAACCACAGTGAATGCGGCGAGGCCTCCCAATATGGTCGGCAGATCAGTTGTGCTGTCAGTCTAAATGCGATTTACTGCCGGCTTGCGTTGTCACAAGTGAAATACATACTTAATTTAGATTTTTCAGATGTAACATTTTAGACATTTAATCATTTGAACTAATACACATTAAATACACGTCACATCTCAGGTGTTATTTTGTTATTTGTTACTGAAAAGTCCTTTTCCTGAGTGTGGCGCTACAGGAAAGATGATGGATGTTATTATAATCAACTTGGAAGCACGAATGCTGAGTACATTGGAATATTTCTGTGTTGAAGTGGAAATGTTAGTGAAAATGTCAGTAAGGTTTTGACAATGTCGTGTCATGGATCAAACTTTTGGCCACAGGGACATTTTTACCTCAAAGTAGTGCTAAATGAAAAGTCAGAAGGTCACTGACATCTGAGTCAATGTCCGATGACCTTTAAAACATCAAATTTCATGGCTAGCCAGCCAGAGGCCGTTCTGGACTGCAGTGTTGGATGGGCGAATGGATCAACTTGATCATCCCTGGGCTCTGCCGCTAGCAGCACAAAAAAAATTAAAGATGAGTTGAACTTTTTAAATCAGAGACTGTCTGAACTGCTGAAATATGAAACACATCATATTCAAGTGTGGGATCAAAGATTATTAGAAATACAACTCATTTAAATAACTGTGTTGCAAGTTAAACTCCTTTTATACAAATACCATCCTTTGTCTACATTAACGGAGCGTTTTAGTTTTGGCTCCATCAGCAGGGCAGCTGTTGCCCAGCCACAGACCTCATCACTCAGCACTGTGCAAGGGCCTCATACTGTGGGGAAGCTGTAATTATTGGCTGCTTTCACTCACATACAGCAACCCAGCTACTGGCCTCTCTCCAGTTAAGGCCTTATACAGGTTAAGCTGTTTACATGCATCTTTGATACCCTTCAAGTGAGTCTGCTCGTTGCCACGAGTAAACCAATTAACAGAATATTCCTGTGCACCTGTACCGTCCCACCCACAGAGAAGATTCAGAACGAAAAAATATAGACAACAAAAGACTAAAAAGCAACCCTAACGGTGATGTGTAGTGGCTGTGCTGCACAGATCGTTAAAACCAAAGAAACGAGTAGAGAGTAGAATGTTTAAATTAAATTATACCATAGAGCAGTGGTTCCCGGACCTTTCAGCCCTATCAGATGAGCTCAAGTACCCCTTCATCGGCACCGCCTGTCATGTTCCAAATGTGTTCGTATGAATGGATTATAAACCTGATGTTATTTAAAATGATTAATTATATCAAAGTGCTTATTGTTACAATAATGTTTTCATAAAGCTGAATTGTCAGTGTTTGGGTTGCCTTGATCAAGTTGGAATTCATATCACTACCACTTGGAGTGACAAAGCTGGAGGTTTCAACCATTTCAATACGTTTAATTATTTTAACTATTTATGCATTACTTTTAGCTAACTACTGCTATTCCAAAAGAGTTTATCCATTAATTTAGTTATTTCCACCATTTATCTGTTCTCTGCTAGTTTTCAAACTCTTTTACAACTGACTCAGGTCGATGGGCAGCTTACTGGTTACTGTAAATATAGTCCTGAAGATCAGCATAACACCAATTTGTAATCCTATTTGGCGGTTTATTTATTCCATAACACAAACATGTGGATATGTTTTTTTATCAAATCATATTTTATATTTTTCAGTCAAGTCGAGTTAATGAGTTGAACTTTCCACAGACCTGCAAACTGCATAAGTGAACCCCGGGTACAAAGACCCCTGGTTGGAGATCACTGCAATAGAGTGACTTTTAAACTGACACTCACCTGTGTCTCTCTGAGCTGAGGTAGCAGACCAGGTGACACGCCCAGAGCAGGGGCCCGGCGTAAGTGCTGAGGGCCGTTAAGAAGATGGCAGGTGCTTCTACGTAGCTTTCCAGTCCAACGAAGCCGACTGAAATATCGACGGTGGCAATGTTGTTGGAATTGCCCTGCAGGAGCACAAAGAAATCTTATTTTTAGCATCACCATGGACACAGGAATAACCTACCCTGTATGCAGACAAAAATGAGTACACAAAGATCTGTGGGTGAAGCTTTGTAAGCATAAAGAACTGGTCCTTTGCTTTATCATCATTACTTTGAGCTTCTGGTGACTTCCCAGCGGCCCAGTTGTTTGTGTTTTCCATTCCCTGACCAGAGCAGCACACACAGCCTTCTGTCTGGAGCTGGACTCTAGTTAGAGCCACTGAGGGTACCGTGTAAGTGTGCATATGTGTATGTGCCAGCACACACATTTTGTTTTTTAAAATCAGTGTATTTCTGGCTTATTTAACTTTGGAACCAATTTCCAGTATCTCTGGACAAGCCAAATATGCCTGCAGTAAACCGAAAATATTAAACTTTTCTAACCTTGTTTTATTGTATTTTTTCTTGTTCAGAAGTTTCACTTCAAGCTTTAGAAGATTTTGTCACTGCAATACAATCAGGATTCATGGCCACAATATAAAGGGTGTTTGGTTTCTGCAAAGGCAGGATATATTATTCAGGATAATATGCCTTTGTTCAAATGTAATAATATAATGCAACTCAAAAAAACGTGCTGATCTGAAGAAACATTTAATAGCCTTAAAGTTAAGGATTTTTTATGTAGTTGTTTCAAGCTCTACCAGCATGTGAGATAATCATTTTAGCTTTTTCTTTTCTATTGGAATATATAAAGTGGCCTGTCTTTGGCCAGTGCAGATCATAGAGTAGCAGTAGCAAACAGATTCAAATCTCTTTGACCAGAAACTCAAGTCAATAACTGAACCCAAGTACAATTATTCCATGGACAATAATTTTTAGGCTAACCTCCACAATTAAAGGCCTTTCTATGGTTCAAATTAAGTAAAAACAAATACACAGGCAAAGCGATCCTTGTTTAAATTATTATTATTTAAATCACTCTGAGATGAAATCAATCAACATGAGCCACTGAACAGCAGCTCAGAGAAGCACCTCTGCTCACATCTTTTCCTACAAAGTTCAAATTGGCTCATTTACAGTGCTTCATTTCATTCTTGTGTTTTGCTTAACAAATTCAATTTCCTTGTGCAAGTGATAATTACATTTAAAAGTAATTGTGATTGTTAGGTATGTATGCTCCACCTTATACTGGCACACACAAGGAGAAAAAGAATCTGTGGGAATAGGCAGAGATCAAGGAGGACTTTCTTCTTAAATTTGAATGCAATGATGATCCATAAGCAGCGCATCAAGTTACGGTTTATTTCCCTTCTCGGCACACATCACTGATCACAGTGGGGGAAAACATTAACAGCTGGCTCCATTTTAAACAAACATACAGTGAATCAGTCAGCAGATTGGAGAGTACATATGGATATTTTCAACTTGCTTTCTTGCTGAAATCCTGCTGTGAGCTTCCAAACATAAGGAGTGTCACCCTGCACCATCAACAAACATATCAATTATGAAAAAAATATAAGTGCATGAAATGTTTTATGATTGAATTTCAGACAAAAGTGAGTGTCATAACAACTGTCAGAGAGTGGGGCTAGAAAGTCTGAATACGGATGTCTGCAATTTGTGTGATGAAGATAACTTAAAAGTGTGTTTATCAACCTGAATAGTGTTTTGTGCACCAAATGCATTACTGTAGGTCACTTTTGTCAAATTAATTAAATGTGAGTCCACCTTCAGTTCTGAGCTCTAAAAACATCCCTGTGATGATTCATATTTTTGTACGAAGGTTGCTAAGTTGCATCTGAATTCAAACCCGCAGGGTGACTCGTCCCTACTCAAAACAAACTGACTCCTTTCTGAAGAATAAACACCTCGTTGCTGCTTCACTGACCATCTGGATTTGGGACGGTGATAAATCCACAGAAAATCCACTGCAGAGTCTGAGTCGCCCATCACTCCAAATGATCAAGACAGCTAAATGCAGACTGCCAAAACGTCTGCTGTGACAGTCAATTCATCATGTGATACGATTGAACTCTTTTGTGACACTAGCAGTGTCTGCAGCTGAGGTTACCTGGAATATTTCCCATAATCCTCTTGTGCTTTTGTGTGTTTGGCTGCCAGAAAACAAGGACACTTTGGAAAACAACAGCTTTCTGCCAATATTTATAATAAAACTTCTGAAAACACAACAGAAAAATCAAGTTATGTTTCTAGAGTCTACATTAACATCATTAACTGTACTCGCTAATTAGATTTTAATTCAACATAATGTTGATTGTTCTGCATGACACAAGTTTTTGTTTCAGAGCAGCAAATTTAAATCTCATATGTCGCTGCTTTACAGATCCATTATGGTTACAGCTTCGTTGAGAACGTTATTACTCAAAGGTCTGTAATTACATGCCTGGGCGCCTACACTGAAAATTGTCTGGTGGCGGTCTATTCCTGAGCCCATCACAGTATTAATGACCCGAGGGGTGATGACGGTTATTAAATTATTAGCGATGTGGAAGTTCTGTGGTGACAACAATACACGTGCAAACCAAATATCTGTCCTGGGTGGAGGTTAAATCAAAAGGCAGGTATCATATCTGCCTCTGAGGAACATTCTCAGCTCATGACACCATAACACATCCAAAGGAAACAACTAGTCTAGTTCGCCTTCATGCCAGTGCTGGATGAAAGTAATATAATCAACACACAAACACTTCTTCTCCCCAGAACTGCACCTTTTACAGTATCCAACACTTTATCAGTGGTGATAGCTTTCCTAAATGCTGCTACACTCTGTGTCAGAGCGTTAAATTAGATGTCTCTTGCAATCAGACAAGAAAATACTCGCTTACTGTTTTGTTGTTCCTAAACTTCCCTTTGTAGACTGGAGGTGGTGATTTTGGCTCTGATACGCATTTTCACACCTCTGTCCTTTTGGCGTCAGCATTAATAGGTATTTCAGTTCGTGAAATGGTTTGAGTTTGTAAACTTGTAATGGTCTGTTATTTGTTTTTTAAATGCAAAACATATTTTACAGATATACTGCTGCAATATACCTTTTTCTTAACCCTTGTTTATTTAAGGAAATTTCACTGAGAGCAGTGCTCTTTTTTCAGGAAGGCTCTCACACAGTTGCACACATTCACACCTGGAGGCTGTCCAGTACAACCAGAGGATCAGCTGTTGTGCAGCTCCGCTGGAGTGGCCCGGTCACACCAGAAAGTGGCAGAGCAAAATTAAAATGAGTGAAATATGTGTTTCCTGGAAGCTTGGTGAGGTTGGTGAACTATTGTAGGTGGCATGCTAACCACTAACACCTTAGCAAGCTGAGAACATACTGCGGCTTATCGATTGATTGGAATTAATTGATTCTGCTGCAGAATTTCACCGTTTAAACACCTAACATTTAGCTCCCCACTGCCCCATTTACTATCATTATTATTATTCTGAAGATATAAAATAGTTGGTAGTATAGTATGGTATAATCAGTAACATTGTGGTGAAATGGTACTTTGAAGTTTTGGTGTGCTCCACTCAAACATCAACAACCTTGACAAGGAAAATAGGAGTTACCAAACTAATGAGCAAGATTTTGATGATGTTATCACAATTCAAATAAATGCAGATTCAACATTACTTAATAGACTTTCCACTGCACAACATACAGTAACAAGTAACAGACAAAGTAGGTGTTGCTATTGCTGATGTCATTATTGTTGCTTACCTGAAAGTAAAAGAAGGCCTGACCGAACCAGTAATGCATGATGGTGGTTTGGGCTGCGTCATAGTTGAGTTTCTTCCAGATGAACTGAGCCATGAGTGTCTGGATCAACAGGCAGCAGCAGAGCACTGGCAAGTTGTGAGCACGAAACAACAGTGACACCAGCAAAACCATGCCACTGTAAATCTCCCATAATCCCCTGCTCTTCAACTTGGCATCTGCTGTGATGATCTGGGATCGCAACAGGTCCTTGGTGCCCGTGAAGAGGATGCCCAAAACGAAGACGTAAACAAAGCGCGCCTCCACTGTTCCCCTAAAAGAGAAAGATCACACACTGTGTCATTTTTGCATTTGCAGTAAGCCAGTATTGATTTTCCTCCGCAAAACTCCTTGTTCAAGATCCAACTAATTCTGGTAAGTGACTCTGGGATGTGGATTCTGGCAGTCTTGCTGTACCTGTCCATGCATTTAACAATTAAATATCCAGTGATAGGTTTCAGGATATGAGAAAAATAATTTAATGCAGACTGCATATACTGAATTATAAAAAAAAATGCTTCTTATCAAATACAGATGACAACAAAAGCTGTAAAACAATGGACAAGAAGCAAAACAACAATCCTTTGAAAATAAGACAGAAGATCTACACCTACACAGATCATATCACTTCTGTGATACTTTGTTGTGTGTAAAGAAAATTTTGATAAATGGGGTGTCTTACGATAAATGTGTGTAGCTCAAAACAATAGTTCAAATTTAGCATCCTCATATGTTTCACTCATTAAACTTAAATTGCAGAACAAGTTTGGGACTACAAACAGTTTTTCTAATATGACAGCCAATGATCTGACATACCTGAGGTTACAGCAGATTTCAGTTAGACCCTCTGTTATAAAAGGTTTTCAAAGTTCACTACTTTAATTAATTTCATATCCCTGTCTCTTGTTAGACAGGATTCCTTATATATCTGTAACTCATAACCCTTCTTTCATTCAGTATGCAGTGTGTCAATGCAACATTAATAATTAAAGGTATGAGACTGGATCGCCTGAGGAAAACAGACTTTTTCACACTTCTCACTCGTCTGTTGTGCCTTCTGCATCACTACAATTTGAGAAACAGATATTAACATATTTTTAGGGTCATGACTTTTTTCATCTACTACTGATATCAGAATTCTCTTTGAATGGAGTACCACAAGTTGTAAATAACAAGACTGGCAGAGAAACAACCCAGATGACAGACTAGTCTTGAAGGTCACAGAAGGATTTCTATAACAACTGAATTGGAATGCTATGAAAACTTTCACCGGTGTTATTTTAGTCTTTCCTTTGTCATTAATTACTGTGGGCCTCCCATTGTTTTAATTTATAGAGAAGTACTGTTGAATTTGATGTACACACAGAACACAACATGGTGACCAAAACATATAGCCTGTATTTTTTCCAAACATAACATAATCAAGTATTATATAGTAGGTCATACTCGACTATGCGTCTTAGGGTAGACAGACAATGATCCACTGCATTCTGGGTATTTAAGGGGCTTATCCACCCCTATATTCATTGGATGCACACACTGAAAGTGCTGTTTTTGTTCACATTTTACGTACAATTCTGGCTAAAGTTTTACAGTCAATGATAAATAGATCAGGTAGCAAGCCAGGACACATTGAGGATACCAAGAAACATTATGGAGAAAATGTTAGGAAGGCAGAAAACTACAAGTGTATGTAGGTGAGGAATGACATTAACTCATAATACATGTAAATGTAAACAAAAGGGTATTCTGACAAATCAAAGCTATTGATTTGAACCTGCTATCACTCTCAAACCGATTTACAAAACCATTAGTATGTAATAACTAAAGATAACAACTAAATCTAAACAACTAAGTCTAATGTTTTTAAGGTAATGTAAAGGGTTTGTTACATCAGCAATATTTGTGAACACTAGTAAGATAGGACTGTATTTTGAATTATCAGTTAATAAAAACAAAAAATGTTTCCATGAAAAACTCTTTTCTTCTGTGTATACTGGCTCCGTTTTATTCCATATTGATTTTGAAATTCTATTGATCACTTTTAAAGTGTTAATGGCCTCACTCCTAATTACATAAAGGATTTATTGACTCCCTACGTGCCTGGGCTTGCTCTGAGATCGGTGGATGCAGCTCTGTTGGTTGTTCTCAGATCCTGACTTGTGACCAAAGGGGACTGGGCTTTTGCTGCTAGAGACCTCAGACTGTGGAACACTCTGGCTATTGACATCGGACAGGCTGCATCATAAGCTCCCTTCTTAAAACTTTCTTTTATAGGAAAGGATTTATGAATTCCTAGTATAAATTACTGGGCTTAATCATTCATTTTTATATGTTTTAACTTTAGCTCTTTATCTGTGCAGCTTTATCTGCTGTTTTTTCTCTGTACCAAGTGCTTTCTTAACAAAGGACTTGCTAACTTTGTTAAGAAAAGTTTATTAGGTAAATCTAGCTAAAACTAATGCTGTTTAATACTGTAAAGTTTCTAATATAATATAGATGTATTAATATAAATGGGGTGGACTAACATTAGAAAAGCCTCTCGGTATAACACAGTACAGTTGAACAGCACCACAAACTACAGCCTACAAAAGACCATAAAGTTGAATCAACACCTCTCTGAAACAGGTTGAACATGAACTGAACATGAACTGAACATGATGGCAGGATTTACTGCAGTCTTGTTGTATCAGACTGCACAACTACATGTACCATGTATTTACAATTTCTTTGGAATAAAAAATTACAGATTGGGCCTTTAATTCTGAATTTAAGAAGACAAAAGACACTAACAATTTTACAACACTGTTTTTCAATGTTTGCCTATATTAAAAGGCCCTGCACACCCACAGAGGCATTTTCAATTACTCTGGTCGATCAGTCAGTTAAAGTTCGATGGAGCTATGCCGGGAGTAACGCGAAGTCACAAAACTCTATAATAAGAATGATAACAAGGCAAGCTGGGAAGAGGTCTAATCAGGCAACATAAGTGAAAGCACCGGTGTGAGTGGTCGATGAGTGTGTGAAGGTCTTAAGGCTGCACCGAAGTTTTAAAGGGAGTTCTGTAACTTTCTGACAAGAGAGCATACTAGGGTTATTGTTTACTAGAGTTGTTAAATCAATACAATTTATCCACTGATGCATGTTTGCCTTCTTTTTGTGATAAGCAAATTAATTCAGAAAAGAATGAAATAAATCGAATATTAGGCTGTATTGAGAAGCATGACTGACCCTTAATTTTGTTTTAGCACAACAAGTACCAAGTCAACTTTCTGGCCGCTTCAGTTAAGTCATTTATACCGTTTGCCGGCTGTTTCTGTGCTTGGTCACAGTCAGCTCTGATTAGATCCCAACTTGTTTCTAGTGGACTTGACCTCTTTTTCTCCCAACATTAAACGTAACAAGCTTATAAAACAGGAGGTTCCACCCTTAATGGTTATAAGGATGTAAGCTGTGTAAGCTTTGAATTCATGTCAGCAAGATTTAATAGAGATTTAAAGATGGGCAAAGCCTACAGTATAATATATGCCCTGTGTGGTACGACACCAAGTCTGGGTTTAAATTCTGAAGCTCTTACAAGGTTAAAAAAAAGTTTCCATGAAGCTCTTCTCTTTCTAAAAGGCTTACTCCACAAAAATCCTTTTCAAACTATCAATAATTTATATGCTCAAAAAGTCCCAAATTAAAGCTTTAAAGCAAAAGTGCTTTCGATTATGAAGGCAATTACATTTAGTGTCATTTCCATTTCAGGCATTCAGCATATGCTCTTATCCACAGAAACTTCAATGAAAAGATTTTTTTCCCTCCAAATCTGCTCTTTAATTAACTTATATTCATTAATATCTGTCCCTATAAAGAGGAATGAGTAAATTACCTTAATACAAAAAAAAAAAACAGACAACAAAAGAGTGGTAAGAGCTATGGCAATGATAAGTTGTTTTATTCTATTTCCGAATGGATAGAGAAGAAATAAAGAGCATTAAGAGCTAATGAAGTTTAGGGCGCCACTGAATTTTGAAGGCATTACCGCCTGAGGAAACTGAGGCTTTTAATTGTATTCTCTGCAAACATGGAGAGATTAACCCAGTCATTAAGAATACAATGTTTCTATATGTTTGCCTATTGTCCACCGTACCCCAGGCGATATTTAGAATTATTCCTAGAGTATTATTGATTTAAAGTAGTGTCTGCTAATTTTTACAAATTACAACAGCTCAAAAGCCGTTTACGCATTTAGAAAATCTTCTGTTCGCAAGCATGACATTAGAAACACATTTGCTCTCAGTCGAAAGGCTATCACACCATAAAGGGACATTTCTATTGCAGCAGGATGCAGTCAAAGCTCCAGAAGCACTACAGGATAATAGCTGACCCTGAAGGAGTTGAGCAAGTATTGGACATGTATTATTAATCAGTGTGTTTTATGGAAACCTGTTCCAACAGAGGAAAGGAGCAGAGTAATATGCTCCATACAGCACTATTCTTTATTATTCACAACTCCCTTAACAATGTAGCAGGGATTGTATTCATCATTAATTTATGCAAAGGAATAGTGGAAAATCCTGGCCTGGATTTGATTTTATGCGAGGACAGTGATGGGTTTGAGCTGCCGGGCTTACTTGTTAACTAGTGTGCAGGTGGGAGTAACTGAAAGAATTACAAACTAATCTTTCTGTGCTACGTTTGTGCTCAACTCAAGGTATCGTATCATGCACTTAATGTGGCTGTTGTGTTACAACTATGCTCTACACAAAGGGACCAGGAAGGGAAACATTAAACGATGCCTTCCCTTCTGAAACCTGTATATTTAACTCCAAAAGACTGCAGCACTAATCCGCATCAGTCTGAAACAATAAACATTTTACACAACACTGAGGCATGCACAATTATAAATGCTGAAAGAAATCTTGTTTGCTTTGACGTTTTCAGGGCAGAAAGCACAAACACTCCTGCTTGACTGAGCAATAAAGGCTATTTGCTGTTTATGTCATTTCCGCAATTGCAGCCCCCCAAAAGTGTCTGCAGCTATTTTAAGTGTCTCTTGATTTCATGAAATCACACAGCACAGCTCTGCACCTATCAGATTCCTCAACTTCCTCAGCCCTTACTTAAATTAGACTATTCATTTAACTAACGGGTTATTACATAATCTATGATTTCCATCCAACTCTACAGACCAGCAGCAGGAGCTGCAACCACACTAAGTAAGACTCCCGCAACTCCTCATGCTCTCTCGTCCTGTCCACCTGAAGCACGTTGAATAGACATAAACAATAAAGCCGTAGTTGTCCAACAGAGAGATGAAGGCAAGCTAATAGCCAGTTTAAGAAGCAGCAATTAATCATCATGGGAAATGCTGGGTTAATAATGCTGCATATTTATTTGCTTCTGTGTGTGTATTTGGTGGTGTTATGCAAAGCATTGTCCAGTGTAGAGGGACATTTTTGTTTCAATCAGACTGCAGACAGAGTGTAATTATTCAGTCATTAGTATTGAACAACAATCCTATCAACCCCCATCAGAAATGTTATTGACAATTTGTATCGAGGAGTTTGTGAAAGTCCTCAGTTTGCCCTTTGGCATGCTGTAGTTCAGGCCACCAAGCAACGACCAAGGTCACAGCAAGCTTGGTCTTATTCCAGAACAATAACAAAGAAAAGGCCAAAGTTGTTGTGATAATGGTGTTCAGCTGTGCCCCTTCCAGCAGAGCACATTTATCATGAAGAACAATGCTAAGAGTGCATTTTTTTGGTTTTGTTATTTTGGGGACAATTTGTTGAGATTACTTGTGGATTTGAGAATTACAACCCTGAGACGTATCAGAAGTCTTTCCAGAAAGTGTCACTATCAGATTAATAAGATAGGCTGGTCATTAAATATTCATTAAAGCAGATACAGTAATATTGTATCCTGAATGTATTCATTAATCATCATGGATCAAAGCATATCTAGGGAGTTAAGACTACATAGAAAATGACTCTACCTAAAAATGTGTCCAAAACAGCATTACTCACACATTGATTATCTCTAGTATGGCATTCATACCAAACACATTATAATAACTTTACTTGAGGGATGATCAATAATTTTAAAGAGCCAAACACATCTTCTCAATCAGTTTCTTACTATAAGGGGTGGGGTCCTGTATGAACATATCATTTTCTGGACAGTTTTGGGTATTTCACATGAATATTTATGTTTACATGTGATCTTCTCACTGGTTTGAAGTGGGTAGAGCTCAGTCGGGGTTGTTTGCTTATGTTGCCAAGCTGCTGTCAATCAAATCTAATCCAACCACACCCACACAATCCTAACAAAACTGGTTAATCAGTTATTAAGTAATAAACTCTTGATATATAATATTATAGGCGTTTTTTTCAAACCTTGAACTTTGATTGTTGCTTATTTAGTTATGAATATTTCATGTTATTGAGAAAAAACTTTGGATTTGAAATTAAGTTTTTAGGAGCTTTTAAGCCTTAGGGAGTCCTCAGTGGACAGAAAATAGTAGCTCGTCAAGCTGTGGTACAGAGGAGCTGCCTGAATTTCATGTTACCTTGGAAACAAGCGCTGGTGTTCCAGCAAGTGAGTAAGAAAAGGTAAGACGACGTCCAATCCCCTCAACATGTCTGGTATAGTCCCTCCATCCATCACCTGCATCAGGCTAACACTTACAGTAAATCAGCCAAAACAAGTAATTCACTGCCTGGGGAAAGCTTTGAAGCAGACGCTTGAGAATGACGAGGGTCTGCCCACTTTGTCTGAGCCCTGGTCCTTCTGTGGGATAAATCTGAGCACGTCAAAGCCGCTGCTACTGAAATGCCACTGGGACAAAGTGGCAGACTTTAAAACAATGGTTACAGACGAAACATCTAATTACACAACAAACCACTAGATCAATACCTTCTCCGCTGGCAGCATGTGTAAATGTCTTTTTCTTTCAGCTTTATGTTAGATTAAAAATAAAATCACCTCTCTGAAACAGTGTGATTTAGAAAGATGAAATGCACACAAAAGCACTTTTACGAACTATGCTTTGCAGTCAGTGGAGGATAATGATTTGTTAAATGTTACCACTGATATGTTGTACTGACACAGAATTGCCTTTGAAACAGGGTCATAAAATGGTTTACCTCTTGGGTAATAAAACAGAAAACTGAATTCTCTGTGTGTGTGTGAGTGTCTGTCTATGTGTGCGTGTGTGTCTCTGTGTGTGTGTGTGTTGCAGGGGTTCACAGGTGTTTTGAGACGAGTTTGAATACATTTCCATTTTTAAGCGGGATCGGTATGCATGAATATTTTTAAATTGGGAACCTGCACAACAGCCCCTTTCCAGATAAAGCAGTACATGATAAAATGGGTCATGCTTTGTGCAGGTGTGAAGCGCATATGCACACACATGAAAACATAGACATTGTAAGCGCTTCTTGTGGCTTTATGTTTGGCAGAATATGTGCCTTAAATGGGTTAGGGTTGAGGATGGAGACTGCAACAAACTTTGGCTATGATGTATACAGGCATAGACAGGTTTGGCCCACAGCCGGCTGCTTTGATGTTGAGCTACTTCCTATTGGAACACTTGTACAGAAAATTTGATTTGCTTCATCTTTTATGTTACCTTAATTGTATCTTTCTTTCTAGATTTTGTTGTTGTTGTTAGTGCTCAAGTCATAATCAGTGATCTCTCAATATCCAGTTAAATAAAAATACTGCAAAGTACATGTTGTCAGTTGACTGGCTTTCTATTTTTAGGTTCATTTCTGACGATGCCATAAGGAAGGGTGTGTGCGAGAGAGAGAAAAACAGAAAGAGCGAGACAAACTGTATCCACAGTGACATCAACCCAAGTAACTCTTTGAACCGTTTAAAGTGAGCAGCGCTGGCTGTTCTCAACCCCATTAGCCATTTTGAAAGATGCAACAGTGCAATTAGGCAGTTGGCACAAAGGGAAGGCGAGGAGGGAGCCGGGCAGTTGTCAGGGGGCTTCACTCCGATAAAACACACAGAGAGGGTAGACCAGGAAGACCAGACTTTAAAAAGGGTCATTATACAAAGTCATTCCTTTGTACACTCACATTATGGTGTGAAGGAAAAAACACTGCAGGGAAAAATGCTACATTTTTGGCTTTTTCATTTCAGAGAAACTGCTCTGATGTTGTATTAAAATAACCATAAATTCGACTATATGGGTGTTAAAAAATACCAAACCAAAAAGATCAGACCCATGGGAAATTTCCCATATCATTTGATTTCAACAATCCCGCAGATTGAAGCTATACTACACTAAAATCAAAGCACTATTCTAGTGTAATAACACAAATATAACTTCTCCTTGCAAACGAAATACAGTGCCTGAGATGGACTTCATGTTAAAATGCCCAAGACTCAAGTTTGTCTTAGCTATATTAAGATCTTTGTCAAGGAATCCAGAGGTTGGACATACACCCGTGAGGCGGAGCACTGTAATGATCAACTTGTTGAGGTCTGATGGAAAAAGCTAGAGGACTGGGTCAACCGTCAACCTTGTCAATCACACAGTTCGTCAAAAAGAAGCCGGGGTCCCCGAATGGCTTTAGTCAGGTGTCTTTGTATGGGTAAGGGTGAGAGGTTGAGCTTTTAATTAGGTGAGCAAGTAGGAAAGACTGCCAAGGAGAACAGGAAAGGTTAGGGAAGGCCAGGTACTGGTTTTAGATGAAGGGAGGTCAGGAAAACCAGACAGGAGAACTGTGAGTAGCCCTGCAGACTCATTATTTTCTGACAGGGGTTAGTAGCAGATAACTCTGTGCCAAGTCTGCAGAATGAAAAATTACCACACTTAGGAGCTGCGAGATTGTCGATTTCCTCTCTTTTTGGACAATGCTAACAACAGCTATTACATATGGATTGTGCTAAAGGATAAGATGTATGTAGTGTAAAGAGGCATCAGTTTTCAAGAATACTGATGTATCTTTTAAGCCACACATTAAACCTGATTTTTCATTATTCAAGTTGTGTTCAAGGACGCACAGATTGTCTAAAAGGCACTGGACACCAAAGGGTTGCGCATTTCATGAACTGTTTTATCATATACAGTGTAAAATGAACGTGATTATGTATCTGGCATGCTTGATTAAGGTTTGAGGGTCTAGGAGAAGAAATTCTTACCCTCAGGAATATACTTCAAGGGTTTCAGTGTGTCTGCAGGTTAAAAAAATCCCAATTCTTTTCAAGCTTTATCTTTCAATGATAGCAGGATAGACTCGAAAGCAATTCAAGGATAAAGATAAAGACAGAGATAAAGAAAGATTTTGTCCATGATTCTGTAAAAAGAACCCTCCTTATCATTAAGAAGTAGAGTAGCTAGTGAATTCATGAATGTTTTTGCATCTTACGTCAGTACAAATGTCGCCAATTGTGAAGAAAATCTGTCAAAGAAGTGCTTGATTTAAAATGATTATCCTGTTGCTACATAAACAAGACTTTGAATCTACAGCCATTTTAGCTGCTCTGTGAGGCTGTACTTAGGCACAGTGGAGCTAAAATGACATTGATAAAATGCTGATGTTTATCAGGTATAACATATATAATATTTTTACCATGTTTATCATCTCACTTTAGCACATTAGCATGCTTATTGCTTACACATGCTTAATTAGCACTAAACAAACAAGTACAGCTGCAGCTGATAGGAATGTCACCAGTTTTGCAGCCAGTTGTTCATAAACCAGTGTTGGACAAATTAACATTTTGACAAGATGATGGCTCTTAATGAAAAGTCAGTCAGTATCACCAACGTTAATACAGTTCATACTGTGCTAAGCATGAGTGTCTGAACTAAATTCTTCTTGGCAATCAATCCAAAAGTTGTTGAGACATTTAGCTCAAAACCTCAAATATGAAACTTCTGGTGGCACTGCAGAAAAAGTTGGGGGATCACCAAAATCATGTGGATACAACTTGTAGAAACCATGAATGTCTGAAACATTTTTTACATCTAGTAAATGTTGAGATATTTCACCAGAAAACTTTGACCTACTAGTTGTGCAAAAGATAAAGCCAGGGGATCACCAAAGCAATCAGGACTCATCCTCTGGGGACCAGTGATGTCTGTACACAATTTTATGGTAATCCATCTAATAATTGTTGGAGTTGACATAAGTTGAGATATTTCAGTCTGGAGCAAAGTGGTAGACTGACACTGACATCCCAAAAGCCAAGCCGCTTGCATGGCTAAAACCATACAATGGTCTATGACCTATAATAATTAGATCTAATAAAAGGTGCAAAGGTTGCTGTTGTTGCCTGTACTGTAAATTGGACATCTTGAGAGTCCCACAGGAGATCCTACAAACTTCTAAACCCTCCAACTACAGACATTTTTACTGTTAAGAGAGCAATGCACGGTTTTGTATTTCACTTATTGAAGCAAAAAAAGGAAAAACTCATTTTCAAGCCAAATGAAAAGCAAATTTACAAAACAATTTTTCCAATATTCTGAATGGTGATATATTACCTCTTCACTTTCCCTGTTCAATCTGTACTTTACTGTAAACTGTAATTAGCTAGCTTACTCATGTCTGTTGTGAAAATGTGACTTTGTGTTCATCAGTTCAGGACAGGAGGGGTGGGTAGGGTTGTGGCTGTGCCAGAGACTCGTGTTGGAGGAAAAAAGGACTGTCGATACTACTGCAATTCTTACTGACTGCCAATTTAAATCAACAGTCATAGATTGGGCGACTCCCTCTTCAATGTAATTAATCTAATTTATGACGCTGTCAGACTTTTCTTTAGGACTTGTGGGCACACTGGGTTGAGGAGATTTACTGTAGATAGATGTAAAGTCAAAAAAACTGTATGGCAGTTCATCATCACAGTTTAAGAGATGTGAGTGTTTCTCCCAAATGACACATGCAGCACTGCAGCCTGCACGCTTGGCTGCATAAGAGCAACCCAGCATAGATCAACTCACTAACAGAGGAAAGCAATTTGCCAACTGTTATGGTGAATGAAATGATGATCACGGGGTTCACAAAAACTTACTTGGACATAGTTCGACCGGAGTGTTGCCAGGGAAACAAGACATTGCCAACAGCTGCCCGGTAGCTGTAGACACCCAAAAGTCCGAGGGCTAGGGCAACCTTGGACACCCATGAGCATCGTCTTTGAACCAGGAGGTAGATGAGAACCAAACAAAAAGCAGCCAGCAGGGATAGTACTGTCCTGTGTTCGGAGCTAGAAAGACAAATACAAACAGTAAAGAAAACGCTGCTTTCCTTATTTTAACACAAAATTGAATGAGCAAACATTAATTCAATAATTGCATCAATCGAAAAAAAGAAAGCTTAAACCTTGAAGTACACTATTTACTGAGCAACAGAGAACATTTTGATGAGATGAAACATTGTCAGTCATATCCTCCAGCAGTAGTTTAAACTTTAAAGAGGCATGGGTCTTCAGTTGTTCACTGGATTTAAGGCTATACAGTTTGAAATTACACTCCACTGAGCACAGACAGGAAATAAGACCTCAAAGGACATTTCAAAGTTGGATAGAAGCCGTGTATTTAGCTGTTAGCTGGATCAGACTGCAGTGGAAGTTGGGTACTTTGAGGCAAGATGAGGTGTAATGCTACCTAGATCTCATTATCCAAGCAACAGGCAGTGCAGGTAGAAAGAAAGGGCAATGCTGGACAGGGAAAAGGTCAGAATCCACATCTCTATTCCACAATGTGATGCATGTTAAAGAACAAACCATAATCCCCTGCCCCATGCTGTTGACAGAATATTAATGGGTCTGAAACAGTCACGGTTTAACTGAGACATCACCATCTTTCTACAGTCTGAGCAATCAAAGTACGCTATTTTCCCTTCTTGAATCTTAAAAAAAAAAAGTGCCAAGTGGAGTGGTCCTGTCAGCTTCTCAGCCGAGAAACACCACTTAAAATGTTTCAGAGTCAGAAGGAAAGACTTTAACACCCTATGGCTTATCTTAAATGTCTGTGATGACCAAGTCATTCAAGAACTTATTTTGTTATAATGTGTAATCTCTCTTTATATTTCATTCAATATATTCATTATTTCTTATATTTCCCAGAATGGCTTTCAATATTCCCGCAGGAATGAACTTGTTACATTGACTTGCTACTCTTATGTGTAGGTGGAGGGACAAATGGAGATTGAACATCTTGTCGCTGCATTGCATTATAGTCTACTGAGACTACTGTGTTCTGGTATCCGGACAAATTGGAATCGCTGCCTTTTTTACAATGAATTTATCCCTGTGTGACTGCTGAACGTCAGTACTTAAACAGTGAAAGAAGCCTATTCACACTAAAACCTCAAATTTACAACAGAATACTTTCCCCTCTCACCCTCAACTGCAACTGTTGAAAATGAGTTCTTGTAATGCCCTGTCCCCTATATGCTCCCACATATACACATGAATGTATTATACACTATAACACCAGACTAATATCATCAGCCATTCTAGCAGCACCATGTTCATTACAGTCCACAATACAAAAGTGTTCGACAGAACAACCAACTCACTGAAGATTCAGTAGTGGAGTTAAAAAAGAGGAGTCAATACACTCAAAGGCATTTAACAGATTTTGTATAAAATATATTTTCAAATAAACTTCTGAACTGCAATCATTTTATATATCCATCTATATATGTGCTGTTTAAATGTAGGGTAGGCAATTTATCTTAAAAGCCTTTTTTGTTACATGTGTTGAAATTCTCTTTACATCCTGACAGCAATCAATAAATGAAATGCTCTGACACGAAAAAGAAAAAATTCTGGTAACTGTGGCAGGCCTGTAATAAGCCAACCACGTCATCTTCCTGATATCCCGTTACCGCAGCGAGCCAGCAATAAGTCACTGCATCCCTCTCAATAATCATTCAAATTTCCCAAAAAGTGGGATTTGCTGGTTTCTCAAAAGTAACCTACCCCAGCTTTAATAGGTTACTCAAAAGACAAACCAGTCTGTCTTTTAACGATTCACAGAGGGGTGCGTCTTTTCCCTGGGGAACCTCTTAGGAATAATAATGCTACCAAGGGTAATTCTGAATCAGCAAGGTAGCTTTTGCTGTTTACACTCTCTCATTGCTTTGCCGCCTTGGAAAAATATCCAAATTTACAAGCTAACGCAGCCGGCTAGTTAGCCTTGTTGAGTTAAATAAGTCTAGCAAACAGAAGCTATCTGTTTAATCTCTGATCACATCTAATTCCAGTAATTATAACGTCAGGCCACAAGACATTTCAGATTCATCTTGCTTGGGAAAATGTATTTTAGCTAATGAGTTTAAAAAAAGTTTTGAAATAATTATATATATAGACTGATTATCAATTAATTGGTTTGTTTTTATCTTTTTATATATTTATTCATGTGATTATTTATTTAATATCGGTCATTTTACCATAGTTTAAGAACATTTTACTGTATGTGTGATTGATTTTGCCTCATATAGCACTTTATATAATACTTGATGATTTTAGAGGATTGGTAAACCCAACCTGTTAAGCCAGTGTCCCATGTCAGGAAGATGAGCCCACTGCACCCCGGTCTGATTAAGGGAGCGCAGCAATCGGCAGCAGACCAGAGTGAAGGGTGGCGTGGCTAACGCTAGCCACTTCTCTGAGCAAATATCTCCCTCGGCGGGAGCAGAGGGATGACAGTCTTTGGAAGGGAGAATGTGCTCTTCTTCATCTCCAGAGCCCCTCTGCTCTCTGAAGTACTTGCGGCAGACATCCTGGAAGATGGCGAGGCAGAGGGTACCGAGCAGGAAGTACCAGATTTGGTGCTCTTCCTCCACGAAGCTGCTGGACGCCAAGCTGAGGGTGTGTCCGACCGTGCCGGCCAGAAGCAAAACGTCCAGCTCTGACAGCGACCACTCCCCGCCACTGATCCTCAGTGGAGACTATGGGAGAGAACAAAAGTGCATAATATCACAAGCTTTGGAGCAAAGAGTAAAACATTTGTTTTGTTTGGTTACAGTAGTGTGCAAACAACAGTTATATGTTTCATTCCGGCAAAGATTTCATGTTTTTGCTCTTGTCTGTTCATCTGTTTCTCAGCTGGGTATCTCATAAATCAAAGCACCGAGTTCCTTGAGATTTTGCAGACGGATAAGTCTTGGGCCTAGAAGCAGATGATACAATCTTGGTGTGGAGACAGATCTGAGCACTCCACATGAGATTATTATCATGTTTCTGGTCAAAAAATACTGAAGTAATAAACTTACAAAGTAAGTTTGCTCTGTCAACAAATCTATTTAACTTGAGACCATTTGAACTCGATACCATTTACAAATGGTGCAAGAGATGCAATTGCCCAACCACACAAAGCTCCATTAGACACTCCATTTCACCTCGCCCACCTCTGTACTGTGGATCCATTTCTGGTTATAATTGTTCACCTCAGTGGGATAATTATTTGAATTAAACTACTGCTTAGATTTATTCATGCCAATCCACTTCAATATTGAAAAACCTCATCTAGTGTCACTCATTAAATGGCCCATGTACTTCATAATGGAACAGTTCAATTTGCAACCACTTATACCTGCT
Source organism: Lateolabrax maculatus (assembly GCA_031216445.1). Lineage (NCBI taxonomy): Eukaryota > Metazoa > Chordata > Actinopteri > Acropomatiformes > Lateolabracidae > Lateolabrax > Lateolabrax maculatus. The sequence continues at coordinate 20,991,267 of CM062206.1, forward strand.
CTATTATTTCACCCAGATGATTTCAAACTATTAATGCATATACTGTTCATATCCAAATTTGATCAAAGAAACACTATCCAGAGACTGCTGTTTTTTTGCTTATACATGAGATTCAGTCAGTCGTCACATTCTGCGGTACGTATAGAGGCAGTTCTTTGCCATAGTGCAGCAGGCAGTGACCGTGAGCTGTCATTCATAAATTTTAGTCAGTCACTTATGGATGCTTCCATCACATTTTTAAAATTGGTGTTTGTCCAATCGCATACTTGTATGCAAATTATTTTTCTTCAGTGGTGACAGCACATTGCCATGCAAAGCAAGTTCAAATGAAGTTCAGCCAACCTCTTAATTCATCAGCAATATTTAAGCTCAACAAACAACTTACAATATATGCCAAATACAGGCATGCATCTTAGCCTGTTTTCACCTTGATGACAAAAAGAGACTCAGTCTGTACTGATTGTACTTGCAGGCTACAGCACCAGCTCACTCTTGGACTGGGCTGTTTCATACTTCCCCTACAAAACTACAGGCTATCATTGTGGTCAGCTTTCACAGTTCATACAACATGCTGTAACATTAGATATTAAGTTCTGGTAGTTGTGTCTCAAAAGAAAGAAAAATGTATCCCTCAACTGTGGATAATGTAGTATTTACAGCTTCTAGGTTGAATACATTTTCATACATTATCAGTATCTAGGTTGCTTTTTATGAAACTCTCTTTCAATCATAATTTTTGTTTTTATGAATTTTTCACAGATGAAATACCCTGTATGTTACCGAATTCTCCTGAAATATAGTTATCTATCCAACACATATTTCAGGGTTGAGTCAGGTCTTTGGTTAAGCAGGGTCTGCTCATTCATTCTGTGCAGAAATCCTAGCTATCCTTGCATTACTGAGAAGAGGATTAAAGTCCTGTATGCTTCCAACTTCTTTGTTTTTGTCTCTCTCTCTATCCTCCAGTGTTTGGCAAATTGTGAAATCACAAAATCATCAATTCCTCATGTTATCCTTTACTGAAAAAGTCATTTGCATACTCATCTGTGTTCATAGCATTGTGTCAAAGTAAATGCAATACAAACGTGATTGAAGTATTACTGAAAAAAGTAGCAAGCATCAGCATTTATATAAAATTAATATTACCCTATTGATATACTAATGTATTGAGAGAATTTTACTCTATTTTTCAACTGACAATTTACAAGCCTTAGCAATACATCACAAATATCTGATTCAATTTCTTTCAAATTCTGGTATCATTAGATCTGAGAACTGGGTTGGGCTCTTTGTACTGTACTGTTCCGAACGGGTTCAGATCCAACTTGCAAGACAGGAATTATTGTATCTCCATTGGCAAGCTTACTTCCAAGCAGGTCAGCATGACCTGTGGAGTACCACAAAGATCAATACTTGGCACCCATCTGCTCAATCTATACATGCTGCTGTTAAGCCGGATTTTTTAAAACAATAATATACTTGTGCTGACGATACTCAAATCTACATTTCACCGCATGACTATGGTAAAAACTGTGAGTCAGGCATTGTCTTGGACTCGGATCTTAAATGAGCAGTCATATTAAATCCATTACAGTGTCAGCCTTTAATTATGTAAATGTTATTTATAAGAGGACATGTTTAAAGTTAATCGTCAAATTGAAACAATGAAAGAGAGCTAAGATAAGGTCTTCTGTTATTTTAAAGAACGTAACAGGGCAAAATATTTTCTACGCATCCTCAGGGCCAACATATACAATAGAACATCCATCGATCAAAACCTGAACTGAGGCCTGAATGAGGATGGATAAAGAATATTACTCTTAGGCCCTGTCAATGTCCGTCTCTGTATCATGACAAAGCATAGTGAAATGACAGGATGATGACCTTCTTGTCTAAAATGTTATATTCTGCCTTAAAAGTACTGGAGGACCTCTGGTATGATCTCTGCATCCATGCCAGCCAATATCATATTTCTATGATTTCAGGCAAAAGTACTATGAAACTGACAAATCACTCACAATGACTCTGAAAATCCTTTAACCATGGGTCCAAATGTGTGTATGATTTATTATATTCTACTGGCAGGCCATTGAACCCAACTTTCTATCATGTAGTTGTGAAACACCCTTTCTGACTCAGCCTTCTGGACTTTCCAGCTTTCTCACATGAATTATAGATATTTTCAATCAGAAAAAAAAGAAGCCTATTGAACTGTTATATTGTAGGCTCCTTGCAAAAGTTATGAGAGACTTGATTAATACATTTGTTAAGAGGGTCTTAATCCGTTTTTAATATTTCTGGTATATTACACTTGGCATTTCTGTGTTCCTCTTTTAAATTATCTCCCACTTGTCCCCTCTTTATAGACACTGTTTTAAAAATAAAATAAAGTACACTCACTGATAAGTTATTAAAATTCATTCAACTGGAATTCTAATCACATTTTTGTTGGAGTGGTGAGTTAGTTAGTGAGTGTGCTTAATCTTCCAGTTTTTCAACTCTGTCTCGCAGAGAAACTAATCAGGACACCTCTAATAAAGGTTTTGGATGCCGCCCATAATGCAGTCGTTTGTCAAGCCAAACCAGGAGCAGCTTTGCACTTAGATCCAAACTGATTCAAGTGATTATACAGTATAATGTAACAAGACTACTTGACTTTAGATCTTTTCTTACCATTTTGCTCTTTCATTTTGAAACTTTGTTGCACAGTATTTTCCTTCTTGTTTTCTCCTTCATGGTAACTTAAGTTGCATTTTTGAAGGATTAAGTACACTAAAAGGTTGCTGAGAACTGTCCAAAAAGATAGCAATTTGGCAAAAGCAGATTTAATCCCATCAGAAAAGTCCTTTAAAAACTTCCTGCAAATCCATTACCATTATTAGTGTAACAATAAAACAGCTGATTATCTAATCTCAATATCAAGATGACTTTGTCAGTCATGACTTATAGGATACAGAATCTACTAATTGTATTTCCTCACACAGGTTATTACAGAGATAAAGATTTTGGCCATGAAGATGAGCCATGATTGTAGATATTTAATCACCGTTTTTGGAACAAGATACATATGCAATATGTGGAACAAATCCATATATGGCTTCAAAGTAATCAATAAGATTTCAAATTCCTTCCAACATCAACTGCAAGTCAGTGTGAGGAAGCTGATTTGCTACTGTAGTTTTATTGTATATGGTCCCTCTAAGACTAGTTAAAAGTTTTAGTTAAAAAATATATCTGCAGCATGATTCAGAACTAAATGAACACAAGTAATGGCTTTTATAGCGGAGAACAGATTACATCTTGAGTTTATTATCCATAAATATTAACTGTTATGAGCTTTTATAGCCTGTATCATTTAAATTGTGTGGTTGGAAAGGTCAACCAATCAGGATCCAGCACTGTGATTCTTCGGTTTGTTTTTTCATACTAATGTAAAATATATTTTTCAAGTATTACTTAATATAAATATATGTGTGTATGTGTTGTGTGTGTGTGTGTGTGTGTGTGTGTGTGTGTGTGTGTGTGTGTGTGTATATATACACATATATATACATACACACGCTAAGTAAGTTTCAGCACATTGTCAAGCAACTTTACTATTTTGGTTCAACGCTCTCATAGCATGGTTTTAGCAGCAGTTTTGTCCCCTTATACACAGCAGCCCAGAACAAACTGCCTCATTGACACAGTTGTGAGCTGGGATAATGCAAGAGGCGTAAATGAAGACTTTATGTATAGTCTATATCTGTATGTTTCTGTATGTTTCCACGATTTTGTGATTATCGATTATTCATTATCATGTCATGTCATTTATCAAGCAAAACGCCCCAACACTCTTTTTATATAATTGTATATTGAATATCACTGTGTTATTTTTTTTCACTTATTTTATTAACTGACTTATTAGTCATTTAATAAAAAATAATGATCAAGAATAAAGAAATCAATTGTCAGTTGTAGCCATAACAAACAGTAAATAATTAGTTCCCTTTCATTTTGTGGTCATTGTGTTTGTCACAGAAACAAAATGGTGTTGTCCAAAATCTTTCTAAATACTTAGTTTATTGTAGATATACTATATGTTTGATGCTTTGGTTAAGTTTGTCTTTTGCTCGCCTACGCAATTCGAGACGCAGCTTTCTGTCTGACTGTTTTACATTTCTAGCCAAAGTCTGGTGACTTCTCAAGAACTGCTGCTGGATGAGGAAGCACACTTCTTTTTACAAGTCGAAACATTACCTGCCAACTGAGCTATGGGCAATTTTTTTGTGACATTTGTGTGACATTTGAACTCAAAGAAAATATTATTATAAAAGCTTTTTCGAGTCACAGAAAAATCGACAGTATATCTCCTCCACATGCTCCGGTGTATAGATTTGGGAGTTTTCTTTCTTCACCCAACCTAATGGCCCGAGTGGATTTCTTCAGACTTTTTTATGCCGTATCAGCACTTTCTCACAGTTCCCAGAAGGGAAATGAGATGTAACCTTTACAGATAAATTATAATGAGCAAAGAGGTGCAGCAGCAAAGAGGACTCATCTTTTAGGCCAATTTAAACAAACACTTAAGACTGAAAGCCTCCACCCTCTGAATAACTTGTCTCACTATGTCTGATTGATTGCCCATACATAGAAGAGCGATCTGAACATCGCTGGCTATTACTTTTATTTGTTGAAGGAAATTTCAACATAGCTGTTATAGAGAAAGACAAAATAACAAACAATCCTTTCTAAGCCCCCGTGTATACTGTCAACCCCTTTTGTTTGTACGTCTTAAATTTTGACTGCTGAACTTCTTTATCCACCAACTTTGTAGGTTTAAACAACTTGTGTAGGTTTATCGACTGTTGTCCTTGACATGTTAAATAATTTCTCTCTTTATTTGGCCTCTTTTCTTTCTGTTAATTCTCATATTAGTTTGACAACTCACATGTAAACATACTGATTGTGTCATTTACCGCCGACAAATGCTAAAAAACTGGCATATATCACAATATGACCTATCTTTGTAATAGAATTTGTAATTGTGATTACATTACTACTCAGTTTACGTAAAGTTAATGTGTTAACATAAATACAGCTTTCCCACTCAGTTATAGGATAATGCTCATGTAAATGCAGGAGATTATTTTTTTTAACTGTTAGTGAAGTCATACGCTCCTTCTGTCTGAAGACTGTTTTATTTACAGAGTTCATAAGGTTTACAAAAGTGCTTTAAAACAGCTGATGATATTGATGTACTGGCCATAATTGCAGATCATGCGACACCCACTGGCCCAAAAAGATGTTTTCATCACAGTCCTATAATAAATAATAATTAATAATGATAATAAATCATCAAATTGTTATCATTTTCAGTTTTAACTGAAACTGTTTTAGAGGTGTTGATTCAACTTTATGATAATGTTGGAGGATCTAGTATGTGGTGCCGTTGAACTATATTGTGTTACACAGAGAGGTGTTTCTGAAATTATAACCTTAATGAAGGTAAAATCTATAGCAGGACTGTTGTAATATGGTATCCAGTTCTCTTAGTATATTACACATACATGGTCTGCTGCAGCACTGACTGATAAAATACTTTCTGTTGAACAGCACATGTACTGCATTTTTATTCTAAGATGACTTTATAATGATGCTAATTGAAAAAGGTTGATAGGACTATTTTTTCACACTAGGATAACCCTCCTTTGGCAATAAAAAAGCAGAACAAACTTTCTATAATGCAGAGTGGAAGGCACAATCTAACAGGAAACACACAGTGATCTCTACAGATTCAATTCTGGCAGACTGGAACATTTCTGATACGTGATACTTATAAGTGCAATGATTGTGGGATTATAACATCCAGTTTAGGAATAATACATTACATATGCTATTTAAAATTATGGATTCCGTTCATTAATGCGTCAATGTGCTTTAGGAATGTGAGCTGATTTTAATGGATTTGAAAACAATGGCAGCCGGTAACTCTGGGACAAAAAGCAGAACAGACTGTAACAGCTTCTGTGACAAATTCATATTCCCTTTGTTGTTGGCATCCACAGTTAAACTATGGAGTTTTACAAATACTGTCTGTGTTCCTTTTTTATAACTCTAACAGTCACTGCACTGGCTAACAAAGATTCTCATACTTTTTATGTGTGTCAACATTATACAAAATTATATTAATGCATTAAAAATGTTTTTGATTAATACAAATGGTGCCCAAAGTCTCAAATCAACTAAGTGGCACTCGCCACTAAATCTACTAAAACCTTTTCTCCAGCCTTTGTTCCACAGTACAGGAACAATCATGTGATTTAAGGCTGCATTAGTAAAGACTTTGCTAACTTTGCTAAATCACAAAGTGGGGGTACAATAGACAAGAGTGTGCCATCCCCCCTGAGCCTCAGTAGATTTAGTAGATTTTCTCTCAAATAAATTCTGATAGTCTCATAAGTAATGTTTCTCTGCCCGCAGGAAGTGAAAAATTAAAGTATAATAGCAAAAATCTATCTTTTTAACAGCAGCAAGTTCGTTTTCCACCCAGAGACAGCTTGATTCACTAACATCAGATCTTTTTACCACACTTGTCCGTTTAATATTCTTTGTCCTGAACAATCACACACCAGCTGAACTAGTTAACAAATTAGGTTGCATACTGATGTTTTACATGCAGTTTATTATACGTGGGTACAGTAAAGAACATGTATAAATACCTACGAGGGCAAACATCTGTTAGAATCTCAACCTGTGTTTGGGTGGTATATTTAGGTGCACAAACTCACCTTCCCGTGAATCTTTGGTCCCAGGGGGAGCCGTCGTGCTGCCATAGAGACCAGAATACAAAACATTGCAGAGGAGAAGGCAACAGCAGCAAACACAAGACCCCAGGAGAGGCTGCAGAAGTAACAGGAGCTCTCAGCAGATGTGCACACCAAGACGTGCACTGAGCTGAGCAGCAGGCACAAGAGGTAGAAAGGCAGGGAGAGCAGGGCCGAGAGGACTGGGAGGTCCACTGCTGCTTCACCACTGAGGGCTTCGGGCATAGCCAGCAGTAAGACCAACAGGAGCTTAAAGGCCAGTAGAGAGGGAAAGAAAGTTCAGTTTTTTGTTCAGCTGATACAACCACAGAAACCTACCGTAGCATGGCCTGATCAGTACATGTTTAAAGTTCTGTTTAATTATGGCCAAACAATCTTATCAAAGGTTTTCATTCTCAGTCGTTGTATGGCAATTACACACTTGGAGGCATTTCCTCCATCAAAAAAGTAGGCTTTCAAATGTGGACAGTTTTCATTTTGTTCCTACACACCTCCGACTTTCATAGACCTACAAAACACCGACCCACCAGCTACACCAATCTATCAGCATTAGAGTCCTACGGATGAATGAGATTCTTCTGTACTTACCTGGAACACAAACACCATGCCTGCAATCATGGAGTACATGTCGTACTTGCCCAGCTGTTTGCTGAGGGCAGAGCTCATGGCAGCCAGGGCCTCCAGATACTGCTTCAGGACCTTTTTGCCCACGTTGGTCAACACCTCAGAGGTGTTGCCCTCCAGGTAGAGCTTCATCCAGCTCCCATGAGCCTTTTCTGCCACACGGAACTGCTCAAAGCCTGCCTCTGGATATGGAGAGAAGTGGGGAGGGGGAGACCGGGATCAACAACTGGCATTTTTAAATAGTGTGGCTTTAGAGAGACCATTAATCTGGGATTACTTGACATTGATGTTTGTCAGGTACTTGGCATTACTCTGATGTGCTGTAAAACTTCTTGTTGGAACTGTAGCAGCTATTGCATTCATATAGATTTGTCAAAATGAGGAGGACATTTGTAGCCTCCCATTAATAACCTCTATGGGTTTTCTGATGCAGCGTTACATTAATTTTGCTCTGTTAATTTATCACGATACCATTTGATGCATCAGGACAATTAAACTTATTTATGAAACCTAACAATCTGTGCTTTCCAATTATGTGACTTCAAACTGTTTGCAAGCTGCCTTCAAATTGAAAGCAATATTTTCAGTCTTACAGGAGAGCACTGTTTCAACAACCTGTCACCATATTGTGACATATTAACAACGATACAATTTGTAACCGGGGTTGTAACTTACAACCATGGTAGGATGCTCAGCTACGACTGGATGGAGTTGGTACCACTGGCAGAAATGCTCATTTTTTTTTACTATTAGCTGATTTAAAAACAAACTGAATTATGGAAAAAGTGAAGAAAAGTTAAGACAGTCTGGAGTGCTTTGTCTCAATTCAGAAAAAGCTTTTTTTAGACTGCTACCTATCCTGCTGTATTTCATAAAGAAAATACAGGCATTTTCTAACAATTTGTTTCCTTAGGAATGAAAGTCCCCTAATCCTATTCATGACCTCATCAATCAATGTGATGTATGTTGTGTGTTTTGAATGAGAAATCTATTAACTTTTCTATCTTTTTATGTGTCCTATGTCGATAATGTTCTTTAAATTGAAAAGATAATATGCCTGTGGTAAAAACCATTTTGTCCTGAGAAAAAGAGTATAATTTGTCAGGATCCTTATGATGACAAGCTATGACTCATTCACATGTTTACTCAAAGCAGATGAAATGATGCCTGTTCAAGGACAAAGCAATGTGGAGGTTTGATTTGTAGTATACATCAGTGAAACACACACTCCTAAAAACAATATTTTGCAGTGTAACACATATCTCAGCAGCATAGGCATAGGGGTGATAAATAGTGACTGTGGCTTTGCCAGACAGAGGGGTTGGTAGAAATATTAGAACCTTAAGCCACAGGCATGAATCACACAATATCACTGGTCCTGGCCATGTTTCATCTGTCTAGAAGTACGGGGATTGGTTAATGGCTCACCAACATGCCTGAGGTTAGAAGCACAAGAAAAACACAATATAAAGATTGAAACAAGGCAGACAGTGATGGATTTACAAATGAGAAATGTCAGAATGTTATAGTGCCTTTACAATCTGAGGTTTTTAATTGGGCCTTGGATAACAGAATATGCAGATACTTAGGACTCTGCGATTATCACATTAATTCATAAAATCATTATTAATTGTAGACCATAAATTACTTACATCAGTTCTTACAAATAGACTAAAAACTATAATCCCAAATATCATAAACTTCAGTCAGGTTTTGTCTTTAATAGATAGTATCAGAATAACTTTTATAGAGACAAAACATCATGCTTATTCTAATGCTAGATGCAGAGAAAGCATCTGATAGGGTCTTTTGGCCTTTTATATTTGAAGTGTGTCAAAAAAATGTATTCAATGTTACGGGGAACATAGCAAGGAGACCAAAGTGTCCCCTCTTATTTTCATTTAGATGATGGAAGCCTTAAAAGTGAAAATAATATATAATTCCAAAATACAACAAATACAACTTTGACAGGAAGTGCACAAACAGCTGATATGATCCTCTACTTAACTAATACACCACAATCACTAAAGGCTGTGATGGAGAAAATTAAACAATATAGTGCAGTGTCTGATTATAAATTAAATATGGGTTAGGGAGGAGCAATGGTAGAAAGTTAAAGTATTTAGGGGTGACTATTTGTCAAGACTTCAACAAGATGAATCAATATAATTGTTGTGCCTTGGAGGGACAAATTAAACAGGATTTACAAAACTGGGCATTGATCACATTAACAATAACAGGGAGATTTGACATCATGAAAAAAAATATTTTACCAAGATTCATTTTTCTATTTCAAAACTTGCCAATTCATATAACTAAAAAAATCTTTAACCAATAAAAATAATTTATTTGGGGAAGAAGAAAGCCTCATATAAAATGTAAAACAATTAAAACAACTAAAGTGCTTAGGGGTACGTAGGGTACTATGCTGTTTAACCCAATCACTGTCTGGCTATGTTATGTTTCAGTAGCAAAGTGGAAGGAAATTAAAATCCAACAAATGGCGAAATATTGGAACAGACTTGTATCTGCTAAAATGAAAACTAAGAATAGTGAAAAAAAATTAAAACACGTGTCAAGAATACAATAATGCCTTGGGTGAAAGTTGAAAAAATCAAAATTCAAAAAGGTCTAATATTTTTGAGAGAAATTACAATAGACAAGGATTTAAAACCAACTCTGATAATAATACTTTTATAAAATGGGCAGGTAAAAGGACTGATGTAATATAATCAGATAAAGGCATAGATCTATTTGAGAATCAATAAAAAATATAAAAACTGCCAAACGTTTTTATAATAATTTACAAATAAGAAGCGATTTAATAAACCCATTAATAGCCCATATAATAACAACATCCAATAGGGTGAATACAAAATTACATTAGGTCAGATATATCAATTTGTGGAAGAGGAATCTGGGAGTCAGAAAATCAAAACAATTACCATTTGGTAAAATGAGCTGAATGTAACTATATCACTTGAAATTTGGAAGGATATAGTCTGTAATACATGGAAAACATTTGGAGAGAGTTCTCTTGAAAATTCAACAACAGTTTTTTTAACACCTATTGTTCAAGCAAAGTACTCTAATGAGGTTACACCAAGCTGTTGGTGAAGACGTGGGGAGGAAGTTGCCAATCACACCCATGTATTCTTTTCCTGCCCAGTTTTGCAGCAGTACTGGACAGAAGTTATGAGTAGTTTTTGCAATTGTGTCTTGATTTCATTGTGATTATTTAAGTGATTAAAACCAAATAAGATGTATTTAAAAAAAAGGTACACGACATGTGGTAGAGAGATACGGCAGCAGAACAAGGCTGTTTAAACTTTAAAAACACCAGAATTGAATTGCTACATGTTTTTCAGGTTACTGTTACTTTAGGACAAAGATAAGTGATTGCAAAAACTTAACAGAGAGTGCACAACAATGACAAAATCATAAAACATCCAGTTGAGATGACATTCTCAAGTAAAGTGGCTGGGCATTATACATCTTTGCTAAATTATTTTTCGATTGAAGTACTTTTTGTTCCCCTGATAAAACATATTTGAATACTGAAATCAGCAACATGTCAGAAGGCAGATTTCTTTGAAGAAACTTCTTTCACACCCAGTATGATTTGACCCCAACAGGTGTCCAACAGGCATGCTACTTAAAATATCATCCCAGACGAATTTCCCTGCAGTGACAACTATTACATTCTACTGCATAACGGCTTCATGATTACCCAAGTGGACAGATTCAAAAAAAAAATCAACACATCCAAATGTAGGTCTGCTGAAATAATTTCCATTTCATCCCATCACTATGGAAACCAAGGACCAAAATAGAGTGGAAAATGTGCTGCCAGAGCGGTAAGTTTTTTAATGTGATAGGAAGTTTTTGTTTCAAATCAAGTTTTGAAAATGCAATATCCAATGCAATAGATTGTTTCAGTTTAACACATTTGTGTTTTCTCTTAGACGGCATAATGTACATTTGTCATACATAAGACACACAAGACAACATGCACTGTTGCATGCATCTTCGTGTTGGGGAAAAAATGACAAAAACATATGATTTGGTAAAGAAAGACAAACTGAAAACTTGGAAAATGTAGTCTTAAGCAGAGGTGGGTAGTAACAAGTTAGATTTACTCATATAGAGAAAAATCATTACATTTTACTTTTAAAGTTACTTTTACATGCACGTTCAGTTAAGAGGCAGGTGGTCAGCTGGTCCCAGGTCCGCTAGCGCTCTGTTACCTCACCGCAGCCACTCCTGAAGCCAGTACATCAGAGAACAGTGTTGACACTGAGCTGACAGAGAGCAGTAAGTGTGTCTGTTGTGTTAATGCTTATAAGTTTAATAATATACCTACAGTATATCATGCTTCAAAACCACTACTACTCCTGCTTTCTGCCGTAATGTAAATATTCAAGCTAACGGTATGCGAGAGGTCATGCTCATTGGTGTAGCCTGATGAAGAGAGAGAGAGAACAACTTTTATTTCACGTGGACACCACTGATATAATGTTTCAACCACAGACAGTCTTCCTCAGGTAAAAGTGAACACACCTGTATTCAACAGGCAATTGATGATGAAGCACCACAGCATTATCTCCTAATTAGCCTAAATGAGTCGTCTGATATGAGACATTTTCAGAAAGATAAGATATTGATTTGGCCGCTTATCTAATCTTATTGTCTTCATGTGGTTGGAGAGACCTTGATGGTGGGGGGTGGGGGTGGGGGTTGGGGGGCACCTGATCTGTGGCTGTCTGTGATGGGAACTGGGACTTGGGACAACTATACTGGTTTTATCAAAGTTTAAGGACAATGTAACATGTTGACCCTTTTTAAATTTACTCTCTAATATATCAGACACGGTCTATTATGCACGTGCACAAGATTTTCTGATTCTATTTGCCAAATCACAATAAAATTTACGAGACAACAAGAATGTAAATCTTTACTTATTGGTGTACTTAATAGAGTATAATATTAATGTAATATTTTGTGATCAGGCCTGAGAGATACAGACTGGGAATAGTGTGCTGGTGTATATGTGGCAGTTTATCTAATCAGGAGATGATGACTTGTTATTTCATCACAAATAAACAAGTGTATGTTCTCTTCTTTACATTTACCTGAGGAACACCATCCGTGGCCTAAATAATTCCAGTCATATCCACATCACATAAAAGACTTGGGGAAAATGATTAATGACTACTTTTGCTTCTACTTGAGTACTTGTTTTTGCAAAGTAACAGTACTTTTACTTGATCACAGTTTTTGGCTACTCCACCCACCTCTGGTCTACAGTCATGCTGGCAGCGTAGTGAGGCTGTACTTAGGCACAGTGGTACTTTGAGCTAACATGCTCACAGTGACAATGCAAACATACCGAAAGATAAGCAGATTAAAGTTTTACCATAGTCTCCATCTTAGTTTAGCCTGTTAGCATGCTTACATTTGCTAATTAGCACTAAATACAAAGTATTGCTGAGGCTGATGGGAATGTCATGAACCAAAGTATTGCAGTCACTGAACTAACTAATTTTGAGATGCTTTCGATTGACTTGTTCTACCGGTTTTTGTGCCTCTTTCTGTGTTCAGAAAACTCTCAATAGGTAGGGTGGCTGCAGGCCTTTAAGCAATCCTGTCATATCCTATTATCTATTTGGTCATCATGTCAAAAGTAGTCTATGTTCACGGTACAACTGACTCAGTAAAAAGAAGAAGGATTTTTAGGGAAAACTGCTTTTCTTTAAAGATAATTCAATTTTAAATTAAATGCCACATGTCCAATTAATTGCCAAACAAGCCAGTTATCAAAGAGTTTTTTTTTCTGTCTCACTTAAAATGATAAGATAAATTACTTCCGACCAATCAAACATTAGCAATGGTAATTGCTGCCATTGGTGTATCAAATGTTTGTGAAATGAAGGACAGAAACAGAGAGACAGACTGAGAGAGAGACAGATAAGAGGCGTGGGGGAGAGGCTGCAAGATGGATAACTCTGACAAACAGTGTGACCCCGAGCTATAAGTAGGGAGCAAAACTCAGAGAGGATATGTGCATGCATTTGCACACAGAGGTGGGCGGCATTAATGTTCAAGAACAACGCACTGTCTGCGAGCCGCCCATGTGGAATTGTCACAGTTGTAAGGTCATTTAGACTTAAAGAAATCAGTATACAGATCTTCAACACATGGTTTAAGACTTACACCCTGACATGACAGGAACCACCATATTCAAAACAGGTCTGCCTGTTTCTCACTCAGATACTTGGTCTCTGGTGAAGTTAGATCAGTCTTTCTTTCTCTTCTTCCTCTTTGTATCATATGGTCAGTATTTATTGCAGCTTTCAGTACCCTACTTCCTGTAAATGCAAATTTAAATTCATCTGCAACAACGAAAAACAAAAATTTGGAGGTTTTATCTAACTGCAAGATGAATATTTTCAATCTGTTAACTACCATTAGAGACCATTAACCAAAATAGAAACCATGCTTTTGAATGGATTTATTTTCATCTAAGACATGTTGAAATCTAATTTTCCAAAATCTTTTTATAAAGGAATCCCATGTTGATGAGCTTTGGTGTGACAAATGTTTTGAACTTGTAAGATGATTCTACTCTCGTCTTAATCAGACTGCTTCAGGTTAAACGCTCTGAGAAGCTGCTTTGATGCAGTAACAACATGGTGTTAATAATGAGGAGATGGCCGTCTACTTACAGCAAAGCATTTCAGAGATAACTTAAGTCAGTGCCAACCATTTTTCTCCAGAGTAAACACTAGATGCACACAACTGTGAGAGGAATGCAAATCAACAAAAAAATCGAAATAAGACGGTGATCCTCTTAGTCCGAGTTAGCATATGCTATCTGAATAACTTTTCTGTACTCTGATTTACTAGCTATAATAGGGACATGTATACAATGTATACAACAACATTTTATTTATTTAAAGCCGCATCAATTTTTTACTTTTTGTCGGCTGGATCTGTATCCAGCAAACAAGGAGCAACATAGGTATTTATATTAAACTGTTTTTCTGGCCACTTGATGAATGTAAGTCCAATATTCACTCTCCTTTTGGCTCTGTTTTTGGTCTCCACTAACTCCTGAGAAACATATCTGGCTCTTTAGCTGCTCATTGCTCCACTACGTACACATGCTAGTGGCTAATTTTGTCTATCTGCTGGTTGGTGTCCTGTACGGTGGATTAATCAAAAAAAAAAAAAAAAAAGTGTTGATAACAGGCATGAGAGTGAACCAAAACCTAGGGCTGTGGACCATAAAACCAAAAACAACATTGCCAAGGGGACCTGAAGAGTCAGGTGATAATTCTCTATGGGTTTCTCAATATGAGCGAACCCACGTCAATTTGACCCATTATTATTAGAAAAATACAAAATAGTGCAGCTTCACGCGTGATAAAGTTTAACATGAGTAGCAGGTGAAAGAGCGCATGTCGCTCTGTTACAGTCCATATTTTTGAATAATCACCCTCTGCTGCACATAAACCAGATTATTAGGTGTCCTTTACCGGAATTTTAAAGCAAATTGTGAAGACAAAACATTTAGATTATAATGTGCTGGACATTCTGTGTTTTTTTATGTAGTTTCAAGAAGATGGCCCTCTTAACTTCAATTGTTTGTGAGAAGGCTTAGATGGAGTAATGGGAATTGACCTGCTGAGAGTGAAATGACTGCATTTTCATTTCAACTTTTCCTTAAATTGCACCGTTTTCTTACTATTGGCCATACTCACATTGCTGTGTGAATGAAAAAATTATAAAACCCCAAGCCTGGAAACAATACAGAATAACTCCCTGCCAGACGAGGTCCTGCCTTTGTGGGCTTTTAACGAGTCCAGAGGTTGAACACAGTGAATTTGTAACCCACCTTTCTCATAGTTGGGCATGCTGTCTTTAAGCAGGCAGCTGAGCTGGTGGCCATTGAGATGCAGGAAGCGCAGCTGGTCTCGGAGTGAGGTTTCCTCCAAGACACCCGGGATGACGCGGCCCACACTGTTTTGAGATATGGGCAGGCCGAGTCCCAGGGACAGGGTCGGAGTCAGGTCAACCTGCTCCACCACTCCAGGCTTCTCCATTCCCACTGACATCACAGGGCAAAAACACACAAGCAAAACAATGAGGATCTACTGCACATACAATACATGATGGTGAAATAATGACACATTAACAAAGTGCATTTCTTCCTTTTTTCGTATTTTAGTGTCTTTTGTTTTGCTGTGTTGTTTTCTAACCTTCACTCATCAATCAGTGTGTCTAGTACCATGATGTCTTTCCCTTTGATACATTTCAAGCAATCTGTTCAACTACAACTGTGAACTATCAGATTCTACTTCTATTTATTCCAAAAATACTTGAAAGTTAAAATGCACCGCCTGCTGTGTGCAGTGTCAAACACAGAAAATGGAAAAAGCTTTCAAAAAATAACCAAATGTTGAAATTGCAATTGTGTTACATCAATCAGTGATAGCGGGTAGCAAAGTGGATATTTATTTATAAGAACAAAAGTCACATTTTATTACTTCAAACTCTAAAGCAATCCACAGACAAAAACTATTTACACGATGGACACGAGGAAATGGCTCAATTTTCATACTGTCTGCTGTGAAAGATTTCTCTGTTCACACAATAAGAGCTTGTCTGAAAGAATTTCACAACACTCCTCAAGATAAATTTGAAAAAGGAGGTCCTTCTCTGAAGTCATAAACCCGACACAAACACCAACAATGAAAATCCAACGCCTTTCTGTTATTTGGAAGTCAGTGATTATGTAGAATATATTTTACTGGGACATAAATCCCGTCAGGACAGTCAAACTGCGGTCGCGGGAAAATGTAAAGCGTGTGGTGGAACATCTACAACCTTTCTCCACTGCTGACTCTCATTTTATTTATTAATGCAAAGTCCATTAGTGACATCTTATTTGTTGATTAGAATCAGACAAATATTTAATTTGAATTCCAACATAGAAAACCTGAATCTGAACAACAAAGCATCACAAACAAACCGGATAATTGCTCTTCTATTAATTCCTAGGGAGGAACAACCCAAACAAAAACAAAAACTGAATGAATGAACAAATAAAAACATCATCATGTAAAATGTGTGAATTTTCAAAGCTTGTCTCCTGTCAAAAGTGAACAGACATTTTTATGTTGACGCTTGGCTTCCTGTAGAGAGCTTTCAGAATACAAACAGAGAGTGGGAGTCGGTTCTCAAACTGTCTGTGTCTGACTCAAGTTTTCAGGTTGCAATAATGAACTATGCTGTTGTATGATAAATCCAAAAATGAACAATACAGCTCACATGTGTAGGGAAGTGAGACAGCTGCAGAATAAAGACTGGGACAAACCCCAGAGCTATGAGCTAATTTGGTAATTGGACACGATGAAATAAGCCGGGGAATTATCCATTTTATATTAAAAGGAGACGGATTTGCGACATGACAAGGACTTTGCTGTATTAAGGCCATAGCTATTCAGGATAATGCCATAAATCTACCAAGTATATGAGGCTTGTTACTTCGCAATGAATGACAAAAAATATTTTAACTTATGGTTTTAGTTGCAGCAATTACACTAATGAGTAGTGATAGCCTTATTTTTAAAGTGAAATCTTTTCAAACCCCTTGGAGATGTTTCATCAGACACTAATCCCATATTGACTCTGTGTAAAATCATAAATTATTATTTTATGATGTTGCGATTTGTTCTCTAAAAACAAGCCCAGAAGAAGGTATCTGCATGTCAGACCACTGACCACATGCCTATACTGTTACCTCCAACCAAACCTCTATAGAAAAATATCCAGTCTGTTTGTACTGTACTGTGTGCTTTACACAGCAGAGCGACTCACATTTTGGCAGAGCAGATGTGTCATAACTCAGTAAAAGGTTACACACACAGAATGCTGATTCATAGATGAGAAAACTGCAGCTGAGGATGAAGCCATATGCATTAAAGTATCTAGCTTGCTATTATTATCTCTAAAATACCAACACATAGCCATTTTTGAATTCTTAACCTCAATATGACTGTACAGAGTTACGCATTTGTTCAGCTTGAAATTACCTTGTACAAAGCTAGCTCAATACCAAAGTTTTCCTCAGTTTGTTATGATGGGGTTTAAATTGATGCCGGCACATGTATGATGTGTGTATATGGGTATTATACCTCAGTTCATTGATACCTCTCTCATGTCAGTAGGCTGAAATTTAGTACATCAATGTATTAAAACATTGTTGCATCAGTTACCGATGTGGGTTCACCCTTGTTACTGTGGGTTTTGAGGCTGCGAAGTTACCACCTTATCAATTCTCGGCTTTTCTCGGGTTTAACTGCAATTCAGTCTATTGTGGCTTCTTAAAGAAAACAAAGAAAAGGCGACAGTACACAGATACTGAGGTAAACGAGGACTGTAGGGCTCTTCACAGCGATGTCGACTAAATGTTCGGCAAATCTGCTGTTTTCTCAATGATGCATTCAGATTAAAAAGTGAAGCTCAGGTAGTGAACCAGTAATGAACTCTGATCCACTGCAGCATGTTCTAATGAGAAACAACAGGCAGTTTGGCTTTCTACTAATGATCCACCATTCTCACTATGTTATTATACTTATTGATATACTGAGGCCACTGATTGCACTAACTAGTGCATTAAATAGAACACATTTCCATGTCAACATATGTACATCTAAAGTGGTACTAATAGAAAGTCCCTTATACCATTAAGGTTACAAAAGGTGGTCCAGGTACACTAGATTCAAGACTTAATTTTTTCTTTCTAATTATTTAATTGAGTGTTTCAGAATCCAATCAGAATGTCTCCTTTATAGGAAGAACATGTGGCATAAGGATGAAGCTTCTGGCATGTATTTGTATGTGTTTTGTTGTTGTTACACAACCCTACGCCAAACAACACCTTGTGTTGGACCAGCTTCTTATTATGGGCCTTGGGATCCTACATGAACACACTACTTTCTGCTAAAGTAAGAACAGTTTAGGTTCACATTAGAGATCTCTATACTTCTTTTTTTCTCTGTCCTCTTCTCATTGGTTTAAAGTGGGCTGTGCTCAGTTAGAAAAATAAGTGATGTAATGTACTTGCCAGTCACCGATCAGGTTTTAGCAGTATTTGAATCTGATGACAGACTGTGGGTTATGTGGTCGCTGTCAGTCAATATGATCAAATAACACCACGCAGTCCACAGGATTAGGCCTATATTATGTTTTTATTCGGTCTGTTGCCTTTACTTTTATTGTAAAAAATGTGCTACAAAATAAACTTTACTAACAGTGTTAGCGTCTTTTAATGTCTTTGTAAATGAAACACAGAAAACCACCATCATTAAGGACTTCAGGATTTCATTCAACTGGCTGTTGGTTCATTGAAGAGAACACAGAATTTGGCATTTATGTCCTACCCCTTCTGTGACTGGTAAAATTTTCAAATTTGAAAGCATAAAGTCCTACTGGTAAGCCAGTCATTCAAGCTGTTGGCACGGCAGGAAGCACATAGTGCTACCAAAATCAAGGAATCTGTAGCAACAACTCGACTGAACTGTAAATGATTAATTAACATGAATGGTCTATAAATATAAAATTTATGCAAGAAAAGATCTCAAAAATAGACTTGGCTGAGAAAGAGGCAATTATCATGATCACACTTTCACACTCAACCACATTTATCACTGCAAAATAAAGTTCAGCTCAGGAGTTTCTATTTGTACTCTTTGGAGATGACACTTTTCCTAACACTAAAATCAATGGAAAATTATGTGTGAGCATTAAAAAAAATGTTTCCCCTACAAAAAAGGAGGTAGTGTGTAAAAGTTTAGTTTGATTGATTCAAACACAACACATTTTCTCCGAGGGGATGGTCACTGCCTTAACTAGATGTTTAAAAATCATGTCATGCCTAAACACATATTCATAGGTCTGTATGTTGAAACAACACTAGACAGTTTACCTTTTCTTTTAAAGGCCGGACTTATGAGCACCAGGGGCGTATTGACTTCTGGTTCTGAGGAGCCTCCGTGGCTGCCAGTCTCCGACATGCCGTGGTCTCCACACAGCACCAATAGGTAGGGCAAGGATCCATCTGCCTCCTGAGAGAAGCAAACACCAAGGTTAATGGACTCCCACTCTATGTGCTGATCTTGGAGGGCCAAGATTGTTAGATAGATTGTTTCACCCGATATTTTTGATGTTACTATGCTGGAGACATTTAACAGCACCACAAAAGGAAGGGATTCAATTATTACTTTTGAAAAGGAAGTCATGACAAAGACTTCCTGGCACAGCCTCACTGCATCTCCCGACTAAAAAAAATTAAAAGTAACGGCAGCAAACAAACACAGGATGAATCGTTTGTTGAGGATGACAGACTTTGATCAAGCGTGGTTTTTTTGCCCAAGTGATTCCCTTTCAACTAGACTCACAACAACCTTTCATTTACTATGAATTCAACAAGGATGCCTTATGAGTCATGGCAGAGGGGGATGATTTAAAAACACGACTACAGATGTTAACAAAACAAAAGCCAAATCTTACCACACATTACAATACTTCAAAAAACTCCTCAGTTACAGTGTTGTATCACAAAAAGACAAGAGACTCCATAAATTCTGCTTTTGTGTTTGGAATACATAAAATGTTAGTTTCATTTAGGATGACTTTATCCAAACAGACACATAGAAAAGACCAGTGTCAGCAAGTGTTTATTTTGTAGCCATAGCTATATTAATATATCGATCATTCTTTGTTGACATTGTTAGAATGTGACATAAAAATGTGATGAGTCCATTGAGCAAACACTGCAGGTTTGAGACGGAGTCAAACTGTGCCATTGTGCACAGCTGACCCTGTTACTCACTAAGCAAAGAAGGAGCAAAAGACTGCTTTCTGTCCTAGATTTTACCTCTTGGATGTTCTTTAAAATGGCGCTGGACACAAGGGACCCAAAAAACACCTCAAGACCAGTACTAAAGACCGCTGAGCCCCACACTGAGCCAGCCTCTTCTCTCTTTAACATAAGTCAGAGTTTACTCCTGTTCTCCAGGATGAAAGCACCAGGAGGGCCTCCTTTGGGGGACCTTTTTTTCCCAAACTTCCCAAGAAACCTTTTTTTAAAGCAATACACAAGGTACCATGCTGAATCATTTGATTGCTAAAGTTAACCATGAGCAAGGCAGAAAAATCTAGCTGAATGGTTTTCATTTTCACCCTGCAATCATGCTGTTCTATCTGGTAAATCAGTGATTCCCAACCAGGTTACTTCTGCAGTTGCCAGGGGAAATGTGGAAAGCTCAACTCCACATTTTACAAAAAACATTACAAAATTGTAATTTGAGTAAAAAAAAAAAATATTTATATTTGTAATATGATATACATATTTGTGTTAGTGAGGAAAATAAACAGCCAAATACGATTACAATTTGGTGTTGTGCTGATCTTTAGTAAATTCAGAACAGCCAGTAAGCTGCCCATCTACCTGAGTCAGTTGTAACACAAGTGTTGCAATTGAGAGTGTGTGAAAACTATTGAACATGCGAGCAGGGAAGCTGAAACAGTTAGCCAAATGTAATTAAGGTAAAGGATAAATGGTTGAAATAGTTAAAGTAATAGATATCTAGTTGAAATAGTAAACTACAAGTAATAAGTAGTAAAAAAAAAAAAAGTCTGGTAAAAGAAATAAATAAACTGTTAAAATAGAAGCCAAAAGTTAGGGAAAAAGTTTAAATAGTAAACTCAAAAGTAATGAGTGGTTGAAACATCCAGCTTCTGCCGCTTGAGGTGGTTGTAGTACAAATGTAAATTGTTCATTTGTTGTACAGAAGGCACGGTAGATATTGAGGTCTTCTGTCAGGACAGTACATTATAAGAAATAGGGGGGAAAAAAATAGAGATATAACAGTCTAAACATTTGCAACATCTCATTTATCTCTCCTATGAAATACATGGCTCAGATTACATGCTGCTTTGCAGGTCAGGTTTAAAACATTTTGCACTTCAAACAGCAAAAGCAGCAGCCCAACCTTAAAATCTGAAATATTCAGAAGAGAAGATTGAGGCCATGTGATCTCCATTAACACAAAGGTCTAATGCAAGTCTTTATGACCAGGAGGTCCTGCTTTCCAATCATGTTTTAATGGAGAGTGTTGCGTCTGTCCACTCTGCAGGTAGAGCATGTCTGTGCCCCTAATGTGAGCTCGCTGAAATGGGCTACTCACATGACATTACAACAGAAACTGAGGGCTGTTATTTGAATGCTACCCTGCTTTTCTCTGTCACTGTGCTGCAGCAGGAACCATCATTCATTTTAGCACTTAGGGATGCAGGTTACATGTGCAGTCAAACACCCAGTCCCCAGTCCCCAGTCCCCCCCCGACATGTTAAAAGCATGTGCTGATCAAAGAAAACAGTTGTTTTTGTAGAGGCTTCTAAGGTATTCTGCGGGACCCCACTGGGCTGTGTCTATTTTTAGGTCACGCACTGCTGCTATAGAAAAGAACAGCCACAGCTTTCACTAATGTGACTAAAGACTTTCAAACACATTTCATTCAAAGAGATCACTGCGCATGATGCTGCCATTGCCCACAACACACAGATGTTGCCATGAGCCTGGAGAGACAGGATTTAACAAGCCGAAATTAACAACTTTGAGGACGTGGTGAAATGTTGCATCTACATTTCCAGAAATATCACTGTATCTTTGCAAAGAGGAAAAGTTCACAAGGATTTCTGCACTTGGTTTCTGTTCTCACTGCCATTTCAGAGATGCAAACGGATGAAAAATGAGAGGGAGATTGTAGGCTCGTGTTGACATGTCTTGACAATCTAAATACAAGCTACACAGCTGAATGACAGCGAGACAATGCCCATTAACAACACACACACGGCACAAAGAAAATATGCATGCACAGCTGTTAGACCGCACAGAGAAAACATGTCCACAAGACCTGCACACTGATCAAAGACAAAATTAAAGATAACAGAAAAGCTTAACAGTTTATTAAATCTCTGTGGTTGCTGCAGCAGATAACATAATAACTGCTGGAAACAATACAAATTAACTGTGTAATTAAAAGACCTTCCAAAAACTGATAATGCTCAAAATTCCCTGATAGCATCCCATTAATATATTAACTATTGATTATTACTTCATATTTGCATATTTCATTTATTTATTATATGAAGACACTGACTACTATTATAATAACCCTCAAACCCTTTAAAAATGATAAAATTACTATTCAAAATTTGCAGGGTAATGTTAAATGAATTGTAATAGAGAGAAACAGATGTTGACAACAACAATTAAATTACGCAGCAGCACAGCCACACAGAGCAAATCAGTCTAATGAGCTTCAATTGAAAATTAGAAGCCCAGCCCGTATCTCCAAATACAGTCAGTGAGTAAATAATAAATGGGTTATAGTTGTAAATCTTGAGTTTTGCATGAAATTTCACCCCCATTCAGTGTATTTACATTCTGTAATTACCTTTCTAAAACAATAGTTGCTGTTAAAGTTGTTGTAATATGAATTTCATGTATTTCACACCTTTCCATTTTGTTCCATTTAGCACTACTAATGTTTTTAGTAAGCTCTCTGATTAATGATTCTCTGATAGTTGTATTTTGCATATCTAATGTCTATAATCAAATATAACTTAAACTTGATAAGCTCCATTTACCATTCTTTTGGCCACTTGGGGGCAGAACTCCACAACAAGCTGACCATTACACATACATTTGACATAATATGGCCTAATTAAGTTGATACGTAGTGCTGCATTCATTTCATTATAATCTACCCAGTATTTTCTTGATTAATTGATGAACTGATTAAGTCTATTAAATGTCAGAACATGGTGGTAACGCCCCTCACAATTTCCTAAAGCCCAGGGTGATGTCAGCAAATCCAACAATCCAAAACCTTAAGATATTCCGTTTTATAGGCACAACAGAACATGTAGATGCAACATGATATACAAATGGAGATTAGGATAAGAAATTACCTTTGATATGAGGGCACTGTGAATCTTCTTCAGGATGTCATCCATCTCCAGCAGTTTGGGCTGGATGAGGGAACTGTGGGGTCCGCTGATATGGCCAATGTGGTCGAGGCCTAGGTAGTGGAGGATCAAAATGTCCCAGTCATCTCTCTTAAGGGTGCTATCCAAGTGACGGGTCACATTGTTGTCAACCTACATGGAGACACAATGCATAAATAAACAAAACACATTTACTGATCTACACGATTTCAACTGATAACCAATTTAGGTTGATAAGACTCAAAATTGCCCCTCGAGCAAATAAAAACTGAGCTGAAAGGAGCTTTATCCAAAGCTGTGATTGAGACTGATGATTGTCTGATTATCATCAGGCAAAGATTTTCCAGCAGATATTTACCTTCATCCCACATTTCAGGTAAAGGGCTCAAAAATCAGCACCACCAATATTCTAGTACAAACAAGAACAGATTGCATACAATCCCACAGTGCATTTGTAGCTGTGGCATACGGAGCTAATTGATGAGCAGTTTCTTGTGTGATCTCATCTCTGTGCCTCCCTGGTTGATCAGCTGCCTTCATCTGTTTAATACAGATCACTTGTAGATAATGCAGTGACTGACTAATTTCCAGACATGTACACCATATTGCACAGAATAGATACATAAACCCCTACTAATGAATCATTACTACATTATGGATAGTTTTTGCTGTACGCATTGGGTTATGGTATGGTTTAAAATACTTTAATATATAGCAGTAGCAGTCTTGAGGAACTTGGGCATAAATTATATTGTTGTACTGTATTGTTTTTACATACAAAAAGGAATTCAAAGTGCTTCATGAATAATTACCAAAGCTTTCATACTGTAATGATACAGGATTTCCTTCCTCTTCATCTCTTAATGACACAGAAACTTGGGACAATTCTAAATCTTTCTCTTTTTTTGGCATATTCGCAATATGAAACACTTGAGGTGAAGTTAATCACTTCATGCTGCAAAACTATATGCCTTTACACTTTTAGTTATAACTTCAACCTCATGGCTAAAATAGAAAATAAGATTTTTTTTTTCTTTTTAAAATGCCTGTTTCATATCAGCCACCAGGTGCTTTAATGTTTTATTGATAATAGCAGGAAAAAATACATCATTCATATCTTTCATACACCCAATCGCTGTTTGACCCATACATACCTCAGTGTAGTCAGATACAAAGAAGGAAGTGGTGCCATCGTACTCCATGAAGTGTTTGGGAAAGAGGCGCACCCAGGTGTCATCTCCATAGAAGACTATCCTCTTCCCTGCCGTTTTGGCCTGCCAAATGAGGTTGTCTTCCAGCAGTGCAGGAGAATTCAGGTTCATTACCACATCAATGAAGCCTGGGATACTGCCAGTGGTAAGAGCCTGGGGAGAGATATGTTTTTGTCATTGTCCTTTGAACAATAATTGTATTTTAATGGTGTTATACAACCTTACAGTGTCATCATATTAATCCAGCTAATTAAGATTTGTGCCAGGTACAGTGTTCAGTAAAAAAAATGTTTTTATATAACAATAATCTTCAAAAACAAAATGGATTAATCAATGTCCCTTTATCTGATTGATCTAGCATTGGTAGCCAAACTAATTCCCAGGTCCCCAAACAAATCTCGCAGCCAAGAGATTAGTTGGATGGAAACTGAAAGCTGAATCAGGTAGATTGATGATATTTATGAAGTACAGTTTCTACTGATTTCATCATGGAATTTGAAATAAAACAACACTGGCCTCCATTTGACTGACAAGGAAAACACAGCCTATTTTGGAAGTCAGGAGAGAGCCTGGGGCATCGTCAAGGGGGAAGTACAAAGGCCTTGTCTTTATGCACTGAAGGAGACATGAGATTGCAGAGGATGGCAGGAAACACTGATATTTAAACCCCCTATGAGCTGCTTGGAGCCCAGCCTGAGACCCTCCGGACGCTCAAAAATCCAAGCTGAAATCAGAGGTGACCAGCCTTTATTGTGTGAGGGCCGCGGTGTTAGAGGGACCTGCCGAGGGAGCTGGGCTGGCAAATTCAAAGGCATCTTTGAAATCACCCCTTAACACACTATTTTACCAGTTTTATTGTTGATGTATTTGTCCTTATATGAACCCCGTTTCTTCAGTTCACATCTGGGTATTTTGTTCATCTTATCAGTTTTTATATATTTGTGTTTTTATGCTTGCAAAACACTTTGCAGCAGTTTGTGCGTGGTTACTGTGCAAGTACCTGTTCTATAGTTGTTCTCTGTGGCTACGTCACGGACACAAGAGACAAACAGCAATAAACTAAAGATGTCACAACCCCACAACAAACCTCAAGAACTGTCACAAGCTTTAAACATTTCTTTATTTGCTATCACAGTTTCAATATACCAAGGACAATAATATTTTATCAATGTGCATCTTGATGTATGGGAGCAAAGCTCTCATCTGTCATTTTGAAATGTTTGTGTCTCCTACTTAACAATGACAAACTAATAAACATTCTCTATGCTAGGATAACTTCAGAAGCCTTTCAGTTTTGTCAACTGATTCACAGGTATTGCTCCGACTGAAGCTGAAATGTTGAGTCTCATCTTGAAAGCTTTGTTCCTAAGCTCAATTATTTACTGCTTCCTTCCTTGCAATTGTTTCCTGCCAGTGCAGATGCTTGTTTCAGGAAGAGATGGATGGTTCCGCTTCAAAAGCAGTCCTCTCTTTCCGCCTGTTTGGTCTCACTGTGGTCCCCAGTCTATTTATAGAGATAGTCTGACCAATGAAACCAGTGGTTCGGATGAAAACAGGTCTTTTTGACTCGACACTTTGCTGTTATGCAATAATAAACACATGGGCATATGGAGATAATCCTACTGTAAAGAAAGCGATCAGCTCCAGACTTACAAAAGCTCTGAGAAAAAGTTCACAGTTTAAAAAGGCTAAATCTTGAAATTCTCCAGATGCCCAAAATACATTGAAAAGCTGCCCAAACGAATCAGTGACTCATCAACATACTAATTACTGGCCCACAGTATGAGTCTAGGCTTGCGATGTGGCACTGCTTAAATGTCAAATACAATATCAGTGGGGTATACAGACACTCTCTGGCAGTGATGAAAACTTGTCATGGTGCCAAAAAACAGACGGAAGGGGCTGTGACTTCAAGTCTGAGCCTAGCAAAAGATTTTTCAGTTTCCTTTTCGGTTACCTTTGGTTGACTAATGAAAGAAAGACTTTTTCTACTATTAACTTGAAAATATTCTCAATGTTCTCAGGCCTTATTACTGGATAACACCTATGGAGTTAATACAGAGGACCAATTATGCACTCTGTCTACTGTGTGTGTATACTGGCCCAGTCAGATACCAGCCAAACAAACGCAATGCACTGTTCAAACACCCACAGTGCATTGCTGCTGCTGCTACTGTTATGATTAACGGAATTCATTGTCCAAATCCACCACCTCAGTAATGTCCGCTGACTGCTGTGCCAATCTGAGAGTGCGGCTCAACTGGCCACATGTGAATACGGGACTGGGGGAAGAAAAAACAACTTATTTTCTCTTCCTGTCACAGTTAAAAAGACCACGTAAATTGGAACCATTAAATTTAGTGTGAAGACCCCGGGGTGGAGTTTCCAGTTTAACAACTGTTTGCTGCCTGTCCTGTAATAAAAAAGAATACATAAACAAGAAACTATATAATAACACCTAACTGTGGATCTGAATAAGACTTCAAACTCAGCTGTGCTGTATATGTGCATGAAGCTTGTAACTTTATTAGAAACAGTGGAGGGAGTGTTAGGTCTAATGTGTGTGTAAATGAATGGCCATGCCACTGAGAGATTATGATTTAGGTTAGTTGGCTGTGTCATACCAGTTAATTGGGTGCAATGCAGTGATAGTGAGCAGCAAATGGCTGTTGGTTTGTACTGCCACCTAGTGGTGGCAAATCTCCATGCTGTAACAACTGAACCTTAATACTTTGGATGTTGTTAATGCTCTATGAGTAAAGCAACTTCTAAATACTCTGATGTTGAACTGAGCTGTATGTTTACAGAAAAGTAATGGGGTTCCTTAAAAGCTGTGATCTTGTGCTTTTCTTTGTGATTTCTTTGTGATCTTGTGCTTTTCATCACAATGGGCTCTCATTTGTATACCCCAAATATTAATTACCTGTCATCTAGTATTTTATTGTGTTTATAGTGTGCCTCAAATCTGCTGTTGGTTCACATTCAGAGCTGTTCCTCCAAGCTGCCTTAAGGACCTGTCTCTCCATCATCACTGCATCCTTCTCTAAACCCCTTGGATTAGGTTGGAACATCTGTCTCCCTGCAAGTCCACCTCAATCATGCTCAGCTTAGTCCCGTCATCCCTCCTCCACATCATCATTGACCTGCTCCGTTTCATGACAACCAGCTTCAGGTCCTCCTTGAAACAAGAGTTGATTCTGTTCAAGAAAGTTAACTTGTTTCTTTTGAAATTCAATGTACTCACATCTACGTCTCTACGTTTGTTACTTCTACCCAAAGTGAAGTAAAACTCTAAGAGGAACAAGAGCTACATCATCAAAAGCTGGAAGAACAGTTGGTCATATAAAACAAGCAATCAAATACATTACCTTGGGCTCTTTAAAGTTCAAGTGGGCATTTATCAGTTTCCTTACATTTTATGGGCGAGAGCTGAAACAATTAGTTGAATAATGGATCAGCAGAAAAATAATGGCACCTATGATGGCCTAATTGTTACAGCCATTTTTCAAGTAAAAAATCCCACCCATTCACTGGTTACAAATATTTTAATAATTGATCAATCAATTCAGTCATTTATTCTGCATAAACACAAACAACAAACATTCCCTAATTGCAATTTTTGCTTTTCTGTCCACATTGTGTATCCTAAGCAGCGGGTTTCTCCAAGACTGGGTTTTGGCTCCAAGCTTCTTCTACCTTAACAACAGCTTGATGCTGTCAGCACATCCCTGTTTCTCCCACCACTGCTAAAGTATGAATGCTGCCTTTTATCCTGCCCTCTGACACTCAGGCTGAACATTCTGCCTCAGCTGATAACTGCAGTTAGATGCTGTCCCACCACCTCAGCCCATATGGACAAGACCGAGCTGTTCTTTTTCCTGGAAAATCATTCCCTTTGCAAAGTCCCTCCAGCGCCATTGACAACAACACCCTGACTCTTTCTGCCCACAGTCTTGGTGTGTTTCAGCATAACCAACTGTCATGCAAGGCGCATACGACATGACTGTAATTCCCTCCTGGCTCTGCTCCCAAAATACTCTCATCAGCATGACACATCATCCAAGTGTGACAACGCACCATGTTTTCACCCTTTGCAAATTCTGCCATGTAACCCTATTTACAGTTGTAGGCTGAAAACTTAACACCTATTCCAAAATGTTCCTCGCACTTTTCTTTTACATGATTATTCTGGGCTCACGGGAATACTGTTAGGACACTTGTGTCTCCAACCCTCACACCTCTTATGATGGGCTGGATGATGGCTTTTCCTGTTTTACTCATTACAAGCTCTGTTTCCCCAGAGCCAAACCAGACAACTTCAAATTGCTTCTTTTGACCAAGCATCCAAAACCCAAAGATATTCAATTTATAACAGTATAAAATTATTATTATTATTATTGTATTATTATTGTAGAACATGTTTTTGATTCATTTTGTAATGCGATTGAGAGACTAATCACTTCAGCAATACTTGCATATTGATGTGAATCATTTAGTGATCAGGTAACATTGCTTAGCGTCAAACTTTAAACTCACACTTATAAACTTATTCCAGGATAAACGAGTAATTGCAGGGTGTTAAAAAAAAAGTCAAAAAAGGTTGCCTGGTTGCGGAGGGTTTAAGGGGGCAACCATGAACTACAGCATTTCGTTTTCCACTTCCATGTTGACACCTTGTTGCACCTCATTCTCCTCATACTGTTGTCTCTGTGTCACTACTTAATAAAGGCATAAAATGCCCAATAAGTACTTTGTGTTTGTATACAAAATCAGGTCAATTTGAACATTGCATTAACTTCAACTTTAACTTTAGTATCCTTAAGGGGAAAAAAACAAGTGAATTGTTAGGATTGTAATTTGGCAAAGGTTTGATCCCTCCAAGTGTGTTTTATTTAAATACTGAATACTCAGCAGTCAGTGTCGTCATAGATTGAGTAGAGGTTCCTGTCTTGACAACTGTAAAGTTTCAATCGGTTGCCCTCACTGATATTAACAGAGTTGATATGTCATGTGCTATGCCTATTTTAGGAAATTGATTTTCCCTATTTAAAAATCAACTATATATTTGTGACCAGCTTTTAAAGATGTATGTCTTCTGTAGGATCAGATAGACTTGGGGCTGAGAGCCACAGACCGGTTAGGGAAGTCAAAAAGTATTCAGAGACGGACTAATCCGTTGTTGGCTTGGTTTTTTAATGGGATCTATTGAAAATAAGAAAAATATAGAAAAACACCAGCCTGATTATATAATTTGAGGCAAAGTGTGTCTACATGCAGTTTCAGAGGTTTATCAAAATAGGAAATCAGTGTAGTTTTGCATGAACGTCAGCGTTAAAGACATGTAAAGAAAAAAATACAGTTCAATAGTGCCTTAGTTTTAGAAAAAATACATGTATTTTTGGAAAGAATTGCAGAAAATTGATCATTTGGATCAGAGTGGTTGACTCACTACAGCAAATGTCTTTGCTCAGCTCACTGTAACCTGCCAGTAGGCAGTATGAGTAGGACCACACATGGTGGACAGACTTGAGGGGTGAACCCTCATTTGAATCTCCACATCATGACACCTGAGTGACCTCTCACCTTGATCCTGGGCATGGTGACGGTCGGAGGTCTTGCCTTGGCCACAAAGCTGTGCGCTGAGCCTCTTTCCACCAGATGTCTGGTGTAGGGCATATACATGCGACCACTGGCTCCAAACACAAAGTCCTCCCGCAGGGCATCCACCAGCATCACAACCACCCTTTTAAAAAGCGGCTGGGGGAGGCGAGAGGAGTTGGGAGTGCCTCCTGTAATTAAAGCAGACAGTGTATGAGTGTTTGGACAGCTCGCAGGCGACGGAGCGGGCAGATGCTCGCGGTAAACGCAGGTAAGTGTGAGCTCACCTGTCAGCGGCTCCGCAGGCAGGTCTGACAGCCTGCTCTTGGATGAGAGAGAAGACTTGACGGGGATAGGAAAAAATCCCCGCAGGAAGAGGGCAATGCCAATCACTTCAAATATTAAAACGAACGAGGCGAAAACAGACGAGCGTACTTTCATTTTGCCGGTGGACGGACACTTTCGGGGACAAACAAGTTAGTGAGACAACTTGCTAGGTAGCACCCGACATGACGCTTCCCACACAGTTCAGCCAAATATCAGAGGAGATAGGAAGACATAACATCCCCTTTCTGATGGACGCACTGTTAAGCGACTTATTACAAAGCCACCTGTCTCGGCATTTAACAAACTGCCTCTATATTATATATTTGTGGCTGTCATTAGGAATAAAAACACTAATACCAGTTAGCGCTGTAGCCACTAACAGCGACTTCCGCATTGATAGAATGGAACTACGGGTAACACGTCGAATCAAACAAGAGCAATACGCGTTTTCCCCCACAAAGGTGTGTTTGGCTCAGCTGTAGTTAGTAAAGCAATGTGTATGCCATGTGTAAACAGAACAAAAAAAAAAAACATAATCAAATATTGCATTTAAAAATGTGTTTTTAAAAATGTATTAAAAAATACGGAATAACCAGAATAAAAAGGCATCAAAATTCACAAAATAAAACCCCTGTAATTTATCTACAACAGTATGGTGTAAAAGCCTAGTTAAAGTTCTACAACCACTCAGACCTCACCACCACAGGTACAGCTGTAGTCCATCAGTTAAAGGCGTAAGGTGACGTAATTTTAAATCCTGCAGTTTATTTGATCGGAGTGAAGCAAATATTTATTTATTTAGTTAGTTTTAACACTGGTATCAGTCTTAAAAGGCTGTGAAGAGGTGTGTTTTAATGTACAGCAGAGGTGTTCTTAAAAGGGCTTTATGAATATGTAGTAGAGTGCAGGTCCGGTTTGAAGTCCAGTCTACACCCCTGTGTAAGTGATGAGTCCTAAAGCCAATATGAGGGGGAATGCCACCCCCCTTGTTAGCAAAATGACCAAAATGCATCCCCTCCTCTCCATCCCCTAGTAGCAGAGAGGGTGCAGTCATATGAGGCGCCAAACTGGACAAATTAGAAGAAACCAATGTACTAGAGATGTTGGAGGACTGTTCAGGTGCAAGAGAGATAACAGGTTACTGCGTGAGAAAGACCGAACTATTATTGTGCGCGAGAGAGGATGAGGGGCTGCACTCCCATTGGGCCATCCCCCCCACTTAAAAATGGACGAATGGCCTACTTCCTAAAGCTGTCACCTGTTACACATTTTACAGCTCTTTGATACAACACCTGCAGTAGTGTTGAGTTCCTAGACATATTACTGTATATGAAAGACAATTTAACATTAACCCACAGTCCAAGGTCCAAGGGTGACAACTGTACTATCTGACAGCCACCCAATGCAGATGTACCTCCAGGAGTAACCTACTTGCTTTCCAACACTTTGTTCCTTTCTTTGTGCATTTGGTATCAATATGATCAATAATCAATCACTTGTAGGTTTAATATTGCCAAGGACTGAGAGGAAGCTACAAGAATTTTTACACATAATATAGGGAGAATAAAGGTGTTCCTAAAACAGATTGCCAAGGAACCCAGTTATAGATCCACAGGAAACCAATTTGTCAGTTTACCAATTTTAATATAATGTAATACTGAATGTGAAGGAGGCAAGTACGATCAACAATATCAAATGCTTCACTGAAATCTTTGCAAATGGTAGCTAAAGTTCTAACACTTTTTTTATAACCAAATCTACATACGGATTTGTAAAACCAAGTTGAGTCACATCTGAATGTTCACGAATACACTGAAATGTCAAAACATCAAAAATAGCTGAAACGAAGCTGGTAGGAAAATACCAAGTGCCTGCTGATTTTTACAGTTTATTAGTCACTGCAGAACGAGTTTGACTATAAAATGGTAAAAGCTGGTTTGCTCAATGCAATCGTAGTTTAACAGTACGAATGGCGGTGAAGTCCGTCTATAGAATCATGAATACAATATAACAGGCTTTTTCATATTCAGGCTTTGTATTGACAATTTGACTTGTCATAGCAGGTAAAGCACAGGTGTCTTTAATACAATCTTCACATTTCAAGTGTTTCTACTTGAATACTTGAATTCACTGCACAAGTACAACTTGTCAAACTTTGCACGACTCTCATCCCTCTCACTGTAGCTAAATACCAATTAGTCCCTTAAATCAGATCTGGCTTTAATTTACCATGTACAAAGGGCAGCACATAGGGGCAATGAGATATTTTCATCGAGCCACTATAACTGCTGGGTAGAAGGTGAGTGGACAGTCTAGAGTTTTATGATTTAAACCTGACATTTATGGAACCTGAGGCTGATGAGGTCTGATTGGAAATTAGCTCAGGATGAAATTAACTTCCTTTCTGCTGATTTGTGTGTTTAAGCTACTGCTGCCATCTACTGGGGACACTGCCTAAAGGACAGGCAAGTTAAAAAGGGTTAAAATGGATTTTGTAATGGTGAAACACGCATCCTTGGTTAAAGTCAAATTTAAGATCATCTCATATGAAGACCAGAAATGAAAAAACAAGTTGAGGCAAAAACAAGAACAAATGGGGTCTCATTAAACACCAAGATCAACATAAACAAAGCATGTCCTTGCACAAAGTTTGTGGCAATGATGAGACGGTGATCAGGAAGCTGAGAGTGAGATGTACATGTATTACATCTGAGTACAGCAGGATCAGGAAATGTTTAATGATGGCAGCAACGAAGACAAGTCAAAACCGTGAAGAAAAAACTGTGTAAAGACCAGGCTCAGTAGCTCCAGCCCAACATCTTTGTCCCTGTTACCACAGGAGTTCATCATGTTATTTTTTCATTCAGTCTATGAGGCATATTTTGTCTGACCAACAGTCAAAGAAGAAATGACCTGAATAATCAACCAATTTTGATTGACAAATTATCTGTTAAATGTCAGAGAGAGAGGAAGTAATGACAAATATTGTGGAAATCAGCAGTTTGCAGCACCAATGATGCTTTTATTCAGAGAAAATCTAGCAGGGCCTTTTCATTACCCAAGACCTGTTACATTTAATAATGATATTAATATATAATAATATACTAACAGTATTGCAGTCTATTTGTCTTTCCTCTTCAGAACATTAATGAAGGCGTCTTTGGGAACTTCCACATTGCCGATAAGCCGCATCTTCTTTTTACCCTCCGCCTGCTTCTTCAGTAACTTCATCTTCCGTGTTATGTCACCTCCGTACTACCAGGACAAAAAAAATAATGTGTTTGAGTCATGAGTGTTTGTGGTACACCTGTAGATTCAACAACTTCTGAGAGTTAAGAAAAACCTTTACTTACACATTTAGCAAGAACATTTTTTCTGTACGCCTTAATTCTGAAAGAGGCAAATATTGTCAGGTCGTATTTTTAAGGCAAGTTAATCTACTTTTGTACACAAAGAAAATTCATAGTGCTTTATCTTTCTTTACACACTGGTTTGCATTTCATACCATTCTAATAAAGCTTTCAGCTTAGTGCTGATGTTGTACTTACGTTTCCCTTGCAATGACTTTACTTCCAAGGGCTGCCTGTACAGCGATCTCAAACATCTGCCTTGGTAAGGAGTCTTTGAGTCGCTCACACATGGCTTTCCCTGAGTTGTACGCACGGTCTCTGAATTGAAAATACAGCTATCAGAACCAAAAACAACTGTCAAACACTACTGCTCTATGCTACCAAATCATCTCAAAATACAGTAGCTGATAATGACATGTACATGTGTCATTTCCAATAATTAAAATAACCTTTTAACATTTTGACCTTTAATCATGGCGTATTCATCAAAATAATCAGTGTTAAAAATCAAACCAGAGCAGAATGCAACACATATCATCTTTCCAAGTTCATCAAAAATCAGATCAGGGTTCCTTAAATTCCGTAATGTTCTGGATAAAAATCCGACTGGCTCTGTCCAAAGTGTATCTTGTTTAATCCAAACACAATCACAAATACAAAAAGGCTATTTGTGTTCATTTGTTGACTCCCCGTAAAACCACAACTTTTTCTTTATACCTTTCTTTCTGTTTGTGTTCGGATTAAACAAGCAAGATATAAAGTGAGCTTTAGAGGTGTTGGTAGGAGTATTTTTTTAATTTTGGCAAGCTAGGCTGGCAGTTTCCTCCTGCTTCGTCTTTATAATAAGCTAAGCTGATCACTTCTTGGCTCTAGCTCCAAACTCAATGCACAGACATGAGAGTGGTATTTATCTTCTCAACTACCTCTTGGCAAGAAAATGAATAGGCATATTTCCTAAAATATCAAACTATTCCTTTTATGGGTGAAAAAGGGCACTGAACACCAAAATTTGAGGTTCACTATACAACGGTGTGCCCTTGTCATACAAAAGGTACAAACAGACCTAAATGGCCTCTCTGCTTGACAGGACATCCTTGTCTCATTTGGGTCACGTTCCATATATTTCAGTTGCTCTGTAACGTGCCTGCTGTAAAAGGTATTCTGCTCTGTGATTGGTGCGTTGCCCTTAAAGAATAACAGACCGGAGCTACACTCGGCTTGGCTCTGCTCCAAGGCTTACAGTATAAATGGTCAGAGAGTAGCCATCGCTGGTGAAGCGTAACGCCCTTCAATTACCAAAGTCTGTACTGGCTTTGGTAGTAAGTACATTAAATACAGATCTGCTGTGCGTCATCACTTTTCGCCTGCAAAGTTACTCTATTGTCCTCGTCACAAATGGAACAAAGTCCTTGTCCGGGGTGTTAAGTCATGGTAATAGATAATGTTAACACTGGCTGCCAAGAGGCCACTTTTTAATGTTACCCCAGGTGTTGAATACATTTCATGCTCCATAGGCTCAGAAGAATTACTTTAGTAATGAAGGAGCATATAACCTTGAAATTATGTATACTCATAAAAATGTGCCATTTCTTTTCTGTGACAGCAACGATAATAATTAAGCTATGGCAGGCTGCTGCGACAAAGACAACAAGGAGATCCTTTCGAGCAGCATCGGAGGAACACCTTATCGAAAAAATACTTAGTGAACAATTAAACCAACTCAGACACTTAAACTTGGCAGCATCTGAATTCAGCTTTCAAACATACAGTACCTGTGTACAATAGTGGTGAGTTCTTCCACCGGTCGCCCATTCAACAGAATATCCATCTTTATCAAATCAGCCGCCTGGTAGCCTGCATTCTCATAGTCGAAGCTATGGAGGATAAAATCATGGAATGCTTTCAGAGTCAGCCAAAAGCGATACAGTATTTCATTTCAGACTTTTATTGAACATTGTTAAATGTAAGACTCAAGGAAAGGTGCACAGTAGAAGGAAACTATGGGACTGAAAGGAGAAGATTTTTTGTTGTTTTTATTTGCTGGATTCATTCTTAATAACTATCCTTTGGTATAATATCTGAATTCATCTGACACTGAAAAGAGATAGCCTTCCACCACCTACCATAAATCATACAGTAAAAGACTGCAAAGTAAATGCAAGCGACAAAATGAATATTAAGCTTGACAATGATTGTGCTATATGTACTAATATATGTAGTACTTGCTTAGTTTTACCTTGCATATCCAGAGGACAGCGATTTGAGGAGGTCATAGAAATCCACAACGATTTCATTTAAAGGGAAGAGATACTTCATCATGACGCGCTGGTCGTCTATGTACACCATGTTCTTCTGGGTGCCTCTGCGATTCTTTACAGACACAACAATATATCATCATTTTTGCCTCTACCAGTCTTGAATGTATTTACAATCTCAACAATCCATCAAGGGGCTGCTTTGGTCACCTAATTAATCAATTACTTCTGAAATAGACACTTATGTGCATGTAAAGTACATTAGAAATATAAACACTTTTTCTAACACAAAGGATGCATTTTATTGGCTTCCTTTTTTCAAGTATTGTTTTCGTCTTTGGCTCAACACCAATTTGGAAAGAGTAAAAAGCAAGGATACACTCTAGTATCTCCTGTCAAACTACATTTTCCAACAGGCTTGAGAATCAAGCCGACATCTCCTGTGAGTATTCATGAACACCATCTCTCTCCGACTTAAAAAAAACGCTTTAAATAAGATGTGTACAAGGCAGATATACACGTTCGAGGTATACAAGGAAATGAAAATGAACCCCATATGATGCCGGAAGAACACATTCAACAGTTTTTCCATTCATTTCATTGGCATTTTCTATGTTCCTCTTACCAAACAGAGAGTCATTATTTTGCCAGTGTAAGTGTCTGGAGTGAGAATGGTCCCCAGTACCATAGGCTCCAAATACTGTGACACAACGGACCTGTCTGGAAACTGAGCAGGGTTCACGATGGTTATCTCCTTGCTGCCGTGTTCCTGTAAGGAGAACCAACGAAAGTTGAATCTCCAAATATAACAGGGTTTCCAAAAGCTGGTTTTAAAGTCCCGCCTAAGGCTGCAGGCTTGAAATATGGCTGTAAAAGGTTACCTTTACAGTCATGTAATATATTTATTCCATTACTAGTTTTTCAAGACTGAAAAAAGTGTAAATTGTAATAAAATAATATTTTTTTAGTCTTTACATACAGTGAGTTCCTGACAATGGGATGAGAAAATGTTGTTTCCAAGGAAACTCAACTTGCGTAGAGCATGCTTGAATGCATGCTCTACGCAAGTAGATCGGCTGTGATTTTGCCTTTGTAATAGAACATTTTGATTGTCCTCTTAAGTATTACCCAACAGGTATCTCCCATGTCATTTTACAGGAAGGCACGCCAGCAGTACCAGAGAGCCTCCATTTATCATTAATTTCCAAGTCATTTCAAACTTTCTTTTTGCTGA
The DNA here is from genome assembly GCA_031216445.1 of Lateolabrax maculatus. Classification (NCBI taxonomy): domain Eukaryota; kingdom Metazoa; phylum Chordata; class Actinopteri; order Acropomatiformes; family Lateolabracidae; genus Lateolabrax; species Lateolabrax maculatus. The sequence goes on from CM062206.1 coordinate 21,028,752, forward strand.
AATTACAGCCCAGCCCCTACTGTACGACCAGAAAATATATGGGCAAGAAGTGGCTTTTACCTTGATGAGTTTGGCTGAAGAGAGGACAGCCTTGTAGGGCACGGTGGGCGCCGTTACTATAACAGAGGCATTGTATTCCTGCTCCAGCCTCTGATTGAACACCTCCATATGGAGAAGACCCAGGAAGCCAAGTCTGCAGGGGGACAGGAAGGTTCACAGGTTCATTCAAGTTTCATAATTGATATTCATACTTTTAATTACAAAGAGCCTGTTTGGAAAGAGTTCAACAGTGAGTAAGACTCATTGCTAATTTCAGTGCAGTTTCATATCTCCAAATGATCTAAATCACTGCCACTAATGAAATCAGATTTACACCATCTGGACTGATACGACCTGTGATGATAAATAAACTCTTCCTTGGCAACATACAGTATGTCCCGAAGGAAAGTTTCTTCCCTTATCAATCATATGAAATGATGTAAAGAAGGCGCATATTGCTACTTCCCCCAAAGTTGGTGCCTTTTATGAAAAAGTGGATAACTTTTCTGCAACAGCAAATTACTTGAAAATCCTCTAAACATTATGACTCCTGAAGCGTGTATAAGCTTTTTGTGTGGTTGCACTGCTCACACTTGTCCACACTTTTCTTTGCCTTCGCTGTCACCGTATATGTAATGACCCCCCTCCCTCTGTTGTGGTCTTGAAGCCATTTTTCATTATAATTCAAAACTGTCATCCTCACCTCCAGCCTGCTCCCAGGGCCAGACTGCTGTCTCTCTGTACTGTGACACTTGAGTCATTCAGGGTCAGTCTCTCAATGGCGCTGCGAAGGCCCGGGTACTCTGACTGGTCCATCGGATACATGCCTGAAGGAGAGAAAAACAAAAGACAGAGTGCACATCGGACTCTTTCCTTTTATGTGGAAAGCACGGCCTGCACTTACTGTACTAGCTATTGAAACCACACAACGTGCACTGAAGGGGTTTTGTTTTTTGTTTTGTGTTAGGGTTTTGATGCTTGAATATTTAAGGCTGGGGTTCCGTTATGTATTGAATCACTTTAGTAATGCATGTGGTATTTGTGTGGTGAGCAAGAGAACGCTTCTTACCAGCAAAGACCATGGCTTTGGCGGGTTTAAACCCTGGAAAAGCTTCCACCGGCTGCTCCTGGAGGTAGAGTGTGTCCCCAATCTGCGCCTCCTTCACATCCTTCATCCCTGCTATGATGTAGCCCACTTGGCCTGCGAAACTACACAGCAGTTGAGGAGAGTCACACTGATGCAACGTAAACAAGCATCTCAGTAGAAATTCCAATGTTTACTGTGTGGACTAGTGCTTATTACGAAACAGTAGAGATACAGTACAGAAGGCTGGTGTATTATTCAGAGACAGCTACAGAATTCCATCAATATTTCTTACATTAGAAAATTTAGGATAATTTACATGTCTATTGCAACAGAATTTAATTAAACCTATGCTCTAGCATAGCAAAAACTCTCCTCTCATTTTAGTCATTACCACATTCTTAAACTATATCTTTGCACAACTAAATGTCTGGTGCGTCAAAGCACAGCAGAAAAACACAGACTGCTGCTTTATTTCATACAGTGTGTTTTATATATGATATATGAATGAGCATCACACAGTTCCACTGATCTACATAGATGCTAGAAAGATTATCCAATCAGAAGACCACTGAATCAATTGGTATAAATATATTTAATAAATGCATTAAATTAGGGCTGTATCTAATTATTGATTATTCTGCTGATGATTTTCTCAATTAATGGACTCATTATTTGTTCTATAAAATGTCACAAAATGGTTACAATACCAATCAAAATTTCCTGAAGTCCAAGTTTATGTCATCAAATGGCTAAATTTGTCCAACTTCAAACACTTAATATCTAAAAGATATTCAGATTATTATCATAAAATTAAAAAAGCGGCAAATTCTCACAATTGTGAAGCTGGGACCAAATGTTTGGCATTTTTGCTTAAAAAAAACTACCTACATTACTAAAATCAGCTATCAAAATATGTTATTATTGATCGACTAATCCATTAAGATCGGCTAAGCATTTCAGTTCAATTGCCAATAGCAGCTCTATTAAAAAAGATAACAAGTGGGAGAAACAACATGAAAGGAGGAAAAACACCACGTACAGCCTCTGTGTCGGGTGCTCATCTGGCCGCAGAAGCCCCAGCTCGTTGACCTCGAAGGTTTTGCCGAGATGTGCTGACACGATCCTGTCCCCTTTCCTGACCCGACCTCCAAACACAGCGATGTTGGCCACCACTCCTCTATAATGGTCGAAATTGGAGTCAAACACCAGGGCTTTAAAGGGAGCATCAGTACTTGCCTCCGGCCTGAAAATACAAGGACGAAAAGAACACAAGCTTCACTTCTATGTGTCAAACTCATATTTCCTGTGAGAAATTAAACCAAAAAAAAAAAACCAAACACTTCTTACGGTGGAATTCTGTCCACAACCGCTTGGAGAACCTTGTCAACATTTGTTCCAAGTTTAGCAGAAATCTGAAAATGATGAGGCCACAAATGAAGAGACATTTCTCAGATAAGTGACACTGAAAACTAAAAAGCATCTTGCAAATGCTCCAACTCACCCTGATGCATTCTTCACGTGGAATATCAAACGCCTTTTCAACCTGTGACTCCACCCTCTCTGGATCAGCATTTTTCAAATCAATCTGAGGGAGAAGTGTCAAATTAGAGCGGCAAGTAGAGAAATAATATGTGATTAAATCAACAACAGGTAGGTGGCAGTGTACCTTGTTGATGACGGGGATGATTGCCAGCTGAGCTTCAAAAGCCAGGTAGAAGTTGGCCACCGTCTGGGCTTGAACCCCCTTCACATGACAACAAATTATGAACGACTGCACCACGTGCAACACAAACATCCACAATAATTCGCTGAGAAAACTGGGGGCGAGAAGTCCGCCTTCGTACCTGATTGGCATCGACAATCAACAGGACACCTTGGCATGCAGAAATCGATCGAGACACTTCATAACTGAAGTCGACGTGACCCTGCAGAAGGGGAATGCACCAGAGATTTACAAAAAGGCGGCGGGACATGGTGGTGCGCCATGTAAATGTGGAACATTCGCAAGAGAATTGTAGAGCTAGTATAACACCCAACTGCGCACCTACCGGTGTGTCGATGAGGTTCAGGAGGTACTGCTGTCCCTGGTGACTGTAAAACAGAGACGCTGTCTGGGCCTTCACTGTTATCCCTCTCTCTCGCTCCACCTGAAGCTTGTCCAGCACCTGCTTGTTTTTCTCAGTCTTCACTATGGCACCTGTTTGTCAGTGACATCCAGTAGTCACATATCATGTTTATTATAATGAGTTTATTAACAGCTGATATAATATGGTTCACTCAGCACTATATCTGCACTTCAGTAGTGACAATATTGTTTGTGTGTGTGTGTGTGTGTGTTTGTTAGACAGAGAGAGATGCAGGCTCTGATAATCACGTCATTAACAACCATTTGCATACTAACAGCCACACACCGATCACAACGCCCCTGATTACTGCTGGGAACACACAATCCAATCACTGTTGATCCTAACACATTACATTTTCACATTATCATAATCAGTACGTGTTCAGACAGAAACCCAGCCACCAATCTCAAATGTTCTCAAATCTTCAAGCCACCATCGAATTCTTCAGCAAAAAAGTTGATTCTGTAAAAAAATAAGGCCAGAAAAAAAAAAAGCGGATGTGCAGCGTGATGAGGAAACAAACCTGTCATCTCCAGCAGCCTGTCAGCCAAAGTGCTTTTCCCGTGGTCAATATGGGCGATGATGCAAAAATTCCTGATTCTGTCTGCAGGGAACTTAGACAGATCAATAGTGTCCTTAAAAGCAAAAGGAAAGAAGCCTGTTAATTACTGACAGTCACTCAACAGCTGCTGACTTGTTTCAGTAACCCATCTTAAAGAAATGGCAGTATTAGGGCAGATCAATTATTATGTTTGTTTCTGGATGGGGCAAGTAAATCAGAGTGAACAGCTTCATGACTATGAAGTTTCTCGGCACCTGTCCACCCCACTTTGACCTGTCAGATAGAGCTTTCAGCTCAATACTGTGTTACAGATGAAGGGGAAGCCTGAACCTGCGCTGTGTTTGTGTTGGTGTTGGTGTTGGTGTTGGTGTTGGTCACCTTGTCTGTCTGTGTGCTGATCATCTTGAAGCCGCTGGAGAACACGGGCAGCCTTTTCATCCAGCGATGTCTGAACAGTGTGTAGGTCGAGTTACAACTTTGTATTTTCCTCCTGTACATTTTGAACTGCAAAACACGTCTTAATAGTGGTGTTTCACACCAACGTTTCACCAGAGAAAACGACATGTTTCCGTCAGGCTGAGTCCCTGTTACGCGTCGGCCCCGGCGTTAGCTGCTAGCTGGCTGTGGGACTCTTCTATACCGTCGTTAATAAAACTCCGGCTGGCGGACCATTAGTGGACTGCCACGACGCTGAACATACACGCATCTTTAAAAGAAACAGTCCTATAATCACCCCGGTGCATGAGTTCCCAGGGAGCTGACATTTTGGGTGACAGTTCACCGCGTAGACTTGTGGGAAATGTTGTCGATTTTTTTTGAACCAGAGATGATATAAAGAAACAAGATGATGCCCTGCAGCGATTTATCGTTTATACCTGTCAGAGCGGGCGGGCAAAGCGTTATTGCTTATCTTTAACATGTATCCTCAATAAACTGTTACACTGTTGCTCTTTAATGTATCGGAGGTTTATGGTAATGTCAAAGCGACGGGACACTGTTGCAGATTTTGTCTGCTGATGTTGCAGTAGGCTATTTCTTCAGTAATGTGTTTCTAGTATAGTTGAAATAATATCACGATATACAGAAATTAACATTTACAAACAACATTTGAAAGCGTCAGAGGCAGGCGTCTATCTTGACCAACTATTATCTTTGGAGGTGGTTGGCGGGCCGGAAGTCCCGCCTACTCAAGCTGTCAGATGGAGGATAAAAATGGATATCAGTTGCTATGACGACGAAACTGCCTCTTGCACAAGAATAGATTACTGCTTCTCTTCTTTGTGCAGCCAGAGATAATAAGCCTCTATTAGCCCCAGTTTCTGCCTGTCATGCAATCATCTTTTTTTTTTTCTTCTACATTTGAGACTTTTACATTGAGCTTTGCGTTTCATTCACAGAGTTAAGCACCTGTTTTTCTTAAAGATGACACAAGGCAGCCTCTGAAAGATCTCACAGGTCATTCCACAACACCATCTGCATAAGCTCCTGGCCTCCTGTTTTGAAGACATTTAATCCAGATTCCTCATCTAGCTTCTTCTGCACAATTTTTAAGATTTTAAAGTAGCGAATCTTGTTTCTTAAACCAAACAAAAATGGCAGCCAGAAAAGACACAACTGCCTGTTTTATAATGGAAGAAAATACAAATGTGTTACAGCAGCCTATACTATGTGAAAATATAACATATAATAAGATTATTGAAAATGATATCAGATAAATGCTAACCTGATGATAAAACTTTGTCTTTAAAATCCAGACGTTTTGATTTCCTCAAGAAAACCTCCACTGTGGTACAAATCATGTTGATCCCACATATATCCTTCTTAGGCTTGATATAACTGTTATATGTAGTTGGTACCATCCATATTTTCCACCCATATTGGTGAAAAGTATGATTAGACAATTATACTAAACTGGTCTCAGGTAGTACACATTTTGACTGCTAATGTGTAATTCTTGTATTTCACATAAATATTTTAATAGAAAATAATTTCATTTTTTTCAGTAGCTTCCAATGTGACCCGGTGACTCCAAATCAATATAACATTATTACTACACAGGTCACATAGATGACACCTCTACATATTGGATGTTAGTGCTTCTTCTAATTCAATAAACTAAATAGTCTATTTTTCACTTTAACAGGTCCAGTGTGATGACTGTGAAGATGGTTCCTTGCCCAGTGTCTGGCAATGGACGGCACACAATGAGGCCAAGAAAGGAAACTGGAAATAATATTAATAATAAATAAATTGGTTCTTTGAAATGTTTGAAATGCTTAATTCTGTAGAAAAAAAAGAAGTTCTTGGCTCCTGTATAGTAGAATATTAGAGGATATTATGAATATTAATGATTAATATACAAAGAACATTTCTAGAAAATAATGTAGATTGTAGAATTTAGATGCACTAAAATCCAAGACAATTAAGTGTATAATATGTGGTCTGTGTAGCAATACTGTTTGGTATTTATTTGGAGTCACTGGGTCACATTAAATGGAAGATATTGGGGAAAAAAGGCCATTGTTTTCCATCAAAATAAGTCTGCTACATGAGACCATTTTAGTATAATTTCTTAATAACTATTTTTTCACTAATATGGGCGAGTCAGCATGAAGTAAATGAAATAACACTGGTATTGAGTCAGTTGCTCAGTCATGTATTGATGGTCAACCCCCAGCGTTTAAGCAGAGAGAGCTGGGAGGTGCCAACACAGGGTGAAGCTGAGTACTGGAGTGTGTGTGTGTGTGTGTGTGTGTGCGTGTCAAATATCCAACTCTGAAACTAACTTCAGCGCCGTGTAGGGAAACGCAGTGTGCGGCTCCTTTCTGACTGCTCCAACTGCAAGTGATCCCCAATTATGAAGATTGGCTCAGCCGTGCATCGAGGAGATAGAGCTCCAGAGAAGAGGAGACCTCGGCCTGGGACTGGAGTGCTGGACAGATCAGGCCGGCAAACAGAAGCTTGGGCCGGTTACAGCTCAGTGCCACGGGGCTTTTTGTGGGTTTTTTTTTTTACCGATGCGCTGGTAATGATAGTCCCTGGCAGCACAGTAGCATCGCCTGACAGCGTCCTCTCCTGCGGAAAAAAGTGCGGAGCTGCCTCACTCACGGTCCCATGATCTGACCGGGCTGCTGGACATGTATTTGTGTTTCAAGGGAGAAGCTGAAACTGGCCTCAGCATGGCTGATATTAACTGATTTACTGATATCGTAAATATCAGCTGATAAATAACAAAAACCAAATTTCGATATTGGTATTGGCTTAAAAACTCATCAGTCGGCAGGCTCTGATTCGAAAACATGGCACAAACTAGATATAAAGAATTGAAATGATATGTGTTTTATTAGAAACTGTGCACTGAATCAAGCATCCACCTCGTGAACAATCATTTTATCTGGAATGTTTAAGAGTCGATCAGGATGTTGGAGAAAATCTGAATTAAAAATAAACATATCCGACAACATAATTTGTAAGAGGAAAAAAAATGAACTTCATCGTCATGCAAAGTTTGAAAAATCAAATGAAGTTAAATTAAGTTAAAATATTGATGTGAAGCAAAATCATATCACTTTATGAAAAAATAACACAGTAGAGTACTATACCTGTATATGGCTACTGATATGGGGCTGAACATGATTTGTCTTATGGATACACAGCATCTATGGCAGAGATTGTGGCAGAGCAACCCTATCTCCTTCAAAATAGGTGTATACAATACTAACTACTACTAATACAGTATGCTCATGAAGTACAATCATTGGTTGTCCCTGTTATTTTGTTGCTGATGGATTGGACTACATGATGACTGTATATGGCTTTTGAGTTTGTCCAAAGTTTATACAACAATCAACCTGCATTAAGAATATGAGATGAAACTACAAATCTATGACAGTTTCATGATCAAAAAAACCAGTTTACTCCTGGCTGTATCCTCTCACTTCAGGACTATCGCACTAAGGTTTTGCTGGCAGAGGAACGTGACAATGAGCCACACATGACTCACGGACGTTCAGCTTGGCACAAAGCAGTCTTGTGTTTGCCATCGTGTTCCTTTCTTATCTGTAATTATTTCAAAATAGCTGGTGGGATAATTAAACGTGTTTTTCAGTAGCCAGACGTTGGATATGAATAATCACCTTAAATTGTAATGGCAGACATGCTGATTACTGTTGTGCTGCCCAAGAGCCCTGGTCTACACCAAGTCCACACTGTCCCCCAGAGTTACTGCCACCATCGGTAAGCCAACAAAAAGTTTACGTCCACATGATGTTTACCTGGAGACTGAGTTTGTGTGCATTTAAACCATACAGTAATTAGCATATGAAAGTATTTGGATTTTAAGCTTGCTGAAATACATAAATACATAAAAGCTTATTAGTGTGCTTGTGAAGCAGAATGGTCCTCTTCATGCTTTTCTTCTTCTAATTTGTCATCTCATAAATTCTTTGTATCTTTAACAATAGATTCCATTTATTGTACTGTACATTTAGCATTGATAATGCATTGATTTAATAACTAATCATTATATATATGCTCTGGTGAAAGTGGTCAAGCATAATGTCGTACCTAAAAAAAATGATCCGTCAACTCGGCAGCTGTAAGTTGCTTTTTAGCCTCTTGTAGCTTGTTGTTTTGGTTTTTAAGCAGCACATTTACTTTATGCTTCAAAGTTCACCAAACTAATTTGCAGCTGCAGCTGTTCTCAGAGAAAAAGTTCTGATATACCGACTGTACGCGACCTGCCCGGCACAAAACAGCCTGCGGAAAATGTTAGCACCTTAACTGGCTGGTGAAGAAAAGCCAAACATGTAAAAGGCTAATGTCCCAGATTGTTTCCTCAGGCGTTGGTGGAGACCAAAGCAGGAGAGTGAAAATTGGACTTAGCCAAAACTTTTTAAGACAATACTTGGTCGCAGCTGTGTATTTGTCAGCTTTGTGTGGTGTTCTTCTGCCCTCTACAGGTTTGCAGGTTATTTCAGTTAATGATGTTTCTATTGATTATCTAAGCACTGATACATAACGGATAAACTTCATAGACTTCCACCGTATCATTAAGTCAGATGCTTTGGATAATATTCAGTTATAAAGTTTAAATTTTAGATTTTTGTAAAAAATATTTTTTCTCCTTAAAATCTACCAGCGGTAATAAAACTTGACAGCATACAAGTATAAACATACCATTCAAAGCAATTCAGTGATTACTTTTTTGACTGAATATCATCTTTTTCCACATGTTCATGTAAATATAAAGAGCATCCATGAACTGAACTTAACTGCTTGAGTTTTAGCTTTTAACACCTCACACACTGTGTGCATCTTTTGCACTTCTGTTGATTTTAACCCTTGCCTTGTATTTTCCTGTACTTCCAAATGATACCACTGCAAACTTAAGTTGGCAGCACTACATGGTCTTTCATGCACAGGCACCCTAATCTTGTAGCTTCCTCTGTAGTTTTTACAACTTTTTTAGCTTGGAGTGTTTCAATAATTCTGGAGGTCAGTGTTTGATTGCAGCCCCATACCTGCAGTCACAGATAATAAAACAACTTTCACACTTTAACAATATTATACAAAGGTGTTTTTGCATTGGCTTGGACAGAAAAAAAAAGAGGTCATAAGAAATATGATATAATCAGTCCCTTTCACACAAAAGAAAAATATATACTGTGATATTAATAGAGTGGGCATTATCAGCAAAATTCAACACATTTAGAAGTAATCTTAAATAAAAAGTATGTGTTAATGTTTATGTCTACTCATCATTTGATTCGTATGTACAGTGTCCACATACTGTAACTGGAAACTTTCAAGGAAATATGCACTCTAATCAAAGTAATCACACAATATGTCACCATGAAACCATGAATATAAATATACATACACATTTACAAAAGCCAGGCTTTTCAAAAGTGCTGCAGACGGTGTAGAAAACAGGCGGAGATAGAGGATCACACTGCAATCCAGGATTTCACTCTGCAAAGGTATGGGTACACAGTTGCTGGAGGTATTTGGTTCGTCTCTTAGTCCCCAGACTAGAACCCATTAAAAGTGGCCTCTAATTAGAGGGGACCATATCCTTTATAATGGGTTCTCTGTTTAAGTAGGTGGCCCAGTAGACAAGGTTGAAGGAGCCAAAGAGGACTGGAAACAAAATCCTTGACATCCTGTCAATTTTGCTGACGCTGTTGAACGTCTTCTTGCTTTCTGGGGCTTTGCCGTCCACTCTGGGCTTGTTGGGATCCAAAGCTCCTCCTTTGGCAATAGTTGGAAGTGTGCTGGAGTCCTTGGTGATATTCGGCGCGTAGTTGGCCACTGCTACAGCGTAGGCATTGTTCTTCTTGACGACAGAGGCCCTCTCTTTTTTCTGTTGAAAGACCACAAGGATTAGAAAACTTAAAAAGAAAGAGGCAACCCTGACACACGTCACCATCTATCCATGAGTTTAATATACAATGTAAATGAAGGAGTGAGGTGGCAATGATTTGTGGCGGTAATGGATCAGCACATTTTGCAATATATCAGAATGAAGGCCAGCAAGGGCCAAATGTGTCAACAATTTGACAAGGATGCACTGGAACCTTTCACAGTTGGGTCTTTTTTCTCATCCTTCAAACACTTTCAAGGATGTGTGAAACTCATAGAATAGGTGGACTGATACTCTACAGTAAGCAAGAGGAGGAAATATAGTAGGTCACGCAGGGCGTAATATTTGTAAGGACATTTCATAAGACACCATATTAGGTCCAATTCTCTTGGAGGGGAGATTTGGGCCCCAGCTGTAGTAGGTCATCATGAATAATGACTACCCAGGTCTTTCACAGAATTCAGTGATTCAAAGAATTAGAATAATAGCACTGATTGATCAGTAATTTGTTTTACTACCTTTTCTTTTGGCTTGATATTAATAAATCCATCTGCATCTGTTTGAATTGATAATTTCTGACACCTACATTATCACAGTTACACAGTTTATTTTGACCATAGTTTCTCACTTAGATTTACTTATCTACTAATTAGCCCTAAAAAATACTTATAGCACTTTGGCTCCCCTTGTGGAGGGTTTAAACAGAAAAAAACCTTTTATCGCTGCTTCCCTCTGCTCCCAACAAATGTTTTCAAAGCTCTAATCTGTCAGCATTGCCTTCTTCAACATGCAGTTGCAATGCTAATGAATTCTCTTTGAAAATGGAGCCTGTCAAAAAGACATGTTTTTCTCCTCATTACCTTGTCAGTCACAACGCTCTTTCCATCCCAAGCCCAGCCGCGCTTCGTGAAGTAGTTGACAGTGGCAAACTCAATCAAAGCGGAGAAGACGAAGGCGTAGCAGACGGCGATAAACCAGTCCATGGCAGTGGCATAGGCGACTTTGGGAAGGGAGTTCCTTGCACTTATACTCAGTGTCGTCATGGTGAGAACAGTGGTTACACCTGGAAATACACACAATGAAAATTATATTTCTTTTTTAAAGTCAGTTCTTAGGAAGTGCTTTAGGTTTCGGATTGTTTTATACCACACACATATCAGACAGCACTGTAATTCACAGATGTCATTTACTGTATGTTGCCTCTCTGTTCTTCTCAGAGAGTGGACTCTACTGTTTAACCCTTTTCAGAATAAGTGTTAGTCATACTGTCCTCTGTATCTTTACAGTATAAGGTTACTGTTAGCCTACTCCACCTTAATAACCACTGACCTTCAGTAATGCTTTAACTGCTCAGCAGGTTGGTTTGGCCAAAGGACACTGTTCATTCTTGACTTCTGTACATGTTTCTTTGTTGTTTTTTGGGCAGTCTTAGGTCACTGTTCTTATTTCCACTTGGCTTACAAATAACCCGAGAGTAGTTTATCCAGCTGGATTAAAAAATCACCCTCTAAGAAAAGTCTCCGCTTTCCACTTTATCCTGTTTTTCTACTGTACCCACAATTTGTCACCAACTTTTATTTCATTTGCTGTTTGATAAAATTGAAGTGAATTCCTCACGCCATCATGTATGTAAAATCCAACATTCATACACCTAAATTACATTAATACCATTGAGAATTGAGGCATTTCATTCAAGATACTGGTTTATTGTATATTTGGCATTTATTTTTGTATGAGAGAAGAAGAAGTAGAAGATGGGGGTCACTGACAAAGGCAGACACTTACCGAACACAGTCCTAGCTGGCACTGATTCTCTATTCAACCAGAAAGACACTTGGGAGAGAATGACTGTCATGATGCATGGGAGGTACGTCTGGATGACAAAGTAGCCAATCTTCCTCTTCAGATGGAAATGAGCCGTCATCACCGTGTATTCACCTGTGGAGACAAGAATCAGGGTGACTTTAAAGCACCACCACTGCAGCTACTTCCACTACCATTTATAATTTTACATTTGAGTACTTTTGATTACCTAATGTATTATTATTTTTGCATGAATGCACTCATACATACAGTAATGTCTGCTTTGTAAATATAGCACACCACCCCCTGTTAATATAGCCATCAGATGACTTAAACTCGTTTTGCATGCTTGCAATTTTCACCTCTGCATGAAAGTTACTGATTTCTATGACTTTTTGTCAAACTTTTGTATGAAATCTAGATTGTTCCCTGTTAATAACACCTGAATAGGACATTATCAAACCTTGTTACTGCAAATCTGCTTTTGTCTATTCAAGTTAAAACTTTATGACTAGAGTATATTCTTAATACTAAAAAATATATTTTCATTTAATTTCCCTCCACTTTGGTGATTCCCCTGTATTGTGGTCCTTGCCACTGCTAACAATACTATTCAATTATGAAGAATTGGACATGGTTAAAAAATAAGTTACTGTTGTTAAATAAGCATGAGCCACACTGATTTGTTAAAATTAAAGGAAAAATGACTATTAATGAAGGACTTCACTCTTCACACCAAAACGCTTGAATACTGACAGACATATACATAAACAATAGACGTAGATTAGACAGCCTGCTTCAGCTGTTAGCAGCACATATTTGATCAAATAATCCATCTATACATAGAAAAGTAGGCAGTATGATTTACTAGCCACCAAGCAAAGCCTAATAGCTGACAAGGCCGTGAAACAGTGCCAATGCTGCAGTAGCAGGCAGGCCTTTCCAAATGGAAGATATCTCAAAGAGAAGCCAAGATTAGACATGAGAAGAAAAAGATGTGTTACCCATGGCAACAGAACAGAGAAACATAGCTCATTTGCTGCGATTCTGAAACGAAGGCCTTGATACTCACTGCCACTTGGCAAGAGGAAGGTCCTTTTCAGCACTGGGAAGGGGGGAGGGGGTGTCAATTCCAAGAACTAATCCCAAAAGATTTTTTTTTTTATAGTACTGTAGTTGTATTGCCTACGTTTCTAGCAGTTATGTGAGGGCTAAACACACACACGCACACAAACACACTCACACACACTGGAATTTAGAGGAATTGAGTGCATCCTCAGTACCCTATGGAGCACTACATCTTCTGTAATTTAATTTGCATGCCAGCCCCGATGCCTGTGTTGTGGATGGGGGAGGAGGATGTACAAGCAAGGAAGCCACTGTATGTTGCTGAATTTCCTCTAGAGAAGTCTGTGATCGCTTCACTGACAGAGAAGACAGTAATTATAGCATGAAGATGATGATCGTGTAATGTTTCCTACCGATGTACACAGGGATACCTCAATCATTCAGGACACGCTGTACAGTGTCAACTGTCCGACGGAGGGCACAGACCCTCACACAGGGGACAGCAACTGGACTTCATGTTGGTTTATCCCTAAGGGATACCTGTTAAGATGTTAAGAGACTTTCTTCTGTTTTTATCATATAAACAACACCAAGTGAATTAAATGGGAAGAGTTCACTTGTAAATGCAGGCCTTTTCTGAAAGGCAAGATTAAAGAAACACACCTGCTGCACAGATCAAAATCTGTGCAGCAGAGAGCTTACATTAGACCCTCCCTGGCTGGTAAAAATATATGTTTTCAAACTCCACATCCCCAGTTTGTAACTTTTCTGGTGAAACGTGTTGCCTCCAAAGCCATGGTGAGATTACCTTGATGACATCTTCAGGGTCATTTTCTCAGAATTTAAGCTGACATTATACAACTGCTTTCATAGGTTGTAGTACTCCCCACCCCCAGTAAACTGATCTTTATGTGTAAAATTGGTGATGTGCCACTTTTACAGACCAATAGTTAAAGCTGCATTGATCATTTTTTAATAACTAATTCATTAAAAACTATTTATTTATAATCAATATTCCATATTAACAATGGATCACATGGCCACTTGTATGTGGAATTGCTTGTAATGACAAACCCGCAAAAAAAGATATCAACCAGCTCTGCAGCTCCTCTCAGCTCTAGAGAGCTTTTTAGCATCTTTCAGCTCATCGTTTTGGTTTTACAGCCAATAACTTTGCTGTTTCGGTTCATTCTCACTGTTTACATCAACGTCCCCTTGACTGTAGCAGGCATCTGCTTTCCATGAAAAAGCTCTACAAACCCACTGCATCGTACCTGCCGACAACCAAGTTAGAAGCAGACAAAGTTGTCTGGTGAACGTAGCGGAGCGTTTAGCAGCTAAAGAGACGGATATTTTTCTCAGGAGTTGGTGAACAGCAAAAACTGCTAAAAGGAGAGTGAATAGTAGACTTACATTAGCTAGTTCGCCAGATACACAAATCTAAATGAATACTAATGTTGCTCCATAACACAAGTTTGCTGCATCAACTTAACATCAGTTATTGCACGTTTCATGTAATTAATAATTACAGATTAATTATAATATATTCAGTATGTTAATGTTATAGAAAATGCTAACATGACATTACTGCTTGAGCAACATATATTCCACACTGTGTGTGTGTGAAGTAAAACAGTACTACATTTAGGTCAGTTCAGTCATGGTTCTTGTATGTGCTGTATTGTTGCATTTAAGCAAAGCATGTTTTTAACAGCAAACTGAAAGTGAGATTCATGGAAACTGGTACAGATTTTGCATGTGCTTTTAAGTAACAAGTTGAACATGACTGTATGACAAATAAATGTATGCCTGACGAGTGGGATTTTTGTAACAGTGTGTCGGTATGTTCAGAGGCTTATGCAAGATGTCCGTCCCTGTGAAGCCTGAGAGCACATTCATTCGTGCCAAATGACCTAGTTTGCAAGTACGCTACACCAAACACTGACACACTAGTAATGAATGATTAATGTAAAGTCAGCCAATCAGATAATGTGGAGTGACTAGTTAAACAAGAGGAACTGTCTGATGCCTTCTACCGAGGCATCATACACCACTTAACCTACATAGGAGCATTTAGTGCAGGAAAGGATATTCCTACTCAATGAAATTGAAGCAGGGATTCCCTTGATAGTGGAATGCAGTCACTGGGGAAATACTCCATACTGGTAATTGACACCTATAGGGAGCAGTGGTGGAGCACTTGGCACAGGTACGCACTTATACAGTCTGTTTTTCTGTGAAGCTGCAACACAGTTTCCATTGCCTGCATTTGAGTTCAGAGTTAATGGTAACATTAGGTTTGATTACTATATTATCAAGGTAAAGATCATATTAATATTACAGGAGGATCACACTTAGTTTACATAAATGTGGTATTTGATTGTGATATAAGACAGCAGGTGTAGTTTTGACTTTTTCAATGCTTTCTCCAAAACTACCCCGAAATATCTAGAAACTTCAGCATAAAAAGGTTTCAAGAATGAAAATTGGAGCAGCATGTGGAAAACAGAGGACTCACTGTACATGCTCAGGCACATAAAGAAGACATCTAACTCCACAATGATGCTTTGCAAACCACCCACTCCTGCCTCAACTTTATAGTTAAAGGCTGGAGGCGATAACCCCAAGGTCAAAATTCTCCACCGGGAACAAACTTCTCAAATTCTTTCACAAGCTTCAAATGTAACTCATTCTTTATATTCTCCTAAACCATGATACTCTTAATTCACTTTTCCACAGAGCCAACTCTCTCCAATCTTCTTAAAGGCCCATATCTGTGTATTTGCATGTTGTAGCCTATTTACTACAAATTAATTTAATTATTTTCATTAGTGTGGACCATTTTCCAAAGCATATAAGCATAAGCATATACGTTTCTACAAGCTGATTTTCATCCAGGACTGTCACAAACTGTCAAACTGGCTCTATTCAAAGTAGGAAAAACACATTTGTCGATCTTAAAAGATACAGCTAGATTTGAAAGATGGTTTGCAGTTGTGTTAAGTACATGCCATGGAGTAAAAACTGCACGAACACTGGTCTCCCAGTAATTATAGCACACCTACACATTTCCCTTCAGTATTATGATTGTCCTGCAAGAACTCTATTTCAAAAGCTTCTTCCATCGTGTTTTCTTCAACTAAGTAGTATTGCTAAAATTAGATCAGTGCTGTCGCCCAGAGAAACAGAGAATTGTACGTGCTTTTAGATGCTTCTCATCGACCACAACACTTTTTTTTTTAATCTGACTTAAATGGTGGCATTGTTCCAGACTGTATAAAATGCTGCAGCGAAGATGTTTACCATTATTATTATTATTTACTAATCAGGTCTTGTTCTGCAATTTTGCAACACTGTTGCTGTGTAAAGGTCATAACTCTAACGCTACAGACTAGTGGTGACCTGGGTCTTTCTGCCATCCCTCCTATAAGGAGCCTGCCTGGTTACATTGGCAGACTAGTATAATTCTTTGCATCAGTTGTTTCCCAAACTTTTTGGCCTACAACTCCCTAAAATGAAACAGTGTCTACTAGGGCTGTCCCTTAATAGTCCACCAAACATTAGTCCAGGAAAACAGTCTTAGTCGACTGGTTGGTTGATCGCAGGGAAAAAAACCTCAAACTCCATTCGGGAGCTGCGCCTTGTCAAAATGGGGAAATCTAAAAGTGTGGGATCGTTTTGATACACTGAACATTATGAATCACTACCACTTTTGCTGCCTTGCTTCGTGCATGTGCTTGTAAAATATATATTTTAAAGGCTTATTATAAGTTACTGTGTTGGTGTTACAAGTTCATAAGTTGTGTGATGTTTTTAAATAAAACGACAAATTGTTCATTCTCCTTGCTGGTTGTTCCATCACATTCAGAAACATTTCTGCTTTTGCTAGTGTCGTTAATGGGCGGCTCACTTTGTGTGTGAGTGCTTGTAAAATTTATATTTTAAATGCTCATTATTACCATTTTGAATTTCTCTGTAATATAGCACAGTGTTAACAAAGTTACTTATAACTTTCTTTCCCAGCCGTGGAAATCAAACCATTTTCTGATGCCTCCCCCTTACCCATAGAGTGATTTCCCCCTTCAAACCTCTCAGTTTGTTTCATTTGAATAACAGTATAATAAGGTCTGAAGAGGAAAAACTATCCAGTATTTATCCGAAAAAACAAAGAGAAATTCTACAAAATTTTTAGTTTTTTTTTCTTCTTTCCCATCCCTTTAATCATCTTTAATCTCTCAGATTTATCTTGTGACACCTCCACTGCTTTCACTTCTGAAGCCCTGTATCTCTCATGTTTCTTTTTCAAGCTTGCTTGGTGACTTCTGTTTCTGATAAAGTGCAATATAAGTACTTTATGATTAGTTTATGCTTATGTTACCATGGAAACATGCATTGTCACCATGGCAACATGTAATGTGTTAAATTGTGTGTCTGTTGAATTTGGCTCAACTGTCAGGTATATTTTGAGGTTGTTCGAGGTTCAGTTATTCTTACTCCTTAACTCACATTATTATTATCATTGTTATCCATAATAATGACACAACATTTCTTTTGCTTTGGCTTCAGTGATAAGCAGTTATGTAGCAGATTAACTACGTATCGCATGATATTGTCAGGCATCACCCTCTGCTGTGTCAACTGACAGTTAACCAACCACAACCACAGAAATCACATCTCACTGCACTGATCTGGAGGCCTATTTAAAGACATTCACATTCACTATGTACGCTGACGTGTGCTTGCTGCTGTTACTGCCGCTCCACTGTACCCAGCCTCCACCTGCTTTGGTTCTGCTCTGTTTGTGCACACCCTGCAGGGTGTTTACTTCTAAATTAATAACCACTGGGGGATTATTTGCAATGGTCCCTGCATGTTATTTATCACTCTGCTAAGTATTTCATTCGCTATGATGTATTGCCACAGCAGGGAGCCTTACGTAGAGGAAACCATAGTGCCGTGTCATTTTGTATTTCCATTTTTATTTACTGTGTGACATGATAGTTCCCAACAGAATTAAACTTAAAACATGGGAAATTAAAGGTAAACAACACAACGTAGATGGCAAACTCCTTATCCTAAGCAGCACCAGCAGCTGTCTTATTTGAAATATAGAATCACCTCAAAGGATGCTGTCAAATATTAACACACATCTGTTTGTTTTCCAATCACTTTCAGCGGACTCTTATTTTTTTATCAGTATATTTCACTTTAAACGTAAAAGAGAAATGTTTTTTTAGCAATTTGTTTAACAAACGTAATGCTATCTCAGATAATAAATTGCACTATCCAGCCCATAGGCTGTATAAAAGAAGACCCAAACCTAAATCCAACGACAGATACAGTAGCATCCAGGACCAGTTTCCACACAAGGGAAATACAACACTGAATGTGCTATGGGGGTACGGGGCTTTGACCAAACGGGGCTTTGACCAAAAAAGGGAAGTAGTTTTGGAAAGGCAAAGAAAAAGAAACCACCCTCCAAAGTCTTTAAATGCTGTGTATCTCTTTTATTAGTCCCCCCTGCACACCGCTACAGCACATTGCAAAATCCAAAGCCTGACTGTAGTATGGATCGTAAGCTATGACTGGACTATCAGGGATTTAGTGAATGGTCAATAAAATAAAGAAAAAGAATCAGCCTTTTTACTATCTTCACTTTCCATCGCATGCTTAAAACTTTTTCCTACGCTGCTCCATGAGTCCATGTTTTAAACTAGACTCAACCAGAGTTAATTATCCTGGCCACTAATAAGCTTGTCACTGTTGGATTCGCTTGCTAATGTCCCCTGCAGGTCCATTTGAGTGAAATGCCACATTTTCAATACACACCAAGTTATTCACTTTCTGAGCCCAGAACATAGATTTTCTTTGTCATTTCATGCACCACTGCACCTTTGAGAGACATTCCTGTGTCTTTGGGCACCAACATAAGACACTTAAATCCCTGAAGAACACAGCAGCTATTCTTCTCTCCTGGAGCTCCTCTGTTAGTGTCTCTGACAGCTACAGCAGACAGATGTGCTCCCGTATATTTAGTTTTGCACCAGCATCTCTCATCTGTTTTTATTGACATCCATTTAAAATCCATCCGGAAATCCTGAAACAATTGCACTGCATTTGAATGTTTGCCCATCTTTGTTCTCCAAAGGGGGGGTTATAAAGTGGAAAATCTTGTCTCAGCAGCAGCTCACCTGTCATGCTGGTTTTGGGTCTCCAGGCCATGCTACATGCAGATGAACAAAATACAGAACAAAGTAGGGAATTCAAGAAGCATGACTGCCAAATCCCTGTTTTGTCAAATCTTTGTCATACAGAGGAAGCCAGAACAAATGTCTCTCTGCAATTTTCAAGCCAAGTAAAGTGAGTAACAAAAAGACAAAACTTAGCAAAGCGTTTCACAGCAAGCTGCAGCCGCCTCCTGCAACATGTAGGAGGTGGACGAGTTCAACATCCACCCAAACAAGCATAAAATCTTCACAGTTTGGTTTTCACACTGAAACTGTTTGGAACTGAGATGATAAAGATATTTAAGTCCCTGTTTCAACCAAACTAAGCGGGTCGAAGCTATAGATGTCATCACAGCTTTCAGGTTTGCACTGTGTTTGCATGGGTTTTGTATTAGAAACAGCTATTAAATATCCACATTTTGCAGCATTCTAGCTGGCAACTATCTGGCAAAACGCATTTTAGGAGTGTGGCTTCGCAAGTATTTGTAAATACCAACTCTAGGGTTTCTTTTCTATTTGTGAGACATTCTATAAGCTAGAGGAACATTTACTGCAGAGGGCGGAGGTCAGTGGGAGGTGGAGGAGTCATGAGTTGGATTAAATTCCCTTTCAACTTCTACTAGACCTCCACAAAAGCTTACCTGTGCTCGATTTGATAGTTTCCTGTCCGACCGTTTGTCCAAGCAGGTCATACTGGTTCAGGCGGGAGCTTTCTCCTTCTACCACCACGGAGTCGGAGGCATTTCGAGTCCAGGCATAAGTCACTTCTGAGATTGTGTAGGCATCTAAAAGAAAGAGAAGAGGATAAACCCATAGGGGATAAATCTGGGGCAGCCGCAGCTATTGATGATTTTTTGAGAAATTATTTCAGTGACCCAAATGAAAAGCCCCCCATTACATCGTGTTTGAAGCTGGGTTTCTAGAAAAGAGAATACTGTGGAGAGAAAAAAATCTCTCAGTGGTTGAAGATGAAACTCGTAAAACGCCAACAAGCAATTGATGCTCTGTGACATTTGCCCTTTTCAATCAGTCACAGCATATACTGAATATGAAATTTGAAAGCGTGTCTGCTAACCTAAGAATATCTGATGAAACAGAAAAACAAATTTTCTTTCCTCAATATACAATTATTAAAATATTCTGCCAATCATGTTATGCTACAGATCGTTGTATTGTTGCAACAGGCTAAGAGATTAATGTGAAATCTGTAGGTCACCACATAAATGTACTGAAAGCAAATGGGACATTTAATTTATGTGAGAAGTCACAGCATTTCAGACATGATCCACCATGTACTGATGCTCTGATCATCCCTTGTTTTTAAACCAATATCTTAAAAGCAGCTTAAAGCGAAAAGATCTTCATCCAAATGTTCAGAAGCCATGGCAATAAAATAGTGATTAAAACAGATTTAAATTCACAAAATAAAATATTTGGATGAGTTTAGAGTCATTTTCCCCATATCTCCTGTTGACATTTCCGCTCAGTCCTTTATCTGTAAGTTAATCTATATCTATCTATCTATCTATCTATCTATATATAGATAGATAGATATAGATATAGATATCTGTTGAATTGCTACATATTTTGTTACTTTTGTACTGCCAGAAAAACAGAGCCATGCATTCCAGCTTCACTCGGTTCTTAGGCTGCTCTCTTGCCAAAGAACCAGTGAGGAGAAAAAAGAAAAGAAAATTGCATTTTACTTAAAGGTCCCTCAGGCACTACCATCATCAGAGTTACTCACAGCTGCCAAATTTTAGTGGACAGGAATGAAAGTCCATGGGGAAATCCTCCAGATGCATTGGGCACTCTGCATGCACAGTTAACCTGCATCCAATTCACAGAAAATTAAGGAGACTTTGCAAATGCATGAAAAGTAAACAGCACAGATTAGGCACGTCTCAAAAAGAAAAGAAAAAAGAAAATCTCACAAGCCTCATGCAATATTCAAGACGCTTCCCATCTGTAATGCCTTGAAACAAAAATAATTTATCTTAACTGTAATCAGCAGAGCAATGTAAACAAGATACTGCAGAGACCAGCAGAAATCAAAAGTCTAGTGTGTGTCCATGGTGGGATTGAAGGTTAGCTATTTGATAAGAATCTGCAATGTATGCAACTGTACTATTATAAAACACTATTCAACCACTGTGAAATAACTTGCAATATTTTATCATTCAAATTGATTTTCTTGAAATGCATGTTGACAAAAGGATTACTAAGTTCCATGAAATAGGATGCATGAAGAATACATTTGAACAAATGGGATTCTGTCTCGCTCCTGGGCGTACTTCTATAAGGATATCACATGGTTTAGCAAGTGTTCTGTCCAAGTCACTTCAAGTCCTCTTCAAGGAGTAGTTCAACATTTTGGGGTATAAGTTATTTGCTTTCTTGCAGAATTACCTGAGAAGATCAATACCAGTGAGTCAACCAGCTAGCCTGGCTCTATCCAAAAGTAACAAAATCAGCCTACCAGCACCTCTAAAGCTCACTATTTAAGATGCTGTATCTTGTTTGTTTGATTTTTATTAAGTGCCGGACTGTTAAGGTAAGCGGCTGGCTGTAGCTTCATATTTAACATACAGACATGAGGGTGGTGTCAGTCTTCTCATCTAACTCTCAGCAAGAAAGCAAAATGTGTGTTATGTGTATTACCTTCAGTGTCAAACTATTCCTTTAAATCCATCTCAGCACATTGAACATAAATACAACATTGTGACTTTTTCTTCAGACGTGCTTCTGGCACTTGAATTACCTCATGGTGTACAGCAGTGTCCCATCATCTTTGATCCTCAACAGTTTATTAGGCATGGTCATGTTATGAGCCACAGACTTTTTCCCATTGTGGAAGAAGGTGTCCGGAGTCCAGATTTTACTTGCCATCAGGTTGTTAAGGGGCAAAATATTCATTGGTCCATGAAATTTCAACCTCTCATCCTTCCAGCTTTGGCGGAAGAAAACGTCTATGGTGTACTCCTGCGGGCAGAGAGGATAAATGAGTAAATTAATCAAAGTGTAGTCCTATTTCTGCTGAAAAAAAAGTTAAATAAACACAGGGCACTTTCCACTGCCCTGTTTTGTCAGAGCCTACAAGCAGCAGCACTTCATGATTGACTTCACCTGCCACTTTAAAACCTGGGCACTGTACAGCTTTCTCTATTTGTCAAAGCTCCATCAAGGTGAAGCCGGCGCTCTCCGTGTTCCTCTCGGCTCTCTGAGCCGATGTTTTCCTAAGCTGGCTCTGAGGCCAAGACAACCCCTTGACCTACAATCCTCTGTTGTCAAAAGAAACCACACACAAGGAAGGATTTAGGGCAGAAAGCACTGCACTGTGAAATATGCGTACGTGTGAGAGTGTGTGCGTGTGATCATGTGATTCACACACAGCAAGTGTGAGTGAGAGGAAGATAAATTTTTTTTCTTGTCACAGTTAAAAGGCCTCTGACATTTAGATCTGGGAACACTGAAACTGTCTAATGACTTTCTTTTAGGGTATAGCAACTCTTACAGTAAAAGGATCCTTCTGGTTTATTCCAATTACAATGTGCGTCTAGTTTTCGTAGCTGTGGCCATCTTCGGTTGTGATAACATTTTATCCACTAAAGTCATTTATGAGAACAAGGCAGGAAATATGAGCAGTCAGATGATCAGACAAATTGTAAACAAGCAAAGTTAACATTTTAACATTTTATTTGAAGTGAAAATGAACGCACCGTAAATGTCAGTAATAATCCCTCATTAAAACACAGTTTGGTAGGTCCAAGTTGAAAAGGAAGTTGGTTTGTAAACTGTGATGTATGTTTAAGTCAGATAGTTTGGATATAATCTTACAGTTTACTTTGTTTTCCCTTCCAAATGATTGTGGTCAACCTGAGGGTTAGTTCAAAGGATATCTTCTGTGATATTTTATATTTTTCTTATTGTCAACAAATCCCATGAAAAGACCAAAACCAACAATGAATGTATCCTACGAACAAGTATTGGCTGTGTAGCTAAAGCCGGATATTGATTATTACTCCGTGCCATAGAGCTCTGATTTGGTCCAGAGATGGTTAAAAATACATTAATTGGCCACACTGTTGCACTGGGTAACATGTTCCTCCATTATGGTCAACATGAGCGCTGTTGTTTATTTTGAGTCTATCCCACATATAATATCCTGCTGCCATGAATACTCACTGGAGCATCAAATGTGTATTAATCCGTAACTGAAAATAGTCCCCCCAACAAATCCTTTTTTTCCTGTAGTTTGAGTAATGTTTTCTGCATTGACTAGCTGTTTTAGAAAATGACTGAGCCTTTATATATTTGTGAGCTGTTTTTAAAGATTTATGTCTTACAGTAGGGCTGAGTGCCACAGACAGGGTAGCGAAGTCGCAAAGTATTGGGAGAGTGATGACTCCTGCTGTTATTCAGCAGCATCTGTGTGCTACCATGCATTGCAGTTAATTGTTGGGTAGTATGCTGATTAGTGTGTCCTGGTGACACCTGTTTGCCATGTTGCCATGCCTGTTTGCTGGTTCTGTATCTCACTCCTTCTCCCTCTTCTTTCTTGCAGGCACACTGCCAGTGGTGTGAGGACGGCAGCGTTACCTCAGTTCCTCTACCATTCCTATACCGTTCCTATACCATATTAAAAAAATAACTGAAATGTGTGACGGGAGACACACATTTTTTCATATGGTCAGTTGAAAATAAGAAAAATAAAGAACATCTCCAGACCTAGTGTAGCCTGATTGTCTGACGGCTTGTGATTTTTTAGTGATGTTGCAGCATCAGCCACTGACTTGAGTATACTGCAATGATTGTGAGTATAATGGAATAATAATATATATAATATATAATTTGCTTTAGGCTGCTTTTAAAAGGAATGATGGCTCAAACTATGACACTAAGGCCCAAGTTGTAATAAAATGGAACGATCCATTAAGGCGTGGTGTTACTAAAAGGGCGACACCTGGTATGTTCCAATGTATAAAACTGTAGCCGAAGACAATCAAGCACTTTTGCCTCTAATTTTAAAGATACCTTTGACATCTGTTTGGCTAATGCTCTTTTGAAGCTAAATACAGTATTTCCTTCTTCTTCTAATCATTTTTCCTTCATTTTTCCAACTTTGGTTGTCAGCAGACCTCCTATAAATCCAATAAACCCTATTAAGAGGCCACCTCAGCAATCAGCTGAATTGCTCCACAGTATCCGAATAAATCAATCAGGTCAGAGGAGAGTATTTTAAGCTGTGCAGGACTAGGAACTATAATAAATCATATATTTTCAGCCTTGTGCTCTATATTCTATCAACACAATGCTAATTTGACTTATTAATAAATCAAATTATAATAATATATATAATTTTTCAAATCTGAATATACATTTAGATTTTTTTTACCCCATGGATTTTTTAATTTTGACATATTGGTGGTTTATTTCTTTGGTAATAAGCTACAGTACCAAGTAATGACCTCTGCCAGTGAAATTGAAGGAGATGATGTTTTCATCCCTGTCAGCTGTTTGTCTGACTGTCCATCTGTTTGTTTAAAAAGAGACATCAGTAACGATTTGGCTGAAATTTAGCGGACAGATCAGATGTGGGTGGTGATCTGGATCTGGGATTTCCGCCATGAGATAATTTCTATTTTTTTAGTCTTGACCATTTATTATTCTGTGTCCGAGACATGTTCCTGCATAAGTGGTTGTTTATGTTAAGCTGAGTGCCTTCTACTTTACATATCTTTCAGAGGCCTCTGCATTGAACTTCAACATCATAACTGTTAAATCAATAGATCAATCACTTGGAAAATGGGTCTTCAACAATAGAAGGGAAGCTGATGATATGATGTGAAGGTGGGCGCATGTTTCAGAATGATAAACAGGAAAGCCCAGGATAAACAAAGGACTGACTTGAATAACAAGAGGACTTTCAATAATTTATAAGATTAAAATTGTCAGATGAATAGACAACGTGCTCTAGTGTGGAAAACTCGTCCCACTTCAGTATTATGCTGTGTGTGGGGAGAGAGAGGGAGATGATGCAATTATAAAAGGAGGGAAAGCCATAATGACACTAAAAATAAAGCAAAAGAAGGATCTTTTCTTCCTTAAACTTTGTATGAACAGCGAGTGCAAAGCCATCATCTAGAGTGGTGTTGTTACAGAGGCAAAGACGTGGGTGAATAATTAAACACAATAAATATATGTCCAATATCTGCTCTCACCATGTCTGTATCTGAAACTGGTCCAAAGCTGGTGACGTAGATGTTTGTCTTCACCTCAGTTATCCTGTCTGGATGAGACACAACAAGTAGAGACATCAAAACACCAAAGGGGTAAAAACAAAGAGTTAAATGGCATTGAATGTGGGCATCTGGGATAGGTTTTTACCTAATTGTCGACAAACGGTTTTCTGACAATTTAGTTTCACAGCTTTTTGTTCAGGTAAGGAAATCTGCTTTAGTTTTAATTGTTTTTAGGAGAAAACAGAGGTAAATTGAGGTGTAAATTGGGTTTTAATGGGATTGAACAAACTATGTCTAAATTATAATCCTTCCACAAAATAAAACCCCATTTTTAATACTATTTACGGTCATTTTTCCCCTCATTGTAATGTAATGTATAATGTATGTTTTGCTTAAGTCATTTTCATTGTTAGTGACGGAGTCAGCCATTCCGACACGGGATTACCTTCCTACGCACATTGGCCTTTACTGTCCTACAACCTTATTAGAGTTGAATTAAGTTACTTAAATTTACCCAACTTTTCCTACTGCTGTTACTTCACATTAAAAGCCTTCAACTGGCATAACAAGGAGAGAGCTGTTGCTGAGCTTCTTCATTTTATTTCTTTTCAAAGTCATTTGTTAGCCAATCAGATGAATTGTGTACAAACCTGTGCGAGCCAAGTCATAGGCAACTCTTATAAGATTACATTTGGTGAGCCCCACCAACATGTAAGCTATGAATTTAAGCCTATAAAATTTGTCCTAAATGTTCACACTGATGTGACAGATAGGAAAAGCAAAGTCTCACATGCTTCCTATACAAGTGATAATGCACTACTGCATCAGCGCTGCTGCATCAGGTCCATTTGCTTTCTCTACACTCAGTCTCTTTCAATAATTACTGAAGCTCAATCTCTCATGCTTGGTCAATTCAAAAAGCTTTCACGTTTTACTCTATACTCTGTACTACACAGCAAACAGCATCTCACATACAATCTAAAGACATCATTACTCCTCAGTAAAGTGCTCTCATGCATGGCAAGGGGAGCCGTCATTCTCTTCCCTGTAACATCTCATAATAAAACTTTTTTATTATGAAAATGCTTTCTTATTTATAAGGTAATGTAAATCAAGAGGAAGTAGCAGGCTGTTGGTAATAGGAGCAATCCATTTAGCAAGATATACGATGGGGTGCACTTATTTATGTAAACCAGGCCTTTGTATGTGAATCAGACTGATTTACAATGATCAGGTTTTTACTGTGGTTCACAGAGGCCTCCATTAGTTTGATTTATTTAAAGAGAAATGTTATTTGTGGAGGCACACATGAACCACCGTCTCAGTAAAAAACATATTTGACACTAAACGCAGACCTACTGTGATGCTTCGTCTTGTAGAAATCACTTATCACTGGGGCGTGCTGTACCTTAATGCGGTGAACTTCTCAATGGCTGATCGTTCACTATTATTTCTTTTGGCTAACACACAATGTTGGCCATTTTGTTGTGTTGTCTGAATGTCAGAGCTTATATACCGGAGATGAATTATACCACAGTGCAATGTAAAATGTAATATAAGATCTATGATCACTATCCGAGAGCTGACTACTATCATGCATTGTGATGATAAAAAATAAGGTCAATTTTGACCACTAAGAGATTTTTTATTTTGCCATCTGACACTCTTTTTAGTCCTCTATATAGACTTCCACCTACAGTATAGTGAGTAGTGACTTAGTACAGCCAAAGCTTAATGCCATGAAAAGTGAATGAAAAGATCAGTTATTGTTTACTTGCAATTACTCTATCGTTTTGTGGGTTTTCATAAAATTATTAACCTATTCTGTATACTGTTTTCTTGAAATATGTTGGGGGTTCCAGAGCATTGCTTTACTGTTTTGCTTTATGCTGATTTCTGTTTATTCTGTATATTCAAATTAGAATTTACCTCTTTTACTTTCTGAAGGGTCTTTTGCTGTTTTTGGATTTTTATTGTCAATGTTGCTGTCGTTGACTTTACCCAGATAATTATCTTTACATTTGTATTGGGTGTGTTATAGGGAATTTACTTGAATAGCCCTGAAAAATATTTTTCTCTTCCCTTGCCTTAGTTGGTCCCATGGATTGGTCAGTGTTCTCTGTAAATCTGTGTATATACAGTATATATGTATATGCAGGCTTGTTGTCATTTGTTGTATGAAATGCATGACAAAGGTTTACTGACCAATACATAACAAAACACATAACTATTCAATCAATTTACCATAAGTGTCGACAGTCCGCGGGAATTGTTTGAGTTATATCACAGCATAAAAAAACCCCCACAAGAATAAACAATGAAGTGAAGTCTGTAGAAAATCAAATCCTCCACCACATGACAGCTCTGGTCCATTTACATTGCATGAGAGGAGCAAATTTACAAGCAAAACCAACCATATTTGTAGGCTACAAATGATGCATTCTCCCAGTAGCAGACCTAGAAAAGCACAGCCCTTGGGAAAAATACATCTTCTATTTAAAAATACCCAGAGTGCATTTAATGCCCGAAGATGTTAGAACACTTATATATAGGAACAAGGACAATAACTAAAGTTCAGTTATTCAGCAAGAACAGTCATAAACATGTGTTTTTCATATAATCTGAATCATATGGTACAGATGGCCCTTCTGAACCATGTTTAATTGGTCAGACGAAACCTGCCTGTGCTAGGGGACAGAGCATCCCGCTGTGCCACTATCCAAATGTCAACTCTTGCCAGTTTGGACAAAGATAAAGAGCATCAGCAAAAACCCAATTTTGGACTGCTGGATGGGTCAGTGAATGACATCAGTCCAGAGAAATTAAATCTTTATGAGGCAATCCTGATTTGAATATGGCAATCATAAGTCATACATTTTAATAAAATAATACTAAAAAACTTGCATGAGCAGCAATAGTCAGCTTGACACCAAAATCATTACTTACAGAATCAATTAATCAAAACAGGATCCAACCAAAAGGCATCACAATATCACCAACATTAACATTCATTTGGACTGGCCACTTGACAAAAGTCCAATATTCACTTTTCTCTCAGAAATGTTTTTAGGGAAAACGGGGCTCATGAGAGCAGTGAGACTGAACCAAAACAACAAAGTTGCGGGGCCAAAAAATAAATAAATAAAATAAACACAACTTCAGGAATGGGTGATAACTATCTGTAAATGTGTTATTAAACAATATTGTTAAGTGCAGCTTTAATTCCTTGTTACAGTTGAATGCAACTTTTACATCTTCTTTAAACAGATGCATGGATGGATGCTTTTCACCATGTGAGGAGCTTACTTTGTATTTTCATCTTAACTTGGAGAAGTAACCAACAACATTTATTTTTCATTTCAACAGCATCAGTTGGATTTTGACATAAAAATCTAGCTTGGAGCAGCTTTAAAGCTGGGACATACTGTAATGTATAGCTCTGAGCATGAAGTCGTAGTTAGATGACAAATTTTTGGGGTGGAAAACAAATTAGTTGCAGAAGTGTGAATATGAACAGAAGTGAGCTGCCTCGCAGTCACACTAATGATGATGTGGGAGCAACTGTGCTTTCTGCATTCATTCTCGGCAACCTGGCTTGATTTCAGTGACAGTGACAGAAACCAATTGCTGCATTTCAAATGAGCTTGGTGATGCTTCAACACTTGAAACAGACGAC
The DNA here is from genome assembly GCA_031216445.1 of Lateolabrax maculatus. NCBI lineage: Eukaryota > Metazoa > Chordata > Actinopteri > Acropomatiformes > Lateolabracidae > Lateolabrax > Lateolabrax maculatus. The sequence continues at coordinate 21,057,946 of CM062206.1, forward strand.
AAATATGAAAAATAAATGCTGGATTAAACTTGTTAAGTTTACAATTTAGTCCACAGCAGTTACATTATAGGATCTATATTTGAAAAAAATAGCTGTGTTTGCTTCTGAAAGCAATAGGCCTGTTTAGCCATCAAATCACTGTGGCTATATTGTATTTTATATAAATAAATACAAAACAAATGTGCGGCCTAAACCCACACAGTAATTCATTCATTGTTGAAATGATTACATTTGTTTTTCTCTCCCCTGAAACCTTCTAGTAGCCCCAAGGGGACACGTGGGTTCATCTTGAAAACCTCTGGCCTAGATTCATCTTTTCCATCTTCATCATTTGTTTATCAGTGCAAGCTGTAAAATGTTTCAGCTCACATCTCTTGTTCACCGCAATATGACACAGCAGAGTGCTCATCGGGATAGATTTAAATGTTGCACAGTTGGAAAAAAACATCTAACTGCTCAACTCAGTGTTCAACCTCGATATGGGATCATCATACACTAACATTTTGTGTACAGTCTGTATGGTAACAGCCCTATAATTGATTCTACAATGAAAATTTAAATTTTGTATTTTGTCTGAAATTGTGTCTGAGAGTGTTTTTCAGGCTGTAGTTTGTGGTTTTGTTATAGTGGGTTGATTGATTTCCATTACACAGGTGTTGTTGTTATTTTGTCCACACCCAGTAGCTGTCCTTAACTGCTGTTTTCTATGGATAGAATTGAAAAATATTTAAGAAGAGTTAAACAGAGACGTGGGACAATAGAGTCTCTAAGTCCAATGACTATGGGGGAAAATACACTTTGTAAAACACTTTTTTTTGGTGACACAATACTTGAACCATGAAAACTGTCAAAGAGACTGACTCGGTGTCCCTGAATATACTGTATGTACTGTATCAGTGAACACAGTCATGCGGCTGTGATGAGGCGCTTTTTTCCATTATAAATGTGTTATAAACCAAGGTCCGGTGAAGCGTTAACATGTTTTTCCCACAGATGTGACATATATATCTAATGTGTCTACAATGTGGAAAATTCCATCTGATGTTATTTTTCTGCCTTTAGACTGAATTTTGCACCATGATGTTGCACCTGTGTACATTAATGGGTACAGTATGGTACTACCGTACATCACGAGTGTTGGGGCTGAATCTGATGAAAATGTATGTCCTCATGGTACTGTAAGACACTTCAGATGAAAGTGCCTAGTTTATTTTTTATTTAAGCATTTTATTTCAGACCACTGATCTCCCCTACGTCTGTTTTTAACACGATGGCTTTTTCAGAGCTCTCTGTTGTGGAGGTGGAGAATCATGTAATTTGTTGGTGAAAATCAATATAGTTCTATTGATTAAATCCTATAAATCTCCAAAGGATGACAAAAATCTTGTCAAGAGTACCAGGGACAAATCAAAAATGTCAAGAAACATACTCTATTTTATATAGCTTCAGTGTAGTAATAAGACAAACATGTATGCTTTTCCTACACAGTAAATAAGCACTACTCTAGGTCCAGTTGTACAGACTGAGCGCTGCAAAGCTAAAGGAGGTCTGTTCCCCATATGCCAGCTCCTGAGCTGGGCTGATGGCCCCAGGAATTTGAATTTCAAATGGCACCAAATCCTGAGGGAGGAGCTCAGCTTTGGGGTGAGGGGCCAGCTGGAAATGAGATGCCAAACATGGAGGATGATGCGAGAGGTGAGGATGGAGAGGGAAGCACTGTAGCACACTGAGGCCACAGGAGAAGATGAGATTCTCATCGACACACAAAATGTACCTTCTTCTGCTGATAGTGGGATGTGAAAAATACTGAAGCCTATCTTGCTTATAAAGCTTAATCAAACCTCTTTAACAAACCCCTCAGATGCTCAGGAAACTTGATGGCTTTAATGGCTACATTTAAACAAAAAAACGCAAAAAATCTAGTCTATATTTTATATTACACATTGTATAGTTATATTTTATTATCAAATATTTCATTTTTAGATTTTCTTAGTGAACATTTCCAACATGTAGATTTACTCAAATCACAACACACAATACCACAACTTCCATGGAGCAATGACACCCAGAGCACAAACACTCATGTAAAATGAATATATATATATATATATATATATATATATATATATATATATATATATATATATATATATATATATATATATATGTGTGTGTGTGTGTATGTATGTATGTATAAATGCACACAAAGCTGCCAGATACACCAGAGGGTTGGGGGCGTGAAGGGGGTTTCAAGGAACATGTTTCATGTTTTAATGCAAATTTTCATTTAATGTGGGGAACAAAACGCTTTCATATTCAGACTCAAAACGTCTCCTAGATGACCTCTTGAGGAGTACTTGCGTTTTTCAAGCTTGAGATATGCCATAACATTCTTTTACCCCTAAGTGTAGTGGTGGCTTGGTGATTTCCATTGAATCAACACTAACCATTGTGCCAATAATGACAGGCTGTGCACCTCAGATTGCAACCTCTCCAAATATTGCAATTTCTGGGTCAGGTCACAACTAAATCAATCAACTTTCAGTGCTACGTTTTACTCAAACTGCTACTTTAATAATATATAATCCAAGAAGGTATGGAGCGATGGATGAAATAAAGAACCAGTGAATAAAATATAAGAATTCTTAGTCCCATTTTACTTTACCATCACTTCAACTGTGTCTCTACAGTCAAACTAGCATTACAACCATGCAGCATAAACACTGAAACAACATAAATCACGTCTGAGGTGTAGTTCTGCACCAACAGTTTATTTCCTCCAATATCTGACAGATTCAGCAGGCATTTCCCACAAAAACTCAAGCGAGTATATAGCCCTCTGCGGGGTTAAATGTGGCCAGTTTGGCTGCTGTTACCTTCCAGGAAGTGGAGTGAGTGTTATATAACCTAAATGTTTTGTGCACGAGAGTGTTTGTCAGTTTATTCTTGAGGGGACTGCTGACAAAGGTTATCTGTACTACAAAAGCTGATGTTAAATGAATTGTTCTCACTCCAAATGAGTCATCTAGTGTTTAAAAATGCGACACGTGCTCTTTCATAATAAATGGGAGCACAAATTCATTCAAATGAGGAAGTTAGATAGTATTATCTAAAAAGGGCGGATATTAGACGATAAAGATCGGTACATCCAATGATCGTAGATCATTTCCTTACCCCCAAGACCAGGCCGCAGACGGTTGTCATATCCATCCAGCAGGCTGTCCAGGATCCGTGTGAACAGGGTGATGTTGGTTTTAAAGGCATCAGATGTGGCATCGGCATTCACTGACCTAGTCGACAGACACACATCAACAACACCATGAATTGTAGCTCCAACTAACAGGAATCTGAGTACATTTTAAAAGTATCGAGACCCATAATTCTGTTTTTCTCAGAGGCCTGATTTATGTGGGGGAAAAGGGGGGGGTCGGTATTATCTGGCAGACTTCATACATGCCCACACAGACACACACACACACACATCTACACATTGTTTCTCAGCCACATGGATGACCCAGTTCAAGGCAGAACATTTGTGAGCCATCTGATCTTGGAGCCAAAACACAACTGAATATGCAAATGTAATCAGAGCTAGAGATTCATGGTAAATAAATTCAGATAAGGTCCTACATTAAAGCTAATCACCACCGTCGACAGCTCTGGTGTAACAGCTTCAGGTTATGGGCATATTTTCCTTTAGGCAGAGAAGGCCAATGTATATACAATATTAATCATTTTTCACATCTGGGTATTTTCTGTTTGGACCACAGTCCTCTAATTAACACCAGGGAAAGTGTTGGATTAATGTTTAGGCTCTGTTAGCGTCGCATCAGAATAAGCACAAAGTTAATCATCGTCCAACCTGCGTTAGCGTGTGTAGGAAACCTGAGGTGGAGAAAATAACTTCAATGAATAAAAATAAAAATAACATCAATAAACAGCAACATACCGTGTTTGTTTCTGGTTTTAAATGTTAGAAAACTTCAATTAGGTTCGGAATAATGCGTTGAACGCTGACAGGAGATTTTCCTGTTCTTCCCATTCTGCCAAAGTGGTTTGAAAAGGTCTTTTACGCAGCAGCCATTTTGACTTGTTACAGTAGGAAAAGCCCAGATGTCACTAATAGCATTAACGATGGCTCTGCTCTCTTCAGGTGTCCCAGTCAGCCATGACAGTCTGTCAGTGAGCCGCCGTGCACAACACCAGGACCCTGAAACTGAAGCAGCTAAATGGAATTCAGCCATCTTTAATTGATTTTTTTACACCTTTGTTTTTCCGACTGTGACATGTCAAAAAGTCTTGAAAAAAAAAGCCTACAGCCTTTAGCACTAGACAGGATGGCAGTCCCAGACAAGTTCTCAGAATCTGTTAGTCGGTGGGGACATAATGGAGCCTCCAGGGGGATTCAGTGGCCTTATTAAAATTGCCTCTCACGTGTCTGACTTTGGCTGTTTCTTCCTTTTTTTTTTTCCAGCTGTCCTCGGTGTGAGCAGCTGACCTGAACTGTCACTCTGGCCAATATCATAAGACACCTTTACACCTGATGTGATAATGTGAGATGTCCTCTGATAACGCAGCCTCTCGCTGAGTGCCAGGCCTGGTGGGCTAGACACATTTTCAGACATACCCACTATTGTTCTTTTGCATTCTTTTATATTATATTATATTTATATTTTTTTATTTTACATATATTTGTAAAGACAATTTTTATCTTTGATTCTTGACTTTTACTCTTCTTTGCACTCTTGTTACTGTTTGAATATTGTTTTGTACCAAAACAAGTAGGCAAATTCCTTGTATGTGAAAAACTAGCTGGCAATAAACCTGATTTTGATTCTGATATTAATGGTATTCCTCTTGAAAGAAAGTTCATTTGCTCGCAAAATTGCACTTCCAGGGCGATACTGTCTGTTCTCTTGGAATAAATGCGAGTAGGCGATTAAAACAACTATTAATATCCTGTCGTAGAGTTTTTCTCTCACGGCTGGAATAATGAAACTGGTGTATGGAGTGTCCAACAACCTCGGGAACCACAGTGGGAATTGTTTAGGGCCACGCTGGAAATTGCACTGCGGGCCACATCTGCAGTGACTCACGGCTGGACGATTACCCACATGCCCCCCCCCCCCCCCCCCCCCCCCCGGGTTACTGTCATGGTCAGACTGAGGGCAGATGAAAAAAAAAAAAAAAAAAAAAAACAAGGGCTCGCGTCCCCCCCAGGACCGGGGACCCGGCGAGGGGGTCCCCGGCCCTGCGGCTCGCAGCGCGGGGACTCACCTGGTCGTCCAGAGGGCGGTGAGCGCCAGCAGGCAGGCGGCGAGCGGCGGGGCGCTCTCTCTGCTCCACATGGCTGCTTCAGCACCTGCACACAGCAGGACGGCCGCCCGAGTCAGAGCCATGCAGTCATTATATCACAGCACTCATTCCCGGGGACTCCCTTTAACGCAGCCTTACAGACACAAATAAAAGAGAGAACAAAAAAAAAAAAACAAAAAAAAAAAAAAAAAAAAAGAAAGGAAGGAAGGAAAAAATAAAGAAAAAGAAAATGACGGGGGAAGAAGGAGCAGCAACTGACAGCAATTAGTATTCACTGACACGTCCGGCGCCTCCACTCACTGAACGCTGCTGTCACCAGAGATGTTGGATCAGGTCAGCGCACCGATTCGAAGCTGTATCGCCAATTTGGACGATTAAAAAAATAAATTAAAAAAAAAAAATCAATCCTTAAATGCAGAGAAATGACCGATAATGTGAGAGAAAACGTGGGAGAGAGATCAAGCTCCTCTCCCACGGTTTCCAGCGTCTCCTCGGATGATTAATAATAAGAAAATAAACGTTTTTCTTTGTGTCTGAGGGGGGAGGGAAGGAAAAAAAAAAAGAAAGAAACAGACTCACCTCAAGTGCAGAAAGTACCTGCTGCAGCTGGAATCGTCGAAGATGCAAGAAAGTTAAAGACAAATCACCGCTCTCTCCTGTTCTGGTGAGACTGAATGAGCGCAAGTCTGTCATGAGAACAAAGCTGATAAATCACAGTCCCAGCCAGCAGCAGGAATGCACCCGAAATGCATGGGCTCTCGTTGTGTCCCCAATTTTCTTTTTTTATTTAAATAATGATAAATAAAAAAAAGGTGAACAATGAGATTGAAAGAAGTAGGATCTTAAAATGAATTAAATTAAAAAAAACAACAACAACATGCAGTTGTGGGAGCTGATCCTTGCTTCAAATTGCCCTGTTCAGCAACCCCCCTCAGCTGGTAAAAAAAAGCTCGATGTGAATCGTGATAAGCAAGAAGCACATCTCAGTCTCCCTCATCTCCACACAAAAACTACAAAGACTGAGGAGGAGGCACACTGGGTCCTAAAGATAGTTTGGTACAGTATGCACTGAGCCTCCTGCCTGCAGCCTGCAGCACGGACCTTGTGTGTTAATGATTGTTGCTTCCACTCACAGTCAATATACAGATATTAATTATGGAAAACAGTCAGCCTTCCTTGCATTGTTGTGATGGAAATGGCATGTTCGGAAATGGATATGTGAATGTGTTTGGGTGAGACAGATGATGCTTTGATATGTGTTTCAATACTTACCAGAGGCTTTCTTTTTTTATTTCAAGACTCATACACTCAAAAAATACAGTAAGCACAGTGTGTATGTATATATATATGTATATGTATAAAAGTATTTAATCCTGACCTGTATATTTGCTGGAATGGAAAAGCCTTTAACACACCAATTAGACCATGGGACACTAACACACTCTACTGAAATACTGATTAATGACTTTGTTTACTGGATAAGCAGCACCTAAAAGCAACATGAAGGCTTAGTTCTCTGGATTGCCTCAAATCAAATTCAAAATTAAAACCATCATTATGTTTCAAAATGATTTCCACAGTACTGCTTTGCTTTTGAATTGCGCCACATCTTCTACATCGAGCTTTGGGAGCTGTTCTTTCAGCACCACATACTGTACACAGATGGGCAAATGTAACTCCATCTGACATTTAGCTACTTGTTCTTTTTGTGTAACAATACTTATAAATGCAACACATACAACATTTGCAAATTATTGGTTTCATGTGTATATTTATTTGTATTTCCAGTTAAATTTACATAAACATAGCAAGCCAGTGAAGAAAGAAAAAAATAGGCAAAAAAATGAAACTTTGAGTGTTTATTTTCCATAAATCCCATAAGACATTCCTTTGGTGGCAAATGGCAGTCTGGGGTGTTTAGTTTCTCTGCAGAGAAAGAGTGTAAATTGTCATGTTTCAGCAACATCAGAATATCTCTTATGCATTCATTTGAGAAAAATAAAGCTGATGGTGACTCCTTTAATGACTGGATTACCAAAATTGGCAACTGCGTCAGGGCCGCAGACTCCAAAGTTACCCAAAAACCCACATGTTCACCACATGTCACTTGGTTTCGGGTGATTTGTCGTTTTTTTGTTATTTACATATGGGCAACATAGAAATGAAATGCGTTTGTTTGTGCTGCATCAACATACAGTCTGTGTATATCAGACAACTGTGGCAGATTCTCAGATGACAGGTTGAAAAAGGGCATTAAGGATACCTGGTGACTGATAAGCCAGCACGTACCCTGATTTAACAGCAGCAAAGAAAGTGATTGCTCACAATCACTCACTCATACTCATACACTCACTCACACACACACACACACACACGTAGAGATCAAAACAGACCACTGCACCTCAGGGGTTGGACCCTTATCAGACAGTCGCTCCCTCCCTTTTGCTATACTTCAGACTAGCAGGCTGTCCCATTGATCTCTGCTCTAATCCATACCTGTGACAGGTGATCGATAAGGTAGGTCATCTCAATAACGGTGACTCTCAGGTCCTCAAGTCCAACAAAGCAGGCAGGTAGGAAACAGCCAGCTGAGGAAAAGCAAGGGCATCGAGGACATCGGAAACAAAATCTTTCACCTTTTATTCTATTAAACTGTGTTAACATGTGTTTGCAATGTTTGGTTTTACTCTAAACTTGAGTTTTCCTTGCGCTGCTAGCCTCTGTGTTACATACTCTTACAGCACATTGTTTATTGCAAGATGTTGCATCATACTCAGCCTACTGCCAGGCCTGAGTGTCTCCCAGTTGGGCACAATGAGTGACAATGCATATTGATCAGGTTCACGTAGAGGAAGGTAGGCAAATAATTTCAGGTTGAAAGGTAGCTGTAAATATTTAATCAAGACAAAAATGTAGCCCTTTTGCATCGCTGTATATCAGCTTTATGTGTTATAGGATCAGGGTGTCAGAAAATGATGTGTGGAGGATAAAGATCTTAAAATCCCCCTGAGATAACATGATGAACGAGGTCTTTAAAACACACATTTGTGCTGACAAGACTGTGATTTATGTCACTTTGATTAAAGTCACATACTAAATATGAATAGTGCAATCCAAATATGCAAAGTAATTCATCATTAGTATGATTAATGTAGGGCTGAGTAACTCCAGTCTGTCCTTTCCTTGCTAACAGACTTGCACATTAACCCTTTGCTTGTTTTTACAGCCACTGGTAGACTGATTACCTGTGAACAGCAACCATACCAAGGGAGCAATACAAATGCAGATTCAGACAGACAGGAATTGACTGATGTGCTTTCAGTCAGTGGGGAGCAGCTCAATAATGACCTCCTCAATCAAAAAAATAAATAAATAACAGGTGACAGAAGTGTGCTGATGCATTTAAACACGCTGATTGAATTATTTTCCTTGATACAATAACTATGAAATGAATCGGTGCATGTAAATATAGTCACTAACTCAAAGTTGCTGTGCTGCAAAACTATTTGCTTGTTGTAGAATAGAATCAAATACAATGGAATAAAATGCTTAATAGCCATGTGGGGTGATATGACTCACAAATATCCATGCAAACACACACATCTACACACACACACGGAAACACACACACACAGTGTCCTCTGCTGGAGAAACACAGTAGCTCACTCCAAATAGATTTGGAAACGATGTGAAAAAAGTGACTGTATCAGCACACAGGGACATTTCCACCACCAGATCTGATTTTTTTGCTTTACAGCTCAAAGCAGTGTCGTTACACACGGCTCAGTTTGTTGTATTTGTCATCACGCTGAGCAGCTAAACATTATATCAAGTGTGGTGCCTTTTGTGTGATCCTGATATAAGAGTGTAGCGCCAGGTGGTTGTTGACTTGGCTGACATTTTGGGGAGGAAATACCTGAGCCAGTCATGCAGCGTGTTGTTGTCAGTTGCATGTCAGCATGAGTTGATTCACCAGGCAATGCTGGAAATGCTAAACCATTCTCAGGCCTGTTACCTCGGCAACAAGCCATGCATGGCAGAAGAAAGATGTTGTGAGAGAAAAAAGATGAGGAGCCCATCGAGGGGCTCTGACACTCTTAAAGTGATAGGTCACCCTCAAAAATCCTTTGTCAAATTGTGCCGGCTCTATCCACAGCACACACTCAGAGTTACATGGTAATATCCAAGCGGCTGACACACAGCTGCCCCCCTGCAGAACTAACATTAACCATTATGTTCACCCTCATTTATCATTCTTCATACTAAAGGTTCAGTTGACTTACAGTATCGTCCCCTGAGGTGCTGCTGTACTCTTTCTAAGGTGACCTCAATTCAACATGTCAAATAAAATATTCATATTTTGAGTGTATCTGCCTCTGTAAAATGTTAACCAAGTCAATTAATACACTTGGAGAGGGGCAAACTAACCGCAAAAAATCCTGCCATAGCAGGAAAGCACAGGTGGAGCCAATAACGCTCCAGTGCTCTTGCACTGAAACAACTAAAAGGAAATCAGCCATTGAAGGATAGGTTCACTTCACTGCAGCTCAATGAGCAACACTGTCCAGGGAAACACAAAGAGGGAATTGTATGATAAAGGAGACTGGAGCTTCAGAAGATACTCACTTGATTTGTGTCTCTCAGATGGCTGAAGCCTTAAATTAGCTTCAGATAAACATTTGCACAGTGAAAGCGCACTGCGAAAGGTTCTTTTACTGGCCAGTATGAACAGTGAATGATTAAAGAGGGCAAAACTTGTTTCAGTGCTCATATGGGAACCTGCCCAGTGTTTTAAGACAGACTTGAAAAGGTGTGAACCTATTCTTTAATGACGTTATGAGTTACGTGTGTGTGACAAGTTAAAATATTCAAATAAAATTCTCTATACTTTGTTTATAGTTGGTAATATAAAGGACAGTGTTTTCTTGTGGACTACTGCTGTTACGGTAGGTTATAGCTGTTTTTGTCCATTTTTGATTAGACTAAGTATTTCTTCAAGAATGTGTTGAGGTAGAGGAGAATAATATTTCACTCAAACAAAGATAAAATCAGTTTGGAGAATATATTGAGTAATACCATGTACATGTATCAGTTTATGGGGAAGCTACATAGAATCATTTTTGTAAGTATCAAATTAATAATAGTAACATAAATGGGCAATAAAAATAATTTCAAAGGTTAGATTAACATCTGTCTAAAATTCCAATAACATCCTCCTCAAAGGAATATACACTGCTCGTTAACTCGACAGATTTTAAATTCAAACATGCATTTTTAATAATTTCTTCAGGACCAGAGTCTAAAAACTGACAAAATGTCAGACAAACCATAAAAGCATCAAGAGAAAAACCTCAAAAATCTAAAGTGTACAGGTGCATCAAAACAGGAGTGAAATAAATTACTTGAGTAGGTTCAAATTAAGAGTGAACAGCAGAGTAAAAGGGTAAAACGAGAAACATTTTTGCATTGCGCAATGATTTTTATTTTACCTTTTTGTTTCCCCAAAACAAATTCAGGAAAAAGGAGTTAAATGCTTGTGTGCTCTTGTGAGGACAGTCCCAACATGTTTAAAAATGTGATTTTTGTGGTGTGGCTCAACAGACCACAAAAACACACCACATACAGAAACTCTAAACCATCAGCCTGAACACACGTGTGTGTTTGATTGACAGGTGCAGTGCAGAAACACCTCAGCTGTGAGCTCCGAGCACAAGATGGAGACAAATAAAAGTTCATGTAGAGTTCACGTAGTCTGCTGCCAGGTGATCTCACTGTTACAAACTGCTAAAGCCACATCGCTGCATCCTGTTTTCTGCCTCTTCTTGTATCTTATATAACGCAGTACATGAATCACAGGCACATTTAGCTTATAAAAATTAAAAGGTCATTTCCATGACCTTGCCATTGCTATTTATGTAGCAGGAGTTTTCTGCACTCACTGTTGCTAATTTCCCTCAGGTTACCAAGGAAACTAAACCGAGTGCAGCTCGGCAGTCCTCAGTGTTTTGTTGGTCATATTGCGTCTGCCATCTTCAGCTCCAGAGTTTCTACAATAATTCCCTTTTTATCCACGGCTAAATTTAACTGCCGAGCCAGTGTACAAACAGCAGAGAGCTAAACCGTGGGCTTTCACACCTGGTCTCTACAGCGCACTGTCACATGCTGGCAAACAGCCCAGTATTACAATAACTGCCAAAAAAACTGAAAAAATGATTTTTGCAGATTTGGGACCTGTAGGTGGGCAGTTTTATTTTGTGTCACTTAAATAGTACAAAGCTGATAAAGCCGTATTGTTTGGCGTGAATACACAAACCTATTTACTGTACTTTCCTCTATGAATAGCATGAAAAGATGAGTGCCAGCACATCTTTCAGTGGCCCACAGTGATTATTCACAGAGAAGTGTTTACATGTTGTAGGATGTAACCACTGTGCATATTGATTCCTTTTTTCATTTTGGAGACAAAAACATGACTGGCCAAATACCAGCTAAAACACAGAAGAAAAAACCTGCAATTGTTGCAGTTGTGACAGAATGCAATTTTAAAGACTCTGTCTCTTCCTCTGTTTTTAAAGATCCTGATTCTGAATAATTATACTAAATAAAGTGGTGTCACTCAATATACCTAAATTGTATTACTTTTAGGCCAAAAAATAAATAAATTAATAAAGAACTAGACCCTTTGCGTCGATATTACTGCCTATATGATACCTATACTTTTGTGAATATCACTGTTTTCTTTTTTTTAAAATCTGGTCAGTGCATGAGTGTTACATAAAATGATTTTTTTTTTTACTGTTTATACAGCACTTAAAAACTTCTATAAGGTGTAGATGATGATTAGTATTAGAAGTGAAAGTATAAATGACAGTCTGTCATATTTCTGCTGCTCTGCTCAGTCCACCAGTACAGAGGTACTACTGTATTTTGTATGTTTGTAATTGCAGGTCTGTCGTCCAAATAGTCCCTAGATGGCACAGAATGTATCTTACAAAAATGTTTTCTTTTACTTTGTTTAATTTTTTCAATCATTCAACAGTCAATCAAACAGTCCTAAATGTTTTATAATTACAATTTTACTCGTTACTAGTTATAAATCGCTCTCAACTACAAAACACATTTGAATTTGCATGAAGACATTCTGTGGTTTAGTTAACAGAATGAAAGTCGATCATTCAGACCTAGTGTCTACCTGTTTAGCTTCTACAGTACACCTGTACTGGAAGAGAAACCAGCTGCGTAGGCTTCTCATGTAGCCTATATGAGCTCACTTGACTTCATTATTTTAAAATACTAATGTGATTTCTACTCAATAGAAACTACAAACAAAAAAAAGGCAGTCAATAAAGCTAAAGGCTAAAAATAAAAGCTAAAACTCTTTATTTGGGTTTCTCATTAAGAGAACATCTAAAACTGCATCAATTTAAGACTATTATCCAGACTCACGGACGTACTGCCATTTGATTTGGACAAATTAGGACATTAAAGGTGCAATGAGTAACATTTTCTCACTTTGTAAAGTTGTTGTTGCAGCTTCTATTTTAGCAAATAGTTGCCTACTTACACATTCAGCAAACACAGAACAACATATCATTCATTTGGAGCTGTTTCTGTCCACCTGATGAATATCAGTCCACATTCAGCCAAACTGCTTGCTGCTGGGCAGGTTGTGTACAGTGGGTTTATCAGAGCTTGTTCATGAACAGCCGACTGAGGTTAATAAGCGTGATCTAAGCGAACCAAAACAGTAAAGTTATGTGCCAAAACAAAGAGCTGAAAGAGGCTAAGAAGCTCTGCAGAGCTGAGGGGAGCAACTTGTTCACATTACACGTAGTAACCTGATCCATTGTTAATAGAAATAAATATGTTAATTAGTACAGCTTTAATCGTCTGTACCAAACAGTAGGATCAGTAATAGAACTGTATCTCCCGATTGAGTCCAACAGTTACAGCCCATTTAAGTGGATCTATAATCAATATTACCACTTGTAAAGAGAAAGAAGTTTGGTTGAGTTCTCATTATGCAGTTTTATTTCTTTGTCTTTAACGGCAGGATGCCAACGGTAGTCACCAGCCCTACATATGATAAGCTGTGACACAAAACTGGCGATCTAACTTACCAGCTGTTGTTTTCCATGGACACATGGAGGGGAAGGGGGATGGAGAGGCTTTTAGCTTTGTCTGTTCTACTGGTCTTGGTATCCACATTTTTATCTCTATTTTGAATGTTGTTCTTTATCTTGACATCTTGATACCTTGATGCATAAAGAAAACTCTGAGCACTGTTGATTAGCTGCACTGCTGAGCAAGAAGCCTATAGATTGTAAGTGGCCCTGTAAGCTGTGTGTGCATACATGTAACCTAACCTCTGAATGTTTGAATATAACGCCAACACCACCTGAGTCAGGCAATCCATTTATTAAAATGCATTTCCTGTTAACAACATCTGCACTTTTTCTTCCCATTGCAAGCTTATCAGATTAGCCCTCTATCTAGCCTGCATGCTTTTGGGCAGATGCAGCAAACAGCTTATCTGATGGTTGTCAGCAAAATAGTTTAAAGCAATTACTACAATATATCTTGACACGGAGCTTCTAGCTGTCTCAGTAACATTGCTGGCATATTTACAGACAGCATGGCTGGTTTTCTGCTGAGACACTTTTGAATGCAGGCTTGGCATTTATATGGTGGATATTTAGCTGTTGTGTTTCGGTCAAGCCGATTCATTTCTCAAGGTCTAATCAACCTTGTTTCATTTGCATTTTGCATTTTGTTTAACTTTCATTATTCACAATTTTAATCACTGAACAAACCCGTTATCAGTGATTTAGAGGTCCGATACCAAGCTGACTATATTCTACCTGTCCAGCACCAAACAGCAGACAGACACAGTCAGCGACCAGCTGGTGAACTTAGTAAAGCATTTAGCAGTTACAGAGCCAACATTTCCCTCAGTAGCTGGTGGAGACCAAAACAGAGAAAAAAGGAAAGATATTGAACTAACATTCACTAGTTAGAAGGACTCAAATGAATGCTTATCTTGCTCCGTGTCTGCTGGATGTGTAGATGAGCAACTGTTTGCTTACGTGTTAGCCATACAAACTTAATAATAATACAGTATACCAGACGAATCTGCGAGCTCATGTTTTATTTGGACTGGCAGATACGTCTGGCCCCTCTCCCATTCAGACTGATTTCCACCAGAACTGGGAGGTGGCAGCAAGCTAATCACAACCCTTTATGTAATATTGGGCAGGTTTAATACAATGACTGAGAGAGAGGAGCGCCGTTGAGGTATCTTCGTAAATAAACAAGATGGCTGCCGCTGATGTGGACCAGCCGGCTACAGCGGCAGTATTAAACAAACTGGACGTTAAATTTTCTCTAAAAGAAGAACAAACAACTGCACTTAAACTTTATGTTGGTAAGAAATGTGTGTTTGCCATACTTCTGACAGGACGTATCGTACGACAGGATGGCGTTTCGTTGCTCTGATTGTTGGTGATTGCTGATTGCGGTTGTCTCCGCCCGTCGATAACGCCCCTTGGAAATCTAAAATGAACTTAGAGGTTCCAGACTAATACGCATTTGCGAATTAGTCTGGCGATGCCAGGCTAGCAGTATACAGAACTATTCAACATTGTGTTTACAGGCAGTTACAATCAACACTGCTTTAAAAGCAAATAAACTTGTTATACACTTTCACATACACACATATGGTCTGTGACTCTCCCTTGTGTCATATAGTATTTGTTGCCAGTTCAACGAATGAAGTTACAACATGAAGCAGGGATTTGTCTTACATGTTTAATTGTGTTTCTTCAAAACAGTGCATTGGATAAGGACTAATAAATGAAACATTAGTTCAAAAATATGTTAATCAGCATTTCGACTGTAACAACTTGAGAGGATGACAAACAGTTCAAGTTGGAATAATTTACAGTTGGAACCACAGATTGTTGTCACCTTTTAGCTAAATTCAAAGTGGCATCAATATTAAGTAGCCTACACAATACACAATTGTAATTTTCACAAGTCAATTTCATTAAGGAAATGTTGCAGAAAATCGCCTGCACACCAGTGCATTCAAAGTTCTGCACTTTTGTTAAAATATTAGTACAACTCAAGGGTCTGTTAGTATTTGATTATGATTTAAATAAATTGAAGTGTTTATTTTAAATTCTTACATAATGGAAAAGCATTGTAATGAGTCCTTTGGTGCAGCTTTAGTTTATGTAAGGAAGCAATTTAAAGTTGTGTACATACTGTATGTCATGTTCTATGCTTTTGTTTACATTATTGCTGTCTGTGTGGCTTATCTTATAATCTAAATACTGCTTTATTTTGTGCTCCGACTATTGAGTATTATTATTGAGATTT
This sequence comes from Lateolabrax maculatus, assembly GCA_031216445.1. Taxonomy (NCBI): domain Eukaryota; kingdom Metazoa; phylum Chordata; class Actinopteri; order Acropomatiformes; family Lateolabracidae; genus Lateolabrax; species Lateolabrax maculatus. Next base: position 21,073,642 of record CM062206.1, read on the forward strand.
CATCAAGATTGTGACTCCAGAAATCATTGTTCCACATCACCGAAGCAAAGCAGAAAATAAGAGAACTTTTAGGTGTGTGTAAATGTTGTGACACAACATATGATGGGAACCATGTCCTTACTCATTGAGAAGTTCAGTAACCCCCAAAATGACTTGCACTTGTGCAAGAAAGTATAATACAAATTAGAGTGTGTTATCCTTTTACCTATCTACGGCCTACATTTTAATTATCTTGGCCAGTGGCATTCCAAAACCGGGTTAAGCGAGGTCTTATTACACATTTAACCATTCAGATACACAAGTTGCATGAAAAGTGTGCCAAAAAAATAAAAAAATAAAAAATATATTTTTACATGTGACACCTACATTATCAGACAAAAATGTAACAATAGTATAAATACAATAAAATTGGGATGGATCCATCATTGCACAATCAGCATCTTTAATCAAAATATGCCACAGCACATCTCTAAAAGCTGGACTGGAGATACCTCCAACAGATTATAGGACTCAGGGTTACTGTAAGTGTCTTCTGGCTTTTTCCAAAACACAATAATACAGTACATATGAAGATATGACCACATTTTGGAATCAAGCAGAGGCCCATTTCTGTCAGTTTTTATTCCTAAAGCCTCTGTGTTTATGTCAAGAAAACCCAGATAACTTGGCCTAAATCAGTGACCCTCCTAACTGGCTAACAAGATTCAGCCAGAAAGATTCTGATCTATGAAGACAGATAAGTGATAAGAATAATAACAAGCAGGGTAGACCTACACTGTTACTGCTAATCTCTCAAGGGTGGCTCATGAAATTACACTTCTCCTCATTTTGCTGGAGACCCTGGCTGACCCCCCATTCCCCGAGTAATCTTTGATAGAGTGAAATACTATCCACAGATCTTAGATAGACGCTAAAATAAGTTTGTTCCACTGAGACCTGTCTGATTGTGATCATCAGAAGTCACAGCCTGTTGCTCCCTCTAGTGGTTCATCTTCCTCAAGAGGTAAGAAATAAAATGCTTTCTGTGACAGAAAACATTTTATTTCTCCAGTCTACAGTTTGACTCTATACGTTATATCTAGGTTGGTACATTCTTCTGTGGTCATGCTTGACTAAGCTGCAGATTTACAGACTTCTGTAAATGCAGTAAAACATAACACATGAAGTCTTTGCAGTTAACTAAGTTCCATTTTTCTGACATTATTGAATTGAATTTACTACTAGTACTGAATTTACTAGAAATGAAAATATACAATATAGCCTTTTAGGCACATACTATATCACTGTCTTAATGTCACTTACTGCACTAGATCTCAGGGTGTTTAAAATACTCTTTTGCCACTGTGTATAAAAATACATAGGTTTCAAAGTCACTTTGTTATGGGGATGAGGATTTACCTTGCATCCAGTACATTTTGTGTCCTTAAATCCCATATGGTAATATAAAGGAGGCTTTGCTTTGTCAGCAGGACACAAAGAATTTAAACAACTCTAAAGTGAAACAAACTTCTGAACCTCTAGTAAAAAAAAATGAAACAAGACAAAACAGAAAATGCCATTTCAATGGTCTGATTTTAAATTTGGAAAACACTATTGCTAGTGTGATTAGTTCATAAGAAGTAAATAAGGTCAGTGGTTAATGACTGTTGGATGGCTCCCATTCTCTGCTTCGTTTTTTGTTTCGCTGTTATAATCTGGTGGCTTTTCAGCAGACTCAATCATGTGCACTGCATTGTAAAATGGAAAAAGTGTCCTGAGCCTGAGTAGTGTTTTTTTTTAGTACCACAGAGCCTATTGAAAATCAATTACTTCTGGTAGCCAGTCATCCACACAAGAAAAGCAGATGCTGAATTAAACTCTCGTCATCATTTTAATTAATATACCACACAACATACCTGGCAACAAGCATGATAACTTTCTCTACTGTGGCATCAAACTCTGAACGAATAGAAGAGCATGTCCTCAAACAGGATTGTGTTCAAAATAAAAAGGGGTCAGTTGAGCCACTAGAGGGAGCGTGATGCCATGATTTACTTCAAAAGTGCTCTAAAACTACAATGAATGCCCCATTTTACACAGCCATCTGCACTTTCCAGTTTATGAAAAAAAAGCTATTTTGATGCTGTGAACTATTTAAACAGCTGAAGTGACAATGATTAATTGAGAGCTCGATCTCAGGATGTGGTTGGACTTTCCACGAACCTGCTTTCAGCAAGGCAGAGTGAGTGTGTGGAGATTCTTTAACTATCTGTCTGTCATCTAGAAAAGTGTGTTTGCTTATAAAAAAAAAAAAATAAGAAAAAATAAGAAACAACAGAAAACCCACAACCTGGCGTTGGCAGCTCCATCAGTCATGCACACATTCGGAACAGCAGAATCACACCACATCAACACTGAGCGTCAATCTGTTGTTGACAGGGTCCTCATTAGTACATGCGTGTTCTGTGTTTTTATGCTGAGATATATTTTGCACACTGTTGTGAGAGACGGAGACAGAGCGAGGGACACTGAGGCCAACAGGGAGGTAATACTGCAAAATCAATTTCACGCATGACTGCGTTTGGGAGGGGTGAGTGGCAGCGGGCATCTTGATCTGTCCATCAGACAGCGTGTTGCTCACCGCTGTGGCAGCATCATAACTCCTGTTAGACTAACCGATGGACGAGGGGCCAATAACCATGGCTACATGGATGATGTGGCTATTAGAGCAAGAAACAAGGCACCTACTACACCATGAATCCCCACTCAGGCCGTATCCATATGACATCTCTGTCTGCAGAGGTGTGCAGTGGAGCTGAGCTCATCCGCCAACTGTTTAACCTCCAACTCCACTGACTAATGGAGGAAAAAAATAGGCCAGAAGGGAAATCTATTCTATTAGTATGATTTTTGTGATTTCTTTATCAAAATGTATTATGGATGTCTTGTAAATTACCTTGTAAACACACTACAGAAGATTTACATCTGTTGAGGTGCCACAAAGTCCAATTATTTACCCAAACTCTAATTTTATGAAGGTTTCTAGTCAGAAGTCTTCTTTGCTCTCACAGTATATAGAGCAAGTAATCACTGAAAATGTCACTCTGTCAGACAAAGGACTCAATGACAACACATCCCCTACTTCACCTCTAGCAGTATGTATCAGGACAGTCAACGGGAGAGAGCAGATAGGACAAACGCCATGTTGTGTGATATTTAGGTAATGACGTCCTTCACATATTCAAAGATTCAGTTATCAGCAGTCTCTTTTGTTACCTTCGAGGGTCATCAGACTGGGAAATTGCGCAAGGTCCTGATCACACAGGAGGCTATTTTCAGTGACTTTTCAGCTGTTTTCGATATGGTCGATGGTTTTCTGGGCTATTTTTTAAACATTACTAGAGGACAGTACTGAATGCACTGGGTGGGAAAAACTTTGCTTCACAGCAGAAATTTAATATCCCCCGAGATCAACAATTTTAAAAAAAATTTAGTTAGATAAAACTTGCCACATGTTCAGAAATATGCCTATTCACTTTTTTTGTTGCGAGTTAGATAAAAAGGTCGATACCACTCTGATGTCTGCACGCTAAATATGAAGCTACAGCCAGTTAGCTTTGCTTTGCATTAAGTCTGTTTTCAGACATTTTAGTTTGTTTCCAATGTCAAAGCTAAGTTACACTAAACGACAGCTGACTGTAGCCTTATATTTAGAGAACAGATATTAGAGTGGTATTTATCATGTATCTCTCAGCAAGAAAGCAAAAAAATAAACAATTTCCCAGAAGGTTAAACTATTTCTTAAACACAATCTAAACAGAAAGAGCAAGTGCAGAGGCAGTGCTGCACTCAGACCTTTATTAGATTTTTTTCCCTTGCTGGTAATATAGTGTAGCTTCAGTAAATCCCATTACCCTAACTCTGGCACAACTAACAGCGGCTGAAATGAATGACTGACAGCTGCACATGAGCTAATGCTGGGGTTGCCTGAAGAGTAAAACTCAGCGGGCTGTTCTATTTCTAATAAAAGGTACCCTTTCCTATGTTCAACCTTTAAAATGTGATCGGGCTCCACTGCAGCTTTAATAACAACACTGCTTAGGCTCTGCTCCATAGACCATATCCAGTAATTTCCTCAGTTAAACACCATAAAATGCAGTGAAATAATGTAATATGTGTTCAAACTATAAGGTTATGGAAACACCTACAGCAGGTTCATTCTCAGTCACATCTGTTGGACACAGTTTAAGGAGGTGGATGACAGCGGTCAGCTCTCCCCCTGGAGCAGCTGTTGAACAGTTCAGTCACATTCCCTTATCATACATGCCAAAATGTCCTTAAACAAACAACCAACTCACTATTTTATTGCTGATCTACTGACAAATGGCTTTACTCTCTGCTCCCTCTATTTTTTCCTGCTATGACTGTATTTTAATCACTTGTACGCAATCATTGTCTACTATTTGGCAACCCATTATGGCAGGAAAGAAGCTTAAATCCTACTGTTACATGAATTAATAACTTGCCTTCACTACTTTCTGCCTGACTGATCCCCAAATTTCATCTTCCGTATTTCCATATTAGTTAATCCATCTTGTATAAAAAAAAAAGATGCTTTGCAAGTAGGTACTGTACAAGAGAGGCTTTTCAGGGCTGATCAGGTCCCGGCCAAAGCTCCACTCAGCCTGGTTTAAGGAAACCCATTTAAAATCTATTTCATTTTAGTTCGACCATCATTCGGCCAGTATTCAGGAGTTATCATTTTTCAGTCTAAAGTGAAAGTCCCTGGAAATCACTGCCAGTCCTTTTGCTCACTCAAATAATTTAACTTTGCATCATCTAGCCTGCTGGGACCAAAGCAAAAAAGTCTTAATATTCGATTGGAAGTACACTGTAATCATTAAATATAAATCGATTTATCCTAATAAATTCGTATATTTACATAGCGTTGGTGCAGTTCATTTTAAGACGGTGCACTCATCCGAACATCTTGCCAGGTGCAGGGTACAAAAATAGGAAAATGAAAAAATTCCATGCTTTATCTTGACTGCAGGCCAAAAGGGATCATGAGGCAGTTGAAGCCAGTCGAGACCTTCACAGTCAGACGTAGCACGATATAAAGAGGACAGTAGCATATTCCAGTGTGCAGGTGTTCTTTCTTGTGTTGAGTCAGATATTTCTAATTTGGTTGATTTGTTCCCATGCTTGCTGTTCGAGGACCGTTGGAAGAAAAAATAAATGTATTCTGAGTGTGTTCTCCAGGATATGGAAGTGCTTGGTGAGCACTTTTTTACCTGTATCTGTTTGGCAAAAACAATAGTTTCCTCTTATTGTTTGCAAACTTCCATAATCGTCACTTGCTCCCCAGTTAAAAGAAATTAGTCGTCACTCTTGTTGCCAGAGCAAGTCTAGCCACCTTTAGCCACCATCGTGTCCTTTGATAAGTACACCACCCAGTAGACCATGTTAAAAGCCCCGAAGGACACTGGGAACAGGATCCGTGCATACTTGTCAATTTTGCTGGTTCCACCCATACCAGCAGTGGTGGGCTGTGAACACGGCGTCTGCTTTAGCTCCAGTTTGTTCCCCATCATCTGGATGCGCTCCAGCTTGGGCCCCAGCAGATGCTGCAGAGAAGAGGAGCCAGCGTTCTGCTTGCACGGCGTCCCCGCCATCACGTCTGGCGTGGAAGCGGCTGCCTGCGGCGTGCTCTTCACCAGCTGGGTGGAGGAGGAGGCCACGCTGAGCAGGCTCTCAGATTTGGGGCTGGAGCGGGAGAGGGTGGAAGAGCTGCCGTTGGGTCCGCCGGCTAAAGGCCGCAGGGGCCTCGCTCTTCCCACTCCTGAAATGTTGGTGGTGGACTGGGCTCTCTGGTGACAGCTGGACTCTTGGTGGGAAATGTAATTCATCCGCTTTCTCAGGTTACCGTTGGTGTCAGGATTCTGTTGGGAAAAAAAAAAAAACAATGATGACATATCAATGTATTAGAGGTTCACTGATCATTCTCAAAAATCCAGTTTCAGCCAGGTTGTATTTTATAACTGGCTTATTTGATCCTGTCATAATAAGAAGTTGACCTGACTGAGGAAGATTTGTTAAGTGAACACATCATGATCTGAATGGTGTTTCAGGGGCTTTTATATCCTGTTAAAGTAAAAAAAATAAATATCTTAAAATATCTAAGTGATAATATTATTAATTTCAAGTTGTAGTTCTGATCTAAGTCATAAAATAAGCAAAGCTGGTTAAAAAGTGCACCCACATTTGAGAGAAAACAACATGAGGATTTGTAGGGTGAGTAATGTTCATGTTTGAAGTCTTTTTCCAGGTAAGGTAAAGCTCACTTGCTTTCCCTTTCTGAAAAACGGGCCGGGCATCATAAACCTTGTCATATTGATCTGATTACAGTCCCCCTGACACAGATGGCCTTCATCTGGAAGCGGACGATAGAGTGTGTGCAATACAGATGTCACTTACCAAGGATTTCACTCATTTCACACAAGCTTAAGACAGAAAGTAGGTAGCACTTCATCGGGGCGGTAATGCAGTGTAGCGTCAAAAGAGCTTATCCTTTGAGAGTTGATGTTTTCAAGCAGGGAGAGTGTGATGCTGGTACTAAGGCATTTGCAGGAATAATCCACCCCCCCTGAAACTGAGAGGATTCAGTGTTATTGTGTTCCATGTGCAGCAGAGGAAGCGTGTGTGTTTGGATAGTGGGGTTTTGCTTTTCATCCGGGAGGAGGTAAAAGGAGCCGGAAACCATCAACACACCCTGACCATCATGCCAAGCCCCTTGGTAGTACCAACAGGACCTGCTCTTGAGGAAAAGAGTATTAATTTTTCCCCCCAGTGCCAGAGCCTTTCTGAAACCTATACAGATGTACCCGGGCTGTGTTGCCGTGGCAACCTACTAATCCACTGAAGTGCCGTTGTCACTATACTGCATTCAGGCATGATTACGCCGCACTGGGATTTCGACAAGAGGGGGCAACTTAAAGTAGTTAGTGTGAAACTGACATATGCATTGCTGGGTTATGTCAGCTTCAGTGATCGGTCAACAGTAGGCTGATATATTTAACGTTATCTCTTTAGTAGAACATAAAGTCTAAGAAATCTGCACTTCTGCCTTCTTTTCACAGCCATCCTATCAGTATAACAGTGTTTATACAGCACTATAAATATATTGCTAGTTACATGAATGGTAACACATTCATCATATCTGACAAAGAGCTTTAAAATAGCTTCATGGCATATTCATGAATTCTCATCCAATCCATATGTCAGCTGCCATGGTGTCAATGTAATTTGTTTCAACTACTGATACAGAAATAAGAGATTATGTCAATTTATCCATGTAGAATTTCAAAAGAAAGGTTCGACAGCAAACACCTTGTCTTGTCTTTTCTCTCACTTTCAAATTTTTTTCTGTCTTCTCTCAATCGGAGTCAACAAATTAGCAGTTAAATTTATGGCTAAAGGAAAGCTAAGTGTGTAATTTTATTGTCCACCTCATTTACCACATTTAACAAGCAGTTGTTGCAATATGTCGCTGTGTGTGGTTGAGAGATCATTTATCTGTGTAATCAGGTTAAAGAAATGGGAAGATTTCATGTTTTGGGTTTTTTTGTGACAGTGACAGTCCCAGAGATTTTTCTACAATTTCCCACTTAATCAATCATCCTTTGTGGGTGATGTAAGAAAAAACATTGTGAATTACCATACAAATAGCAATGTGTCACCACCAAGTCTAGTGCCCTGTTGTTTGATGTGCACCTGAGCTACATTTTCACTTATAGAACAGAAATCTGGGATTTAAGTAAGATTTAAGTCAGATTTGTGGTGCTAAAATTTATAAAACTTTCATATTATTTCATTGCATTTCAACAGCCAGATGCAAGCAGGTTCTGGTGGTTTACTGAAGTCTAAACAACATCCTGGGATAAGATTTCTCCTGTTTTCTGTACATTTTGGATCCTCTCAGGTCTTATGAGCAAGAGCACAGCTGACGGTCCTCAGGCAGGCCCACTCCTGGCCATTCAAAAGTCTAGGCTAAAGGCCAGATACAGTAAGCACATAATAAGGGACATGCTGTGTAAGTGCTCCTTGAAGTTAAGTGCTATCAGACGTTTTGCCACGGCCACTTTGAGGGGAAACAAAAATCACCTGCAGCACTTCCTCCGTGTCCTTGACCTTGACAGGCGTGGTTTGGGGCACCGGGGGACATTTGGCCGGCTTCTTTTTGGCCCGCTCGATCTGTGCGTTGGTGAAGTAGTTTACAGCGGCGAACTCAATGAGGGCAGAGAAGACGAAGGCGAAGCAGACGGCGATGAACCAGTCCATCGCAGTGGCATATGAGACCTTGGGAAGGGAGTGGCGAGCGCTGATACTGAGTGTCGTCATGGTCAGGACAGTGGTGATGCCTTAAATGGTATCAAAAACAACAATATCAAACATATGAGCCTGCATCTAAATGTGAGCTAAGACAAGATTTTTGTTGGAGGTCAATGCAGTTCCACTTAAGTCAAAAAATCTGAATACATCTAATTTGTAATAAAATGATTTACAATTAGGACTTAATATTTATCTGTTTATGAAACTGCCGTTCTCCCCACAGATCAGCATGTATCAAACACCATCACATTGTAAATCAGAATGAAACACCCTGAAAAAGATTTTCTTCATGTCATTACCAAATTAATGGTTATTAAGCTCATTTGCACAGTGTTCAATAACCCATGTATATTATGTTGCTCTCCATCAGCATATTTCATTAACTGAATGCAGGGGGATAATGAACCAAATATATTTGGTCCTCTGAAATGGGAAACATGGGCAAAATGAACCAGTGTTTACACCTGCACTGACTGATCTTTTTGGCCACTTGGGGGCAGCGCAACAAGCTGTAAGCAGAACACTGACATATTGACACCTCATCAAGTGGATATGACTAATGCGTTGGCAAACAATTGCTTAATTAAACATCCAGCATACACAGAGCAACATTAGCATTCACTTGGAGTTGTGTTCCTTGCTTCCTGGCGAATGTAAGTTGACTATTCACTCCCCCTTTAGCTCTGGTTTTGGTCTCCACCAACTCCACCAAGGGAAATATCTGTCTTTTTAGCTGCTAAATGCTCCACTATATTCACTAGTTAATCTCAAATTTATTCGGTTTGTTGTTTGGTGCTGGGAAGGTAGCATACAATGGCTTATCAGACCTTTTTCCCTGAAAACTGCTGCCAGCTATAAGTGAGCCTTTTATCCAAAAGTAAGGTTGATGAGAGTTAAATTGAGGTTTAACGCGACCAATGGGATTATTTCTGCCTGCAAACAAGCTCTACCTCCTAATAATGTTTGCATAGTCTGATGTGTATCAAAAAATGTGGTAGGAGTCCATCTCTGGGCTGAATGTCACATGCATCCTTCATTCCTTGCTGTACTAAGAGAGATACCAAAAAAAAAAGAAAACAAGACACCGATCTGGCCAGCGCGCAAGGTCACGTGTGGCTCTTACAATAACAGAAGGTTACTGTATAAGCCTATAGCTCATCACTCGCCCTTGGTATTATTAACCAATAGCAATAATGTGATTTGGAGAAAATCCCCTTTACATTGAAGACCTGGAACAATCTGTGCTGCAGAGTCCTTGCCCAACATAAATTCATCCCCTGCGCCCGGACGTGACCGCCATATAATTACCTGTCAATCAAAAGCAGCCAGTGACATTGATAGGTGAACCGTGGCTCGAGGCCACAGACTGAGGATATTAACCTCTAATATAAAGCTGTTCTCAACATAAGCAAAAGCTGAGATGGATGACAGATATACTGGAACTAAAAAAGATTTAATGTCTTTTTTATTATTTTATTTAACTATCTAAATAAGATTATACTTACTGTGGGACTAATGGTGTAGCCTATATGTGTAAAAAGTGCAGTGGTGTATGTTTCAGTGAAATCAGAGAAATTAAAAATAAATCATCTTTGTACTGCATTTAAGCCGGATTTTGGTATTCGTATTTTTGTGGAATACAGAGTAAATATTTCACATTTACTCAGGCACCTTTTTGACTGTAGTGCTACAGTTGTGCTACCTTCCCTCAGTAATATCTTTTTACCAACTGTTTAATTTTCACCTCAGCACAAAACAGGAATGCAGCCCACAGGGGATATTTTGGCACTTTAGCTACCTCTGAAAATAGAAAAACAGATGCCGAATACCAGTTCCACTTGAAAGGATACACACAAATCAGATTTCTCGTAAGTCTAATTAGTTCCAGAGTTCTGAAAATAAACATTTAATGTCTTTCCAAGAGTTTGATTGAAGATTGATAAGAATCTCTTCTCTGTACATTAAGTACAAAGGTAGGGCCAGAAGGGGATTAGTTTAGTTTAAAGACTGGAAGCAGCGTGTAACAGCAATCTTAACTCAATCCAAAGTTAAGAAATACATCTACCTGCACCTCTCAACAGCACTTTATACAGTCCATTCGTCAGGGTTGCCAACTGGAAATCTGGTTGGAGTGAGATTTTGATGCCATGGGCTTAATCACGCATACATGCACCAGCACTTAATCACGCGCACGTATTTGGACTCAATTCACCATCATGGTTTTACAAAGTATGCGGATTACACATGTGGCACGAGCGGGGGCTTAGGTCTAAGATTAAAGGTAAAGCATGTGGGAGAAGTTTGCCTTCAGGGCTTTCTGCCAGAAAGCTTCTTGTGCAACCAAAAAGTCAATGTTGACTTATTATTTTAACCCAAACCATGATCTTTTCCTAAACCTACCAAGTAGTAGTACCAAACCTAAACAGAAAACTGAAGACAGGAGATAGGCAGCGCGAAGAAATCAGAGAGTAATTTCAGAGCCCATACTCATAGAATCTGGGTTTATGGTGGAAGCCATCGTTCACCTGGCTTAACCATTGCTGCTGCTGTTTTGGTGTGAGAATTGTTTGGGCAGCGTGAAAGCAAGAGACTGGAGCAGCTTCAGTTGATTAAAATGGACGAGCTCTGCTGCCGGCATGCTGCACCTGCACACTTTCATTCCACACAAAGTACAGTCACATTACGTCAAAGGCATATAAACCAATCCCTTGATGCTTTGAATGAGCTTGTTGAAAATGTGTTTTTTATTCTGTCCCCTCTACTGTATCTGGAGCCAAGAAGCTGCAGCTCTAATCCTCCCTCCACTCCTGTTTGTCTTCCTGACAAACTGCCTCTTCCACGCTCATAGCAGGACACTGTGGTTGAGTCACCGATGCAGGAAGTCAAAACAGAGTGTGGCTGCAGGGAAAAAGAGGAGAAATCCAAACACCGACCACCCTCCTCCCCCTCCCGCCCCATCCTCAGACACCACCGCCACACACGCACATTTAAACACAGCAGATAACAGCAGAAATCTGCTGCCTCAGAAGCCCAACTCATACAACACTAGTTGTGCTGCTGTGATGCTTCTGTCATGCTGGACAGTTTGGGGTGGGGGGATGTGCAGCTGGACTGTCAGATACAGTACGATAACCAATACATTTCTGTATTTTTTAATCCCTTCATACAGGGTGTCCTATTAGAAAGTTGTGCGTTTTCACCTAACAGAAACTAATTTGACACTACACGCAAAACCAACAATATTGAATGAATTATACTTGTATTTCACTAACAGAACACTTCCATTTTGTAACTCTGCATACTTGTGGCATCCTGAACAGTCAACATGTCACATAGACACCACTTTTCTATCATTACTCATGGTGATAAATTAAAATTACCTCTTGAAAATGATGCTCTAAAACATAATCTATCAGAAGAACTTTCAAAATGGAGGACAAGTGTCAGCGCCATTATCACTGAATGACTTTCCATCAACGTAAGTGGAGGATCGTGGTCGACAAACATCCCTTGATAATAAAAAAAAACAACACCTCGCGACACTGGTCTAGTTTTAGCAGTTGTCTGTCGTCCTGACTCTCTATCGACACACATTAATCAGTCTGTTCTAGGACAGGGAGCCAAACGTTTTACCAGGGGAGCCAGGGAGAGCGCAACTGGGTCACAGGCCAAAAGCTGAAAGCAACTGATAATGTAGAAGTGATGGATAATGCAACAACCTTTGAAAATGTGATAAAATGGCAGAAAACATCACACTTTACATAAGCAATGTTACAGTTGTAACTGATTTGAACTGTAGCAATAGTATTGAGTGACACTGCAACAACCATAAAGAATAAAAGGAATTCGATGGCTCATGCAGTGGGGAAAGATGAGAAGTCATCCACACCTTGAGAAATGGTTCAAAAGTGTAGGGGTGGGGCAAACCGTCACCAATGAAAGTGTCTGTTTGTGTACGTGTATGTCTGTCTATCTGTGTGTTTATGTGTGTCTGTGTGTGTGTGTGTGTGTGCGTGTTTCTACAAAGTTTGGCCATGTTGCATGAATCCATTCAGTAACTTGACCTCCATAGCAAATGTCAGCCTCCTAGGGCAAAAAACTGTGGCCGCCAAAGGGTGGGGACATTTTTGTGAATCAACTGACTGACCGACCAACCAACCGACAGATTTTTCCTGTCAGCTGCTCATTCTTACATTACAAAACCAGTTTTAAAACTTAAAATAGCAGTGAATTTGCATTTCATGTAGCAATCTTAAGTTAAAAAAAAATGCAGCAGCTCTGTATGTTCCTCTTAATCACCTCACAGTGTAACATCACCTTGTTGTGCAGAGTGGAGAGACACTCCAGCTCTGATTGCTCTGTTGGCATGCAGGCATCAAATAAATGAACAGACAGCAGAAAGGCCGTGCAGGATGAAGATGTGTGAGGTCTACATACCGAAGACTGTGCGTGCCGGGACTGATTCTTTATTTATCCAGAAGGACACTTGGGAGAGGATTACTGTCATTATGCAGGGGATATACGTCTGAATCATGAAGTAGCCCATTTTCCGTTTCAAGTGGAAGTAGACCGTCATCACCACATATTCACCTGGAGGATCAACAGAAATGAATTAGTTTGATTAACAAAGAGTTTAAAGTTGCAGGCTGACAGATTTCAGTTAATGCAACTTTAGACAGACGTCACATTTGATTCTATTTGATAGTTTTTTTGCACTCCTCTATATTTTAGTAACCCCATCCATTTTCACCCAAATGGACACATGCCACCTGTTTGCAACTTTCTGCTGCTAAAATCTTTTTTGGACCCTTCAGTATTTATGTGAACCAAAAGGCCCACTGAAATGCCTCAACTTGTGATGTTTACAGTGTTTGATTTCAAGGCAAATACACACAGACGGCTCAGCATCTTCTCTTTGATTTTTTTTTTTTTTTACAGGTCATTTGTAGAAAGAAAGAAATAAACAACGTTCATCACATCGACCCCTGCAGTCATTTTGCTTGGAAGCTTTCGGTATATGCGAGTCTCACCTGTGATGGATTTAATTATTTCACTGGAGACCGTCTGGCCGATGAGATCATACTGAACGAGGCTGGAGGACTCGGGAGGGACCTCCACTGAATGCTCAGGCCCTTTGGTCCAAGTATAGATCATCTCTGTTTTAGGATAGGCATCTGTGGGCAGACAGCAAAGCCAACCGGATGTGAGTCACTTACTGTAAGTTGTGAACAGTGCAGTATAAAAAATAAGGAAAAAAGTTCTGTGTATGTATGTAACGTGTTTTTGTATTAGTAAACTGTCTTTGTCCATATATATATATATATATATATATATATATATATATAGTGATATGATTTTACATTTATGTAGCTATTATTTGCATTCATGTGTGTATACATATACATGTGTTGTCAATATAGACACATTTGTAAGCCCTCTGATGAGTTTCTGCCTCTTACCACCTTTCTCCTGACTGGCCTTATTGATTGTTTGATAGTCTTTAAGTCTCTAAAATGACATCATGTATACGTTATGATGACGATGGCTGAAAGGGTTTTACCTTTAGTCATTTGATTTCTCACTTTCTGTACATAAAATCTGCATAAATTGATTATTTGGCCACTTTGGGCAGCACAAAAAAGGTTGACATTTTAGAAACTTATAAAGTTGTTATGGCAAATGCGTTAACAAATGGTTGCCTATTTAGACATCAACAACATTAGCATTCATTAGGAGTTGTGTTTCTGGCAATCTGATGAATGTAAGCCCAGTATTCATTCTCTTTTAGTTCTGTTTTGGTCTGCACAAACTACTGAGGGAAATATCTGGCTCTTTAGTTGCCAAATGGTCCACTGTGTTCACCACATAGTTGCTAACTTTCTCTGTCTGCTGTTTGGTGCTGTGCAGACTGTGTACAGCTTTTTATCTGGAAACAGCTGTCTGCTGCTGCTAGAATTGAGGTTGATGAGAGCCGCGAGAGCACATGAAAACATTAACATTGGGGGCTGTAAAACCAAAACAATGAGATGGGAACTGCAGAGTCGGTTGATAATTATCTGTGGTTTCATCCAGTGGCTCATCTCGTCTATTGTTAATATATGTATATTGATTAGTGCAGCTTTAGATGTAATTAAGTGAAGTCATGTATTAAAGTGCTGACACAGTGATATTTTATCACCTTAAATTTGTTTTTTTAAGACAACATTATCACTGTTAAATTGAATGTTTGGATTCATTGAATTTTATTCATACCGAGGGGAAAAGCCTCTGGAGCTTGCCTGGGTCCAGACCTTTGCATCCGCCCGCTCCGGGAGTGGAAATGAGTGGATAATTCTGTCTGATATCAGGCAACTCTAGAGCAGCATCACAGGATACTAAAACTTTCCACTGACTAGTTCATTCTTTGGGGCTACAAGCCCTGTGAGGCAGATTAACCCCTCACTTCTGTTAAAACGCAGGAAAACTCCAGAGTAATTAGTCTATTATTCTGAAATTCAACTGGCTTATGTGTGACATTAGCTAATAAAAACACATGACAACATCCAATCCACTCTTTCAGATCCACTGAAACCAATGCAAAGTGGTTGGAGTAAAAGTACGGAGAGGTCCCATCTGTCATATTTCACACACTAATGCATCATCCTGACATCTAGTCTCCAACAAAAGTTCCAAAGTTCAAAGAAATCCTCCACTGTGTAAGAGATACTTTAAATCGTGAGAAGTCAATTTTTTTTGTTCCCCAGTATTGCGTCCACAGAGTGCTTTGCCGTATGCACCCTGGTGAGGTTGGCCAGTCTGTGGATGCACAACAAAATGCCAGTTGTCTCTGCCTGCCACTCCCTATGGGACTCCACATCGGCAGGATACCAACTGTGCTGCCAAAATGAAATGACTCTGGTGTGTCATGGAGTGGAACGCAATGTCTGTGCACACAAGTCCAGATGGAGAAACAGAAAAGGAGATGGAGAGAGGGGTGGAGGAGAAAATGAAGGCAGGGCAGACAGGGAGAAAATTAGCACACACACACACACACACACACACACCAGTTATGGAAAATAGCTGCATAGGTCTGTGTTATCCTGAGGCAGAGGAAGGGATTCTGACCTTTCCTTTGCTTCAGGCCACATCAGATCCATGGTTGCTTTCTTCCTGACTGGAGGCTAGCAGCAGCAGAGCAGGATGGTGAAAGGAGGATGAGGAGGGGGAGAAGGATGACAATAACTGAGAAATGTGAATTTGTCCTCTGCAATGTCACCACACTGGGTAATTGACAGCGGATTTGGGCGAGTGTAAAAGCAAACTCGTTGTCTTTTCCCTTTCCTTTCTCTTGCAGATATAATCTTCAAATTGCTGCTTTTCTCCGATAAGACGGAGCTGCTCTATTTGAGAAACTCCTTTATTCGAGATAAGTCATTTCTGCTGACCAGTAGGCACAATGTAAACACTGATGCTGAGCTAGGGCTTCATTGTTCACAGTGAAGAATGAAATACTTCATTATATAGTATTAGTAGTCAGTCGCTTTGTGTCTCACAAAGTGCTCAGTTCCTCAGCACAGAATCCAGTTCAGCTCCAAGCTGAGAAGAAATCATGTGATCGGGTTTTTGTAAATAAATAAATAAATAAATATTACTTTTCAGAGCAAGCCAGGACAAACTTTTGATTTGTGACAGACTTCCTTACCTTCCTTAAATCTTTAAAAAAAAACTTAATTAAAATACACTACATGCAGTATTAAAGTCTGTAAATATAAATATATATTTCTCAAATTAATCATGAAAATCTGGCAGCTAAAAACGTGACATCAGGACTGAGTAATCGCTGGTATAGTTCTACGTTTGCTGTCCTGCTGAGAGTTATATGAGAAGATTGATATCACTGTCATGTCTGTCCGCTTAACATGAAACTACAGCCAGCAGCTGGTTAGCTTAGCTTAGCACAAAGACTGCTGGTAGGTGGATTAGGTCCCCTTTGGACCCAGCAGGTTAGCAATTTCCCCCTGTTATCAGTCTTTATGCTAAGCTAAGCTAACCAGCTGCAGCTTTATTAGACCGTACAGACACAAGAGCAGCAGAACTATTCCTTTAAGGATCCTGCTTTTTTTTTTTTTTTGTCCTTGCCATCTTTTAAAAAAGTCAAACCATTTGCAATAAGATGGATGAAAGATAATAACAGCCGAGAACAACAATAAAACAAAATCTCAGTAAGCTAAAATAAAGTCAAAACTCTGCTGAAACTACCTGCTCTGTGTTACCTCCTGTTTAGTGATGTAAAGTAAACCATTGGGTCTCCTGTGAAACGACACCGGGGGGCACAAATGTAAAACGCAGTGTGGAGGCCTGTAGAGGGTTCCAGTCTGCTCAGCAACGGGTTTATTTGTTTGCAGCTATTATAATAATGACTCAGATACAAAGGGGGAACAACGGCACGGATTCATTGACAAATGATATAACATGTCGTACCAGCTCAGTCACAAAACATTTTACACTCTGTAAATGGCATCTTTTGCATCTCTCTATATGAGAATGAAAACACGCATGATTTATGGGATTCTGTAGAGGGGTCAGGCTTCAGTAACATTTTGTGTTCTTGGGCCTATTTGGGCTGTACTTCCTTTTTCAGAGGCACTGCAACAGTATTTGGGGCAACATACTGTAGGTGTATTACTGGCCACCAGTTAGTTGCACAGCTGGTTTGTTTTGTCCTGTCAGAGCAAATCAGCAAACATCTGGTTGTTGGTTACCTTCTTCACCTGACGTGTAGAGAGCCAGTGTGCAATTAAAGGAAACTGACTACATTTGTGTCAGTTACTTTCTGCCATGATTTTACATCCATCTATATATCTATCAATCTATCTATCTATCTATCTATCTGTCTGTCTGTCTGTCTCATATTTAAATCACACACACACACACACACACACACACACACACACACACACACACACAGGACTTACAGCTTCCAAACTTGAGGGGGCACGCATGTCCATCCATGGGGAAGTCCACAAGCTTCATGGGACACTCGGCACTAATAGTCAACCTGTTGCACAGAGAAGAGTTGCTCAATAAAGGACCAAATAAACAGGAATCAAGAATCTGTGCATGGTGTGCTAAATGTTAACATGAACTGTTGTGAACTGTTGATACGGTTGATTCTTCTGATATAAATACATATCAGTGATGTGATAGAAGGTCAACACTTGAGAAGGTCAGTGATTTACTTAAACCAAACTCTTGCCACTGAAAAGGCAACAGTTATGTGACTGTTCTATTGAATTTAAGATTGAATGCTTTGGCAGCCTCTGCACTGCCTCCACACAGCTCTACACTGTTTACACTGTGAGCCACTGGCTTGGATTTCAATGGAAATCTGTTTGATTGCTTTAAATCAAACAAAGTCTGTCTTCTCCAACTTTTTGAAATTAGCACAAACATCAAAACATAGAATATCAGTCAGGTGAGGAGGAGGTAGACACATAAATAGAGATGGTGAGTTCATAGATGGTGAGTTCATAGATTGTATACTACTGTACCTCATGGTGTACAGTATGGTGCCATTCTTCATGATGCGGAAAAGCTTGTTGGGGGCCGTCATGTTGTGAGCGACTGACTTCTTGCCATTCCTGAAGAAGGTGTCTGGCGTCCACACTTTAGTCACCATCAGGTTGTTCAGCCTCAGAATCTCTATCGGGCCCTCGTACATCAACCTCCGGTCCACCCACGTCTGTCGAAAGAACACGTCCATTGTGTACTCCTGAGACAGGGAAATTGACAAAAGAAAGGAAAACATATTAGGTATACATATGAGCTTGTTTTCCAAGCCAAGTACAAAGTAGGAAGAGTTTTCTCGAATGGCCTTTCCCCTAAAGCACGAAAGTCATTTTCTAAAAGTTCTTGTCTATAACTTCTGCAGTGACCACACTTGGAACAAAGTTGTGTGAATTTAGGGCACAACAGCATGAATACAACAAACCCATGCTTTAACTGTGTTTAACTCCTTTTGAAGTGTGGGTACATACCATTTCAACATCAGAGACAGGCCCAAAACTTGTCACATAAATGTCTGTCTTGACCTCAGTCACAGGACCTATGGAGTCAATGAAACAGACAACAAGTGTCACATTGAATGACTGTTTCCCGTTTTAAATCCTTCCATGTCACAGTCCAGGCACCAGTCTTACTCACACTTGTGAGTAAACACTCTTTAAAGGCACATGACATGCAAAAGCTTATCTCATCCAGAGCCTTTGCATAATGGAGATGGAAAAAAAAATAGCTTCAAAGATGTAAACACATAATCCTGTTTGTTTTGGGGGGTTTTTTGATCAGTGAATGAGACTGTACAGTAAAGGCGTTGTTTAGAAGCCTGCACGCTGCTGTTGACAGGCTGCTTGTGCACAGCAAACCGATGACATACATCTACATTTATTCCTGCATTTGCTTCTTAACATGTCCTGGTTTACAGACACGATGCGGGCGCGCAGGGAAACGCCAAATCCGCACTTTTAGCGCTCGAGCTGTGCATTAAGCGCTCGTCCCGCAACATACACGCGGTTATATAACTGCATTCAGATCAACGTGCGAGCTCAGAGGCCCCGCTCCAGACTGCGGAGCCGCCAGGCTTACAGGATCAAGTCCGAAACACCATTTCACATCGCGTGTGCTGGGAAACAGTTGGCCACGAAGCGACATGATCCATATAACGCAAGTCAGAGAGAGGTAATGAAAAAACACGTCGCTATAATCATCCCATTGCTTTGGGATTTTAGGGTCTAGAATCAGCACTGACTTGGCTTATAGGGTGTGTTTGGAGTTTACAGTCCTCTTATTGCACTTTGCGGTGTGTTTTAACCTCCTTTCGTACAAAAAAAAGTACAGCAAAAGATAAAGTTGCCTCTTCCCTCTTTTAATTGGAATCTGTAAAAGGTTCCATGGCTGTGTGGTGATTATCATTGGTAGTTTGCATATAGAAAATGTTCGATGGTGCACCAAAAATTACTCTAAAAATCGCTTCTTTTTTTTTTTTTTCTTACATACCCCCGAATCCAGGTCGCAGCCTGTTGTCATAGCCGTCCAGAAGTCGGTCTAAAATACGAGTAAAATTCTCCGGATAGATCCGTTCATCCTTCTTTGTCTGTCCAGAGATTTTCTTTACACTAGAAAGAAAAAAAAAAAGAGAAAAAAAAAAAAAAGAATCAGGATACCATAACTTGAAAAAAAGAGAAACCTCGTTAGTGTGTTTTTTTGTTTTTTTTCGGTCTGAGGCGAGCGGGAGCTGTCAGCACCGCGGACAGAGACACGGCGGGACTCACCAAGTCGCCAAACAGAAAAAGTAGAAGAGGGTCCGGACGAGAGCGGGGCGCATCGCTGTCACCGTCTCCTTCGTCTTGGCAGAAACCATCTCTGCATGCCATGCTGCAAGCCTCTTCACATGTCACCGCGCCAGATGCCTGCTGGGTCCCGGCGAGAAGGAGGGGAGAGAGGCGCGGCGGCACGGGGGGCACGCTGAGCCTCCCGCAGTCCCTCCGCCGGACGCGCACACGTACGCGCACATGCAGACACGCGCACACACACACACACACACACACACACCTTCACCCCCCCCCCAAAGCCCCGGTCACCTCTCGTCCAGATCCGAGCTGCTGCTGCTGCTGCTGCTGCTGCTGCTGGTGGTGGTGGTGCTGCTGGTGGAGGTGGTGGAGGTGTTGGTGGCATCCAGAGGAAGAAACAATCCTCCCTCTCTCTCTCTCTCTCTCTCCTCCACTCTCTCTGTTTGCTTCTCTGTCTCACCCTCTTTCTCACCCTCCCTCCCCCTGCTCTTTCCCTCCTCTCTCCTCTGTCTCTGTTTGCTTTTTTCTCCTTCTCACCCCTCTCCAGGCACACACCTGCTTCGGCCGGGACGCAGATTAGACGTGCGCTGCTTTGGAATGACTTCAGCAGAGTCACATCCCTGACTTCCCCCTCTGTCGAAAGCAGGGGGGAGGAGGGGGAGGAGGAGGAGGAGGACACAGGAGGAGGTGCAGGCCCGTTCTCGACACCCGTCTGAGCATGTGGTGTTTCCTGACAGCATGACCTCCCCCTGCCTTTCACAGCCACACATGAAACCACACTTTTTCCCCCTCCATTCAACTCTCTAAAGACTCATTTTCCCTAGCAAGGTGCCTGCGTGCCCTTTGACCCCCGGCGTCAATCCGTGACCATCGCCCCCTCTGCTCTGGGACAACGTTATACGCAGCCTAGCCTACATGTTGAACTAGTTTCAGGAATGCATTGGCCAGCGCCTGTATTAAGACTCAAATGGGTCAGTCTTGTCGCAATACGCAATCACACACACACACACACACATACACACACACACACACACACACACACAAAGGCACACAGGTACTGTGGAGGAACTGGGACAAGCCACATGCTGCTTCACAGATTTCTCTGCACCTGGGACAAGCACAAGACCTTCACTGTGTGTGTGTGTGTGTGTGTGTGTGTGTGTGTGTGTGTGCGTGTGCGAGTGTGTAAAGTGAGAGTATGTGTGTGGCTCTGAAGGTGAAGTGCGGGTAAATCTCACCGGATAAACAAGATGTCTGGGTTCCACCACACTGGCTTTCCTGATTAGTTTTGAAGTGCATACAGTATACACACACACACACACACACACACACACACACACACACACACACACACACACACAGAGAGACAGGGCTGAAACAGAAGCCACTTAGTGTGAAGGGAAGGTGAGGAAACATTATGCTGATACGTTACATGCGAGCTGAAGTCATGTAGAGCAGTCTTAGAACGCAGCTCCCAATCCCCTGCACAGCCGCCCACCCCAGTCCTCCCACAATACACTAGAGCAAGGCGGCTCTGTGGGGGATGAGTAATACGCGTGCTCTTTGTGGGGGCAGGCTTTCGTCCAAGTCATTTTTTTTCTCGTTTCTTTGCTTTTTTAGATATTTGATTACAATTTGCTCTTTTAGTGGAAGCACTTTCAGAATACTGTACAAGAAGGTTGGGATGCTGTTCATTCAGCAGCAGTCAAATGCCTCCAAATGTCAGGAGTACAGTTTCAGGAAAAGTCACGTTGGCCTTATTATGCCATGTTAACCTTTCCCTGTAAGTCTGTCCTGTGTTTAAATTACAGTACACGATGTGTTATTGTGTTAACATTTGTGGCCTAAAGACACATGCTGTGCATGGAGCCCTAAAGATTGTTTGAGGTTTCTAATTAAGTTTCTGTTATTTGACTCTTTTGTGGCATTAGTGTGTGTGTGTGTGTGTGTGTGTGTGTGTGTGTGTGTGTGTATGTTTGTCCTGAGAAGCCTTGAAACAGGTTCTTCTGCTTTGTAAGCTATATGCCCTGCAGCACAAATAACTGCTATGATAACCTAGTTTTTTATCAGTGTGAGCGCAAGAGTGCATGTGTGTGTGTGTGAAGGAGGAAGGTAGAAGAGGTGAGGCACAGCTCTGTGACGGCTGGTGTGTGTGTGTGCGCTGTGATGGGTTGAGGGGCATGGCAGTAGAGGGTCATTACATTACCTCCTGTAGGAGCCACGTGGGGGCCTGGTGGCAGCCTTCCGAGAGTCCCAACCTGACAACACACACACCTACAGCTGCTGCAGCAGAGCTTGTTAGCTGGAGCCCAGCACACATGAAAGACTGCTGTCTTTACTGTGTGGCGGTTACAGCGAGAGCTTATTAACTTTGCAGGTGCTGATTTTGAAACTGGCAGTCAAATAAGCCTCGTTAGCATTCTTTAAAAAAAAAAACATTTACTTAACCATCATTTTGAGGTACACATATTTAATTTGAGTATTTGATTTCCATAAGATACAGCATCTTAGGTATATTAAAAGTATACATGTTTGCTTCACAACAACCTGACTATAATTACTACTTACACTTTGATTTGGTATGCAAACCATGTAATGACATAAAATATCAGTCAATTTTTCTGATCTGAAAAGTGTAAGCAGAAGGTAGATCTACCAGCTACAGCATTTAGATTCTACTTACATATTAATGCATCAATTACACATTTTTGGGGATAAATACCTACATACTTATAAATACTCATTGTTAATGCTTTTTATTTTCAGTATTTAGGATGTAGGATGGGGATACTTTTACAATGTGGAGTTGTTGCTTCTTTTACTAAAGTATTTGAAACATTTTTACCACTGAAATTAAAATTAAGTTCTGTAAACTAATATTTGTATTATGTTATTATTATAGTATAAAAATACTGACATATTTCCTGCTTATAAAGTTGATATGGAAAACATCACATAGTCGCATATCCAGCAGATCCCCCACATTTTACATAAAGTTATACTAAATTAAGTTAAAGCTGGTAACTGGAAGGTAACTTTGGAGAAACCACCAGAAGAAGCTCGATTTTGAAAGCTGCACGGTGTGGAAACCTTAGATAGACTCTGTTCGTGTTCAATGAGTGCAAATATAACAACAATGCTTCTAAGATAAGTTGCCCACCCTGCCTTTAAGCTAAGTTCAGTTAGACTAAGCTAAGCTTAGCTAAGTTAGGTTAAGTCAAGTTCTGGCAGGTGGGGGCTCTAAGAAGCTTAGATATTTCAGCCAATTAAAAATAAGTCATGTTGGAGCAGGAGAGTCAAACTGTAAGTTAAAAGCTGTCCCAGGTTCTACTTGCTCAGTATCACAATAAAAGCCTCTGGCCACTTGTCGCTGCATCTCGCCTTTAAAACCACACAGCTCAAATCTGCAGCCCACACTGTTTGTGCACAATGCAACATGTGCCTCCATGAGAAACCAAAAGTTGATATAGCCTGAATAGCCAGAATGAGTGAATCACTGTCATCTCACATTTGACAGCATTTATACAAATGTTTGTGTTATTTATTCCCCTGCGACGAGCACAGCAACACTGTTTCTAGGCTGTGTTATTGAGCAAAGAGAGCCAAAATGGCCAGGTAGGGAGAAGGCAGCTCTTTTGCGCTGGGGGTTACGATTGATGAGGCTCATTGTAGCAGTGCAGGAAGCTAATGAGTCAGAACCACGAGTCAAGCTGTCGGGAAATCACACCGCCCCAAAAAAGCCCAATGTGACATCTCCAACACCAAACAAATGCAGAGGGAGAGGCACACAGACTGAAAATGAGAGCAGAGCTTATGCCACCGCTTTACTTCAACAGTAATTTATTTCTTTAACAGGCATTTCAGCTTAACCATGCACAAATTACAAACTGAAAGTGAATGTCAGCACATATAGTATACTGTATATACACATAAACAATAGGAATGTGTAGCTTTTAAAATAGAACAGTTGCACTGGGAAAGAACACCTGATGGCAAAAGATGCAGACAAAAGCACAAACAGAGTAAAATGTTTCTCTTTTTTAATTTACTTCAACAGTTAATGCATAAAAAAAACATGTCCCCTTCAATCCTTTCTACTTCAAATGGCAAAAAGTTCTTAACACATCAGGGACCAGACTAATGGACTTCCCTTTTCAGTGCCACATTAGACCACCTTTGGCCCTGATAACAGCTATTACCAAACATGGCACTGAGTCAAAACGTAGACCTGTAGCATCAGGGGCTTAACATTGGTTTGGAAAGTTCGGGGGGGACTCAGGGATTTCATTACCATTTTCTACATTATCATATTCCCCAATACTTTAAAGAAACACATTATTATTAAGATGGCCATCATGCTTAGTTTAATCATTTTGCCAGAAAAGTGTTAGACATGAGA
This sequence comes from Lateolabrax maculatus, assembly GCA_031216445.1. Classification (NCBI taxonomy): domain Eukaryota; kingdom Metazoa; phylum Chordata; class Actinopteri; order Acropomatiformes; family Lateolabracidae; genus Lateolabrax; species Lateolabrax maculatus. The sequence goes on from CM062206.1 coordinate 21,097,738, forward strand.
AAGTGGTTCACGCTGCATGTTTAACCCATAACCCTACTGAACATCACATGCTGTGGTATATAAGCTATACTTTGAAGAATAGGACTGTTAGATCTATGGCACATTACTTATGGAACTATCAACAGATAAAGTTCAATCTCCAATCACAACACATACAAAATGCATCAAAATATGAAACATATATATATTAGGAAGTCACAGTTTTATCAAGATCGCTTTGAACAAATGTGTTAGCTTTTGTTTTGTAACGTCGTCTCAATGTTCCTTGAATTATCCTCTTTGGAAAAGGCTCCAGTACAGCCTCATGGAGATGCTACCATGGCTGTAGATTGTTTCAGTCATCAACAGTCCCATGCTAACGTTTTAAGCCGACTGCAAATGCCTTCAACAGTTTACAATGAAGAGGAGAGGTACCCTGTTTGGTCATCTGCTGTTCTATCCCACACAGATGGAATCTGGTGCATTATATGTTTTAAAATTGGTATTTGTGTTCAACATGACCTTCTCTATCATTTGTCTCCTTTGAGATCGCCATGCTGATGCATTCAAGTCTTTACGTACCCATATATATATATATATAGACCATCCATGAAAATCAAATAAAGGGGCGTTCCCCTTCAGGGACATGGTTTCTATTTTTCTGCCATTAGTCAACACTTACACTGCATATTCAGACTGGGTTTGGATAATCCTAATGCTGTAGTGGGGAATGAAATGGAATTTCTTACTTTACCTAGTATAGTTTCACTCATCCAATAAGATAATGTCTGCCTTTAGAGCAGCTCTTCCTCTGAAAAATATTTGTCAAACCAAACCTCTAAATTGGTAGTTAATCCATTTGCCCAATGTTAAACTTTGGCTCACATTTATCAAGGGTGCATTTATCCACCGGGGCTGCACTTTCATGCCTCACTCAGCAGTTTGAAAACCCAGCTTGATTTTATACGTGCTCGGGCACACATGAGCAGGAAGACCGTCCTTCAGCTGGAAGACAGGCATGTTGTTTTGTAGCCGATCATGACCTCTGACCTCCCTGTAGAGGCGGAGGTGGAGCCAAAAGCAGAATCTCCCCTCAGGGTTCAAGCGGCATAATAAAATACACCTTCACTGACATACAAGTCTATAAAAATAACATCAAATTCCACTCATCCATCCTCAGAAGAAAAAAATATTGACATAAATCCTTTCCTTCAGGGTATTAGTTACTACCTAACAGCCCACATCGCTGTTGGCCAGTTCCTACCTTTATTAAGACTTTGTGGAAACAATGGGAAGATTCCGTGGTTCGCCAGCAAAAATAACTGACCACTGACTTTTAAATCACTTTAAGAATGAATGTAATCCATAATAATGAGCTTTTGCAGATCGGGTACTTTTAAAACTTTAGAAGAACTTTCTTCTAGAACATATGCACCAAACCAAGAACAGTGTTTGCTCTTGACAGTGGTGCTGATACTTTTTAAACTTTCAGTTTTGTAATTTCTACAGTATCCACTCAATGTCACATGGCAGATAGAGACTTCTTTGTTGACAGACCTTACTGTCTTTCCCTGCCTCACCTGATGCAGATTTTAGTACATGAGCAGGCATACCCCTACTAGTTTTTCTCAACCAAAAAGGTGTTACAACTGTGCCCACTCCTGTCAGCTATTGTACTGTATAGTTGTAGCAGCATGGTGGTCTGAAATGATCATAGATCATATGCCCCACAGTTCACCTAAGAGACTATTCTCTACTTAAGTTAGAGTTACATAAGTAACATAATTCTAACTTCAATAGTATCAGTGCTAATCAAAATATAGAGATGTCCAGAAAATAAGTTTATTGGCAATAAAATCTGCATACTTCTTCACACAGCTATAACATGTAAGGACAGAAAGGCGGTGGTCATATATTAAATTGATGACATTACTCATAGGACCTCCCTTTTTAGTGAAAGTGGTGCTGTTACAACCATGGTTAGGTATAAACAAAAGTGCCACTACTCCCCCTACATTTGAGAACAACTGGTTTATTGACTAATGCAGGTAAGCAAACCTGCCAGAGAACACCCAAAAAAAAAAAAATGCATGCCTGGCCTCACATGGTCTGGGCTTAGCCCCAGAGTTTGTCAAATCCTAGAAATGCCCCTGCTTATGCAGCACTTTTTCTTCAATGCTATTGCTGCCCGCAATCATGGAAAATGAAGTCGTTCCATCCAAAGGCAAAGGAGGCATCATCCTGAACCATTATCCACTTGTGAATCTGATTGGGAGTCATTTATGCTCTGCAGTGCCCTAGTGGCCTCTCATCTACTTCGCTAAGCCTGCCCACCCATTACATGCAAGTACTTGACAACACTTGAGTGCCCTATAATGTACAGATGGTAAATTTCCCTCTTTCTAGACAATTCTCTCACTCTTACATGACATTTAGGTCTAGGCTATTGAGCAACTGGAAACCAACCATACAAGTGGTATTGTGCTCGTCCTCATTTTGAGGTGCACGGCATCGATCATCTCAAAACTGTTTCATGAATGGTAGAACTTTATTTCAGTTTTATTTATTTTTCCTTCTGTCTGGAGTCAAATCAATAAAGCATCCATAATAAGAGTTGTCCACTAGATAACCCCAATGTCCCTGTTTTGTCTAACGTCCCGGCTTCTCAGTATAGGCACTTGCCCTTATTTAAAGGGATATTGTTTTCCATCTGGAGTGAAACATGTGCATGTCTCTTTTATGTTTCTGTGTGAAGATAGAGAATGCTGAAAAGTGAGATTAGCCTGTCTCAGCTCAAGTGTTTGATGAGTTATATACCTTCTCCAACGCTTAGGGTTTAATGTTTTTTGATTAACAGGGTAGAACTTCTGCTAAAGCAGCAGTATGTAAACACGATGTTTGATATAATAAAATCGTGAAACGTTTTTCTTTTAATTACCATATGTAAGTTAGTTCTACTAAGTCTCAATTTCTGGAGAAGTATAAAAGGGTACTCCCCTCTCTGAGAGAAGCTTCTACTGATGCCACAGGAAATACTGCCTTGTGTGTATGGAACGGTAATTGGAAAGTGAATCTTGGGAATAGTTTAACATTACAATATCACTCTCAGAAACTCAAACTGGCTTTGTTCCATATGCCTACCAACAACACTACCTGTGCTATTGCATCCAAACTCAATGGAATGACATAATTAGATTAGTTTATGGTGTAACTTCTTTGTATGTATCCGTAGCTTACATATAAAATACTTATGGTTCCCTAAATGTAGGTGCAGTCCAGTTCAGCAGGCAATGGGATGTATTATGCTTATGTCTTCTACTTAATTTTATTTTGAATAAGAACATGTCTAGAAATTGGTCTATACTTTTGAAAATTAGCTCTTTGCAGGCCTGTTGGTCCAGCACTGCAGCACCTCATGAAGGGCAGGCTGGAGTAGAAAACAAATTTACCTCTCACAAGTGCACAGCTGTGGAAGGCTGGTGGAAGGTTTTTCGTCCTTGTATTGTCACCCAAGGACGAAAAACTAACAATACAGTAATATAATAGGGTAAAATATATATATCTTTATAATCTGTTGCAACTGGGGGTGGGCTAGATTATGATGTTTAGACTGTTCTCCCATTGTTACTCTGTTAGTACACAGAACCAACAAGGCATGTGGGCTGGAATATAAGAGAGTTTTTTCTTCCTCCAAAAAAAAAAGAAACAATTACCAAAACATAATAACATTAAACTGTTACAAAAATCTTGTGAGTTATTATTGAGCTGAATTTTGTACTTTTCTTAAATCCTAACAGCAATCAATAAATCAAATGCTCTGACACAGAAAGAATCTGGTATCTGTGGCTGTCGTAGGCCTGTAATAAGTCCGTCCAATCATTTCATTCGGCCCTCATAAATTATTGGATGGTGTACCTGCCTGTCTATCTGTGTACGTACCTGCGCACTCATTGCGCATGACCAGAGTCTTCCTGATATCTAACCTGATATAAGTTAGTGAAGGGAGGGATGGGATTTTTTCGGTTGGACACTTTTCCAAAGTACTCCATCTTTAAAACATAACATCATCAACAGCAACAGTAAGCTTGCACATGAACAGCGTTGCATTCACCTGCTTATCTGACCAGGTGTGAGTATTTCAGCCCTCTCTCCTTTTCAGCTTCAGCCTTTATATGTTTTAATGTTCCAATATGTTGCAAATTATATGTTTGACAAAGGGGCTCCCAGACAAGATGACTGACTACATTGTTTATCAGTGGGAGAGATTCTTAAAATATAGATAAAAAGATGTACACCGGAAAGAGATCTAATTTTCTTAATTTAGATCTTTCTTAATTTTTTTTTACGTGTTATATGCTTAATCTAACTTTTCTGAAAATAACACTGTAAATTATCTTAGCACCAAAACAGACATGTGAACATACACTCTCCAGCATGCAGAGGAGCACAGCTGTTGTAGGCGGTGGGCTTTTTTTTTCTTTAACACAGGCGGAAATGAGGCGTTAACACATTTATAGATAATTTCTGGTGATGATTTTGAATCTGTCTGTAGGGGACGAGGCCGGTGGGAGATACAAGAAGAGGCGGAAATATTGGTGGGAGAGTGTTTGCCCTGCAGCAAATAGTGTGTGAGTGCATATATTTCTGTGCGCGTGTATATGCAAGTGTGTGAGTAAATGAATGCGTTGGAAACAGTCTTTGCAACAACTTTTATTATTTTGTTTATGTTTACTGAAAATCAAATACCCAATCATTGCTTTGAATCCTTCTAATGACATTTTATTCTCTGTGCAGCCAAAAATGAACAAATCCTGTCCTCGGGATGAGGCTCACAGCGCTCCCTGGAGGGGAACATGTTGGAAACCTGGTCCCAGTTCTTGCCTGCTCTGGCACCTCTTCAGTCTTCTCCACAGCAGCCCGGGCCCCCCACCAGCAGCAGCAGATGTAGCCACAACACTTTACTGAGTTTTGCTGAGCCATGACAATTGCGACAGAAACAGGGTGACACCAGATAACCTTGGTATCATGGACACACGACACGCACACACACTCCCACGAGGACAAACTTGGCGTGTCACAACTGTGTCATCATTTTAATCTCTGCGGGCAACATGAAGTCCTGCGGCCAGGTCTGGATGCCAATTCTGGGGTGTGTTTCGTTATCGCTTGATAGTCACTTTAAGGGGCCTTCCAAAAGTAAGAAAATATACAAGCAAATATAGAAAGTGAGTGATACCAGAAATAGGTGCAAGAACAAATGTTATCAATACCATTGTTAAACCCTTCATATTACAAATATACTAGATCATTACGTAATGTGCTGTGTCCTTGCAGAAAGTCCCTTTAAAAGGACAATTATACCTTAGCAGATCTTGTGATTAGTGACACAAAGCAGACTGTTCCAGCGCCCTCCAGGCATTGTAGCAGCAGTAGCCCGGAGCAGACATATTATCCAGCCATTAGAGAATTCAGTGGGGGGAAAAAAAGAGTGCTCCCAACCCAGAAGATTAGGATAATGAATTCCGTTGCTGTAAAGGGATCTTTCTACTAATGTGCAAGTTTCACCTTAAACCAGCACCTGTTTTTATCATGTTTACTATATTCAGGGGATGAGAACAACTTTACATTGTTATTGTTACAAACAAAATGTACATGTCAGAGGTCAACATGATACAATATCTTCATAAAGCTGTTCTGAATGTGAGATTTTTATGTGAGATTGTGAGAAATTCAGCTCTATATCATCACCTTGCTCAACAGTATGTCCTGGAGTTCACTCCATTTGTCTAGGTATGAATGGTAAGTTATTTAAAAAATAATGCAATGGCTTTATTTCTATTATTAATGGCCTTTAAAGCTGCACTAATCAAAATGTTTATATTTACAATGGATCAAATGTGAAAGCTCGTAGTGAAAAACGCAGAGGGAATTATCCCCCATCTCAAGTCCTGTCAGCTCAACTCAGCATTTTAACATCTTTCAGCTCATAGTTTTTGTCTATGGCCTACAGTTTAGAGATACGTGGATTGGTTCTGACGTCATCAGAATCTGCATAAGCATAAATCATCACCCCCGCCACCCACCCGAATAAATTATTCTTTCCGATTAAGAGACAAAGCTAAAACTGTAGTTATAAACTTGACAGGACAGAGGAAACTCTCCAGGGGAACCAGAATTAAACTTTAAGCTTCTGAAATAACATTAGGCAGCTCTGATGGAGCTCAGGATTTATCTGGAGGACGGCTGCTGTACTCCAAACAATGTGACTGTATGAAACTGGACTGTGTGTGTGTGTGTGACCTTTTGGATGTGTAGAAAAACAAAGAACATTAATTAACATTAAATCCAGACCAATCCTGTCTGCGTGTCTGGAGATTTAAGTAATCAATGAAGTTATGCTGCTGTGCCTCGTGCGTAAATGCGCACAGTGTCTCCATTAAAGGGGGTTGGGTTTCACTTTTCAGAGAAAAAAAAAAGAAACCGTTAGTGAGACCTTTAGTTTTAGAAGCAGGAATTCTGCTCATACATGGGACACGTTTATGCTTTATTGTTGCCCCAATTGGGCACTTAAGCTGCCCAAGTGTTCTTTAAGCAAAACATTCAGGCAGAAATGTACCCTGTCCATTAGATTATACTTATAAACACTTCCTATTGACAGAAAATAATCAGGATGTAGTTTTCTCACGATACATGTTATGTTTTTTCATAGCATCTATATTTTCGGGCAAAGCAAAGTTACAGATGAATGCATCATTCCTTACAATACCATTTACAACCTGATGCCAAGCCAGGGTTTTGATTGTTACACAGTTTTTTGTCCACCATACGCTTCCATATGAAACATGTAATGTTGCATTGCTTATATTGATTTTGGGAACTGTTCCAGTGGTGTGAAATATTCACGTCTCACACTGAAAATGGGATTTTGATCCATCAAAGCCCTTGGTTTCCTGGCCTGATTGCTGGGAAGATCTTGCTTCATTTTGCCTTTCTATTGAGGCAGGCACCGTATAAATAGGCACACTGGAAATAGACCTTCACTCTCAGAGGAGCCTCTCCGGAGAGGACCTGGACCAATAGCCAGATTTCCAACACTGAGATATAGGCCAGAACATTACAGACATCTGGACTGTAATGATGTTTTGTGGAATCCCTTCACATTTTGAGAAAAAGTGGCTGTAAACAGTAGCTGAAAAGCTTTTGAATCATTTTCATATAACAGTTCTCTTTCAAACAGGAAACTTTGATGGACTGAAGTTGTTTCAAAAATAATTTTACCTCCTGCAGCCAAAACATTTATTCATTTACTATCCATTTACTCTTTCATGCCTCATTTACTGTGTGCCATGACGTCCATAGCAGTTATCCTCAACAGTGTGTGCAGGTCTGTTTACTGCTTCTTCTCATTTCCTGTTCTGAATAATGTTGTCACAATTATGTTGTACATGAATAGACATGTTTTCCCCAAAGGCTTCTGTGTTCCTCACAAGGCGCTAATGAATGATGATCACACAATATCTTCCCATGTCTGTCAGATATCTGATGACTATGCAACTCCTCGGAAAAAAACTCATGACAAAAACTCAAAGTTTTTGTATACTGTGCAAAATGTTATTTGAATTTTACTTTTTTGTTATGTCAATTTGTTTTCAAATATATTAAATAAATCCAACATTTAACCATTTAAGGTACACAGACCAGATAGCATTCAGTACTCTGTTTGAAACGATTCAAATTTAAAGCAGTAATATGTGATTTTATTGGCCACTTGGGGGCAGTGGAACAAGCTGTTAACACAACATCAACATATTATCATTTTATAAAGTGGTGAATGACAAATGTGCCAGCAAATAGTTTACTTATTTACATATTCAGCAGACACAGAGAAGATTTCACATTAATTTGGAGTCATGGGGTCCAATATTGCTTGAAAACAGCTGAGTGCTGCAGCTGGAAACAATGCTCATTAGAGCAGTGAAAGACAACCAGAACAGTAAAGTTGCGGGTCATAAAAATCACTAAAGGTCATTTCATATTACACATTGGCAGTATTAGGTTTTTTTATGGATCGAGGAGTTGGCCCAAATTAGATACCCCATATACACAGATATTTAATTTACTATTATCATTTTTCATTATGTTCCACTCAGACTGTATGGATATTTTTTCTGCAAAAATTAATTGGCAGATGGTTTTGGAAATAACTAAATGTGCTCATGTTTCCAGTATTTTACAAAAAAAGTCCTATTTTGAAAGAGGTCCAATACTTGATGAGTCCAAAAATGTGACGAGACATTGACAGGGTGTGACCACATCTGCTATGAGTTATTTTGACATATTTGCACCAGTATTTTTGCCTCTGTACGATGATGGCAGGGTGACTGATCCTCGTGTCTGATTAATTAACAATGGACCAGTAACACTGCCCACACACACACAAGGATTTAGACACAGGTAGAGGGCCTTTCAAAATGATTATAACTCATTCAAAATGGCGCTTTTATGCTGCATTTGCCAAATAATAAGACTGATTTTTAGAATGAATGGTGTATTTTTTAGCAGTGAATGAAGTGGCTATGGTCATGCTAGCAGAAAGAGAGAGAGAGAGAAAAAAAAACCAGGAAAGTCTCAGAGGAGTAAAATGGCTGCCGAAAGGAATCTAACCCAAATCTCCTTCATTTTCCATCCCTAGAGTGGCACAGCACTTCAAGGGAAACTGATTTGCATGCAATTGTTTACTGATTAAATCCTAATCTATTTTTACACCTCAGTGATGAAACAGTCTTTGTTATAAGTCCTCTTTTAAACTGAGGACTTTCAGCCCCAATCCATACATTTGAGTCAATTGATATAACCATTCGTCCATTACAAACTGGAGGTTAGCAAAAGTTCTTTGATACTGAAGGTAGGTTGGGTCGGTTATTAGTTGTAGAGTTTGTGGTTTGATCCCCAACTCCACATGTCAAAATGTCCTTGAGCAAGACACTGAACCCCCAGTTTCTTCCCAAATGTAAGTCAACATAAGTCAGTCAACTCTCCAGTGGTGAAAGAACGTAACTCTGGACACATGAGCAATGGAGACGGTGGGTGGTAAATTAAGTTAAATGTCCAGACGACCACTATTTACAACGCAACATTATCAAAGTCAATCACATTATCTCTTTAATCCCACTGGAAGAAAAACAAATATCAAAGTGTTGATGAAGACTATTATTATCCTCCCAGAGTAAATGATTCCAGATTTGGGACGATTACTGGGTTTAAATGAAGTAAATTTGTGGGCCAAGGTGAAAGAGCTCATTATACTTTGTCATTAGTGGTTTGGTCCAAGAGGTGGATACCATAATTCTCAGCAGTCTCAATAGCAATTAACTTTCCAGGGGTGCAATCCATATACTCATGTAAAACGTTTGTAGTAAAAGTACTTCCTACTATGTTAAACTCGAGATGCTAATAGGAAGGAACTGTTCATCAGGCAGAGACAACAGCCAACATTATATACTGCAGGCATACAGTAGGTCACAGAATGAAATACCTTCACATATGTCTCGAGAAGAGTAGTTCCCGTAATGCTGCCAGATGGAAAATAAAAAACTTTCATGTCTGTTTCATTTCACCAGTTAAATCTTGTCCCCATACGATGTCCTTTTCCTGCCAAATTGTCACCCGAGTATCCAAATACAGACTGCATTTTCTCCAGACAAGACCAGGCGTCTGTCTTCTAACGAGTTTTTAATTATATGAGGATTAATTCTGCTGGGATCAAAGCCGACAGGCATGGACGTATCCCCCAAATATTCAGTTGTACATTCCCACAGCCGGAGGAATACACCGTTCACAAGTACCTAAATTTGCAAATGCAAGTTTTAATTCATTAGGGCTTAAAATACTAACAAGAAATGCAATAGATGGATTGAAATAGGTTGAAAGTGTACTATTTGTATGTCAGGCCTCTTCAGCAGCCTAAAGAGATAATCTGTGACTATTCTCTGAGTGATATGACTCAGTGATACAAACTGCAGACGATTCATGAAGATTTTACCTTTCCTGCACACTTCTAGAAAGACATCCTAGCACACAGAAAATTAGGTCTTTTTTGGTTTGATTTACGTCGATTTATTCAGCCACTAGGGGGCAGAAAGACTCTAAAACAATCTGTCAGACTCACAGCCTTGACATATTCTCCCCTATAACTAGTATGGCCAGTGTTGGGTAAGTTACTTGAGAGTTTAATCAATTACTCATCATTGAAAATTTACACTTCTTTACTAAGTACTAATCAATAAAAGTAATTAGTTACATTACACGATTCACATCACGGTCGTTACTCAGCACAGCTCCGCCAAAGAAGGCTTTTTAACAACTCCCAAGACTCCACATATAGTCACATATTTCTGTATTTAACAAATGTAGAAAGATAAAGCAAGACATTGTGGTTAGACCATCAACAGCTATCTCAACGTTGGCCGCGGTGACTGCACGCAGCGCCAGGTCCACAAGCCCGAACAAAACCCACCAGACTTTTGAACAGAAGACATAATGTAAATATGTCTGGTTATGACATGTTAACATACAAAGCAGACACAGAGCAATATTAGTGTCTGATCACCTGACACATTTAAAGACAATGTTCACTCCTTTTAGCTCCGTCCCCAAAACATCATTAGCCTGTCATTTAATGTTGGGGAGGTAGTGCACAGTTGGTAAAGTAGCAGAGTTTTTCACTGAAAACAGCTGCCTGCTGTCAACTGTACCAAACGAGGTTGATGAGAGCGCTGTCGCTTAACCAAACAGTAAATGTGCAAATTGAAAACCAAGACCATGAGCTAAAAGGGGACTCAACGCTACACAGACCTACAGATTTAGGTGATAATTCTCTGTCACTGTGATCCAGCTCTTTGACGTTACGCATACTCATGTGATTCATTTTAATTTGAAGAAAATATTGATTGATAAACACAAGAAGAACTGGATAATGCAAAGGCCACAATGGCCACCGCTGATAAACATAGGTGACCATAGGTGGTTTAACTAAACTTCATCTTCATTAACAGAATCCATGCACAAATGCCAAAATGCATGCAGTGACTTCTCTGTTCATTTTGTTTCAGAAGTGTCAGTGGGAAATGTTATATGTTTTGTCTGTGCTAACTGTGTTGTTCTTTGCTCAATTAGATTCTCCTCTTTTTATTTCTGCCTCAGCTGGTGCACCGATCACCAGTACAGCAACCAATAAAGTGGTTTGATTTGAAACGCCACACAATGGCCTGACTGGAAAGAGACTGTTGTCTTGGCGAGATTTCAATTTAATTTCCCCGTACAGGTTTAGTGAGCATGTGTGTGAAAATGAATGTTAAATTTAGACTATGTCCTCTTTAAAGACTCCTCATGAAATATTTTTATGAGCACAGGAAAATTAAAATGTTAATACTCTTAGACCTTCCATGGGACCTTCTTTGCATGAAATACAAGAATAAACTGAGCTGGCTCTGCCGAAAGACAGACATTTGGAGGATTTGAATAATGTCTTGATTTCTGTGCTTTATGTCAAGTTGAAGATTCGCTCATTTCCCAGTAAATAATTATGCAGTTTAAACTTGCATTAGACATGCTTCTGAGTGTCCTATATTTTCCCAAATTCCCAATTCACACTACAATAATTCATTCAATTAAATAGATTGTCTTTTCGAAAAGGAACAGATCATCATAATACCAAATATAATCAATTGAGCATATTCATTAAATTCTGAAGCTTTGCCAATCACAGCTCTCCAATATTTTTTCAATATTTAAAACTGACATGATTATTATTTCAAATACTTGACAAAAAATACATGAATGAGTCAAAAAGATTGGAGAATGGAGACAAAGATGTTTCCTTGAACTTCAGAAACCCTTTTTTCATTGATAAAATCCATTTTCCAGCTGAGGAAAAGCAATGACACAAATGCCGACTTGTGTCTGAGCTGCAGTTCCTTTAGTACCAGTCCACGGTTAGTGACAGCACAGTATCACAGTATTGGTAAGGCGCTGCACTGTAAGTGGCTGCATGATATTAGAGTTGTTGCATTGCTAGTAAAATCACTGGAGTGATGACAGATTGTCACAAGTCACACAAATTTAGAAGCAAAGGATAATTTGGTTTCCACAGTATTTTAAAAATAAAATTTTATTGGTTTGGTGGTCACAACATTACAGTGACAGCATGACAGTGGCTCATATTTACATTTTAATTGCCGAATCCTCCTCAATTTTCCTGAGCTTGACTGAGAGCTCTGCAGTTTGACCTTAAACACTCGTTTAACTTGAAATAATACAACCAAATCTTTAGCTAATCAGTATTCACTCAAATCACACTATATCCCTTCCTCCTCAAAGTCTCAGTCACCAGAGACCATTCCCTCAAGTGCTGCAAAGGCCATCAAGCACACCAGACAGATCCGATGTAGGGTCTCTGCAGAAGTCCTGCATCAAAAAAACATAATAGTCTGCAGCCTTTACTCACATGCGCTTCACTTTTAGCTGTCAGACTTTCTTCGTCAAGTTATGGAAAAGATCAGCAAATGTCACTTAAAAACTGCTCTCACACTGATGAAAAAGGCAAAAACAAAGGAAAATGTTCAAGCCAGAAGGCACTAACCTCTGATACATTAGTCATGTAGGAAGGAAAGAACTTTTCTGTTAACCAACAAAAACTATTTGTTGGCTTCTTCATGTACATGGATGTCTGTCATGTGTTTCCTTATGCCTGCATAGTTTCTGTAAAACACTGTGGTTTTGATTTATGACGTTTGAGCTGATTACATGTCACAGCCCTTTGTGTCCGGAGAGATGATCTTTGTCATGGTTACTGTTTAAACTAAGTTCTACAACTTTCAATAATACATGTTTAAAAAGCACTGTAAACAAATCATTGACAACCTGTGTTAAATTATTCTAAACTCAACTGTCCCTTACTAGCTTTTTTTCCAAAACCTTTTGACCAAATTCCATAGCCTTCCTTAACGAATGGTACTTGCCCAGGTGTCATCATGTGACCTGAACATGGAATTAAGGTGGTTAATTACAAGTATTGTATACTTTTCCATACTTTCATACAAATTTGCGCCCCATAATGTTTAACTGTCTTGTCTTGAATTTATTAAGGGATCAGCAAAGTATTCAGTAACATTACTTGTAACTAAAAAGCAATCAATATTTAATATGGATTAATTATATTCTTTGTCTCTTAACTTATCTGCTGTATTAATACATTTTAGTTCGTCATTTGTGCTTCCATTTGTTACTTTTCAAGTTGCTATAGATGAAGCCTATTGATTCTGGGAAGAAAGTAACAAAGTTGAGCAAAGTTCCTCCAGACATGTAAAACAGTCCAACTTTATAAAACGCTGTCTCAGTTTGGAGCCCTGCAGCAAAGTCAGATGGACCTGAGCTCTGTCTGCATCTCACAGCCGCCTCAACAGCTGCCTGACAGCCCGGCAGCTCCAACTTTGCTCTAATGTTTGTTTCATGACAGGAGGTCAATGCTGCTTTTTTGACTCTGCCACCTAAACTCACTGCTTGACATGAGGGAGGGAATTAGCTTTTAAGAACCTGTCCGTCTCACATTTATTATTAGCAGACCCAGAATTAATACGTTCTGACCGTTTCTTTTTCTGTGTGTCCTTATTTATCTGGGTATATGTGGATGTGCGTCTTTTTCCTTTTTTAAATGTTTTTGCTCCTCGAAGGTGGTGGTGTTAATTATGTTTAAAGAAAAGCTGATCTCATTATGCATAGAAGCCTGAGTGTTCATCTCTTATATAATACCAAATATCTACTGTCTTTGGGCTACAAAGCGGAGGAGGCGGAGGCAATCTGTAATGCTCAAACAACCCATGCAACGCTGCAAGAAACCAGCTGCCTTTTCAGCATCTTCTTACTACAGCAACCAATGTTATCTACATTGTCAGACACTGATACTGTGCACAGGACAACTTTCTGGGCAACTGTACTAAAGGACTGGCTACAGAAACATTGTTTTAATTAAACTTGAGAACAGTCGTGCCACGAATTTTGTGAGAACATGACAAAGATTAATGGAAAGTTGGAAATGTCTTTGTGATGGGGCTTCCTTTAGGTTTTCTTTCCAGGCGTAAAACCGGTTCCTTCAAATCTGAAATCGTGCCCTTTCCTTTTGCGAGAGCCAACACTCCCCCATGTGTTTGCATTGCTTTAACCTGACAATCTGACACTGGGATTTCCTACAAGCAAGTGTAGTGTGTGGGCTGCTCCGTGGAGCTGAGATGTGCAGGGTCATGTGTGGATGCGTGGGAGGGAATGTACAGTATCAGGTTCTAAGTATATTCACCGGTACACACAATGAACTAAGTGTTAGCAGCCAAGTCAACTTAACTTGGGAAGAAATGATCACACACATAGATGCACTATTCACTACAAAAACAAACATGTCTTTCAACAGGGTGTCTTAGAGTCCTGAAATCTGGGTTTCTCGACTCTACTTAAGAAGAACACAGTTAGGAAATATTGAGTTGAGTGAATATGAGTTTGGCCTTAAACAGATTGTGTGATCTGTCTATGCCATCTAGTGGAGAATGAATATGAATGGCCCGCAGAATCGATTATGAAATCTCTACTCAGAAAAGAGGACAGTGTCAGCAGTAATATACAAATGACTACAGAGACTTAGTAAACAGCTACAGGCAGTCTGAGGGTATCCGATGCACACAGGCTGTATAATTCACCGAGCATTACGAGGAGACCGTGAAGGCAACAGTTGCCATGACAACAGTACACAAACGGAATGACGTCGTTGATGAAGCTGCTGTCCTCTTCATCCTCTGTATGATCTGCATCCACACGGTAGGTCCCGCTCTTTATTAACAGGGAACTGTGCTTGCTGCAGTTTGCTGTACGGAAGCTCATGTGAAGGCGCGCAAGGAGAATATTCAGTAGAATATTTAATTCTAAACACTAAAAAACTACGTTTCAAAGCTGAATTAGCGTACAAAGCAGCTACTTTAGAAGGAGAAATACAATCTAAACCACCAAAACGACAGAGAAGCAATCTGCAGTGTACTTCATCAACAGGGCAAAGTTCAAAATGTCAACCCCCCCCCCCGTCTCCCTCTCTCTCTACATTGTGTATGTACCATGTTGCCTTCAGGTACCCACCACCATACACGCAGCAAAGTCGATCAGGCAGCTTCATTATATTTTGAGTGAACTGCCAGAAACCTAGGTTTGATGTAATTTAATTAAATACAAACAATGCTTGGGAATAAATAAATTGAAGTACGTAGAGTTTGACATTGGGAGAGTGTCGAGGGATTAAACACAATGTTAAATAAAATAGTTTAAATCATTGCATAAATTAAAAGCTCTATGCACCAGTGATTCAGCCCTGCAGATGTTTTCACTCCTACCTGATTGGACCTCTTCTTACAACCTTTATGATTCTTATTAGTACATTTGAGGACATCGCGTGACTCCCTGCATGTTTCCACCCAACACAGGTCTAAGAAGAGAATAGGTGAACACACCTGTGTGGGTGTGCAGAGCCTTTGATAATAATAAATACATTCTAAACATGAAAACAGCCAGTTTGCCAATCACAAATTGGAGTTTCTAAACAATATAAAAAGTTCCCTGTGTTAATATGTTGACACTTAAGCAGAAAGCAGGCATGAGTCCCAAAGCTGAGGAGCTCAACATCAGACGAACAGGTCTAGAAGTGGGAACAGCCAGGATCTTACTGGGGTTCAGGCTGCATAAGGGGTTAAAAGGGTAGAAATGTAGTTCTGCGCTAGATTCAGCTTTGCCTTCAATGACTTAAAACAATTTAAATCTATTATTTGGGCCAATGCTGTTTGTCATCTGCATGAAGTCTCAT
Source organism: Lateolabrax maculatus (assembly GCA_031216445.1). Lineage (NCBI taxonomy): Eukaryota > Metazoa > Chordata > Actinopteri > Acropomatiformes > Lateolabracidae > Lateolabrax > Lateolabrax maculatus. The sequence continues at coordinate 21,113,609 of CM062206.1, forward strand.
TTGAATTCTCTCTCTAACCTGCAGCTACATTAAACGCTGAGCCGGTGCTCACCAGGAGTAACCTCAGAGATGTCGTCACCGCAACCCAGTAAACTTCAGTTACTTCACACATCATATAACACCACATAAATAGTGTCAGTGATTGATGATGAATTTGTACCATTATTAACAATATGTTTTCAACAGAAGGACCAGCTTTCTTTAGGCAGCATTGTTGTTTCAGGGACTGGTGATGCTCCCATGTCACACATTTTCTTTATTACATTGTGTGTAGACATGAGGAGGAGGAGGAGGAGGAGGGAGACTCGGCAGAGCCCGTTCCAAGTGCCAGTCAGTAATAGCATTTTTCTACTGAGTGTAAACGAAAGAGGGGACCGAAAAGAGGTTGGTGTGTGTGTGTTTGCGTACAACTTGGCATGTACAAATAAGTCCTTTTACATACGCTGCATGATACTTGTGTGACACAGTGTCTGCAAAAAGAGAAAAAATCGACTGCCATCTTTAAGTCCTGCTCCTGTTCTCCTCCGTGCACAGGAGATGCGTAAATTTCTGGCTTTGCCAATTGATGAGAAGACGACCCACGCTGCACGAATGATGGCCAAGCTGAAGAAAGAGCTGGTAGAACAAGTGGAGGAGGAGGAGGTGGACGAGGAGGAGGAAAAGGAGGAAAAAGAGCAGATGAAGAATCCAAAACAAATCAAGAGCAGGACAGTTCTCCCTAAACAAACACCTGGCAGACATGAGCTGAAGATGGCTATGATGAAACGAGGTGAGTGGAGGGTAAAATCAAAAAAGGTGCTGCTTGTAGCTTTTTAAAACGCTCATGTGTGTCGCACATGGCCAACTTGCTAATTTAAACGTTAAAAGTGTTATTGTGTGTTCTCCGTCACCAGAAAACGTCATGAAAGACAGCAAACATGACTTAATCTCCATGGAGCGGGAGAAGGCGGTGTTGGAGGTAAATGATTTCAGGAGTTGCTCAGATCCTTATAAAGGTGGAGTCATTTCAACAAATCTGTCTCTCAGTCCACTGTGACTGATGCTTCTCTGAATGTTTGCTTTCCGTCAGACGCTCTCAGTCCAGACAGACTTGAACCACATCCATCATTTATTTTAAGAAAAAAAAATGTTTGTTTGTCTGAGACATAATGTGTTTTGAATTAGTGCACGAAGCCTCCTTTGGAAAGAGCACATGCCATGCAGCATTGATGTCATTTGGATTTTGGGGATATTTTGTAGTTTCTTCACTACTTACAATATTCCTGTAGACAAGCATGACTGACTGGACCAGATCGCTACCCTGTTTACCGGCTGAATTAAAGTATTACTCCACCTATTTAGAATTGCATTTCCACAAAGTTGAGGGGCTCAAAACAGACGTCTCATTATTTCTTATTGATTTTCAACCTTCTTAAATTTTTAACAAAGGGGATCTCCACTGGTTTTAAACATCAATGTGTGTTTGCAGGTCCTGGGGAGTACCATTGCATATATGAAAAGCTGTACAAAGCCTTTTGTGGCTCCAGAGGGAGCAACAAGAAATGTGATACTGTTTGTTGGAGCTAAAGTCTACAGGTTTGAAAATGAAAAAAATTTGAGGTAATCGAGGCTACATTAGTCAATACTATCATAACATACGTGTATCTCAAACTGAACTGTTGGTCAAGTAGTGGTCTAACATAGTGCGTTTCATTTTTTAACCGGGGTTTGATCCAGCAAAGAGGACTTCAAGTTTACATTCACACTTGGGATTTACTCCAGTTATACTGAATGCTAGCCATGAATTATAATGAAAAGTCAAAAGCTACACTAAGTGAGAATCAGACATGATAATTAAATACTTAGTTAAAACACCAAAAAATACACTATGAAGGACGAAAATGAAAGAGGAATTTGTGAGTTTTAAACGACAAGGGATATTAAAGGCACTGCATCGTGGTTTGTTTTGTTTAATCAGTATCTTCTTTTTCCACTGCAAAAACATCTCTGGCTTTGCCGTCCTGCTTCATTTGCTCTCATTCTCCCCTCCTCAGTTATCTCTGATGACGAAGAGGTCCGAGATTCTGAGGATGGACAAGGCCATTGCCAAAGAGGAGGGACAGCTGAAACGGCTTGAAAAGATCATTGAGAGAGACAACCTCAACTTTGAGGAGTTCCTCAGGGAGAACGAGAAGAAGTCTGTGGAGGCCCGAACATTGTAAGAAATATCAAGACACAACGTGTTGGCTGCATGCTGGACGTTTATAAAGTCCAATGGTTGTCTTGTCTCTGTTGTCAGTTTTGAACGTGAGGCCAAATCCAAACAAGAGAAGAATGCTGAGATCAAGAAACTGACGGCTGAAATAGGGACCTTAAAAAGGTAGCCGATAATGAATTCAAGTGTTTTTCCCCAAAGGTGCACTGAGAGGAATTACAAATAAGAGTGAATACATTTGTTATGCCATGTGGATTTTACTGTAGTGTTTCTTTTTCATAGCGAACTCGCCAAGTTTGAAGAGATTCTGATAGACTACAAGAGATACAAGGAGCTCCTGTTTGAGTTGTCTCCTCCAGAGTGGCAGGAGGCCCAGAAGACCAAGGCTTTGAAAGCTAAAGTCCCGTCTGACGGAGACGCTCAGGACAGCAAGGACAGGGAGCCTGAGGAGTCCACTGCTAGGAGCGGCAAGTACTTGGTGCAATTTAAAACCAATGAATCAACATCAAATAGACTATGAGGACCTGATATTGTTTTTAATTCAAACTCAAATGTAGTCCAAGGAGCGCTTTGCTACAGTAAGCATGTGTAGCGTTAGTAGTGGGAGTTGAATGATAACGTGTGCACAGGTTTGGAGAGCAAGGTTTCCAGTCCGGGTGGAGAGCTGCCGTCCATCAGAGAGAGCAGGCTGGCGTCAGCTCACGGCGACACACTGTAAGGAAACACCCCCTCTCCAATCCAGTGTTTATCGTTTACATTTATACACACGGATGCGGTGGTAAATACAAACTTAAATAAAGACTTCCATTAAGTGTTAAGCATAAGGCAAAGAATCACTAATATACATAAAAAACACGGCTTTAAAAATCCCTTTTACCTATTTCCCCATTTACCTTGTACTTAAGAAGTATGTCTTTATAACAGTATATAATTTGTCCTTGTGGCTACATAGTAAGTTTATATCATATTTATACTATAATTTAACTATTCATTTTCTTTCTTTTGTAGAGCGTAGCATGCTCATATCATTGTTAACATCTTGCTGTTAATTCATTCTGTTCACATGCTGCTGTTAAAACTTTCCCCTGAACCCAAACTCTGTCTTTGGCCTTTCAGGATCACAAATCCTACACTGGATGGTGACAGCTCAGAGTATGAGGTCAGTTTTTCCCAAACTCAAAATCCATTTTACTTACTTAACATCTCCTTTCATCTTGATATATATGTATATATGTGTTTTGCAGTAATCACAGTGCGCCTATCTTGCCCACCTTGATTGTCTCCTCCGCAGGACGAGCCGGAGCTGCACTTCACGGATCCCCAGCAGCTACTGGATCTGGTGACAGAGCTGACAGAGCAGAACTTGTCCCTGATTCAGAACTCAACGAGGATGGAAGAGATGCTGGAAGAGCTCCGACAGTCCATGGAGACAACCAGGAAGAAGATGTAAGCATCATGGGTCAAGGGTCTGGGCTCTGTGAGTGAATGATTTTGGTATCTTTCCTCTTGTCTAGCTTTAAAATGAGCAGACTCTCCTAAACTCTACAGGCGCCTCACTTTAAATATATAACCTCTCATCTGCTCTTACTCCTTAGCTTGAATTTGTGGAATTATTCAAGAATAAAGACAGACCTCACTATTGGTTATTTAAACTTTTTGCCTTCATTTTTAGCCATTCTGGATGAGAACTGCTGAATAATCAAATCATAGAATGAGAAATAAAAAGTAAAAGTCACCTTCTTTAGGTCCATTAGGTGCATTTTCTGCAATTTCAGACCTATAAATACCCTTGTTTTTTCATCTACACTATTTACTCCCTCATCCCTTCTTCTTTCCCACATCCATCGAATCCTTTCTGTCTGAAGTGAAAAGGATGAAGAGCAGCTAACACTGCAGATAAACGACATGAACCAGAGAATCGACGTGGAGAAGGCAAGAGGGGGCAAGCTCAAACAGAAGGTTCAGCTCCATGTCTCATTGAACACAGAGGACCAGGTAAGGAAGCAGAATGTGTCTGACTACATTTTAGATGAGATCTGAGTGATAACATCACCTGGTTTCGAGCAGAAGATATCTGGTCTCATCATCGAGTTCCTCCTCTTGCTCGCAGGATGTCATGTTGGACGCTCTGAGTGAAAAGGTGGCAGAGGTCCATCGCTGCTGCGTGGATGACAGGATGACCAACCTCAGCACCTTGGAGAAGCTGGCCAATATTGAGAACCGCATGTCTCTACTGCTGCAGGGCCTTGAGAGCATCCCTGAAGAAAGCTTAGAGATGATGAAGAAGATCAAGGACAGTGAGAAGAGGAGCAGGTATGTCTCAGTGAATGTTAATATATATCATTCATAATATATATATATATATATATATATATATATATATATATATATATATATATATATACATACAAACTTAATAAAAATACAGTAGCATGTTATTTAAAAATCCCCTCTCTTCCTACTTTATGTTGCAGGCAGCGTGAAGAAAAGCAGAGAGAGCAGAGAGAGAAACAGAAGGAGAGGATGAGGAGGTACTTGGAGAGATCCCTGGCTGACTCCAAGAAAATTGTAAGTAACCATAAAATGACTTGCTACAGTAACATGTCAACATTATTTTTGGAATATGAAATTTGAACATTAACAGAAGCTCACGGTGTATCCTTATTCAATTGCACGCTTAAAAATGAGTATCTGTCTTAATTTCTGAAGCTGAATTTACAGTCAAAGTTAAAGACAAACAAACCCAGGAGCAATGCTTAAACTCTTTAAACCTTTTCTGTCAGACTGGGAGAAAGCTCATGCCCAGATGCATGCCTGTTGCTCAGAAAGTCAGAGTCAGCAACGTGGACAACACCCCAGCTGAAGATGAGATCCACGCCTACCTCTTCACCTCTGAGGACACGGATTAAGAAAAAAAACAGACAAAGGAAATTATGTAAACAAAGAGTGCAATCATGCCTCCAACGCAACAGTCGAGGAGTGAAAATGTGATTATGATTTAATATTTTCATGACATAAAATCAAATAAAATCAAAAAATATCAGCTGAAATGTTAACACAAACAAACATCATGTATTATGTGAGAGAACTATGCAAAGTACAATAAAGCTGTATGATTGCAGTGAATAACTGAGTCCAGTAATTAACTGTTGAATATTAGCAATAATCCAAATATCTGGATTATTATGATCATGTGTGCATTCCTTTATCTTCCTACTACGACTCTGTTGAGTCTCCAGGTGTCATTTATCCCAGTGAACACGCGCATCAACGATCTGATAGTTGTCAGTGAAATGTGCCTCCGTCTGAGCAACTCAAGCAGCGACCCGATCCAAAGCTGTGCTGACAGTGAACCGTGCAGACAGCGCCAGCGGGGGGCGCTGCTGAGCCCCCCCGCGTGCGTCCGTCTGCGCGTGCGCGCTGGCTCTGACGTAGAAAGGAGGATGAGGAAGTGGCCGCAGCAGCGCCGGACCCGGAGATGTGGCTAGCTCTCCCTCCGCCACAGCACGAGCAGCTGCCGGGGGCATCGACCGGCCGGGCGGCGGGGTGAAGACGGGGGCACTCGACAATGCGATGGGTAACTGCTGGGCGCACTGCGTGGGGCTGTTCAGGAGGGAGGCCAGCAGGATCCACAGAGGAGGCGGGTGAGTCCAACATGGCTACCCCCGGGGGAGCTAACTGACTAGCAGAGAGGCTGCTGGTAACGTCAGCTGAGAGAAAAAGTTGGTGGTACCACGGAGTGTGTGTGTGTGTGTGTGAGTGAGTGTGTGTGTGGGGTCTGACCCACCCTGCCGTCACCAGCCTGCACCGTCAATCCGCAGCTTTGACCGACAGGCCCGGCCTGTTTAACCGGGTCTTGAGCGGGTCTCTGCCGTGTGTTTCCTGCGTTACTCGCAGGCCGTGTCACCAAATGTAATGTTAATAATTGATGTTTTTGGGGGGTCTGTCTGTAACCCTCCGCTTTGTTGAGATCACAGAAGGCAAAGGCAATCTGTTTCACACTCATTCATCAGTCCCACATGTTGACATGTCAAAGCTGACAGTCACGGTGTTTATAAGCAATTTGTAACCTTCTCATTAATTTGTAAACGTCCAGTTTGCCTGCTCCCATTACCTCAGGACAGCCATCTTAACTGGAGTAATACAATGTAGGTTTTCTCACTCAGTGAAGTGAAATACAAAGAAGAATATGCCATTTAAATTTGACATGAACGTGAGGTTGAACATCTTAAAGCTTAGATCAATCTTAACTTAATCAAGGACATTATGAGCAGAGGAGTTCATAAGTCATGTATGTCACCAAGGCTGCCCTGCAGTACACCAGTGAAGTCACTGTGAGCGCGGCCACAGGAGACCAACAGACATATTTCACTGCAGACACTTTGATATGTCGTAGCATGAAAAACACGGGGGTGAGCAATAACGTTCCTCATGGCTGCATTTGATTCAGGCGAGCGGCTCCCGGGGTCCTGTGTCGTGCATGCTGGCATCACCTACTGGGACACTTACATGAAACTGAACCACTGTTGATATTATTAATTACACCTGTGCTTTTCTTGCTGTTGAGTCCAAATATCTGCCATGAAAAAGCTCTTTTCAGCAGCCCTATAAGAGTCAGTGTTCAGTGTACATTCATACACTCCTACATACCATGGGTCTTTAGAGATCCATTACTTCTGTATCACAAATTGAGAACGTCATTTTGACAAACCCCCAAAATAGATTTTTGTCTTTTTTTTTCTCCAATCATTTTTAGATTCCAAACTTACTGATGACTTTAAATGTAGGCTATTATATATGATGTTCGTATACATATTGTCCTGTGTTACACATACCGTGTTACGGTAACTGCTCGGTGACTGGCACTTACCAAACCAAATCGGTCAGAACAGCAATCAAAAGTCACAGTGGTGGTCACGTGGTCATTGCAGCACGGCTGTGGACTGGGTGCTTCTGCTTCAGCTTCTGAGTTATGGGATTTAACACATGGGACAAAAATATAATCCTCATCGTAAAACGCTTCAGACACATCTTCGTTTTCAAAATGTACTATGATCTGACAAAAGTCATCACTGTGTTTACGGCAGATCGCTGGTATTTTGGTTCGATTGGTAAAGTTTTAGCGTACTTGCGTCGCGTGCCAGAGCTACTGATCTACCAGAAACACATGGGTGATTTTCACATTATTGCTATTGTGTTTATACTCTCTTAATGATTCATACAGGTCAAAATACTTCCGAAGCACTACCACAGGGGAACATTATACAATAGAGGTATGAGACCTACATTTACTAGTATTGTTTCCTTTTTTCAATGATGATTATTCAATATCATGTCATTTGTCTAATTGTGACTTTTAATTTTGCAGTTTGAAAATCTGGTAGAGAGTGATGAGGTGAGTCTGATCATTTTGATGACCTCTTCATTTATAAAAGCTTTTTCAGTACCTAAATAAGTTTAAGGAAAAACATTGTCAGTGACCTCTCTCTCAACTCTATTACTGTTCTGCTGCGTAGGAACCATTTATACTGTAATAGATTGAGTAAGTGTTTTAAAAAGACGTATAGTCTAATTAAAAGCTGCATTATGCTGGTACTCCCAGCCAGGATACTTTTTACTTTGAGACTCCCATCAGACTTTCCTCTGATAACCTTATTCATGGAGATGGATAGAAAATTATTGGTTCACCCACCGCGCCGTCAGGGAGTAACTCGATTACTGTCTGCAGAGTCCCAGACTGGTACCACTTCAGTCAAACAGTGCAGCAGGGAAGATGCGTTTCACATGGCTGTATTGTAAAATGTTGTTTGTTGCATTGCAGGCTGAGAGCCCACAGCCCTGCCTGAGGTAAGACATCTGCTGTCACTCTAAAGAAAATAATCATGAGTATTGTTTGACAAAGGAATAAAAGATTACATTCAGTATGTTTTGTTCTTGTTTTCTCAGGCCCATCAGTGAAGATGAGATAAAGCACCTCAAAGAGCACCGCTACACAGCGATCTCAGACAAGCAGATCCTCATCGACCAGAAGCTACAAGTGGAGGTAAGAACCTGAGATCTGTCTTTGTTTACGAACAGCCCCCGTTATTTCATTTTTACGTTTTAGATCTATTTTTGCTTATTTTTAATTTGCTGCATTGTTTTTTCTGTTTTGTAATTTTCTGTTCTGTGTTTTTTGTGTTTGTTTCATTTTGTTATTTCTGCTTCAGTTAGAGGCACAAGAGGAGAAGTTAAGGCTAGAAGAGGAGGCTAGAAATGCCGCCCAGCGTGAGGCTGCCAGGTTGGCACGTGAACACAAATTGAAGGAGGTGAGGCGGCACTCAGCGCTCCCTTCTGCCGGTTTGACTTACTGCTCGGCTTAAACGACTCCTCCTCTAACCTACTGGTCCTGTGCAGAGGCTCCCCAGCGTATCGAGTCCTCAGCCTTCTGTGTCGTAAAAGGGACATTTTCTCTGTTCAGTCTTCTTTTTGTCCCCATTAACCTGTCCTTGTTATCCAGGCGGGGACATTGTTGTCTGTTTCACTGCTTTATTCACCTGACAAACAACTTGTCAGCATTGTTCGCATTTTTCATCATCCTTTAGACAAGAGAATCAAAAGGTAGGTCATAGCTGCAATGGGACAGTGCTAACTATCAGTATCTCAGTCACTGTATAGTAGAGAGTATTTCAGTTGGGCACTTCAGGATGGAATAATATCCAGTAGTTGATGCATAATATACAGCAAAGACTTAAGTGCCAATAGACATAAAACTAGCAATGAACATCATTCATAAGTATAAGCGTAATAAGGAAAAGACTAGGCCCAAGCTGCAAATAATACCAATTATTTTTGCCTCAGTTTTACAGCCCCCACATCATGAAGAGAGAAATCTGAACTATTGGAATATAATAGTGTTGTAGTAAGACTCTTCAGTCATATCATAGCATTATATTTCCAATACTGTTTCAGGGAAAGGCCTGCAGCAGGAGAATGGCTTTTCATAGTATGTGATATAATGAAGCTGGGACTGTTGTAAACACATAAATAAATCAGACACTGCTGGGATTAGGATTTCTTTGCTTTTCATGCCTTATTCCACTGCCTCTCTGCCTTTAGTTATTTGCTCACATGTTTCCCCAATAGCACCAAAACAGTTTTTAAATGATGAATGCAGTCAGTATTTGAATCATGGGAAGATATGATTGATCTTTTTACTTGTTTTGTGGTTTTTTCTGTTAGCAGCTGTCTGCCCAGAGGAAACGGGGGAAAGCAGATGGCTCTGGCGGTGAAACCCAGCAAAGAAAGTAAGTCATTTAAGTTCATCAGACAACAGGATAGTTGTGGAGCTGAGGACAAGCTGCGGTCATGAGGTGTTCCACACAGGTTTTAGTAAGCGCATTAAAACAGGCATACTTAGTAGACAGTAATGCTGGATATATTTAAAGGGATCTGTCGTATTTCTTTTTTAAGCTCTCACAGAAACAGTGATTTAATGATGTGAGCGCACAGTTTGCCCCAGCAGCCACGCAGTGTGTAGGCTGCATAGCTGATATTAAAGCACTCCAAGGTATCCAGTCTCAGGATTAAATGTGTAACTCATTTTCACCATGCCAGAAGGGAACTACAAGCCCACGAAGTTGAGCGCAGCATCAGCTCTCGTCTCTTGCCTGCTGAGATTTTTTGTCAAAGCTACGACTGACTGCTCTTGCAGGTCTGTTATTGTTTTGTTGATTGTCGTCATGTCCTGTTCCAGACAAAACTCTGGGGAGGATTTTGACGTCTACCTCCAGAGTGTAAAAGCCCAGTCAGAGGCTTTCAGGAGCAACAGTAAGTGAACTATCTAGCCTTAATATAGGAGTTCACTGATACTCATTTATCAGCCTTCAGCATACTGCTCCTCGTTGTAATAATTGACTTTGTGTGTCCAGGACTGCCCTCCGACACAAACGTGGTGACTCCCAACACAGAGTGCAGTTGGGATTTCACCACCAAGACCCGCTCCACCAATGATGACGGGACCTCACTGGATCTAGAGTGGGAAGACGAGGAAGGTGAGAGTCACATTTCTGCTCAAATTTGAAAGCTTTCTCTTGCCGAGCAGGTGATTTTACTCTTGAGTCTTCCCTCTGACTCTTTTATGTACTTGACGGCAAGGATGAAACAATGTTTGGTCTGTTACAAATCACTGATCCGTTGAATGTTCCTGCAACATCCAGACTGAACTTCGAACTTTGGTTTTAGTTGCCATCCAGCAGAAACATTTTCCTGATTGTGGGCGTATTCAGCATTGTAATGCTAGTTAGTAAGTAGTACAGATATATATAGTCAATTCAGCTCTGACCATAAAAAAGATCTTATATATACATATATAGCATCAAGTTCCATAAAAGACATAAAAATACAATTAAAGATAGTATGTGAAGTTTAGGAAGTCTTGAGAACAGTTTTTCAGTGACTTCTGCTGTCAGAATAAAAGCTTGTGTTCTTGCGTCTTAGGAATCAATCGTGCACTTCCAGCCTGGGAGAGGTCTCGGACGGAGGAGGACATCCTTCGCGCAGCCCTGAGGCCCGGCAGCAAGCCGGCGACCAGCGGCCCGACCTCGGCCTCTGAGGACTCCAACGCACTAGAGTGGGAGAATGATTTTGTGAGTACCCATCCAGAGGACAGTGCAGACACGGAATTTGAAGGGTTTGTCAATCCCGTCCTAGACACTCCCTCTGAGGACGCCTCGGACCTTGGCCTCAGGTTGGACAACCAGGGCAGATAGTGTCCAGCACCAAATGAGACGGTTGTTGTGTCCTCTTCATGTCAAAGCTCACCAGCTTTTTGCCTCACGAAATGGAAATGTACTTCCCTGCTCTTCATATTCTGTAACATGAGACTCTGATGCTGCAGGAACATGTTGTGTATCTCTCCACTACAGTAAAGTGTAGTGATGTTTTTATCAAATACTCATTTTTTCAGTGCCTTCATTTACCAGATTAGCCGACCATTTTCTGCATTGTAACTTCAGTAACTACGGATCAGTAACCATCCATTACCATTTGACACATTATTCAGTGAAGTGCTTATTTTCAATGCACAGTGCCCAAGTGATCATACAGAAGCTGCCAAGCTGCACTGAAGGGAAACTTAAATGTAAAAGCAGGTAGCTGCTTTAGGAGCTGTGTATTATACTCACTGATGAAAATTGACATATTCCACTGGTTGTGGGGAGAGTGGGTCATGATGTGTAACTTATTAAGTTACGCTGTACTTTTTAAATCCCAGTAGGGAAATCTGTCCGCTTCATTTGACCAATTCTAACTATTTAGCAGCAGTAGACAGCCGCAGCACAGTGCCTGGGGACCAGCTGCAGCTTCTGATGCCGGTGCCTTGGTCAGAGTATTCATGCAAAAAACTCCAAGAATCCAAACTACAGAACTACAGCCTTCAGTCCCTCTCCTTAGTTTAAGCTCTGCCCTTTAGGTTTATAAAGTTATTGCATGATTGCAAAAAAGGAACTGAACTCCATATAAGGTGAAACATTAGACTAAACCGTTTTGATGAATCAGTATGACAGCAAAGCAGCTGTTTCCCCATTTGAGCCTGGACCCAGGAAACGTGGTGGTGATGGGGAATCATCCTCAAACGTTCTTCTGAATCTTGGGTTGATTGCACAACATCAAACTGTGTGATTGGCAGTGATCTATGGTGAATGCTGGTTATGCCCGGGAGCACAGCAAGTCATCCAGCAGCAGCACCCTCAAATAAGGCATGGGTCTTGTGATATGCTGTCAGTGCATGCAGTCTGACCACGAAGCTGTGCTCATTGCAGTGACCCCGCTCCAGTCATGAGTGGGTGTTTTGGTAACATGATGCAGAGTAATATTGCCAAAATGGGACCTAGAAAATGCAAAACTCTGCACTTTGGGCATTTTTGTCATATTTTAATAGATCAACAAATGTTGATTTCCTTCAATTCATTTAACCCTACTCTGAAAACAGCTTTCATATCTGATTAAATGTGTCCATAAAAATAATTACAAAGAAGCCCAAGCATGAAAACACTTTCACTGTCCTTTAGCAGTAATTTGCTCGGTACTATTATGTTTCTAAATTTACACATTTCCATTAGTGAACATCCGACACAAGAGACCTTTTATAAAACAACATATTTAAGCACATCCATATTGTAGGATATCTAGATTTTAAACTGGTCTTTGTCTTTTTTTTTGGACTCTCATATTTTATTAAAAGATATTTTTTACGTCAAAAACAATAGCACAGAACAGCGACATCATTGCCAGGAACCATGACATCCATATCACAAGCATTTATTCTTATAATTTTCATATAATTACCCATGATTGGTAAAGCATTCCAACATTCCTTATTCCAACAAATATGTTTTTCATAGATCGCCAGCTTCTAAACTGCTGATCTTGAAATACCAGAAATACCAGTCTTTTTTATCTAACTGGTTCTCTGGTCTGTTGGAAGTATGGAGCAATATGGAAAGGAAAAATATTCACATTTTAAAAGCTGCAGTTAGCAATAATTTGGTAGCAGGATTTCTGGTCTTTATTCTACATCAAAGTACATGTTGTTTGTCACAAATCTAGACAACTGGGGTAAAGCAAAACTAGTAAACTGTTGTGATTAATGGTAGAATATACAAGACAGGTCAAACAGGAGACAATCTTCAATAAGAACTAAAATCACTCTATTTACGAGCTTCCAAAAAAGACTACTGGTTTCTGATTGGTTGCTGGCATTTGGTGTTTGGGATGTATCCAGGAGACAAATCATATTAAGACTAATAATTTAATCAGATATAAAATCAGTTGCTCTGAACTGATAATACATTCATGAATATTAATCTGATTGTTGTTCACTGCTAAAAATGAAAGCAATATTTTGTGAAGATTGTCTGGGTCTAGATGGAAAAAAAAAAGTTACCGAACATGCAAACATGACTCGAACCAATGCTGCTGTGCACATTATTCCTGTTCTTGTGGATTACATTTTTACATCCTGATATTTTGACCCATCACTTAGACAATAGTGTTTCACGTTGATTATTTAATCTGTTTAAATCAAAAGTAGTTCACTGATTGCACTCCAATGTGTGGATTTTTAATTTGGTGTTATCAGCTCTTAGAAGACATTCACTGAAATGATTCACTTGTGTGAAGAGGAAAATGTGCACTACTGTAGAAGTGTGTAGATGAGACACGGGTTGATTTGCAGATTTTACTTAATATTTGAGTGTGTGATTTAAAATATGTTTTGTTTTGAGCAAATTTCAATATTATGTTTTGCTGTGACTACGTGATCTCTGATTAATCACTGTCATTTTCTCTAAAGAAAAACTGTAACTTAACATTCCTTGTCACGCTGAGCCTAAGAAATAAAATATAGACCAATGTATTGGGCATCACATACACTGGCTGTAATGACCAATTGTACGTCACCGTAATCCGTTTTATTAGTTATTGCTGGAAGTAAAGGTGTGTTGTCAAGGCGATATTTCACAACTGGCAGAATGTTTGAATTTTTTCAAGGTTGTTAAACCAAAGTAACGGGTGACTTTATAGAACCGCAGGCAGCACCTAAAGCAAGTCACAGTTATACTTGCATCTCAGCACAAATTTAAAAAAGTACATCTAAGCTCTCTACTAAGAGCTGGGGATGTTCTACAAAGGTGGAATATCCCTTTAACTAGAGGTACTATAATAATGATGTATAAGACGAGATGGGGCTACCTCTGATGTTTACACTGCACTGTGTGCGTCTTTGATTTGTCACAGCTCAGCTGAACGTGGCACCACTGTGGTTTGAGTCCCTTTTTAGGAATCCACACTTTAAATTGACACTGTTAATAATACTATAAGCTCACCCACCAAAGCCTATTTACACTGTACAGCTAATCATTTTTATAAAAGTTGATACTAGTATCTTATTGATGTTTTTTCCCAAAATCATTTGATTTAGTCACAGACAAACAACCAATAAACCTCCTCTTTATGTTTATGTTGATTGCATTTATCTCCTCAAAGGCGTACTGAAGACATTTTAATTTTGGGGAAAACACCTGGTATTTGTTGCTTTTTAGGTAAATCCAAAAAAGGACAAAATGATGCAAAGAACAGATGGGAGTCACTAGTGTTTTCAATATATTAAATACATTGAACCTACAGTGTAGAAATAGTTGATTGAAGAAATTGACAGATCATTTAAAATAACAGACTATCATTAGGGTTTTCACAACACAGGTCAGTTTAAGCAGCACAGACTCATTTTAAAAGCAACATAAAGGCAGCAGCAGGCATATTTTCTTCTCAAAGCGTCCTGGTGGCGTGCTCTGTAGTTCATCCACCATGGTCGTCTGTCTGACTCGGTTTTGGAGGTGTCACTTTCTCTAGTTGCTTCAAGATGTAGGACTGGGCTGTTCGCAATCTGTAGCATTTCACAAAACAAAATGTCCCTTGTGCTGCTCTGTGTTTAAAATACAACAGTGATTCAACTTCCTGCCAGTTCATGAAAGTGTTACTCATTAGCTGTTCTGGACACTCTGCGGCTGGTGTAGCTCTGCTGTGAGCAGGAAGTGATGCATTTCATATTTCTGCCTTTTTTTTTTTTTTTTTTTTTTAAGTAAGCAGAGGAAGACATGTAGTTAACAGGCCGTGATGGACACCACGGCTGAAGAGTCGAAGAAAAGTCCAACTACATCTAAACGTCAATCATCAATACTTTTTATTTAAGATGTATCACCCACTGACACAACAAATCAACTTGTTTGATCACCAGCCAATCAAACCAGGTGATCTCTGGGATAAGCACTGAGTAAATGCCACTCTGACGATAGCTTAGCAACAAAAACTAGAAGGGAGTTTGTAACAGAACTAGACTAAATTGTGCACATGTATAACATGAACATGAACTGGATTTTTTGGGTGGTTGATTTTTTTTCCCCCCACTTTCCCCACAAACTGAACAGCTTTACAAGATGATATGTGCTTTCTTTGCATCTTGGACTTCTCTGTAAATAAAATGTTGTCTTTGCATATTTGCGTTGTCATGGCATATTTTTCCACTGCAAGAGATAAGGTAGTAGGTAGTGCTTGATGTGTGTACATAAATGAGGAAAATATTTGAATACTTAAGAGACATGAGTGTATATATAGGAGGGCAATTTCCAGAACGGGCTCGCCGTCATGATGTCACTGTTCATTGTGAATATTTAATTAGATCAATGTAAACTGGAAGCTGCATTGCGGCAGCACTGTAGCTTTGGGGTTGTCACAACCCTTTTCTGTGTGTTGTTATAAAAATAGCTTCTAATCAATTCCTCTCTACTGGTTGTATTTGAACATCTCTGTTTACTTTCAGAAAATGTACTTTAAAATGCTGTAATGGAAAGAGACTCAGGAGATTTCAAAGAAGGCGAAGCACACCTTGTGCAGACAGAGATCTCCTCATGCCTGGGGCAAACATGAAGTGTGATTCTAGGGTTAATAGATGCCTCCTTCTCATGGTCACTTTATAAAGCACATACACCAACAAAGGATTCCTTTTACTGAGACAAGATTTTATAAATAATAATAATTAGTATAAATATTTATTTTAGGATTATTTAGGACAGGATGTGATGCTTCTTGTAGCATGAAACACTTTGGGTTTTGCTGATTCCAGTGAATCCAGCTTCAAAATAAGCTGGTTCCTGAGTCAGCTGGTGCAGTCTTTTCCTGGAACAGCTGATATCAAAAGTGTGACACGCAGCGATGACCTCGGTCTGTGTCATCCACGTTGACCTAGTAAAGGTCACAGATATGAAGTGTTTAGAATTATGAACTTCTGCATAAATAAACCTGTTGTTTCCATCAGACTCAGCCAGACATGCAGGAAACTGTAAAACAATAGTGTTCAGCCACCTTTTAACAATAACATACAGTTTATCTGTATGATGACACCTTCACCAGGCAAGGCTCCTGCACAGGCCTGAGAAGCATGGAAAGTTTTAAGAATAAAACTCAGTGAATTCTTGAAAGGTTCTTAAATTGCATAAATATATAGAATGTAGAAAACGGTATATAAAATCAAAATGTGTGCAAGATTGCATGGGCACCTTACATCTCACAGACTGTATTGCTCGTGAAGAACAATTCAGTTGAACAAACCGACCAATCAACCAGCAAAATGTCCACATTTTCACTGTTAATCAAGAGTTAATTTTATTTAAATGTATCGATGATTAATGTATGGAGGTCTGGAGACTGAGGCTGTGGCAGTAAACGGGGATGCTGGGTGTCGGCCGCCCACTGGTGGTCGGACACCGTCACTGCGTCTCATTAGGACTGGAGAGTGAATGAAGAAGCCCGCACTCGCAGCGTTATCCTGGCCCAGAGTAGCGGCTCGCCTGCGTCAGTGGGTGCGGAGCAGCGATCCTCCGTTTGTCTAATTAAGAGTCAAGCGGATTAGCGGCGCGGGGACGGCTGCAGCCGCGAACAGCGGACTACAAAGGACAACAATACACAACAAACCGCAGCGCTCCAGACTGAGTGGAGCCAGCAACTTGTGAGACGTCCCAGAGCCGCAGCACGACCCCCGTAAGAAGTCTGACTTTACACACCGAAACATCAGAAACGCTGTTTTTTTTTTGTTTTGTTTTGTTTTTTTTTAGAAAAAAAAGGAGCAGCGGTGGTGTTGATTCCGCGCCAGGTCCCGCTGCTGGACTTATATTTGACTCGCATGAAGGTGATCGTTTAGCTACAACTGTCAAAGCTGGAAAAAGTTTGTTCGCTCCAAACATTCTCCTGTCTGTGCGCAGGGAAAGCGGATTCGTGTTTTTTAAAAGTCAGCCATCGGATGTGCCGCTTTTAGAACAAGAAATAAAGCGGGTGCTATAGCGTGTGTTACGGGAGCTTTTTTCGGGCGTTAAGTGGGCAAACTCCCCTCCGCTGTAGCGCCAAAGCGAGCACTAGTTTGTCTGCGAAGCGGAGTGATACGCGCTGCGCCTCTCCAGTCTACTTGTGTCCAGGGTCTGGAGGACATGGCACGGAGAGACGGAGGGCGAGAAGCGGCGGAAAAACGACAGAAATCTTTAAGAAAGTAGGAACTCAACCGCGTAAACGCCACCGGGACCCCCCCCCCCCCCCCCCCCCCCACTATGGCCTGGGCGCGTGGTTAGCAGGTATGTGACTCGGGCCGCTCGACGGGCTGAACTCCGCCGAGCCGCATCCGCAGGGCGCTGGGCTAACTTAGCTTAGCATCAGCGGTGAGGAGTTCACAAAGTTTGTGGAATGGAGGAAGAGGAGGAGGAGGAGGAGGAGGAGGAAGGGTGAAGCAACCCGGGCTAGCCGCGCAGAGGTGGGCGACCGTGGCCCGTCGGGTGGTGTTTTACGGGAGGGGGAGGACGCGGTCGTGAAGCGCCTCAGTCTCCGTTGGTCCGAGGTGTCCGACAGTTTGAACAAGTTGTGTTCCGTTAACGGTCGCTAAGCTAAGTAGCAGAGTCCCGAGGTGACAGAGAGCGGCGGCGGCTCGGGCCACTCACACACCGCCGTATTATACTATGACTGGCCGTGTTTTCCCGGTACAGTTACATTAGAGCGGCGCTAAAAGCTGCGTGCCGGACCGCTCGTGGGGTTCGTGTAAACGCTGGATGCGTCTGTTTGATCCCCGTCTGTCCCTCTCCGGGTGGGGGGTGCTCACCACTCGCCCAGTCGTCCTTCCATGTTGTCTGTTCCCTGAACTTCGTGCTTGTCAGGCACATTTCAGACATGATTTCTCTCGCCGTTTCAAATCTCACGTGTTTTTTATTTTATTTTTTTTAGATCTTGTTAAAGGGAGAATGACGGCATTATGCATTGGTTCATCCGAGAAGATAACAAACGGTGATAAACACCTACTTATGTAAATTAGTTGTATTGTTTAACACTTTCAGTTTGATTCTTTTCCCATTTAGTGGTTCGGACTTCTGGAAAGAGCTTCAGATGAGTATTGTAATGAATTGGCCTGTATCTCATGGTTTCCGAAACAGTCTCCTGACATGTTATCTTGTTGGAGGTATCCTGTGCCTTTTTAACTTTTAAAATATATGGAGATTGTGCATGGGAAATTAGAAGAGATTTCCTCTCTTTTAGTCATATACAGTATAGCAAGGCTGTGACCCTTCAATGTGTTGGTTTGGAGAGTTCTTTGGACATTTTTCAACATTCAAAATATGTAGATCATACTTTGTTATTTCTTTGCTAATCAGCCATGTGCTCAGGAATTATGAGGAAGAACCACAAACCATCTTTTATTGTTACAGTTAATTCAAGAAAATGGTCAGTAAATTTGGGGTTTCAGTTCTCCCCACAACCCCCCTTTCAAATGTGAATTTGTAAAATGTGTGATCAATCAAGATTGATTTGATTTTCAGCCTTTGATGGTGAAACGCAGAACTATCAGGGTGAACAGCTTGTAGAGATGATCGCCTTTATATGAAGGGTTAGTCATTCAGAGGCAAATCAACTTTTGCAATTGCCGCTTCAGGGAAGTTATACACTCGACATGTTCGTCAAACAATATGTTTCTGCTTGTTTCAGGAAGATTGGACATGTCCTTTTGTTGGAATCTGTCACTTGCCATTGCTCACCCTCTACAATGAACTGATGAATCACTGCTGATCCAGTCTAAAAGAGGCTTAGCTGCATCCAGATCTCTGACTGATCAGGCGATGTGGAAACAGCTGCTGGAACATAGTCTGGTGAATGTCAGAAAACTCCGAATATTTACAGGCTGATGAGTTTTGTGTATGCCTACATGTTATACTTTAGGTTTCCCTCCGCTTTCATGTGCATGTAGAACAATGAGTAGTGGAAGTGGGTGCAGTGCTGTTGGACAGCTGTGTGCTGGAAGGGAGGGATCGGGGCAGAGATGGGATGAGGGAGGAAGCGGCTCTTTGTGGTCACATCCTTTTTGACTGAGGCCAGTTTCACAAGCCCCCAAACAGCTGCTGCTGCTGGTGCTGCTGCAGGCTACATGTGTCTGACTGTCCGTTGGCTGGGGCTGCATGAGGTGGACCGAAGGGTTATGTATCATTCATGGTTCATAGTTTTATTTCATTAATGTAGTGATTTGAAACACTCAGTCTCTCTACATTAGTAGGTGGAAACAGTAGATTGTAGGGACAATCATTTGAGACATGCTGAAGCAATACCACATACATTTTTAAGGTGGTGATTCAGTATAATGTATTTTTGTGACATGTGGTTGTGCAATGTAGAAATGGCTGATAGATACTTTTAACCATTATTTCCATAATCAATAACATATAAATCTTATATTTAATTATATCAAAGTATAGTAAATAAGAGGAGCAGAGTTCCTTAAAACATTTCTTTATTTTTTCTAATTTGACAACTCCTTTGCCATAACTTACTTTTTAACATACTTTTTATTTAATAGAACTAGACATTGATTTTTAATGTAACAGGTGATGCTCACATCTCTGCAGGCATCCTCACTTTTTTTCTGCCCCTGTGCACATGCTCAAACAAAGGAAGTGAATATGTTGTTTCAGCCCATACTTTACGCATCAGTATACCCATTTGTTTGGCTGTAAGAGTGTTTTTCCTTGTGTTTGTTTTTTCATATGCATGACTGTCTGTAGGTTTAACATACAACACCTATCAGATAATTGCGTCATCAGCGAGACTGAGTCTCTCTATGGAAATGATGTGTCAGATCAAAAAAGGACAACGGGTTTTTTGATTACCCTGTTTAATGAGAGTAGTGTTGGTCACATGCTGTGCAGAGGTTTAGACTTGAATTATGATTGGATTGTTAAAATGTATTATGTGATATTATTCACAAATGTTAAGAATGCTTGTTTATTTGTCTATATGCGCAATACAAAACAAATGAGTGTGTTGCTGACCTTTACATGTATCTGCTCTCTTTTCTGTTTTGCAGAAGGCTGGTGGAAGAGAACACTGACTGTGCATTGGTTGGAGAAGTCTTCCGGAGAGGAGCTGGGAGTTGTTGTTGAAGTAGTCTTTTCCTTATTTGTTAGCCTGTCAGCTTGCACCGGTGAGACCTGCTGCAGCGTGTCAGTTCGACAGAGGTCCTGATCTCAGCTCCTGCAGCCTGCACCCCCTCCCTCCATCAGTGGTGGTGACCCAAGTCCGGACAGCTTGCTGCAGGGCCCTTCCTGAGCAGCAGCAGCTGCGTCCTGCTTGCTGACTCCCCTCCCTCCCCTGCTTCCTGTCCTTGGTCAGACAAGGCTAAAGCCTCCTCTCCACTACCCCACCCCTCATCTCTGTTGGCCTCTCACACACTCACATACACACTCTCGAGTGGTTTCTCTTGTTGACCACACATTCACAAAGCGCCTTAGGCTACCAACGCTACTTGGGGATCATCAGCAGGGGACTTATAGACTCCCTTGGCCCCCCTTGGAGAGAGTCCTTCCTTTTACCTACACTACAGCCTCCAGCATGACCTCCATGTCCAGTCTATTCTCCTTCACAAGCCCAGCAGTCAAGCGCCTGCTTGGCTGGAAGCAGGGAGACGAGGAGGAGAAATGGGCAGAAAAGGCGGTGGATGCGCTCGTGAAAAAGCTGAAGAAGAAGAAGGGCGCCATGGAGGACCTGGAGAAAGCTCTGAGCTGCCCCGGACAGCCCAGCAAGTGTGTTACCATTCCAAGATCACTGGACGGCCGGCTACAGGTTTCCCACAGGAAAGGTCTGCCTCATGTAATCTACTGCAGAGTGTGGCGCTGGCCAGACCTCCAGTCCCACCATGAGCTCAAGCCCCTGGAGGTGTGCGAGTACCCGTTTGGATCCAAACAGAAGGAGGTCTGCATCAACCCATATCACTACAAGCGAGTGGAGAGTCCTGGTAGGTACCCATGCTGTCCCCGAATAGGGTAGTCAAAGGGCATGGACTTGACTTGAGGTTATTATTTTTTTTATACTGGAAGGTTAATATGTGACACACACTTTTAACTTAGTTGTTTGTCCTATCTAAACAAATTATATTTAAATTAGCGTCTGTAAATATGTAATTTTAATGGCATAATTGTTCCTGTTCACATTACCCATCCAAATCCTTTTTTTTTTTTTTTAATTTCTGGATAGCTGCAAATAGGAGACGGATTAGACCGGTGTCGAGCTGTGCACATCCCTTAGCTAGAGCTCTCAGTAAACTCTGGAGCTGGTAAACAAATCCACAAAGGTCAGGAGGCTGTCATCACACGGGCCTGTTCTACCCGCCCCCTCCATTTCACAGAAAATCAATATCACTAGCTCTTTTGGAGTCTTATTAGATTATATGCCTCAGGCACTCCAGATGGGGTGTGGCATCAGAGAGTGGCTTACTAAATGCATAAACCACTCAGACTAAACTCCCAGCATTTTCTCATCACTACACACTCTGTCTGTCTGTCTGTCTGTCGGTCGGTCGGTCTGTCTGTCGGTCGGTCGGTCGGTCTGTCTGTTGGTCTGTCTGTCAGTCACAAACACTACATCGCATACACTCACGGATGACCCTGAGGGGACAGCCTTTCTGCCACTAGGCCGATTTGGGATTGCCAGCTCTGTATTGACCAGTTCAGGGATATGGATCGCATGTCGGTCAGGTCATTTAAAGCTAAGCTCACCGGGTAGTTTGGAGGGACGGCCTTGAAACTATGGCGCTTAAATTCAGTTAGGAGATGAAAATCAAGACTTGGGAAATGCAGTCTCTCCTTTTGACAAAGTTGAAAATTAAAATAAATATGAATGACCTGTGTGGTTATATCTTTACCAAGGTGGCTTTTGAGGAATGCAGGATTGTTGGTGTTAAGCAGTGTTTGTCACTGTTATGTCATACATTTTGTTTAAAATAGCATGTCTCTGCTATCATATTAATGTCAAGAACACCACCATATCAAAAAGGCTACACAAATAAGTAACTCATATTAACATATCTTGGTCCTAAAATGATTTGTGTGTATTAGAGCTGAAACAATTGACCCATCAGTAGAGCGACAGAAAATTAATTGGTTTGATAATTTAAGTAATTTATCAAGCAGTGGAATTAGCTTTGGTTTAGGTGTTGTTGGTTGAATGAAACAAAACATGGGAAGAAACATTCTTTCAATTATTTTCTGAAATTTTATAGGTCAAATGCTGAACGAAGAAAATAACTGATAGTTGCACCCCTCGTGTTACGCATTTAGTGTGCGCACCACTGCTACTTTTCCAAGATCATCCACATCAAGGGCTTTTTTTTCCAATGGCAGCATTTCCTTGTTAATAATGGAAAGGATACATTATTAACAAGGAAATGCATTTAAGCACCATGAAAGCCATACTTCAAATAGGTTTTCTGGTGAAAGACGTGTGGTAGACATGGGCTCCTAACATTTAATGATAAATTATTTTTCTAAATAATAAGAAAATACCCTTCTTCCCCTGACTTTGTCCTTCAATAACGCCCAACTCATTTTCCTCCCCTGCATCTTTGTTCCACCATCCAGTGCTCCCTCCTGTCCTGGTACCACGGCACAGCGAGTTCAACCCACAGCACAGCTTGCTGGTACAGTTCCGCAATCTCACCCACAATGAGCCACACATGCCTCTGAACGCCACCTTCCCAGAGTCCTTCCAGCAGCCTCACAGCGGGGGCGGCAGCAGCAGCGGCGGAGGAGGTGGCGGCGGTTCTTTTCCCATCTCTCCCAACTCTCCGTATCCCCCTTCTCCAGCCAGCAGTGGTACTTATCCAAACTCTCCTGCCAGCTCGGGGCCCTCCAGTCCATTCCAGCTCCCAGGTACGCCAAACACACTCATGTACCTGACCCTGGGCAAGATGCCAAACTATTGTGTTTTTCTGTGATGTCGCTGTCATGTAGCCAAGACGCTAACTGAGTCTCTGGTGATTTTTGTTTTTAAGTTGTGTAACGTAAGGGAATGTTTTGTAGTGTTGTTTACAATGAAGTGGCAACAGACATTTACCAAAGATTCAGGAAAATCTATTTTAATATTCGTATCATTTACAGAACTCCCAGTCTAGGGATATTTTGGTTGCAATTTGTTGAAGCACTGACTTAATTATTTCTTTACTAAATTATCATGCAGTTCCATCTTTATACTTATTATTAGTTAAATCCCATGCATGATACACTTGCTATGTAATGGAAAATGTTCATCTTAACAGTACTCTAACCAGGTCAAGTTATTATATTCATCCAAACCAAGCTACACCCCTAAATGAGAACAAAGGAAATGCCAGCTAAGCAGTGTCATCCAGAGCTGCTGGTTGCTGTCAAGGCACTAACTCAGTGGACCAGGCTGCCTTTCTGTCTCATTGTTGCTGACTGGAGACAGAACAGATACATCTAACATGAAGAAATATCACTTAACTGAGGCATTCCTTTCTGTCCTGTTCAGTCGTCTGGGTTTATTGTAGAAACAACTTTGAATATTCAGATTATAGTTGTGTTTGAGTGTGTGGGGAAGTGTGTGTCTGGTGACTAGTGCTCTGTTCTGCTCCAGTCCAGATCTGCTGACTGGTGGCTGCAGGCAGTCAGGCAGAAAAAGTTTTTAATGGCAATTTGGGATTTTAGGATTTGAGTGTATTTGTGCTGAAAAGCCCCGATCGTCATTGTGTACACTCACAAGCATCACAATCGTCCAAATGTCCTCACTGCAATCTAAGTTGGAGGTTTTCTGCATTGTTTTTTCCCTTGTGCCTCAATATGGGCTCGGAAAGCTCATATTGCATCTCTGTCGGGAATGGGTTAGCATGTGGCTCAGCAAGTGAGGGATGAAATGTGAAATCTGACACCATTTCCGGGGTACAGATCCTGTGATGATTGTTCGAGTCTAGGGAGTACACGTGTGTGTGTGTGTGTGTGTGTGTGTGAGAGAGAGAGAGAGATTATTTGCCAGCAGCAACAACTGGTCTCATCCTCACTAACTGCTCTCTTAATGTCTCAGCTGACACCCCACCCCCAGCCTACATGCCCCCCGATGAGCAGCTGGGCCAGGAGAGCCAGTCCATGGAAACAAGCAACAGCCTGGTGCTGCCGAACGTGGCCAGAGGAGGTGAGGAGTGCACACACTTAGCGACAATAGCACTACACCCAAGTAGTACCCAACAATGAAAGGATGAAATGCCAACCAGTACACTCTCTTGAGGCACGATTTGACTACTGTGAAAAAAAGGTCTCCTCTGTTTAGACACATTTGTTCTAACAACAGCAATACCATTGACAGTGCAATGCTGCAAAAGTAAAGTTAGGACCATTTTTTTCATTGGAGTGCCCTGTTTTGGTTTTATTGTGCTACATTTTAATGTCACGTGCTGTTGTCTGGATTTGGTCATTTCCATATCTAAAAGTTTGTAGGCACAAAAATGTCCTCATCACATTGTTTTGCCCCCAATCTGAGGCCTTTTAATATTGAATATTGCCCAGTCTGGTCCAATATTTATTGTATTTTTAGTTGTTACATTAACATTTGCAGAGCAGTTTAAAGGTGTTTGGGCTAAATACCTCTGCATTTAAAAAAAAATCTAACCTGGCTGCAGCATTCCTTCCCCTAAATGGTTTCTATAATGTTTTGCATTTTTATCTGAGGAGCGAGTGTGATGGAGGGCAGTGTTCTGTGCAGTTCCTGTGATTCAACTAAATAAAAATAACTACAAAAGCCAAATTCTTGTACAATACAGTTTAGGGATTTAATTATCTTTTTATTAATTATCTTTGCACTGTATGAAATACTCTCCATATCAGTGCAGTTAACAAGCCACTTCACTGTGGCTCACGTTAACTACATTCATCCAGTGTAACCTTGTTGATTAATAAATCCTATCCCGATGGTCCTAACAATATTCCGGTATCTTGTATGATTAAATGTTGAGTTTTGTTTGAACTGTGAAGAATTTCAATTTGTGATAATGGAAACTGTAGACATGTGTGCGCTAGTAATAGATACACAATGACAGATTTATATACAGCTGTGGGACTACTCAGTCCCTCGCTGCCTAAATGCATTCTCTGTAACCAGAAACATATTGCTTTGTAGGATACATTTTAATCAATGTCTTATGCCTTCTGGAAGATTTCTGTGTGTGGGAAGATGTCATCAGCTCAGTTTACGACTCACCTGTTTTATCCGACCTGTTGTGCAATTTCCCAGATGTGCAACCAGTGGAGTACGAGGAGCCGAGTCACTGGTGCTCAATTGTCTACTATGAACTCAACAATCGCGTGGGCGAGGCCTACCACGCCTCGTCAACCAGTGTGCTGGTGGACGGCTTCACCGACCCTTCCAACAACAAGAACCGCTTCTGCCTCGGCCTGCTGTCCAACGTCAACCGCAACTCGACAATCGAGAACACCCGCAGACACATCGGCAAAGGTACGACTGACAGTCACACGCAGCAGAACGTCGATGAGGTGCACATTTTGTTCCTTCGGTGCTGTGTATTGAATGTCCTGACCGCTGGTTGTCTGTCTCTGTTCACCAGGAGTCCACCTGTACTATGTGGGAGGGGAGGTGTACGCAGAGTGCCTCAGTGATACCAGCATTTTTGTCCAGAGCCGTAACTGTAATTACCACCACGGCTTCCACCCCACCACTGTCTGCAAGATCCCCAGTGGATGCAGCCTCAAGATTTTCAACAACCAGGAGTTTGCTCAGCTTCTGGCCCAGTCAGTCAACCATGGCTTTGAGGCCGTGTATGAGCTAACCAAGATGTGTACCATTAGGATGAGCTTTGTCAAGGTAAGGTCTTCTTTCAACAGAACACAGGGAGAACGTAAAGCAGGCACAGTTATACACGTCTCACCCTTTCATTTGTCAACGTCATCATTATCAATGTTCAATCTGTTCTGCCTCCTCACAGGGCTGGGGAGCGGAGTATCACCGACAGGACGTCACCAGCACCCCCTGCTGGATCGAGGTGCACCTGCACGGGCCCCTCCAGTGGCTGGACAAAGTGCTAACACAAATGGGTTCGCCTCTCAACCCAATCTCCTCTGTGTCCTAATGATGGACTTATTGGAGCTTGGGAGGTCCTTTCTACTTTAGTGTTTTTTTTTTTTTGTTTTGTTTTTTTTTTGTACTTTTCTTTTCTTTTCTCCCCCCTCAGTGATTTATAATTTAAGGTGGTCTTAATGGCTGAACTGTTTACACTTAACTTTGGGAAGGGATATTGAACTCTGGCTGGAAATTCAACAACAGCAT
This sequence comes from Lateolabrax maculatus, assembly GCA_031216445.1. NCBI lineage: Eukaryota > Metazoa > Chordata > Actinopteri > Acropomatiformes > Lateolabracidae > Lateolabrax > Lateolabrax maculatus. The sequence goes on from CM062206.1 coordinate 21,139,986, forward strand.
CAGCCGGAATCAGTTGTTGAAACAGAGTAACGTTACAAGCAAATATCTGGAGAAAGAGAAGGAATGAGGAAGGCCCAAGTAGCAGTAACGATACGGACACGCTACTGCTTGACAATGCTACAACACCTGCAAGAATCGAGGGCTCCATTGTCAAGCTTGAATCTGTCAAATGTTAATTTTTGCATCAAGTTTTATTGTTTTCTCAAATGTTTTTATTTCTCTGTGTAGCTTTTAATGAAGCATAACTGTTTCACTACTCTGCCTTATGTCCGACAGACAAATTGGAATTTTACTGAACACTTTTCTTACATTGTTGTCTCAATGTCAGATATTTTACAATTAAGATATAGACACAATTATGTTTACCATTAGGCTCAGATATAACAAATGCTTTCTTTTTATAGTCTCTACTGCTAGAAATGAACACTGAGCTACTGCCTTAAGAGAAGGTTATGTATGCCAACCTGATTAGTTTTTGATATGGGAGATCAATCACTGAACAAGTTTAACATGCCATAAGCTAACAACGTTGTGAATGTTACATCTATTGCAATAGAAGTAGTCATTTATGATATAATCAGACAATGGACATTGATTCTTGTTTGTACTCTCGAGTTCAAGTAAGAGTGACTGTATTTTACATACTCACTGTATTAACAATATTGTGCACTCATGGATTTTGTGGAGGCATATTAAATTTTGGCGTGGGTACCAAGGCATTATGTTGATAGATAATTGACTTCATTAGCTCAATGAAATAAACAGGTTATTTGGTAACAATTATTGTTTATTTTGTCTGTCCGTTCTTTTATGGTTTTATAATATTTGGCGAGATGCAGACAAGCAGAAAATACATCTTGATGTACATAAATTGGTGCAGAACTGTGTTGAATCAGGATGGATCAGCAGTAACAATAACACCAGGCACAATTCATTCTGTTGATTGATTTTCAACACATCACCTCCAGATTTCCTCCACTGGAGATTGGTCTGCCTATGATTATACTTGCTGGTATTAGATGCAGTTAAATTTACAATGGAACAACACTGTGATGACTGTTTTAAAATGTTTTAACGTTGCCATGGCAAACCCATAGAAGCACCACGGCAAACAAGGACAGCAATAAATCTACTGAGGTTCACAATTATGTTCTTTATGATTTTCAAATGTTTTAATTAAAAACACATTTATGGTTGCAGTGGAAAACTCAATCACAAAAGGCCAAACTGCCACATTACTGTTTGTCAGGATGGAGTTTTAAAGTAGCATCTCTTCAGTGTGGATGATTTCAAATTCTGTAATCTAGTTGGTCTTGAATTAATGATAAATAAGATCAAATGTTTGATTATATTCTATAAACAGAGGGAAGAAATACAGGAGTAACATGCATCATACAGTCGATCAGAATAACTGCATGATTTTTTGTGTGTTCTGTTGCTAGATTTAAACTAATAGAGGCCAACAGATACTGTGGCTGTGATGTCGTCCTTTGAGTAAACTTTACATCAGCTCTGGGTTGATTACCAATTGATGCCCATTCATTGTTTATTCATTCAACAGGGGATGCATGTTTGTTGCTATCGATGTTTGAAACTCTTAAACACCAATTTTCATGTACACTTAAGTATTTAGAATTATTTCCTTTTCTGCTTCTATTTATTTGTCAAGTAAGTTTTAGTTTTTGTTTTTTTTTTTTTTTACTTATTTCAACTAAGAAGTAATCCTAATGTCTGGCTTTCTGAAACACAGTTTATATTTAACTGTGTTTCAGAAAGCCACATTTGGAGCTTGTGTTGCTAGATTAAATGAAGAACAGAAGAAGCGTCTTCAGGAGTCTAAAGCAAGCCCAGTTGCCCCTTGACGTATCACTTCTGATTATGTTAAATTAAGGCCTGCTGCTGGTTTAATAAATACCCCGGTCCTTCAACTACATTATGGATGACTAACAGTCTCTGGTGGAAAAACCAGATCTTAACTCAGCAGATATTCAATTATAAATCAATTCCAATACTTCATCATCAGAGACAGAAACAGATCTACATAGTAAAACAAATTTCCTTTGATCTTATTTGGAGCTGAGCGAGAGCCAGAGTTTTGAGGAAAACTATTTTCTTCACACTTTTCTAAACTGATTTGTGCCCATATTAATAAAGTATTATACATTCATATATCATAATATATACTTTAATATATTCAAATTTCGACATGTTCCATGCCACTTAAAACACGCTGAGTCACACGTGTGTGTTGATGTCATGGATGTAGGTTTATGTAGCAGACAGGCTGCAGGACAGACAGGCTGCAGACAGACTGCAGGACAGACAGGCTACAGGACAGACAGGCTGCAGGACAGACTGCAGGACAGACAGGCTGCAGACAGACAGACCGCAGGAGCAGCCTCATAACTTCCTATTGGTCCACGTTGGTATTCACCGTAAACCTCCTAAAAGGCGGGCCACCGAACATTTATAACACATTACATTTGCAGATACGACTCAGAAAATTAGCCATTAAACGCAAATATTTGGTCTTTGCTAAAGATTCCACTGTAAGCGCGTTTCACGCCGAGTAACTGACCGAAAACAGGGAACATGCCCGATGCCTGAAATTGCTCGTGCGTCAAATTACCGCAGAAGCCGGATGTGAGGTGGCTCCCGAGGAGCAAGCCAAAGATAAACACGTAGCCAGACGACCAGGGGCGAGGATAATACATGTCGCGGAGAGGCTGCTGTGAAACGAACGAAATGGAGTAGCTGTGAAGAAAATAGGGATTTTAGCAGGCAAGGAGACATCCGTCAAATTAACCGAGGAGCAAGTGTCCCGCAGACATCGAGTCGGTGAGTCCTGACAACGTTACCGGCCAGCTAACACCGGCTAACTAGCCTCATTATGTTACCTGTCTTTGACAGTTAGAGTGACGTGACTAATGCACGCCGATACATACACTCAGCTTCTGGAGAAGTGTGTAGTGAGCTCGGTAGCTTATGTTTCTCACTGTCTTAGAAAGCTCTCCCAAGGTGAGTCGGATTTCTGAGTCTTAATTTGACCCAACAGCTAGCTCTAATGTTAGCCAGCTAAGTTGGCTCAGAGAGCTGCCTCTTCCTCAGGACGCTGCGTGTCGGTGTTTACTGTAACGTGTGCGGGGATAACAGGTGTGCTCATGTGTTGTGTCGCTTTCACTGTGAGACATGTAGCGTTAGGACTGGAGGGGGGTGGGTGGTGCAGCAGCTGCAGCGGGGGGAGTGATCGCGGTGCTAACGAAGCGCACTGTGCTGCTCAGCGTCCCTGCAGGTGAGGATCAAACCGAGCAGGCGGTAGTTTCATTATGAACATTGAGCCCGCACTGATGTATGATCCGCTGCGTGCTGTTGTCCTAATAAGAACATGTTCACCTAAAACTCCAGTCGGGATTCAATATAACCCCGTATCCGTTGTAGCTTCCCGTAAATCAGTTGTTTAAGAATATTGTTATAAAGTTGGTGGATGTTCCTTGAAGTCCGATCACTGAGGCAGAATACTCATTTTAAATGTTATTCGTAGTAATGATTTAGGATCCGGTCTCAAACTCAGCACTTTTGTTCACCTGGTAGTTTGAGAGTCCTGAAGGTTTTCTGTTAGTTACATGTGAAGTTACCACGTGACAACAAGTATGGATTAATGTAAAGCCCTGGAGGAAATCCTCACACTGTTCATGTGAAACACAAGGCGACAGTAAACACGTTGGCCCCCATAAAATATGCTACCCCAATCAGTAACAAACACATCACCTTGTTTTGAGCTGTATTGCATCCACTGTAGCCAATCATTAGAGTTTTGAAAACACTTCTTTAGATTAGTGAGATTTCTACATCCTGAGTAACAAAAAGGAACTTGCTGTCAGATTTGAAACAGATGATAACCTTGAAGTGTGGTGCAGTGCAAACTCTCTGTGCTCTTTGACACAAATTTAAGGGAGACAATGGCATGTCAGCCCCATTCCGGCAGACACTCCTCTTCATATAATAATTACAAATAAACATAGAAGAATAGACACAAAGGAAAGTTGTTTTTGAACTCAATGAACATAGCAGAGAGAGAACCACAATGATCATTTTCCAGCAAAGTGCTACTACTTATTTGCATGGTTCTCCGCTACACCAGCCAACTTTCACATGCAACAACCTTCCTCTTCTTCTTCATCTTCTTCTTCTTGTTTTTTCTCCATTCCTCTTTTTCCCCTCCGCAGTATCTGTAGCTGAGTCCAAAATGGTACGAGCAGCCTTGGTGACTGCCACCAGTCTGGCATTGACTGGGGCTGTAGTGGCGCATGCTTACCTACTCAAACACCAGTTCTACCCGACTGTGGTCTACCTCACCAAGAGCAGCCCCAGCATGGCGGTAAGAGCAGTGAGAAGTCAAATTCTTGAGTTTGGTTTAAATAATTTGAATATTTTACCCATATCAATCTCTTTTGAATTTGACAATATGTCCTCAGAGCCTACATCAGTGACACTGTGACAAACCCATTTTTGGTTTCTGTTTTTGTTTCTGGTATCAGGTGTTGTACATTCAGGCCTTTGTGTTGGTGTTTCTGCTGGGAAAATTCATGAGGAAGGTGTTTTTTGGACAACTAAGGGCTGCAGAAATGGAGGTAGATCTCTGTTTATGGCTCCCTTGACTCACCATAACACACATTAATCTTCCTATTTAACAATCGACCTCTTGTTTTATGTGCATTCACACATCTATCCTCTCCGCCTCCAGCATCTCATCGAGCGCTCCTGGTACGCGGTGACCGAGACGTGCCTGGCGTTCACTGTGTTCAGAGATGACTTCTCTCCTCGCTTTGTCGCCCTCTTCACCCTCCTGCTCTTCCTTAAGTGCTTCCATTGGCTGGCTGAGGACCGCGTGGACTTTGTGAGTGATGAGAGAAAGACAACTTCCTCATCTTACACAGCACACTTTACCCACTATATTTGTACAGTGGGTAAAGTACAGTACATTACATTAAAGGTAGAAAGGAAACATGGGACGCAGGGTGGGGCAGATGGTGTGTGGCTTAGGCTGCATACCAGGGTTGAACAAACATTGTTGTTTGACATTTTGGTAACTGATAATTCAGTTAGCTCTTACTGTGAAATACTGTGAGTTTCAGCTAAAACTATTAAAGTAACGTGAAAAGTTTTACTTGGATGGAGGTGACATTGCAAGAGCAGGCAGCTTTACCAAACGTCTACTGCTGGACAGCAGTCAGAAGCTGAATATAACACAGTGATGGTGTTAGCAATCATACATACAGTGATTATTCAGACTGAATCAATGATTACATAGACACATGTTGTTGTTACATGTATGTAACATGTAAATAACATTTATTTCTGTATTTTTTTTTATCCTTTTTCTGTCAGATGGAACGGAGTCCAAACATATCCTGGGTTTTTCACATGAGAGTATTATGTAAGTACACTGTATCAACCATGTGAGAGATCGTTCTTCCCGCCCTTCTGTGTTAGCTTTTTTTATTTTTATCTTTGACTTCTGTCTCTATTACTTTCTGTTCTATTGCTTCGACTTATGAAACAAGTATGTTGGCTAAATGAAACTGTATGCAAATCATTCCGTTAGCACATGAGGCCAGGTGTTTAACAGAGCCCAACGACAGAACACCAGAATGGTTGACAATTATAGACCACAAACGCAATTTTCTAACCACTACTACAAAATCCATTCCTTCAGTCATCTCGTCAGGCGTAATCATTAGCAATCTGAGTGGCCCGGCTGGTAGGTATGTCAGGACACCGCGGCCATTTCCAGAATCAGGCCCTGTAGCTATTAAAGTTTTAAAATAACCGTCCGTGAGACACATACTTGAATACTGAATCCACTTGTTTATTTTGGGCAAAAACAAAGGTGTTGTTTTCTACGTTTCTGTGGAATGTAGGTACTGCATTACCGCACAGACTTGTTAGTTACTGTTGTTCTTTATTTCCTGCAGCTCTCATGGGACTGCTGGCTGTCCTGGACTTCCTGTTTGTCAACCATGCCTGTCACAGCATCATCACCAGAGGAGCCTCAGTCCAGCTTGTGTTTGGGTTTGAGGTTGGTCACGCTTGAGTTGAAGCTGAATTTGCAGCAACTTCAACAATCTTTCATTCCTCCCTGACAGGTTGATTCCTTTATTTACAGAGTCATTCTTTTGCTTTCTCCAGATATTAAAGGTTTATAAATCAAGAATATTTGGAAATGTGTCCATTTGAATAACTTAGCACACATCACCTTTCTCCTCACACCATTACATTCATTTGTTTATAAAAGTTTGATAAAAAACAGTAGTAGTAGTAACAATAGTATATATTTTTTATGGTTTCAAAGTTTCACTTTCCATCAACCTTTGATGACAGTCATTTGCACTTTCATAGTCACAGTGTCTGAGTAGAACTAGGCCATGGGAAAAAAATAATCTGTATGTAGAAATTAAAGAAAATACTTTTACTTTTATCACAGCATTTAATCTACAGCCGGTACACAGGTGTTTTCAGTAGGAAATCTCCTCTCTGTGTTCCTCAGTATGCCATTCTGCTGACCATGGTGCTGACGACCTTCATCAAGTACGTTCTGCACACTGTTGACCTGCAGAGTGAGAATCCCTGGGACAACAAGGCCGTCTATATGCTCTACACTGAGCTCTTCACAGGTACTGTATTCAGCTGCAAATGAGAAATTAAATGAGAAGCTGGAATATTTCTGTCCTCTCCGTTCTTTCTTCTGGACGATGTGTGCGTAGTTCACGATTGAATGGTGGCAGCCAGGCTCAAAAATGTGTTTTCCATCCCAGGTTTCATCAAAGTGCTGCTGTACATCGCCTTCATGACCATCATGATAAAGGTCCACACCTTCCCACTGTTTGCCATACGGCCCATGTATCTGGCTATGAGGTGAGCAGTCGGTGCCTCTGTGTTTGTGTGATGGTCAGAAGCTTTATTAGCTTCCACTACGCTACTTTCTGTTGTTATAAATCAGTTCTCGGGTGTAAATATTCTGGTCATTTCCAAAATCTCGATGATGTCATCTCATATTTTAAGTGACGTTCCGATACTTGCTAAGTTTTACACAAAGACTGAATATCATTTTTAGTCACTGAATATTTTGAATTCAATTTCAAGGCGTTTTTTGAGTTTGGTATTGTTTTCCTTTTTCTCTCAGGCAGTTCAAGAAAGCTGTAACAGATGCTATAATGTCTCGGAGAGCCATCCGCAACATGAATACACTGTGAGTATTGTAAAAATCATTATTCCCAGAGTGTCTTTTCTTATTCATCATTTGGTCAGACAAAACATGGTCAAGTGGGATTTTAATTCTCATGTAATGACATGGACTATGGCCTGTATGTCCATTCTCTGTTCAGTGTTAATGTTATTGAGAGGTTGCAAAAAACATAGACAATAACTTTGACAGGAAACTCAGGTTGAACCAGACCCATATAATGTGTCTGCTGTACATTAGTATATTTTAGTTTGGTTAGGTCCTCTCTCAGGACAGTATTAAGTGACGTTAGTGATCTTTAGCCGGGGACATTTGCAAGCAGACAACACATCCAGACATATAGTACAAGCTGGAATAAAACCTTAGCTAATAAGTTCTCTGGCTAGAATTGCTGTTCACGTCACTTCTCATTTTTGCCTGCTTTCAGATACCCTGACGCTACTCCTGAAGATCTGCTGGCCTCTGACAACGTCTGCATCATCTGTCGAGAGGAAATGGTCACTGGAGCCAAGAAACTGCCCTGTAATCACATTTTCCACTCCAGGTAAGCCCTTTGGCAAACGATCTGAATCAGCAGGAGTAGGAGCAAACACACAAAACAACGTGGGTGGTCGTGGTCAGCATCTTCTGATGTTACACACTGTTCCTGTATTTAAACAGTGAACAAGCCGTTGTGGCAAATTAAACATTAATGGTGCAATTTTGTTTGCTCTTGTAGTACCTCAAATAATGTGTCGCCCTCCTTTTGTTTCCCCACAGCTGCCTGCGCTCCTGGTTCCAGAGGCAGCAGACCTGCCCCACCTGTCGCATGGACGTCCTCCGCGCATCTAACAACAATCAGACTCCAGCCCCGGCCCAGGCCCCGCCCCCTGCTCCCGCGGCCCCAGCAAACGCCCCCGCACCCCCACCTGCCAACGGTGAGGTTCAAAACCAGTACACATGAACACGACCTCTGTTTTCCTGCTTCTATCAGCATTACATGAAGCAGACCCTCAGTCCAACTTTTCCTGCTTAACTGACAAGTAGTCCTGTCATAATACTTATTTTTTTAAGTGTCCTCTGGTAAATACATAATCTGGCTCTTTTCCAGAGTTTGTAAGGATCTCTCTTGTTCTGTTTCCTCTCCAGTGGCCCCAGGCATGTTGCCTGGCTTTCCTCCTGGCGTCTTCCCCTTCTGGGGTCCCTTCCCTGCGGTGCCTCCTCCTGCTGCAGCAGCTGCAGCTCCCGGAGCTGCTGATGCTCCACGAGCCGGCACAGAGGCCACACAGGCAGCTGGTACGGATACTTCATGCTCTCCTGCAACACATTATAGCCTTCCCAATTCTCAACACCACAAATGGGGAAAATAAATCAAACCCAAAGTATCTAAAATTGTCAATTCCATGTTTAATCTATGTCTATGTTACAGATAGTGCCGGTGCACCTGTATGTTTTATTTTATTTTCTACTCTGGATTAGCTTTATATCCACCTTAATCGTCTCGTGTTTGTTTCTTTAGGCACCAGCCAGCCCACCTCGTCGACTACAGACACTGCTGCAGCAGCTGCTGCTCCAGGATCAGCAATCCCAGGGTTCCCCTTCTCCTTCCCCCCTCCTCCCTTCCCCACTGCACCATGGTTGCCCATGCCGCCACCTCCTCCCTTTGGTAAGCACAAACATTCTCACTGTACTATAGGGAAGTAAGAAAGTGGAGTCATGTGGTTGACCTCTTCCACTGTCACTCTTCTACAAGAATAGAAATAATAGGAAATTTTAAATCTTCTGTTTGTGGGTGACACATGAAATTGTCTTAATTCCTCAATCAGCCTTTGTTTAAGGAAGCATTACCAAAGCAACCTACTACCCTGTCACACCATGTGGCAGTCCCTGGAATTTCCCACTACATGTACACTTTTTGTGTTTGTCAGAATGCATCATTTCTGTTCACAGTTGCCAAGATTGTCAATCAAACAATCATGAATAAACCTTAACCCTGGAGGTTGGGTCACCTGATGTGATCTTGAATGCTGAACCCTAGTGGTTAAACATATGTTAATCTACGTCAGGACTGACATAGATTAATCTAAGTATCCTGTAGTGGAGCGAGATTAAAAAAAAAAAAAAACTTTTTATTCAATTTGCCCATGTCCAGATTCACATAGTGTGAAGTGGTTCAAGACTGAAATCTGAAAGTAATCCTAACTATTCAAAGATTGGTTTAAGGTTAAATAAATACAGTGAACTACAGTGAACACACTCTGCAGCTGCAGACTGGCACATTGATAGCCAAGATGAACTTCATTTGTAGAGCACTTCTCATGCTCACGCTAGCAACATTTCAGGCCCTGCTGGCTTTACTCTCGATAAACCGTTCCACATATATTCCTCATATGTAGTCAGTTAGTAAGCAGTAACTCCAGCCCATGTCAGCGGTGTTGTGGCTGAGTGGAAGTTTGTTTCACCTGGACCGCTTCCTGTGAACTCCTCTCCTCCAGTTTCATCGATGCCTCCTCCTCCGCCCTCCCTGTCCCGGCTGTCCGAGGAAGAGCTGAGGGAGCTGGAGGCCGAGGGCCGACGGGGCCTCGAGGCCAGGCTCCAGTGTCTCCAGAACATCCACACCCTGCTGGACGCCGCCATGCTCAACATCCACCACTACCTCAGCACCGTCGCCACACTCACGTAACTGAGCCTCAGTTGAAGTCGCATATTCTCTAGCAAATAAATCTTGATTTTGGACTCCTAATAATTAAGATCTCTAAAAGTCTTGTTATTTTAAGAATAACTGAAATAGAAAGAAAGCTTGGACTTGACCTAATTTGTTTGCAAAATGCAGTTTTCAGTCTCATGCTTCATTGTCCCTCTGCTGCTGTGTCCTCCACAGTCCTCCTCGGGCTGAGGGCAGCGCCGGAGAGGCCAGTGGGACAAACAACGCCGCCGCATCCCCTGCAGCTGGCAGTCGCACGGACAGCCCCAGCCAGGAGAAGGACTCTCCCAGCTGTAAGTAAACTGACCGCTCACATCAACTATGCATTACGAAGACCACCGCGACCGTGGACCCTGATCCAGTACCTTTGTCCGTTTCCAGCTGAGCAGGTGGACGGAGCTACCGTGTCCTCTCAGCCGGCCGACTCTACCTCGGCCGCCTCGGACACGGAGACAAAGGAAAACGCGGAGGATGGAGAAATGGCGGTGGCGGTGGGCGAGGAGGACGGAGAGCCCAACGCTGCTGAGCTGAGGCGCCGCCGCCTCCGCAAGCTGGAGACGCCATCACCGTCAACTTCACCCCCTCCAGACAACTGATCCACGTGTCCTGACCCAGGCGCACTCCTCTGGACCAACAGGCACTCGGAACCGGTCGATCGTTGCTTCGGTTCTTTGTTGCCCCCCCCCTTCTTCCCCCGTGGCTCTCGCCTTCCACAGGCTCAGGTTTCTAACTGTGTCGAGTTGGACTCAGGCCACCGGGGGACGCAATGATCTTTACCGCTTATCTGGACTGTTTCTGTGTCAGAAAGCAATAGCACGCCCCTTTTTTTGTTTCGTTTTCACCGCCTCCCCCTCTCCCCAGGATGACCGCTGCAATAAGAGCTCTGCAGGTGTTTGTAAGTTTAATCAGGTGGAAGAGGAATTCTCATTTTAAACCCAGTTATGTGGTCGATGTGAGAGAGACGGTGTTTGGATTTGTGTTTGGTAGTTTTACTGTCAGTGAGGTCTTTGCCTGCACTTTGATTTTTCTTTAATTCGGCTTTCCTCAGTATAAAGGTGGTCCCATTCACGACACCGACATGTTACACGGCACCTCGATCAGGTCAGATCCAGTGAATTCAAATCAAGGGAAGTTGATCAAGTACTCTGGCTTTGGCTGTCTTTTCCTTTTAACATTCATCACTCTTCTGTTGCCACTGCAGACGTTGTAACATACTGATTTATTTGAATGTGTACATACTGTATAAAGAGTTTTAATAGGATGATCTGTACATAATGCAGAATAAACTGTTCAACTGACATGGCAGCAGCACAACAAGTGTATTGGTTTGTATGTGCATAAACTGATGCCATAGAGGTGGGTCTGGGGTTCTTTATTCATTTTCAACTTTATTATAATTTTCACATCATTAGGCCTCTAAATACCATTCAAATGATTCTTTATTTACAGTATTCATGTGTTTCTGATTCAGCCTCTGGTTTCCACTAATTTCACAGCATCCCTAAAACTAAGTTTGCAAAGACTGGACAGATTATCCATCTCAGTATTTATCATGTCTGCTTTTATTGTTATTGTTAAAGTAAGTTTTGTTAAGTAATTCTTTGTCTTACAGATCTGTGATTTCTGAGTCATTTCCCAGGATGTTTCCTGGATGGAAGCACATGTTTTGGTAATAATTATATGGAAAATAGTTATTTTCTTGAAAAAAAGTTCTCTAAATTTTCATTCAGTATTCATTTCTGATTAAAAACTTTATTCCCCATATATGTGGGATTATATTGTCTTTACACATTTTTCAATTATTTATTTTTTTATGTTCAGCTGACCTGTGTCCACCAATCAAATTATTTTCCATGTAATTGGCACCAAATCATTCTTTCCAGAAAACTTCCTTGGAAATGATTTAGTATTCGAAAATTATGCAGAAATCACAGACCTGTAAAATAAAGCTTCTATTAATTCAGATGAAAGCATAAATAGTTTTATTTTAGTGAAGTTGTATTTAAGTATCATCCAACAATAACATACAAGACCTGATGTCTAAAACATTGTTGTCTGCCTTGGAAAACGGTTGGCACTAATTAAGTACATACTTTTGTTTCAACAAATGGTTTAAATGTAAAACAGGTGTAGATGTAGTGGTTCTCCCCTCACATACCTTTTCTGCATAGTAACAGGCTGAACAAAACTCATTTTGATGTTTTTATTGGTTTGTTGTTTACATAGTAAATATCAAGTCATGGTAAAATCAAAGTCGCAATGAGGAAACCTCACTGCAGTAAAGACAAAAGAGAATAACATTTGATTTTTAGTTGCAATTAAAGGTAGAACTGTAGTTATAAAATAAGTTAAACTTCAATCAAAATACAGCAAGGGAATAAGAATCAAAATCAACTTAAAATTGTAAAACTATAATACTCAAATGTGACATACAATGCAAAAGAAAGCAGACGCTGGTGCTAAAGGAAACAAAAAATAAAAGAACAATTCAGTGATGTGAATACTTGCAGCAATGTAAAAACTCTGGGATTAGGGAAGAACCTGATAATTATGATGGAATTATTTATTAAAGGTTTCAAAATACATTTCTGGTCTTAAACAGTACACCAAATGCCAAAGTCTGCATTTTCCTATACACTTAAAACTGTGTAGGACTAAAAGTTACCGTCTTCACAAAACTGCAAATGAAAATCATCAGTGGTTGTTACTGAGGGTTATCACATGCTGTGAGCTTATGAGCTACATTGCATTACGTGTATTAATTTAATAAGGAATGCTAACGAAGCTAAATGTGCCATTTTTAGTACTTGTAAGAGCTGGTTTATTTTGTTTAATCAACAATGGGACAATTACGTATTTAAAACAATTCGTGACTGAATCTCAGCTTATCCTTAACAAGGTTTGGTCATTCACGTCTGTGAGGGCTTTGCCCACCAAGTCTGTTCCCTTTGAGCTAAGAAACATTTAAATATATTCTCCGTTCAAAAACTACAAGGTGCATAGTCACTGTTAGGTGATGATTTCCTGAGGTTTCCAGTGCAAAAACTGCACAAAGGGGGTTTACTGCTGGCTGGTAGTTGTGTGTGGTTTGTCCTTGAGATGAATGTCGGAGGACACCGTGGGCCTGATAGTGGCGAGGAGTCAGGGTCAGTTCTGGGGGGTGGAGTAGAACGAGTGGTGCTGGTGGCTCTGGTCTGGAGGGTTGCTGGCAAACAGGAGAGGTGCGGTCTCTGATCCGTACCAGCTGAAACAGAGCGAGAAAAAGCAACAGGTGACGGCTGTGCCTACCATGCAGCGTTAGAGGTTTCTGACAGAAAGCAATGCGGCCAAATCAGAACATCTGCCTTGTCTAATTTGTCACCAGAGAACTGAGAAATACTTTAAATCACTTTAATTATCTGCTCTAGGCTTATTTAGGCCCTAAGGTTCTGATGTATATTTAAGAACTATTTTCTTATTATAACATAATGAAAATAGATAGTCTTTAGATGTCTTGACAGTCAAAAGCCCAATATATTAAATTTACAATGATTGTTTTTTCTTTAGTTCCAGGTTCACATGTGAATATTTGCATATTTGAATATTGCTTTCCTTAGTATTTGACTAAACGGTATTTGCAAAAAAATAAAGAAAAGCAGTAAATGATCACAGTGGAGAAGCTGGAACTAGGGAATGTTTGCATTTTTCCCCTTAAAAACCAACTCATTCATTAACTGGCTGTTCATTTCAGCCCCACCTATGTCTCTAACTCAGTTTCAATGACAGTACCTTGAGTGTAGATGTGAACTGCGTGCCCATGGAACAGGTGCCTCATCGTCGCTGCCTTGAGGGTCATCAAAGAAATATGGACGAGGTAGGGCCCTGTTGTTAACCGCCATGCTGCTGGTCTGTGAGAATCAGAACAAAACACAGGTTGAAATGACTTCCAGCAATACAGATCCTGTGTCAGATCCTTCTTTCATTTCCTGACATTTAGTCCAGTTTCTGTCAGAGGGACTAGCTACCTCTTGAGCAGGTCGGCGAACTCTGAAGATGAGGATGAGCAGACTGGTTGGGAGCAGCTCCCATATGAAGAGGATGATGCCAAAGGCCAGGTAGCCCGTGTCGCCCAGTTCACTACGCAGGTCAGCCTACAAACAAACAAACACGCAGGGTTATGGGGTATTGTACTGGCATTTTTACTAGCCATGGCTATCAACCTTATCATGGTCTTCTGAGATATGAAAATACTGACAACCGTTACTGCCAACTTGAGCCATGCTGAACAATGTGTTACACTGGCTTCGACTGCGACACGAGATGATTACCTGGTCAGAGACGTTGTACCAGTCAAAGTTGAATGACTCCACCCGGTGGTTCTGAAACAGAATGAGGACCGCCAGGTTGTAGCAGGCTCGACTGGCAAACAACAAGATCACTGCTGCTCCCAGTGCTGCTGTGCGGCACACTGTGGTCCCCTGGTCGGGTAAGAAAAATGGGCACTGTTAATACCATCGGAATTACAGAGGAGAGTAAGAAGTGGCTTATTTTTAAAGCTGTACACCCACGTCTTTCAAACTGTAGGCCAGTTCAGTTATAAATGTGTAGTCTCCAAGCCCAAGCTGAGGTAACCCTGATGATGTCATAGTGATGTCATTGGGGTAATTTTCTCCGACCTGACAAGGCTCCTCCAGAGCCACAGAAGAAATTATACTAATGAACTGTTTTCACAGTCGGAGTAGGACTAATCATGAGGAGAAAACTAATCTTGATGTGTAAGATTGGTGGAATGCCCCTTTAACTATATATATTTTACTCAAAAAATCCCCGCCGCATCAGGTCATTGGCACGTCACTCCAGAGACTGATGCTTAGCACACCTTGCTGATCAGGTAGGGGCTGGTGGAGCGCGAGTGCCTGGTCAGGAGCAACAGCAAGGCGGCCAGTAACACCGCATCCAGGATGAAGAGCGAGTCGTTGACCAGAACTCGAACCAGGACCAGGTCCCAGGTCCGCTCCTCTGACACACCGCCGGCGCTTCTGTCTGCGAGGGCCGCACAAACCACGTTGACGGAGAGGAAGATGGCGCTCAGGGCACCGTACATGCACCGTGCCAGCCACCTGAGGGAGACAGAGTGGCGAATGGATAAGTAGTCACAAGGAGTTTCAGAGGCTTAATACATTTGGATTTTTTCTTACTCTTAGAGTGAAACTTACAGTCCTTTGTCCCCTTCTGAGCTATAAATCTCTCTCACTTTGAGTAACACCTGTGGTACAAAAGAGAAATAAGCAACAGAGTAATAAGACAATAAGAATGAAACCAAAACCAAAATCCAAAAGAAATGTTTACTGAGCATCTGTTTTTACAGTCTCTCTAAAGCTATTTCTAAGTTTAATAAAACAACTACTCAAAGGAATTCCTCTTTTCGGACCTTGATACTCTACAAACTGTCAAACAATCTTTATTGTCATTTTGTAAATCAGTGTTTCCCTCTACATTACAGCTGGTGTATCTTAACCTCAAGAATAACCCCTGTCCCATTATACCCAGTCCTACCTGAGTGAAATACAGGTTAATAAGGCTGAGAGTGAAGAACTGCAGGCAGACAGGAAAGCAGTAGAGCAGCCAGTAGACTGCAACAGGTAGGTGATTTGCCTCCAGGGCGTTACGAAAGTAAAAGGAGAACA
The DNA here is from genome assembly GCA_031216445.1 of Lateolabrax maculatus. Lineage (NCBI taxonomy): Eukaryota > Metazoa > Chordata > Actinopteri > Acropomatiformes > Lateolabracidae > Lateolabrax > Lateolabrax maculatus. The sequence continues at coordinate 21,155,578 of CM062206.1, forward strand.
GGGTGGTTCGGAGGGCAGCCCACAGCAAGCAGAGGAACAGAAAGACGCTCTGGTAGCTCCATCTTTTGTGTCTGTAGAGGAAGAGAAGCCAGAGCTGGACGTACACCACCAGGAACAGCAGGGCGTACAGAGTGGTGTAGAGGGCAGTGAAGCCAAGCTGGACCGAGGGGGCGACGGCCGGGAGCAGGGGGACCGGGGGAGGCAGGGTGGGGGTGTTTGAAGGAGGGGCAGCTGTGACCGGAGCTTCCATCGGAGTACTGACGGGACCAACTAACTGTCCATCATCAAAGAGAAACTGCCAAACCGTCTCCTCTCAGCCTGAAGAGTTCACATGGGAGGCCTGAAGGCAGAAATCAAATCAGGAGAGGTCAGCATGTCATGAACAGAACACTGAGCGGGAGACAGGCACTGTAGGGGAGGAAGTATATCCTCAGTATATATAACACTAGCATGGTTGGACAGTATAAACCATAAGACCATAAACATTTGTGGGCAAAGATTTTGTTTTTATCCCATTTTTCAACATCAACATGATTAAGTATTTGTCAGCTGTTTAATTTGCTCAATTAGCCAAAAACAGAGATTCCTATTTGGTTACTTGTGATCCAAAAAATGTGCCATGTCATCATATATATATATATATATATTGGTATGGTGATATAAAATGAGATCTCACAGAATCAGTTACCTTTATTGTCCATATTATCCAACTATTGTTCTACTATACAGTCCTTTTCTTTTGTCTTAAAATATTCTGAAATTACCAGCAGTCATTAAGAAAATATTGCTATCACAAATTATGGATATTTATTCAAATCAGGCGATTAAGTAAAATATTATGGTACCTGTTTGTGCAATATCCATAAGTCCTTCCTCCAGTATTGATATATACTGTATATATGGCTTTAGATCTGGAAAATCCCATATGAAGATTTCTAGCTGCTATTCTGCACACAACTGCAACTTCCATTTTTAGGCGAATTCTTGAGTATTTCAGAACTAATTCAAGGAGAAGTCTGCCTTTAAAAATGGTTCGCCAGTAATGACAATGTAACAACAACCCTGCCATAGAGCATAATTATAATGATAGTCATACATTCCCCAGCTGTGTGTTACATTGATCTGAACTACAGACGGTGACCTCATTATATAACAAGTACAACAGTCCCGTTATGGAGGCTGGCTGGCCCACCACTAACACCAGGGGATACAATAACATTCATTTAACAATTCAGCACAAACACTCTCCGTCAACATCGACATTTCACAGGTGGGCAGTGTAACACTGGTGGGAGTGAGTTTCTGTACCGCACCGTGGAGGTTTCCGTGTGCCCCGGGTGTCCGCCGGTGACCTCTGACCCGCGCGGCCCGGCTCGCCGTGTGTCTCCGGCCTCTGCAACATAAACAACCAACGGCCACGCTAACTGAAACTAACCGTCAGACACTTCGTGCCGCCGCTCGGCTTCGCGCAGCTCGCTCGCAAAAAAAAAAAAAACAAACCGTGAGATGTTTACGCTGTCGGCGACAACCGGAGGAGATTAACGGACCTTTCGGTGAGGGAGCAGCGGGGTCCGGGGTGCGCAGGCGGCCGGCGGCCGGTCGACGGTAATCCCTTGTTTCCGTGTTGCGACCTGCGTAACGTCTGCTGGGCGGAGCCGCCGTTCAGATTCCAACCGCCAATCAGAGGAGACAGGAAATCGCGGTTTCTTCAATTTGTTGTTTACTTCTTTGAAGAAGAAAGGCGCCTTCCAACGCTCAGGTTGTTTATGAGCCACACTGACGGCTGTTTTCCGAGCTTTAGCAGCTGTCCGGTGCGCGTTTTATTGTTTTGTTCACCGGTAGCGGTTTGCGAAGAGACGGGCGGACAGCGGACCCTCGCCGGTCGGCGACGCTAACGGGCGATCGTGACCGCTCTCCGCGCTCCGCTCCGTCCGTTGACCCCTTGGCGACGAAGGCGCTGCGCCGTGGAAAGTGCTCCGAGATGCCGATGGTGCTGCGGTCCAGGAAATCCATCGGCCCCCGTCAGGCGGGCGAGGTGGAGTTACGGGACCCCGCGCCGGCGACACCGCGGAGAAGGTCGACCCGCCCGCGCGGGAGGACTGCGTACGAGGTGGGTATTTCTCTATTACTCAGCTTTTCCGCCTCCTCTTCCTCCGCTGCCGAGAGAAAAAAAAAAAAAAAAAAAAACTTCGCCGTCGGCCACGTAGCGGGCTCGCCAGCGTCCACGGCAGCGACGTTAGCTGGCTCACCGGAGAGAAATACTCAAGGAAGGATTTTACAGAAAGCAGCCTGCCTCAAACTGTCGTGTATTTACTGCGGTTGCCGATTTAACCAAGGGAACATTTGCCTGGCTGGTTAGCCTAACTGTTGAAGCTAACTTTAACTAGCAAGTGAACTTACTGCATCATGGTAAGTTTATTTTTTTTCCACGCCAACGACGTTTCTATGTGGACGAGATGTTCAAACGTCTGCTTTTATATTCTTTTTTTTTTTGTCTTTACTTTTACCACGGGCATGGTTTACATTAAAATAGGACCGATGCACATGCCCTGAGGTCTCGCGTTGTGTTTGTAGCGGGTGCTTCATCGCAGGGGCTGTTTCCTCCGTGTTCCCTGTGAATGTGTAACATGTGTTGTCCTGTCAGGAGTCGGAGGAGTCAGACTCTGAGACCGTCCGGAGCCGAGTGATGGAGACGCAGCAGAGGCCCCCGGAGGAGCAGCAGCAGCAGCAGGAGGAGGAGGAGGAGGAGGAGGAGGAAACTGCTGAGGAGGCTGATGTGACGGTAGTCTATCATTCACCCCGCAGACAGACACACCGCTCGCTGTCTGATGTTTTGTGTAGGCCGGAGAGGCAGAAAGCTGCCTGGGGATGCCTGGGTGTGGCGCGGCTCTTATTTACACGGCCATGTGGTGAGAGGAAGAAACCGTTTCATCACCGGGAAATACTGTCAGGCCACTGCAGAAGTGTCTTATCACATCTCCCTCGGCCTGCCTGTAGGGAAGTAAGGCTGAGTTGTGCGTTAAGGCCATGAGTTACTCATTAACAAATGAACAGGAGAGCTCAACCGATACTAAAGTTTTGAGCTCACAATCTATATTTGTTGTTATCATTGTCCCACAGTGAAAAACCCTCCAGAATCACTGAAATTGGCTTATTATCAGGTTTGTGTACATGGATATATGTAACCCTGTACAGGTTTGCAAATTAGCAACAAGAAATTGCGGTAAATAAGTGCCAACAAACGTTTCAGCTAACATAAAAACAGTGTTTAAATTCCAAAGTTTGTTGCATCACGTTTATTTCTCAACCACAAAATGTCCAACTCAGTATATATCATGGACACAATTCCATTAATATAATTTGACAGATCGTTATCATAAATGTTTGTTTGTTTTGTGTATTTATGGACAAAAAAGGCTATTGGCTGATATATAATGATTGGATTTTTATAAATGTTGATAGAATCCTGTATCAGTCGGGCTGGAATAGGTATTTTCTGCAGCAGACATTTTGACTTCTCATAGTAGGAAAAGCACAGGTGTTGCTAATAACATTAACGACGACCCTGTTCTATTCAGCCAGTTAATTTTTTTACACCTTGGGTTTTCCCTTTTTTGACATGCCAAAACGTCTCCTGTGTCTTCTGTATTGTCATTTTTTCACAAAACAAGCACAAAATACAAACATCAGAGAAACAAGGGAAAGAATTGTTGGAAATGGAGGCCTACAATGCATCTTGTTGTGAGGGTAATCTGATCACATCCCCAGAAATGTGTCCAGTAGACTGGCCACGCCCAGATGGTTGCCATGGAATATCAGTGTATTTATGAAAATTGGTTCTGTGGAATGTGAAATGATGCTGTTGCCATGGTAACCCTAATGTCATATTCATAAACAAATATTGACCTCCATGATAAGTCTGTGGTGGCCGTGTTGAGGTGGATCAGACAGGAGAGCTAATTTGTGTAGGTGTGGCTATTGTAGCTATTGCAGAGCTATAGGTAATATACAGTGTGATAGTATTGTTGTTAGAGCTGTATCAAGACAAGCAACAAAGGACTGGAGGGCACTGAGTTTGAAATGTCTGTTGATGTTTAACTGCTAGCTTTTTTAAAAAGGTATTTCAGGTGTTCTGTGCAACTAAGGATGTTATCATGAGGCTATTTGGAGTCACTGGGTTTAAAAAAAGTTATGTCTTCCTCAGGAACTGAAGCATTGTAGTATTGTGCTGGACCGTCTCCAGGCCGACGACAACGCTGCCAAAAAAGAGCTTGAAGAGAAAGACGACATGAACCGAAAAGGTGGGAAAGCCGTTTCCAGAATCCCTACTTTCCATAAACGACCTAGCAGCGCGAGCCCGAGCACGGAGCTGCCTGTCCCCAAAAAAGATACCCCTGTCCATGGGGCTCAGCCTCCCGAGAAAGCAGGAAGCGGGAGTGTGGAGTCTTCAAAGTCCAAGCTGCCCGATGTCAGAGAAACGGCGCTCCCCATGCCATCGTTCCGCGTCCCCAGAATCGGCTTCGAAGCCCCTTCTCCGTACATCGGCACTGAACAAGCCACTGCAACAGCCCATAGTTCCCTAATTACTGCACCCAAGAGCTGGAGTCTGTCTGAGTCTGTACAGTGCACTCCTATGACTGTAAGCCCCAGGCCTGCCCTCAGGCCAGAGCAAGGGCTGGAGCAACATTTACCAGAGCTTGACCGGAGCAAACCGTTTGAAATGGAGGCCGACACCATACGGGATGTCCACATATCTCACCTTCCACACGAGGGATCCATCAGTCAGAAGCTACAGGAAGATGCAGAGGTGAAGAATGACGTTGAGGTGAAAAGCAGAATCTCACTCACTGCCTCTGGAGATACTGAGAAGTTGGAGTCTGCAGAGATCTTTCACACAACCAAGGTTAGCCAAGAGGAAGCTATTATGGATGAAGAGCCACCGTGGGAGACAGCTCCGATGAACATACTTGAATTAAAGGACAGTAGATCCTCGTCAGACGTTGAATGTGAAGAGGATTTGGCAGGAGAAAAGGGCCATGATTCAGGGGAGCATCATGAACCACTTATAAGCCAATCAGATTTTTCAAATCTGGAAGAGGAAAGAGCAAATATTGATGAATCGACCTCTCCTGCAGAACCTGAGATGACTGCTAAAGCTCCATCAACCAAGTCAGCTAAGGTGAGTTATGTTCTACTTGTCTGATAGATTCCACTCATATCAGTCATACTGTTGGCTTGGTGGTCTTAACAGAGTCAGTCATATAACAAGGAATGTCACCACACCCTGCAGTAATAGTTTTGGTATGCAACACAATCTTGTCAAAGCTATGATATTTTGTTCAGAAGTTAAACAAATGGTTGTACCTCTCTTGTCTTTTAGAGCTCCGGCCGCTCAAGTTTTGCCCTCTTCTGCCTCCTACCCACCACCTTGCTGCTTCTAGGGGGGTTTGGCCAGCATGTTTGGCATTACGGGCTTCCCATGTCTGTGGCTCAGCTCACAGCTCAGTTAGAACTGCACTTCCTGGAGGGCTTTGGCTTTGCAGAGCCTTGCAGCACTGATTGTCGGTAAGAAATTATCAACAAAGTGTTGATTTGTCCCATCAGCTTTGTTCTTTTGAGCCGTTATTTTTTTCACCTTTATTTACACAGCTGAGCCTGAATGCACCAAACTCTGTTTAGTTTGTTGTTTTGAAACTGACATATGAGCAGCTGAAGACATGTCACGCAAGCTCTACTAAGTCACCATAAACCAGTCAAACTTCAAAGTTCAACAGCTCTTCTAATCTGAGACGATGACCGGGTTGTGTTTGGTGTCTAAGTGGCTGTAACTTAAGTTCTCCTCTCCCTTGTCCAGAGTGCAACTGGTGGAGAGCATCCCCGTGGGTCTGTACCAGTCCTCTCCCTCGTCCAGACGGAGCATCGCAGACAGCTGGCTCCATCTGCTGGACAAGGCCAACAGCTCGGTCCACATCGCAGCTTTCTACTTCACGCTACGAGGCAGCGATTTGGAGTTTGCTGGCTCCTCTGACTCTCAGGTCAGTTCAGGGGCATGCCCTGGTCTCATGATGCAGTATATCAAGCGATTATACCAGAATATAATTCGCACCTCTAATGTGCTTGACATTATGTCCGCATATTTTGCAGGGAAGAGCGGTCTTTGAGCAACTTAAACAACTTGAATCCAAAGGTGTGAAACTCCAGATTGCCGTCAACGCCCCGCAGACCTCAACTCAAGATACGGCAGAATTGGCTGCGACAGGTACATCATCACATGTCAATATGGAGCCCATGGTGTTGTCTCTCTGTTGTGAGCGCTGTAAATTAAAGATGAACTAAGCAACATCATGCGTATGTTAAACACACACATTTATCAGCTTAAGTCACAGTAAGTATTGGTGAGCTCTGTGCAGCTTATCAGCATCATGTCGCGTTATTTCTGGTATTTCCCTGATCAAACTTCCCAAGTGAAGCTTTAACTGATTTATCTAATCAGTTTTTTAAACCTAGATCAACAGGAATCATGTGTGTTTTTTTTTTTGTTTTTGTTGTTGTTTTTCAGGTGCAGAAGTCAGAGAAGTAGACCTCAAGGCTGTAACTGGAGGCATTGTCCACACCAAGCTGTGGGTGGTGGATCAAAAGCACTTCTACGTGGGAAGTGCTAACATGGACTGGCGATCTCTGAGTCAGGTAAAACAGATGTGCAATTCAAATGCATCTGCATTAGTGAAGGCATGGCACCCACTAACGCACCCCACATCACCCTTAGCATTGGGAGGAAGACGTTCATAACCGTCCACTTAAAGATTACATTACTGTCCAGTAGATTTGTGGAAGTGATGTCACAGCCAGTAACTGAGTTGCAATGAGACAGCAGTTTTTAGATTAGCCTCAGGCGGATGGTCAGTGTAAAGGCCCTTTCAGACCCAACACAATTTAAACTGCGCTTGCAGCTGGGTTCAGTGCGTAACACGAGCTGGACGAGGAGCGCGCTTCACTCGACGCAGCAAAAAGCCACAGAGGCGCAGAGCAACCTGTTAGAAATAATGGGTTCCAGAGCGCAGTGTTCTCTGCACAATTGATTGTATAATAAATTTAATCAGCTCCAATTTTAATGCCCGGACTTTAGAGTGCCCGCCTATTATTGATGTGTACATTAAAGGCAAGTAATATTTATACTGGAGATAAATTATTATTATTATTATTATTATTATTATTATTATTATTATTATTATATTGTGTTGTTATTGGGTGAAAGTGAGCAAATTGTGAATGTTCAAATGCATTCAAACAATGTTCCAAACGGTGGATAAATACACATGATATATTTTCCTGATCTGAGTAACATAATTGTGCTGCTTCCAGATCAAAAGGGGGTTCCAGGTTGTGAATTTATTCAGATGACTCATTAAATGTGCTTCCTGGAACAGGCCCCAGATGACCCCACCACTGCTTGCACACAAACACAGTCTTAGTGGCTGTGGAAGGATTAATGCATCCTGTGTACTTTGTTGAACCAAGGTGAAGGAGGTCGGCTTGTCAGTGGAGGACTGCAGCTGCCTGGCTCAGGATGCCTTTCGGATCTTTGGGGTCTACTGGAGCATCGGTGGTACAAACAACGGCTCCCTGCCACCGTACTGGCCTGCTCGCCTCTCTGCCCTGTCCAGCTCCCAGAATCCCATGCACCTGAAGTTCAATGGCGTGCCTGCCCAAGTCTACCTGTCTGTAAGTTCAGAACTACTTTCTGTAGAGGATGCTTTCAAAATCAGCTTTTAAAAGATGATGTTTGTTTTTTAACATTGATTAGTATGGGTTTTTAAAAGGTGATACCAATATTTTTATTTATTTTTATACAAAATGTATCAGTAACTGACATCGGACAGCAGATTTAAGTGGAACTGCCTTCTGTACAAGACGCAGCGTGTATCCAGCTGTGACAGTAGTCTCCCTCTCTTTGGTTGTTCCCATGAACCTCCCGTGTGACATCTGTTTCCTGCAGAGTGCCCCTCCCCAGATCTCAGCCCGCGGCCGCTCAGACGACCTCTCCACCATCCTGTCCGTCATCGACGACGCTCAAAAATTCATTCACATCTCCGTCATGGACTATCTTCCTCTGTCCCAGTACACAGAGCCACTCAGGTGACGAGCCACTCAACTCACACAATGTTACAATCCGAGGCATATTTATCACCAGACACAAATCATCATTATTATTATTATTATTATTATTATTATTATATACCCAGGTTCTGGCCCGCCATCGACACGGCCCTGCGTGCTGCAGCCTGCACCAGAGAGGTCCAGGTCAGACTCCTGGTGAGCTGCTGGAAGCACTCACCTGCCCCCACGTTCACCTTCCTGCAGTCCCTGCTGGTGCTCAACAGGCCTCCACTCAAATGTGACATTGACGTGGTACGTTGGGAGATTTTATTTCCTGCACAATGACAAAGACACAGCACCCTTAACAGAATGGTGATGCACCTTAAACTCCTCTTGTTTTTTGTCTCTGTGCAGAAAATCTTTACAGTGCCATCAACAGCGGAGCAGATGAAGATTCCCTTTGCACGAGTCAATCATGCCAAGTTCATGGTTACAGACAGAGTGGTCTATATAGGTAAGATATTACCACGTATTACCATGTGGTGGTGAGAGCATAAATGTCACCAAGATGTTTCTGCGACTGTCATTCAGTCTAACCGATGTCACTTCCTGTGTTCACAGGGACGTCCAACTGGTCAGAGAACTACTTCACCCAGACAGCTGGTGTGGGCCTGGTGGTGAACCAGACCGGCTCTGAGGTTAAAAAAGGCCAAGAGACTCTGCAGAGCCAAGCAGAGGAGCTCTTCCTCAGAGACTGGAGGTCCGGGTATGCCAGCCCTCTCTCTGTGGACGCTGTGGATGTCTGCCCTCGTGGCCCACACTGAGGGTTTGTTGCTCAATAAAGCGCATTGCATTGTAGATGAGCATCTTGCTTGCTCCTGCCAACTGAACACTATTTTCCTTACGCGGAATCCGCTTGCTGTACTCAGTGAACAAACACCGTTGATTTTATTGCTGTTTCCTGACTGGCTGCCTGTTTTTTGTACATAATTACGTTTTTATATTTCGTTTCAAAACGTGTTATTTTTATACTCCTGTATTGTTCCGACAATTGTCTTACATGAGTTAAGAAGCAAGGGGAACTTGCTTTGTACGATTTATTTTATGCCTGGAGCATTTTGTATATTTTCTTGGTGCCAAGCTTTAACAAATCTCACGCAGGAAATACAACATTTCCAAAGAGGTGCATCCACCATGGCCACCATGTTTACACTGCTGAAGCAGGCCAACAGTACATGATTCTTATAAAACTATCAACCTCCCCTTCATAACTGACGGCTTGCTCACAAAGAAATCCAATTTGAATGTCTACCACTACAGAAAATAACTCCCTCAAATAAGAGAGAGCATGCTTTGTTTTGAAGTGTTTGTTCTGCATTTGGAAAAATAACATGTTACTGTATTGATAATTACTGAATATGCCTATGCTGTTTCCTACCTACCAAGGTTATCTGTTGTTTGCTTGAAATCCTGTTTCTGTTATCAGTGGACTTTTCAAACTAATCAACCTCCCGGCTCTGGATGAAACAGAGTAACGGAGCATTTTACTGGATGTTCCACTGTAATAATAAAAGCTGCTCCTTGCTTGGTGATCTTAGGGAGCTTTTTGGGGCTATGAAAGGAGTGAGACATTGTTCCATTGATGGATGAGTAGTAATGGCTTTCAACATTTTCAGTTCAGCCTAAATACTAAATAAACTTTTTCTTACTCCTCCCAGTTATCTAGCCATGCAGTTGATTTTGGTGTAACTGCAGCTTTTCAGATCTGTCTCTGCCGTCACACAAGTACAGTGTTGAATGGGATTTCATTTGTGGTCAAAAATATCAAAAACATCCATTAAAGGAGTCTCCAGCCACAGCAGCTGCTCTGTGAGCCTGTACCTGGACAGAGACAATACGATAGAGGCTAACATGCTGATGTTAAGTTTACCATCTTAGTTTAGGTCGTTAGCATGCAGGATCTGCTAATCAGCACTACACACAAAGTACAGCGGAGGCTGATGGGAATGTCAAACCAAAGAATCTAGATGTGTTTTAAAACAAATAAAAAATGCTCTGCTTGGAATAATCATTGGTCTTAAAGTGTTTTTTTTCCACGGAAGGTTCAATAACTAAGTACGAAATTCTTGAAATGACCTTTTCTTCTTCTACTTCATTGATAAATCCAGAACCCATGAATTTGCTCATATTTTTTATTTCCTAAGTTTAACTGCTGGACACAAAATGTCTTCTTCATTGATAAATTCACTGAGACTTGAAGTGAGCAAAGAGAAATTTCAGCAGATTAATGTGAAATGTGAGAACAACCCTCTGTGTTAACCTGCACATAGAAGCTCAAACATTTAAGTGAAGTAACAATAAGCAAAACACATTTGCGTGAAAAGATTTTTTGACCAGTTGGGCGGCGCTAGATTGTAATTGTAATTAATTACAATTCATCTAAAGGGGTAGTTTAGATATTTCAGTGCTTCCAAGTGTTGGACTGATGTTGCCACCTCTTTCCAGAAACAACGTCGTGGACAATCTCCAATCTCTCAACAGTTTTCACTGGAACTACAACACAAGGGCTAGTGGGATGAAAAAAAAGGACTTTTTGAGGTCAAATAAAAACCCAGATGAAGACTCATAATGCTTTATTCAAGTTAACTCAGGTCTGATCATCAAGACATTTGCTAACTCAGCTGTTTTACATTTATGTGCTTTATTTACACATTTGAGAATTTTCATTTTACTACCTAGCTGACACAAAACATTGAACAAACAAGTAAAAAAACGCATGGAAACCAACTAAGAACCTATGTTAAATTTCAAGGATTATGTTCTATGTGCAAGAAATTCTTCATTTTTTATTTTTTTTATCTCACACCACAGTGAGGTGTATCAGTCCTCAAACCAAGTGGGAGTCACTGCTGGACGCAATACAGCATCCCTGCAAGATCCCACACTGCCCTAAGCTCTTGGCTTTCTCCATCCGTCCAGCTGTACCTGCTCCATGCGTGACAGACGAAGAAGAGACAACAGAAGGCGAATGAAGACGCTTCTCATTCGCCGAGCCGAACAGAAACGAGGGTGGGAGCGGCGTCTCGTCTCCTGGACGACCTCTCATCATGACAGCCGTCCAAGTCCTTTTCTATCCACGTACGGAGGGGCTTGAAGACGCGGGAGTGTTTTGCTCTGACAGAAAAGGGCGAGTTCCTTCCGGCTCTCATTCCATGGAGAGCTGCACGCTGTCCGTCTGGCCCTGCTGCTCAAACTTCCTGGCTATAAGACGAGACAGAAGACACAGAGCCATAGCGTCAACGCGAAACGCCGCCGCCTGTTCAACGTCTAGGTCACCAAACTAAAACATCGGAAACATTTGTCAGTTATGAGGTGTTGACATGAGTTATTATATCCCTTTTCTCCAGAGAAGGAAAGGATGAAAGATAGACTTGGGATTATAAAATGTATTATGGATGTGTAAAGCTGAACTTTATGCTGTGGTCTTTTTTTTTTTTTTTAAGTCTCCAAATTGGGGAAACTATCCTGTGACCCCCTCCCCCCATGTTGATCAAATGGAAGTGTCCCCCCAGTGTCTCTCCTGTGTGTGTCGGCGCCCCCAGACCCGGGCTGGTCTTGTGCTCACCCAGGGAGTACATCTCCAGCTGCTGCCGCAGCCGGACCTTCTGCAGGCTGTCGTAGAAGTTGGGCTCGGGGCTGCTGCCGACGGTGGGAGGCAGGGTGAAGATGCGCATGATCTTCCTCTTGTTTCTGCGTGCCAAGTGACCAGAGAGGGATGGAAGGGAGAGACGATGAGAAGGGCACAGGGCCCCCACAGCATTTATCTCAAGTTTACACCAATAATCAAAATGGACATCAAATTCAAATTCATTACATTTGAAGGATTATATGAATGCCGAATTTGCCAAATGACCCCTAAAAATATGTGTATACATAAAGAAATGCCATATGAGGTACGCCCATTTCCCTGTTACAAAGGAAACACTAAAATACGCAATTTCCCAATGGAGTACGACGTGAATTGTAATATACTGAGATCGGCGGAGCAGCAGCCCGTCCTTACTTCCGGGCGTACATCAGCAGGCCGAAGCTGACCAGGATGACCAGCAGGTACACATTGGTGGCCTCGTTCCAGGCCTCGTGCACCGAGTAGTCGATGGACTCGGGCTCGTGAGCACCCATTGACATGCGACGCGTGCGCTCAAACCCCGCGGGCAGAGACGTGAGGTGCGCGGAGAGACTCTACTGAAGCCGCTGCCCCCGCTCGCGTTGTGTCTGCGACCCAACTGAACACTGTAAACACAACAACGCCACTTCCGCCTTCTCCTCCAGCTGCTTCTTCTTCTCCTCCTGCTTCTTCTTCTTCTGCTGTTTCCGGTGAGCCAACACGCTCCGGGGCGCTCTGTCGCCTCCTGCAGGCCTGAGATTGTACTTGTGCAAGAAGTTCCAAAATAATCTTAATAACAATTCAATACTTGTCTTGTCAGGCTTTCCACTCATATTGTAAAGAAAAAGAGGGAATATTCAGTTGTTAAATATTATTTTAAATATAAACCATCATTCCTTTAAGTTCGGATCCATTATACTAAAGTTAGAGCACCATCACCTACAGCAGCTTTCCAATGGAAACATTGGATAGCTGAATTGCCTCTACACACTTGCTATGTGCCTTGTTGTCCAATACATACATATTACCTTATACTTCACATTTTACAGAAAAAATATTCTAGGCCTACTTTTTACTCTGTTGCATTTATGCAATGAAGACACACATGAATCCAAGAGAGCCAGGAGCCCCAGACGCTCCGGGTTCACCATGTAATGTCGTGGCCCTTTCTTGTAAATGTGAGAAAAGAAAATGCCATCACAGACAGGAGCGATAGGATGCAACATGAGTTTATTTGTCAAGTTAACAGTGAATCAGAAGCATTGAGTGGACCGCACACAGTCCTCCCTGAAGCACCAACATGGCCTCTCTGGTGTTCAGTACACTTGGGCCACTGATAACAGAGGACGACTGCAGGCAACACCGCTCCATGGTGGTTTGTGAGGAACTAATACATGTAAGAAATACTGTTGTTACTGTAGCTGAGGGTTTAAGTGTTTCCACCTCAGCGGGTGTAAAATCATCCCAACAATGACACTGAGGGAATTCTCCCAAACAAAAAGTTCAGTTAACACTAAAACTTGTTTATCCATATTTAATCAGTTCAATATCATTCATTTTCAGGAATTACATGGTACCTTAAATACACAAATAACTTTGTTGCATCACACTGGCTTATTTTAAATTTTTTTCTCAAAATTATCTTATTTTTCAAAATAGAGTTTTACTAATTCATAACTACAGAATACATAAAGCTGCATTTAACATAATTGCTGTAATTAATAACTTTATACATGAGACAGAGACAAGAGCCAAAGCTCAGTACACATACAGTATTAGAAATGACAGCAGGCTTTTAAGCCGATAACTGCAGTGGTTCATCAGGTTACAGCTGAGAAGCTGTGGGAAAGTGTTTCTTATACAAGGCAGACAGAAAAAATAAAACACACAAGAAACAATATCTCAGGCAGCTACTTCTAGTAAATATGGAAACGGCATGGTAGCTACACCTCTGCCAAAAAAAGCTGTTTTTGAGGTGTTAAATTTTAAATATGGAGCAAAATGAACACACTTCTGAAAGCTGAGTTTATGGCTCGATGTTAGATGCACATGCTTAAGAAACCAGCTCAAGTTTAGCGCCGAAGCCAAACCAGCCATACAGTACATGGACAGACAGTGTGATCTGTGAAGACTTCTTGTAAGACTTTACCCATGTTCAAAGGCTCCAAACGTATTGCAGAGGTCAAAACATTCAAAAATGTAGACAGAAGTAAATGATGGAGAATCTGTGATAACTACGTCTGTCTCAGGTAAAATATACAGTAGGAGTGCTGGCAGAGAAACAAAGAGGACTTGACAAAGACTTCAAAAGATGTCTGAGACGAAACTCAAGTACTTGTGACAAAACAGCCATATGCTTCAAAATAAGACTCAAAATACAGCAAAGAGCCAGTGGCAATTTACAGCATTTAAGCTAGCTATGATAACCAATTACTTCACTACCTTGTCATAATATATATATACACATAAAGGGGAAAAAACAACTTAATATCAAACCATTATCACCAAGGAAAACCTGAAAGCAAGCAGTCAATATGCTGTTATTTCTAATTTATTTACAACACATATGCTATTTTTAAACAGGTGTACGCAAATAATGATGCAAGTTGTTAGTTATTGGACCACACAGGGACACCGTGTGGGTGGCCATTTAAACATGCACTGTCTCAGTGCTCCCTCTAAGCCTTGAGAGTGAAATGGGACCACAACACTCAGCAGATTGAAAGACAGACCAGCTCACTTCCTTTCTACTTCCTTTCCACACCAGGAGCCTCTTCATCTCTGTTGTATCTCTTAGTTTGAGGAGGACTTTCACGAGTATCAATTCTTTCCCCCTGAAATTAATCTTCAACTCTTAATTAGGCTTCAGACATTCACTATTTAGAGAAATTGCTTATCAATGTGAGGTTTCAGTCCCTACGAGGGCACTCGTATTTACAGCTAATCTGCTGTCACGTTAAAACTGATGCCTTGCTCTCGAGCCCCTTTGGCTGAAGGCCTTTAGGTGTATACTCGTGCTGTAACATTACCTGCAGCAGTCTGATGAACAGAGTTTGGCCTGTGCAGATTTAGCCCTGCAGAGTACTGATGGATGTGTAGACAGATGAGTGAGAACCATGACCAAATGAGCCAAAATACTGCCAGCCTGCATACGGTACCTCTATGAGAAATAAACTTGTCTCCATGATGACCTGTTTTTTTTTTTTCGCAGAGCAGCATCTGCATAATGTGGCCAAACTCTGCTTCTCTGGCCTGATCTGTCCTTCTGCCAGCGCTGGCTGTGTTAGTAGCGGTGGATATACGCTGTTACAGCATCTATAAGCAATCCTCTTGTTAACTGTATTAAGCTGAAATAACTGCCATTAGTAGTGTACATTTATGTGTGAGCCTCTAGGTTCAGCATTGGCAGTGGCTATAAGCAGGCTAGACTGAGGTCACCATCTAATCAAAGCATCAGCAGCGTTTCAACATTATTGCTGTAGCTATCTTAGTGGTGACTGCAGCGGCTATCAGTTTGAGCACTAGCGGTGCTGCACGAGTATAAGCAAGCGATATGAAAAGCCCTGTTAGAGGCTACTACGAGCGATTACTGCCTATCAGACGTTATGTTTGCCTACTCAAAGCTAATGCATGCAGTGATCTGGATAAGCGGGGTCTATAAGCTCTGTGGTAGTGGCCGGGTGGGGATGGAGCAGGCGTAGAGGGAGCACTGATTGATTCACTGGTGTCACATCAGTATGTCCAGATCGTCGCCGTGGTCGTCCTCCTCCG
The DNA here is from genome assembly GCA_031216445.1 of Lateolabrax maculatus. Classification (NCBI taxonomy): domain Eukaryota; kingdom Metazoa; phylum Chordata; class Actinopteri; order Acropomatiformes; family Lateolabracidae; genus Lateolabrax; species Lateolabrax maculatus. Next base: position 21,171,113 of record CM062206.1, read on the forward strand.
TCACTCGCAGCGCCAGCACCTCCTCGTTCAGAAACAGTCCACTCAGGCGCTCCTTGCGGGCCTGTCGCTGCTCTTTCAGCTGCCGCTTCCGGAGGGCTTTCTGCTGGAGCTTGCGCTGCTTTGAACGTTTCTGAAAAGACAGCGTGGCAAAACAGAGATTGGGGGGTTAGAGAGGTTATCGGGATGGGGATGACAATAGTATTCATCTAGACAATAATAACAACAACATCATCTGGATGTGTTTTCACTCACACACGTTTGTGTTTCTTACTTTAGAGTCTCGTATGCGCTCTGCAGCACTGGAAAGGTTGCCATCACTGTGAGCTCTGCTAATGTTGGCAACACTGCTTCCACTACAGGCTGATGCTGTGCCACCTGAAAACAAGGAAATGTTAACTGTATTACACCCAGGAAGAACTAAAAATGACTGAAACTAGGCTGAAATATGAACGCATTGTTACAATTTCTTATGATATATTCAACTATGAAAGAGCCTTTCTATCGCTGTTCAATCATGACGACTGAGCCGACATTCCCTTGCAGGCTCCTCTGGTGGCGGCGCTATCACTGCTGCTTAACTGCCAGCCAACCGGTTGGCATCTTACCTGCTATGGAGTTGGAGGCTGTGGAGCCAGTGGAGGAGCTGGCGGAGCTGACCATGCTGGCGTTACTGCTGCTGGCTCCACTGACGCCGCCGGTGCTGGCGCTGCTGTGGCTGCTCCTCTTCCAGCTCTCCCTGGTGCTGCTGGCCCGCTGCCTGGGGCTGTGCTCTCTGATGTAGTTGCGCACCTGATGACATCACACGGGTCAAAAATATCAATGTCACGGACAACTCTTATGTTATCCGGATCAACTTGGTCACAGGCTGCTCCTACTTTTGTATAAGTGTGAAAGAAAACCGGCCTTGTTAATTAGTTTAGTCGACTTTTTTGTATTGTTGAAGTGGTGGACTACCCACCTGCTTGAGTTTCTCGTCAGTGAGACAGTTGAGCTCTATGATGAACTCGCTGTCGGTGGGAGAGATTTGAGCACAGGGGTCGATGATCTTGATGATGTCCAGCTGCTCTCTCAGGCCCATCTCTGTGCTGACCTTGCGACTCAGGTACTCAATGTACTCCACCTGGAAGTTAAAACACAGACATGTAGTTTTAAATGTTTAACTGAGCCTAAGGGGGCGTTTTGACTGCTGGGGTAATTAAAGCGACCAAGCAATTCTTGTAAATGGCTGGTGATTGACATTGCTGATACAGATACAAAAAAAAAAAAAAACTTGCTTGGATCTGTCCTGATCCTGTAGATCAGGTTTCTACAGAGCTTATTCACAATGGTTCTGTCTCTCAGAATTGATGTGTGTATGTGTACAGAGAGGGAAAATGACTTAATAAGCTGTGATTTAGCTTGTGACTGTTGCTGACTCAAGTTTTGGACAAAAACTAGTAGCTGAGTCAACAAGCTTGTCAGTTTCATTGTTGTTCATTCTGGGCACTCTGACGGCACAGAGAAGTTGCTTATTTAAAACACTAGTACAGAGAGGTGCTTACTTGTTCATCGTTGGTCATGGCGCTCCATGGCAACTCATCCAGGTTGCGATGAGGGTGGGGCTTAGACTTCCTCTTGGAAAACAGACAGGGTGAACTTGGCACGCTCGGGATGATGTCAGAAAGGACATCACTGCCGCTGGCAATGTCACTTCCTGGCAACTGGGAGGACGGCAGTGAGACAAACAGACAATGAGAAGCAGTGATGACAACAATGGAGGACAGATTATTTGGAAAAGACAAGCTATCGTGAGAATCACTGTAACACCCACATCCTCTGGTTCTCACGGCTTCTGTTCTTATGCACCTAAATGACAGTTAGCAGTGGTTTTAAATTCTCTTCTAAGTTAGATGACCAGCCAGCCAACAACCAACCTGCCACTCAAACTCGCTGTCGGACCAGTCCCAATAGGTGCTGATGGATGAGGAGACATCACTGCAAACACTGCCCTCTGGAAATAGGTCCAGAGACGTTAGTTCTTGGTCGTCCAGAAGGGAGTAGCAGTCTTCCTGATCCCCCACAGACACAGAGGAGAAGAGCTCCTCGCTGCACTCCGAGCTGGCAACACTGGTCCCACAGGAAGTGAGGTTCCACCTGCGGAGAACAATGAGTGGACGTCAAAGTACAGTCTATGAGTAATTTCTGGAAATTGGTTAGATGATTCTCCTGGGACCAAGTGGTGTGCATACAAGATACGGATGTACATTTCAACAGTGTAAATGCCTTTTCTCTGTAGAACACAGTACAAACATCAACAACACATTAGGACAATGTTTAGACGTAGGTTTTTCTAAGCCTTCAAATTAGGAGAAGACAACACTTAACACTGTTTTAATGGCAGCAATTTTAGTGCGAGTGCCACTCTCCACACACCGGTACCCTTTTTATAGTGGCAACAGGTATGGTGGCATTTGTTTATGTGGAAGTCTGAGTTTTTTTATTTTATTTGATGATTTGTTATTACTGAACTTTTGCCGTACATTTGGATGTGAGACAATGCAAACATACAAACATGGTGTGAAATACATCCATACTAGTGCACTGCCACAGCACACATGCAACTTGAGAAGCATATTAACATTTGTCAACAGCAGTGTGGTGAATGCCACCAACTGCTGACACGGCACATTCTAGTCAAGTCAGTCTTATTTATATAGCCCAAAATCACAATTTGCCTCAGGGTGTTTACAATCTGTACAGTTCACAACACCCTTTGTCCTTAGACACTTGTTTTGGACGTGGAGAAACTCCCCAGAAAAACTTTTCCACATGGAAAAATGGAAGAAACCTCAGGAAGAGAAACAGAGGAGGGACCCCTCTCCCAGGATAGTCAGAGATGCAAAACATGTGTGTGTACACATTGTGCAACAGTTGGTGGTAGGACCAGCCTTTTCACCTTACGACACTATCGTTTAGGTGAGCATCTTAAATCAACTTCCAAAATAATTCTGACCATTAAAACATCTATTTTTTTTTTTTTTACAAATAACCTTAAAAAATACATTCTGAGAGTCGATTTACCTCAGAGACAGGTGACAGACACACGTGAACACACACTCACACTCTCTCTACTTGCCTGTTACTGTGGAAGCGGTGTAGAGGATCTGTTCTGTGACAAGATGAAAGTTGACAGCCGAAGTCACTGACGTCCAGGGTTCCCACGTCACTGAGGTTGGCTCTTTGGGAGAGGAGAGGGAACGGGTCCTCCGGGGCCAAAAACTTCTCATACAGAGATTCAGACATGGCCAATTGCACCTGACACGGAAACCGAGGTAAAGATAAGGCAAACATAACATGGCACTTTTCACTACAGCTACAGTCTAAAAGATTACTACCAAATTGGACGAACACAACATTTAAAAAAAAACTTTACAAAAGATAGTATAAATCGACTGCAAGGGTATTGGATTGAACTGAGTTGCACAGGTGGTCATGACTGTTTCCACGCAATACTCATCTTAATTTAATGAGATTGTTTGTATACAATATGATCAATGCCAAGTCTAGACAACAGAACTTGCGTCATATACACCAAAGAACGTCAAAGAACATTAGAGAGCAAAAATGCAGCAATTCATATTACATACACACACACACACACACATACATACACACACCATATACATGTACAAACACACAGACCTTAATTTACAGACATAATGATTTTAGAAGGGGATTTAGTTAAATTTGAACTAAATTTGAATTCAATGGACTAATCTTGCTTGGACTAAATGAATACGAACAGTTGAAAAAACAATAACTACAAAAATGAGTCACACTCACTCAACAAAACACAAGTTACTTTCATCCAAATAACATCAAGCAGTAACATTAAGTTACTCGAACTCATTTACATTTGGCTAATCTTGTTTGTGGGTCTTTGTTGGTAACATTTGGGACATTAGTGGGCAGAGCCAGTTCAGCTGCCTACTGATAATGTTTTCTTTTATTAGTAAGGATCTTAAAGACAAGTTAATATTAACTGATCACACTAGATGTCATCCTCGTTTAGTTAATTCTTGTTTTCCCTGACAACTGACTGAAATACTTCACCATAAACATACCGAAAACCTGCCAAAGGGCAGGGCAGGACGAGGGTCCAGCATCAGAGAGGGGAGCTACATGAATGTGGGAACACTTTACATTAAACTCGATCGTGTTTGGAGCAGCTACCATCGTTAGCTGGCGGCTAACGCTCCAAATGTCCACGTAGCGGTAAATGTTACAAAGCCAAGAAACGACACGCAGCCCATCTTCTCCCCACGATAACCACTCCTAACTGTTCACACACCTGGCAAAGTTTGAATTAGGACGCTATCTACATCAAAACACCAACCTTTTGTCGTTCAAATAATGACCATTTCTGCCACCTCCATTTGCAAATCCTTTCTCCTCCGCCGATGATCTAAACTGTCATCGCGAGACTCCCGGCGGGAGCGCGAACTGCGTCACATGACCCGAAGGCGGAAGCTGTCACACAAACAGCAAAACAGCATCAAGAAACAGACTCGGGTGCTTGAGTTGGTCAGTTTGCTTTCTTTTCTCCGTGCATTCAGCGTATTAGTGCGTGGGGAGTCATGTCTTCAGGCCATGTGAAGGACTCCAGCTTTTTGGGAGGCAGGATACCACCGGAAATCGAGTCACTGTCGAAAAACCTGAAGGATGTCGACCAAGAGACGTTCAGAAAAATACTGAAAGGTAACGTTGATGATCTAGCTGTTATTGCCTGTCTGAAACATCTATCGTCAGATTTAATATCACTCATTACGGACCTGTTCAGATGTCTGTATAGCATGTTTATCGGTTTAAATGAATGCTATATCACTGACATGAAAACATGCCATTGAACGTTTATTACTTGCTCAGTGCATAATAATATTGGAGCACCAATATAGAAGAGAAGTGTGAAGGTATCTGCAGGAGACTGGTGACCTGCCCAGTGTCCCTGCTTGCACAGGACCCAGCCAGTCTGAACAAGGACAGCACCAGCAGTGGGAGGAGGTTGAGTTAAATGTGTGTGTGGATGATTCTGTGTCCAGCTGTGGTCAGCTCCCTGGAGGGGAAGGACTGCAGGGAGGTGATGAAGTCCATAGCGGAGAGCAGCCCCATCCCCCAGGAGAGGCTCAGCCACATCGTGGCCGGGATGTACCGAGTGCTGTCTGAGGCCATCCGCATCCCCACATCGTCCCTCAAACAGGAGGTACGCTGGTGTCCAGCACTGTGTCATCGACTTGGCAGACGCCACAGCAGACGTTTTGACATGTCATAGCAGGAAGAGGCACAGTCGTAACTAATAACATTAACAGTTGCTGCATTTGATTCAGGTATTTCAGTTTTAGGACCCTGGGGTTGTGCTTGCTCGCCTGCTGTCGTGGCTTACCAATACACCTAAATGGAACAAAGCAATTACAAATGTTACTAGTTGTCCTAGTAGTATCGTCCTATACTTGCTATTACAACATATTAGATGTGTCTTAATTCCATACTACATACTAATTCTAAGCAGGAATTGAGTATGTGTGTTGACACCGGAAAAGAGTTTAATGTACTCAAAAACATTATTATGTTTACTAAAGTAACACTTGAGTTTTAACGCTCTTTTGATGGACACCATAGGCCTTTTCCCCAGAAGACATTTTAACATGTCACAGTAGGAAAAGCTCAGGTGTAAATAATCGAATTAATGATGGCTGAATTCCATTTAGCTGCTTCAGTTTCAGGGTCCTGGTATCGTGCCTGAAATCTTTTTTTATGCTTACTGTGCAAACAGTATATTATAACAATATGTGTATATAGTACATAAAGTATACTAGTAGTATGTAGTATGGGACAGTTCTAAAATATCTGCTGTAAAAAAGCTTTATTAAAGGTCATACATGGCCATGGTTCACCCCCAGTCACTGTTTTCACTTAATTTGTCAGATTAAAATTCTTCCTAGGTCAACAAATGCTAATTGCTTCCTCTTCATAAGAATGAAATTGAATTTTCATTACGTTACAATTTTTTTTTCTCATGTAAAAATACTTTACGTTTTGGTTGTGTCCCTGTTTAGGCCTTCAAAGAAGATCTAAGAGAACTAAGGTAAGGGTCATCATTTTACATCCTGAATGTTTTGATGTATTATCACTCCTGCTTATACACAACACCGTTTCAACCTCTAAATGTGTTGTTTCTGTTATGTTTTGTCAATTAGGGTACCTGAAGACTTCATCACAGATTTCTCCAGTGTTGTTTTTGGCAACCGGTATGTTGAATTTACAGCCTCTAAATTTAGACCTTTATACATTTAGTCTGTTTTTGTGTCTCTCATGAAGGCAGGAGGAAAACATGCCTAAATGTAACCTAAACTGGGGTCAACATTTGATAACATTTCACCTCCAGAGGACAGTTGGTGTCTGTTTCAAGACTCTCCCTAAGATTTGTCCATGAATCTCAGAACAGTGCTGCTGCTGTGGATGGAGACATTACCACTGTTGTGTCACAGATCTCTTTGTATTTGCAGTCGTGCAGCTCTAGAGGCAGCGTCCTCCCAGAATGATCCTCACCTCCCCACAGTAGAAGACTTTAAATGGAGAGTGGATGTTGCCATTTCTACCAGGTAATGTACTGAGGGGGAGAAGACGTGCTTTTGTTTTTCAGCCTGGAGGTGTTTTATGTTTCTACTTTGTTGAAGAAGAAGCTGGTAGCTGGACTGGACACTAATGGTCACCATGGTTGAACAGACAAAGGAGACACCTGCTAAAGCAAAGTCCATCAAAAGAAAGTCAAAAGGAAAAAGATGTGACAATATCGGACAAGTTTCTTAAAGAAATAAAATTTCAAACTTAGTGTAATGAAGTCAATGTCATTCTGTGTCTCCTGTGTCTCCACAGCTCTTTAGCCAGGGCCCTGCAGCCGTCCGTTTTGATGCAGATGAAGCTGTCAGACGGGAGCTCTCACCGCTTTGAGGTACTTAAACAATTGACTTGTGCCTGATATTCCAGGCAATTTAAAACATTCTTCTCGAAGCTGGTTTTTCATTTGAATATATGGGTCTAAATCTAATCCCTCCATTTTGACACCAGTACTGAAAGTATATAGAACGATGTGCCTAAATGCTCTATTTAAAAGTCAGTATCGGTAGACAGTGGGCAAACGTAGATCTGTTTCAGTTGTTAGATAATAGGATCACAATGGAAAAATTAAGTAACGTTTATTAATTACAGCTTAACCTAGAACCTGTTCTTAAGCAAGTGTCTCTGATTCATTGTGGCAGTGACGTTTCTTTGTTTATCTAAGTATCTGCATGGCCCTACTTGTTACACATATTACAGAACAAACAACTCTGCTACCTGCATAACCCAGAAACAACCATTATATCATTATTATTATTATCTTGCATTTAACCATACAAATGTGCTCATAGAATATTAATTGCAATCAGTGCTGAGTGATTCAGGAAGCTCTTAAAACAAAGAGTTTAACAGAGAAAGTGAAACAGCAAACTGAATCAAATCTTCAACAAGTCAGGAAGCTGCTCTGCTCAGCAGGGGGCGCCATACTCCACACCTGCCTTACAATGGCAGGATAAATGTTGCTTTCAAAGTAGGCTAGTAATGTTGACAGAAGCAGGAGGGAGGCCTTCCACTACAGCTGTCGTTGTGCCTCATGCTGCGGTTACGTCCTCAGATTACAGCAGAATTAGAAGATTATTAGCAACAACATCCGGTGTGCAGATTCTACTAATGGTTGTACCTTATCTCCACCTGATATGTGGCTCTTAGGATCTGTTCCGGCCCATGCACGCGTATTAGTGTAGTTTTTTTTTTTGCACTTTTAACAGTGTAATTTTTTCAGCCATAGCCGTCATCCTATCACTGTAGTGTTTTTTGTATGTCATCATGGTTATATTATGCTGTATCAACATTTTAGTTTCACCTTAGCTATGCAGTTGTTTTCATGCTGGACATATTGTCTGTGTAACTTTCTGTGTTAATTGTTGTTTTCTTGTCCAGGTGCCTGTGTCTAAGTTCCAGGAACTCCGTTACAACGTGGCTCTGATTCTCAAAGAGATGAACAATCTGGAGAAGAGGAGCATTCTCCAAATCCAAGATTGATATATTTAAACTGTCCTCTCTACTTTGTTTGTGAGATTTAGTGGAATTTTGTCGATTGCACCGAATTCTGCTCATTTGAATAATTTCAAATATGATATTATGAAAGATGATAATAATCTGCCTATCATGATGTTATGATTTGATGGTGTTGGCATCCAACCACTTGACTGTTGACAGAGTGCAAAATGGTGAGAATAGTTAGCCAGCCGGCTGCACCACAGGAGAACCTAATGACCACACTGAAGGCAAAAAGACAAGGACTCAAGACAGTTTTGTGTGTCACAGCCTGCATTCAAAACCAAATCTATAAAGTCAGACTGTAGCACTCTTTTTCTTGCTGTGATGTAAACTGTACATATTAGCAGTTGTTGGGAGATCTGCAGAACCTCCATCGTGCCAAAATACAAATGCGGTCAAGTGAGCACTCAGACACTCTCTAACTAAGAGGCCACTTTAACTGGTGTTATGTGATCGGCTCTGTTGTTTCTGACTGAACGTTTTGTTCTCATGTACTCATGTTTTTATACATGTAATTCAAACCAGTGACAGAACAAAAGATTTACTTGTGTTTTGGGTTGTAGGGCTATTGTACACAAAGTCAAATGACATTTTTTCCTGTTATTTTGTATGTTGTCTTTCCATAATAACATCAAGACTTTTTACGTCTTGAACCACATTTCTCTAATAAAATCTGTCCATTCCAGTATTTGCAAAGAATAGATGTTTATTTTTTATTTTTTAGATTTTAACACTGTAAGAGCGGTATTGATTCATATGGTATTTTTAAAAGACTTTCACATATGCAACACCACCACAAACACACTACAGAAATGAGTTGACACATAACAACAACTCAAGTAGCAGCCTCAACAGAAGTGACAAATAACTGATAAATCATATGATGACGTTGTTTCAAAGGTTTCTTAATAAACAAAGCCTTCAATCATACCGTGATTCACAAGTGAACTGAAACAGAAAGGGAGTGTCTCTGAATTGACACACCTAAGGGTTAATATAGCACTGACATGGAACAGCTGCCCCAGATCAGTTTATGATTGAACCAACAACTCTTTAATCTAAAATTCACTTAAATCTCAGTTAATACAGTCTGAACATATGGTTTGTCAACTTGTGCGACTGCTTGAATCTACAGCTTGAAAAAGTTTAAATAGCAGTGATGCTAAACCGAGCCAGCAGCAGGACTCTTGGGGTGGCAATGACGGCCTGTCGGTCCGTCCACCACTTTGGTCCAGACTGAAATATCTCCACAACTATAAGATGGATTGCTGTGACATTTTGTGCAGACATTCATGGTGCCCAGAGAATGAATTCTAATGACTTTGGCCATCCCCTGATTTTACTTCTAGCGCCACTGTGAGGTTGACATTTGTGGTTTTGGGTGAAATGTCTCAAAAGAATTTATGACATTTCAAACATTCATGTCCCCCTCAGGATTAATTGTAACAACGTTAGTGATCACTTGACTTTTCATACATGCCATCATCCGGTCAAAACTTTAATGTGTCCAATCAAGCAATTCATTATATTATGCACAAAGAACTAAAAAAGGACAAAAAACTTGATAAAGAAAACTAAAGAAGCAGATATTTTAAGGCTCAGTAACTATTAGCACTTCAAATCTGTAAATTATTTGGTTAAAAATTAAACATAAGAATTGACTTTGTAAGAATTCTGATGTGAAAGCTGAAAACACTTTTCACTCATCACTATAATAAAGCAGTTACTATCAAACTCCGTCCTTTCATAATTAAACCATCTAATGGGATTTCAATACAGATAAAAGCATACATTTTACACAAAACATCTATTCTTTATTAAGTAACAGACCTGATCCTGTCTTGCTTGACCAAACTGAGACCAACACAAATCTGATTTAGCTTGTTTTGAAAACCATTTAAAAAAGAAATCTGTTCCGTGAAGTGGCAAAAATTTAGTTTTCATGGTCATACAAGTCTTGAACACATACAGCAGCACAAATCAGACATAAAACCTCTATCACGTGTAACCTCAATTCTTTCATTCCTGTATGTTTATGCATTCTTTCCTAAAGGAATGCCCTAAAACATGGGATTTGCACTGTGAAGTGAGATACCTCTGGTGTTTTAGACAAGCACAAGTGCAGGTTTGGCATCCATCACATGGATATCCATCTTTCTTTCCAGCCAAATAAGACCTTGTATAATAGTGTGTTAGGTGACTTTCAGGAGAACTGCTGGTCCCAACCTAATATACAATGTCCAGACAGTCTGTGCTAGAGGAGCTGGCTAGACTGCTATGTTGGCCTATTTAGAAACACACAACAAAATTCCAAGGTGTGAAGGGACACAAGGATTTCTGACTATTGTGTGTGTGTGTGTGTGTGTGTGTGTGTGTGTGTGTGTGTGTGTGTGTGTGAGACTGGGTGTGTGTGTGTGGTCAGTGTGCCTGCATAATACTCTGCAAGTGTCCTCATTTGCATATATGTCAGTCAGTCTGTTTTCACATGTGTGTCAGTCTGTCTCTGTCTGCAGCGGTGTACATCTCAGTCAGCGTTTGTGTCTGTGTGCGGGATTGAGTTCACGGGCTAGACCGGCCGACCTATATTACCAGCGCCACTACTACTCACAATGACACCGATCAACTGACCAGCCTGTAATCCCCACTCACTCACTCGCACACACAGCAAACCCCTTTGGCAAAGAGGTTTTATTTTGAGGGCTGCAGGATATACTACTTCAGGTAATGCTAATAATACCATGTAGTATGAGGACTATTTTACCCAATCCCTTAACCAGAGCTGTTAACCTCTGACCTTAACCTATATCTACTTTAAGCCTTGTATCAAGTCCCTGTAACTGTTGCTGAACACCAGCCTTGGTGCCTACAAGTCACAATTACAGGATAATACTGATAGTAGTACAAGTACAGAAGAGATATGACGTTAAAAGTGCAATGAATTGAGAAAGGGTTCATTTTATTGCTTACTTATTCAACTTTTAATTTGCAAAAGGAAGGATGTGTTATTCAGCCTCAAATAGTTACATACAGTAGTCTCTTGTGTAAGAGCTGAACAGGTCTACCTAAGCTGCACCCTGTCACTCAGGTGATAAGGTGGAGTAAATGAGTGGTAAGATGTTCGTTTACTTCCCAGTGCTGACAGCAAGGCATATTCTAACTCTGATGATTTTATTATTACCATTATTATTATTGTATGATTGAATTATTTCTGATGCAAAAAAAAAAAAAAAAAAAAAAAACTTATGTAATGCAATTTTGTGAATGTCACATAACTGCTTTCCCTGTCACATAACAGGTAACTTTGGCCACTCATAACACGTCACATATTTGCTATTTTTCTTGTGTAATTATATGAACAGACATAGAAAGAGGGTGCCTCTGAAAGCCTACACCCATGGGTTAATTATTGTGCCATATTTTTTTGAACAGCTGCCCCAGATCAGTTTCATGATTAATAATTTCCAAATGAAGGTGATAGAAAAATTGCCTAGTGTAGTAAATCTCATTTTCATCTTTGGGTGATGGTTTGTCAATATGTGGGACTACAATATTTTTCCCTGTTGTAGGTCAAAATGTAGCATCAATACATTTTTGGGAGCTTGCAACTTTCAGTACATGGACAATCTCGACTTTTCCTTTGTATGAGCTGTTTTTGTGCCACGCCTGCACCTCACTGGGGTTGGTGTTAAAATATACCTAAAAACAGTCTAAACAGTTCTTACCTCTCTGATGTTTTATTGGGGGCCCTGAGACAGATTACTGATAGATCACACACAAGACCACACCCCAGGAAACCTAATATGAGAAGGTATTTTTAGTGCTCCAGTCCTCACTGCATAGGTTTTCCTGTGGATGAGAGGTAGTTCAGTTGAAACTCATACAAAAAAAATCATTATTAAACATTAATTGCATGGAATAACTTAACCTGAAATGTGATAACTCCCCCCTCCCCGGGCTCCCACACTGACCCGCCACTCTTAACTAAAGCCCCGCATGCAGGTCAGGCCGGCCCCTGGCCCCCGGCCCCTGGCCCGACACTCAAACTGTTACATGGCAGATTGTTTTGTAACAGTTTCTCAACTCGCCCAATGAGAACAGCTGGCCGGCGTCACGTGGCACAACTTTTACGTAACTGTTTTTTTTTTTTTCCTCCCTCCCTCCCTCCCTCTCTCTCCCTCTCTCTCTCCCTCTCTCTCTCAGCTGCTCCATTGAGAATAACATCGGCACTTCCTGATCCTCGCCGGGAGCGTGCGGTGTAGTCAGCACTTCCCCGCAGGAGCACACGCACGCACGGATGGCGGTCGGGGTCTGGAGCAGGTATGCCCCCACATAGGTGACACGCTCCGCACAGCCCGCTGACTATGGGGACGGAGAGCGAGAGCATGCTGCAGCTGGCGGCGGAGGCTTTCCAGTCCAGCAACTTCGACCTGGCGGCGGACATCTACGAGTGCCAGCTCGCGGGTCTCGGGGACCCGGGGAGCCGGCGGGAGCTGATGGTGAAGCGGGCCGACGCGCTCGCCTTCGGCGGCAAATTCCCCGAAGCTTTCGACGCGTACCGACAAGCGTCGGAGATCGAGAGGCTGAGACCGGCTCACCTGGCCAACCTCGTGGACTGCCTGTCCGGCAGCATCGGGAGGCAAGACGGGGGAGACGGGCAGCACCGGAGCCCGAGGAGAGGAGGAGGGGCGGCGGCGGCGGCGGCGGCAGGGCGCCCCGGGGTCGGGGCCCCGGGTCGCGGGTACGAGGACTTCTCCTGCCGCATATGCCTGAGCTTTCTGTTCGAGCCCGTGACTCTGCCGTGCGGACACTGCTTCTGCAAGAAGTGTCTGGAGCGGGAGAGGAAGGAGAGGGAGCGGCCGGTGGTGTGCAGGGAGTGCCGGGACAGCTCGCGGCTGGCCGACGTCCAGAGCTACCGGGTCAACGTGGTCCTCAGCAGCCTGCTGGCCAAGTGGTTCCCGGCCCCGCACCAGGCCGGCCGGCTGAGGCGGGAGGGCAACGCGCTGTACGCCGAGAAGAAGATGGAAGCGGCGCTGGAGAAGTACAACCAAGCCGTACTGATAGGTAGGACCCTTTTTTTTTTTTAATTTATTATTTTACTTACTTTTATGAGCAACTTTAGTCGGTAAACGGTGGCTTCACCGAACCCGTTAATAAGTGTGTGGCCGGGCTACTCTCCGGTGAGTGGAGGCTGTCGTCACATAACAGGTGACCGGTCACGTAACCGTGATGTATGGCTGGGTTTCGTAAGTGTGCCACATCGGCCGGAGCGGGACGGCGGCGGCGCGGCTCCCGGCAGCCTCTCCGCCGGCGTCCCGGGCGCCGTGTGACCATGTGTTGGATAACAGCGTTACGTAGGCCGGGCCGACGGGGGGGGGGCCCCGCCCCCGTCGGCCCCCTCATTGTGTAACATCAAACAATGATCCAGGCGAATGTGGGTCAAGGGTATTATTGCAGGTCACCGCTGGGGACGCCAGCGCTCAGGGCAGCGCCGGAGGTTATACAGGCAGGAGGTGGTGTGGTGTCAGGGCCGGACCTGGCCCATACCGTGCCCTTGGGAAATCCCCCCCCCCCCCCTGACAGCAGACCTAGGCACCAGTTTTGAACTGTGAGGACTTTCCAGCTACACCAGCATCTCTGTGTCCCCACCCGTGTCTGTCCCACCAGCAGCTGCAGTTGGCGGAAACAGAAGGGGATTGTCCTGGGCTGTTTTCCAGGTGTCAATGTGCACCAGGATGTTTTTCAGAGTGATCCTGCCTGGTCAGCAAAGATGTTTGGATAAACAATGATTGACAAAGGATGATATAACTCTCTTATTTTTGGAAGGACCTCAGACTGCAGTGTCGTGCAGACCTGGCCTGTAGCAGATGTGGATCTCTGATCCTGATGGCGGGATAAAAGCCCCACTAACTGTATAATTTGGACCAATTTCTGGTTATTAAATAAAGGCACAACATTCCTAATGGAGTTTGTGCAAATTAGTCTGTGAACTGAATCTCAGCAAAGCAAAAGAAAAGGGTAGTGCAGGTTGTACTTGCAGAATCTGTTGTGTACTTTAATCAATATATTTTATGGAAATATATTTTATGCCCTTAAACAAAGTCTAGTCACTTGCACTGTTTGTACTGGGCTGTGTGTGTGTGTGTGTGTGCGCGCGTGTGTGTGCGTGCTATGCACTCATCACATTGTGGAAAACAACCGTCAGATGTGGGGATTCACCTTACAACGGGCCCCACAGGGCTGACCTCTTATTTTAGGGTTAAGACACAGTTTCCTTGAGTAAAAGTTAGAGCTGGATCTAGGTTAAGATTAGACCACGGGTTGTGTTTAGGCATGCAGCAGTTTAGGTTAAGATCCAGGGAATTAATGCAAGTCAGTAGAATGTCCTCAGAGTTATAATTAGCTTGTGTGTGTGTGTGTTTGTGTGTGTAACAAAGTGGCTAAGTGCTAAAAATAAGCACAAGACAGTTTGTACTCTGCTAAACAACAGTTCCCTAAAATCTTTGAAATTGTCATGTAAAATAATACCTTTGGCTCGGGGCATCTCCTCAACTGCCATTTATGTTTTTATTGGTTTATTGATTTATTTGCTGTGCCTGCACACAAGCCAGGGAAATCCTTCTGATTCCCATAGGGCTAACTGCGACAGATGCATACGTTTTTAGAGTTATGAAACCTGGAATGTGGGTGACCTTGATAGTGCTGCATGGTTTTGTAAGGCAGCACTTTTTTTTCATAACGTGTTTTGTAATGTGGAAACGGATCCATTTTAAAAATTTCTTCTTTTATATTACTTGAAACTTTGTATATGCAGTAAATTCAGCTTTTTTAACACATAATAAACAAGTGGTGCATGCATTCTTTTAAATGTCTGCTGTAGGTTGTGAAACAGTTGCCTGAGTGAAGGTCATGAATCTTACTGAGAAAGTAAAGGTTTTAAGATGAAAGAAAGAGTGCTAAAACAACCAGTCTAATCATTGATTAGGCAATCAACAGTGCTTATTTACAACTATTTTGATTATTTATTTTATGGCTTTTTTTTTTTTTTTTTACATTAATTAATTAATTAATTAATTAAAGTCAAATTACCTCAACAATT
Organism: Lateolabrax maculatus; assembly: GCA_031216445.1. Classification (NCBI taxonomy): domain Eukaryota; kingdom Metazoa; phylum Chordata; class Actinopteri; order Acropomatiformes; family Lateolabracidae; genus Lateolabrax; species Lateolabrax maculatus. The sequence continues at coordinate 21,186,363 of CM062206.1, forward strand.
AAGAAAAGAAGCCAAAGATTCCTGGTTCCAGCTGCTCAAATGTGAGAATCAGCTGCTTTTCTCTGTTTTACATCTTTTCAAATTGAATATCTTTGGGTTTTAAACTGTTGATCAGACTGTTGTTCCAGCCCTATTCTGTTGTAACATTAACAATCTAACTGACTGTCCCTCCTCTCCTCCTCAGCACCCCTGGACCACATACTGTTCAGTAATCGCTCCCAGATCCACTCCACTCTGAAACACTATGAAAAGGCTCTGAGAGACGCTGAGAAGGCCTGCAGACTCATGCCTCTCTGGTCCAAGGTATGGCTTTGTTCAGCATTATAAAACATAATTTGATAATCAGTTAATGTTTGTAAAATCTGAAAAGCTCTCATGTGGATGTTGGATAAGTGATATATCTTCCTGTCCTGTGTGCAGGGTCATGTTCGTAAGGCCCAGGCCTTGGTGTCGCTGGGCAGGACGGAGGAAGCTCTGAGGGAGTACCTGGTCTGTCTGTCTATTGAGCCTGACTGCAGACTGGCCAAGACTGAGGTATACAAGGTAAATTATTTTTATATTGGGCTCCCACAGATTCCGTTTAGAATGTGTTTAATCCATTTATCACCTCTCAAAAGATCTTCATATAGCTCAAATCAGTGTTACACTTTTTACAATATAAAGTTTTAAATGTAACACTTTTATGCAAATTTCAATAGTGGCAGCCTGCACACAACACAACTACACTGCACATTATTAAAGCAAGAGCATTTTTTTACCGGAAGAAGGTGTAATAGTGGTTACATATATATTGAGGCAGTTTTTCATTTCTTTCTTATGCCCAGTTGTTTGTAGCCTATTTTAGAGCAGAAATTGTGACACACTGTTTTAGCATTGTGAATTGTTACATTATCATAAATCCTTCTTTAAGAATACAGAATAATCTCATCACTGTCTGTTGTCTTCTCTCAGCTCCTCAGTGATCTCCTGGCCCCAGTTACAGATCAGGTCCCTGAACACATCTCAGACTACTCCAATGTGCTGTCTTTCAGAGCACACGTCAAAAGCAGCATCAACACTCCCTCCCAGGTAAGAGCGCCTCCCCCTCCGGAAGTCGGCAGCTTGAAAACAAAGAGCGGCATCGAGGTGACATGAGATATCATCATTTTCTCTTTCTGTCCCTTTTCCTTCTCTCAGACCTTCAGCCCCAGCTTGCTGTCGTCAGAGTCCAGCTTTGCCTCCTCGCTTCCTGCACTTGAGAGGCCGGAGGACGGTGAGGTTAAAAGTCAGGGGAAGCACGAGCTCCGGAGGCTGGACCACTGTTTCCTCCTCAAACGGAAACGGAGGAGCACGGAGGAGGAGGGAGAAGGAGGACAGGATCACAAGAGGTCCAAGTGTGGTGAGTTTGTACACAAACAACACGTGCACACTCTCTCCATTAGCAGCTTTTGTGTCTTATTTCATTTATTTATTTGATTGTCCCTCCATTCAGATCCAGCAGAGGCGACTGATTCATTGAGTTCTGGGGCCGGTGAAGTCTTGGACCCAACAGATCTCGAGTGTTCTCTTTGTATGAGGTGAGATTTGTTGGTATGCATTAACAGTTGTGTAATGTGTGCTAAATTGCCAGTTATACAGCCTCTAATGAAATGATGTGACCATACAGTAGCTTATAGGACATCAACATTCAAAAATACAGCCTGTAAGAAGGGGAATAAAAAAAGCTTTATCTTGGCTGGTAGCCTGTGTGGGACCAGACTGCAGACATTAACACCAACAGACAACCTGAACTTTTATTTGCAATTATGTCTGTTAATCATTTGAGTAATTTCAGGCTATAATAGTGAAACGAAATGCTTAACAGTTGGTTTCTCAACTGTGAGGATCTTCTCTGTCCTATATCATAGTAAACAGAATATCTTAGAGTTTTTGCTCAAACAAAAACAAAGACTTAATGATTCATCGAGGATTATATGTTTTCGTGTTTCCCATCCAGACTGTTCTATGAGCCAGTGACGACACCCTGCGGTCACACTTTCTGTCTTCAGTGTCTGGAGAGATGTCTGGACCACAACCCACAGTGTCCGCTCTGTAAAGAGGAGTTGTCTGAGGTACGTGGTGTTCTACTCCCCTACAGTGTCCTAACATCCATCGGCCCACAAGGCTCCGGTCTTTGTGATCCAAACTGAGTCCAGTAGGGATGCACCGCAACTTTTTCTCTTCCGATACCACAATTCAGAGTAACTGCCGATACAGATTTCCCAACTGATACCAATGCTTTAAATGTAAAATCTGTATATTTCACTGTTGAACTCATTGGGGTCATGTTTATGTAAAGTAACATGACACCAGGGATTGCTATGGCACTAAAAAAAGATTTGGTGGCCTTCCACGAATGTAACTGATACTGGAAATGCAGAATTTTCTAGCGACATTGACGCAGAAACTGAAATTGGACCAGTTATGTCATGGCCAACACCCAGTCGCTCAATGAGGGGTCACTGCCGGGCCAGTTTGGATCCGGCGTATTGGATCGGTGCATCCCGAGTGCTCAGTATTGAGCACTGAATAAGATGACGTTATGGGACAATTATAGAGCGGGCCTTAACATGGATGACGCTCGAAAACCATTTAAACCAAACTCACTGTCTCTCTGTTTGTGCCACTGTGAACACATTTCTAATATAATCTCTGTATGTGTCTCTCTCCAGTACCTGGTCCAGAGGCAGTTCTGTAAGACAGTATTAATGGAGAACCTGATATCGAAGTATCTTCCCGCTGAGCTCATAGAGAGACAGAAAATCCACCTGGAAGAGATGGCCGAGTTCTCCAAGTAAGTGTGTGTCCACCTCTGCCCTCCTCCCCGGTCTGATTATCAGGCTCTATCGAGACTTCTCCTCTCTTGTCAACTCTTATCTTATTGAGTATCTGTGGCTGACACTGAAACTCTCTGTGTGAATATCAGCCTCTGTTGTTTGACCTACTGACCTACTGTAGATAATGCACGTCTGACACACTGACCTCTTTGCGTACGTCACATCAGGCATCAAGTGTCACTGTCCTGGGGGTGGAAACCTACTCGTGTCTCCAATAAATAACCCCGCTTAACCTCATTTCACTCTCCACACAATGTTGTTATGGAATTGTTTAAGGACTTTTTACTCATGTTGACATTAAGGTCATTCTTGACCTTGAAAACAGAAAATAAATGTTTCTTTGTAACGTGACTCCGCTGCTCGCCACATTAAACACATTCTCCTTTATTCTTGTCTCTCTTCAGTCTTAACAAGAATGTGCCTATATTTGTGTGCACCATGGCCTTCCCCACTGTGCCGTGTCCTCTCCATATCTTCGAGCCGTGCTACAGACTGATGATTCGCCGGTGCATTGAGACGGGAACCAACTGCTTTGGCATGTGTCTGGGAGACGACCTCAAAGGGTCAGTACTGGGACAGTACCCGCGTGGGCCTGTTTATGTGTTTAATACATGGGTGTCATGGGAGTATGTATCATGAAGTGTAATATCCCTCCTCCTGTCTTTAGGTTTGCAGGCTATGGGTGCCTGTTGGAGATCCGGGATGTGAAGTTCTTCTCAGATGGACGCTCAGTCGTGGACACCATCGGCCGAAGGAGGTTTAAAGTCATTCAGCACAGCGAGAGGGACGGTTACAACACAGCTGATATAGAGTACCTGGAGGATGTCAAGGTATGAGGAGAGAAAAGAGAGCCAGAGAGGGATAGTTAATGATGGCTTGATAGATAATTAGCAGAAGATATTTAAACTCTGGATGTGTGTGTGTGTGTGTAGGTGGAGGGCGTGGCGGAGCGTGAGCTGCAGTCGCTGCATGACACGGTGTACGACCAGGCTCTGGTGTGGGTCAACTCCCTGAAAGCCGAGCAGAAGGAACGCATTGAAGGACACTTTGGACCCATGCCAGGGAAAGACTCTGTACTTCAGGTACACACACAATTTACAAGTCACACTTTACTTTCATTATTTATCCTTTGTTCAGATGTGTCTTGTGTTTCTTTTAAAGTTGCGCTTTCCTATGACGGGAATATGGAGCATTTTATCAGAAAATCATGATTTTATTAGTTGAAATGCAGGAGGGGCAGACTGAGTAAAATAAACAACTGAGGCAACGCGTGTTGTTAAATGCAATTGCATCAGGACATGGAAAACATGCCTACTTAAAGGAAAATGTCAGTATTTCTCCACATTGTTCTCACTGGGTTCTCCCCCTCTCTCTTGCCCCCTCAGGCCAGTCCTAACGGTCCCTCGTGGTGCTGGTGGCTACTAGCCGTTCTCCCGTTAGAAGGCCGAGCCCAGCTGCCGTTCTTGGCCCTCACCTCTCTGAAGGATCGACTCAGCGGCATCCGCAAGGTGCTGCTCTTCATGGCCCACAGCAGGCACCGGTGACACGCTCTCCGCGAGCGTGCGCCCGCCTGAAAAATGCAGTAAACTCTTTGCCCTGCACACACACGCCCTCCTCCAAAGCAGCAGTTGACCTGCTGCTCTTCCGGTTGGATGCACAAAGAAACTGACAATGATGTTGTCGTTGCGTCTTCCCTGTTTTAGCACCGTCCAATTCAGAAATCAGCGCAGGACTCCAGCTCCACATCAACAGCAAACTTTGACTTAAACAAACAAGGATGATATAGATCTGAACAAATCTTCCATGCTTAATAGTCCCTTCTCACCATACAGAAAACTAAGCTACATTCAGACCGGAGGGAAATCGGATTTAAGATGACTGTCATTACAATTTGGGTATAAACAGAATCATCAGCTTCCGTTTGACATTGGATGTCACTGTAACAATGCTAATGTGCACATGCTAAGTATATGTTTTTGTCTAACATCTCCATCATTTGTCCAGGTTCCACTGTTGCCTTTCTGGCCCTCTTCCATATTTGTAGTCTTACGCTCTTCCTCTTGCATGCATGTTGCGTGTGGAAAGACACACCAAAAAAACAAAGAAGTCTGATATGAGCGATTTCTCCAAAGATCTGAGCTGCCTGTCTGAACATGGCTTTAAAGAAAAGACAAAGCAAATTCCCCCGTTCAGAATCATGCAGATCCATCGACTGCAAGTCGATTCAACCAATCAGTGACCCCATATTTTATGTCTTTAAATGAGCATATAAATTATGAAAGAGACCAAACTGAATGAATATGAATTTGCCTTTTCTGTGTACATGCACTCACTATAGCTGAGTAAATAATGATAATAATATGGATTACATATGATTAATTAAAGTACGCCCAGTCCTACATATAGACATTTACACTTAAACCTGTGTTTAATAGTTTGCAACCTTTACCATAACTTTAAAACTATCATTTTTGACAGCTATTCTGTCTTCCTTCCTTACTTCCTTTCATTGTGTGACCCCACATCACGCAGCTGAATTGCAACAGAATGAACCTTTACATTGGCGTGCTTTAAGGCTCTTGTTCTTGTGTTTTTATTCATCAAGTTTTTTTTCTTCATTTGTCGGATTTTTTTCTCCATTATTTATTTTGTCATTATTTATGCATGCAGTGACATTGTTTACATTTCACAGAAAGAGATGCTGAGCTGCTCACTTTCCAAAGGCTGTTATTTCATTTTTTTGTAACTTAACATTTGGCCCCAAACATCAGCAATAATAATCTGTTAACTCTAGTTAAAGATCGAACACAAAAACATCATTCACACAATCAGGAGGGGGTAACAACATGGCTACCATTAAAAATACTACACAGGGCAAACTGTGGAAACTTTGAGTTGAGAGCAGATTCTCAGTTCACAAGTGACCCAAATCTATGTAGTATTGGTCGCTGTGTTGATTTAAACATATTTGGATTCCTGCAGCCTCTGCTGCTGCTTTATGCCTGTAAGCCGACGCTTACAGGCATAAAGAGAGCCTGTCAGTAATGCAGAAAGCAACATCTGGATTTGTGATACCATTATGTCCTAAGTGTATTTATTCAGTATTTATTCTGACTTATTTTGCACTTTAAGTAAGGGAAAGAAACGGCGCAGACAGGCCTCAGGATATGTATTTCCACTATTGTGAGTCAGAAAAACAATGAAGGAATACCACCAAACAAATTAAAATCTGGTGGTTAAATTGGTAAACATAAGTGTTTGATTCCTGTGTGCTACGAGTAAAGGCCAGTGCCTTCTATCCAGACAATAACACGGGGTGGAACAATTTTACATGCTGAGTACTTAATACCAGGATCTCTTTAAGGCTCATTTTTCCCCTTTTATGGAAATGTGTCCATTCAAAACATGATTTTCACAGAAAGGAAAAATGGGAATAGAACAAAAAAAAACACATTTTGAGAAGACCCACAAACTTGTTTCTGAGAAAAATATGTTGTTTGAAAAAATAGAGGCCTTGCTGATGTCTGTGACATGACTTTTTACATGGCAAAAAGTAAATCTCTGGAAAGTACAAGAGATTGTTGAGCTTTGCCTTCAAAATCTTTTATTTTATATACATGTTTCTATGTCAATTGGGTTATTTGTATTTTATAATTTTCTTCACTTTACTGGTGTGTTTTTCTCTCTTAATGTCATGTGTAATAGTGCAGAGTGTCATGTCAAATCATCCACCTTTATTATTTTGTATTGAAAGGGCCAAAGCCACGTGTTGCTGTAAAATGGATACCTCAATATTTTAGAAGTTTTCCCATAATAATATTGTATTGATGCATTATTTGAATTTTGTTAAAATTGTTAAATTCAATTGGAAGAAGTTTGTCTTAAGAGGCACTTGTACAAAGAAAACTGGTTTCAACCGTCTCCACCATGTATAAGATAATTGCCCCAGTAATGTTGGGGAATATCATAACTGGTAACCAGTAAGAAGTTATGATGAGTCAGCTCACACTGGGTAGGAAAGGGAAAAGCCATTAGTCAAATATGATCACACATTCAGTGTAAAAGCATATCACATAGATATTTCAGATGCAGAGACAAAAATATTTCGTAGCGGTAAAGGGAAAATCCACCTAATGTAAAATCACATATGCTATTCCTATTATTTTTATAACTAGTAAAAGTCCCATTTCATGAGTTCATCATTGACATAAAAGCCTCATGATGTTTTGTCTGTAGATGCCGTCACATTTCTAACTTTGTGTTTTGGCTGATATCTGTGAATTATGTGACAGCAGTTCTAGTGCCTTAAGTTGGACTTCTTCCATTTTCACTTTGATGTATAAACTGCAACAGAAACTATGGTAATGTTCTGTGCAATAACCTGGGGTTCCCTAAATAACACATTATGATAAGCATGTTTTTTGTCCCATTTATTTGAAACGTTTCCCACCCTGACTACTGAAGTAATATTATCCAAAAAAGTATTTGATTTTTTTCCAGTGGTACAATTCAAATACATTGTACTTGATCTCTGTCAACGACGAAACCAAAACCTTTTAACGGCTGTCAAAAGGAGTTAACAGGAGTTATTCTGCACATTCGAATTCTGTCAGTCAAAAAAATCCAACAGAAGATCTAAAATATTCAAAATGGCTACTGCTAGGGACTATTTTATCTTTAAGGAATAATTTGACATTTTTTTTAGAAAAAGTCTTGTTGGCTTTAAGCTTAATAAGCCCATTTCTAATTTATCCAACAATGCTTTAATTAGACTATCACACTAAGCTTTTAATTAGACTGGATGTGCTGGATTTTTTGGAACTGGATTACATAACAGATGGTTCAAATGAATTGGTGTCATGTTATAATAATGCTAATTGCTTATTTAGCACCAACACCTCCACTATAGTCCATGTTCTTAAAGCCACTGTGGGACTGAATTGACTTTTTATCACACCTTATCCCCTACAATCCTGGACAACTCATATTAATAATAATAAACATTTTTGTACTTTTTAAATATAAGGGAATCGAAGAATAATTTTGTCACTGATGAGATTCCATATACTGAATTACCACAGAGATGATTTCAGTAGAGATGGGGTTAATTAGGAAACATCACAGGTTATGAGATATGACCTGGTTGGGGCAAGAACAACATTTGTATTTGCATTTGTCAAGTATTGAATTCTTAAAGTTCAGGATGGGTTTAAGCCCGACGGTATCATTTTGACATTTTGTAGCACTTGAAACACATGATAACTCTGATAATGCTGACAAACTGGCACCGGCACCGACCTTTCCTCTGTGCTTGTTAGTCTTGGTTTAACAAATCATCCCACACACACTTCCTGTAAGCTGTAGGTCTGTGCTGGGAAACGGGTTTGTGATTTCAACGGCTGCAGTTTGTTAAGCGACTACAGCACAATAACAACAATGCAGGTGTAGAAAAAGTTGGATGTTTTTGATCTTTTGTTATCCAGCTATGCAAAAACAATAGGATGATGGATTATTTCCCATTCATAACTTGACCTTTCAGAATTCAACAACTGACCTTTTGAAAGAGTGTAACTACCTCTGGCATCCTCCTAGAGCACTTCCACAAAGATTGTGATTCTGTGGTTTTCCTGTCATTGTTGTCTAATATGTATTCAAAGTGTAATTTGAGAGTTTAAACAAATTATGTATATCATCCGTATCCAGTTGGCACACCATCTTCATCAACACATGAGAGATTATGTCACTTGTCAACTAAAACTGCAAAACTGTAAATTCAAAGGTTTATGTGTAATGTATTTAATACTGATCACAAATATTTGAACTATTTGAAGGAGCGCTTGATTTATCTTCTCTGGCAAGTTGAACGGCTTCTTGGAAAAAAACGTGAATGACCTCTGGTCCATTTAAGTGAGTGACTAAAACACATCCGACTACCAGCACTGCTCTGGAAGAACGACTGTAACCGGCAATTATGATAGAACATTCTTGCTTTGCTGCCTCTAAAAATCTTCACCTCCTTAAAAAAAAAAAAAAAGCTTTGCCAAGTGCTCCTCATATTTCAAATATTAGCACTGACTTCAGTGACTGCATTGCCTGCTTCTTTCTGAGGTTGTTAATCCCCCCCGTAAAACTCCATGGCCTCTAAACGTGTCCGGGTGAATTTGCACAAATGATGAATGTATGTGTGTCTCGACATCTCTCTGATGTTTTTCTGTACATGCCTGTTTTTGATAGTAAAACTTTAGTATGCATTACATTTGCAAAAGTACAGTCTGAAGCTACAGCTTGTGAATAAACCAAAAGGTTTGTGTTCTCGATCCTGCATTGGATTCCGAACACACTGGACTGGACCAGAGTCTGACGTCTCCTTTGTTTGTGTTCCTCAGGGCAGGCTGAGTTTCTTAGAAAGTATAACGGGTCAGGTTACTGGTTACATCACAGAGTTTGCATTTAATAATTAATTCATTCATAAGATGAATAAAACACTTGTAATCTGAATCCTTTTACAGCACGATAGACTATGAGTCGTGTGATGTGGGAGGTAGTCAGCATTTTCACCAACATTTTGTTGTTAATACCGTTTAACTCCAGTTTTGGAGATTTTATTCAAGTACAAGAGATTTTTCAAAACAAGAGTTGTCTTAAAGAAACAGCACGTGTAGTTCCGGGGGGCTTTACAAAGAGAGACAAAAACATATTACTTCTGCACGTCAGATAAACGCTCATGTTTGGATGATGAATATGATCTACAGCCCCAACAGACGGTTAGTCTAGCTTAGCATAAAGACTGGAAGCAGAGGAATACTGCTAGTCTGGCTCTGTCTAATGTAACAAAATCCAGCTCTACTATCGCCTCTTAACCCCTGTAACATGTCATATTTTGCATGTTTAATCTGTAGGAAGACTGGTCATTATGCTAAGCTAAGCATTCATATGTAATGTACAGAGATGAGACTGCTATCAGTCGTCTCAACCAACACTTAGGAAAAAAGCTAATAAGATTTATTATCTGCAGAACTATTTCCTTTAAACTGTAATAGTATTTTTCCACATTTAATTTTTTAGTCCTGGCTCATTTTGACCCGTGTGAACTTGGTTAACTAATAGTTATAGTTTTAGTGCAGAGGTTTACTCAAGAATGACCTAAAAGTCCCCCAACATCCAGTATTCTTTACTCTAATTTCCACTTTAGTAGCTTTAAGGTAGGAAAATTCTTTTTATTGCATTTTGACTGATTTCGCTCTTCATTGAAGCTAAATGATATTTACACGGAGTGAAATATTCAAACCTAAGATTTTTTTTATGGCTGCACCATTTCATCGAATGTAAATATGCACCCTTGTGCATTCGCCTGACATATTTGGGATCTTTGGAAACTTTGGAATCTCTGCTGTAATTTAAAATGAAGCTCTGTGGGTTTGAACTATGTTTAGGTTCACAGTGGGAGCTACTGTTGACTGTGCTGCCAGTGGATAGTGGGATTAGAGAGGTTAAAAAATGTAGTTGCAGTGTGGAGGAGGGGAGGAATGAAGAGGGGTAACATTTCCAGTTGAGCTAGATTAGGTTTTATCAACAAAGGCTTACATGTCAACATGTTGGCAATGTGACTAGAGTTTTTGCATTTCATAAGTAAGAACAGTTATATAGCCTACCAGTTAGTGTTTTAGAGTGGAGTTACTCTTCAACGTTTAGTATTAGGTCAGCAGTCAGCAGAAGGCAGGTTGAATAAAACGCTGGAGGTTAGGAGGTTATGGCCAAAACCTGCGGTTGATCTGCACTACCGCTCAAGAAAACATTCCTCTGAAGAAGAGATTCTTGGGAGATGAGTCTGCAAACCACTGATGGACACAGATTCAAGCAGAGTAGTTGGTACTGCGTGTGTGTGTGTGTGTGTGTGTGTGCGCGCGCACGCATGCGCGTGTAGCAGGATAAACAACGCAGAATAAACAAGTGTGAAAAGACAAGAAAAGACTGTTGAAGAGAACAAAACTGACACTTAGAGAGAGAAAACAAGCAAGAGAGAGAATGTGTGAAATAAATCTTACGCGTGGATGTGCAGAGAGAGAGAAAAACAGAGAGAGAGAGAGAGAGAGAGAGAGAGATTCATGCTTTTGAATTTTGGGACGAAAACCAGGGAAGGTGACAGTTGTTTTTCACACATACATACGTCTCCAATATGTTTGAGCTGCACCCTTGCAGAAGAACACACAGCCCGTTCATGTGCAGCTGAATGACAGAGCTATGCGGGGGGGTGGGGGGGTGGGGAGCTGGACCGACAGGAAGACAGTTTATGCAAGCAATGCAAATGTAGGTCACCCAGTCAGAGTTAGAACGAAGAGACGGAAAAGGAGACAAATAGCAAATGTAACGATACGCGTAGGAAAGAGCAGTGGCTCCTTCCCTTCCTGGCCCACTCTTTATTTGTTGCTCTTCAGTATAATAACACTGCAGATTAGTGAATTTAGCTTGCATGCAGTCTCATAAGAACTTTTAGAGGTTTGAAGGCCTATTTATGCCAATCCAAGGGCCTCTAAATATAGAGGCATAGAAGCTTTAATGAGACCCACATATTGTATACTGTAAATGTCCGCCATTAAAAACCTCTGCTTGGTGTCTGGGATATATCCTGTTTATGTAAATCAGCGCTCACCATGGACTAGACTCATTCAAAAACTAAATTAAGATAGTCAACATGGTAAACATTACCTGCTAAACATAATAAATAAATAAAAATATTAAAACAATATATAGTTTTTTATATACTTATAAACATATAGACATATACTTGTATACACCCAGGAAATAATTATCTAGTGCATTTTTTTAATGGTGAAGATGTGCATTAACGTAACAAATATATCAACAATCCTGTCTTGATAAATACAGTAAAGCAGTTTGTAGAAATAGCAGTCATTAGAAATATGTGACAGGGAAACTATGACAGGTTGGTGTGTAATGCAATAAGACAGTAAAACAACAGGAAAGAGTGAGACTGAATCTGGTGCGGAGGACCTGTAATCTGTCTTCAGCTAAAAATATGATAATGGCCTCATCGACTGCACAGGTCCGACAGGTCGGTGTTGTCGTTGTTATGTTTATTGAAATTCAGTGACACGGTGGAATTCATATGGTCAGCTATAATGTCTGACAATCCGACCTCACCCAGTCTGGGCTTACTCCAGTTCGTACAACAGGGGTCAGCGAGGTCAAGCCGGTCTGACCAAACTCAGCACAGGGAGTGTGTCTATTCTGCTGCTGTGTTTCCTGTGGAAGTCCAGCTTGTCCTCCGCTGTCACAGAGACGCTGTGTCAACTTTAACCTGCAAACAGCCAGTACTTTCAGCCATTTTGCTTGCGTGTGTCAGGCTCTTAAAGCTGCGCCAATCAATATTTTTATATAAGCAGTGGCTCACATGACTCCTTGTGAATGCTGGTAGTAATGGATCAACAGAGAATTATCACTCTGCAGTCCCCTTTCATCTCTGCAGAGCTTTTATAGAAAGCTGCAGAGCGTTTTAGTGTCTTTCAGCTCATTGTTTTGGTTTTACGGCCAGCAACTGTAGGCTACTGTTTTGGTTCGGTCTCACCGTTCTCATCAGCGTTGTTTCCAGCAGCAGCGGGCATCTGTTTTCAGTGGAAAAGCTCTGACAAAACCCACATTATGCTACCTGCTCAGCACCAGACAGCAGACATACAGAGTTAGTGACCAGCTGGTGGACGAAGTGGAGCGTTTAGTGGCTAAAGAGACAAAATATTTCCTTAGGAGTTGGTGGAGATCAAAAACGGAGCTAGGCGAGCAGAGCAGGCCAGAAACTTTTTCTTTGTTTTTTTTTGTTTTTTGTTTTTTTTTAATACAAGGAAAATGTACAAATCAAGACAGGGAACCAGCAAACAAAGATAGAGGATGCAGTTGTATCAGCAATGGTGCAACACAGCAACAGCGGAGCCGGCCAGAAACATGACTCCAAATGCATTCTAGTGCCGCTGTTTCTGTTGCCAACACATTAGCCAACTTTATAAGGTGATAATATGCCAGTGTTTTGTTTACAGCTTGCTATCGCTGTCCCCCAAATGGCAAGAAATGCAGGGTAATGTAGCTTCAAACATTTTGATTCGTACTTCCTGTTTAAGCTGTTCTGATGTTGTTTCCAGATGACACTGCAACAAATCACTAAACTGAGCCAATGACAGAAAGTGACACCAGTAGAGTAAAGGTCTAAATTGTCTGCATGTCTCACAGAGGTTCAACTGTGTGGGCGTGTTAAGCCAATGTGGTGGCTCTGACGTGTTGTATTTGTCTCTCCTGTGTCATGTAATGTCGAATTCTGTTATTACAGTTATAAAACTGTTATTACTTTTAACATTAACTGGATCTACAGGATTATTAGCTTTTTTGTTTATGCAAGTCTTCAAAAGTTTCTCTGATGGATCAGAGTGCCCTAAGTGGACATTAATCCCCCCCCCCCCCCTCGTCTCACCTCTGTGCTTCTGATTCCTGCCAAGTTGGTTGGTTATATAACCTGTAAATGAGAAGGTCAGCACCCAGCAGTCATCGCTATGGATACTTGGCACAGACACACACATCGTACATCTTGGCTGGTCCAGTTCAGAGCTCTGTGTGTGTGTGTGTGTGTGTGTGTGTGTGTGATAGAGTGTGTGTATCAGAAGTAGGGCAGCAGCGGTGTTACCTAACTCACCCAGAAAAGACATCTGGGGAGTTTAAACAGCCCCCTCACTGATTACAGCTTCCTGTACATGCAGACACGCACACACACACACACACACACACACACGCACACACACACAGACCATCGATCACACACATGCAAAACATTCCCTCATGCTGTACACACGCTGATGCACACAAGCACACGCAAACATCTGGCTCCCATTCTGGCCACACACGAGGAGGAAGTCACATATGCACAACACTGCATTCTGGGAAATGTAGGATACAGTGTTCTTGGAGCACGACCCCATACTACTGGATACATTTGATTTTTAACCATTGTTTTTTTTTAATCTGTCACTTGTCAGTACCCTGTCTTTGTGGAAGTGCAGTGCTAAATCTCTGGAGTCTTTTGGAAAAGCATTTTTCTTTATTCATATATAAATAATGAGTTTAAGAATCATTTATTTATTTATTTGCCTAACAGTAGTGACATTTAAATATATTGATTGTAAAAAATACTGCTCTCAGCCTATAAAATATCCATCAAGTGCTAGTTTTTAAACTGTAGAAAGTTAACTCTTCTAGTCAGGAGAGTTAAAACCCCCAAATTCCCAGAAAAAATACAAAGGAGCTGGAGACCCGCATCTATGCAAGAAAGAATCTACAGATATTATCACTATAAAATATATTCTTGTAGCATAGAAAAAAGATATCCTGTGTGTTAAAAAAATTAAAAATGCTTCACTTTGAGACATACAAGACATCCATGCTGATGCAGTGCATCCCCCCAAAAAAGATAAAAACAAAGAAAAAATGATTTCATTATTTCTTTACTGCACATTTTATGTACAAGACAAGTTCTCAAAAGGCAATACAAAATAAAACAAAATGCATAAAACATATATAGTTACTGTGAGATAGATAGATAGATTTAATGGATACAAAGGAAACTTTGAGCTGTGACACTTGCTTTCTTTTAGTGATGCTTCACATCCTGCAGCGAGCCAGTCTCCAAGTGACTAATTAGCGGTATATTCATTTCTGTTCATTCATTTACAATGGAAAATGTTTCAGAACCCGCAGCACCCCGCCAACATAATGATGCACTGAAAAGTATAAAAAACACATGAAAGTGATGACAGTTTTTCTTGATTCCTGAATGGATGCCTTTTTGTAGATGACATGTTTCTGTAGGATGCTGATAGATACTCTGTAGTTATGTATTGAAAATATCAAAAGAGAAAATTAAAAATATAATTTACACCGACAATCTGGAACATATTGGACACACTCAGCACTCGCTAAAACAACAAACATCATTAGTTTAGCGCGTGTGGATCATGTTACAAGAAATATATTTGTCTACAGAACCTGATACACAGAGGGCAGTTTGAGGAACTGTGGATCAGCAAATTTGACCAAAACTCCAGCTGCAGTTCAGCACATTTTTCTCCAGCTTGGCTTGGAAGTTATCCTGTTTTACTCTCTGGTCACAATATTTTCCACATTCCTCAAAATGTGAGCATGTATCACTGCCTTAAAACACACACACACACACACACACACACACACGCACGCACGCACGCACGCACGCACGCACGCACACACTGAGGCGGACAGAAAGACGAAGATTTACTTACTGTCTATTTATCCTCATTTTTAACCAACTTTCTGTGAATAAAGTATCTTCTTTATAAAATAATGTCTCCTTCTTCCCTTCCCTGAAATGTTTAGTGATATCAAATGGAATCATCTGAGTTACTTTAGATAAAATTTTATATTTACTGCTGTCAAACTACAGCGATTTTCTCTCATTCAGGCACATTATAACATGCTAAGACTGTTGAAAAAAATGGATCCACTTCAAGTAAGACGCGTTAACTTTTTTCTTGTCCTACCCTGTCATTTGGAAAACATGAATGTACAACATAAGGACGTAAAGAAAGAACTTAAACTGAGCCTGTTTTTAGCTGTGATTGGAGGGTTTGTACCAATCCAAAGCCTTAAGCCAGGAAGTAAGAAAACAACAGAAAACAACAATTATTTGTGTGCAAATGCATTCTGGTCAGTCCAGACTCTCGGCCCACTTCTACCCCCTTCCAGAGCTGACCCACTTGGACTCTTTTGAGCCAGCTCTGGCCCGTGTGCTAGACCTCAACCGAAACCTGTGACCGTCACTGGACGATCTGGGGCATCTCGCTCCAGGCTTTGGCTTTCTTCTTGGCCAAGGCCATCCAGGGCGGCTCGTCCTGGGGCAACGCTGGTGGAGGCAGGCCCCGCTGGGAGGACGGGGTCTGGCTGGAAAGCCCTGGGGTTTTTGAACCAGGCTTCTCCGGGGCGGTTCTCGATGAAAAAGTAGGGGAGGTAAGTGTTGTGCTCTGGGGCTGGGGAGCTTTAGATGAGGTGACAGGTTTGGAGAGAGATGGCGGGCTCGTGCAAGAGGGTGATTTCTGAGGAACGGGAACCGGAGTAGGTGGCGACAGGGATCTTTGGAGAGGGTGTTTCGCGGAGGCAGGCGGAACATGGGGTTTTGGAGGGACAGGGCAGGGGAGGGACTGGGATTTAGGGGGCTGAGATGGCACTGGAGTTGGAGGAGAGAGAGCTCTCCTGGCCTCCTTTTCTACAGACGCTGAAGGCTTACCGATCTCCAGCGGACTCACTGGAAGAAAGAAAAATAGAAACACATGTCTAACGAACGAAACTAAAGAAGCATTTTCTGAAGAAAACGTGTGTGATTGCTGTGTGTCGATGCAGATTGTCTGGGGACTGAATGGTCCCCTATAGACTTTCAAGCATTATATAACTCAAAATAATGAATGTATTGTACATGTTATCATAATAAGCGAACACACAGCCTTGCAATACTGAGCATTTTAGTCTGTACTGTAAAATAAATACAATGGATGTCTAGGGGTTTTGATTAAAAAATCATTAATCAAAAAGTGTAACGTTATCAGTTAATAATATCATAGCAGCCATCTGCCAAGGATTTAACATAACAATCATAGCATTAAAACTGTAGGAGAACTACTTTGTCTTCTTCAGCAATTAAGAAGAATTTCTGATTAAGTACCTCAGAGAACATATGGTATGAATGTTCAAATGTGAGGTGAACTGAATTTTTTAAGTTGCAGTTGCATGGTTAATCCACATAGGGGCAGCATTACATCAGTCTTTACTTAGATGCAACAAGTTGCAATACAGAAAAAATATTAGGAAAGTTTAGTGTTTAGCGAACTCAGACCAGACCTCAGGTCATTCCAGTGATTCAACATATTAGTAGAAAACACACTTTCAAATTCAAATTAGACTAAATAAAACCTGTTGAAATGCTTCCATGCTGCAGCTGATCTGTCTTTTGTAAATGAATTTTGGCAGGACAATATGTTTTTCAAACGGCCGTGTAATGTGTGCGTGTGTGTGTGTTCTGACCTTTTCCCGTAGACTCTGCCGCTGTTTTGTTGCTGAGCTCCCTGCTCGCAGCTGAGCTGACGTACATTGGCAGCGAACTCTTCCTCTCTTGTTCCTCCTGATGACAGAGAGCGGCACATTCAGTTACATAGATTACATGGCTGGAAATGTGTGGTGACGTACTGTAAACCCATGGTACGCAATCATCCCATCCAAGTGCACTTCCACCTGAACCACGTATTTTCGGACTGAACCAAACCTAAACATTTGCATTTCTTTTGCCACCATGTCAATTTCTTCAGCATATTGGCCTGTAACTAAACTGGACCATGAACATGTGACTTTCTTGGTTTGTTGTGATGATCATACTGACATGTGACTCCTGTGTCAAGTTACAGACCAATGAAAATCAAA
The DNA here is from genome assembly GCA_031216445.1 of Lateolabrax maculatus. NCBI lineage: Eukaryota > Metazoa > Chordata > Actinopteri > Acropomatiformes > Lateolabracidae > Lateolabrax > Lateolabrax maculatus. Next base: position 21,203,714 of record CM062206.1, read on the forward strand.
TTCAAACAATTATTGTGGTTGGCAGAACAGCTTAAAAAAAAAAAGTAATTCATTTTTAGGTCACATCTGGTTTAATTCTCTTCTCAGTTTGTATTTTGCTACATATCTCATAGAAAGTGTTACTGTGTTTTCTGACTCCATAATACTTACTTTTGTACACTTTAATTAATGTATTAAATGTCACGTCACACTTTTGCTGGGAATTTGTGTCCACATAAAATACATACATGATGAGACACACACACACACACACACACACACACACACACAAAGATTACCTTCTTGACAGTAATCTCTTCCAGTGAGTTTTCTTTATAGATCTTCTGTTTCTGTTTGGCCACAGAGATCCAGCTGGGAGAATCCGATCCGCCAGAAACACCACGAGCTGCAGCTGGGTCTGAATCAATGACACAGCAGATCCACGGTTACACCACGGGCTCAATCAGGGGCTATTTACTCCTTTACTCTTCCAAGTCTGATTTAGCTTTGAACAATTACACACGTTGTGTAGAAGAAAGCTGTTAGCCTTGCAGTATATTGTCAGTATGTGAGAAAATTGAGTTTTTAATTCTGTACACACACCTGAGATGCGTTTGATTTTCCCTCCACCGTCTCCGTGTACATCTGGTTTCTTAGGCAGGGCAGGCTTGTTGCTGACTGGCTGGCTTACAGTGGGCTTCACACTGATCGGCTGCGGTGAGTTAACTCTACAGCTGGTTGGCTGAGCTGGTGGCTCAATGGTAGGCTGAATAAGAGGAAATCATAAAGATAATAAATACAAAATTCAATACAAAACCTGCATTAACTGTTTTTTTCTGGCCACTTGGGGGCAGCAGAAACAAGCTGTAAACACAACACTGACACATCATCACTTTCTAAAGTTGATAAGGCGAACATTTTTGCAAACAGTTTCATATTTACACATCCAACTGAGAGGGAGCAACAAGTAAGGAGGTACTTACAAGCTTGATCTATTGTTAAATATTGGTTATAGCCGCTTTAATGCCCTTAAATAGCTTAATTAAGCAAAGTCTTCCTGCATTATGTTCTAAAGGTAAGAGAATTTCTGATTCCTGCAAAAACCCTTAAAATGTAACATCTTCAATGCTTTTAAGATTTTTCCAGTTTTGCTTTCATTGTTCAGGTAACATCAAACATGAGACATCCCCTGAACAACACACTGTCAACAGTAACAGAAAAGTCGGGGTCATCACCTCTGTGTTTTCCTCCTCAGAGCTGAAGCGGTGGGAAGTCTTCCTCAGTCGAACCCCAAATGGATTGTCGGGGTTTCCCTCCACTATGAGTTGGGAGGGAGGAAAAGTTGGTTTGTGGTTGAACTTTATTTTAACTCCAACAGCAAGCTCACCTCACGTGACTTAGATCAGACTACTTTTATTGCTTGTAGTGCAAGGACAAGAGATAACTGAGACTGAGACTGAGAATAATACAATTAACATTGTTCAAACAGGCCAACAGTCCTTACCTTCTGTGCCTGCAGCAGCTGAGGTCTGAGGTTTAATGGCGGATGGAGGCGGTGCTTCATTGCTCGGTGGTTTGGCAGCGGCGGCCCCTGAATTCCTCACTCTACCAGGACTCAACACCACTTCAACCTTAGCTGAACCCTCTGACTCCGCTTTCACTTCGGGGTCTTTCTTAGTTGTAGCCTCCGCCTCCACACCTCCAGGCGCTGTGACGGCGGACGGCGAAGAGGAGACGTCGGCGGGTGGGGAGGAGGGAGGAGTATCTCTCTCGCTCTCTTTCGTATCTTCTACAGAGAGCGATCTCTGCCAGGCGGGCACGATGGTGAAGAGGACTCTGCTCTGATCACTGGACGGCTGGTTGACCGTTTCCTCCGCAGAGGCAGGAGGTGTAGCTTCTTTGTCCAGTTTTTCTTCTTCTCCTTCCTCTGCTGCTTCCACAGTGTCAGCTGCTTCTTCTTCTGTGGCTGCCGCAGCCTGAGGAGGTGTCTCACTTTCTTTGGGAGATGTGGCAGTTGGCGACTGTTGAAAGAAGGGTGTGACTTTCTCCGAGCTCGGAGAGAGTAGGTTTATGTGGACAGTGGTAGTGCTGGTTTTACTGGGAGTGCTGGGAGTGCTGGTTCCACTCTCTTGTGACTGAGTCTCATAATGGGACTCTGGAAGAGACAAAGAAGACGGCTTGGAGGGAACATGAGCTTGTTCTGTGGCCTCAGTTTGATCTTCTTCCACTTGCTTCATGTCTAAATGGGACATGTCTGCACCTTCCTGCTCTGGATCTTGTTCAGTTTGCTCTGCATCAGCTTGGTTTGCTTCGCCGTCTCCCTCCTGCCCTGACTTGTGGTCCGTGGGGTCGATCGCTACGCCTTCCTCCGCTCTCTCTTCTGCATCTTTCCTCTCCTCTCCGAAGCTCTGACTCTCATTCACTATGGCCAGTACCTGATCACCCAGCTCTGTGGGGATTTCCTCGTCACTCGTGTACTGTGGGTTGTACACCGTGTCATCTACAACCGCAACATCTACACCCTCATCCGCCTCCGGCAGCGCCACGCCGGTTTTAACTCCTTCATCTGCTGCATCGGGAAACACCTCCGCCGTCTCTTCCGCCTCGTCCCTTTCTTCCTCTACCGCTTCCTCGGCCTCTTCTACCCTCTCTTTTGCGTCCTCCGCCTCCACCTGCGCCTCTTCGTCGTCTTCCTCTCTCTTCTCCCGCGCCTCCTCCTCCACCTCTGGCTCCTTCTCCAGATCTATCCCCTCCTCCTCTCCCTCACTCTCTTCTTCTTCTTCTTCTTCTTCTTCTCCTCTTCTCTCTTCCTCTGCCTGGTTCACAGTGTTTCCTGTTAGCATATCATTTTGTTCCTCGGGTTTGACTTCCTCTGCTTCCTCTTTCTCTCCTTCTTCTTCTTGCTGGAAGATAAAGGAGGGAGGAAAATAAGATAAGTAGATATTTAAGTAGAGACACTTATTTTTATTTTTTTTAAATTTTATTTTATTTACTTTATTAATCACAAACGTGAAATTATTTCTCTGCATTTAACCCATCCACTTGTTTGACTTAAAGCAGCTATTATATATATATATATATATATATATATATATATATATAAAAAACAATAGATCACATGACTACTTGTTTGTGGAAGGGCTTGTCTGCAGTAATGAATCCATCTCTGCGGTTCCCCTCAACTCTACGAAGCTTTATAGCAACTTTCAGCTCATTGTTTTGGTTTTACAACCAACAACTTTACTGTCTTGGTTCAGTCTCACCGCTCTCATAGTGTTGTTTTTGGAGCAGGAAGCTGTTTTCAGTGAAAGAGTAACTACACTTCAAATAAATGCTACTGTTGCTCTGTGTCTCCTGGTTATGTAAATAGGCAGCTGTTTGATAACATGCTCACCATATCAGCTTTATCAGCATGTCAGTGTTTCTGTTCTAGTTTTTGCTGCCCCCACGTGGCCAAAATGGTGCCGCTGTACACCACAGTGTAGATCTAAAATTAATATTTGATCAGCTTATTAGAATAATGTACGCGGTACAGTTTACCAAGAGGTTCAACAATAGCATTGTCTTCAGATGTTACTACAGTGGTAATTTGGCACCATGACTATGTACAGTTCAGTACATGAACATAATGCAAACTGCTGTCCAGGAGGACTTCTTCCATTGCACCTGACACTGTAACATCACCCGTAATGGAATCTTTCATGTCCTCTTGACCATATCCCATTTCAGCGTGGGACCTATTTGCTCTGGCAAGACTTTTTTGGCATCCAACCATTCCCTCTATTTTTTTCTGCTCCCGTGTCACTCTGTGACGACAGTGTTGACAACCGTGGTAACACGTTCTCAGTTTTTCAGAGCCCCATAATACCACTACTGACACTTCTAAATGTGTTTCTGTCTGCTGATTTCCAACAGCGGGACTTGAAGCTCTGCAGTGTGAATCGTTTTACTCTTGGGTGACATTTTTGTGAATGAAACCTGCCCCGCAAATGGAGCAGAACAAATAGCCTCATATATAGAGAGAGTTTGGGATACGGATAAGTGTGTTTTCTATACAAAATAAAAGATACATTTCACTGTTTTTTAAAGCTACTTCCATCACTACATTACAAATGAATCAAAGATACATACACAATGTTGTTGACTGAAGTGTTCCACCACTTGCTCTTCTTCTTCCTCTTCCTCTGCTGCTTCTTCTTCCTCATCTTCAACTTTCCCCTCTTCTTCAACAACTTGACAAAAAGGAGTGCTCGCGCTCAAAGTGGCAACCTCTTCCTCTTCTTCTGTAGTCTGACCTGACAGGGGGGAGCCAGCCGGAGCAGCCTGATAACCGACAGGCTCGGCCGGCTCGGCCTCCTCTTCCTTCACCTCCTCTCCCTCTTCTGTCTCTACATCTTCGGTTTCTTTTTCCCTCTCCTCCTCCTCTATCTCCAGGACAACACCCTCAGTCTCCACGCCCAGCGAGCAAGACACGAGGGGAGTCTTCAAGGAGTTCAGCACCTCCTGTAAGAAGGAGCTCTCCTCCTCCCTGCTTTCCTGGACTCCATCATCTTCTTCTTCTTCTTCTTCTCCTCCTCTCAGCGCCAAGTCACTTTCTGTCCTGTTCTCCTCGGCTCCATAGGCAATGCCTGGAGGGTCCAGCAAATATTCTCTCCGACCAGCAGGGGGCTCTGGCGTGGCCCTAGAAGCAGATATTTAAGTGTCAGATTGATAGAAGGAGAAAACAAGAACAAGTCAGACTGAGAAGAGGAGAAAACAAGAAGGAAAGTATGTCTATTCACCCGGGACTGTCCAGAGAGGAGGCTCTCGAGCTGGGCTTGGAGGAGGGCAGGGGCTGGGCCTCTGGGGCTTCCTCCTCTGAGAGGCACAGCTCAGGAGAAGAGGAAGTGTCCGGGCCGCGAGAAACATCCTGTTCTCCTTCCGACTCATCCTCTCCCTCCTCCCTATCGCTCAACAGGAGTCGTCGGGAATGCAGTGGCTGCTCAGCCTCATCCTCCTCTTCTTCTACTTCTTCTTCTTCTTCTTCTTCTTCTTCTTCTTCTTCCTCCCGCTCCACTTTTGGTTTCAGCTCATCAGCACTTACTGGATCACAGACAAAAGTAGGTTTCAGAGATCAACCTGATATGAAACTGAGCCAGGAGGAATTGGGAAGTCTGTGGCTGCCAAGGTATAATAATAATCTAACCAAAAGTTTTGTTATCAATGAGGTTTGACAAAATTATAATTAAATAGTCAGATTTTCCTTTTCATATTTGTAAATCCATAATTTGCCAAAATCAAAATCCTGAGCATATTACTATCATAATGATAATGAAATTAAATGTGAAATGGACTTTTCTTTCTCAGACTGGTGGACAAAGTGCAACCTAAACTGGAAATGTTTTATTGCAAGTTTTTATTGAAATTATTAATCTGAGAGTAATTATATATATTATTATTATAAAATCCTGACAATGGAAATTGGATTAACAATTATCAATTAAATTTTGTCTTACATTATATAAACACAAATGAAATATGGAATTTCAATTTGATTATATAAGATTAGATAATATTGGGCACTCAGACACTTCCATACATGCAGTGTCATTGATCTGAGTTAAAAAAAAATTATAAATGGAATACAGCCGAGCAGAAAATAAAGTGTGCTGACCTTCTGATGTCTCCTGTTGTTCTCGCTCTTCCAAAGCTTCTGTTATGGAGGCATTCAGTATCTCCTCCACCACCCCCACAGAGTCTCTCTCTGCTTTCAGCTCCAGCCTCTGCATGGACAGAAGACATTAGCCATGAAATTCTCAATTACCACTCAGTGAGTGATGATCACAGAGATGTAGTGAAACAATAAGTAGTAGTAATAAACCAGAATGATCATTTAAAGCAAACGTAATGTGTGTATTAGAATGTAAGTGCTGTTATTGTTTTTTTATGTGTCTGAATGTCTTACACTGACAGGTTTCCTCTTGTTGCAGGCTTTGTTTCTCAGGCCCAGCTTGTGTTTGGCAGCAGAGTTATCCAGACATCCGAAGGGACTGGCCGGCTGACTGAAGTCCCCTGGAACCACCAGGGGGCTCACTGTTCTGCTGGAGGCAGCACAGGACAGCTGGGAGGAGACGGAGACAGAGACAGAAGGCTTCACAACAACGATTCACAAAAAACATGGAACCAATCAACACTCAAATCTGTGGAGACACCTCTTAACACCATTAACAAAAGTTGGGGTTTGTCCACGCATGTCCTGGGAAGATTTTATCCACATGCCACTGTATCCACAAAGGCTTTTTTTTTTACTAAAATAATGAAGGCAGCAGATGAAGAAACCAGAGGAAACCAGCTAAGACAGGGAACGAGTCCAGCTGTGTAAATATTAGCTGTCCTTATCTGCAGGACCAACTCTAACTCTGTCATTACTGGAGAAGTATCCCTCTCTCTGCTCTGACAAATTCACATTATCACCTATTTCAACATAAAATCTAATCTATTAATCCATCAAAAAAAAAAACTAAAAAGAGTCCAAATTATTCCCAGATTGATAGCTCAACACACGCTTATGCTGTACAGTACAGTGACTGTTTCAAGTGAAAAACTTCTGTGTTTGAGATCTATTAAGGTCCAAATATTTTAAATATTTTTTGGATGGTTGGAGCACCACTCTTTGCTCAAATCAGCTCCCCTGTATTGGGTTTGTGGCAGAGGTTTATATATCTAAAAGTCAGCAAATGAAACCAAAACTATTTACATGGCCAGATACCACTAGAGGTCATTTGGAAAATGTGGTATGTTGTTATGATTTGGGTGAATGGACCCTTTAAGACACACATTATTGTTTGTCTGATTTTCAGAAAAACTCATAACTAGACTGAGAGATTGTGTAACATTTGTAAGAATATGATCACAGTTCTTCTTTGTGGACATATAGGTGATTGTTTATGGAGTTTTCAGGTATCTATGTGGGAGTGAGTGAGAGAGATGGAGAGATGGGTTGAGACAGAAACGCTGTAACTACAAGCAGACACGCTGACTGCCAGAGAAACCATTGGAATGCACTCTGAACACACACACACACACACACACACACACACACACACACACACACACACACACGGTCAGTACAATAACACGTACAGTCTTATGGCCAGAGAAAAGAGAAAGAAGGTCAGACAAACAGAGTCAAGGAAAGAGAGAAAGTGACATGACGAGGAAGAAGAGGTCAAGTAGCAGACTTCTATTTAAGGTTTGAAGAGCAGCTTGATGGTTGGATGTGACCACACCCATCAACACACACACACACACACACACACACTCTCTGAGGTCCATCTTCAAGCATCACGCACAAAGCACATGACAGCTATTAACTGTGCTACTGTGCAGATAGAGTATGCATTTGTGTTTTTGAATGTACTGTATGAATCCGAGCTGCAGGAGTTAAATCCTCTAAACTTAGGCTACAGAAAGAAGTAAATATCCATTTGAGTATTAGTCTCATGGGATGAAATGAAGTTGAACCGATGTTTTCGTTAAGCTGAACTAATGTAGTGTTTGAAGGGTTGCTTCCATCCTCAGTCTTCAACACTGATGTTGACTCTGAATTAAAACCTTTATACTTTCTCCTTAAATCTGCATGAATGGATTTGTCCGCAGGCCATTCATGCAAGCTGTAACCACAACATCGACATGTTGTCACCATCTAAAGTTAATAAGGCAAACCGTTGCTTATTTACGCATCCAGCAGGCACGGGGCAGCATTAGTGTTTGTTTAGAGCCGTGTTTCTAGTAAATGAAGAATTCAAGTGTTGACTCTCCTTAAGTGTTGAGCTAAGAGAGTGAACCAAAACAAACGAGCTGAAAGACAGTAACACGCTCCTTAGAGCTGACTGGAAGAGTCGGGTTATAATTCTCTGCGGGTTTATCACTACAAGCAACACCTTTCACATTACACATAGTTAATATAAAAATTTTGAATAGTGCAGCTTTAACACTGACTTAATCCTTTCATCTTGAGTATTTAAATTGCAAAAACCACAAACTGAACTACCAAGCCCTAAACTACATGTCAACAAATGACGAAGCTTGCAGTCTTTATATTTACAGTATACATGAAGACAAACTGACCCAGACACGTTCTCTAGCTCAAAACTGTTTGCGCTGCAATGAAACCCGAGTTTATTTTCAGAAAGTTGTGAGTTCTCAGTGAATAGAAAAGCTCCAGAGAGTGTGACTGCAATTCACAAGTCACTGCAGTCCTCCTTGACCGCATTCCTGTGTATGGAATGCACTTTAAAAAGGGATATTTTCAGGTTTTTGCGTGCATGTCTTTGTAGATGGCCATTTGCGGTTCTTGTCAGTGGGAAAATGACTGGCCAAAAGCATTCCAAAATTGCTAAAACGGCACTATCATTAAATGCTCATTTGTCATACTTTGCTGACTGTGCCTGTATCCCACATTATAGCCAGCGAGACTAAATGAATAGTTGAGGTTTTAAGGACAGTCCTCTTATCACGAATTGGCACTCCTTTCTGTCCATCTGAGGAGCTCTAATTGCAGTGTTTTAACTGACAGAGCCATTAGGGAGCAAATGGGACATTTGAAGTCGCATGGGCTGAACCACAAACACTCATACAGTAGGTCAGGAGACAATGAGAGGATACAGAGGGAGAAAGAGAAAGACAGTGGGAATGAATGGGGATTAAGGGACTGATAAAAGTGGGGAGAGGGGAAAAATAGAGAAAGAGGTCAAATTGCGTGAAGGGGGCTTTTATTTAGAACCAAGGGTAGTGTTTCAGTGATTAGATTGGATCATGAGATGTTTTTACCACCGTAGTCACATGCGGAGAAATGTCACGATCACACAAAGCTCCACACTCACACAGCCTGAAGGTTCCTCCTGGCCTTGAACGGCTGTTTGAATGGTGACGGGGGAACACACACGCTGTTTGTTTTACAATAGCACCACGTACTGGAGTTTAGAAGTTGTGGATTCAGTGTGGTTCATGAGGGCAGTGATTTAGAGCTGCAATGAGGAAGTGGCATTGTCGGTAAATGTGTCAGTTGTTGCAGATATTATTAAATTCTTCATGGCAGTCATTTCTAAATACAAGGCTGGACTTGCCTCTAATGTAGAAGTGTGGAAGTATATGAAATGTTTAGAAAACAGAAGACTGCAGGACATTCCCATCAGCCGAAGCTTGTGTTAAGGCGTGCTAACATGCTAAACGTGATAAACATCAACATGCAAGCACCATCCATGTGAGCATGTTAGCATCTCGATGTGAGCATTTAGATCAAGTGCAGCCTCACTTTAGACTCTTTATCAAAAGACTACATGTAAAGTCAAAGGGGTTCCTCATAGCGCTGATCCCACAGAAATCACCCAACTCTGCGGGTGAGTTGTTTTTTTGCATCTTTTAGCTCATCGTTTTGGTTTTATGGCAGGGCAGACAAAGTTAGGTGGTGAAGAAAGTGTAATATCTAACTCCTAAAGAGCCAAATATTCCCCACTGGTCTTGGTGGAAACCAAAACTGAGCTAAAAGGAGACTGAATACTGGACTTAGAAGGAACCCAGCATGTTTTGGGCTCCTTCTGTCCTCATGCGATAAAAAAACAACCCCAACCAATTATTAATTAAGCTTTAAAGGGGAGCTGCGTGAAATCTGATACATTACCTCAAGTGATGTCACCTGAGTCAGCGTTAGTTAGGTCTGCGGACTACAAGTTTGAAAATAAAACAAATCTGAGGTTGGGGAGTTAGAAAGAAGTGAGCCTACTGTACCTCTGTAGCCCGTTTCTCATCTCTGCTTGAGGCAAGCAGCTCATGGCTACATTAGTCACTGACCGAACTGTTGAGTTGCATCGTGGGTAATGTAGGCGGCAAGTTTTGACAAGGAAGAATGAGAAGAAGATACTTTTCTAGACTGTCCACCATGAGTCAGACAGTGTTACAGGATTGAAATTCTCAATTGGTGGAATACTCCTTTAAGTGTTCGTTTACCTGGTCGTCATCACTGTCTATTCCCTCCAGGCTGATCGAGCTGTTCATCTGAGCCTGATTCTGAGGGATGCAGAGAGAGAGGGGAAAGAATAACAGTGTTAGCAGTGCTGTCTGCAGCCAGCAGCCTTCAGGTGGATTATTCAATAATATGTGTTACCATGACTGCGTGAAGTGTGGTGTATTCAGGCGGACTACAGGGCAGGCCGTCATCCTCAGACATGGTTCCAGCATCTTCCGTTCTCTTCACACACACCAGGGAGGGAGGAGAGCCCAGTCGGATGGCCTGCTTCAGCTGGAGCTGCAGGAAAAAAATGTAACACGCAACTGAACAACTTGTGCGTGCGTGTGTCATGTATAAGAACCAGAAACCTGGGAAGGTGACCACACTTGTAGATATTACAGCAGGAAGTGCCAAACCAGCTTTATATAACGATAACAACGGTGTGTTTGAGTATTGTGTTTACAAAGTTCCACTGCTTTTACAGTCTGAAAATCCTCACTAGTGTAGAGTATGATTAACAGAGAATGAATTGTGAGGACAGTCAGCTGGCACTCAAGAGAGAAAGTGTTTATTTTAGGCCGTGTGTGTGTGTGTGTGTGTGTGTGTGTGTGTGTGCGTGGTACAGTGCTGTAGGTATCACAGAAACTCAAACTGACATACTTGTTATCTGCCCGTTACGTGTTGCCCTGTAACAGTCACTCAAGGACAGATTTACTCAGGTGCAAAGCAAACACTGGACAATACAGCTTTTCTTCAGCCGGGCTGGACGCCGGCACACACCCAGTCCTTGATAGAAAGACATCGACCGCTGCGGTTTTCAATGTTAATATTTAAATATTGTTACAGTAACTCTAAAACATGGAGAATCAGAGAAGAGCTCCAACTAAAATAATGACAAGGAACAGCTGATTAGTACCATTAGTGGTTGTGTTGGGAAGCTCAACTTGCTCTTTGAATCAGCATTAAATGTGACTGTTTTTAACGGCAAAAATAAAGGGATTTGCTATTTTCTACATCAGAATTATATCCTTGCACTGTAAGAAAATATAATTTAACAGTAAAATGAATATAAAAATGTGACCAGTCAAACATAAAGTGGTGGGGTTTGCTTTGGGGGGATTTGGAGAAATGACCTGATAACTATGCACCTCGTAACATATTGATCCTTACATAGAGTGTTTATATTTGGCTCTGGAACAACCTCATTCTGCTTATCAAACCGGCAGCTCAGCTCAGAGTGAGGATTAAGGTCAGGAAATCTCCATCAGACTGTTTTCCACAGTGAATTCACTTTATGCAAAGCAGTGTTTCTACTTTACTCCCAAAGTCTTATTGCTATCTAATCTACATACTTATTATTACACGTATTTTCATCCGTGTTATTCTGTCTGACGGCCTCTCGTACACACTGTGGTGGCTGTCTCATCTGCAATCTGACCCAAGCTAAACACTTTCTCTGTGTTTTAGCTACAGGAGAAAGTTTTTCTTTTCATCCCCTTAAGATGTTGTAGATTTTCACCCCCCTTTAGGTAGTTTAGTGGCAGTTTAACTGGAGGTCAGTCTGTCTGTCTGGGTCCCACGTCTTCCCGTTTTAGCCCGTTGTTGTGACAGACGTTTGTTCTGTCCGTCTGATTTTCTTTTTGTCAGCCAGTCCTTCGTTTCCGCTTTGACAGACACTTCAGTTTTAACCTCACTTTGTGATACACGTCGGCTCTGCCCGTCTGACTAAATATACTCACTAAATATACAGCAGATCAGCTGGTGCTGCTCTGTCAACTCCTTTATTGATCAAAACTGCTTATGACAGCTGAAAACAGCACAGGCTCATAGACACTCTCACTCCCAAACACACAGATTGGGATTCGTTATTGGTCTATGAAGCCTTATTAACCTGCAGGCTTTTCTCTCCATAGGCAGGTCAGAGGTCAGGGTCAGTACAACATCCTCAAACTTTCTCGAGGAATAGACTTAAATACTTGTTAAAATACCAGGTAAGCTCTTTCTGTGTATTCACCTGTAGTGATTTCACTTTCCCATGAATGCTGTCCTGGGATGCCCCCAGAGCCTCGTTGGCCTCCGACGAGTCAGAAACAAAGACAGAGTCATGTGACAGGGCCTTGTTGCCCAGGCTGATCTTTGACCTTTGGGAAACAGGAAGAAATAAACAAAGCAGAAAGTGATTTTTCACAGATTCTAAAACAATATAGGGAGAAGTGGATGTTTGCAGGCCCTGATGGATTAGTTGTTTAAAACAAATACCAGTGAACAACAGTGGTGAGGGTTTGGAGATTGTTAAGTATTATTTCTCTTTCTCTTTCATTTTTGAAAGGATATCAAGGAACACATAATGTCTTAAAAAATGGAGCAGATATATCCTGTGACACAGAGGAAAAGTCAAGAGTAGACAAGGCAGGAAGTGGCACAGCTTAGAAAAACAAAGGAAATTAGGACTGTCCACAGGAAGACACATTCCACTACTTGTTACGAAAACAGGAAGCCATGAGCCTCAACCTAGGAAGAACAGGAGATGGATGTTAAAATATGATCTGTGTCCTTTTCACACAAGAGGAGATATTTATCTAAATGGACAGAGCAACGCCAACAAGTTAGGGAGAAACATAATACTGGGCTGCAGGACAAGAATACTTGTAACTGGTTTCTACTACCAGTGGCCATGTTTTGTTGGTGAACCCCCTTAAACATTCTTGTGGTGTACAATAACTGGTGGTTTATTAAGCCACTACTGGTACTAAGGTTTAGGGATATCTTTGAAAAAACAAGGTGATATTGCCAGTATATTGCTGGATTCATATTTCACTGGGCTGGGTCACATCACCTTAAAGGTCTGCCAGCCCACCAACAATTATTTAAATCTTTTTGGTCTTAGTGTCCCATAATGGACTAAATGCCCTTTTGAAGGCCTTTCTACCATCACAGTTATGAGGGAAACACAAACAGATTTACACGAAAACTGCAAAACTGCAGGCACACAGATCCATTATAATGCACAGTTTAGAGAAAATGTGCTAATGTCAGTTGATGTTCCTTAACAGAAATGTTTAAATGAGGCGTTCTGTATACCTCTAACAAATGTAAAGCTATATGTGGAGATATGTGGTTGATAAAAAACCTCTCTCATCTATTAGGATGTGTGTTTCTGTATGTGTGTCTGATCTTACCCGGAGCCCTTTTCATTCTCTGATCGAGTGAGTGTGTTATTTTCGGATGCTTTGCTGACATTGTCGCTTGATTGGCTGGCTTTAAGCCCCGCGTCCTCTGTGGCTGGCGGCTCCTTTCTCTTCTTCCTGGCAAAGAATTTTTTAAACGTCTGGAACTTGGACTTCTTCTTTCCTGTCAAAGTGAATAAGACGAGAGAGAAATAATTAACAAAACTGGTTTGACCCTCCGCACGGTTACCTCCTCCTGACAGCACTGCGGCGAATAATTACACCTAACCGCACAGTGATATATTAATGAGAAAATTACACACACACAGCATCTTTACACACAGCCCTCACATGAACTCTAGTTTGAGCAATGAGCCCTGTGTTGGCTGTAAAGGCTCAGGTAGGAAATTACATAAAGGCAGATACACACACACAAACACACACTCTTGTGCTTGTAAACAGGCCCCCCCAGTGAGTCCACCTCCATTAGCACCGCAGTGGAAAAACTCAACAAGCCTTTTATAACTCCTTCAACAGCTACAAACTGCTTTCAGTGCTTTCAGTCAGCGAGGCGCTCATCCAGAACTTGAAATGCCCACCGGCACTCTCTCTGTCCCACATTCAGCGGGGCTGTCTCAACATGCAGTTTTATTCAGGGCCACTAGCCGGTATAAAGACATGTCTTTATCCTTGCGTTTTAATAACACTTTAGCAGCATCCTCTTCATTCATTTGAATGAGACCACTGTGGAGTGTTTTGGGATGTAATAAGCCTTCAAACTCGTGGTTCTGTCACTCAAACTGGACTTGGATCCAAGTCTCCGGCTGTGAGGCTGTACTTAAAGATGCTCACAGGCTAATCTGCATCTACCCTCCATCAGTGCTACAGGACAGTCCACAGTATAACATGATAGCATGATGTTGGACTTCATGACCTCTGACCTGACTATGGATTGTAAATGAACATTAATAATACAGACAAAAACTTATTTGGAGCATCTCCAGTGGCGAAATTATCAGATACGCAATCCCAACGTACGGATATATTAATCCCCAGAGACAGGACGGTGTCGGGACGCAAAACAGAGGGAAACATTGGAAAAAGGAACTGTGAAAAAAAAAGGAGCCGGGGGGACAAAAACCAAACAACTGTGATCTAACTATTTCAAGAATTCCCATCCCTGGGCCATAAAAATGCTTTAGAAGAGAGTTAAAAAAACAGACACATTCTTTTTATACTAGCTGTGTCAATTTTGTCCGTCACCCTGTGGGGAACCCTTGAGCATTCATTCCTTTCCCTAAAAAATGTCTGGAATCTAAACCGGGACCAAGTTGCTTAAAAAATCTAGGTCATTTGCCAAAGAACATGTCACAAAATGTTTGAGCTTATTTATTTTTTCGTCAAACATATTACGTTATATCATACGTACATATAAGCAGCTTGCTTTCTTTTTTTTTGAGAAAAAATAACTACAAATCAATATCAAACTGCCTTTTATGCGTGGAGTGCTAAATATAGCACACGCTATCAAACCACAAATAGAAGATAATGTCATTTTTCATCCAAATTCTGTGAAGAAATATTGGCTGCAAATTCTCCTCTCTTTTGTCTGGACCTTAAAGTGAACTGCTATATTTACTTGAAGAGCTTCCAACCTGCTTTTGATGATGCTTCAGAGGCCTTTCTGCAGTGCCAAGATGAAAAATCAGGGGGAAACACCAGTCGACAGTGCCATTTATTGTGCTATTTTAGGCACAATACACTATTAAGTTAAAAGGTCTGCACTCAGAGAGCTGAGGGCCACTCCTTCAATGGAAGGTCAGTGGAACTCTATGGTCATTGTAGGTCTAAGATACCGTTATTTCCCAATATACGTTCTTTCAGCTACAAACATGACTACCTACACATATTAAAAATAGCATCATGGGGATTACAAGGCGGCCTAAGGTCAGTATGAGGAAGAACTAACCTCAGTTTACACAATGTGAAGATTGTGACCTTTGACAGGGAAACAATGTCATGGACAGATTGAAAAAGAGGAGGAGAGGGAACCTTGAACAAAATACAGAAGATAAATTCGACACTGTTTTTGGGTCAGGACATTGTCATTGTAAGGAGAGCTGGAGTAAAACTTATTTTAGTTATTAAGTCCCCAAAAGTGATGCATATGTATCCACTTCAGAAAGAGGGGGATTCAAGGAGGAGAAGAAGAGGAGACGAGGAGGTGGGGAGAGGATGAAGTGTGTCCTTATAAATAACTAAAGAGAACAGGTTGATGTCACTATAATATTTTAGCTCTATATTATTGTGTTTGTTTTTAGAACACTTTTTATACTTTAAAGGTGCTTGTGACAAAGCTTGTATCGTTTCTATTTAAAGACTCCAACCCTCTCAAACTGCAGATCCAATTCAAACACGGCACATTCTGGCGGGCGCCAATCAGAGATAAGCTGCCTGTCTGGCACCATCGCTGCGTTAACACCAGCAGATTGAGATGGACATGACTGGCAGACTCCACGATCTGTGGAGTCACGCCTGACGACCTCCCATGGGAGTCAAATAGAAGTGATGCACCAAACTTAATAGTGCTAATGATCTGTTACCTGAAAAAAAAAACTCCACTGCATAAATTTTCACTTAAATGTCAGGATTTAAAGAGAACCAAGTTTAGACCTGGTCTAGAGCTCAGGCATGAAGGACTGTTTCCACTTTGTGGACTGTGGACGTGGGCTCATGTTGTGCTCAACATTGTGTCCTCGTTCCAATTATATCAGCAGCATATGTGCTATCCATCTGTATAGACAGTGTGCATCTGTGTGTGTGTGTGTGTGTGTGTGTGTATGTGTGTCTGTGTGTGTGTGTATATGAGTGAGAGATGAAGATAGCTTTCTCTGTTCCTTCATTTCCTGCCAACAGCAGTGAGGAGATCTAGATTGTTAAAGCCGGCCTGATCTTCCCTGCTGTGTGTGTGTACAAAGTCTCACTGCTGATATGATGTGGACTTCCATATACTACTATCAACCCTATTCTAATCTAATGAAGTTGGTTTTCAAGGTAGAGACAGCAGCTCATGAGAAACCATTTTGACTTCACATGCAGAGTAATCTTCCACTTTTGTGGATGTTCCTACTAAGTGAGACCTCAGAGATTTGCAAAAAGTACACCGTTCAGATCCTGGTGACAGAATATAAAGGGAGTGGCCCATCAATACTTAAAAAAAACAAAACCTCACAAACCAGGTGGGAGGATGAAGTACACTGTGGATTTCTGGGTATTAAAGTTTAACATGTTCAGTCACTTGATGCTCTATGGAGCTGCCAAAAGAAAACGACGACTGCAAGTTGTGCATTTGTACAGTTCTACACTTGATCAATGTCTATTTGTATGCAGACGACTTTCATGAAACTACTGGAATATTCAAACTTTCACATAAATATACAAACTTGCCTCTGCACTATTTTTTACATGACAAAGTTAAATTAGTTGACAATTATATAAACTGAAGCATAAAAAAAGCCAGTAATACATTTTCACACACACTACATGACTTTGTAAACTCAAAATTCAACCAAAAAAAGAAAAGGCTTACATAAAGACTATGTCTGATTGGATGTCTAAGTTGATTCATTTTTACATATTCAGAGTGACTTTCTTCACTGAAATCACATGTAAACTCTTTAAAAATGTAATCAAACCTACCTGAGGCCTCTTCCACCACCTCAGCAGGCTCCTGATTGGCCATCACATCTGGAGGTGCTGAAGCCATGGCAGCGCTGTCACTGCTGTGAGACAGAGAGAGACTGATGAGCAGGACTGTTCTTCAACATGACGGTACAGCAGCACACTGATCAAAAACAAAAAGATCAAGGCCAGGGGAATGCTCTTGCTTCCCTGACAATAATGAATATGACCAATTTTCTTTAGGAATCAGGGAAAATGTAAAACACTTTAAATCCCCAACCCTACACTTTTCTTGGAATGAGTCATTTATTTAGAATTTGGTAAAACTGAAGGGGTCATCCTGAGGATGACTGTCTTTTACTCTTAAGATCCTGTTGCAGTGATGGGATGATTCAACATATATAAACATAAATAACATAAAAAAAAATAAACAGAATATTCAGTGACGTGAACATAAGAGGCAAGATGTATTAATCTAACGCATTACAGAAATTGTAGAACAAAGTGAAAGAGGCAGAACTCAACACAGAAGAAAGGTATTTAGTGATTTAAGAGAGGCTTGTGTCAGTCTCACCCACCAAAGCCACACAAATAGTGGCACAAATTAGTAATTAGAGAGCACAAAATCATTTTTTACCCCTCCATGACACCCGAGGCTCTGTAATTTTGTGTCTCAATTTTGTGTCTGTGTTTATCCTCATCTGCCTCTGTCTCCTTGTATCTTTCATATGCCAGCCTGACCACTTGCAATGTGATCAGGCTCGGTGGATTACAATGTGATTAAAGTCCCATTTGGGAGTGTCGTGACTGCCAGTAAAAGTGGCTTGGCGCGGGCGGGTGGCAAAATCTGAAATCACAAAGGACTGTGATGGATCACACAGTTGTCTGTAACAAGCCACTGTCTTTTAAAATCATTTCAAAACCTGTTGGATAAACTCCTAAATGCATTAACATTGATCTATTTCTTCACTCCTTAAAAGTTGAACAGTGTGCCTTAAATTGTTGAGCTGCTATGTTACACTTTAGTCTGTTCTAAAGCCAGTCTCCAGTCTAATCCTTCACTACAATCCAAACAGTCTCAACAGAGGCATCTCAGCTATGTTTCCAGTGCTCTGCTCTGCTCTGCCATCCACCTTCTGTCAGCTGAAATGTTCACATCTTAGCACCGGCAGATGCCCAGAAACAGACATGAAATCATATCTGATACCTTGTTATCGATCTCACTGTGCTGCAGCAGGGAGGTCACCATGTTCTGGCAGCTGAAAGAGCCTTTACTGCGTGAGACAACTGTATCAAAATGAATATCCAAAATTATAACACAATTTCTAAGTAACCGTCATCACAAAGTTACACCCCCAGTTTCTTTGAGTTTTCAGTCACTCCCTTCCCTTCAATTCACAGGACTATTAATGAGCTTTGTCCAGCTTACAGGAAGTTGGAGGCCATGTGAGAGCTCAGCTCCAGCATGTTGAACCAGTTAGCTGCTCTCTCATACAGAGGGACCATTAATCCACCAAGTTTTACATGACTCCCTATTCTAGTCTCAAATCTAATTAGCTATGCACTTTATGTACAAGATTTCCTGTGTAGTTTGCCAGGAAGCTGAGTCACTACTGATATGGTTTACAGGGAATTGATAACTCAGAATAATTGTGGCTATGTCACCATTAATTTGGTGCAGTCACTTTCACAGAATCTATGGATGTCATGAGAATAGGACCGGCGGAGGGGAGAAATGGGAATTTTTTCTTTGGCTCCAAAACAGCTGTGATGGGCTACTACAAGGCAATGCAGATGTGCAATACCACAGAGTGGAAACAGGTCAAAAGAGCAGCGAAAACAACTAAACCCAAATCTGCCTGGCTTACTTTTCACCGTCTGAGTGACAGAACTTCATCTCTTATTCTCATGTTGGTTGGTCGATCTGTCCGCCACTCGGGAAATATCTCAACAACTATTGGATGGATTGCCATGAACTTTTGTACAGATATTCATGGTTTCCAGAGGATGAATCTTAATGACTTTGGCGATCCATCTCCCTTCCATCAAGATTTTTATGGCAACGGTGACATGTCCTGTTGATGAAAATCATAAACCGTATATAACCATGTAAAACCTCACAAACATTTGTGGGAAGTGAAGAACTTCACTAAGAAACACATAAAACACAATTCCCAACACCAAAGATGAATAACAGATTGACTTCAAGGGAAAATACAGGTTTCACAAGGGTCACGGGAAATCTATATTACACTAAAACACTACGGCTAGTTGTTAAATTCCCTCTGGGAAAACCTATTTTTTAATCCATTCATGTATTATGTTTTACTGTTGTCTTACTTTTGCAAATAAAGACTAAACATAATTTCATGCACATCCAAAAAACCTCATTATTTATCTCTATATGCAAAACTCAAGACTACTCCAGAACAGAATTGAATGAAATAACCATTTAATAAAAATAAAAACTATGCATTTTGGGAGAATAGTGTTACAGACTTGTTAGGAAATGGTATAATTTGTTCCTTCTATAATACAGAGAAGAAACTTTCTCTACGCAGAAAACCTATGAATACATCTAGTCATAATATTGAAATTATAATAACTAATGACGCTGGGATCAAGTCAAACGGCTATATTATTTACACTAAAATATGTTTTAATATGGTAGAGAAATTATTGTCATGTCTTCAATTCCTTTTTAGAAAGTTTACAAGACAGCCATGTTTTCCACGTTAGCTGTTAGTGTGAACAGGCTCTTTCTCTCCATTAAGGAAGCGGCTGGAGAGCTTCTTGTCAACTGTGTTTACAGTGACTTTGTATTATAGAAACAGATGGAAAATTCCAGACGGTTTGTTGACGTGCTGAGGGGCTTTCGTCAGTATTACCATTACACCCACCTCTAGCTATTATCATCATCTTAACCTTTGTTAAAAGTCCTGAGAATCATCATCATCATCGTCGACACCGTTACCTTTCTCATCATCTAGAGCAGAGAGAGGACCAAATGATCTAAACAGTCCGTGATATCACTTCTTTAATAATCAGTAAACTAGGATATTTCCATTGTAATTTGCATTACTGCATGACATGGCCATAAATAAAGACGCACTCTTATGTTGTTATGAGCTGATAGTGCTGGACTGATCCATTTCCTGTCTGATGTCACAGGAAGACACTGCAGCCAAACATACACACACACACACACACACACACACACACACCCACACACACACACACACACGCGCACGTATGTTGTCTATGATATGAACTAAGGAAACAATGAAGTGTCAGGGAGAGAAGGGGAAACCACTCGAAAACACTCAGTAACAGCACCACAGAGCTACATGTTCTATCACTGGGTGAGAAAACTGAACATACCATAATAGGTGAAGATAAGAGTATTTACATTTTAAAATTTTTAAGTTTGTTTTTTAGTGAAATAGTACAATATCATATGCCTAATAAAGAAAGCTACCTTTTGAAATTCTAATCGCATAGTAAAGCAAATATTACAGCTGATACATATACTACAGCTACTTTAAAGGAATAGTTAAATGATGGAAAACAGTCTTATTAGAGTTGAGAGATGAGAAGATCAATACTTCACTCATGCCTGTGCATTAACTGCAGAGCTGAAGCCAGGAGGCGATTAGCCTAGCTTAGCATAAAGACTGGAAGCAGAGGGAAACAGCTAGCCTGGCTCTACCAGCGGCTTTAAAGCTCATCAATTAACACATGGTATCCCATTTGTTTATTCCGCACATAAACAGAAATGTAAAAATGCCAAGCCGTTGTTTTATGAGTAGTTCTGAAATATCACTCAGCACTTAACGCAGAGATGAATGTGGTATCAATGTTCTCTTCCAATTCTTGGCAAGAAGGCGAAAAAGCGTATTTCCTAAAGACGATTAGTATTAACTCAAGTCTGAGTCAAGTTGGAACTTTAATTTCATGGAAGCCTTCAAAGGCTGCTTGGTGCTGATACAACAAAGGGAAAACGTCTATTCAGGGGTTAAGTGTTGGATTCAAGGTCAGAAGGTCAGGGGTCAAAACTGACTGACCTGCGCCCACTTCCAAAGCCAGCTCCCCATGGCGACATCCTCCGCTTCATCTATGAGAAGGATGGAGGGATGACGGGGGCAGGAGAGGGAGGGGGGGAAACAGACAGACGGGCAGTTTAGAAAAGAGGAGAGAGAAACAACAAGGCAGGGGAAGAGAATTATAGATGAGAGGATGAGCAGGGGACGCATAGGCTAAATAAAGAGCAAGGGGTAGTGAAAGGAAGCCGGAGCGAAGGGAGACAGTGAGAAAAACAGAGGAGACAGGGACAAATACAAGACAGAGGGAGGGAAGGGGTCAGAGAGAGGGGTTGTGGGAAAGAGCAGCATGAGAGGAAAGAAGAGTCAGTTAGATAAACAGATGAATATTAGGAAGAAGGGAGAGACAAAAAGAGAAAACAGACTTACAGTAAACACAGAGACCTTCCTGTGCAAAGCAGTGGCGTGCGTTTTAACCAAAGATGGTAAGAAGCCCTTAGCCAATTTATTTGATCACACTTACAAATACTAAAATAAGCAAGGGGGGGGGGAGGGGGTTTTTTCCATCCACATTTCAATATTGGGAGACAAACTGGTTTCTGAATAATAGGGTGTAAAAAGGTTATGTCATAGCAGGCTGCATTCATGCGTTCATGTGAAGTTCATGAGATTTTAATATGATGGCTAATCAGAAGTGTAGTTTATATGCCCTCATGTAAACCACTATTATTGGATACTGCAACTAATAGCCTGCTCAGAGCTAGCGTATATTGATCCACTTTGACTAAGTTGATGCTTTGAATCAGGTATATATTGTTACAAGCTTTGGGACATGTTTACAGTACACCGAGTTACCAATTTATGAAATACAACTTTACAATCTAATTTAATCCAATTCAACAAGGTTATTATTAGTTTTTGTTGACTGTATGTCTGAAAGCTGAGTCCGTGGTAAGTAGTTGTTGTTTCTTTATATTGAGACCAGCTTTGCCAGGTAGAGATAGCCAAGTAATAAAGAATGATCATATATTAGGCAGCCGAACTAAGTTGGCAACATACAGTATGTCCTGCAGTTCACAACACATCCATTGATTCATCCACAGCCCAGTACTATGTAGGATGCATGCATGCATGCAGCCCCATGCATGTAGGCAGCGCACACTATGCACCAAGCATGTATCGTAAGTAAATAGGTTACAGGTAGCATTTCTGTACCAAACCATAACAAGCAGAACTCGAGGCAAACCAAACAATGCAGTTTGACACTAACTTAAGTTGTTAAATAGACCTTGCGACAGTGGAGAAATGACAAAAGGGCCACATTATGTAAAAGAAGTTTTTAAAATCCATCAATGATGCAACGTTTTTAGGTCCAATCAATTATCTCTTCTCCCTTTCCGCACACCAAGTGCCAAATATCTTGTGAGCAAGCGGCTCTTGGGTAAATGAGCTGTCATGTTTGAACAAAGCTGTAAGGACCATTAACTTAAAAGTCACCTGTGTTTGAATGACAAAAAGCCATCACTTTAAAAGACAGATGAAGCCAACAATGTTATTTATTCCGTGTCTAAAAAGGTCTTTAAGAACAGTCTCATAGCAGATATTACACAAGCAGTCAAGCAGTTAAACATAATTCTCAGTTTAACATGTTAGAGAGGGTGTGGAAACCTTATAAAGTCTTTTCTCAAAACACTGAAACTATATTTCACATGCACAACATAACATTTAACAAGCTGGAGCTCCCTCTTTACTTTATATTCTCATATGGAAGAGCAAATTTCATTGTTTTGTAGGTCTGAACTTGTTATTTTATAAAATGCAAAACCACAATAGCAATCTTGGGGCTTTAATTGCAATTTTCTTCTGGCTATTTTAATGATTGTTTTCTTTCAGACCACTTTTGCATTATATACCTTTTCCATTTTGCATTGTTCCAAGACATTTTTCCTGGCAGCTGTTAATTAACTTGGTTTCATTTAAGATACTATTCCTTCTGCAGCCTTGCATGCAGTGTAAACACTCTCAGGCACATCATTAGCTTTATTTGGAAGCAACCAAGTGTGTGTCTGTGCATGAGAGAGAGTGTGTGTGTGCACCAGCCTCATTACATAACACTGGATTAGCATGTAGAGGCATTCGGACCTGTAGGGGGTCAGCCTTTATTAGACGGATGAAATAACCTCATTAACACCCACGTATAGTAAGCACGCACACTGACACACACACACACACACACACACAGAATGAAAATAAACATGTCCACATTTGTCCACAACCTTAAATCTGTGCTAAAATGAGGCTTACATACACAAAAACAAACACAAACACACACCTTAGTACCATGCCATCTGCTATAAAATCTTGTCCAGCTGATGTAGACAGAACAGAGTCCAAATCCAGACAACACAAATCCATGACTGGACTGAACAGGGTCCAGGTCTACACAGTGAAAACAACCCTCATCTAGGGAACCCTGCTGATTAGCGGGGGAGAAAGTAGTGCAAATGCAAGTGAAAGAGAAATTTTGGTAACTATGGGAGTGAACGACGGGTTGAAATAAAACGCTCAGCTCCTTTCTTGACTTTGTCTAAAGGGTTCCTGTCCTTCTGACGTAATGCAAATCCAATCTCGCTCAGCCTTAATCCCTCAATGGAACCAGTTTTACCAGACTCGTTGCACCACAAGACAATGGTGTTAATTAATTGGCTCTTGTCGACACTGACATGCTGATGTCTGACGTGATGTCAGAACTGAAGATGCTCCTGTGGTACAGATTCTTGACTCAAAAAAACTGGCTTTTAACAAACCCCTAAACTTCTAAAATGATTTCTCTGTACACAGTCACATGGATTTTCTTGTCTATCTAAAACAGATAATCTAATCTAGTAACATGGAGGCTTCCGTAGTAGGTGCTATATTGGACTTTGAGCTTTCACAACTCAAATCCACTCCACTCCAGCCCTAATCCTTCTGTGCCACCAGCACTAAACTGGGCTAATTTGGACCTGATTACATTACTACAGCAATTAGGGACCATAGAGTAAGAGATTTACAACTAATCAGCCGCAGAGACAGAGGCTAAGAGCTTAGAAAAGTACAAATGTACAATTGACAGAGACATTTTGAGTAAAACACCGTGAGCACTCAAATCTGACGACTGTTCTGCAGATCAGAGCGGTGGCTATAACTGTGACTAGTTAAAGAACCTTTCTCCCTTAGATAACATGATTAAATTACAGTAATGATTTCCCATTAGGGCGCCAACAGAACAAACCCGTTAGCTGTGCGGCTGTACACAGTAAAGGTTAAACATGTGAGAGCTGTTAGAGCGGAATGAGCTACCACTGTTTATGAATGAAACTTTTTTCTATAGTACAATCCATCCCCTGAAATTGGTCTACCCATTCGCATACTATCAGTATGGGTTTTAGATGCTTTTCCAAATGTAGTATTATCTGGAAAAATTCATAATTTTTTTTTACATTATGCCTTTAGAACAACACGCACAGGTTTTTTTCAGGTGATGATCAGTGTGATGGTTCTTTGGTGTTTTTCACTGTGTGGGATGGACTAATCCAGTTAATTAAAACTTTGGCTACAATATTCAGTCTCTTATTTTAGCAGCTAGGATCACCATCAATATACCGTATCACTGCGTGGAATCCATGTTGGATGACCAGTCGAAGACCTTTTTTTAGGTGCTTGGCTAGAAAACTCAAGGTTTTATTCTCCATGTTTGAGACACAAAAATGTCTAAACTCGAGTCCCAGCATAGTGAGACGAGATGAGAGGCTGAGCGGAGGGAGCGCAGAGGAATTGGCCTCTGTAGTATGGTGTTAGTGGGTCTATGACGAGCCGCAAGCCTTCAATTTCCACAGAGAGAAAGGAAGCGATGCAGGAATGTATCAAGAAAGAATATGCGAGGGAGGAGAAGGATTTTTCCAGTCAGCTGAAATGATAAACTTGGCCGAGCCGACTTGCACGAGCAGCCGGCAGATATACGGACATGTTGTATACACAGACATAAGCAGCATGCATGTCAACTTCAAAGTGTGTACACAACATAAAGTAGGCACCATATGCAATTTGAGAAAGCGTACAGTTATTCTGGCACGCAACTATCATATGTTCAATGCAACCTGTGATTCTATTGACATGCTGGAATAACATAGAAACATTATAGAGAATTATGACTTTTAGGTTCAAATCAGGCTTTTTCTCTACTGTTCTCTACACATGCTCAATCATACCAGGATTAGCGTACTGATGGCATCCACTTTGACAAGGTAATATACATAAGTTCCTTTTAGGACTACTTCATTAGCCAACGGCAATTATCCGTTCACCAACCAAACAGATCAATCCTATGCTCAAGAGAAAGCTTTTTTTAAAAGATGGCGTTTAACTCAGTTTTCTAATACATTGAGTTTTAGAAAACACTGACTTCCAGAGGACATCATATTTACCTAACAGAGGGACCTAACCTTAAAAAAGGGGAATGCTGCCTATTTTCTATAGTAAAATATGCATTTATTTTTTATCACAAGCAAAAATCTAAATCCCAACTGTCATTTTGAGGTGATCAGATAACATAAGTTGCTGTTTGTGCTTTCTCTCTGAGAGTTAGACGAGAAGATTGATTCCACTTTCTTTTCTAAACCTCACTAACACGTTAGATCTTGTTAGATTCCACATTTTATTTTTTGTACAGATTAAACAACTATTTCTTGGCTGAGCCAGTGACTTCCTCAAATCTTGCTGTCAGTCCAGTTTTCATGCAATGCTAAGCTAACTGCCTGCTGGCCCCCAGCACATATTCAGAGTGGTATCAATCTTCTCATTTAACTCTTGGCAAGAAAGTGTCTTTTCCAAAAATCAAACTATATCAAACAGACATATCAGGGATTCAGACTTAATCATCAATTTACAGCGTAGATAAATGAAAGTAGCTCTTCCTGGATCTGGTTTGTTCTGTGATGGACTATTGATCGCTGTACAAGATCCAGTCTGGCTGTTTCCTTCTGCCATCTTGTCACATGTCTCTCTGCATGTCATCTAATAAAACATTAATGGGGAACAGCACGTAAAAAAGTCAGCGTCCTCCCAGGATAAACATCTTTCACTCTCCCATTACGCTCTCCACGGATGTTAAAAAGCTTTAATGTGAGTTTTGTTATTGTCCACCCATCTCCGTTACTTGAAGGAGCTCAAATTGAGCAAATGGCCATAAAAGGATATGAGAAATACATAAAGAATGTGGCCAGATAACACAGCTCCAACATTTCTTTATTCCCCCCTTTCCCGCGTTATCACTTCTTCATTCTTTTTACCTCCTGTCTCATTATCTCACCATCCTTCCTCTCTCTTTCTTTGTCCGTTCCTATGTCTCTCGTCCAACCCCACATACCTAACTGGGAACATGGCCTTTAGAACCGCGGTATTTCCCCTTGACCCATTCAACCATTCAGCGCCTGCATGGTCAGCAGGAGACGTGACTAATAAGGAAATTATTCATTAAATTTCAGTCCTGAACTCTAGACAAAGTCCCTGTTATTCTGACTTCCCCATGCCTTTAAATGCAAAAATATTTGAGAAAGTTGCTATGAGTATTAGTTGAATTTCCTTCAGGGTGCAGTGCTGATGTAAAGGTTGGGAAAAGAATAATCTAACATGAGCTACTGTAGGTGGTTATTGAAAACATAACGCACAACAAAGAAGCTACTTGTAAGTTTTCCCCCCTCTTTTTTTAGGTACTTTCTGGGCATTTCTTACCTTTATTGGAAAGTGTCCACAGTAGAGAGCTGACAGCTAACAAGGGGAGATGTTGCAACTGCACGGGTCTGAATGGATTACACTGCTTAAACCATGACCATTACACAAAGGTAAAAAAAGAAGATATGTACATTCATATTTTTGGTTAATACACACTTCAACCGGAATCAAAGTTTCTACAGCGGACTTAAATAAATATTTCTGCTAGCAAAAAGAGTAAAAAAAAAAAAATGAAACACTGTTATTTTCTTATCTGTAATGTTGAAATGTTCCCAGTAACAATCTGCCAACACGGGCAGCAATGGTGGCATTATTGACACAGGCATCATTCATATAACATCAGGGCGGTTCTGTGTTCTTAACTTGTGCAGCAGGCAAACAGCTGGATTTTCGCACAGTGTAAGTTAACGTTATGTTTTTAAAATACTATAATACTAAATATACTGTATGTCATGTTAGCAAGCCAGAGCTGACAGGCCAAGACAGTAACAGGCGTGTGGTAAAAGGTTTTGAAAATGCAAGGGGCAAGTGCCGCACACAAATTTAGTTGCTTCATCTCTAAATACTGTCTCTAAAATTGTTTTCCACCCGCCTGCTGCACATGGACCTTGGATTGTTTAGTCTATAGGTAAAACATCAAACTTACTTTGCCCTGACACATGAACCTTGACATTCCCAGCAGTGTATTTCAACTTCAAGCAGTCATGATTTAATCCCATCAAGCATCATTCGAAATCACAGAGCATCAGTGCCAACAAGAGTTGCCTTGGTGATCAGATGTAGGAATAGCCATTCAAAATTACAATGCCCATAGTTTATATTTAACTGAGAGACTTTGGTGTTTGAAAAATATGATTTACTGGGATTTACACAATGTGAGCAATATCACTGGTGACATCTCCTTCCAGTGCTGGTAAAGTAAAATGACAAACTGTTGAGTTGTGGTTTGATTTGAGACGATGTGTGTCAAGTTTATGTGGACATAAACCTGTAATTATAAAGAGGAAATTTGGAAACAAAACAAACATAGCAGAGCGGGCTGCACGCAACGACAGTGATATGCCGTGAGTGAAACAAAATCCAGACTGTCTGCTGTAAAGATATCCAGAGCTCCCAGCTAGAAAATAGTTTAGCTTCTTAGTCCAGCATGTCTGACTGTATTTATCTTGACTAGTATTGTAATAGTTAATCCAGCAGGAGCAAGGTAAACCAACATGGTGAGTAATTGGCCACAGCCAGGATCTTAGTTAAATAGTCAAAGCTTGAGCAGTTTCTAGGAAAATCACTCAGGCTTCAGAAGCCAGCTGGAAGAATGGTCTCACTTGAAAATCACATTTCTGATCCTCACACCTTTTTCTAAACTGAACAGGACCTGAACGAACAAAGCTGAAATACTCCGTCAGCATGAGATTTTAAATTATTGTTGAAAATAACATTATTGTCCAAATAGCTCCAAAAAGCTCTTTTACACCTGAGGTTTGGTTACAATTTAGAAACAATTTTTTGGGGGGGTTTGGGGTTTCTCTTGTCTTCCAGCTGTCCTTCCTCTGCCTCTCCTCCATGTAGTTTCCCCTCCTGTTTGAAATGGGGCTGTGCTCTTAGCAACAAGCCTTACATGGACACAAGACAGAAACTGACCAAACAATCTCATCAGTCACTCTGCACAGTCTACATTCATTTACAGCTGCATCACCATTCCTGCTGAACAAACTCAACCTACTGTGGTTACATAATGACGGCTGGGCCAGGGAAACACTGGGAAGGATGGGGCCTAGTGAGAATGTGAGAACACACACTTGTCTTCGGCTTTAAAGGGCCCATCTACTGGAGTCCTGTACCACTGGAGGGCTGAGTCTAAAACTGATTTAAAATTTTTCAGTCACTGTTTTTATGCCTGTCAAGCTTTCCATTCTTGTTCAAGACACGTGCAGTTTATAGTGATAACGGGGGCAGATTATTGTTCTCACCTTTAAACCGTTTGTCAACAAGCAGGCTGTGAGAGTGAGGACTCACCAATGCATTTGGCAAATATAACACTATCTGACATGACAAGTCCAATAAAGAGCAGGACAGAGCTGCTATTGTTTCTTACATTTTGATGTGGTAAAATCCACATCCACACACAAATACAATGTAATTTACAACCCTGCAAAATAATTTGATTTACTGATGACATAAACTAATAATGCTACATTAGTGTTGTTACTGTGACTAGGTAAGTTAGTTATCCAGGCATGGTTACATCTGCAGCTTTCATTAGCAGATAAACACACTGCATAATCTTGACACTTTGGCTCTTGTTTGGGAGTTTGGAAAGACTAAATGAATGGACACCGCCATCCAAACTCTGTGTATACAGGGTACTGCTCTTACTCGAGCCCCATGCACACCGCTCGGCTAGTTGTGAACTATCTTTAGTGAACGCTCAGTTTCAACATGCTTGAAAGTTTTAGCCAATAGAGAGCAGTGTAGAAGCAGTTTTTGTCAGTCACCTAATAACAGTGTTCTTAGGACTTAAACCACTTCAGTGCCAAGCGTAGGATGTACTCGATTTCCTGTGGTGAACATATGACTTTATTCATTAAATTTAAAGGCACCATCAGAATTGAGTTTGTTTGTGTATTGGCAGTTTGTAGTAAGAAGTGATTTAAGTTCATCTTGGTTTCAGTATAAACCTAGTCCTGGAGAACACAATTGAAGTTCTTTTTACTTGAATCTCTGTGTAGCTGTCTTACAGCTCAATCCCTCTTCTTATTCACTTTCTTTCTCTGTGTCACACACACAAACAAAATGTGTGTCTAAGTCAACTCTGCTGAGTGGGTCATAAAAGCTTGTATTGTTGTCATGTCATGAGACTGAATGGCCCAAGACAAAGAAAGTGGAAGGGGGTATCGGTGCGCCCAACACCACATCTCCACAGCTCTGGTACAGAAAAAGAAGCTTTACTGTAGTCAAAAAGCTAAAGGCACTCATTATCCTAACCCTCTGTGGTCCAAGCACACTGCCAAGCCCAGAGTCCTATATTTAGCAAATTCAAAGCATTAAAATCACTGAGGACTTCCATCAGCAAGAACAGAAAACATGCGCCCAAATTTAAATGAGCAAAAAGTCTAATATGCCCACAGCTATCAAGTCATCAGTTGAGCAATAATATCACTTGATCCTGCATCATAGAGCATTTACAGAAAATCATGTCCATCTACCCGATTATCCTGCATAAAACAAAAACATTTTAGTTCCGGGAATTTCTAGTCATTCACTTCCAGTGTAAAATCTCTTTAGTCAATCAGCTCTGAGTCATACAGCTGACTGTCAGCGCCAACTACAAGCCATCAATTGTCTCAATAAACAAAGAGGAACAAAAGTTTGATTAGAGCGCTGCAACAAAAGACAGAGTCAACTCTGGGAAAACCCCCAACATGCAAATCAAAATCAGTGCACTCTTAGAAAAGATTTTTCATTTCTGTCAGCATTTGGAATTGTGATGTGGTCACCATGTTTTGCCAATTGTGAAATAAGTACTTCCAGTAGCAGAGTGCATGACTGTTAACACATGTTGAGTTGTTAAGTATTACAAGTTGAAGGACAGTAGTTATACGCACACCATGTAGGTACAGGACTATCAGAAAGCACCGTCAATGAAAGATGGGGTAACGCCTGCACACTAACTCCATGCCACGAAAGTTTAATAATGACAAGGGTTAGATCCTACTTGGATCCTCGTCAGGTCAAAATCAGACTGATATTCTGAGGCGTTTCCCCCTTCTTTCATTGAAATGTTACAAGTAATCCACTGGAACCCATAATTATATATTGATAGAGGCCTATTAAAATATAATTATGGGTTAAAAAATGACAAATCGATTTAAAGAGCCAAATAACACCCACATCCTGTGACACAGATATAAAAATCATGTTGATGCTGATATGAATGGGCAGGATGATGAAGCAATATAGATGAGTAGTATGATGTTGCCAGGTGTAATTTGTAATTCAGGTGTAAGATTTTGCAATCCTCAGGAAATATTTTATGCCTGATTTCGTAATTGTGAATACATTTTGAGTAGGTTATAGTAGGTTGGTACAACAAAATTGACTATCACAATTTAATTTCATCATAATGGCAATACATGCAATTACATTTTTACAAAAAGAAACTTACTTCCTGCTCTTGAAGCATCCATACATCCCAGCCATGTTGTGAAAACTGAAGTAACTTAAAAGATTCTTCGCAAAACAAAATACTTATTTCTCCCTCTTTGCAAAATAAATGATGTTTTCCCCTAAAATCCAACACCTTGTGGTGTTGTCCCACATCAGACTCCCTTTTCTTCCTGAAAAATCAATGACTTCTCTCTCTTTTCGAAAGAGAAGATGCCACTCCACAAAAGACGATCCCAGTTCAAACCATCTTCTGGAGGTTCCTCCCCCTTTTGAGCTCCACTAAAGTCAAATTTCATACAGAGCTCCCTTCTCCAAAATCTGGCAGCAGACGCACAACAGCAAGCCAGTCTTAACCACTCCAGTACTCACATACAACGGCAGCCAAAGTGGGATTATAACAGGATCAGAATATCACAGATGAAGCACAGAATTATGGGAAGAAAGTTTGAAAAACAGGAATCTCCTTTTCAAATGAATCAGGATTTTAAGTATCTTCAAAAACAGGGAAAAAGGCTTTTCCCACAGATTCACGTCTCACAGAAAAAGCACAGCACTAATCCTTGGAGTGGTACAATACAGTAGTGAGCTAGAGGGAAAACAATTGACTAAATGACTGAGCGGGTGGCTGCTGCATGCCTCACTCCTCACCTCCCGGTCACCACGGCTGGTAATGCAGCAGAGGGAGGGCTGGAGGAGGGAAGAGAATGAAGAGGGAGGAGTGAGGGAGGAGGCGAGTGTGAACAAGAGACTGCCCCCCATGACCTTATCTTCTTTCTTTCCTTCTCTACTGTTCAGTTAGGAACATTATTTCTTATGTAAACTGACTATGGCAAGATTTGAATTCCCTGATGAATACTTGGGTTTTAACGGATGCGGTTATTGTACAATATCAAGCTTTGAAGTTGTGTAATTTGTCGGCAATATTAGACGACCACAGCTCTTCACAACACTAGCTAATTATCAGTTCGCTAGAAAAAAAAAAAAAAAAAAGCAGAACTGCGGGATGTAAACTTGTAGCTACATAGCCCTAGTGAGTTGACAACCATTGTCCTGATCCGACAAACAAGATGGCGATGGCAAAAACGCCAAACTCCCGGCTTCAAAACGGCAAACCCAAAGAACATTACTGCAGTTCCTCTGAGCACTATGGAGCATTTTAGCATCGTTTATCTCATTGTTTTGGTTTTATGGCCCACAACTTTAATGTTACTATTTTTGAATAACTCACACCGCTGTCATCAGCATTGTTACCGGCCTAGGCAGGAAGCCCTATTCAATTAAAAAGTTTGATGCACCCACTATAAACTACCTGCCCAGCATCAAACAGCAGACAGTCAATGTTAACAACTACAAGGTGAACAAAGTGGAACATTTAGCAGCTAAAGAGCCAGATATTTCCCTCAGGAGGTGGTGGAGACCAAAACCGAGCTAAAAGGAGAGTGAATATTGGACATTTGTCAGGTGGACACCAACACGTGTTGCACTGCCTCAAAGGACAAAATCAATTAATGCAAGCTTCACTTGCAAAGTAGTTAGTTATTTCATTAGCATACAAAATAAAAGCAAAAGTGACAGTTAAATGCCACAGTAAACTAAGTTCAGAGAAAAATCAGCTTCATCAAATCATTCATTATTACTACACCTATTATTTTAACACTTTGCTAACTTGGCTGATATATATTTAGAAACCTGTGTAAAGGATTTATTATACCTCTGAAGCAACACTCAGTACAGTATTAATGTTACATGTGTTGGGTTGTGTTGTATGTATCAATTGAGAAACATTAAATGCTGTATATTGATGAACCTTGAGAACATGTTGACAGATCTGTTTTTGACAATTTAAGGCAATATAATATAACAAAAAACAAGTTAAATTGTGTCTGGTTTTCAGGAATATATAGGAATATAACATACAGGAACATATTGGATTTAATATCCAGTAATAGTAATAGGGCTCCATTCAGTATAGACTATCCTGATACACTCCGTTGTTCTACTTTCATATAATGGATTTGCATTTTCAAAATGAATCAATATACAGCACTTAGTGATGACAGCATCGATTTTCTCAGTTGACAGATCCTTGTGATGGGACCTCCATAAACGAGGCGGTAGTTTGACTTTAAATGCGACCACAAAGTATGTACAGTATGTGTCACCACCATCAGCAAATATGGGCACTGAATGAAAGTGGAATCAGTGAATATCAAATATATATCTCTAATATCAGATTTTGCCATGCCTTTTATGCCTGTGAGTTAATTTAACGCTGAATTGGCCACCTCCTGCATGTCACTGACCATCCAATGCAAGCACAAAAACAGAGCCTCATGTTGATCATTCTGTCTCAGTAGGGGGGCGAGCGGTCGCCCAACAGCCTGTCGCAGCTAATCACTATAAGTAGGGAGCTTATCTACCTACAGCTTCTACAGCTCCCAGTGCTTACTTATGTTGGCTCCGAGGTGACATAAGGGTTGATCCCAAGATTCCCTGCTGCTAGAGCCTCTCAGACACACAATCAAGAGAAGGAGTCAATTTTATCAAACTGGCCAGTTTACTTAAATGATCACTGTAGGACAATAATGGCTAAAACAGACTTTTTAAAATGACCATCTATATCTAAGATAGGGCATATCTTTACATGTTTCAATAGTCCAAGGAGATTTCAAGTGAAAGTTTAAAGATTTACTTGTTGGAAAATGCTTTGTGGCCCAATAGCATCTGAACTGAATCCTATTACACAATAACAGAAAGTATCATCTTAGTGCTGAGGCAACTGCGTGAAAAGTGACAAAAACTTCCAAATCACATTCATCATCAGACCAGTCCCAGAAGAGTGGTGATAGTGGAATGAATTTCTCAATCCGAACATGCCCAGACTGAATGTTGTCTGTTTGTGATTCACTCTTCATTTCAAACATGTGGAAATTAACCGAAGCTGTCCAAGTCACTTGTGTGTGTGTGTGTGTGTGTCAGTGTAAACAAAGAGGGAGTCAGTCTGTATCAGTTCCAGAGCACAGCAGCTCCATTTCAACAGTATAATACACAAACACACAGTCGTTAAGATCAGTTTTGGCACGTTGGGATTGAGAAATTCCTTCACACAAACACACACAGTTCACCATGGAGGCATCTACCACATGACATTGCCAAGAAACCATCAGGAAGGACGCTCTCAGGGTGCAGTGGTGTTGACAAAGGATTTCTACCATTTTAATGTGTTAATCAGTGCTTCCACCAATGCATTTGGTGTTGCCTCTGTTTTGCTTGAGATTATTTCCAGGAACCAGGATCGATTGATTGAGCAATACAGCACAGACTGATGTTAATGTTGTCATTGAACATGGAGTAGTTTTATTGTAATAATCCGTTTTATATTCTCATATAACTCATAACTCCAGAAGATCACTCTGGATGAGGAATCTGTGATGCCCTCAAAAGTACAGCATGTAAAATCAGGAACTGCACTTTCTCTTATAGAGAAAACAAAGACTCTCTCTTATAGAGAAAGTGCAGTAAAACTGTATGACATGACAGAGTTTAGGTATCTTTGTAGCTTTTTCTTGGGATTCAGACAAAACAAGTTATTTGAAAATGTCATCATGGGATTTGGACAGTTTTTAGATTAAATGATTGATAAACTTGATTGGATAAATTAGATAAGCTGCAGCCCTAATAACAACATGCATGCATCATTTGTCCAAGTTTACCTTGAAACGTTACATACTCTAACCTCTGCAGTGCCCCAAATAGAACAATCAAAGCAATACTTTTAGCAGCAAACAATAATGCTTTCATGCATCATGCAATGAAGTCTCATTCCCTCTACAAAACAAAATCTTAAAGCTGCATTCACTGATTTTTTGGCCACTGGCGGGCAGCGCAACAGGCTGTAAACACAGCACTGACATATTGTCACCTTATAAAAGTGTTATGGTGAACATGTTAACAATCAGGTACCCATTTGCACATAGTTACAGAGCAACATTAGCATTCATTTGAAGTCATGTTTCTATCTGCCTACAGAATGTCAGTCCCATATTTTTTTTGTTTTGCTCTCCACAACTCCTGAAGGGAAATTTCTCTTTATCTGCTGAATGCGTTGCTTCATTAGCTGGTTGCTAACTCTCTGTCATTTGGTGATGGGCAGGTAGTGTAACGGCACTAATGAGAGCGGTGAGTGAACCGAAACATTAAAGTTGCGGGCCGTAAAACCAAAACAGTGAGCTGAAAAGGGGTCGCTGTCATCACAAGCGACCCCTTTCATATTACACATAGTCATCTGACCCATTGTTGACATAAAATTCATGAGTAGTGCAGCTTTAATGTTCCCAGGGGAGTTTGTCTCTGGCCAGGTATCAGTCACAGCACACCCAATCCAGGAATGATGCTTTTCTTTTTAAGTGGGAAAATGAACTCGGCTCTAGTCTTTAGCGAAGGAATCTAAATACACCCCTGTGGAGGGGAAATTTATGACCTTCATTTAAGTATATGAAACACCTGGTCTCTCACTACATTTACCTCCCAAAAATCAGCAGGAGGACTTTCTCAAAACACAGTTATCCAATGTCTGTGTGTATGTGTGTGAATTTCTCAATGTTGACATGTCAAAACAGATCCAAGAGCATGGCGCAATTCCTCAGCATATGTGTAAATGTGCATGAGTGTGTGTGTGTGTGTGTGTGTGTGTATATATATACATATGTGTATATGCGTGTATCAATCGTACAGCTCTCTGTTTATAGAGCCAAGAGGAATGTCGGTCAGTTTCCCTTCGAAGAAAAAAACAGTGGATGTTGGTATTTCCTGAAACGGCTCCGAGTCTGGACCCACTGAAAACTGGAAAGAGAGAGAGAGAAAGAAAGAGAGAGAGAGAGTGACACCAACTGGAAGACAAACTGGATGCCTATCCTATCAATAATAATTATTATTCGTCTACAGTTTTCTACAGTGTTTAACTTTGAGAACACACAGAGAGTAATGTGCAAACCAGTTTGAATTACAGTAAAAGTCCACCAAAATGATGCTGCACAACACTTCTCCAGTGTACTCTATCATGCTTTTCCCCCCAAGCACATTGCCTTCATCAGTGGGGTGAAAGAAGTTGTCTATGGTTGCCTGATATACAGTTTATAAATTAGTCATGTGACTTACAAATGACCATAAATACAAGGAATCCAAAACAAAGTTGCAATCCTCTTTTCAAAATAATTTTTTACTATTGCAATCTTAAAGGCTCTGGTTAAGAAGGTAGTAGGTAAAGCACAGGTATAAATCATAAAATTAATCATGCTATTTAGCTGCTTCAGTTTAAGTTCCTGTTAGACTGGTCTGTAGTGTCAGGCCACCCTTGATTTTGCTCTGTGATCAAGGCAAGTTCGGCGGTTTAGCAAAAAGTTAGACACCCTACCCCCTGGGGCGGATGTTTCCATGGTAACGATCAGTAACCCCTAATGACAACGTGGTCCCAAGTGTCACAAAAAAAAAAAAAAAAAAAGAGGCAAAGCATAGCTGCTTTGTGGTTTGCTAACAATGTTGTGGAGCGAGTAATGAGAAGGGAGAGGGTTTTTAAAGATCGCAGTAACCCGTTTTGTAAACTACCCTGAGTTGTCAGAAGCACTGAACCCTCCCAGCCTCTCAGCTCTGCACTGCACTGAGATACCAGGGACAGCCTCACATAAAAGCATGCTAGTGCCGAACGTTTGGGGAATAAAGCTTGGTGTTTTGGTAAAGACTTTGGCGAAGTTTTTAACTTTTTTGCTCACCGATACTATAACCGCCTCCACCGACCGAATTTCCCCCAGTTAGATTTCTGCACTTGTGGTCGACCAAGAGGCCCCGCTTTTCTTCCCTCGCCTCATTCTTCTTTATTGTTTCCATCCCCTTCCTCATCTCCATCACTTCTCTCCCCTCTGCTGGCTCGGGTTGCTCTCACTCACCCCTGCAGTGCAACGCCTTCTCCCTCTCCTCTGTTTTGTGGTTTTTCTGTCTCCTATTCTCTCCATTACATAGCACAGGCTGATCCAGATCTCTCTCTGTACGGAGGAGGAGGAGGAGGAGGAGGAGGAGGAGGAGGGGAGTCGCTCTGCAGCTCTCTGAATTCCACCTCACATCTGGAAACCATCTTCTCTCTCTCTCTCTCTCTTTGCCAATCTCTCGCCCCCTTTTCTCTCTCGCTCTATGTTGTAATGTAAATAGCCCTGTAATCATACTCCTGCCCTGAGCCTGTCGCACTGGGTGGTGTGTGTGTGTGTGTGTGTGTGTGTGTGTGTGTGAGAAAAAGAGAGCGATCTTACAGAGAACACACTCCTCCAACAAGCTGAGATCTCCTCTTTTCTCCATCTCAGGTCCCAGCTGAGGTTTATGGGGTGATAAAAACAAAACAGCCGTCTTCAACTCTACTCACTCACACACCTAATCTATGTGTGTGTGTGTGTGTGTGTGTGTTGAAGCAACAGGAGGCACACAAGCAGTTGATTCAAAGGGTTTAAGTGAATGACGACGACCTAATAGCCTGAAAGTGAAGCTTTTTATAGAGTGTCAACACACAGACGGCGCATCTCACTGCTCCAACTGTGGACGCTCAGTGAGCTTGTCATCAGGTGTGGGCGTGGTTGAATTTTCACAGAGAGAGCTGGACAACAGCCAACTGAGCAGATGTGCTTTTCTCGTTTACCTGCCGATGTGAATTTGTTTCTTGAGCTAAGTTTGATCATACAGTGTGTTACCTGTGTTTGAAAGGCTGCAGGAACAAACCACAACAGCACAGAATACCAAAGCATTATCAAATATCACAGCAAATACAGTTGGTATGTTTTTCTGTTTTCTGTATTTAACACTATTGGTAGCGTATGTACTGTAGAGGGACACAATGAGATTCTTTTCTCCCCTCATCCACCATGATCTAACCAATGAAGTCCACAATGGTATCCCTGTTTCTTAACAACACATAATTAGTATTCTCTATTCTGTTCTTTTGAGCACAGATGAAGCAAACTAAATATTGCAAAAATGTTTGGAATCGCTACTCCATTAATGTACCAAGGAAAGTAAAAATATCTTATCAGCCTAAATCACCAGCTGGGGCTGCGGGAGAGAGAAACCGGTAATTTCTTCCCCACACACAGGAAGTTACAAATGAAAAGGCAGTACTGAGGGAGGCTTTCGTCCACCGTAATCTGGACTCAACATCAAAAGTGTAACTTCATCTCATCATCTCCATCCCCGCCTCGCACTCAAGGTATGGCGGCATTACACTTCCTTCCTAAGAACATTTGCTCCATCTCTCATTCATTTCAATAGAAGCTCCCACGACGGAATTTCCAAGTTTCCTGTTTCGGTGGGATCGACTCCGGGGGACACGCAGGTCAGAGTTCAACTTGGACAGAGCGGGTGGGCCAATAGAAACACTGAGACACTGCGTGTGGAAATGGTGGCAGTGTTTCACCAGCACGTTTACTACAGCATTACACCACCAGGTCTACAGTGATCGCTCCCATTAATACGAATCTTTTCCCCTTCGCATCAGAAGTGTCATCTGATGCATCCTTTTTCCGGGAAGAGTACGGGGCAAACAAGACCAGCGTGACCGTACCTTTAGACAGGGACATGTACTTTTCCTGACACGACCAAGGTCCAAATTGGCATGTGCAAACACCAACACTTAACATGTCATCCCAATTTTAAAAGGGGCACTCCAGTGATTTAGTACTGCACTTTCATAAAATTGGGGGACTCACATGGATAAAGCAGCAGAGGCCGAGGTTTTCTGACCTTTAGTCCCTTGCCAGAGTCAAGCTTCCCGTAATGCAAACAACAACATCATTTTGTTTGAAGCTCCCTGCCTGCTAAATGCCCTCCAGAGCCACACAAGACATTACGCAACTTCTTGCAGCAGGTTGAGTAGTACCAGTCACCACAGGTCAAAGCAGGAAATAGTTCATGGTCTCAAATCAGAGTTTCGGGAATTCAGTTAGACACCGAGCAGGACACAGCGACAGCTACATGTCCAATACAGGGTCAGAGAATTATCATTAAAAGGACTTCCTCACAGAGAGGAGCAGCAAACGGGACGTCTCTGTAAAACCTCAGGGGGGGTTTGTCAAATGACCCAGTGACAGATGACCTGATAGACTGTGACAGGCCACACACACACACACACACACACACAGAGGCATATTTATCAAGCTTCTCAGTCAGATTACCTGCGCTGATGCCCTTAACTTCATGTTTCCTCGTCCAGTGTGATAACGCTAACTCGATTTACTGCAAAAGACCCGTCTAACGTCATCGTTTATCAGGTCTGTGGAGGCTTTAACGTGAGCTCCTTTATTGTCATTTACGGCACGACGAAACACTCCAGTCAGACGTCTACATTGTTCTACAGTACATCCTCATGAGGATCGGATCAGCAGAGCGCAGATCAATAAGGCCTTTCATCCTCTCGCGCTGACAGACAACATGACTCTATTCTGAATCAGTGTCTGTGTTCAGGATTACAGTGGTTCCCACACAGTGAAAGATAACTGTTTAATCTGGACTGTCCTTGACCTGCCTCCACCAAACACTGAGCTCATGCACACACTGTCCCACCGAGGGAGTGTGTGTGCGTGTGTTTGTGTGTGTGCATGATCTCACAGTGTCTCAGTTCGGTGAAGAATGGCTGACCGTAGCCAGAATATGACTTCAAATTTAAGTCTAAAATATCAACAAAAAAGGAATAGGGACAATTTGCATGAGAGCTGGTGCATACACTTATTTGGTAATTCATATGAAAACAATGACCTACTACAACAGAAAAATAAGGAATTTAAGAACAGCTGTGGATTATAACCAGGGTCCTAATGACAGATTAGCCAATTTAAGACAGTTAACCCCAAATTTACTGGAATAGATTTTAACCTGAAACAGATCTTAATGAGTCAAATAATAATAAACACTAACTTCTAAACCGACCTAAACCAGGTTTGTTGGGATTGAATAATGTAATGAACGAATCTAAATTAGTCTGTGAGTAGACTTCATTATTTTGTGGCAAAGTTTTGTCTAATTAGCAACAAGTAAACTTACTTTGGGCAACTTTTTTCAAACAGAACATTTTCCTCTTCTTCTTTTTTTTTTTTGGGAAAGTTCATAACAAACACAATTCCCAGTTGGATTATCGTATACGGAGATGTTCTAAATAAAACCCCTTAAAAACTCACAATCGGACTCGAAGAACTCTCAATCAGAGCAGAGAAACTCACTCCACCACGGAGCCGAGCGCAGCGGGGGCCACAGTTGCGGACCGCATGCATCGATCAGCGGTCACACGTCGTGATCCCCCGCCGCCCACTGACTCCTCTCCGCCCGCAACACAGCTCAAGTTTCCCCGCACGGAGCCGGGCCGCGCCGGGCGGCGGTACTCACTGTGTCTGCCGGGTCTCAAACGGCCTCAGAGCGAAGTCATCCCTCAGAGACTGGAGCCAAGACATCGGGCTGCTGGTGGACTGCTGATTGGATTATCTGTCCCGGTCCTGTCCCGGTCCTGTCCCGGCGGCCCCTGCTCTGCTGCGCTGACGAGGCGTTCAGGGCCCGCTCGGAATCTCCTAGATCGCGTACCTGTAGCTGCTGATGGAGATGTGGCGGAGGGGGGGGGGGGGGAGTTAAGGATTGTTCTGTAGTCACGCTCTGGCTTGTAAACAAGGTCCGTGTTGGCATGAAACGGTGTAAACTGCGAGTAAATAAAGAGTAAACGAGTTCAGGTTTGATAGATGTCACAGGCAAAAAAACAAACGTCAAAAATG
Organism: Lateolabrax maculatus; assembly: GCA_031216445.1. Lineage (NCBI taxonomy): Eukaryota > Metazoa > Chordata > Actinopteri > Acropomatiformes > Lateolabracidae > Lateolabrax > Lateolabrax maculatus. Next base: position 21,244,293 of record CM062206.1, read on the forward strand.
TAATCAATTTTATACTAATCCATAAAGCCAGTTAATATTCTCTCTAACCCACTGATGCTTCCAACACTTTCAACGGTAAATGATTGCTGACCTAGTTTGAAATAGATGTACACCCGCCACCAAAATGACCTTATTGCAACTTGTACACCTGGGACACTTTGACATTTCTACCTTATGAAGTTGCAGCTTTTTAAGAAGTTGCAGCTTCTGAAGGTTCGACGGACTAAAGAGTCCTTTGGTCGGTGGTGTCCGCATATAATGATGAATAGTTCATAATTTTACTCCCTTTGCAGCTTTGGGTCCTGTTAATTAGTTGACAATTTTACGAGGAGCACCCGAATGCACCTTGAGCACAGAGCGGAGCGCCGCCCAGCAGACTTCAGATGAGATAAGAAAATCATGTCCGCTGCAAGAAACTGTTTAATCATCTTTCCTCTGAAGCGGCTCTATCACAAGTTATTTGTTTCCTGGACTGTGCAGTCTGTCATTTTCACGATAGGAGGAGGAGGAGCAGCAGGAGGAGGAGGAGGAGGAGGAGGAGGAGGAGGAGGAGTGTTTATGCATGGAGTTGTGACCTCTGGCATTGTGGGTATCAATCCAACTAAACATGGTATTTCAGCTCCAGAAGTATGTAAACTGAGTCAGGTTAAATATAGTTTGGTGGGAAATGATAGCCTTGTGTTTATGTGACCTGCAAAAAAACTTTTAGCATCTGACATACAATTTGCTCTCTTCTTTGTAAAGGGACACAAACAGAAGCTCCAGCTTGTTACTGGTGTCCAAAGACTGGAGTTTGTTGTTGCATTAATATAGTTTCACAGTAAAAAAAAAAACTGGATACTTTTAGGGTTAACACTGCCATCTAGTGTTGCGGCTGGGTCAATGTGTGCAGTTGTCTTTTGAATATGAAACTGAGGTGGACATGATGAGACGTGATGAAAAACTGGCGCATCAGGTCAAAAGTGCTGCCGAAGCGTCTACTTTAGGGAACCGGCCGACACACTGATTTTGATTTTGTCTCCGACAGTTGCACCTGCCTCAAACAACAGACGACACTGACCGGCTGAGTAGAAAAAAACAGACTCTTTAATTCAGTCGGCAATATTCAGTCAACGTATAGAAAACATATGAAAAACATTGAAAGTTTGACAGAACAATCGTTTATCCACTGGTTCAACTGGTTCACATCCACTACTGTGTTCTCTCCTGTTTGCATAATGTAAAGTAGCAATAATATGAAAGTAATGATAAAAACACCTTGATACAAATCGTGTATCCAAATATGCATAAAATGTTGGCCAGTCGAAGTGTGAAATACTCCAGTAATTAGTCTGTATCTTTCTGGAACAGTATAAACTTGAGTGTGGAAGTGACACTGATAAAAAACACAACTAGACATAAAAAAAAAAAGGATTGAATTTGGTCTGACACAGCACGTTACAGCCTCCCTGCCTCCTTGAACTTGCTGAGCAGCCCGTCGTCTGCCTTCAGGGGGAAGTACAGGGTCCGGGTTTTGTAGTACTCGGGGTCCGACTGGAGGTTTTGGATGGCGTCAGCGAGGAGGTGGGCCCGCTCCACGCCGCAGCCCGGCGCCTCGTAGCCCAGCTTGGTGAAGTGGACGTGGAGGTGGTAGTAGGACGGCTGGTAGTGCAGGTAGACTCTCAGCTTGCTGGCTGGAAGCTTGTAGCGCTGCAGGATGGCCTCCTAAGTCACAATGAAACAGGTGTTGTCAATCTCTCTGTATGTCTCTCATTATTAAGTGCTGTGTCCTTGTCCTAGCTCTATAAAATGGGAACCAACAATGACTTAATTGGTTGAAGATGATGATGATTGTAATACTCAAGGTCACATTAATGGTAGCTGCTGGAAAGAAGAGGACATCCCCTGCCCCCTGAGGTAACCTTGTGACCTCACCTTTCCTTTCTGGAAGATGTTCTGCAGCAGTGGTAGATGCTCTGACGTCAGGTCTCTGAGACTCCTGATGTCTCTCTGATGTGCTATGGCAATCAGGTATAAATCATCAACCTGAAAGAAGAAGACACATGTTGTAAAACTGTGAAATAGTCCGGTGGTCTAACAATCTTAAATGATGGCGACCAGTGACCCTGTTCGATTTCATTCCCACTTCCAGGAGCTACATTTAAGGGGAAAGTTCAGTGTTTTGGACAGGAGCTGGTGTAAGACTGTAGTATGTTCAGATTTGGAGTCATCACTTATTGCCAGATGGCATTTCATCAAGTTTTGTGACAGCAAAACAGACATATGCAATATGGCTGCAGCACTAGTTAGCCTTGGTGCAGATATCCTGTATGCCAGTACTGTCGAAAGAAGCTGTCTCTCAGCTGATATCAGGTGGAGTTTCTACAGTGGTCAGTATTCTCTCACCTGTTTCTGGTCCCACTTGAAATCTGGGAGGAGGACAAAGCCAACCTCTGGGTCCGGATCTTCGTAAACTATCCTGTCAGCCTCCGCCTTCTTCTCCAGGATGTTGTATACCCACTGGATGGGGAGGCAGCGAAGGTGATGTTAAGTTAATCAACAGATAGTTTTGTACATCCACAAAGGTGCGTTACAATGTTAACACTGACCTGCACGCTGAAACTCTGCTTCTGAATGTAGGGCAGAGTGATGGACTGATAGTCCTCCCCCGTCTCCTCCACCAGGAAACTCTCCTGCCGCTGGTATTTCTTCACATGCTTCTCTGTGGCTGGACACACCACGGTGGTCTTGATCTCTGCAAAACAGAAACACACGGGGCAATCTACCTTTCCTCTAGCTGGCCAAAGTGGCTGCTGAATTCACACCATCATCATTCAGTTTGTGTTTTTCTTTCTGACCGTACCACTGAGGTGAGGGGGAGCCTGTAACCGATATGTGCTGTAGATGTCGTTCCTCATCTCCAGCTTCAGCCTGGAACCGCTGAAGAGCTCAGCCAGGGTGTCTTCTCTGATGGGGGTCTTCTCCAGGATAACCACGGCCTCCTGATCAGCAAGCTGGTGATGACATGTTCAACACTTTCATGTCTGCCAGTGCTTATATTGAGACTGGTTATCCCCCCCAAAAAAGATCAAAAGTGCACAACAGTCCGAGTAAGCATATCATTGTCATAAGCATTTCTATTAAAAAAAAAATAAAAAATCTTTACAGTGAAGCACTATCACGCAGACTTTTATTATGAAATATCAAACCGGAAGTCAATGTTAAATCTTTCCTTCACCAAACTGCTCACACACACACACACACACACACTTTGAATGAATATAACAATAAAAAACCTTTCCCTATACCAGTACTTGCACTAAACTCCATAGGAACAGCTGGAGTTAGTAAAATACCTTCTAACAGCCACGTTAACTTGAGACTTTACGACAACCGGGACGTGAACGTTACCTTTCCGTGGATGAAGATGTTTTTCTCCCGAGCTGAATCCATCAAGACGTTGGATGTTTTAAACCCAGCCAGAATATTTGCAGTTTCCTTTCCAACTTCTTCTCGTCCATTTGCATCGTCGGCTCTCACCCTCTTGACTTTCTGAGACAAATCCTCAGCTCCATTATTGTCTATTTCCCGTTTAGCCGCGCTGTCCGCCATGTTTCGTGTTGCTGCTGCAGTGGTCAAAGATCGTCTATGTTTGCGGAGATAACTCACTACACGAGCGCCTCAAATCCACTCAGCAGACGTTGACCTACTGGGATTTAGCAAAGTCAATTTGGTGCAGAGTGAGACCTCTTCTCTTCTACATCTCTCAGCTACAGCTTGTCAAGTTACACAAAACAAACCATGTTTTCAACATCCGTTAAAAAAAGTACTTAAACTTGAGCAGTAAATCGAGGTATTTGTACATATCTTGAGTATTTCTATTTTATGCAACTTTATACATCCACCCCACCACCATCTCAAATGGAAATGTTCTACTTTTTACTGCTCTACATTTATTTGATAACATAGTTCCTAGTTACTTTTCAGATTACATTTCTTTAGAGATGCGTGATTTCACAGGACAGCGATATAGTATTATAGAGCATGATGCATTGCTGTAGATTAAACTACCCAACAGTATACAAAGAAGTTAAAATGAGCTCGACCTAAACATCTACAGCAGTAAAATGCAACATACACATTAGTTCAGCTGTAATATTAACAGGGGCGGATCTAGAGGATATTTATGGGGTGGCAAGAGGGTGGCGTGGAGACTTAAAGGGTTGGCAGAAATATACTGTATAGATGCTGATTTAGTTGCTAACAGTCACATGTATCAATATTTGCTGGGAAAAGCCACCAAATTAAGATATTTGAGCTCAAACACATTACATTATTGTGGCACATGAGTAAAGCTTTTATGCCCCTCAATGTTTCCCAACAGATTTCTGAAATAAGATTCAAAGTGATCAGTAGTTATATATTAATTATACATTAATTACAATATAATGTCAACGCAAGCTTTCTTTAAGGGTTTAACTGCCTCCTAGGTAGAGACCAGTACAGTAGGGCTACATATAAAAAATGAAACTGACTAATTGTGTGGCATATAGCCTACTCTGTGAAGCCACACTTTTAGTGTTGCCAATGATCCAAGATATCCAGTGTTTACCCATTATGACTAAACAGCAAAAGTCCTTTTCTCTGAGCTTCAATTTGAAAATGTGGTGAAAGTGCAAACTCTCAGATGAATGAACTGTTACTGTCACTTATGTGGCTCTTTGCTTGGGGCTTGGAGAGAGTGATTTTCATGCTTTTTTAAACCGTGTGCTATTGTATGTTGCACTTGCATGACTGATCTGACATTTGGACATGTTGGTCTGCAGAGTGAGCAGTTTCAGAGATGTTGGCAGCTGCGGGCAATCTAAAGACATTAGTTAGCACCGGTGAATGTGTGGGTTTAGTCAGGTTTAATCCGTCGCTCACACAATCAAACACAGGTTACTAAAACAACCCCTATCTCGGAGAAAAGACAAGTGAAAATACGAAAGAAAATTACAAGAAAGACCGAGTTACTGCGTGAAAGACTGAGTTAAGGATTTTAGCAGTGAATGTTGGCAACCCTACACTAGACTTGCCGCAGTAGTCTGTGTTACCGGTATTAGTACTTTTACTTCGGTAAAGGATCTGAATACGTCTTCCATCGCTGGTGGCCTTTGTACTCCCTACAGCAGCAGGTACAGACATCATTTAAAATCTCTGCAATAATAGTGTGGCGCTTTTGTCCATTGTGACTTTGTGATTTTGATGTATTGTTACAATTAAACTAGATGTTCCCAACAACGGAGATACAATACATACATACATATAGATGCTGTTTTTTTTCTCTATAGTATTCTGAATACATTGTAAGTTAAAGTCAGAGTACATACATCACTTTGTGGAGTATGTTTTCTGAGTACCATCATCATTAGCCTTGTTGTATATATTTAATAGCATGGCTGTATAAAGAGTTTGATTTAAAAATGATTGACACATCATATAACTAATCTGATTAGCGTTTCGGGGCGGGGCGACAGCTGAGTGGACCAATGAAAACATTTCACTCGGCCGACGCGTTGATCAGGAAGTTATATAAAGAGGACAACGACACGCTCGGTTGTTGTGGTGCCGGGCTGGCGGAGGACGGTGGACACTGTGCAGGACATGACATGTTAACTTTTAGAGCAAGCTCAGCCTGGAGGACATCGTTAGTTGTTGGTCTTCTCCGTCAGGCCAAAATGTGCATGTGTGTCCGAATATGTCTTCTCCTCCTGGTTCTTCACACACTGGCTGTTGTAGCGAGGAAAGGTAGAGTTTGTGCTAATGGAAGAGACAGCTCAGCTAGAAGAACTTGTGAAAATGTCCTTACATGTGAAGTCTGCATGGGCATTTTAATAAACAGGCCGGTTGTCTTGTTGTCTTTTTGACTTGTGGATTTAATGTGACGGGTTTGTGTTAGGCTGTGAGTTTGTCTGAAGAGTAAATCTCACTAACTCGCTGAAATGAGCAGTTAACGAGTGCCTATTATGTTTATTTGCTGGCTGTAAGTAGAGGAAACTGACGTTAATGAATTTGATTTAGTCGCTGAATGGTGCTTTGTCAGATTTACTTGTAGGCTCATTGTGTTAAGTTTGGTCTCAGTAGAAGTGAAACCTGCTGGTTTCTGTTCAGCTTTTATTTCTGGTGTTTATGGTTAACTGTCATTTAGTACACACTGTACATGTTGCTGCACTTGTGTGTTTAACAGCACCCAATTTTACTTGTATTAGTTTTAGTTTTACTAGGATCTTTTTACCCCTATAAACTTTCCTTAGCACCAATCGGGAAGCTATGGTTGGACTTATTCCTACCTAGGTTCATATAAAGCTGTAAAGCAGGGAAACGCATGAATTAACTGTGGTTGTGTTTGCTTTCAGAGAAGAAAAATGTCCTTTTCATCATAGCTGATGATTTGCGGACGTCGCTGGGCTGCTACGGGGACTCAGTGGTGAAATCACCAAACATTGACCAACTGGCATCCAAAGGCCAAGTTTTTCTGAATGCATATGCACAGGTCAGTTGGTGTTTTTTGTATGTTTATTGTCTGAAATATAACCTCATGGAAGTCTTTTGAAGGTGTGTTTTCCTCTCTCAGCAAGCGGTGTGTGCTCCAAGTCGTACGTCCATGTTAACTAGTCGCAGACCAGACACGACCAGGCTCTATGACTTCAAGTCCTACTGGAGAGTCCATTCTGGAAACTACACGACCCTGCCGCAATACTTTAAATCTAGAGGGTACTCCACCATGTCTGTGGGCAAGGTATTTCATCCAGGTAAGAGTAATAATATACTTTTTTTTATATATATTTTTTTAAATAAAGATACAGCAGCAAATTAAGGAAGTGACACAGAGATCCCTGCTGAATGGTTACCTCTGAAACTCCAGTTAGAAGCAGACGTACCGCTAGTTAATGACGTGCCTGCGCTGCATTTTTGAGAAGAACCCATTCTGCTTGAATTTGTTTACTTAGGACAAGACATTTTTGTGTCTATCCAATTGCATAGTAGTAACAATGGCTGTATTGTTTTCTGTTTTTTTTGTTTAGGTATTGCCTCTAACCACACTGATGACTACCCCTACAGCTGGTCCATCCCTGCCTACCACCCATCTTCATTTATATATGAGAAAGAAAAGGTATGAATAGGAAAAAGTGTCTTACACACTTACAGTCTTAAATAGCTGTCTCTGTAAGGTGCTGAGCCTCCATGTGCTGCCAGACCAGCTTCAATGCACCTCAGCATTGATTCTCCGAGTCACCGGCCTTCCAAAAGACATTCCCTCATTTGGTGTTTTGATGATGATGATGGTGGTGGAGAGCGCTGCCTAACACGTTGGCCCAACATCTCCAATAGGTGTTCAATTGGGTTGAGATCTGGTAACTGTGAAGGCCATAGCATATGATTCACATCATTTTCATACTCATCAGACCATTCATTGACCCCTTGTGCACTGTCATCCTGGAAGAGACCACGCCCATCCATCAGGATAGAAATGTTTCATCACAGGATAAAGATGATCACTCTGAACGACCTCTCCCTCTCTAAGGACAAGTGGACCAAAACCATGCCAGCAAAATGCCCCCCCCCCCAAGCATAACAGCCCACTTGTTGAGAGTATGGGGAACTCATCTGACCATATCACTCATTTCCACGTCTCTGTAGACAAGTGCCTGTGGGTTTTTGCACCACTGAACTATCAAATGAGCATTCATCTTTGTAATGGAAGTTTATGCACTATATATATTTATGAACCCTATACTATAATATCCCTCTCTATGTAATCAGACGTACAGGTCTCTGATCAAGTCCTTTGTTGAAATAGAACTGAAAGTAGTCACCAAATCATTTAGTAGTTTTCAGGAAACCGTTGGGTAAGTTCATTATGAACTTCATATGGCGTCAGTATACCAGACTGGCCAACGGAAGTCCTGAAATGTAGATCTCAGCGTAGACTTGACATTTAATACAGTTGTATAAAAACCTTTATTCCAGATGTGCAAAGGAGAGGATGGTAAACTCCACGCCAACTTACTGTGTGCTGTGAACGTGACGGAGCAGCCCGGGGGAACCCTCCCTGACCTGGAGAGCACAGACGAGGCAGTGAGTTTACTGAAGAGTCGGGCCAACGATGATGATCCTTTCTTCTTGGCTGTGGGCTTTCACAAGCCACACATACCCTTCAGGATTCCACAGGTACATGACTTAATATCAACACCTGTACAGCCTCGGAACACTGCTTGAGATGTAACGTACACAATGGTTAGATAATAGTTAAATCCACCCTGGTGTGTTCATAACATGCTATAACAAGTTAATTTCTTATAAAACACTGTTTTTGTATCAGCTGGGAAAATGCTTGATCTGCCCTCTGTATCTGAGCCAGAGTTTTGAGCCATAGGGGTCAATGGTGTCATTTGTTAATTTACACAGCTCTTAACAGGGCAGCGAAAAAGAGCAATGCATGACGAATCATTCTTATGTCAGATGATCACGTGCTGTAGATGTCAGCAATCTACATTCTTTTTTTGTGTAACAGCCCACCTCAGTACACTTGAAAAGAGAATTCACTGTCTTTTAAATGCCCGTGCTGTATGCTACGTTTTAGTAATTTTTAAAAGATGTGACTGCATTAAGATAATATCTGCTGACCAGTCAGTCTAGCTCTATTGAAATCCTATGGTCTGAACACCACACTCTGTCTGTCATTGGCCGTACTTAACTGGATGCAACTATTCTTCTGGTGGAATTTCTGTAATGCTCATTCATGAAGACGGACATTCACTCACTGGGATGCAATATACAATTCAGTCAGTCCACAGCCCCTAAATGAAAAGTTACTCACTGGCACAAATCTAGCAGAGTATGTGGAGTGGAAAAGTGAAAGTCATTGTCCTTCTGCAAGAGGCAGTTTTGCTTAGTTGACAGTGTTGCTGTGGACAAAACAGGACCATGACTTTCAAGAGACCAAGGACTGAGCAAATAATGCCGCAGACTGAGAATGAATGATGGTGTTAACATAAGAGAAGAGCGATGTGGGGACCAGAACAGAAGAGGAGGCAACACTTGCCATAAAGGACATTGTGTTAAGCCTAGGTGATAAAGGGAACAAACATTAAGTTCAACAACCTCAGAACAAGTAGATAACAATAGCATTAATCTTTTAAAAATACTATGTTTTTATGAAGGGGAATGCCAAAGTTACACCCATCAAAGGAGCAAAGGGTGGTATGTGTAAGAACCTGAGAATAGAATAAAGGAAAAATAACCCCTGAAAGCTAGAATTGAGAGATCCATACTGTATGTCAAGTGAATTTAATGAGGACCGATCTAGATATATGGGACCCGCAAGTCGGCATGAAGGAGGACAAGAGCATGATGAAGTGGAAGCTGAATGAGAGCGGAGACGGACAGAACCGAGATGAATGTCAGCATGCCGAAGAGGTTTCCCACAAAGTGTAAGTTGAGAGATGAATAGAAGGAAAAGGTCAAGCCAGCTCTCTCTGTCGGCATGTGATGTGCGCCTCATGTCGTTTACCCCATATCAGTGATCTCAGCAGGATTAAAAACTCAAGCAGAAAATGCAGTCTCTGGAATGATGAAAGTCAATGAAGCCAAAGACATCTGGGAACACTGCAATTCTCTTAAGTAGTCATAGTCCTTTGAAAAGTCTAACTTCCCACATGTTATTGGTCATAAGGAAAGCGTGGATTTCTGTCAAAAGAGCACCAGGTTAGTGCTTGGTTAAGTTACGTATTGTAATTAGATGTAATAACCAGCTGATCTCTTAGTAATAAGAATATCTTTGCAATTAGAGTAACACCTGAGTAATAAGGTGGGCATTTTAATGAAAAAGGTTACTAGAGGGCTGACAGTAGGCTACCAGCTGATGATGATGATGATAATAAGATTAATAATGTAATGTATATCAGAATAGTACTATTATAATCATAACTAAATTTCAGAAACCATCCTCTGTAATTACCAGAAAATAACAGGGAATACATCTTTAAACAATGCCAAAGAAAACATGGGTATTAGATGTTTTTTAAAAAAGATGTTATTTGTTGGCCGTAAGGGCACAACAGCAAAGGCTCAATCACCTTTTAGTTGTCAGCAGCAGCCGAAAGTCCCTGCTCTGAAGACCCGAGGCTCCTCCTAGAGGTCAGAGGGCACAACAACGCTTTTTTTAATTAATTTTTTTATTTTAAACATGGTTTAAGCATTTTGGGCAAACAGGCTAGTTAAAATTAAATACTTTAAAATAATTAAATACAGTTTCTGGGCCACACATTTTTTTTTTTTTTAGTCACAATGCAAATCCACCTGTTTATATTGTGTAGTATGTGTGCCTGGTTGTGTTTAACATTCTTTTGAAAGGTTGCTTGTGTTTTACAGGAGTACCTGAGTCTTTATCCCATCGACCACATGACTCTGGCCCCTGACCCCGACGTCCCTAAACTCCTTCCACCTGTGGCCTACAACCCCTGGATGGACGTGAGGAAGAGAGATGATGTCCAAAAACTCAACATCAGCTTCCCCTATGGACCAATTCCCAAAGACTTCCAGGTATGAACTGGCTGTTCTCAACACTTCTAAAGCATTTATAATTTGGCTCCCATGTTGCCACTTCCTGAAATATACACTAACGTTATTCTGTACTATGTCTTCCAGCTGCGTATCCGTCAGCACTATTATGCTGCTGTGTCTTATATGGACGCTCAAGTTGGGCGGCTCCTCAGTGCTCTTGATGAGCTGGGGCTGGCTGACAGCACTGTGGTGGTGTTCACCTCAGATCATGGTTAGTAAACACATGCTTTAGAGGAACTGGGAATCGCTGATTATACCAGTTTTTGGTTTCTAGTCAAGACACTGACATGATTGTTTCCCTTTTCAATTATGAAATGAAGTAAATATTGCAGACATTTAGCAGTTTTTCTTGTCTTTCACCACCAGATGGCAGTGTTGTAACAGCATATTGTGCCATGACCTCCTTCCACAATTTGTCTGTTCTTTTTTTTTTTTCTTTTTCTTTTTTTTGCACTAGGTCTTTTTTTTTAAAAACTTTGTGACTTGGAAACTCAATTTCTTTTAATGTCTCCTTCAGTGGAGGATGCTGGAGTGAATCTTTTCCATGAATGTTTGATATATATACCAAGTAAAGCTCAATCAAATGCCATAATTTTCAAAGATAAGGTGACTGGGGAAAGCATGAGGATTGCCTCAAACCTTCCTGTATATAAAATGGTATTTGTATGATACAGATTCAGAGCTTTTGGTCTTTATTTCTCCCATCTAGTGCTGTCTTTTTGAAATAACATCTTTTATAATCTCTCGTTCTCCTTCTTGTTGCAGGTTGGTCATTAGGAGAACATGGCGAATGGGCTAAATATTCTAATTTTGATGTGACAACGCGTGTCCCTCTTATTTTCTATGTTCCTGGCGTCACCACACTCCATTATTGGCTGGGAGAGTCTACCTTTCCCTTTATTGATGTCTTCACCCAATCAGAGCTCAGCTTTAAGAGTAAGGCCTCTTCACCGACAACTTACTGTTGATTAACATGAAACATGTACAATCCTTTTACCATTTAAAAGTACCACGTATATCAAGTCATGAAAGGGAACTCAAGTTTAATTTAAAATGTTTGGTCCTAATTGCTCATAAGCCTTGTTAAAACATGCATTATTATGCCAACTTGACTTATTGAAGTCTTTGATATACAGGGAGAGCTCCCAAAAGTATTTAGACACTTGGATATTTTGCCTTGGACAGCTTTTACTTTAAGTGCAAATGGTGCAATGATGATGAAATTTAAGAGCAGTGCGTCTAGTAAATTTGAGTGGATATCTTGACTACTTTGCTCTGTGGTTATGTAAGACTTTCTCTAATTGGGCGACTCCTCTCTCTTCCAGATGACAAAGTTATAAGAAACGTGGTGGAGCTGGTGGATGTTTTTCCTACCGTCTCCTACCTGGCTGGCCTCAGAGCACCTGAATCTTGTCCTGATGTTTCTTTCCAGGTATGACTGGATGGAAAGTAATCTATTTATTGAATCTAGTAGTTTTGTTTTTTCATTTACCTAAGCTATGCACTTCAAGCTATAATTATACTGTACTTTAGACTGGATTAATTGGCTCAACCGTGGCTACTAAGTTTACTCTGTTTATATTGCAACAACTGTTAGATGGATTGCCATGAAATTTTACCAAATACCTGCAAAACTTAATGACCTTCCCATCAGCCCCAGCTTCTATGGTTCTGTTTTTGTGCTTATTAGCAGAGGTTAGCATGCAAATACGCTAAACTAAATTGGTGAACACTGTAAACATTATTCCTGCAAAACCTCATCATGTTAGCATTTTCATTGTGAGCATATGGCATGCTGGTGTTAGCATTTAGCTCAAAGCACCGCTGGGCTTAATGCCGCGTTCATGTCATATCCATCAAACTGTAGTTACACGTACGAGCACCTGAGTGTATTATATCTCCAAAGTTTGAGACATGGAATTTCTGTCAGCTACTGCTACAAATATGTGACACAACAAAATAGTAATGCAGGTATTCAGTAGAGATTTATCTGGCATGACTACAGGTCTGATATGAATGGAATCTAATTGACTCTGACATTTATTTTCTTTACTCCTCTGTTTTCTTGCTTTTAGGTGGAGTTGTGTACAGAAGGAGACAACCAGGCCCACACCTTCAAACACAGAGAAAGAGGAGAGAAAGAGGAAGCCATATCTTTTAGCCAGTATCCTCGACCTGCTGATGCACCGCAGGTACCAGAGACGGAGTGTTTACAAAAGCAAATTAAAAAGCTTTCATTAGCTGTCTAAAGGGTAAATCATTATTTTGTGTCAGTCAGCAAGCAGGCATATTTTCCTACTAAGTATGTCAAGTGGTTAAAATGTCAAAATGAAAACTGAAGTCATGTTAAATGCCTGTTTCCACGACTGTTGTTATGCTGTCGCTCTCTGACCCCTGCTATTGTTCGCTTGCTTGTACGAGAGCTGCCAGCTACAAGCACAAGACTTCTGAATTAACATATCCAGATGAGAGCTGCACCTGCTGTAGGTTAATCTCTGCACGGAACAGCCTGACACCAGTTCATCGGCTGGCTCACAAGATGAGTTGGCAGCCGTAGACTTCCCAGCACTGCAGAAAGGTTTCTGCACTTTTTTTTTTATAAGACGCTTTTATAGGTCGGTGTTCTTCTTTCAGGTTAACTCTGACCTCCCTGACCTTAAAGACATAAAGGTCATGGGGTACTCTCTACGCTCCTGGGACTATAGATACACTCTCTGGCTGGGATTCAACCCTAAAACATTTCAGGTTGGTGTGTCACATACCTGCACAGCATGAAAATCTCTTATCTGTATCTTTGGGCTGTGGTGTGTGTGTGTCTGTGTGTGTGTGTGTGTGTGTGTGTGTGTGTGTGTGTGTGTGTGAGAGAGAGAGAGATGGAGCCATCTATCTTGTCTTGCACAATATGTTGGAGACGTTTTCCACGACAGTAACAAATGATATTTGTCCATCATCCATCTGCCTCTCCATCTAGGTGAATGTATCCGATGTCCACGCTGGAGAGTTGTACATGTTAGCAGACGACCCTGGTCAGGACAGCAACATCTACAGTGACTCCGACCACAGCGCGATCATGAGAAAGATGACCAGCCTGCCTCATGTAATACTTGAATTCATTTTAGAAATATACCCATTTTCCACTCATTCATTTATTAATTCACTTCCTTATTTACTTCTTTTCTGACTTGCTGTCGGTCCAGACTGTGAGTGTGCAGATGAGAATGAGGCTGCAGCTCCTCTACCTCACAGCGGGGATGAAAACGGGTAGAAGGAAGGCGTGATGACGAGAATAAAACACAACAGATGGACGGACGGAGACAAGTACAAAGGGAAGATGGATGGATGAGAATATTTTAATATAATGCATACTTGATTCAGTATTATGTGGTATCACTATTAATCTTTCAGGCTCAGTTCTTCAGGCTAATGTTCCTTGTTAAGAACTCATTGGCAGGCAGATCTGGTTTCAACACAGAAGCAAAGTGAATAAGAAAGCACTTGTGCGGTTTCTTTCAAGGCATTTCACCCTTTTTAAAGGAGGAAATGGTTTAGATTTTGACAAAGAGAAACATCCATATGTGCACAGAAACTTCTGATTGGTTTGGCTCTCAGTGTTTTCATTGTCTGGCCTCTTCACACAGCAGTTAAAAGAACAGTTAGACATTTTGGGGAAATAAGCATATTTGCTTTCTTTCAGATAGTTAGATGAGGAGATCCGTACCACTCTCGTCTCTACTGCAAGAAAATATGAAGCTAGTCTGGCTAGCTAGCGGGCTATTAGCTTAGCATAATTGCCAGCTTGCTCATATTTAGCAAGATGAGAGGGATGCAATTCAAAAACAAGTTGAACTATTCCTTTAACATTGTAATTCACACTGCACAGACGTCTGGCTGGAAAAAGGTTGCCTGGGTCAGCTGCTGCTTTTTTTTTCTAGGCAGCACGACCTCCTGATGCACGCCTGCCTCCTTAGAGGCACATTTTACAAGCTGTTACCTGCTAAGAAGTCTTTTCATCTGACGGAACATGGAGGAAACCTGAAGAATTAGCCCTTTTTGATTAATGGGGACATCAGTTTTTCTTTTTGGAAGCAGTGCTCTTGAGTGTGCTATTGATCAACCAGTCTGCTTCAGGTGTTTTCTCTTCACTTTGAAGTACAACAGCTAAAAGGGACTTGCACAGTTTTGTACTGTAGTGTTAAACAATATGACATTTCTATTTGCACTGGATGTCACTTGCAGCTATTTGCCTCCCTCCTTGTGAACAGTCAGTGCAGATCAATTTGTGGACCCAAAACCAAGTGAGTAAAAGCCACCCATACTAATTCAATGCAAATGAAACTGAGTGTTGCTGCGTTTTACTGCTGTTCCAATGCATGAACATTTTGTGCTGTGGCAATTTAGAAGAAAGCAATTACAGCTTGAATTTCAAGTCCAACAATGAATCGAGGGGATTTGGTCTGTCAACTTTTATTGTAGGCTGCCCTGGCTTCATGTTAATGTGATGCTGATGAATCATGTAATCAGTGTGGTCCTATCATATGTCAGGATGTTGACGAATTCTTAAGATGGAATTTAATTAGCTCCATTTCTTTTTTTGTATTTCTTCCCCCGTTGCCTTGAATGCATTTGTGACAGGGTACTTTTGTCCCTGTGTCCTGTAATATACTTAACATGTAGAACAGTGGATATAAACTGTCCATACAGATACTGACAATGGGGGAAAAATGAGCTTATCCTCAAGTTTAGTTTGTGTCAGAGCAGCCTCAAGAACCGCAGCTCCAGCTTTCTGAAGGGAAAATAAAAAATAAATGCCGCAGAAATAATTTAAATCTCAAGCTTGGCAAGGACACACTGTTAACATATTTATGTCTGTTTCGATTGGTTTGTGGAAAAAATAAAATATTTTTGCAGCAAAAGTTGACTTTGTGCTTTTTAGTAACTTATGATCACAGCCTCCCCGTGTGTTT
Organism: Lateolabrax maculatus; assembly: GCA_031216445.1. Lineage (NCBI taxonomy): Eukaryota > Metazoa > Chordata > Actinopteri > Acropomatiformes > Lateolabracidae > Lateolabrax > Lateolabrax maculatus. The sequence continues at coordinate 21,259,844 of CM062206.1, forward strand.
GTGTGTCCTGCGTCCTGCAGAAACACTGCACATACACCCCACCACTCTGTCGTAATGCATTTTGTGCTCACCCACAGCAGATGTGTAAAGCTGCAGAGTAGTGAGGGAGCTCCCCAGGGACCCTCTCTAGTCTGTTCTGTGTTTTCTCCCCTTCCTCCCTCTACCATTGCTCTCCTCTGGAGCAGAGAATGCCTATTCCTAGCTCTCTGCCACTGGAAGAATTTGGACTGAACTGAACATTTCCTAATTTGTGCATGATCCCACAGAGTCAATCTGCCCGGCCAACACAAACGGTTAAACGCCTTGTAATTGCATTTTGAAATATAGTATGAATTCAGTCTCATGCCTTTATTTTTTATTTTTACAGTTTTCAATTTCCGGGCAATCATGCAGAACCATGTGTTGAAGTCGGCTTGAACTGAAGTCTGAATGCTACAAATAAAAAGTCAAAAAATTTCCCAAAGACCAGGGAAGCACCAGACATCTCTCCCCTGCCGATTTCACATCTTCTAATCATTTCTTCTCTTTTCATTCCAATTCCCTCTCCTTCTTATCCTTTGAACACATCAAGATTCATATTTGCCTTATGGGTTGCAGTTGTACACTTCTTTATAATCTATTTGAACTATATGAATAATGGATGATTTTTATGATAAATAGATATTTGTAAAACATGAAGATATTATTGGCAAATCTTAAACCTGCAAGTACTGATTTTCTTGGCCACCTGGAGGACAGCGAAACAAGCTCATCACCTTCAAAGGTAGCCTGTGGAGTTCTTGACCACTAGTAGTACTATGGAGCAATATTTTTATGAGTTGCTCCCTGTGTTTTGTTTTTGTGTAGTACAATGAGTTGTAATGGAAATGTAATGAAATAAAAGTATAAAGCTGCATAAAATGGAAATACTAAAATACAAATTTGACGTACTTCTAATTGTACACTTGAGTAGATGTACTTAGTTACATTTCACCACAGCTAATATTCAATTGTTCAATGCGCAAAGACTCCTGGAATCCTGGGAACCCAGATCATCTGCAGCTCATGTTTCATTTGCTCTTGCAGATACATTTGGCCCCTCTCCCATTAAAACTGATTTCTCTGCCGTTTATCGGGCTAACCAATCACAAGCGTTTATCTAGTATGAGGCGGGTTTAATACGATGACTGACAGAGACAAGTGCCGTTCATGGAAACTTTGTAAATATCCAAGATGGCGCTGCTGTGTTCTCCACCCGGCTACAGCTGCAGTATTAAACAAACTGAACAGTAATTTCTTTTTAAAATAAGAACAAACAACTGCACTTAAACTTTACGTTGATAAGAAATATGTATTTGCCATATTTCTGATAGGACATACCGTCCGACAGGATGGTGTTTTGTTGCTCTGATTGGTTGTCTCTGCCCATCGATAACGCCCCTTGGAAATCAAAAATGACCGGAGAAGTTCGAGACTAATACGCATTTGTGAATTAGTCTGGCGATGCCAGGCTACAAGACACAGCTGTGCGCCAACAAGGGCACGGATGTAAACAATGCACGGTTTAAAATCTGTGTTAACTGAATCGGCTTTGCAAATGTTTTATGGGGAAGGAAATGCATCGAGGATACACACAATGCATTTTAGTAAGAAACACTAAATGTAAACATAACTTTTGTTTTCAAGAAAACTCCTTTAAGTTGATTTAACAAACGTACACATCCAGCAGATAGTTCCTTACTTACACCAGCAGCAACATTAGCATTCACCGGGAGTCGTGTTTCTGGCCACCTGAGGAATGTAAATCCAATAGTCGCTCTCTTTTTAGCTCGTTTTTTGGTCTCCACCACCTCCTGAGGGAGATATCGGGTTCCTCAGCTGCTGAATGCTCCACTATGTTAGCCGGCGAGTCGCTAACTCAACAGACTGTCTCCTGTTTGGCGCTTGGCGGGTGGTGTGTAGTGGGTTCATCAGAGCTTTTTCAGCCTGATGGTCATGGTCATGTTTTGAAATGGAGGTCTGAGTCAGTGCAGCTGTTACTGCTCTCCTCTTCTCTGCCTGTACTCACGTCAGCCAGCATTTCTGCCTCAGTGGTTTTTATCAGATCAATATTTATCATCACAAGCAGTGATCTCTGACCACGATCAAATTGATCTAATAGCAATTACATTACTGTTTACCTGCAGTTTTTTCCCTCTGCTCCTCTGCTGCCCTTTCTCTTCCTCCCTCTCCTACCTGCTCCTCCACTTCAATCCACTCCATCTTTGTCTCACTCTCATCGTCTATCATTATGTTTCATACACTAGTAATCGCATTACCGCGATGGGCTCATACTCTGGCAGGTCACGCTGCCTTTCTGTTAACGTTGGCGACATACACAATCACATTAGAGAGAGGGAGAGTACGTGTATGTGTGTAAAAAGAAAAAATCGCTTAGCTCAGCTGCATCATGGCTGGGGTTCGTCTCAAGGGTGTGTGAGTGTGTGCTTGTGTGTGTGTGTTTATTAGGTGTGAATGAATCCAGGAATGGTAAAACACGGCCTACTGTAGTGTAGCTGCTCTGCCTCCCAAGGACTTGAAGAAGTGGTTTCAGAGTATTTTCTCACCAGGAAATTCTCTGAAACGGCCAAATTAATTTTGTAGACTCAGCCGTCCCCTTCTTTTGAGGCTACTAAGCTGCTTACAGTCTTTTATCAGGGCAATTTTACATTGCAGAGACATTGTAGGAAAGTTAAAGAAGCTGGTAGCTTCATATGGAATTTTACAGTCGATGCTCTTTTTTTTTTAAACAATAATGGACTAAGGACACAATCATGGTCCACATTTCAATGTGATGCGGCCTGTACCACAATGTCGTGGCTGATATAATGGCATTTTAGAGCTTTTTCTCTGAAAACCTGCTGTGGTTTGAATTACCATTCATATTAGTAATGGAGTTTGGTGACCTCCCATAATTCCCAGCCTAGCTGGACACTAACCAGCTTTAAATGTCATTACTGTGTCTTGGACAGTCTGACAGTGGGGACATCACACAGCTGGAAATCCCATACCACAAAATTCAAGGTGCCTTCACTTTTGTAAGCAGGATGTTGGGTGTTTTTAGTCGTCTGCAGGCAGCCAGTTAAGTTCCACTGCCTCCTTCTCTCACCCACAATGTAGACATCTGTTTCTCCGGAGCACGTGGAGCGTCAAGGAAGCAGCCGATTAGAAGTCAGACACAATGTGATATGTTGGCTGCCAATGTGAAACCAGTTTAATCAGGAGTCATTCAATTAAGGCGGACGAGCTCTTCCCTCGTTAGCGCCTCTGGAGCTGTGCACCACGGAGCTGAACAGAAAGCTGCGTTTTTGACCAAATCACTCTGCAGTGGTTAGCCCTGTCGCCTCACAGCCAGAAGGCCCTGGGTTCGGACCATCGGGGGCCTTTCTGTGTGGAGGCTCTGTCTGAGACATGCAGGTTAGGTTAATGGACGACTGTAAGTTTGCCTGTAGGTGGCAGTGCGAGTGTGAATGGCCGTCTGTCTCTATGTGTCAGCCCTGTGATTGGTGACCCGTCCAGGATGTACCCCGCCTCTCGCCAAGTGTCAGCTCCAGCCCCCCTCCCTCCCCCCGGCCTTGCATCCCTGAAGGATAAGCGAGAACAGCTAATGGATGATGGACTTTTAAACATGTGGCAGAGAATGAGGGGCAATCCATTAAAATTGGCACTCGGCACAATGAGACGGAGGGAATTAATTTTCTGATTGGGTTTCTTTTAATGAAGTTGAATAGCTGTAATCAACTCGTTGGTGGTGGCTGGTGAGGGAAACCTGTGGTTTTGAAAATGAGGTAAAATGCATTTTGAGTGAAATGTCAATTATAGCAATGACAGGCTAGCGTTTGGAGAATGAGATTAAAACATTGTCATCAGAATAATCAGTATATTAAATACAAAAGTGTTGCCCTGTTCAGTAGTGCTTTTGTGCTTAAATCACAGTCTCCAGTCTTTCATTTTACACCTTTGTGGCAAGGCTGCAACTATCATTTGTCCAGCTGTATCTAACTTGCCAACGTAAACACTTTGGTGGTAACCAGCTGATCTCATCGGGCTGGAGGGACTCATGAACTCAGAGTTACTAAAATCCTGATCACAGCGCGGTTTGGTTTACTGCAGCGCTCCAAAAGTGGCATGACACCAAAGTGGCTCTTTCTATAAACCTAAAATAAAGTTTGACCTGGACTACGGACAGTTTCAAGAGAGGTGGATGATATGTGCCTAAATTTGCCTCCTCTTAGGTCAAGACTGATCTGGTCATCTGAAAAGCCGACCCTGAGGTTTGTGAGAACAAAGATATGCAGGACACCTTTAACATGGTAAGATTAGAGTAATATTGTAATAATATAATATTTTTTCAATGCGCTTCAGTGTATAATCTCACCAACAAAGCCTGTGAAGAGCCTCAAGCTGCTTTCATTGTCAAGAAAGTAATTTGTTGAAATAAGAGAGAGATGCAGAGACAACTTTAGTGTTCAGGATCAGTATACTGTTCACCATCACAGAAGTATTATAACAAGCATTTTCCTTGTTTTAACGAGACGCTTTTAACCTTATAACAAGATATTTTCATGTTAAAATTACACATTTTTCTCATTCTTATGGTCCATCACAAGGTTTACACATAGTGAAAAACAATCATACCTAGACGTGAAATGGTCTTGTTAAAAGGCAAACATTTTCTTGTTTTGACAAATTCTGTTTGCTGCCATAATATTCACCACTTACTTGCATTTGATTGATTATCAGTAGCTGAAGGAGCCGGAGGGATAATTGTTCTGAGCAAAACTGGCCCGTTTACATCCAGAATCGGCCTCTCAATATTCCAAATCTGCTCTCATTAGTTGTTTTTACACTCCCAAAGAACTGAAGCTACAATTCTGACTCGTTTAAAAAACGTCTGAATTTGAGAGTCAACTCTCTGCTTCTTAATCAGATGCTTTTATTTAAAGGCCCAAAGCAGAGTGTTTTTTTTTTTCTTTTTTCACAGTGTGGAAGAATTTGACATGGGAATGGATAATGAGCTTTTTACAACTTAAAACCCTGCCAGTGTGTTGGGGCTGCTCAACCAGGCTGCTCACACAGGGGGAAACTTGCACATTGGGCGCCTTGATCACAGCGCCAGTCCGCATGTAAAAGTCAATAACGGCAGTTTGCACGAGGTTCTAGTGCTCATGCTACATTAGCTGTGTTTCTATCCAGCTGTCTGTACACACTTTTGAAGCGTCCCAAAGAATAAATCCAGTGTGTTTATCTGAGCTGCTGAGTGTAAGTGGAAATGCAATTTTTGAACACTTACAGCAATCTTACTAGCAGCCCGTAGTGATATGTTAAAGTCATTTTCGTCTTTAGTAATTCATGCTTTTCGACCGCGGTACCAGAATCTACTCAGGTCAGATTTCCTGTTGGGGGTAATTGACACTTATTGCTGCAATATGTGTGTGTTCATACATTTTGGTCTCTGTGGGTGTGTGTACATGTGTGTTTTGTGTGTGTGTGTGTGTGACGCTAAACCATATCTCTGAGAGCTTATTTGACTGCATGGTTACCTATGGCAATTAAACCTATAAATCTAAGCTGTCAGTGTGTTGGCTCTACACCAAGGACCAACACACACACACACACACCTAATATGTCTCAGGGTCGGCAAATAGGCTTTCCACCTCCTTACTCATTTAAGGAAATACTTAATTAGATGGGATTTATGTCTCCCAGAAAATGCACTCTTTAATTTGGACTTTAACGCAAGACTCCTTGTCTTTCCTCCGTCTTTATTCTTCTCATTTCTCTCACACACTCTAAAGTCCAGTGAGCTCTATTCCACCGCCTCTCTTACTTTATCAAGACACACGGCCTTCTTCTCCCCTCTTGAATTCTAATGTGCGGCTATATTCAATGAATTAATCATGCATGGTGAAGTAGGCTAATAGTTGTTATGATGTAGAAATAAGAGTCCATTAGGGCTAATAACAAGACTAGCTTGGCTCTTATAATGTAATACATCAAGGCCACTCAAAGGCTAGGGTCCTATTCATTAGAAAAGATCTTGTTGAGTGCAAAATCGGAGAGGTTTCATTCATTAAGAAATCTCTTTTTTATTGTAAGAGTGCATGTTATGGTGATTTTATATTATTGGAAACTTTTGTTATTTCTTTTTGCGTTCTCTTGTTACCTTTACTGAACAAGAAACTTCATAATGAAATATGAAAGCAAGGTTTTATATTTTCTTTTTGATTTGAATTTGAAAACATGACCGCTTTGCAAAATCTCATTATGAGTGCAAACTTCATAAAGCCACACAGAGCCCTGTAAAATATTACATTATAAAAAGACAAAAACAAGACCACGAGAACAGCAGGACCACTGGGTCAAACAGATTTTAATCCATATTTTAGAGACATTAAATATTTAAAAACAATGGAACTGCATCACAACTTCTGATCATCACATAAAACAACTTCATTATAAAAAGAACCATATAAAAGGCCAAAAGATAGCACTGATAGAAACAGAAGAGGAGCTGAAGTTGTGCAACACATTTAAAAATACAATGCAATCTGTGTTGGACAGATGTGTTCTCAGGTGGGTTTTTTTGTAGAAATCTTTACAATGTTACGTTAAGCCAATGATGTACAACAGAACCAAAGACAGGTTTGTCAGGCTGAATCTGAGGCACCGTGTTGCTGCCCGTCTCAAAACCACCAACGTCTGGCTTGTAATATGCTAATTTGACCATACTGGGATGCCCAAAACTTTAAAGGTGCAGTGTAGCATTTAAACATCAATTAATGCCGCATTAATTTTGATTCTGCTGTTTAATTGCAATAACCAAGTTAGATACTCACAAATAATACTGTTTACAAAGCTAAAGGGAGGGCAGACAAGTCATTCTATAAAGACTTGTAACAGGAATCAGCAAGGTTTATGATTAAGGACGTCTACGTTTTGAGTAAATCAGGCCTTAACAACCACTGATGATGGTGAAATGCTAAAAATCTGCTACATTTTGCACCTTTAAAGACAAAATTCTGAGTTGTGGAGTTAACGGACCTGGGCCTATTCTACACCACCAGTGGGGACAGAATGACTGAAAACACAAAAGTGCTCAGAGTCAGCACAGTTTTTTAACTTCCTGTTTTACGGGTTGTTTTCACCTGGGCCATTTTGAATCCACGCATGATTTAACACTGTTGTGTCCCAGGAGTGATACAATAATAGCCATTACAAAATAACTGCACAGTGGGATGGTGAAACCATCAAAGCAACCTTGGCAGAGGTTAACGTGGTTTCAAAGGAAATATTCCTGGTTGACTGGTTCAAATCATACTGCTGCTTTTTAGTGTTTTCGGGCTTACTGTAAAATTAACAGGGAGGCTATCTAATTGTTCGTTGACAAATACGCTCTTTGATTAACCTAGCCTGTTTACTACTACATCGCTCTAATTACCCTAATGTAATAGCTTTGCATCAACTACAATACAAAGTGCCTATTAAAGGAACAGCACAACATGTTTGGAAATGCACTTATTCACTTCCTTTCCAAGAGTATGATGTGACGTTCAATTCCATACTAAGGAAATGAGCCTAGCTTAACACTGAGACTGGAAGCAGGGGGAAACAGCTAACCTGGTTATATCCAAAGTCCAAAAATTGCATAAGTGTGTTTCCCTAAAATGTCTAACTATTCCTCTAAGTGTATTTGTACTGTGCAATAAGTAAACACAGATATAAAGTAAATTGGTTGCAGAACTTATTTGCTAAAGTAGTGTATTCTGTTACAGCTGAAAATAGGAATTCTCCCACAACATTAGTAGATTTTACTGAGGAATAATTTATAAGACCTTTGATGGTTACTACGTAATAATTAAGCATAAATTAGAAAACATGATGTAACGTGTTAGCAGTGATTTTCTAGAGCTGACCTGTGCTGTAGTGAGAGCGTATTAATGTCTCCCTCCAGTGACCACAACAAATGATTATTTATTGGATGAAAAGAGACAAATCTCTTTCAAATGTTTGTTTCTAACACTGTTGCATGACTTCGACTGTATAACCGAGGACAATCAAATGAAAAAAGACCCCAAGAAAAAAGCAGCTCTCTTGTAGATTACAGGAATTTGAGAGAAAAAAAACAAACCTTTATTATCCTTATAAATACTGCTAGTTCATTTACTGTATGAGGCTGTTTTGGCAGTTTCCTAAGCAATCAAAGTGTATCTGTGATTTTCTGAATGCAAACAATTATTAGAGACACTCATCACTACTGGAGAGATTATCAATGTATTATCGGCTTGTAACCATCTGTTGTCAAAAAATAATCTGTTTAGCTCTCTATTGTAATCACAACAGCAGCGACGTTTCTGTCACTGCTGCTTTTGATAAACAAGTTGACAACTGTGATAATGTTACAGGAGCTAATGAGATATTTAATAAGATGTCAGCAGAATAAGAGGCCATGCTGAGGCAGTCTGTCTCCGAAATGTTTCAGAATATACCGACATATTGACATTGCATATAGTCAAATGAACTGTTGCATGAATTCAACATTTACCATAACCATCATGTGACATGTAGCATAGTGGGATGAAACCGATGTTTCCCATGATGTCACCAGTGCAATGTTTTTGACATTTTACAGCATATTATTGTATAAGTATATTGTACGGCTGCATATAATCAAAATAAGGACGATTGTGTGAAATTAACAATAACCATATAGTAACATCACTGTTTCACCATAAAACAAAACAACATCGAACATCATCGAGTTGGACTGAGCAACACTGTGGATCAACTATTGACTTGGAACGACTGAGGTCTCACAGAAACAGTTTGTGGCTTTCGTTTGTTGGCTGTTGCAGAAATTCATTGGCTCATTGGGACAATCCTAATTTGGCTTCATCACCTCAAATAATAATAATAATAAAAAAACAACTTTAAAAGGCATTTTTGTTAAACAACACGGAGTAAATTTTGGACTGTTATCCAAAATGTTCATTAGTAAACATTTTTCAGATGAGGAACTATGAGTCCATTTTAAAGGAATAGCTTGACATTTTGGGAAATCGTTTATTTGGTATCTTGCTGAGAGTGACTCTCATGTCTGTATTCTAACTATGAAGCTAGAGTCAGCAGCCGGTTAGCTTAGCTTTGCACAAAGACTGGAAACAGGGGGAAATGGCTAGCTTGTCCAAAGGTTACAAAATCTGCCTACTGTCAATTCAAAAGCTCACTAATGAAAGAAACTTTGTTTGTTTATATCCATGTTATACCTTGTTTTTAGAATCTGTAGAAGAAACGGTGCTATGAAGTCACTACACCCGGCAAGAAAAGGTCCAGCACCTAACCCCCAGTAAAACCAACTACGTTGCTTAAACACTTGGGGCGATAAAAAAAAATAGAATCTAATTTTTTTCAAGCTCTGGGACAATTTACGATTAAAATTGTGAACTTGATGATATAAACATCATTGTTTTATGACTTCATGTGCAAGATAGTTGGGCAAGATTAATAAAAAATCTCACCCAACAAGCATATTCAAAAAACACCCATACAGTAACAGAACATCAGTTCTCGATGTTAATTCTCACAATGTAAACTTTTTACACATGGCACAAAAACAAAACCAGGCTAGCGGTTTCCCACTGTTTTAGGTCTTTGTGCTAAGCTAAGCTAACGTCTCCTGGTTGCTTCATATTTATTTAGTGTACAGAAATGAGGGTGGTATCAATCTTCTCATCTTACTCTCTGTAAGAAGGCGAATAAGCATATTTCCTAAAATGTTGAACTTTTCCTGTAAAGTGACTCAATGTTCTTGAAGGTTGTTGCCTCCATTAGACTGTTAACTTTAGTGTTGTGCATTTAAAGCAGCTCTGTATTTTCAGGTGATGTAGAACATTCACACTTTAAATGACTTTCTGACAAGAAATACATTGACTGTTTTTTTTTTCTTTTTCAAAGTGGACACAAGTAGTTATTGGTCTGAAGCTATCATTTATTGCATGCGATGGTTTAATTTTTCAGGCATTTCAGACAAACCCATACTTGCTCAAATCATCAAGAAAAAAAACAGCAACTGATGCAAATTTGACACGTTAAATCACACATTTTTCTTAAAGCCAAACCCTGGTGTCGTCATAAACGCCAGTAAAAAGCTTGTGGAAACATTTGATTTTACGAAAAACAATCTCATATTTATACCAATATGGTATGGAAAATCATTTAGATTAATTCTTTGTTCTTAAATAAATAGAGCAATTCCCACTGGACACAAATAGAGGCACTTGAGTTTCTTTTTTTTTTTTGTCAAAGTGAAAATTACTTTTCACATCCGCATTGTCTTCCATACACATTCAGCGATGGTCAAATGATCCAAAACTTAAAAACTCATGCTTGATGTGCTGGATTTACAGAGACCATGGGAAAAAATCCAGACTTTTAAGTCTTTGTAGCCCGTGTGAAAACAGAGGAGAAACCACATGGATACATTGGGTCTCCTTATGTTTTTATGTGCCACAAAGTGTTAAAAATCAGATTATGGTTGGTGCTGTGTAAATGCAGCCATAGCCTATGCATGGACACAAACAGTCACACACACACACACACACACATAGATAACCCTATTTTCTTGTTTCACTTCCTCATTCATTCACACTAAATCATTCACAAGACACTAAAAAACAAAAACAAACACTGTTTTCAGGAGTCACAGTCTGTACATTATGGTACACAAACATCATTATTGTCCAGTCAGGTGATGATTTAAATAGACTTGACAATCAGCTGTATACTTATACACACTAACAACACAACACGACAAATGTTGGGAAACAGCTACAAGATATGATTTGATCTCATTAAGCGCTCTACAAAGTCGCTGCTGTTGCACAGATTTTTTGACATCAGGGCAGAAAAGCCGATGTGTGATTTTCTCCGTTTATTTGATCTGCACGTGGGTGGCTGCTTAATTAGAGCCAGGATCATACTGAATCTTGTAGTTTTTCCCCCCCTTAAGTGTTTGACACTTTAGTGGGTGGGTTAGTATGGGAAATAGAACTGAGTGGAATTTTACAAAAGCCCATAACCAGTAAGAGAAGAACCAGACAAATGCTTTTTCTGATGGAAGAAAGCCTTCATAGGACCAGTGAATGCTTGTTCTGCTGAGCTGTTAATTCCCCGGACTGCAACTTGACCAGGTCTTGTAATCCTCAGTCTGGCTAGAAACATCTTAATGTTAGGGCTATCTTGATTCGATTGTACTGAGAGGCTCTACATCTGAGATCTTACAGCTTCTATTTAAACAAACCACTGATCCAGGTCACATGTGAGCTGCTTGATGGCAACTGGACACACTGAGGCTGTCCTGATTCTTTTAGATGTATTTGAAGCTTTAAAAATGTTAGAGGCCACTATGTTAGGAGATAGAGCTGGATATCAAACCTCAATACACGTTTTTCCACCAAAATGTGTCTGTTGCAATGAGTATAAAAAATTGTCAAGTATGAAAAGCCGACATCAAATGTCTGGTCAAATCCTTTATCTTGTTTACTTATTCTTTGTTGAGATCATTCATAATTTGAATTAAAATTTAAGAGATTTTTTGTTTAGGCAAAATCCTTGCATGATGGCTTGTTTTAAGACAACATGACAATCTTTGTCTTCTTTTTCTAAATGGAAACATGTATTTATTTTACACTTAAACTCATCATCAGAAATCATATTGTCATAGTATAGAAAGCTTTCAAACAGTAATTAGAGGTAGGCGAGGGCATTTGAAAAAAACTTGAATAATCCGATTTCTTGTGGGCTAACCAGAAAGATAATCCAGAATTAAGAAGTAAATCCAGATATAAAGTTCTAACCCATAACATTTAAATTGTGATTGATTTAGCGCCACCTGTGGTTATTGGTGGTAACGCTAAGAATGTCACTCTCAGCTGATCGCCAGGGGCAGTAAAGAGCTTTGAGCAGCTACTCTGTCAGAAATACAACGTAAGATGATGAGCAACTCCCGTATCTGTTTACATCGCAAACATGTCTTCTTTATCCTCTTAAAAATGCCCGTGGCCGGCTGTTCTCGCTCTCCTGGATTACATCATTGCATATATACATGCGCCGTCTTTGGTCTCCCACATTTCATCCTGTATGTGCTTTGTTTCCTGTGAGTCCCTAGTGCATGTGTACGCCATTTGAATCCAGCACAGAAATGTGGACTCCGCAACAAACTATGCAAACTACTATATGAAAGGTAACAAGTATAAATACATTAAATGGCTATAGCAGAATAGATGCCAGCCATAAATAGTATCAAAAATTGAGTTTGATGTGATGAAATTCTTAAGGATTATAACTTTAAAATATGTAAAACGATATGACTTGTTAACCTCAATGGGTGACTTTTCAGCATTTATTCCTCAGAAGCCATATTGTATCCCTGTGACTAATTAATGTATGTTGTTAAATTACTGAGGGAATTCACAACACAGACAGGATCTGACTGAAACAGAAGGAGATAACCAACTTCAGCCTCCATGAATTCAGCTCTAGTGGTTGTAGCTGAGCCTCTTTCCTTTACCAGTGTGGTCCTTATCTAAGGGATTGGACTGGTACTCCACTTGGATCGATATCAGCCTGAGGCTTTAATTTTAGTCCCAATCACAGACACGTTTCTAGGCCACTGCTGGAGCAGATGAGCCTCCGTTGAGCTCCTTCCCTTCCGTCAGCCTCCTTAATCACATCAGCCTCTCAAGTATCTTTTTGAAAATGATCCTGTCTTAGTAAAAATACTTTTTACCCTTCCTCTCTGGCTCTTATTTCTATTCAGGGACACAGGGAGGTTTGTAATGTCTATTGTCCCTTTAGGAATTGAAGCTACGTGCACTGATATACAGTTGGAGTTGCTCCAAAAAGCAGCATCAGCTAAATTTTTAATATGCTAATTCGTAGTCTGTGATTCACAGTGGAAATTCCCAAACTTAGTTACTGCTCAGGCCTAAATGCAGTTGAATTTCAGCCCAATTAATCCACCCAGTCTATGCCGTTACATTACCGTGGGTGGTGTCGGGTCATTTGAAGGATCCCAGTGGGAACTGAAGCACCGTCCTGAGTCTCATCTCACTTGTTATCCCAGTTCTAGCTCCCAGGCCCATTTCTGTTTCTTTTTTTTTTTTTTTATGTTGGCTCCAGTCCAGTCCTTACAGCAGGTGAGCCTCTAAGCGGAGCCAGTGCAGTCCCTGCCTGATGTATCGGACCAGCTCAGTCATGCTGCTCTGCTGACTCAACGGCTCCATCACGGAGTCCAGCTCCTGGAAGAACTCTGCAGGAGGGCGAGGGAGACACACAGTTACTGACGGTCACTGTATCGGCTGCTGCTTGTGCTGAAATGAAACACATGGCTACAGTTTGTTCCGCGGGTGCTGTGTGCATCGACGGCAAACTCAGCTTAGTCATCCATACCTTGACACTATCAAAACTTGCTTTACAACACTTTCCACAAATTACTGTATGTCTGCTATTTTGTAGAGTAATCTAATTTTTATTATGAAAATTCAACCCTAGCTGTAAATCTTAAGCTTTATTTGGTTGGCTCAGACATGCTGTTAAAACAATATATTTTACAGTGTTCATTAGTAACAGTTCTGTCTATTATAATGGCTTATACACACTTTTGAAGCTGGTTTTAGCTTACAAACTGTCTTTCTTTTTCATACCCAGTGGTATGAATGAACAGCATTTCTATGGACCTAAATATTCACATCTGGCTACCCTGTGTGACTGGACAAAGAGTCAGTGTATAAAAGCTTTTAAATTTGCTTTTCTTTAACCCTGCTGTCAGGTGGGTGGTGCAAAACCTGTGGAGTATAGGTTTTAATATGGCAGAACTACTGAAACTTTGGCGAGCGTAGTGCAAAAATGATTAACTTTGACAGTCTATCAATTTAATTGACGCCCTTTTGATCCCAGTAAAGTGGCGTTGACCCGGAAATAAGAGTCATGTAAATTTATTTGCCAGTTATAGTCCTACCTTGGCTATCGGTGGCCAGTCTGTCAGCCGTCTCCCAGTGTTCATAGCTCCGCAGGATGTTGTTGGTGATGTTAACGTGACTGGCGGCCATGTGGTGAATCCGCTGAGGAATAGCCACGCTTCCTGATGAGCCAGGGGCACCTCCAGGTCCTCCTCCTGCTCCTCCACCTCCTCCTCCGCTGCTGGCTGGGGAGGGGCTGAGTGAGAGGGGAGACGGAGTCCCATTGACCCTGGAGAATACAGAGAGGAGGTGAGACCCGGTGACACCAAGAGAATTACAGTCTTCATTAGTTTTCTATTTTTAAAGACAAGGCCACGTCAGATTTGGAAGGAGGACAAACATACCTACACTGGCCTCTATGGGTTGAAATGTATAAAAATGAAAATTCTGCTTGACAGCCCAACACGGGAGAAGCATTTTGTTTTATGAACACATACAGAACTTTATGAGGGTAAGCGTAAGAGTAGAGTGATAGGAAGAAAATATGGGAAAGCGACAAGAAGCACCATATTTGTGACAACAACCAACTAGAATAATAGGAAATGTGGTATTAAAGCTGCATTTTTTGGATTTTTCTTTTTGGCCACTTGGGGTCAGTGGAACAAACTGTAAATACAACACTGGCATATTATCACCTTATAAAGATGTTATGGCAAATCAAGTAAATAGTTGCCTATTTACACATCCAGCAGACACAGAGCAACATAGGCATTCATTTGGACTCGTGTTTGTGGCTGTCCAATGAATGCAAGTTCAATATCAAGTCTCCTTTAATTATTGTTTTGTGTTCACCGGTTAGTCTCTCACTTTGTCTGTCTGCCGTTTGCTGCTGGGCAGGCAGTGTATAGCGAGTTTATCAGAGCTTTTTATACTGAAAACAGCTGCCTCCTGCAGATGGAAACAGCACTGATGAGAGCCGTGAGAGTGAACCAAAACAGTACATTTGTGGGGCTATAAAACCAAAACAATGAGCTGAAAGATCTTAAAACAGTCTGTAGAGCTGAAGGGAACTGCAGAGTCGGTGTTAATTCCCCGTGGGTTCATCACTCCGTAGGAGTGACAAATTTCACAGTAAACGATCCAATATTGATTAGTGCAGCTTTAACTTGGTGGCGTTCTAGCAATAAAAAAAAAAAAAAAACGTCCATGAGACAGAAGCTACTAATTGCTTGTAAAACCAGTGTATCACGTCTAAATTAACAATGACACAATATGCTAATCTTCATAATGCTACACATTAATTATGGTGGAAATGAGTAAGGCAAAATAACAGTCTTTTGTTTTGGCTTTGACTTTGCAGGGAACTGTATCAAATACAAAGTAGTGATGATATCAGGCCTTGAGGCTATAAAAGGTGTTAAATGTGAGCGGGTGAGCAGCCCGTCTGGTATTCACTGTATAGTTACATCAGTCATGCTAGTACAAACTGCTCCCCCTGCCTTGCGCAGCTTGGTGCGTGGCTGTGGCAGTGATGTAATGTCTGTGATGTGGCCTTGACCCTCGCTGACCCAACAACTTGTGCCTGATTCAGTACTGCGTGCACACACACACACACACACACACACACACCCACACACAAATGCACACACACACTGAGCCGCAGTCCTGCTGTTGTGCAGTGTCAGAGCTGTCCAAACTCATTAGCTTCACATCCTCAGCTCCTCCACCCCTCTCCTCCTCCATCTATCATCACTCCTTCTCACCCGGCACTCGGCAGCCCCTCCAGTCTTCTCCTCCTCACATCTACAACAAATCAATCCCTTTATTTGCGTCCTGAGGGGTTTGTTTGAGGAAGTGGCTGTCAGGGACGGCGTGGTATTTTGCAGCAGAGCTCTGGTGAATTATAAATTCTCAATTATCTATGTGAATGAAGGTGGGGTGGGGTGGGGGGGGGGGTGATGCTGTGTATACTCACTTCCCATTGGTCCTCCAGGGAGAGGGCGCTTGGTGAGAACTCTTTGCTGAATTCTGGGTCACAACAAAAAGACAAATGCATTAAAATGTCTCGTTATGGCTTATAGTGTCTACTTTAGAGGAAAGAAAGACAAGAATATGAAGAAAGAGAAATTCTAGTATGCACCAGAAGTCATATTTTACTGATTTTGTCTGTCAAATTTGAATTTACTGCCAAAAGATGCTTAGCTTAACATAAAGACTAGGAGCAACAGGAAACAACTAGCCTGGCTCTGTCTGAGAGTAACAAATTGAACCTAATGGCACCTCTAAAGCTCAATAATTAACTAGTTTGTTCAACCCGTACAAAAATTGTGGTTTTATAGGGGGAAGATTTACCTTTTAACAGAGCCATGGAAGCTGTTTCCTCCTGTCTCCAGTGTACTAGGCTATGCTTACTGAGGCTTCATATTTAACGGACAGATAAGACAGTGGTATCACTCTTCTCGTCTGACTCTCAGCAATAAAGCGGGTACAAGTATTTCATGTCAAACTCTTTCTCCATTTATTTATTGCTTTAACAGGCTCAGTGCACAATGATAAACACTGTTGTAGCTGCACCAGAGTTCGCCAAGAGGATATTTGCAATTAGCTGTTCACTAAGCAATAAAAGGCATAAAAAGCCAACACACTCAATTTACTAGTGATTACCTTAAAAAATATTTTTTTAATAATACAGTAGGTTAAAATACAGTGTAAAATAGAGTGATTTATGTCTATTGCTGTTCTTTTCCATGAATACATATTGTATATTTTGGATTCAAACCCTTCATTTAATCAATGATATGACAAATGATTGTAGACAAAAGCGTCACCTTAATGGTTCAATGTAACATTACACGAGCTGAACCCCACTGAGCCACCAATTTGCCCCATACAGTAGGTGTCATTTCTGAACATTAAATCGAATGTAATGTTAGTCAGTAACAAGCACTTAAAATTCACATTAATGTGTCATGTGGATAAGTATATTAGAGAACTGATTAGACTGTTTTTGTGCCACCTCTCTTTTAAAAGGAACCGCTCCGACTGATGTGGGTTCTTTTTTTTTTCTTTCTGTCAACACATACTG
Source organism: Lateolabrax maculatus (assembly GCA_031216445.1). Taxonomy (NCBI): domain Eukaryota; kingdom Metazoa; phylum Chordata; class Actinopteri; order Acropomatiformes; family Lateolabracidae; genus Lateolabrax; species Lateolabrax maculatus. The sequence goes on from CM062206.1 coordinate 21,276,905, forward strand.
TATGTACACAGCCTGCGCACATGTACACAGCTAAACCCCCAGTCAGTCCCTACCCAGAAATCCAATCCCATTGCTGCAAATGCTGCACTGTGATAATGACATCCTCAGTAATTAATTAAACTAAACATAATTAATCAAAACAAGCACATTAAACCCTAACAATCCACTGTGATGATTGATGGAGCTAATTAATACATTAATATCAAAGAGAAAGAATGGTTTTTAATAACGTCATGCAAAATTAATGCACAGGCACCATGAAAATGAATATGAAATGTATTTGAGGGATTGTAATTGGCTTTTCGTGTTTTTCAACCACAGAGGGAGAAAATGAGAGCAAGGGGAAAGAAATAAAGCCCATGTTCAAGTGTGTGTGTGTGTGTGTGTGTGTGTGTTACCTTGAAGTACTCCATGAGCGACCGCGAGTACTTGACAGCGTGGTCTTTCTTCAGATGGAACATCCTCAGATACAGCAGAGACAGACAGCGGTTACTATGGAAACAAAACCATTAAAAGGCAGATGAAACCTCCATACAAATTCCCTTTAAAGCTCCATCCTCAAATATTATTTTCATGTCATCCACACAAGATGCACCCGGACTTCAAAACACGCCCCACAAGTCCTTATGGATTAGGAAGAACTTCAGTGAAGAAAAGAATGTGGGAAATGTATAACACTGTTATATGATAACACAAAAATCCACATCTTTGCTTGTGGATTGTAAATTCATTAATTCACAGAGTGCACAGTGGTATAGAACTGTGAGTAATAAAATACAAAGAAAGGTTTTAGGTTTTATAAACCTCAAGGGAGCTCTACATTCTAATCCAATGTGTACATTTTTAATTGTAGAATGATTCTGCAATGTATGGTGGGTATTTTATAGGCTCATGCAAGAACCAGTCGTACGAACAGATTTGTCCATAAGTGGCGTGAACGAGATGATTTGAGAGAATTTGTCGCGTTCACAAATTTTCTGTCACATAGAATTTTCTCTTTGGTAAGAATACAATTCATGAGTAGTGCAGGACTGTCACCCTTGCAGTGAGTCTGTTGGACTTAATTATAGTGCCTTTATCCGAATGAATTTGGAGGTTCTCACTTTGACAGATGCCTCACATTCTTTATACAGGTCACTGTCACTGCCGCTGCCGGCCTGTCACTCTGCAGTGTACCATCACTTATTACAAGCCGATAATATTCTCTTGTCCATCTCTGTGACTGTCGGATCCCTTTGACCTCCCATTTAAGTCAAGGACCGCTTTGAATTAGCGAGACCTTTTTTTAGCATCCAACTTCATGTCAAACCATTCAACCAACAAAATTCCCTAGCACTGGGGGACATTGCAACCACACAGACAACATCCTAAACCCTCCAGGCCACCAGAACAGTCCACCACAAATATTAGTTAACCGCTGAATAACTAAATATAAAACATCTAAATAGTAAGAAACAATTTTTGGCGTCTGGTATTTCTGGCTACTGTCCCTACACACACACACACACACACACACACACACACACACACACACACACACACACAAACAAAAAGAGAATCATACCACAGCACAGCTAACTTCTTCTCAGCGACGGTGGCTGAATGGCTGGTGAAGTTCTTCAACCTCATGGCGTACCTGCAGAAGAAGAGATGCTCATTACTCGTCCGCTGACATTTCCAGTGATTTATGGCCATGAAATGAAAACACACTTCATTTTTCTCATGATAGTGAATACATGTATATTCAAGGTTCATTTTAATTAGAAAATCAAGGTTAAAATTATTCAAGAAGCAGCACTTCCTGAGCCGCAGATCCTTCAGCTCGCTGACAGCCAGCACCCACCCTGCTGAAGTGCCCTTAGGCAAGACGAGCTACAGGTCAGCTTTATCAGACTCTGCGGAAGGATAAATGTCTCCTTTGTTATTGATTAGGTATTTCAAAATATGCTGTAGGGGTCAGCTGCCCTCACTGACCCGGTCTGATTGCTTAGAGAGGCGGTTAATCAGTCAAAATGAAATTCAGCAGTGACAGGTGAATCAAGGCAGAGGAGGCACACCTTTGGAATTTATTGATCTCTGTAAATTCTTGTCCTTTCCTTCTGCTCCCTCCTCAGGGAGGTCAAAGGCCAGAGTCGCAGAACAGCAGCCCCGCAGCGAGTACAGATTCGCTGTCTTGCTCAAGGACACTTCAGCAGGATGGATGAGTGCAGACAAGCAGAGCTTGAACCCGAGTCCTTCAGTTAAAAGCCTCTCTCCCGCTACAATAACCTGCTGTCAGCCTCCCTGCTTTCAGAGGTGGCAGTCATTTGTTATTCTAAAGTTTGCTTTCTTAAAGTGGCGCTCCGTGTCTTCACACACTGGCTGCTCTGAAAGGCTGAAAAACAGCAGCGATCCTGTAATGTAACACTAGTTAAACTGCGCTCATTAGCAACCCTGCAGGTCTGTGATGCTTTAGACATAAAATACAATGTTGAGTTCAGACATTTCTGAATACAGCACTGGCTCCATGCTAATTAGGGTTTAGTTTCTATTCAAAAACTAATAGGCTAAATCTACAGCAGGCCAGTAAGGTTGGGCTGATAAGAGGTGTGATTCTTTTTTACAGAGAAATCCAGGGTACTGTTTCCTGAAAAGTTTGGTATTAATTATAGGGAAATAGAGATAATGTTCTGAGACAGTGCACATGGTAAGTAGCATCTCACTTGTTTGGGTTTTTAGGAAAGAATCAGGGAATTACAGTTTATATTAGCTACACAGTTGGGTAGAGTGTACAAGCAGTTGTTGATTTTTGGAGAATCTTGCTAAAATTTTAATGACTGTAAAAATGACAGAAATCAATTTAAACTAACTTAAATATTTATTCAACTTTATTCTACAGGAAATGGTGGCACTGCTGCACTCATATCAGACATTACAAAAATCAGCAGTTCATAATAAAAATGTTGGGGTTTTTTTCCCCCTTGTTTGCTGGGTGTATTTGTACTTGCTGGGTGTATTTGTACTTCCACTTACTCTGGTGCCTACCCGTGTAAGTGGAAGGACGGTACTTTTGTTTTTTTTTATTCATCATGTTTTATCAAAATGTGTAGCATATTAGTCTTCATTATTTCCTTTAATGAAGTAATGGTTGCGGATACATTCACAAAAGGTCAGAGCTTTTCTATTAAGCACACACATAATTGGTGTTAAAAGGTATTTCAAGTGTCCCTGAATCAAAATAACCGAAAAGGATACAAGTGAGTTTCCACCAGTTTGTCCTCCATCACTAATCCACATGAGGTCAAATTATCATTAATCACTGCAGCTCAGAACACCATGTATTTTACTCTTATATTTCAGTAAGAAACAGTGACGTGGTTTTAGTTCTTTATAATAATATAGACCTCTCCCTTTCTCATATCTGAATACAGTTTAGTTTAGCTGCTTTTAAAAAATATGTAAAACTTTGCTTTCTGTTTCCCTGTTGTGTAAAACATTCTAAAATGGCTCTACAGTATTGATGGCCTTCCAATATATTGGAATTAATTTAAAGTGTACCAATTAAACACTGACTTAATTTCCCCTATAATTAGGACCAAATGGCACAGTGCTCAATTATCAGATTCATTCTACAAAATCTTTAGGAAACTAGAGACCTGTGTTTACCACGTTGTGTTCTTCACTTCACTTGATAATATCACTTCTCCGTCTATCCATCCATACACTACCTGATTAGCTCTACAGTCTCAGAGTACATGGTGTATGGTGATTTGGCCTCTAGCGGGTCTCGCTCCATAGCATTTCCACACTCTATGAAGGAGAGGGCGCCGTCTGCGTAGTTCACCGCTTTACCAAATTTGTCCATCTGCACACACAGAGGAGGATAGAGAGACAGACAAGTGAGTGACAGAGAAAAAGAAGAAATGTGACAATGAGAGAAATGAACAGAAATGCAACAGAGGATAGACAGAGAGAGAGAGAGAGAGAGAGAGACAGAGAGAGAGAGAAGATGTGAATAAGACAGAGACAGAATAAGCAATGTCTTAACAGCGTTGTGGCAGACGCACAGGCTTCTCTTTGAATAATCTCCTGCTAAGATGCAAATCCCCAGATAAATCTGAGGAAACAACGCGTAAACATAAGATAAATAACAAGTTAAATAAATCTAATTTCATTGTTCTGGGGGAGGGGGGGGGGGGGGGATCAGATCATTCTTTTGATATTGTATAATCTTGCAGACATCATCAGTCCTTGAATGCAATGTTCCCTTGGAGACAAATGGTGCAATAAATAACACAAATTATACAGTTCAGTCTTTGATATGAAATAGATTTTCATTCTTTGGAGACACACACATGAACAATGACACACACATCTGAACACACAGTACACACATAATTACAGTCTGGACTGTACAGTAGATGTTAACACTGTGTGTTTTCAAATAATTTTCTTGCTATCTGTGTTTATCTATGTGTATGTGTGTGTGTGTGTGTGTGTGTGTGTGTGTGTGTGTGTGTGTGTGTGTAGTATGACCTGGGTGTCTTTCAGTGATTGCAGTGATTGCATGAGTAATGGAGGAGAACATCTTACCAAAGCATCGGCCTTGTGCTTCAGTCTCTTGGCCTCCTGCATGTAGTAGTCTGCACTGTGGACTCTGAAAGAGCATAAATAACTATAAATGTTTGCACTGACATGTTAAATTAACAAAAACTTAAAAAAAACTGCACGTTAGAGTGATTTACATAATCACTGGCTACGAGTCGCTTGCAGTGAGTTATATACTGTAGCCTGCTTAGGTATACACACCTCAGGCTTACTGTAACCTTAGTATAACAACAAAACATGCTGTTTCATGAATAATGCAGGAACCCTTTGGGACAAATAAGTCACAAGATGCATCATCTTTTCCAGGTTTCAACACAACTGGACCAGTGCTAAAGTAGTTACAGATATTTCACCCACCTACAACACACTAATAGGCGAAATGCTTTAAAACACCATTATACAGTGTGAAGAAGTACCATCCCGCCATTCTGATGAGTCGTTTCAAAACAAGACAGGTTGCGTTAAGACAGACAAGGGACTGCATAAGAGGTCCTCATGGGTCCAAACAATATTCAGTGTAGTCGGATTGGAGCTTGTGGTGTTGTTACAAGTCTCAGGTGCCCGAGTGGATCTTAGTGGACCTGCTATCTCTGATCACAGACAGTAGTGTCATAATATATTAATATAGACATAATCATATAAGGAGAAATAAATGTTTTTTGGTTTGAAAAGGAGTGTTATATAATATTACATTACATTATTCTGGCAGATTCTTCTGTGCAAAGCTGCTTATAAGAAAACCCTAATAGAATCTGCAGAATTTCTTTAAAGTTTTCAGTGGTGAACCAGAGTGAAATGTGGGGGCTTCATTCCACCAATGTGGGGCCAGAACAGAGAAGAGCTTTGACCAAGATGAGTGACCATGTGGTTTGGATTGGGTTTGACTGTCCTCAGGTCCCTTTCGGATTGGGTCTTATGTTTTTTTAAAATTCAATTCATACCTGGCTTGTTTATTAATTTATTTAAAATTGTTTTAATTAATTGATGTGTATTTGATTCGGGTAGATATTCCACAGGTCCATTTAAAAAAAGAAACACCTCTATAACACCAATATATTACTCTAAATATAAATTTGTGGTAGAGATAATTGGTAACCACTAGATCGTGCTAAAGGCACTGATAGTACCAGAGTGTTTAAATTGAAAGTCAAACGAAATTAAAACAAATTCCCTTTTTAGTCATACTCAGCCTGGTAGGCCTTAAAACCCGCTCTGTCTTACATGAATGTATTTACTTGTCACGGCCAAGAGAGAAGACTAATATGAATCTTTTGTTGAAGAAATAAGATACATCACATTTGGTGTGTATACGCTGTATTTCTACATACGTTTCGCTAAATGACAGTCTTGGCCTGCGAGGTTCGGCAGGATCCATCACTGGTTCCGACCACACCTCCGAGTCTGACTGTCCGTTGGCATGGTAACCGTCTCCACTGGGTTTCTCGCTGTGGGTATCCATTTCCTGTCGTAGAGAAGACATTAAATCCATGGTTGTATTAGTATTAATTATAATAAAAAATGCGTGGCTTTCATCAACCAGCTACTTAAATTTCATTGTTGGCTTCTTATTCACTGTGATGGATTCTCTTTGCCAGCTGAATTAGCAGTCTTGCTGTCACTGTTATGAGTAGGAGTTGAAAGAATGGGAGAGAATAAGCCTGAGAGATGTGGATAAACTGACTCAACTGTCTCAATCACAAACTAGCTGTCCCTTAAGTTTTGCACCTGAAGTCATTTATAGATGCTACAGTACATTTGTTTATAAACTTTGTAAATCCATATGACAAAGCTAACATGTACATTCTTGCAGTTTAATTTCCTAAGAAGGGAGCAAAAACTTCTATAACTTCAAAGGGAAATCATGAAAAATGTCTTTAAATGTATTAATGTAATTTAGAAAATACTAGTAATTTAGCTGCTCTTAATTGAATGTACTGCTTAATGTATCTGCATTACCTGCTGCCTAACCCCTCTTAGATACTTCAGGGACTTTGGATCCTGAATCTCAGACAAACTGCAGGTAAGGAAATTGGCCTCACATTGGTGGAGATGTGTGTCACGCTGCAGATTCGCACATTTTAAGAATGGCATGTCATTACCTCAGGGGTTATTTTTGGAACAGTGTCAGGTGAGCAACTCAATTTTGCACTAAGAAGATAATTCCACTAGCGTACTGTATCTCAATCATAGTGTGTACCAAAGTGTGGACAGTGAAGCAGAGCCAGTAATCTACCTGGGAGACATGCATTATTAAAGGGGTCCAAGTTATCATCATTTAGAGTGTACGTTAACCAGCAGGCCTATCCCTTGAAAACTTGCTGCATTATTTCAACAAGAACACATTTGCTTGTGTAAATGGTGACACATAATAGTATTCTCAAGCACTTACGCTGCCATTTCTCGCATGCGATGACGCCTTGCCTTCACCTCTCCTGTGTCTGTGTGAGGAAGTGGAAGTGGAAGTGGAAGTGGAAGAGGTGGAGCATGGTGGCATCCCAGCGGCAACGCCCTCCTGGCTGAGAGAGGAACTGCTGTCGCAGGTTCGTTTACGAGGGGGATCGTCAGAGAGGGGCGACAGGAGGGGCGGAAGCAGCTTCTCGTCACGCCGTCGGGACTGCTTCCTGTTTAGGGAGCTGCTGAACACACACACACAATAATAATATTCAGTAACAAAGCCAACAGTCTATGTGAACTGCTGTTGGACCTAGATTTACTGCTTGGGACTTACTAAGATCCTCCTACTGTACTAGACTGAATTTTTACTATTGATACTACTTTATGTTCCTTTTTCCCACCTACGGCTGCTTTTGCACCTGCAAACATCCCTCTTTGAATTTCCAAACTCAAAATGATTAAGCACATTCCAATGACACAAACATGTATAACATGTAAGCATGTAAAACCCTACCTGTACAAGCTGCACTAACAATGTCTATCTTTTTTGCAACTTCATTTGCAGTTGCTGAATGATATTTTCCTTTCCTAAAATTGTTTTAATTCTGCCTTCCCTGCACCGACAATTATTCCCTCAGCTGCCTTATTGTAGCTCTTGTGACTCATATTGTTTGCAACACAACAGATAATATTTTTATGTTTTTCCTCTGCCTGGAAACTCTGGGGGTTTGATGCAGCGAGAAAAGTTGCTGAGCTCGCAGAACAACACCCCGGGCCCCGACATTAATGATAATATACAAAACCAGGGAGACAAAGACTAATTAGTTGCTGCGGCGCGTGTGTGAATATGTGAGTACGTGTTTGTGCTTGACTATGCTAATTTGCGTTCATTTGTGTGTGTCTATCCTAAGTGTGTGTGCAGGAAAGCATGTGAGGGCTCTCATACTTCTTTTAAAGGAATAATGAGTTAAAAAATGTACAGCCCCATAACACAGAATGACCACAGTATATCTGCCAAATATTCTTCTGTAATACATTTGCAATGACTCAACAGTTATTTGGACAGGTGGGAAGATATCTGACATTTAAAATCCAAGAGAAATTAATTGCATTTTTTTTGTCTGCTACAGCATTCATATCTGCACTGTAATTTGTCATTATTTCTGACTGAAAAAAGAGATGACCTTTGTAATCACAGTCATACTTTAAGACTATTTGTGGCCCTAATTGAAATCTCAAGAGCTCAAATGCTCAACAAAAGAGGGCAAAGGTAACAAAAGTTTAAAAAAAAAGGTATAACAAAACTTTCTCAATCGTTAATATGTGTCTTTTCCAATTATCTGTTGTCAAAATATGACCTCACTGATTAAAACGGGGTGATACTATGTGTCAGATGTCACAGGTTAGAAACTGCTGAATGAGTCTGAGCGGGATGATCACATCATCCACTTTACAGCTTCCATAAAAAGCCTCTTGGATGATAAAGAGACATTCTGAGACGTCTGCCGCACAGTGTCATGGGTTCACATCCAGGTCACCCCCTCTTTCCCTCCCACCTTTCCGCGCTGTATACTCTTTGATGACGCTGAGATGCTATAAAAATATTTCCTCTGTAGCTGTCACGTTGAGGCTTATTTATAGCGACAGCCAGCTTAGTCTGCCTTTAATAATTCACATGGAAAGCTGAAATTCACAATTTGTCATTCCTGTGTGACAGTGTGAATTGAACTCGCCTCTCCAATGACTTCATTCCCATATTAAAAATGTTAAGCCTTCCTAAAAATACTCTACTAGTGTCTGTCCCAGCCATGAGAATGTGGCATTCAGTGAGTGAATGAGGGGAAGACTGGGGAAAGGCAAAGTTGAGCCCTTTCCAGTTTACAGGAACTACTTAGTTCTCATATTTTGTCATATCATGCAGTCATTCTTACTGGAGGGGAGGGTACTTTAAATCCCTGATTCACAACAAGCATGAATACCTGTCCTCCCTATTTCCTAACATGGTTTGGAAACACTCCCACTGAAGCGGTGCAGGACAGTAAATTATTTTTCCATCACATGGTTCAAATCCCATTCTACACATCCTCCTGTTTGTGAAAGACAGCAAAGAGAGCACAGTGCCAGAACACTATAATTGCAGAGGATGAACATACTAATGCCATCGATGAAATTACTGCTCTTATATCATCAGGCTGTGATCTTCAGAAGACTCCAGGCATGTGTTGAAAGAAATGTTGTTCTGGTGGGAGAGAGTTCAAGGTTCCCTGTGGATTGTTTGGCCACTAGTAGTGCTGTGGAGCAATGCTTTTATGAATGGGTCCCCGTTCGAAGACGTTCATGCAGGCAGGTGAAGCAACACAAAAAAGTCCTGCCGGTGGTTTGTTGTCATTCGGCATGACACTTCCACCGACTGTCGACAAGTGGAGAAACGTGCCAAGAAATGTAGCCGACAAAGGCAATGAAGAAGAAGGGCGCTAGCAAGCAAACATGGGTGTCAACAATGTAGGTTTCAAATTAATCCAAAACGTGGCTTTGCAAATGTTTTATAAGGAAGGTAATGGATTCTTCAGACTTGTTTGGCCTCAAGGAAACACACAATGTTTTTTTGTATTGTATTGTAATGCAAACATGTTGATTGGTTTAATTTTTGGTGAGTAATGCACCAGAAAAAAAGGTCTCTTTTTATTCCAACTACTATACATGAGACTGATCACAAAGAACGCACGCATCAGCCACTAAGAGTTGAACTTCACTGATTCTGATCTACATCCATCACTGTATCTATTGTCTACCTCTCCTCCTGTTTAGTCCTTTGGGGAGCTGATCTGTGGGTGTGAAAAGGTATGTTAAAACTCACTCTGTGGAGCTGTTCTTGTGGTTGTGTATTGGAGAGATGCAGGGTGGGAGGAGCTGACAGTCTTTGTCCAATCGCAGCTTCTTATTGCCGTTGACCGATGAATCACTGTGGTCCGACTGGAATAAAGACGACAGGAAAACACACTATATCTAAGTACGGTATATATATCTGAGGGAGAAAGGACACAGATGTGGAGGTTGACCGTAAAATATATGAGCAAAAGAGAATTGTCAGGGAGAAAATCCTGTGCCACACCTTGTGTTTCCTCTTGCTCTTGCTGGTGTGTTTCTCTGTTGGGACCACTATGTTTCCAGCCGCCTGCCTCCTGTGTTTGCCTCCACTGTCTCCTTTCTCCGTCCTCCCGGCCAGCCTGGGAGTGCTCTGCTCTTGCACGGGGGGGTTGTCCAGGACCCCCAGACCTTGGCACACCTTCTCTCTGTCCCTCCCCGTCGTCCTTTCCCTCTCCACAAGCCCGAATCTGTCCCTGTCCTCTCTGTCCATCTGCCTCTCTCTCTCCGCTAATCTGTCTCGGTCACCTTGCCTCTCTCTGTCCTGCGCTAATCGCTCATTTTCCTCCTCCTGTTTCTCCCCTTTAGGTAACTTCTGCCTCTCTCTCAGCCCTGGCCACTCTCTCTCCTCCTGCTTCTGTCTTTCTCTCTCCGCCACCCCTGTCCTCTCCCTCTCCCCCTGTCTCTCCCTGTCCCTCCCTTCGCTCCTGTCCCTTTCTGCGATTCCCACTCTGGGTCGTTCCCCCAAACCCTGTCCAGGCACCCTGCTGAGCAAACTCAGGTCAATTTTCACCCATAAACTCTGGATCTCTTGGTATTCCCTCAAGGGGGAGAGAGGCCCCTCGTGTACCATGTTGGAAGGTGGTGACATGGACTCCAGGTCTTTGCACTGTCCTCCTAACCCTCCAGGATCAGGAACAGAAGTGCCAAATGAACCACTTATGTTGCTAATGCTTAGGGTGTTACAGCTACTACTGCTGCCATTACTGCCCCCGCTGATGCTACTATTACTACTGCTGCTACCATTAGTGGTCACATTGCTACCGTCTTTGACTCGAAGCCCCTTCCCTCCAAACGTTCCCATGGTGCCAACCGAGGCGAGGCAGGGGAGAAGGGGCGTGTGTATGTGTGTGTTGGATAGAGTCTGTGTGTTAATCGCCGAGCGCGTCGTCTGAGGTGGCTGAGCGGGGATTTTGATGGTTTCCTCTGAATCCGACTGGCATTCAGAGGAGGAGGAGGAGGAATCTGTTTCGATGAATTCTCGGGACTTGGGTGTGATTTTGGTGCTTGGGCCTCTGTGTTTCCTCTTATCCTGTTTTGGGGACAAAAACAACAAAAGACAGAAGGGAGAGAGCTTTGAGTTGGTTGAATAAAACTACTAATAATTATGCATACGCACTAACCTATGAGAATCACTGTGAATTCTCATCAGGAAAGTACACACAAAACACATGTAACTTGTAATGTTTCTACAGCTTCCACTGTGGCTTTTTGTCTTTTGCTATCTCAATGAAAAAATCTGGCTTATATACCATCTGCTGATGCATTTTTAACCCCCTGCCAAAAAAACACCTTCAGTTTCAGAAAATATAATCAGTAAAGCTAAATATATATATCACTGCATGTGATAATATCATGCAAATTAGGCAGCACAAACTTGTTCTACTAATCTGTGAAGTGAAATGAAACATGTTTGACTGTCTAATTTTGTATGTCAGTGATCTTCAGTGCACACCAGTCACAAGACTGAGCACAGGCAGCCTGGTGTTCGTCACATGCAAATGAAAAGATGCGCGTCACCGTTCTTATTTTGAGTTCTTCTCAGATGTAATGACAGAGTGTCAAAAAAGAAAGTGTATCTTTATCACAGATTGGTCAGGGTCCACTGAAAGTGTCTCCTCACTGATGGCACCAATGATATTTAGCCTTGATTGCTGCATTAAGAGTACAAACGTTGGAATCCCCGCACTGGTGCTGTACTACTTGGAGTGACCTTTCAGCCCTGCAAATGCTTTCAGTACAGTAACATGCTGTCACATAACTGTCACAGCTCCATTGTAGAAGTAAAGTTGATGACTTCCATAGAAATCACAATACTTTTTCCCCTTATTCTCTACCATTTGCTTTAGACATTACATGCTTTGAAGGATAAATCTGGCATATACCTATATTTTTCATTGTGTAAACAAATCCCATGAAAATACCAAAACCAAGAGCGTGTTAGTCCATCTTTCAAAGCTTCCCTACCCTTTCTGTGGCACTCAGTCCCAAGATGATCGGTTCCTGCTGCAAACGGAAATCTTTACAAATCTTTAAAACACAAATATATATTTCATAAAACATCTGGGCACTGTAGTTTTTAGCAAACATTGCTCAAACAGGAGGACATGTGCATTTGCTGGGGACTATTTTCAGCTGTGGATTAATACATAATTGGTGCGCTGGTGATTCTATCCTATTCTCCCTAACCAATCACTGGAGACCAACATAACCGCCTGAATCTAATGTCATTTTAAATCGACACTGATGCTTAGCCATGACAACCTGCTGGTTTTGGAGCGGAGCAAAGTAAAAAGACTATGATGTCGGGTGATTTAGAACAGCCTCGATAGCCGCGTCTGTCTTGTCTATAACGGTCACCATTGTTGTTATTAGTCCTCCTTGGTCCTGGTGCACAGCTGGACAATGTTTGACAACAGCTTGACAACAACGTTAGTCCCGCCCGTGGTGCTAATTGGCTAGTCGTTAACCCCCATGTGGTGCTCATTGGAGCGGCCATTTTTCAGCCGAGAAACCGCTGTTTCATGTCACGATGCCAGACCAGAAGCAGTCACCTGGGTGGGGTGGGTGGATTCAAAGGTCTGGACCCAGGCAACTACATTGCCCATGTTCCCTGTAATGAAGGAAACTGACTCCCAGGGCAACAGTGTGTTTTTATAGACAACAGTGAAGCTCTATGACACAGAGGAATTATATATATCAGGCTTTGGCTACAAAGCTACAAAAATACTTGTTAGCAAGATCAATTCATTGTTGGTTTTGGAGTTTTCTAGGATTTGTTGACAATAAGAAAAATATAAACTATCATCCAGCCTTAGCCTTTAGTGAAGAAACCGTCTTATAGCTGTTTGTGCATCACTGATCAAGCAGAACCAGCCTGCGTCTGCTTAGTTTATTTTCTTGGTAGCTCTGCAGTTACACCTGCACCTCTGAACGTGTCCCTCATATGCTGAATGTTTGATTCTAGATGTGAAATGATCAATGATTGTTGTTTGAAACAAAAGGAAGAGAGCAGCAGCGCTGTGCGTGCAACATCAACACCAGAAAGCAACTACAGAGGTAGATGCAGAGAAGGAAATACCACTAATGTTCCCAGTCTTGAGCAAAACCAACTCACTTGGCAGACACAAGGCGACAGTTTCCTCAAACTTTTGCATTCATTCCAATGCATGTTGCCATCTGCTCAATCCATTTTCAATAAACGCCATGTTTTTGTTTTGTTGAAAAAGAAGACCCCTGTAGAATGCTTATTATTTACACTGCTAGCAAAAACTTCCCCTTTCTTTAGCAGAAGTTTTCAGCAGTGTTTTCTGCAAAGACTGTTGACGCTAACATTAGCTGTTCTGCACAGCTAAGGCTGACAGCAGATCAGGTGTAAATGATGTAGAATCAAACATGATATAATGGATGTCTATTTTCCCCTTGAAGCCGATTATTATTGGAAGAAGGAAAAAAAAACATAACAAGTTGATAAGTTTGCATTTTAAGGTTACTTATATGTACTGTAAGAATGAAGCAAAGTTTGGAGCTCTGAATGGCTGAATGCTGTTAATAAAGGTGGCAGATGTCAGGGTTGCACATGCCGCTCTCAGGTCTCAGGTGGTTTCATAAGTCTTGGGCTGTTACAGATGAGATGAGGTTTGCTAGTTGTTGATGTCAAAATGCAGTTTTTCAAGCATATTTTCTTCAGAATGATGGCATAAAAACAGAGGGGGAATTTGTTTTTCAAAGCAAACAAATAGAATGATGTGAGGCATAAAGACCAACAAAGATAAAAAAAAAAATGTCTAGTGTGCGTCCTGTGAACTGATGTTTTCTTGATGAGCGTGTACATTCATTTCTTTAATATGTCAACCTGACTTTGTTACATACGGTCAACATTTACAAGATTTTCTATGACTACAGTATGGATTAATTTACAGACTCTGTTCTTGAACCTGTGATATTTCAATATTGCACATCTAACATTGTATAGACACCTTTTTCAACAATATCCTGTTGATTCTTTGTTGATGACAATGATGTCTTGACCTATTGATGTTTTGATATGAATTGAATATGAATTTGGTATCTAGAGAAGCTCCACTTTCTCTTTTTAATAAAATTAAAGATGAGGGATATTTTCATATTATGCAGCCATTTTACTGCTAAAGTTATAAAATCTTCATTCCTGTCCCCTTCTATCTATTTCTCAGTTTACTGGAAGTGTTTTTTTTTTATTCTTTCTTTCTTTCTTTTTCTTTCTCCTTGAAACTCCCTAATCTCCATAAAACCACAGAGTGTTAACTCATTATAGGTTAAGACGATGGTCGATGATTCAGTTCTATCTCTTTGACTCCCTCTCTTACTTTCCATATTTCGATAAAACCAGTTAGTGTTGAGCCATTATAGCCATGTAATAATACAGTTTTTATCCTGTGGAATTTTATGACTTTGTCAAATCATCCACTGACTATCAGGATGAAGTGATGATTACAGGATACACAGACAGTGCTACGTAGGTGCAGAACTTGGTTTTAAACTGTGTCTTTACATATTCCAGATGTTGATAAGTAAAGGGAAAATGTACACATGCCTGGATTACACTTTAATATAATTTCAGTGCGCCAAAATCATTCCAACAGTAATAAATAATTGCTGGATTAACTTACTTACAAACACACACGTGTATCCCACCCCCAAAAACTGACCTGGTTTACACTGACAGCAGGTATTGGCACGGGGGTTTGCTGTAGTGCCGCTGGTGGAGTAACTGTGGTGTTGTTTGAGTTTGTAGCACTGCGAGGTTCTTTCCTGGGGGCTGTTTTCCCACTGGGGGGTTTGCTTCGTGGCCTTGGGGGGTTCTGATGCTCCAGGGAGGGGGGAGGCAACAGGTCCTTCTCCCTAGCTGCAGGGCTGCTGTGGGAAAAAACACAATAAGAGGAAATGTCACAATCCCAATTAGATTCACCACTGAGGATCAGTAGATGATAACGTTTGCCATGGCTGTATTCAGCTTAAAAATGGAAAGGAAAAGGAAAAATTGATTGAGGGAGAAATGAAAAGAATTTATGAAGTCAGTGTTTTTTGTTAATATATAATTAGCCTAGCATTGAGCTGAGCAGACAGTTTGACATGACTTCTACTCAATCTGAACATTTTTCACAACAGATGTGGGAGTGACAGTGTTCAATGGCTAGCTGCCAAGAATCTCAATGATCCACTGCAGCCTCTTAAAGCTCTCCATACTAAGTGTCTTAGCAAAAATTGTAATATTAACAAGTGACGTGTTCAACAATGACAAGTTATAATACATAGTTGCTACTCAAGAAATAAGTTGTCTCCTTAAAATATCATCTTCAAGTTACAGCAATTAATTTACACTTCCATCAGTTAGTTAAGTTGCATCAACATTACATGATTTGCCTGCTGATTCACTCAGATGCACACAAGCACAACAAAGACCCTTGCTGTAGATCTGGCCTGTTCAATTTGTCACATCCGGCCCAGAAACAACCTCTGAGTGGCCCAGCATACATAAAATTGATATATGACAAAATAAGTCAACTACATATAATGTATAGTATGTAAGGACACCGCCAATTAAGTCTTTCACAGAGCAACATTTTCTCATGTGAGTTCCCACCACGCTTAGCAGCTAAACTTCTGGTCACAAGTAGATGAGTTCTCTACTGAAAATATGTCTCTGTCAAATGAAATGTGAAAATTGACAATGAAAGTACTTTTTAATTTTACCGCCATATCCAAACGCCAAACCAATGTGTTTATTTTGTAGTGAGTGCGCTGCGGTAGTTAAAAATTATATTTGTAGGCACCATATCGAGAAACACCAAACCTTCCTGAGGGATCACAGGAGAGGGACACTAAAGTGCATCTTTGCCTCTTACAATAGGGAGCCGTATAAGCCTGGCACGGTCATGCTCGGACCGAGAGAGAACTACAGCAGCTTCCCTTTATTATTATTTGCCAAGAAAGGGCTAGGCCTCGAGTTCAACGCAATTTTGACTATGCAACCACTTGGTCATAGAGCAGTCCTCTGCTACTCATCCAAAAAAGCTTCAGACTGTTCAAAGAAGTTTACTAGGGTTGTATCCAAATCCAAGGAAACAATCAACCAGAATTTAATATTTTAAATAGATAATAAAGAAGTCATACATTTGGGATGAAGCTACTAACTGAACAACTTGGGGTCTTGTCCTCTCCTCCTTACCTATGCTGGTTTGCTCGGCTCCATGTCTGGTTCTGATTATCCTCCACACTGTTTGACCTCTCTGTCCGTCTGGGCTGTTTCTTCCCTGTGGTGTTCCTCCTCGGGGTCGTGACCTCCGGCCCAGACAACAGGCCCGGTGACAGCCTGATCTTCGACCTCTGGCCCTCCCCTGAGGCCTTCTGGCTGAGCTTGGCCTTGGCCTTCTCTCTGCCTGGGCTGCAGGTAACAAGAATTGATTTTTCTTTTATGGTTAGAGACACAGTGTTGTCAGTGGTTCCCTACAAGTTGTTCATCCTTGTGTCACTGGTCAATCATTCATGAATTCATTCAACAGATGTCATCTGAAAAGTTACATTGGACAAATTTCCAAACAAATACACGTGTAGCACCTACCAGAAGGCTCCCCTTGTATCCTTGTGTTCCACCGCTGGTGCAGCTGGAACAGGGGTGCTGTTGGATCCGTTAGGCTTGGTCTTGGCAGCCGTACCCGCTCCTGATGCTGCACTCCCTGGAGAGAAAGTATCTGAACCCTGGGTGATGGAGCCTGGGCAGAGGACCAGAATAAGTATTCTAGCTCAAACCAGATATTTCTTTTTACTATAACCGTGGTTGCTGTTAGACACTGTAGGTGTAAGGGTCCATACCAACCTGTGCCATGATGTTCTTGCTGTGGGGGAACCAGGGGTTTGGTTTGAGCTTGGACCTTATTCAACCAGCTGTCCAGCTGCCACTTGTTGGTGGAGGGGGGCTCAGGCTATAGGGAAAAACAACGTTTATTAAATATTTCAGAAGTAAATACACTCTGCAACACCTCCATTTTATTAGAATGATTGTATCTATATAGAGTCACTGTCATAGAAATGAAATTTAATTTGGTCTCAAAAACTCAAGGGAAGTTACAGATGTGATCTCCTTTGATGGGTAAAAGGGAATTAAAATCATAAAACATTTAAGTGCTTATCTTTTGCAGAGAACTTCTTTTAGTGACTGAAAGTAGTTCTATTTATTCAATATCTGTGATGTGGATTGTTTTAACATATAGCTGTCTATGCGTTGCATGCAACTAAATGATTTTCTTTCTCTGTCTCTGCATGTCTCTTTCTTTCTCTCCGTGGGTATGACTGCATACGCCTATGAAACCAGGCAGCGTTGAGCCATTAAAATAATGTGATAAATAATGTTATAATTCAGCTTTCTGCAGTTGGAGTTTTATGACTTCAGAGCACCACCCAGAGACTGTGGGAAGAGACCATTTAATGTACAGGCAGTCAGACACACTGTGAAGTGAATAGTGGTGAATCAGGGAGGATAAAAAAGGCAGTGAAAGTGCATCTGACTCTTTATGAAATGTACACAAATGACACTTGTCACAGTGCTGAGGAAACACAACATTGTCAATATCTTTTACTGCCACTTGTTGAATGATCACTTAATGTCTTGGATTTCTGTAACAAAAGCTAATTTTACCTTTGCCTTTCATAAAAAAAAAGGAACCAGCAAAATGAAATTTTGATGGCTGGCATACTGTACACAAAACCTTTACATAACTCCAGTGATGATTGGTTATTACTTTTTTTAACAAATATTGTGATGAGTATTTTCACTTGATGACACCTAACTCTGATTCTTACTGTATAGAGTACTGTAATACACTCATTTGAAGTTGCTACGGATGACAGCACCTGCTAAATGTTTATATGTGATCGTTCCATTTATTTCATATACATGTTATTGAATATTATAACAATAAAAAAATGTATACCGTTTTTCTTCCATAAATTTTGAGGTTTCTTCACATGAAAATAATCATAATAATAAAAAAGTTCAGTTCTGCCTATTTTATCTATCTCATACATTTCATCTATAACCTCATGTTATCCACTGTGTATGCATAGACTTACATGTAATTCACATAAACACACGCATTCCCACACATTCCCACACTCGTCATCCTACCTCTGGGGTGTGTGTACGGGAGGCCTGATTATACTCGCTGTCACTGGAGCTGCTCTCGGATTCGTCTGTGTCCGACTCTGAGCTGCTCTCTGATTCACTGCTGCTCCCTGATGCTCCACTATCGAAGAAAAAAAAGGAAGAAACAAAGCACTGTAACAAAACAAAGACAGTTATAGTTTCACGAAATGGTGAGAAAGCACATCCATGGCCACTCTCACTCCTATCAGGGTTACATCACAAACTTTCACATTTGACAGGTGGACCAGCCAGGGATGTCCACTCTCTATCTTGATACACTATATGGCCAAAGTCAGTGGACACCCTTAACAAATGGACAAATCTGGGTTTGATGGATGCCAGGAGAATGCTACCTACTGGAATGCATAGTGCCGACTGTAAGATTTGTTGATATGAAGACATTTAGCCAATTGGGCGCTTCCAATTTTCTGGCAACGGTTTGGGTAAGGCCCTTAGTTGTTCCAGCATGACATGGTTAGACGAGTTTGGTGTGGATGAACTCGATCGGCCTGTACATACATCGGAATTTATGCAGATGATGTTTTACTTCAGCTTCAAGAATGATCAAACTCACTACAGGAGACAATCAACCTCATACACTCTCAGAATACACCAACAGCAGGTCTAAATACATAATACTTGCTATCTTAGAAAACCCAAGGCCAACACTGAGTTGTTTCATCTTAATCACACTCTACTGTTCAAGATAAAGATTTTACCTCAACTCAGGTACATCTTTTCATTGATTCCAAAGCTTTACAGCCAGATGGACTCACTCAATTCCATTATTTCACATTTGTAATGAAAAAATGGTAAATCTGTCTGTTCACTTCACTGTCTTCACTAAGATTTAGCAAATCAGTCACATTACCTTGTTATGTGTACCTTTCCCCCAAAACATTACAATTTCAAGATAACCCTTCACAGGTACAAATATCAAAAGTTACAACTGCTTCAAAACCATTTCCTGAACTTTTGATAGCCTGGTGGATAGATCTCAAAATGAACAACTTACAAATGAAACGCTCTTAAATGAAGCGCTGTCGGCTTTTCTGACTCATCCTGCCAGTTAGTCTTAATCGGTGTCAGGGTTATTTATGGCATCTGCTGGGACATGGCTTCCTCTCTTACCCCTACTTTGTCCCGTGGCTTTGGTGTCTGGATTGCAGCTTCCCTACCAGTTTAGTTTGAAAGTGTTGACCTGCGAGTGAGCTGAAATGTTTGTTTCCCATTCCCATAAAGTAGTGAGTAAGGTGCGGGGCAAGGATTATCGATTTGTTTACGGTGTATGTCATGCTAATACAGTACCATCTCAGAACAGCTGCTGTCTTGCCTGGTGTAAGCTTAATAATATATTTTGGTATAGTTGTGTAGCCCGAGGTTGTTCTCCAAAGTCTTTTGGCTTTTGCTCACAGCTTTATTTGAGCCAACTGATACCTGTTGTGTTATTTTTGGTGTAAGTTTGTTTACCTTCTCTTTCGATTGGAGAAGCTCAGAACTATTTGGTAATTGTTATGGTTGAATCTGAAAAAGTATACTTTTATAAATCTACTTTTATGGTAAAAAAATGATTTCCTGCCTCACAGCATAGGACATGACTATACTGGCTTTCAATTAATGCATTTTTTAGTTACAGCTACTACTGATTTCTACTGTGATGTAGATGTTTAAATAACATTTTCTTCCATGGAAGACCTGTGTGTCTTGTCTCTAGTCAGTTCATAACACTTACATATGTTATTCTTATCCGTTGCTATTTTCTGTGCTGAAATTCCCCAGGTGGTGTAGTTGGATGATCGCCTCATTCTTCCTCATCTTTACATGCACCTCTAGGTGCTTGCTGCTCAGAAAATGTCTTCTAAGAAAATACATATCTTCACCTCAAATTTCAACACATATTCTCATCTTTGGACTTGATTCAGAGTTATATGGAGGGGAAATTCAATCCACTGTTATCAAAGACTAGATCTAAATTATTCATAATTTACTCAAACTGCCTCAATTAGCAGAATGTATCAGCAGACTCTTAACTAAAACAGGACTCTCTCTAAGCTGTAGAAATTAATCTTTGTTTATCTGCTGTTTTTTTGTCTCATTTCATCAATTCTAAAAAAGGATAATAATTGGGAAAGCCAGCTACCCTGTCACTGATTCAATAAAAATGAAGCATCTGACACAGAATATAATAAACGGCTACTAATAAACGCATAAACCCAGCATTTGAACCTGTTCAACTGTCATCCTCTCTGGTGCTTTGGTTGGCCTTGTGTTCATCCATCCTTCAACAGTGCTTTGAAATGGCCTCCTGGAGGCAACACAGCCGCTCGTCCGAACTTAAGAATACACACAAACGCACTTGCACACACAGAAATTACAATTATGTGTAGTTCTCTTTTTGTGTGTGTGTGTGAGTGTGCACGTAATTTCAGTTCAAGGCTGCCATCACAGCAGGCACCAATCTGTGTGAGCAGTCAAGCAGCAAATCCATCAACTGTTCCGCAGGCAACACACACACACACACACACACACACACACACACACGAACAGTGACAGATACTGTATGAATGCAGTCTCTGCTCTGTTTTTCTTCTCCTATCATTACTCATCTCTTCTCTTTGTCTCTCCCTTGCTCTCTTTTTCAATTTCAATTAAATTTTCACCTCAGTTTGCTCTATTAGCATCACAGTTGAAACAATATTGGTAAAGCATCGAGTTAAACTCCTTTTATAGGTGTTTGTGTGTGTGTGTGTGTGTGTGTGTGTGTGTGTGTGTGTGAGTCTTCCCTATACGACCCTCCTCCATGCAATCACTGCCAGTTGTGTGTATGAAAAACATATTAAAGCAGCTTCAGAAATGGTTTTGAACTAATATATGAAAGCTACATAGATTCAGATTTTACTAAACAATACAAGTAACTACACAGAATGTCAAGATCAAGATCTGAGTTTTCATTTTGGTTTTCATAGCTGGTGCTGGCTGGTTAATAAGCATCACAATAAAACAAGAAATGTAATCAGAGATATGATTCTCATTACGTAAGTTATTGCTCATTACATTCAGATTTCTCTCCATGCAGGATAAGCCACATTCTTTCTCAATAACCTGTGGAAATTAGTGATGAGGACAAGCACATACTGTGCAAACAAAAAATTGGCAGTATATTACTGCAGGCAGGGTGTGGAATACAACAGGAGTGCTGAACAAAAGGCTGCTAGAGAAACATCTACCACATTAAGTACTGATTGTGCATCCAATAAACAGTGTGAGTGCTAAAATATATTGATAGTTTTAAAATAGACCAGGAATTCATGGGAATTTATATCCAATGCTAACACTCAGTGTCAATAAACAAAGCATTGTTCACTTTGTGTTTTAGTTGCTTAACCATAACAATGATTTAGCATAGTTTATTTGTCATAACCATTAATTATGCCTAACCTTAAAACCTGTATTCATTTATAAATTGTATTGCCACTTGGCGGCAGCTCAACAAGCCGTAAACACAAAATTGATAAACTGGCAAACGTGTTAGTAAAGTCGTGTTTCTGGTCTCCTGATGAATGTAAATCCAATATTTACCCTCCTTTTAGCTCGGTTTCTATGAGCTGAAAGATGCTGAAACGCTCTACAGAACTCATGGGAAACTGAGTCCGGTGGTAATTCACTGTAGATTCATCACCAAAAGTTACACATTACACATAGTTATTTGATCTATTGTTAATTTAATAATATCGACCAGTACTGCTTTAAACATACCATACTGCCATATGCAGATAGTGTAGAAAGAATTTCACTCGTTTCTGAAAGCACTCCCTTGTTTATTCATTCACTACTCCCTTTAGAAAGACACTCAATAGTTTACCCTACAGTGAGCAGTAAATTGAGACTTCAGTTAGATTCAGAGTGCGTCATCATCAATGACGGCACTAGAGTCATACAATGTTACAATGTACATGTACAAAAAGTTTCGGTTTGCATTGTGGGATTGTTAGCAGAAAGTAGCCTAATACCATCGATACTATGTCTTTTTTTCCATTGTTGGAATTTTAAAGGGCGCTCTATTGAAATGACAGAAGTTACACACAGTTGGCGAAGAGTAAATGTAGAGCTCTGTATAGTAAAAAGGGAATGATTTCTGGCACAGCCATTCTCATTAAACACAATCTTGGCCTTTTCAGATTTGTCCAATATTAATGTTCTTGTCTGGTGATAGGGTTGTTTTAAGTATAACATGGGTTTTCTACCGGACTATACTGTATGAGTTTTGTTCATCAGCTGCTATGACTGCCTGAAGAGCAAACAAGATGTAATCTGACAAATTATACAGTATGTTAAAATCACTGAGATGTGACGTTTCTTGGATCAGGATCGTCAAACATTGTTTCATTTTTTTCATAGTGAACAGCCTGTTCATACATGGATCGCTGGAAGACTGAGGTAGAGATGCCAGACAGATGGCGATAAGAGACATTTCCTGGACTTATGTCCCTGTCTGTTTTTTTAATGTCCCTTATGCCTTTAAAGAATCTTCTGATGTGTAACTAAAGAGAACCAAGAGTCCTGTGAGTCAGCAGCGGCACCCCTTTGTTGTAGAAGAGACTCATTACTATTCTTGATTCAAATCTGATAGAAGATACTGACCAGACTGTGGCACAGCTACAGAATGTAACATTTTTTATTCATCTCTTAGCTTCTGGTGACAGCTTTTTGTTAACAGTTGTAGCCAAAATATTTATGAAGTTTGTGATGCCCGTTTTTATGCTTGGGCTGAATAAAGAGCAAAATGCAACAAAGTGCATGGAAACAGACTTAGCAAATAAATCATGACGTGACATGAAGCATGTGACTTAAATGTCCAATGAAAAAAACAAAGAATAGCAACAGACAAAAACATCTGATATGTGTGGAGCGATGAGGAGACTGTAACCTCCTTAAATTGATACATACCTGACATTGTTTTGACATGGACAGGCTGTAACTAGGATTTTAGAAATACTGAGGTCTCAGAACTTTGTTTACGATTTCCCTAAAACTACTACCAGATAACATTATTTCCAGGAAATTATTAGGAAACTAGGGACCTCGGGATAAAGTTTAATTTCCCAACATAAAGGTCTAAATGCTATTTCAAAGCCTGATAAGCAGCGTACAATTCTGGTGAACATCTGAATCCTGATGAAAAAAAAAAACATATCCTAAAAATACTGATATCAACCAATAAAGTTTTTAGCTGCATAGAAACTCTCCCAAGGTTAATAAAAGCCCCACATATTCAAAGAAATATGACAGACGACATTACCTCAGTGGCCTCAATGGCAGCTATGGCCTTGGACATTCAAGTGTTTATGTAGCTTATACAACAAAAGCACTTATTTTTACTGTAGAATAATAATGATCTGGATTCTCCTCCACTAAATCCACAGTGATTTGGACTGGATGTGAAGTGAGTCTAGACAGTACATCACAGCTACAGTCCAGCTGCTTCTCACTGAATAAAAAAATAATTACTATTTTGTGGATGCTTTTCATCCAAAGCACCTTACTGTTTGATGAGATGCCTGCATTTTTAACTCTGGGAAACAAATCACTTCCCCCGGTGGGCTGGCCCGCATTGTCGATACGACATACGGCAAGAAATCGAGGTGAGAAAAAAACATCAACCGAGTGCTTTGTAGGAGTGAGCTGTTCTCACTTGTCATTAGAGCTGGAAATGCTGGTTTTCTGGGAATTGCTGGGCTTTGTCCTGTATGAGCCCGGAGCCTGAAGCAGTGCATAGGGGAATGAATGATTTAAGCCTGCTGCGCGTAATTTTGTATTCGCTGTCTTATTATTGGATGTTTACTACGTGAAATGTCTCTTTTACTCAATGAGAGAAACTCTCCAATGGGTTGTATGTGCTATACAAAATCTTGCAAGGCACATTTAATACATTTGATGCTAGTCTTTTTATGGCGTTTCATATCATCCTTTCATTTGCCAACAGATAAAATTGGCTGGAAGCACGAGACGTGTCTGTATTTCTCACGCTGATATGTTTGTGTTTTTGTTTAAATAGCACCGTGTGAAGTTAAAGGAAAGCATGAGTGTCTTTTCCTCTCAATGGGATTTTCAGTTGAGTGCTCTCTAGCCTATTTTATTCTGGCAACATAAACAGTATGCACTGGAGGAACAAGATGAAAGGAGATGAGTGTGTGTGTGAAAGCATTACATCTGGCTCGCTTTCCTCCTTTTTTTTTTTTTTTCTCCTCAGGAATCAGCCATCAGCCGTCGAAAATAATTTAATGCCGTAGTCGGTGCCAAATTAAAATGCAATGCCAGCTGGTGCAGACTGACAGACTGGCTTTTTACTGGACATTTTGGAAGTTTTGTTGAAGTTAAGATGTATAAACTTCATCCAGGAGTGAATTTGTTCAATTTTTAGCAAAGCATTATATCTGGATGGATGACTTGATGGACGTCCAGTTACTATTTTAAATAAATTTTCATTTTTCATTTTAATCAGTAATTGAATTGCTTTATACTGTAGTTCTTTATCCACAAAGCAAAGTTTCACCCATTTGTTAAAAGGTATTTTTGCATCTTTGTTCAGGTGTACTTCTGTAAAGGACACATATTTATGATATCCTTTGTTTCCCATAATATCTTCCATATCTTATGTTTCATCTTGCACTAGTCATTTATTAGTCACTTATTTTATTTACTGATTTTATTGTTATTATTATTGATCCCTTTGATATTTCCGCACAGAAACTGAGCATCAGCTTAATTTCACTGCCTGTTTTACTTTGTATCTCATGTGCATGTAACAGATAAAGAACCTTGAAGCTTCCTCATTCATGCATTTATAATCTCTTTTCCACTTCATGTAACGATGCAGAACATAAACGACGACACAACACAAACAGTAAATAAACACATGTTGAAGCCAATTTCCTCTTTAGTGTTTCACACAGGTGTCTTTCTGTCTTTTCTATATCTTATACATCGATACAAGTCTTTTTCTTATTTAGGATGCACAGCCTTCACTCACACAGCCTTTTTTCAGTGTATATGCCTGTGTCAATGTTGCATAAGTAACACAGATAAAACTTACAAAATAGCCTTTGTCAGATGTTACGGCTCCGGCGCAGGCTTTGGTGTCTGTCTGTTTATTTGCGTGATAAAATCAGCAAGCGCAACAGGGGGAAATGAAAGCCTTACGGCCTTGACAAAGTGATCTGTTGGCTTGATAGGTCCAGGGGGCCTCACAAGATCCACAGGACACACACACACTTACACACTGCTGCTAAGCTAGCAGCTACACTCTGGTATACAGTGAGTTGCAAATCTGCCAGTATCCATGCTCGACAAGGTCAACCGGAGAACTGGCTGTAAGCAAATAATGTCTTTTTACAGACTGCTGTGTGGATGCAGGCCGGTTCACCCGTGTGATCAGTAAAAGGGGAATGGTTTCCAACTCTGGGTCCCTGAAACACTTTAAGCTTTGGTCTCTGTCACAATTCTGAGGCTGTGTTCAGACAGACAACACTACTGCGTAAAGAGATACGTCAAAGCCCCTCTCATTCATTTCAGTGAGAACTTTTGCCGCACCAACATCTTCCTCGGCCGGTCAAATACGTGCAAGCACAGCGCAAGTTGACTCTGTAACAGTTCATGTAAATGAGTTAAAGGTCCAATCTGCATTTTTCGGCCACACATGTTACAGGTTTATTTTATGTAATTGAAGGGGTTTGACTAAATGATGACAAAAAAAGTCAAACACTGATGTTTTAAACTGATATGTTCAATTTAGCTGTTGTCTAGTATTAGTTACATTATAGTAAACTACCTGTCAATCCATTTGGGACTGCTAGGGCAGGTTAAAATCCTGTGTGTTGAATTTTGGTGGTAGAGTTTATATTTATCAATTGTTATATTTAGTTTATATTTGGGAATTGTACTTTTAATAGTTAATTGTATTTTTTTGGATCCGCCCTTTGTGTCATGTTTTAACTGTTCTGCTTGTGAGGCCAACATGATGATAAAGCTCCAGCACAACAGCACTGGACTGCTGCCAGTTTCTCCTGACACTGACTTCACCTCACAGGATGTGGGTGCAGGTCATGGCTGACTTTTACCCTCCACTTTGCTCTTCTCCCAGGACTTCAGCTGACTGTTTGGGCACCTGAGACAGGACGTCAGGACCATTTTCCCTCTTTAGACTGAAGCTTTATATGTTCAACCTCGACATGAGCGCATTTCTTGTCTACCACCTGTATATATTGATTGTGTCGTGAAGGCTCTTGCTTCCCTTATGAACTCCTCAGCCTCCACCATCCTTGCTGTTCTTTAAATATTTTAAGTATCTCTTGAAGATTAAGATTGAATATTATATATTAAACTCCTTTGACCCAAACAAAAATAGTCATACAACCCAACAAGGACACTTTCATTATTCAGTTTTTCACTTTTGTTTTTGGCAAGTTTTGAAAACAGTAGCTTTAATATTGCATACATGGAGGGCTGTAGATACTATTAAGGTTGAATTGAGTTCAGAGCAGTTAAATTAATGCATAAAATGTGCAATGTTGTGTTTTTTAAAAATACTCCAACATTTGAAACCCTTTAAACCCTCCAGGGTCCACCTGTGTTACACTGCACAGTTCAGTTTGGACTGTGTCACCATTATTTAACCAGCAGAAATTGAACATAAGGAGGACAATCAACAGACAATAGACAGTTACAGCGTTTTTTTCCTCTTCCCAATCGCTTCAGCTGGAAAACTGAATTGATCAGCCTCTAAAAACAATGGAGCGGATGGCTTTGAGCCAGACAGGCCATGGCTCAAAAATACTGCAGCCAGCAGAGACAAGATGTAACTGAGTGTGAAGCAGGAGGATCATGCTGAAAAACAGGTAAATGAAGCTTCATAAAATGACTCAAGAACTGAGTGAAAATATGTAGAATTATAGCGGTATTACGGGACTGTGAAGTGAAGATGTGGAGGCCATCTGGACTCAGTTCATCTGTCATCTTATCATCTGCCTTCAGCTCGCTGGTTCTGCCCTCCACTTGGCAGGGCTTCCCGCTGCACAGCTGGCTTTACAATCTCTCTCTCTGTCTCTCTCTCAATCACTCACACTCGTGTGTGTGTGTGTGTGTGTTCACATGCATACTCGCATGTGTGCTTGTTTATCTGACTCGGGGGTGCATGTAAACCTGTGATATGTGCAGCGTTTTGAGAGGATTTATGGAATTATTGCAGTTACTCTATTTCAGTCTACCAAATATATAAAGCTATTTGACCCATTAACAAGGCACTGGTGCACTATTATACCACAAGGTGAGGAATACCATTCATACATCCATTGTTAATTATATTCCTATGTGTGTGTATACATGTGGTTTGTGTGTAATAGTGTCTATGTTATTGCACTAAATTACGAGCAGGGCAGAATACATCTCTGTAAAATCCTATGTGGTTTTAGCAAAAACTTTTATTTTAAAGGGTACAGTTTAAAGGCCTTTAACACCCATCGGAGGGACTAAGACTATTAATATGACACAGAACTGATCCTCTGATACCTCTGTAACTGATTTGGGCTCAAATACTTTGTACTTTTTCTGACTGTAATAAAAATTTAAAGGGAGCATTCTACAGTTTAACTACTCCTACTTTTACTGTGTTCACTAAAGTGTTACTAATATATTATTATTGTAGCAAATATGTTTTCATGTACTGTAA
The DNA here is from genome assembly GCA_031216445.1 of Lateolabrax maculatus. Taxonomy (NCBI): domain Eukaryota; kingdom Metazoa; phylum Chordata; class Actinopteri; order Acropomatiformes; family Lateolabracidae; genus Lateolabrax; species Lateolabrax maculatus. The sequence goes on from CM062206.1 coordinate 21,304,939, forward strand.
TTTTTTTTACTCTATATATGACAAGTTACTTTAAAGTGAAAGTATTTAAATTGTCACATGTTGGAGCTACGGTATCATTTATTGTTATGCATAAATCGGTTAATTAGAAGAAAACTTTGGTGAGAAATTGTGTCTCTCAGGGCTGCCAAGTAGTTTGCAACGGCAGAGTGCACTGTTGAGACCATGTTGGCTGGTAGAACACAAGCACACACCTGTGGATGCTTTGTTTCGCTACAGTTGCAGGGAAGTTATGCTCAAGTCATTTCTGATGCCTTGCAATAACATGCTGAAAGACAGTCTTGGGAAGTGTGGTCCATATACAGTAAAATTCTATGCGGCGGTAGACCCACTTCATATGCCTGTTTTGCTTGTCTTTGTATGGTGTGTTTCAAGTGAAATATACAAAATTAAGATTGTTTCTCATGTATCAGACAAATTCATACATACAGTGCATTTATACAGATGGTTCCTTGTGTGTCATAAATTTGTCTGAATTTGTTATGAAAAATTAAAGTTTTTCACCTTTTCACAACACAGTTGCTGATGGGTTCCAGCATTCAGCTGCATTTGCATGAGTGTGTGTATTTGCGGCAGTGTGTGTGTGGCTGTGTGTGTGTGTGTGTGTGTGTTTGCATTTGCCCGGGGCAGTACTGTGGGGAAGGCTGTAATAGGTTTCCATTCCTACATATGTAGTGTAATGCTCCCTGGCAGCAGCAGGAGTGACAGTGTTTGAAGGAGTGTGTCACATTTGAACCCGTGTCACACTTGATGCACCCGAGAGGCAGGGTCCATCTATGCTGCTTAACCTCCAGTACAGGTTTTACATTACAGGAGAGGTAAAATGAGACTATTGATTTGTTTTTTAGTAGCTTTGTGATCCTGCAGTTAAATAATACTAGATAAAAGAACTGATTAACAAGTAAACGTGTGTAAGTGCTACTCTCATAATACTAAGAAGTAAAGACTTTAATTTGTCGACATTTTACCCATAAACCCTTGCTGTTTTAAGGTTATCACCACCACCTGCTTAGAAGAAGACGGACTGCAGTTTCAGGCGTCCCTGTGGAATCTGACTTTAAAGGCATCGATTTCACCAGGCCAAACAAACCACATTACAGAAGCTAACACTGGAGTGTGAAAAACACACAACTGCTCAAAATGTGCTGCCGGTAAATGAAACCTTAAAGGTTAGGTCACACCAGCCACATTTCAAAGCAAAATACGACTACATCTGCACGTCTTTTCTTTTTTTTTTTTTTTTTCCGAAACAGAGGAGGTAACGTAGCTTATTGGATCAACATTTGCTTAACCTTCTCTGTTGGAGTAAAAACTGCTCCACATAAAGAGGAATGGTTTGCAGTCATGAAGCAGGTACAAATACGTCTTTGGAATAAATTGTGTCAACTGCCCGGTTAGTGACCAAGCTGGCTGGTATGATGGTGTTAGGTTAAGGTGTTAAGGTGTGTTAAGTAATTTTGTGTTTTGGAGCCCACAAAAAGCCAGTTTACCGACAGTAAAGAAATTAGTTTCAGCTTGCTAGCAACTAGTGTGCTGAGACTCTACTCTTTCCTTTTCCCCTTTGTCTCTGTGTATGAATTAATTGGGATCATAAAGCCTCAGGACGCGCACAACTTTTTTCTCTCATGTTGAAACACTTTCAGCTCACGCGGTCATGTGTCCGCCTCAATGTGTGTTGTCCGGGGCAAATTTGTGTCTATTTGCAACCACTGGCATCTTTTCCTTGACTCTGTATGCAATCTGCATCCGCTGCCTCTGAAATGTGCTTTGTGTTCGCTCCGAACACTTTCAGAGAGCCACAGAGTTCAGCAAGACAGCAAGGCAGCTATTAGTGGTTGCTCTTCATCAACAAATATTAAATTTACTCTTAACTGAAACTACCTTCTTCTTCTGTGCCAAAAACCTTCGGTTAAGTTTCCTGTTGGCGCACAGAGCATGCTGACTTGACAACCTGTATCAGCAGCCTGTTTTTATTGTGGCTCATGTATGCGGACACAATAATCTCTGTTGAGTGATCCAATGTCCATCTACTGTTTTGACCACGTCTGAATAAAGTTTTGAGTCAGTGCTTGCACTGTAGTGATTACCAACTCCACTATTACTATTATATAACTAATGCTATTACTGCACTACTAAAATAATCAGAATAAAGAGACAAATCTACTTCAGGCTCCTCACCGCGGAAAAAATGATTTAAAAAAATGCACATAGGATAAAATGAAAAAAATACAGGGAAGCCGATGGCACAAAGATTTTAAAGATTACAGAGCAGAAATATAAAAAATGATACGGATGAATATACACTATGGTGGGAGATGGGGTGGGTGGTTGTGTGTGTGTGTGTGTGGCAGCAGAATAACGATTGGTATGTGGGTGAGGTTGTCAGAGCAAGGATTTAAAAAAAATGTGTGTGTGTGTCTGTATGGATGGTGTGAGGACTGTGGGTGAGAGAGCGTGTGTGTGCGTGTGTGTGTGTGTGTGTGTGTGTGTGTGTGTGTGTTGCTCTCCATGGGGGATATAGCCAGTGGATCGCTCGCAGCATCTCTAGTCCCAGCGTCCCTGCGGACATGTGTATATGTGTGTGTGGTGTTCAGTAGATTGGGCTGCAGAGTGAATGGGCTCATTAGCGGTAGCAGAGTAACACATGGCCTGGGGCTCACACAGACACACAGCACACTCTCTCTCGCTGTCTGTCTCTCTCGCTCTCTCACACACACACACACACAGTCACACTCCAGACTTGCATACTAATGCTTTCAGACTGTGAACACAACGGGCCTCATTTATAAAAGATTCTTATATTCTTATGCACCAGTCTGGGCTTTGCAACACATTCCAAGCAAAAGATGATCTTATGAAAAATTGATCTCTGTGCCAAAATTAGCTGTTTACACGAATTCTCTCCAATGATCTGTGATGTTACAATTGCAACTAAAATGTTTTTTCACTTCTAATGATTAATTAGGTGACATGTTCCCCCAAGATGTTGCAGGAAGACAATAATGTACAACGATGTGAAGCCCACACAGAATGTAAAGGGAAACAAACTTTATCAGCTCCAGAAGTAACAAAGACAAGAAATTAGATTCTGGTATAAACAACAACATGGAACAACATGGACTCCCAACAAACGAGCACTACTTCCCTTTCCTTCTGGCTGAACTATCTCAAACAAAATGTTTTCTTTACCCTGCTCTAAGCCTGCACTGACATCACAGTATATGAAATTTGGGTAATGAAGTGAAGACATTGCAACCAATATGATGAAAGCAAGATTTAAGCCTGGACTTATTCAAGTGAAAGCACAGAGAAGCTTCCACTTCCAAAATGCACTACAGCAGCCCCGGCCCCCCTGCTGGGATGATTGACAAGGACACAGTCTTCCTCCGCACATTCCACTTCAAGATGAGAAAAGCAGGGGAACGATGCTTTCACTGATCCTGAAATTCTTCAATAATTTCTGCTCTGTCACTGACCAACAAATGTGGTCAATTATCTTAGGTTGCCATTAAATTGAGTCTAGATTGTGATATTTTAATTTGAAATTCCAGAATAAAATACCTTCACACTGCTATAGATGTCCCTCTTTTTGACTTTGCTGTAGAAGGCCAGACAAACAACTCATATGAGCAGTGATGATGGTTTACTCAATATGTTTATATATGTGTAATATGTAAGGGGTCACTTGTACCGCAGAAAATTATTACCAATTCTGCAGTTCCCCTCAGCTCTATGGAGCATTTTAGCATCTAATTGTTTTGTTTGTAAAGCTTGAAACTTTACTGTTTTGTTTCAGCAAATAAGCCTTGATAAACTGACTGCACACCAACTGCTCTACAGCAAACAGCTGATAGATTAAGTTAGTGGCTGGCTGGTGAACATAGTGGAGCATGTAGCCACTGAAGAGCCAGACATTTCCCACAGGAGTTGGTGGAGACCAAAAACAGAGCTAAAAAGAGAGTCAATATTGGACTTCAGGTGGACAGAAACAAAACGCCAAATGAATAATAATGTTGCTCCGGATCTGCATAGCTGTTGTGTGAACAGGCAAATTCACCGTTTCAACTTAATAAGGTCAGTGTTGAGTTTACAGCCTGTTTCTGCTGCCCCCAAAATGGGGAAAAATCTGTAAATGGAAGTTTAATTAAAAGTAGTAATGCCACATTTCATTATTAGTAACAGTAATAAGTAAATTAGTAGTAATAGTAATAAAGGATATTCCTGCATAAAAAATCAGACTTAAGAGAAAGATTTATTACTACATTTCTTTAGTATCAAAGGTAAAAGTAATCATTATGCAGTATAAGATCAATTATATTAATAGATTATTATAACTATAAATGCATGAATGCATTAATAATTAATAAGGGGGAATTTTAATGTTGGTAACATGTTTTGTGTATTAAAGTTTTATCTGCTAGGTAACTTGTAGCTATAGCATTAGACTTGTAAATAGCTAAAATTGACTAAAAAATTAATTATTTCTCTCTGAAATGTTGTGGAGTAGAAGAAGAAAGTAGCATAAAATGGAAATGCTGAAGTAAAGTACAAGTACCTCAAAATTGTACCTAAATGCAATGTTTTATCTCCAAGCAATATTAAAGACGCGGGTACCACACACTTTCAAGCAACTTTTTAAGTCCAGGTTCAAGCTTTTTATTTAATCAACCTTGATGTTCGCCCATATGTTCACCATATGCTCTCTGTTTTGGATGAATGTCAAATGTTAAATTTATGTTAAGCCATAATGAGACTACATAGAGTAAAGAGCGCTAAGGAACTCTTACTCAGTGACCTTCTATCATCATGTATGTATATACAGTATGTCTGATAATACACAGGATTTTATGTTTCATCTTTTGAACCATAATCCCAGGTGAGCCTGCAGAAACCCTGTTCAGATGTGGAAAGATTTATGCTCTAACCTACAAATAGTGAGTATAGAGGACATCTGCTGCCTAATTTCAAAATGGTACAGAGTTGCGTGTTTGAGTGCAGGCTGGTGACTGGGGTTATCAAGTGGGCACCTGCCATCACAGATGCTTCAGTGAATTAGAACCACTACACCTCCAGAAAGCATAATAGTAGTTGTATTTGCAATAACCTTCAAACATGACTAATCCTAGAAAGAATCTTCAACACTCAAACACTTCAACAGAGTCAGAGATTCCTCCAGCACTGGCCAACACTGGCCACCAGACAACATAGAAGGTTGATGCTTTAGCTAAATGTCCTTACAAGCTGGTATATGCAAAATGTGACCACCTTTGGTGCATTTTATTCTACCACAATAGATGTGCCATTGAGATAAATAAATCACAATATTACTACACAGACTTTGGACTTACCTTAGGGCCGTGCCTCTGGCTTTGGGCTTGTCAGACACCTGTCAAAAAAACGCAAGTTACATTCATATAATCTGTTTAAATTTTGAGTACAGTTTTGCTTTTATTGAACACAAATGCCAATAATTAAAGGACACAAGCAGAATCTGGGTAAATGTACACTTCTGTTTTGCTGACATACATGATTTAACCAGGACCTGTTTCCATGGTATCAAAGATTGGGATGTACAGTAATGAATTTGTCTGTGACACAAGAGCGTGTATGACCCACATGATGATGAATGTCAGTGGGTGTGTTTCCTGTCTGACTGTTCGTGTTCATGTTCAGTGGCTGTTTGATGAATCCATGACAGACAGTGAAGATGATGAAACAAAGATCTGCTTTTTATTGATCCTGATCCAAATCCTCATATGTTATATTAAAATGTCTGTAGCAGCAAAATGTATTCACACAAAAAGAATATTTGTTAGAATTGTGGAAAAGGTATAGCATTAAACTAAGAATGAGATATGTGATATGGGACGGTGTCAGAGATTTTGAGAATTAAATCATAATACTACGATAAAGAAGTTGAACATTGTGAGAATATTTAGAGAATAAAGTCATTTCCCCCCCAGAAAAAATCATAATATTTTTATATATATAGAAATTATTATTATTTAATAATAATATTATAAGGTAATATATAAGTATTTTAATAGTATTTGGGAAGAAAGTCATAATATTTTGAGGATAAAGTAGGAATTTTACAAGTAAAATGTAAAATGAGAAACAAAAGTCACATATACATATTTTATATTCTATATACATATATATATATTTTTATGTCATAATAGAATAAAGCATTTAGGTGTTTTGGGGGGTCTTATGAGTCTATAACCCTTTCTTAACAGGGTTAGTTACAGTAAGTATCTTGCAGAGAATACAACTACAGAATAAATAGACACTGTACTAATTGATATGACTTAAAGACACTATCTAAATTTCCCCTTCCATCCACCTAAACCTCCACTCGTCTGACCCTCACTTTTCTTCCCTCAATCTGCTCCCCTCCTCTCTCCTCTAAGAGAAGTAGTTTTCTTATCATTAAAATGACAAAAAACCTTTATTTTCTCTTTATCCTCTCCTTCCCTTGTTTCCTCCCTGCCCTCTCTCTTCACCCCAGCCTCTGTTCACTCCTTTATTTCTATTCATACTTCCCCTCCTTTCAGTGAAAGAATGGGGTGATTAAGTCTGTCAGTGAAGCCTTTCCTCCCTCCCCCTTCTCCCCCTCATCCTCTTTGCCTCCCTCTGTCAACTCCGAGTCAATTTTGTACATGACTACATCAATTACAATAACAAAACAAAAGTAATAAACTCAATTTCTGCAAATATCAGCCATTAATTCATCTCCAAGCACTGAAACCCAACAATTAAAATGAATTACTCAAACAAAAACAGGACCTTTTCTCGCCTCTGGCTTGTTGTTTCTCTCTCTCTCTCTAGGAATAAGGTGATTAACTGGACCAGTGAAGTTTCTGATAGATCGATGCGTAGCTGCAGGCTAGAACAACAAACCTCCTCAGATCTTTGGCTTTGGGAGACTTGCAGGGATCATGGAGAGGATCTATGCCTGAACATATTCAGCTAGCTGGTGGCTTTACTTAGATTTTAATAAAGAACAACCAGTGTTTATTCACACATATCGGCTGTAAGTATTGTTCCTGACAAAGAGGACAAGCTGTTTTACCCAAAGCAAGACAATTCAGACCTTAAAGCTTTAGAGACGTAAAGCGCTTTGTAAATGTTTATTTGCAAAATCTCCATATCCCCTTCTCCCTTCTTTTCCATGTGGGTGCAAGACATCACAGTATTGCACACCAGGCCTGGCGATACAGTTGTAACGAGGCTTTAAACACCCCCGCACCATCTTCAAGAGTAACTGAACAATGAATTTGTTGCGTGTCTATACGGTGTCGCTTTACTTTGCGTGAGAGACTTTATAAAGCATTTCTAACACCTAAACACCAGGTTCAAAACCCTGAATTTCTGATGCAACTCTTGCACAGAGGTTGCACTGCCGAAAATATGGCAGCTACTGGATTTTCACTAGTGCAAAACAAAGAGACTCTATGTGCTGAATTTTTGCATCTTTCCATCGGCTGCCAGTCGGATTTAACACAGCTAGTTCACTGAAGACTGTTGTATTCCCGCCGACATCTGACTGTGCACGGAAATAGTATTAGTCTTTAGAATTGTATGCATACAATTCTTTAATCCCTTAGACCTGAATTATATTCATGCATGATTAGATATACAATAACTCATCCTGAGTGAGTGTGACACATTTAATACCGATCATATACAGAAATAACAGACAAAATAAACAAATGTTTTTCTCCCACGTCAAACAAGATACGAGATCTTTCTATTTACCTTCACCTCTTCCATTTACTCAGTAACCTTTCGGACTTGCCGATCAATGCCTTTCTATACCTCACACACTCTTGTTTGCTGTAGTTTGTGTTGACCGGCCAGTTTGCTCTGGCCATCTGTTACAAGTTATTTATGTTTCTGCGGTCGATTAGTACCCTCTGCACTTTGCTTTTTTTAGTCCTGATACATCGTGCTGCACTTCTGCAGAAGACTGTGCAACCTGCTGGGCTCTGTTAGAGTTAAGCCGACTGTGTAAGTAATGCAGAGGCCATGTCACTGGGGACAACTTCAGCCAAGTTCTGAGACACAATGCTAGACCTATCATTGCCTCAACAGTAATGAAATATACCCTTCATCATAGCAGTTTCCTTTCAAAAGCTGGTGATTATACAGGCACTAAAACAAACTGGTAGAAAAAATAAGCATAATTATTCCAAAAACTCAGGCTTGAGCTCCTTTAATGAAAGTTGTGATTCATACAGAGTTTTGACCTTTGCCCTGATGTCCTTGTCTCCTCTAGAAAACATCCACACATGCGTTTGCTTTTTCAGATTTTCCTTATTTATAAAACATTTCTGCCACTGCAAGTTTTAAAACTACCCAAACTGTGATTTGAGGTCACTCGATAACTATATTAGTTTATTTTTTGTTTGTTTTTATTATGTTTTAATTGTACATTTGACTTCATTGAAAAGGGCATTCCCTCGATGATTTCTTCAAGTTTTAAATAAAGGTTGAATGAATTTGCTTTTGATGCTTGGTGGTAAGTTGCCATTAAACCGTTGAAAAGTCAGACTTGCTCACTTCATTTTCAGCAGATGTGTTAAGGTCTGACAAATGTGATAGTTGCAATATGTTTGCAAGCTAGCAGTCTCTTCAATTATTTTTCCTTGTGCATTCCCACCACCAACTATTGATCAGTGGAATAGAATGAAAATAATTCCATTCCACCACTGCATACATGTGCGTTCTCCTGTGCATGCAGAAGATAAACAAAATGTGGACGCATTCATGAAAACAATGATCCAGACCGCTACTACTGGTCAAAAACTCCACAGCATACCTTTAACTACATTGTTACATGTTCTGACATCAAGGATACAAATATTATTCCAGGGTTTCCAGCAGTATTTAACAGTGGTGCCTCCACTATTGTCAGAGTAAATTATTCCATTTTGTGGATAATATAATATTAGTTTTATTAAGTGTCAGGGATAAAGAGCAGTGGCGGTATGTCACACAGTAAAGGCTACGTGTTTAATAAAACCATCATCTAGTAACTACTTTGATAACGAGATGAGATGCGCCAGGGGGTCTGTTATTGATTGATTGATCACATCGTATGTTGGCTTTGCAGTAATTAATCAAAGTGGCACGTAGCGATTGGGAATGGTAGACAAATGACTACATCAGTCAAAATCAGGTGAGGAGGTGTGAGAAAAAACAAAACAAAGTTAGTTTGATAATCACTAGTTGGACACGAGTTTCACCTTTTGACAGGGCACAATAGGAAAGGCACATGTTTAAATAAGAAACTGAATAACCATAATAGCTGAATCCTATTTAGCTGCTTCAGTTTCAGGGTCCTGGTGTTGTGCATGCTTGGTCACCGCCCCTCTGTCCTGACTTATGGTGACACTTGAATAGAACCGAGCTATCTTTAATATTATTAGTAACACCTTTGCTTTTTCTACTATGATAAGCTGCTGTAAAGGATAATAGAGTCTGCATCACGTTTAAAAAGAGTTATGTTTATTTCTTTAAGACTGATTTTAGCTATAGATTTGTCTCCTGTGACATTTTCTCAGGTTCAATGTTGCATATTGCATACATACATATTGCAGTACAAATACTGCACGTGTATGGAAACACTTCTGAAAACCTGTCTAAATATTTTTGCAGCTAGCTGACTGTGCCGCGGTGGGCAGCAGACACGACCATGTCCCCCAGTGTGCAGGACACTTTTACCAGCTACAACTGTATTTTTGTATAAAGACAGAGCTTTTTAAGCTTGACTTTGCTCTGACCGAGGTGATCTGTCATCACAAGCTTGCAGAGAGAAAAGAGAGAAATGCAGGGAGATAGAGCGACAAAGGAAAGTCCTGCAGCGATAATTGGGTTGCTGTTTTTTCTGTCAGTTTTTAAAGTCATTAGGAACATCTCTCTCTTTCCTGTTATCTCTTGTTTCCTTCCCTCGTTTCCCTCTCTCTTCCATCCCTCCTTCCTCTGCTCTTTCTTTCAATTCCCTCCTCTCCTCTGTCTCTTTGCTCTGTGCCAAAAACATATTCATCATACTCCTCTGCTGCCCTCACAGCGCTGTGCCACAGCATACTAATGACAGTGTGGGTCTGTGTGTGTGTATGTGAGTGTGTGTGTGTTTGTGTGTGTGTGTGTGTGTGAAGGAGAGAGACAGAGAGAGAGAGAGAGAGAGAGAGAGAGAGAGAGAGAGAGAGAGAGAGAGACTGTCAGCATGTGTTTTTATTTATGTGTTTGCTGGCATAAATGTTTGTGAGTATAAATCTGCATGTGTACATTGTATGTGCTTGTATTGGTGCGTGTGTGTAATACGTGCACGTCTGTGTATTTGATCAACAGTGTGTGTGTGTGTGTGTGTGTGTGTGTGTGTGTGTTTGTGTGTTGTGTTTTACTTCAGGCTATAAAAGCTTGATAATGCACCATGCACTCATTTGCTATAAGCCTGTTAACAGCATGCACAGAAAAATACCAGAGAATTCATCTCAGCCTCTCTCTCTCTCCATCGCTCTCATTCCGTCTCTTTGTCTCTTGCTTTCTTTCCATCCTTCCCTCTCTTTATCCTTGCCTCCTGTCTGCATTGTTATCAGTCTGTCTCGTCTGTCTTTGTCTCTCTCCCTCTCTATCCCACTAACTCACTCACTTTTTGCTTTTCTCACGTTCCTCTCTGTTTATTTGGATCACTCTCCATGTCTGTCTCGCACTGTCGTCCAAACAGAAAGAGATGGATGCCAAAGAAAAATATACAGACAGACAACGTGTGGTGGAGACTTAAAAGAATAGTTTTGAAAAACATACTTTTTCCCATGGAAGACACAGTGAAATACAAAAAAAAAAAAAACATTTTCCAAGTTCTAATCTTGCATCCCTGTGTTAATTGTGCAGTTACTTCAGGCATTTTTATATCAAAGTCTCTTTATTTTCTGTTCCTGTTAAACGTCAAAATATCTTAGCCTTGGCCTAGCCACAAACATTTGTGGTGTTATATGCTGGAACTACTTTTTTTTTTTTTTTTTCAGCCAGCAACAGCTCAGAACGGGACACTTGTACTGACTTTAAGATGAGTCATCAAAAATATTTTAATGTTTACGTGTAAGAGAAAAAAAAGAGTGACAATTAAAACATGGACACACAAGTTTTCATTTCACTGTGTCTTTTAGGAGGGATACAGGCTTTGTGACACATCAGGAAACAGCCAGAGAAAAAGTAAAGGTGCATTTCAGACAGAAAAAGTGAGATATATATAGAAAAAGTAGATAAAGAGAAAGAAAGAATATGAGTTAATTGTATCCTACTTCATCCTGTCTGTTCATACTAATAGTAAGATTAATCATATGTAACCCCTATGATTAAGGAAGCCACTTGCTACAATTCTGAATGCACACTAACTATGTGTAATTAACAGATCTACTTTCAGCATAATTATAACATCTAAAACCACTACAAATGACCTGCCATCATTTATAATTATAATATCTACCATCACGGTAATTATACAATCAGAAGGCCAGTTAAAAGGGGATGACAGGAATTGGTATCTTTTCATTAACAGAAAATATCTCACGGACTCTTTGATGAGCGCTGATATCAGTCTGCACAGTAGGGGAGGGGGGCAGCAGCGCGACCCCCACCGCCTGCTTTGAACTCATCTCTGGCATCATTAATGCATGATGATAGTGATTAGAGGAGAGAGGGCCACCATGCCAATTTTCATACTGAAAAACAAGACAGGGAGAGCAGGACAACTGCATTGCTCGTATGCAAAGTGCCCCAGAGTGACAAACACGACCTCTTCAGTCAAAGGACTGAACGTGTGGAAACGCGACGTAATGCATAATCCCTCCGAGGTTTGTCAGTACCAGACCAATGAGGCAGTAGCTGTGGCCTTTAAAGTTCGAAATTGGGACCTTAAATCACTAATATTTTGTATGTTTTTCAGCTCCCAAATTAAGGAGCCACCTGAATTACTATAGAATTTAAGCATGTTTAATTATTATTAATTCATAATTCAATCAATTTCAAAAAGCTATTATAAATTGATGAATTAAATTTTCATTTAAATTATGCTTTACAAAACTTAAGTAAAAAAATGATAACATAAAAATCATTTAATAGAAGGGAACCTCTGAGAGCTCCATCTGTTACTCTGTGGGTTGGACTTCATTTAATTTGTAGGTGGTAGACGTCTCTTAATAAAAGTGATCACAAAATGGAAACTGTAGATATTAAAGAAGGGAACAACTAAATTGAACTGTAAAGTGAATTTTTGCGATTCAATTATTGTTTCATCATAGAGACAGAATAATGAAATTGTCACAATCTGTTCCTTTTTGCCTTTCTTTTGTCACGTTCTAGTCCCAGCACTCTGTGTCACTGTTTTTCCCTGTCTCCACGTCTGCTCACTGCCATGGACTCCTTCTCTGTCCCCCTGACCTGCCATCTCCTCACCTTCCACCAGATGCCCTCGCACTTTCCCTCCTTTCCCCATCACCTGACTGCCCCACCCATCTACACACCTGTCTCCACTCCTCTCTCTACCACTCCTTCCTCATCAGTCCAACTCCCTTCACCTGTTCACTCACCTGCTTCTGACCACTAACAGCCACTTACATATACATGTTTGGTTGTCACATGCTTGTCTCTGCTGTCTGAGCTGTGTTTCCTTGTGCCTTGTTTCTGGGTTCCCTGTTACCTGTTTAGTCATCTGCCTGCTGGACGTTGTCTTTTTGTCAGTCTGGATTTTCTGTTGGCCTCACCACCCTGTAAGTTTTTGTCACCTTTTTGATTGAATAAACTCTTCGTACCACACCTGCCGGTCTCCTCTTCTCTCCTCTCTGCAATTGGGTCCTACCCCTGCTAACCTGCAACTCCCCGTGACAGAAATAGTATGAAATTGAATTCTCTTAACAGAAAAAATAAATAAAATCACCACAAGGTCCATTTAATAGCTGTTCTGGAGCTTTCGATCATATCACATGAACTTCACCAGTAGATGGAGTTAATTCAGTTTTTAAGCAAATAAGGACAAGCAGTCCTCGACATTTTTTGAATTCCATGACAACTGGGAAAACTCATCTTCGTCCTCTGATACAACCAGATGCTCCAGCACAGCTAGTAAATGGACCTGCTGGTGAGATTGTTGTCTCAACTGCTGTTTCCAAGGTCAAGGATACATGCTGAAATTCATATTTAGAATGTTTTACTTTACTTTATAATGCCTCATTTAAGCTTTTAGACCAGTAGTGAACATTATCTGAGGTATCTTGTTTGACCGTCCTTAACCCTTACATGGTTAAAATATTGTAAGAATATTAAGTCATTACAGTTCTCAGTAACTAGCTCTTAGCAACATCAACAAAGCAGTTCTTTTGAAAATCACAGCTGGAAGTGCAGTTTGGTGGACGTGACACTGGACAACATTTAGGGACAGCAGTCAAAGGAAACAAAAACACTTCTACATCTCAGCTAAGTTTATAAAGTTTATAAAACCTTTCCAAGTGGGTAGAGTGTACAATTACTCTGTAAGAAAAGCTAATTTATGGGAAAGCACTGCTTTGACTGCTACAGAGTATACACTTTGACTGGGTAGTGTAAACTCACAGCCCTGCAAGGTAGTTCCTGGAACTGATGGGTAGTTGAAAGAGGAGCCCTTTTACATGGTGTTTACAGTGAAACTCAAGCTGTTACAGTCTAAACCTTTAAGACTTCAATGGGATCATTTGACTGGAATATTTAGCCATTAGTAGTCTTAAAGCACTTTGTGTCTCAACTGTGTTTGATATTCCTAGTTAGTTACTTTAATGATTTGGTAACTGAGTCATTCGTGTAGAATAAAAGTGCAGTTTGTGCAGATTATTGATACCTGCAAAGAATTTATATATGTACTTGTGCCTCCTTATGACTGTTTACTACTTTTCTCTCCACATATTTACCTGTTAACCTGTTAACCTATTCAGTCGCAGCACAGCGCTGCTGTCCTGCCCACTGTGCTCACAGGTGAAGCTTGCGCATGAACCAATGGGTGTATCTCGCTATCAGTCAACATATCAGTAGCCTGGGGTGCCCCTGTGGTCTGAGGGTCAACGCGCTGACTACTAACTGCAATGCTTACTGTATGTCCAGCCAGAGGTGCATGTCCCCATCTCTCTCTCCTCTTTTCTCCTGTTGTCTCTCTACTCTCAGCTTGAAAGTTTAGTTGTGTTCCATTCTCCTTAATGGAAATTAAGTAAGTAATTTTTAAATAAAAAAGTTGGTTATGGTTCTTTTGTAAACTATAGAAAAAAGTAATTCTAGGTGTTGACCCTTGACCCCTACGGTTAGTGACATGCTTTTACCTGAGTGACAGATGCTGTTGTAAGCTCATAGGTGCTGTCAGTTTCCCAACAACCCTCACTGATTTCACTCATTAGTCGGATGAACGCCCTGTAATGAGCTCACATTTGACACATCCAGAATTCTAATAAAAATAAGCATCATAATAAACATCTAATAAACAAATGTTTTGTAAGAGAATTTTTCAATTAGCCTTGTTCTGAAAAGAAGTGCAATTTATCCATATCCTCAGCTTATAGCCGACTTTCAGACGGAAAAACTGTTTGTGACCTGTGACTGAAAGGGTTAACCACCTAATTGAGGTGGTACCCAAATAAAAGCTGAAGGTGGTTGGATGCATGGAGCAACCGATGAACGAATCAGTAAATGTCACATAAGGCCTATACAAAGATGAGCGTGACGTAATGTAAGTGGATGCATGAATGGATGGAGGACAGATGGAGAAAAAAGCTGGAGCGAGGGATGATTTGCACGGATAAATGAGTGGACGGACTGCAGAGGGAGCTCACCTTTTGTTCGGCCTCTTCCTCATCGCTGCTGATCTTCAGGTCATCCTCCAACATGCTGCACAGAGACAAAGGGACACGTGTTATTGCAGCCATGACCTCCCGTCTGCTTGTATTAGGTCGGATACAGCAAGTGGCGATCTGCAATTCCCTTTGATAAACCTTTTTCTGGCAAATGGATTCATTACACAGCGAAAGCAGCGCCAGCTCAAGTTGGGGAATGAGGAAGTGGACGGTGGATGGAGCGCTTTGCAGCTGAAAAACCTACCAGATGTTCAGCTTTTAGAGCTCGGAGAGGAAAGCCAGATTGTTTTTTCACCTGGAAACTTTCTGTCTGACAACTGCTGACCTACAGCCAAGAATTCTTTGGAAACAAAGGGGACGTGCTCGGGCGAGATCAGTCCCTCAGTCGGGACTGTACATGGATATTTTGGGGGGCTTCTGATTAGAAAAAGGACCTGCTTGTTGCCCTGTTTCCTTTTATTAGTTGTGTCTTAGTTTTATTCTCTGCACGCTAGAGATGAAATTCTAACAATATAGATGTATGGAGGCTATGAAAAAGATATACAAGACACATTCGATAACATGACCTCCCTCAGAGCATCACCTGCTCCTTACCACACAAATTATTCAGTATTTATGTGCTGTGCATTTGCAAGTTCCCATGTTTTATTGCTTTATATAAACCCTCCACACAAACTACTGTTATTTTAAGCTGGCACTGCTATTGTTATGACAGGAGAATCCCCTAAAGGGATTTTTACTGCCTCACGAACCACTCTTGTCAGTGCTTGCACTGCTAAAATAACACTCCCCAGTGTTGTTCTGTTTTCAGATGGGACCGTACGAGTGGTGAATAACTGAAGCACAATAAGAAAAACCCTTGCAGATAAGGGGCACAGTGCGGCATGCGGCGATGATAGATATGTTTGAATGAATGAATAATGGATTCATGTTTTATTTCATAAGAAGGGACAGATGGAGAGAGGGAGATAGAGTGAGATTGAGATGATAATGACAGAGAAGAGAAGGGGAGCGAGTGACAGAGAGAGAGAGAGGAGAGGAAGCATGGAGGGGAAAGGAATAGAATGCACAGGAGAGTGGAAGCATCTATGAGGACAGACAGATATAAATGAGTTGTGGACTAAAGCGCCCATGACATCGCCGAGCTTTAGAAAGCACAGCATCAAATTCCTACAAGGGCTCTTAATTGCCTTCATAAAATGGAGTCTTTATATTTCTTACAGTAAAGCGCTAGCAGAGCTCCATTACTTGTGAAAGTTTGTCTGAGAGGATGTTAATATTTTCCGAAGCTAAATCAAAGCCACGCTCAGCTAATGACTAATTGCTCAACACTCCGCTGTAGAGAATTTCAGATGCACGTTTACTCAGCCTGCAAAACAAAACGCACACATAAATCTCTCTCTCAGACGACTGGCTTTCAAGCCGAATGAGTTTCCTGCCAATGTCTCGTTGTCCACAATCAAGAGTACTTCAGACAAGCTCCCAGCCTTTATTTTGGCCCTTTCTGCTTCTTGTCCTGCTGTTATCCTCTCTTGTATAATTTTGGACTCCATTTTAAGTGATCGTTGCCGCAATGCAATTCTGCAACATCACCTTGGGTCCTCTTTTAATGATGTTTTATTGAAGTTTCTATCTGTGATGCTCTTTCCATTGCTCATGCAAACTGCCCAGTTCATCCACTATTTAAAAGCTATGCCAAAAATGTAAAATGCATACTGCAACTTGCTGTGTGTCAGACATTTGTTCAACATGGTGGTTCCAAACTTCGGGGTCGAGACCCTAAACAAGGGGCGCCAGATGAGTAAAATAATTGTAAAGCAGAAAAAACTTATTTCTGCTGCACCAAATGAGGTTAACTTTTTCAGACTTTTCTTCCAATCTTTGCATTTTTCCTTGTAAATTACTGGATGAATTTACCTCTAAAAACAAAATGGGTGAAAATCCCTCTTTGATTGTACTGGCCATGGGCAGAAGACAATGTGCAACTAGTGACGAGGGGTCGCGAGTAGACACAGTTTTGTTTTAAGAGGTCACAAGGACATAAAAGGTTGGGAACCACTGGTGTAAAAACAAAAGAGCCAGAAACTAACATGCAAAAACTTAAAGGAAGATGACATAAACATTTGAACAGACTTCCTATTGATTCCTGCAGACTGTGTTTCTATGGAGCATTAATTAACTAACTAATTATTTAACAACGTGTGTACAGAAAAAATATCCTCTTATGGAACAGTTATGAGACACACTAATATTTTCATGTTTACAATTGCAAAACTTTGTGTGGTTGACAACATTAACAGCAACACTGGTAAGTTTATATGTTAAGATCAGAGTTTTGCTTTATGCATGAGCTTTTAGCTGAGGCCTCATATTGTGCCTTATTATTCAAAGAAAGGATAAATATTACATTTGAATGCATTAGAAAATGAACATGCACTTGCCCACCAGATTAATATAATATTTTCATTCAAAAGGTCCATTCAGTTTTTACATTCCATTTCACCCATAGCAACTTACAATAAGTGCATTCACACTCCCACTTGTATTATACTATTATAATGCAATACCATAACAATAACACTTTGGCTGCTTCTTGTCCTCCTCTGACTGGTCACCTGTTACAAAGCATCAGAGTTTACATGCTTTGACGTGATACACACTGAGCAAAACAGAGAACTGAACTCATAACCCCGCCCTGCTCTACCGAGGCTGTACAAGTCCAGCACTATTGTTAGACAGCTGAGTGATAATAAAAGCACCCAGAACCCAGCGGTTCTCTGGGTTTTTCGTTCCCACCACACCGCAGACTGAGCAAACACAAAAGCTGGTTCGACTAGACAAGAGTCTTCTCCACCTCTTCCGCTCTGTTACATACATGCAGTCGTCTGAACATCATGTAATTGGATCAGCACGTAATGAACCTCCCGGAGCAGGAGGGTACAGTATGCCCTGTGCTCTCCGCTCTGATGAAAGACAAATTCTCTTGCTTTTGTTCCTAATGTGGCATTAAGGTACAGTACACATGGATTACTGTTGGATGAGTTTTCTGTAATGGTCGGGCATAGTAAACATTTGGCAAAGAATATAGCAATTAGCCTCAAAAGAACAATTACTGTTGAATAAGACGAGGTAGGCCTATTCATTATCCCGAACATTTTTACGCTATTGAGCATCACAGTAAAAACAAAGAATAGCCTAATGGCTGCAGTAAACTAGGCATTGTTTTTAACCAATAACAATTATTTCATCCTAATAAACAAAGCAGCATTTACACTTGAATACAAGATGGGGAAGAATTACACCTCAGGGCAAATAATAGTAATCAAAAAGAATAGGCTTATCAGCTTTGGAGGCAAAATAGTCTGCTCAACCAGACATCATCATAATGGAGATATAATAAAATATTTAACTACATATCCAAAGAGTAGGAAATTAAAGTTTACATGCTGATCTGGAATTTTAATCAACCATACTGTTAATTACACACTGACTTTTACTTCTTCTGAACTTGCAAGATTTTTGCAATTTTTTGGCCATCAACTCTTTGTCATGTTCAAAAGCTTGTTTTTGACACCACACTTCCCACACTTTCACTCCTTTTTTCAAATTAGCTTTCAGCAAATGTATAAATAATGTATTGCACTTAGTGCTTGGAAACTCTCATTTGAAGTAGTAACACATAGCCTAACATAGCTGAGAACCTCTCAGTTCATTTTTAATTTCCAAGGGGCATTATCGGGTGGAGACAACCACTCAGAGCAACGAAACCGACCGTGGTACGTTCCACATCAGCGGCAGCCATCTTGTTTATTTACAAAGATGCCTCAACGGCGCTCCTCTCTGTCAGTCATCCAATTAAACCCGCCCCATATTAGATAAATGGTTGTGATTGGCTTGCCACGTTCCAGTTTTGGTGGAAATCAGTCTGAATTGGAGGGGGGGCCAGACGTATCTGCCGGAGCAAATAAAACAAGAGCTTGAAGATTTGTCTGGTTTTAAACCGATAATATGGAAGTGGATAGGGCAACAATCCTAACAGACGAAGAAGTAAATTAAACAGGAAGTAGCAAAACATTTGGAGGAAGGCAAAAACTAATAGCTGTTTTAAGTCACGCTTGTCTCTAGAAGTGGATTGAGATAATGTTCTGATAAAACAAACATTTTCTCCAGTTTGGTTTTAAATGTATTCTCTCTCAAACACTGAACACCCTTAACTACTAATGCATCACTTGTCAAGCTTTCCACTCTCGAATGATACATATATGCTTTAACAATGGGTCCTTGATTTCAGACATGTAGACAAAAGCAGGCTTGGCTAAATGAAGCGAAAGAAATACATGTTTGCAGCTGGCTGGTCTTAATAGGATAATCTTGTAAAAGGAGTCCTAAATATGTACTTACTGGCTCCATACATGTGGCACTAAAAGACTGTGGCTAGAACTACATGTCTCAGAACAAACGCTCATCATCCTCACCACATGATGATACATGTGATGCTGTGGAAATAAAATAGCATCATGTACTGTGTGGAGCGTTAGGTACAATAAAGGAAAAATATAGGACCTTTATTTCATTCTAACATAACTGTTTAGTGGCTTAGCTTAAATACTTTTCCCAGTTTTTTAAACAGTACCCCCCCCCCCCCAAAAAAAAATAATACACAGTGGATGTAATATCATGAATGGCCCTTTTTTTCTCCTTTTCGTGTAACCTATAAGCTGGACATTCTAACGTTTGAGCAGATGAACACACAGTTTTGTCCATTCCTTACACTTTCCCTCTTGAGTTTTTGATTTTGGAAAGGCTAAAGTCATTGCCTGCGTGGTTACAGTTACTAAGCTGTGACTGGAGGGGTTTAGCAAACGGTCAGTTAGTAAAACAAAAATCATCGAGCTTCGCCGTGGTCCAGCCCAGGATAAGTCCGGCTCGCGAGGCGGATTTACAAGCCAAGATTCCTGCCTCTCCAGCCTCACCCTGCCATGAATCCTGCTGTACGGCTCTGTGAGCGAAATGTGGAGTGGGCTGCAGCCAGAGATGTTGCAATATGCTCCTGGCTCACGTTAAATTAATGTAGCTGCACTTTGCCGCTCTGATCCACACAATCTTTTTTTTTTTCCTCCTACCAGCAGTGAATTTCATCCAAGAGTCAAGCTTAATTTTACCTTGAGGCAAACGCAGCAGCAGCGGGTCAGAAATTCTCTGTTAATGTGTGTGTGTGTGTGTGTGTGTGTGTGTGTGTATCAGAAAAAAGATATACTCACGACTTCTGGGGTGCAGTTGGTGTTTTAGCAGCAGGCTTGTTAGCTGACACAGTACATCGCTCTGCAACACAACAGAGGACATTGAAGTATCACTGTTTTGCATGTGTGTTGGGTTGGTAGTGATTACTGTTTGACAGGGAGCCAGATCACTGTAGATGTGCATTACTATTGTCACACTGGAAAACATGACATTCTGCTCCAGTGTTATTTAATTAGTGTGTGTGTGTGTGTGTGTGTGTGTGCTTGTGTGCGTGCGTGTGAGTGTTTGCTTTGCTTTGGTAACAGGAGTTTGGGTAAAAACACAAAGCAAATGTCTCTTTACAATAAGCGGCCTGACAAAAGGCATTGAGGTGATGATTTATTTTCCAAATGCATATACAGACTTTTAGAACGGAGTGCTTTTTCTGTATTTTATATTTTAGTCTGTTTCTTCTTTTTATATCAGAGAGAAAAACCTGCCAGTGGGGAAATACTTCAGCTTTATATACTTCACAAACATCCCAAAACAGTACAAGATGGGGGTTAACAGAAGAGCACCAGTTCAGAAGAGCTTTTGATGATCTGATGTTAGTCAGAACTACTGTAATGTGCTAAATCCAGTATTGGCCAATATAATGATATATATCATGAGGGGAAAAAAAACATTCATCAGCTGGCTTAGATTTTGCTGTACATTTATATATGTGTATATATATATATTTATATGTTTAGGTAGCTATCCCTTTAATATTTCCTGTATTAGACAATTGTGGGCAATATTGCAAATCAGTGAGCAGGTTCAAGGCAGATTCAGTGGATTTATAAAATCCTTGCATCAATGTGAATTTGTCGGGTATTTAAAGGGTAACTCCATCAAACCTGTGAAAACAGTTGTATAAGTGTTATGCGAGAAAGGTCATTCTTGGCTTAGGAAATATTAGTTTGCCAAAAGAAAGGCTTTCAATCTCCACACGCTTCCTCCAAGCTCCTGTCAAAATAAACAAATTTATTTTCTCAGAAAGGAAAATCTTAACTCAAGGGTCCACTTTCTTTCTCTTTCCATGTTGTCTGTGCTTGGGCTTGAAGACTTAACATTTTTAACAGAAAGCTTACTTTCCAAAAGTAACGCAGGAGTGTGAAATATGAAAGACGTGGCCATTAACTGACCAGGGAGGGACTAATGATGCTACTGAGTTTCATTATGGAAAGTGTAGGATTCAGCGCATTTGGAGCTTGCCGCATACTGAGGTCTGAGGACCAATAAACCTGTTTACACCTTTGATGTATGATCACGATCTGTATCTGGATACATTATCTGGATAATGACATTCGATCTACAGGCCTCTGCATTTACACTTGGTATTAATGAGCATCCTCATTATCTTAATTCATCCTGGACTGTGATCAGATCTCAATGTGTAAGCTAGTCCCAGTTCGAGGGAAGGCTCTTTGCAGTGTAAAATTAGATATACTGTGACGGAACATTTTATCCACAGTCACTTCTAACTTGACAGTGTCAGCTGAAACAAAAGCACCTGATAGACAGTCTGCGCTCCACTCACCATTTACTGTAAGTGTGAGCTTGAAAATAAATGATCCAAACGTGTATTTGTCCAAAGTACAAAGTCTGTGGTCTTACAGGTGAGCATCCTCGCTCCTTTTGATGATAAAAAAAAAAACATGGACAATCCACAATCAATCAAACCGATTGAGCTGCGTGTGTACAATCATGTTACTTGTTTAGATGTTTAGACAGATAAAAGTAGAGGTTTTTCAGATGATCACGCTCCTGTGGCTATGAATTCGTTTGAAAATCAGCTGCTTTTTCTCCCATTTCTTCTGGGTGGTATTGCCTTCATGGCCTCACTGGTGTTAATTATCATGGAGCCAGTGTGTGAGTGTCGATGCTGGGAAACTTACTCTGGGTGTTGTAGCCCGAGGTCACATGCTGCGACTCCTGGAGAGACAGAGGGAGGGAGAGAGAAAGCCAGAGGGCGATGAGTTGAATGAATAAACCAACAGATGTCATTATTGATTTCACAGCAGCACAACGATGCCATTACACAGAATTCAGATCCTCTCATCTCCCCGCGTCGACGCTGCACCTCATTCTTAAAACTCACTGGCAGGATTAGTGTGACGCTGGGGGCTGAAAGAGCCGCAACAGTCTCTCCTAATTCAGTAACTCCTGGGTCAGATTTACTGCCTCTGTGTTTACATTGCTATTTCTTTTGACATCATCCCCCAATGTGATGTTTTGCATATTAAAAGTAATTCATAAAAGCACTCTGCAGAGGAGAAAATACACCTGCTGTTTCAGTCAGAATATGACTGCCATTTTTGAGATAAATCTTGAATACAACATTTGTGTTGGTTTTTATGTGACAAATATTCCGACTATTTACATTGCAAGGTGCCATAAAGCACTTTTGTGGGAGCAGGAGAAACTTTTCCAACATCTGTCTTCTGAAGTGGCAGTTCTTTAGGCCCTGCTTTTATTGTGTCTCAGTCTTGATTACTGTTGTCGTGTTTCTGCACTCCACTTTTCAAACATTACCTGTCAAACAAACAGTGTGGGTGGTGCTACAGAGTCATTTCCTTGAAATTTCTGTTCTGGTGAAGTTTGGCTTTCTGTAAGTGGCGTTCTGTTCTCTGAGTGGTCGGCTGTGGCTGTTATCACTGTTCATTTGCAACAGGGTTTTTTTCAGGAAACAAGGAAACAGCGACCATGTACCAAGTTTTTAAAACAGAAAACGGTAAAGCAATCTTCAACTTGAAGTGGGACCAACAAACAACGTTCTAATAAGGTAATAAGGTGTCAGGTCACATCAGTATTTAAAACAGCAACATTTTGAGGCTAAATCTACTTATTCTAGTGGAGTCGGTGGATTTGCTTGTGGGGATGAAGTAAATCTGCAAATAATGTTCCCGTTGAGTTCAACATTGGTGAGCTCTGTGACCAATAGCAAGGCATCCTGACAATGTTGAACTTTGAAAAAATGAAGCACCAGAGAATAAAAAATGGGGAAAACTATCGTGGTTTATTAGCTGTGTTTTGCCATCCACCGTTATTAAAACTGCAGTTCAAATTAAGCATGGTTTACAGACAGTTAAGAGACAGGAGTCGACAGTAGGAATGTGTGCTTTTTAAGTAAAATGGTTGAACTCCTAGTGACCAAGCTGACAGTTACCCCCCCCCAACTAGTGTTAGCATGTTACTCGCTGGTTAGCTGTTAGTAGATCCTAGGATGAATTTCACTGTGCCATTTTCTGGTGGGACCATTCCTTATAAAGGGTTTTCAAGTTAATAAATCAGTTACTAATGCTTTATAGATCAGTTGTAACAATAAGCCGTTCATTCGAAAAATGTTTGGGTTGCCAAGTTGTGAAAAGACCTCTCTGGCTGGTGAGTTCTTAATGGACAAGTCATTGACTATGTCATGAATGACTGCATCACTAATAATCAAGTCTGCGGTTATAAATGCTATTAAGTCATTAGCAATAAGGGACACAGGTTTCTTACTTTCCAATATTCTGGCATCTGTAATTGTAGTAAGTCAATAATACAATTGTTAGTGTTAATACATTGTTAAATGTTAATGTTAAGAATTCATTAATACATGCAGTCTACAGTACCTGATGAAATAAAAAGATAAATCAAGTGTCCTGTTGGAGGAGGATAAACACATTTTTCTCAACCTGGCAACACAAAATTTGTTCTTATTAATGGCTTACAACTGACTAATACGCATTGGATTTATTAACCATTAATGAAACCATTAATAACAACTTTAAAAACATTTATAAAGGGTGCCATGTTTGAAAGTGGTACCCAAACATTTTATATGCAAATATCAACAGCTACAGCACAGACTTGTGCAGAGAAGAAGTGGCTCTCTTCATGTCCACTTCTTCACAGGAGGATAATTAAACATGCAACACTTAATTAACGTTGTCATTTCATTGGCTGTCACTCGTGCCACTGTGCAGGATGAGGCAGCAGTAATCTGATTCAATCACAGCAATCACCGCCGCAGTGAATTTATGAATCAGATCTAATTAGAAAACTGAAGACTTTCAGTGACAGACTGCAGTTTGTTTTCTGATGAGCCACCAATAAGTGGGGGAGTTTAAATGAAGGTTTTTCAACTGTTTCACATCTTTTTCCACCACCCACTGACTCATGCACAAGGACAAGGATGTAGTCAGAGCACAAGTAGAGAACATGATAACAGCATTTAAGAAAGCATTCATTACCAGGCTTGTAATCCAAAATTAATCTGAACAATTGAGACTTCATGTGAGCACATGAAACCCCACTACAAACCCCAACTTCGGGGCTTGTAGTGGGACAAAGAACGAGAACTCCCACTAACCTTGTTTGGGATGGGGAACTTGGTCTGATCAGCCTTCCCGGGAGTGTGTATGGCTGTGAGAGGAGGAGGCCATGAATGGGTCATCTCCTAAATACACAAACACACACATATTATTGCATGTGTTACATTCATACAGATAATTCAGCATTTCCGGCACCACTCCAAACTAAATAAAGCAAACAACTCACGGTAAATGTAAGTTTGCCCTCATGGCGATAGTACCTGCTGAATAACAATAATAACAATAACTAAAGGGACTGCTTATGCAACATCTTTGATGCAGAGGAGTGGAGTCAGCTTTCAATCAAGGTTGCGCTGAACCGTCCCCCATCAGAGCGGACTTTAATATAACTTATAGCATAAAGTGAGAGGAGCGTGGGGAGTTGGTGGCACACCAGGGATCAGTCCACTGAGAGTGAACTAAGTGCAGAGTTGTTGAATTACCAAAAAAAAAGCTGACTCCAGTTGGTTGCATTACAGCCAAACAGTGCAGCAGCAGCAGCATCCCCTTTCAATTATTCTAATCACACAGTTTTCTCAGGTGAATTCTAGTCTCAGTATGTAGAAGCTTCAATTAGTTAACAAGATAAGCCTATGTGTGTGTGTTTGTGTGTCCCATAGCTACATAATCTGTTAGGTATTGGCTGTTTATCTTCCACAAACAGTGGAAAGGTACTGCATGTCTGGGAAAATCTGCTTGCAAAGCAAAGTGAGGCCACTAGCTAATTTTTCAAAAAAGCACGTTCTTGTTTGCACCCTATTTCAGGAAAACAGAGACCCATCTCTTAATATATGTTGCATTTTACTCTGTTTCACATTTACACGGTGTCCATACAGCAGGTCACTAGGTCAGAGGGCTTGAAAGGTCAGTGACATCACAATTTCCCATCATGCTTCTCTTCACCCCCTCTGGAGTGGATGACTCACATTCATCAGATGACTCATGTTTTCTTGTTTGAAGGAGTGTGTGTGTGTGCTTAAGAGTGTGTGTATAAGTGAGCAGTGCAGCTCAATGTTATTGAAGATTGCTGAGTGTGAGTCTAGTCCATGTGCATGTGTGTGCTTTCGTTCCCTGCCACCGTAACGCACTTGGCCTGACGACATATGGTGCGTTGCTAGGCAACTCTTCACTGACATCACCATGTCCCTCTTAGAAGAGTTCCTGTGTTTTGACAGAAGGCGCTCCTGATGGTGTGTGTGTGTGTGTGTGTGTGTGTGTGTGTGTGTGTATCTGCATGTATTGGAATATGTGTGTGTGTGTTTGTGTCTACAAATGTGTTACTACTGCCATTAGGTCTGTCACCCTATCACACGCGCACACACACACACACACACACACACACACACACACACACACACACACACTAACACAGACCCACCTGTCACTGTGATTTTCCAGTTAATATCTACTAGTCGTATTATCCATAATTACACTGCAACACCTTTAGCAAAATGGTAAAATTCACATTTAAATATGCTTTTCATTTGGTAAAGAATTTGTCTTGTAGCAAAACTATTTTTTCTTAGTGTTAAGGAATAAGCACAAAGTATTTACTACCAAATTGAACATAAATGAGTTGCAAACCTGCTTTCAATACTGTATACTGAAACCTGAAAAAAAATATAGGCAAAACAACTCAAAACAATGTTGAAAATGTGCCTGCTGAAGAACACTGAAAGGCTTCCAGCAGACACAAGAACTGTGATGGAGATGTGATGCAGCCGTGGCGCAACTGAAACGCTACAAAGTAGCTGCACCCAGTGATCATTCTGCCTTATGTTTAAAAGATAAAAAAGGATCTGTTGATTACGGATTAATCTAAAGGATTATTTTGATTTTTGTGATCTCTCACAAAATCACTTTGAATATGAAAAAATTGATTCGTAACGACATCAGGACATTTTCTAAATGCAGATAAAACAGGTAAAATAAAGGTAAAACAAAGCCCTGGTTACTCTGGATAATCCACAGCACTCACAGTATTCAGTTTTTATAGGGACTCTTTCTTCTGTAGAAAGTAGTTCCAATGAAAACAGCTGGCAGTGAGGTCTGTGTTATATTTCAATGTGTGATGTGTCATGTGAACTTCCATCTCCTCCATATTGGGGTGGTAGGAGGAATTTTAAAAATGGATACCTCAAAACCTTAACATAAAGAAAAGAATATATATATATATATATATATATATATATATATATATATATATATATATATATGCATGGCTTGATACTACTAGATGTACAATAAATGTAAAAGTAAATTTTGGTGTCCGAATGGAAAAAATATGAGGCAAAGAAGAAGGGGATAGTTTGCTTATATTCAATCTTGGGAAACTTGCTTATGGTTAGTTACCATGCCATATATGAAAATGTTAGCAGAAACACTAACAATAAGATACAAATGTGGTTTCTTGCATCATAAGGTGGTCCAAATACTTGAAAAGTCAGTATAGTCTTTTAAAGGTTTGAAGGATGATGGTTTGAAGTCAGTTTCATGCAGCTTTTCTTCTGTGCGCAATATCTCTGATACACACCGTTACCTTGAATTGTGAAAACATCCCAAACAACAATGTTTCTGTGACAACCCGCATGTAGCTGTGCCGTCACAGAAAGGGAAAAATGAACCGCAGGCCTCCGCTCCGATTCACCTCACCTCACATTTTGAACTCCCTGATCTTTCCACTTGACACGGCTAAAAACCACAGACTGAATTCAATAGCGCACTGATATTATTGACAAAGGCTTTTCATGCAGCTCACAGCACACTATCTGTCACACAGCCTGTTGGCCAGCATATTGATTTGTGAAAGGGAGAGAGAGGGGAATGACACAGGGGAAGAGAGGAAGACAGGCAGGGAGAGAAAGAGAGAGCCAGCACAGTCAGTGATGGAGACAAATATAGAGAGGAAGAAGGAGAGAGATAACTTGACACAAAGCAGTCAGAGAAGGTCCTCGTCTTTATAGCTGCAAATCTTCTGGCTGGCGAGAAGATTTGTGGCAAAACATTTCTTTTTTGACATCACTCTGAAGGAATACAGCAACAAAACACAAAGACAGGACAGGAAAGAAGGGAAAGAGGGGAAATTGTGGAAAGTGTGAGTTGCTTGATGTCATTTTGATGACATGCAGATAGGAAAAGGAGAGGATAAAGAGAAAGAGAGACAAAAAGGAGGGTAAAAGAAAGGAGAAAATAGTGGATTTCTGCATGAAGTCATCCTACAAAAACAAAAACTTGTATAATCATTGACCTGAGCCAACAGATCTCCTTATTTTCTTTCCCTCTGTTTCTTTTTTCCTCCCCCTCGTCCTTTCTTCCTTAAAGCCAGACTCTCAAGAGAGACGAAGGTCTTTGTGAGCAAACAGAAAACAGCTGATAATCAGTGCAATTACTCTCTATGTGTGTGTGTGTGTGTGTGTGTGTGTGTGTATATGTGTGCGTGTGTACCCAAGCAACATACCCGCAAAATCTCTTCAACACAGCTGGAGTCATTTGGTAGGCTGACCTGGAGAAAACAAAGAAGAGAGAGAAAGAGACTGACTTCAACACTATTCAGAGCAACATTACATTACATGAGAAACAGCAGAAAACAGGGTTACAAGCAATGAAAAAGATGAAATGAGAACTGTAACTAGCAGATTTTTGTTTTTAATGTTTCCAGCTGACTTGATCTAAAACTAGAACCCTGTCAAAAGGTCTTAAATATGCACTTGATGGCCTCATACATGGTATCGAGCTAAAATACCAAGAACATGCATGTCCCAGGGAACAAGTCAACATCCTCACCAGTTAATGTAGAAGATAAGTTGTGCCCCAATACAACAAATTAGTCCCAGTATTAATAGTATGATAAATGTAAGATCAGACTGTTGTTTCACTGTATGTGACTGTTAAATGTTATCGTCATGTTGCTGGGGTTGTTGAAGTGTAAACTTAAATAACAGGACATTGCTGCTAACGTCAGACTAAACTCTGACAGCTTCCAGGATTGGCTGGATCACCGAGGGGAAATACAACACACTGAATGTACTATTGTGGAGGGCCCTTTATTCACGTAACCTATTCAGTTACTCCACACAGACGGTAATATTGTAAAGTAACTTCTTACGTTCAAATGAATGAACTAGTCATATGAACGAGATTAAAAAAGTAGACGACACCCTCCAAAATTTTTAAATTCCAAGAATTCCTTTTTACTACAGCCCCTATGCACACCCACACCCCTTCACCATGCGGACAAATCCAATGCTTGACAGACCTAGTTATGGTTTTCTAAGCTACAATTGAACAATCAGTGTTCGGTAGAGGAGTTTAGTCAACATCAAAACATTCATCAATGTCAAAACACTCATTTAAAATAGTCTAATTACTGCTTATGTTTTAAGTCTACAGTATATTAACAAGTTGAAAGTCAAAACATTTGTGCATTTTGGTCTACGATAAAGAATTATATTTACCCTTCTCACCATATCTTTGTGTGATTTATAAATACTGGCTTGTGCATATGGGCAGGGAAGAGTTAGGGAGGGATTTAAAAAGCTGAGATGTTTCAGATTTCAAATTCAAGAAAGCCATACAATGCCTGTGGTTTGGCCTGTGTCGTGTTAACCACAGGGCCATTTCAGCTCCACAATTCATGGGACTGACTGGAGTTTTATTTAAGGAGAAAGAAACAGGCTGTTTGAGTTGAAACATATGCAGCTACTCTGATTGAATTTACCAGTTCAGTGGCTGCACATTGCTAATCTGTGTTAACATGTGCCCTTGTCAATAAAGTCTTTCCTTTTTAAATGGACTGAGGACTGAAGTGACATTACTCCAGATGCCCTGGCTGTCAGTTTAGACAGGTGTGTAACTCTAACATCACATTTAAGAGTGATCATGAAAGGTGAAACCAAAATAAAACACTAAGCACACAAGTCAAAAAATGAAGTTTCTGTAGCTGGAACTCGCTTTTTCAGTTCAGCCAGCGTGTATATTTGCTGCTAATGCAAACTGCAGAGTTTTCTTCTAGTTATTCCAAACAAACCATTATTGCCGCTGCTGGAAACACACAAGTTTGTTAGCTAAAACCTACAAGACACATGAATAAATGTCGGTTGCCAAATTATCGCTTCCAAGGAGTAATTGAAAGCAAAATAAAGCAATTCGCCGGGCCAGATCTTGGCTTAGATCAATCCAACAAACAGGCTCATTTTAGAAGAAGAAAGAGACGGTGGAAAAGCTGGAGGAAGGGAGAAAGACTGCAAGACTCTGAGAGCAATTGTGGGGCTCATGTCTAACATATTACAGCACCATAACCTCTGTCACACACCATTACTAATAGCACAAACATGAACAGAGGAACAATTTAGTAACCATGATGAGGAGGATGACATCATCTTCAGCCTTAAATCACTGACCGTTAAAACAACAAAACAATAAAAGGGATTCTGTGTGTGTGTGCAGTCAAAACTGCTTGAGCTCAACAACAAAGTATCCATCTAAATGTTTTCTAGACATGAGCTGTGCTTCCACATGAGTTCATTACTCTACATAAATACGTCATTATACTAATTGGAGAGTGAGTCAACAGGAAACTATAGTGGGAGGATGAAGACGCACACTTTCCAACGAAAAATTTGAGGCAACCTTCAAATCTTAATTATTTGGGTAGTGAAAGTATATCTTTATCTTTACAGGCTCAAAACATGAGATTTAATTCAGTTTAGAAAATGTGTTAGCAAAGATGTGCCTATTAACACATCTAGTAAAAAACACAAGCAACATTACCATTCATTTGGAGTTTACTTTTAGAATTAACATTAATTATCTGAATGTTCTGCAACATGCTGAATAGTCCAGTATAATAAAACTCGTTTTGGATTTTGAAAGAAATCTATGATGGAGCAAAAAGAAAATGCTTCACAGCACAAAACAGAAAGTTCACAGTGTTTTTCAGTTGAAAGAGAATAAAAAGTTCCTGTAAATAAGTAAGTGTAGATGGTGGACAGAGATAAAAGAAAAAATAAATCTGACATGTAGGCCTAAATCATAAATTATATATTTTAAATTGTAAATTGAAAGTGATGATATTTTGGTTATTATACCAGGGTGCCATCCATTAATTTGAACGTGATATATTGATTTAAAAATATACTACATACAGCATAACAAGTACAATTTAATAGAGACACTTTTGTCCCAAACCATTTGGAAGTGGCCCTTTGTGCAATTTAAGACACTTCCTGTGTCATTCTCTGAATGGTTTCTCACTATAAGGTGCCACATTTCATGGATGCAAACAAGAACATTGAAATGCGATTGCGATTTCCAATTCAGTATAAGACACAGCTGACAGACAAAAATGGAAACACTCATATGATTTCAGGCTCGCTGAGTCTGTCTATTTCTGTCTCAATCCATCCGTCTATACATCTGTCTCCCACTGCCTCACTTTAACCATCCCTGTCCATCACGGCTGTGTTTAGTTCACTGAAGCATGGTGCTGACACTACCAGGGTTTGGGTGTCTGATTCCTGTTTGCAGTGTGGACCTCTAAACCAGATGGCATGCTGTATGTATTATAATAAACATTGCACCATTTAGTCATTTCAAAGATAGAAGTCTATTCCGAGCTCAGTGAATAGAAACTGGCTCTAATGGATTTTTTTAATAGACATGTGACTTTTACATGTACTGTGTGTGAGTGTGTGTGTGTCTCCCTAATTGATCTTACTGTGAGATCACGGTTAATGTCAAGGACTGAGAGATGGAGGGAAAATAAAAGAGAAATGAAAGATGAGTGAGAGCCGGAGAGGAAGTCTGCAGGAGGAAAGAGGACAAAATTCAGAGAGAAAATAGATACTAAAGAAAAATGAGAGAGAGAGACAGGGAGAGAGATTCGGGGGGGAAAATATAGCCGAGGCAATTACTGAGGCAGAAATCCTTTCTCTCTGAAATAGCTACTCAGATAGATAGACGTCTACACACACGAACACGCCAACTCCCTCTCTCTCACACACACACAAGCACAAACCTAAAGGCAGATGCACTCAGTCATTGGCAGGTACATGTGGATGTACAGGAACACACAGAAGCCTAAATCCACACTGCAAACACACTGTGCTGCAACTAACCTACTTCCATTATTGATTAATATACTGATTCTTTTCTCAGAGATGAGAAAAACAAAATCATTTCTAGTTATTTTTCTGTTGATCGACTCATCGTTTGAGCTTTATACACGCACACACACACACACACACACACACACACACACACACACACACACACACATGCACACAATAATTATACCCTTGCATGGTGGTAAATCTATCTCCTCCAACTGTGTCATGCACAAGTGCCCAGCCCACAGGGAGCTATAGGACACCAAAACTACCACTGCAGTGGTGAAACATTTGTAAGACAAGAACATGACTTTTTTTTTTTTACATATATTACATTTTCATAATCATCCACTGAGAGGGACTCATCAGAAATGATGGACATTTTACCAAAAAGTGTAAATCTCAAATCATCATAATGAGCAATGAAACAGGGAACAAAACTCATCTTCATTCACACGTAAGGTCACTTTCACACCTGAGGTCATATGGACTGACAGGTCACTCATTCATTGGACAGTTTTGGTGATGGTCACCCTGCATCATCAGCACTCCCCATGGTAAGAAATTAAATCTTGGTGACTGACAGCAAGTCATGCAGCAGATTACATGTATGTCTATGTTGTAGCTCAGGAAGAAAAGACTGATTGTGAGGGTTTGTGGGGGTAGTACAGTGTTCCTGTTATGTTTTAATGATGAACTGCCAAAACACACGTAGGTATAGGAAACAAGTTTTACAGCACCTTTTCACTTCCTGATGTGTTAGGAAAATCCCCACGCTCTTGTGGTTATGTGTTACCAAGGTTACCAAATGATCTTGCATTAACTGTTGCCATTTATATTGATCACTTATAGGATCCGCTTCTTTAAAATTTCATCAGCGGATGGATGTATTAGTAGTTTTCTGAATTCATGCTAAAATCACACATGATGTGTTTGGTGCATTTTGCTTTGTAATCAAACCAAATAGGGAAACACACTTGAGTTCATTAGAACTGACCCCAAAAGGTTAAGTGTAAAAACATAAATGTGCACCCAGAAATGTTACATTTTACATAAGACTTCACAGTTTGTCATGAGACAATACATATAGTTTAAATACTTCTGATTTAAAAAGGCGTGATGAATTAATTGTTGAGCTTTGAGTCTTTGGCTTAAATGAACATAAACACAAAGCAAAGAGACGACAATGTGACTGGTCACTGGCATTGTAATCACTGTTGGGAAAAACATCAATAGTCTGTATCATATTGGTACAGTACACACAGGGGTTAAATAGTAATAAATGTCAGTCCCACATATGACATGAGTTATGGCCCGACACTCTGCTGATTGGCTGAATGAGCGCTCATTACTGAAATTTGTCGTATTAGCAGGGAGCCAGTTTGCACTCCACAAGCAGCCACCTATAAAATTGCATAACAAACACATTTAATGTGATTCCACTCAGATGATTTCCTTTTCTATAACTGTGTCTTTTCATGTTTCAAATCCACCAGAGTGTCTTGTTTCTTTTGTACTGGAATTAAAAATCATTAAGAGGTAATTATAGTAATGTGTTTGAGACTGAAGAAACAGGCTCCTCTCTCCATATGTGTGTGTGTGTGTGTGTGTGTGTGTGTGTGTGTGTGTGTGTGTGTGAGAGAGAGAGAGAGAGAGATGAATGACTCAGTGAAAGCATGTGGGATGACTAAATATGAATTAATAAAAAACACCCCAGAAGAGATACAGTCTATTCATATCTACAATAACATAGAGATAGTAACATTTGACTTGGAGATTGGCAGACAGAAAAGATGAAAGAGAGAAAGGAAGAGAAACAAAGAGAGAATGAGAGAGGATAATGAACAAAGAAACAGAAAGATACGCTAAGACAAAGTCAAACAGAATCAAATCTACAGTCTGATGAATGTAAACACTTCCCCCTGCGCTGTCCTCTGGGTGCTATTAACTCATCTTCTCCCATTTCCGTCTTATTTTAGAACTATTTTCTCAGGAAGATGAGGAAAAGGTTTGCTTTGGCTAAATTACATGAAAAAACTTCTTTTAGCACGGCCCTCCTCCACACCAGAGAGACCGAAATGCGCCACAGAGAAAAACTGTTGCTTTTGCCGTCATGAAAAATGTCAAAGTCGAGTGAAAACTGTCAATCATCCGCTTGGCGCGATTGAAGTTTTGAGTTGTATGCAGTTCAGACTGAGGTCCAACAGGGTTTTGGAAAATCTTCAAGGATTTTTTGTCCACAGGCTTCTCGTTTATTCAGTTTCATCTGCTCCTTTTATCATCCATATTTCAGCTGTTTACAGAGCTGGAGTGACCTCCATCACTGGGATTACCAGCATGCTATATAGATCACAAGCACTGCCCTCAGAGGAGACTGTGTGAGTGTGTGTTGGTTCAACAGCTGCTGTGTGTGATTCGGTGTGTACACTGATCTGTGTGCATGTTTGTATATGAGTCAGCCTGCCTTATAATCTAAAGATTCTTGACTGCGTATAAAAGTGGGTTTGTCACCCTATGTGCCCTCTCTCCGCACTTTTAATAACTTTACACAACTCAAGTAAAAAGTCAGATGCTTCTCTGGTTTCTATTGTACGTTTTGTGGTGCTCCTATAAACTGCACTTTTTCACATCTTTTAATTTTCTGCTGTCACTGAAGGTCACAGTACTATAGCCATTACCCTGATGTGGATGATATGAAGGAAACAACCATATTAAAAGTTGAGCATGAACACTTGGTTTTTTGAGGACAATATATATATATATATATATATATATATATATATATATATATATATATATATACATATTTGAAAGTGAAAAATTATTTGATAAATTGACCAATAAGTTCCTTAAATAAACAATAAAATAAATAAAATAAAAAAATATTTTTTGCAGAAATTAATCAAATTAATCAAAAAAATCAAAGTAATTACAGCAATGGCACCAACGTATAGGATATTTTACAGATGAACAAGAAACATTATTTTTAAAGAGAATGTAACACCAGCTGAGAACCTGCGGCCCTCCGGTGGTCTAACTGCAGTGATGTAGAAGTGTACTCAGTACATCGTGACAACATGCATGTCAACACACGTGAAACTTTCTACCAGAAATAATCGTGAAACACCCTTTTCTCAGACAGTAGCCAAAATGTACTAGAGTATTTGCACATCTGCTAACATAAATGCCTGAAAGGAAAGGAATATTTCAAATTCATTTTTTCAGATCTGAAATATCCATCATGGTTGCTTCTCTCTGTTGTTTGTATTCTAAACCAACTGCTTCCAATCAGCTGAGGCCACTATGAAGTCCCAGAGGTACAGTTACATTATAACACTGCACACATACATACATATGTACCAGTTTTCCCTCTGCCTCTCCTCGTCTTTTGGCTTACCACTGCCCCCCCCCCCCAATCCCCCTTCCCCTCTTTCGTCTCACTCTCTTTTTCTCTTCCTCTCTCTTTCTCCATCTCATTCTCCCCACACCAAGCTGTGGAGAGGCAGATAAGGAGTTGATTTACCATCCAATTAAATGTCGTCATTGAAACATTGCTTCAAAAAAGCCCGTCGTTTTCACCCCGCACTAATTGGCCTTCCACTAGCATGTGTTAGGGTGTGTGTGAGGGCTTTTGTGTGTTTGTCTTTGTGTGTGCGTCTAATGCTGTATGTAGGACCAGCAGATTCAGATTGTGGTAGTCCCCCACTTGAAAAAAGAGGAGCACTTTAAGCTGGATTTGTGGATGTTTCCGTCTCTTCTAGCATATGCTTTTTCTTTTCCAACAAGTTATACATTTTGATTTTAAAAACATCTCAAAGCTCCACTAATTAATATTTTTTTTATTGACAGTGAATCACCACAGGTACTCACAGTCACAAACACGGACAGTTACTGCCCAACTCTGCAGATTTTTAGTAGTCTTTTTTTAAATTTTCTTTAAGCTCTTTGCTACAGTTTTACAGCGCTCACCGTATGGAGTAGTCTTACCTCTCACATGAACTGTTTTAAGCAGCAGCAGGCAGATGTTTTGAGCCAAAAAGCTTAATAAACCCACTCCATGCTACCTGCTCAGCACCTAACGGCGAATGGTGAAGAGAGTCACCGAGCTAAAGAGAAAAACTTCCCAGGAGTTAGTGACCAAAACAGAGCCGAAAGGTGCTTGAATATTAGACTTACACTGGTCACGTGGCAAAAACATTACTTTAAATGAATTTAAGTCTGTTGAGTGGGGGGATCTGTTCTCTAACACGCAGCAATGACGCGCTGATATCAGGGCTACGGGTCTGAAAAAACAGCCAAGCCTGTTCTCTAACCAGAGTATTTGATATTCACACACACACACACACACACACACACACACACACACAGAGTATAGTATAATAGTCTACCTTTCCCCATCACTGTCTCTCTGGCACACACACGCACACACTCTGAAAAGAGGGTTTTTATAGAATTTTAATAAATCCATGGGAAAGCGGTCTCAAAACTCATTTATCAAACATTTAACACTGACTTAGCCATTAAAGGGGGCGAGGGAGGGATAGAGGAGAATAGATTGAAGAAGAGGAGCTATGATCAATGCCAGTGGACCATATAATTGCACCAGGAGTGGTTTAGCTGAAAACATTAGCCTTGTTTTCTGATGGATCACATCCTGGAGCCGGCTAGCCAAGCTAAACGCTTCAATCTGTATTAGCACGACCTGGAGTCATCCGTCTACGAGAGCCGGGCCACTTAAATTACCAAAAGGTTTTCGCCACTATTGATAAGCTGATAGGTAAAATTCTGTGTAACCATTTTAAGAAAGTACTCGAAACCTAGTCTTCTTTGCTCTTCATTTTATAAACAGGAGTCACTTCTTTCAACAAATGAAAGTCTCCCTTTGAAACCACTTTTGCATTGGTAATGTTCAGACCCTTGCATTTCCAGCAGATCTTTTTCCTCTCTTAACCAGAGAGAATAATGATCTCTCTCACAATAACACATACGGCCACATTCCAAAAGAACTACAGCACATCGTCTCCTCAGCAGCTACAATAACTGGCACTGACCTTCCACTGAATCAGTTTTTTCACCCAGTGCACCATCAAGCATGCCAAGACGAGAGTTTCCAGCTCACCCTCGCCCCATCACGGTGTCTTTTCTCGCTGCTCCTCTCTGAAAGATATTTTGGATCTGTGACAAGTGAAACCTTCCACCAACCATTTGTCCCGGCTTTTACCTGGACATTTGACAATACTGCTAGCCTGGGAACCGGGCGAATCTGCGAGGTCATATTTTATTTGCTCTGGCAGATCAGAATCAGAATCAGAATCAGCTTTATTTGCCATATATGTGACACATATATCACCACACCACAACAATGACATTTTGAACAAGGAGGTAACAGATAAATCTGGCCAACCTCCCATTCAGAAATTTCCTCCAGAACTGGAGGGTGGTATCTGCGTAAGTAACCAAGATGGCTGCTGCTGCTGCAGAACGTTTCATGGCTAGCTACAGCGGCAGTATTAAATGGACTGGATGGTAAATTTTCTCTAAAAGAAGAACAAACAACTGCACTTAAACTTTATGTTGATGAGAAATATGTGTTTGGCGCACTCCTGACAGGACGTACCATCCGACAGGATGGCGCTTCGTTGGTCTGATTGGTTGTCTGCGCCGTTGTAAATCGAAAATTAACTGAGACTAATACGCATTTGTGAATCAGTCTGGCGATGCCCGGCTAGAATAATGCCACTGCACGACAGGCTGCTGTGTGTTGTCACTTCCAATCGTCCCATGTTCAACTTCTTGGCTCTGTATTTATTAGATTCCATTTGCAGTTCATGCTTATCTTGTACCTCTGCTTTTTGACACATCATGATTAAGCTTAAGGGAATTTGCCAAGAGTTAGGAATGCGGACACCACATGAGATTGATTTTATGTTAAGAACCTCTCCAGAAATGCTTTAAGACCTAGAAAAATACTGTGCTATAACAAGCTACATCCAGTTTCGTACCCAACGGGCTTGTGTGTTATTGGGTCACCTATAGGAAAGGTATTGTATTATCTCATGCTGTAAAACTGTCAGTGCGATCTATTGGTGTGTGGTATAGCATAATAATATTAAGAACAGCTAATTAAATGCTATTAAGAGAAACAATACAGCTTGAACTACTTATGCAGCAGCAGCACCACCGTGGAGTTACTGCTGTGGATGACATCTATATTATATGACAAGGGGAGGGAGATTCTCTACTGTGATTAATTGCGAACAGCTCCTACAAACACCCACACACACTCTATGTCTTTCTCTCTCTGTCACACACACGCGCACATTCAGTGGCAAAAAAAAAACCTTTTATAAAAATACACAACACATACACAAATGGCTATTTTAGTGGAAAGAAAAGGGCCTTTTATAGTCACACTCACGCACCTCTGTTTTAATTAGAGAATAAAAAGAGAATGATTGACAGGTGTGTGTGTATGTGTGTGTGTGTGTGGGTGGGTGGGTGTGTGTGTGGGTGTGTGTCTTCAGAGGCAAAATTCAAGCTGAGTATATTTGATTTGTTCTGTTGGCAGGACGTGTTTGAGTGCGTGTGTGTGTGTGTTTGTGCTGGCTGTGTGTGTGGTCTGTCTGTGTGTGGTTCTCAGCATGATGCCTGCGTACCAACTAAATAAGTGCCTCTTGAGAGGGGGGACGACGGGTGGGAGGTGGAGGGGTCCTCAGCAGTACAATAGGGCATCAAATGTGTGTGTGTGTGTGTGTGTGTGTTCCTCTATACATTTATGTGTGATTATCCACGCACACACATGCATAATTCTTGGAGGAGTGTATAAATACCTTTTGTCCACATAATCAATGGCGTCATTTCAACCAAGTGATCGTTTCTTACCCTGATGGGACGCGTCAGAGATTAGAGATGAGACACAACAAAACAAGCACACACATACAGCATCAGAAACGATCACACGCATCTCAGTAGAAATTCCACCGATGGGATGAGACTTTAAAGTTTAAAGTTTAAAGTCTTTTAAAGTTCATTTCCTTACCCAGACCACTCTTTACTCGTGGGGTACTACAAGTTAACCAGTCCTGGGATCTGCTCTGATAGTTTTATGTTTAAGTGATTTAAGTTATTTGTAAACAAAAATGATTTAAGTTCTCTTCCTGTTGCTAGTGAAAACCAGCCTACTTTTATATAGTATAGTTTCATACAGTACACAGTGTTGATATGTGTCTCCTGTAATGATAGGCAGGGCATCATTTTAAGGTGAGAATACAGGATATCTCCATAGTCAAATGAAAGTGCCAGTGCAATAAAATATTAAATATAGTGTTTTTTAATCATTTATATGTGTTAAAGTGAGACTATGTTCAAGTCTCTCTCGAGTCGCCTAAAAGACATCATTGTAGGTCGCCTTGTCCAACAGGAAGAGAAATGTGACCATAAGCAGCTAGCGACGAACATCTCACCTGGTGAGGAACTTTCTGTTTTACATTCTTACCTGTGACATGTTAAAACATAGTGTCACAGTAGAACAAGTAAAGAAGAGTTATAAAGTTAGAAATGATTCAGTGACGTCTCTCAAACTACACAATCCAGCTTTCTAGCATAAGCTACCATTAGACACCATAAACTACCGGTCATACCAGACCACATAAGTATGTTTGGCCACTGTAGAAACAAAACCTTTGAGCATTGTTCAGCTAACAAAGGTATGTTTTATTGCCCAGGAGCTCGGCTTTTCATGTGTGAAAAGAGTGCATTATTCATCCTTTAGAAAAGTTACATAATCTCACTTTAAAGAGCAGCACCTGAACATAAACATTGTTGAGTAATGGCAGCCCCTAAGCTAACACAGCAGACAGTAGGCTTTACTTTAAAAAGATAGAAAATGAGCACTTGTGACAATTCTAAATGGTAAGAGGATCTAAACTTAAATATAACGCTGGTGGCTGACTATAACTCTACAGAGTGTTTGCCAAAGTGTTGACGTGGAGCATTAAAAGCAGCAGAACACATAATAAAAAAACGGAATAAAATGCGCTGAGAGTGTGGCTGGCCGGTCTGCTCTGATGACCGACTCGGAGAACAATCCGTTCATTAGTTTTGCTCCCACGTTGATATCTTCACTCTGTTCCTCCTGCTCGGCCTCTCGCCGCTGTCGGTGGACCCGTAAAACGTGTAAAAGAACAAGCGACATCTGCACAGGTTACCCAGCCGAGACGTCTCAGCGCCATCGCAGGAGCCAGCGTTGGCCCTCAGCCCGGACGCTGACAGCCACAGAGCTATAAAAATGAGGTGAGACCTGTGTGACTTCACAGGTAAGCTGTGTGTGTTTACACTGCAGCCAAAAGCACTGCTGCAGTATTTCACACCAGGGCGGTGCGGACACACAAACAGACACTACACACTTTTGTCATTCAAAGCCTCTGCTCTTCCCTTCATCAGTGGGAAATAACACCTCAGTTAGACATATTTATCTATTCTCACTTTGTGAACATCCCCTTTTCACTTGTGCACTTGATTGGTTTGTTTCTTTGTTTCTTCTGTTTATTCTAAACAACCATGTTGTTTCCTGTGCTAGAAAATGTGTGATTACTTCAACAGTATAAACTGTAAATGAAAACTTCTCTCTCTTAATCTCCCTCCTTGACTCTTCTTCTGTTGCCTCATCAGTTTGGCCCTGTTATTCTATTTTTCTCCCTCTCTTTCTCTCCCACATTCCTTTCTTTCCCCTCTCTAACTCATCCTCCCTACTTCCTCTCCTCCCTCTCTATGCAGTTTAAGTCTAAATCAGGGGATTTGGGGGTGTTAAGAGCTGAGGTGTAAAACACCGACTGGTTCTCTGTAAGCCCCTAAGAGGAGAAAATAATCCAACACAAAGTCTTTTTCTCAACAGCAGCTCTCCTCCCCCCTAATCACCCTATTAGCTGCCTTGCCTCTCCTCTCCTCTCCTCTCCTCTCCTCTCCTCTCCTCTCCTCTCCTTTGGTCGGAGACCAAACTGTTTCTCTGTAAGCTGATGATTTGGTGCCTGGAGCCTAATAATTTATCACATAGACCAAATAACACTGTCTTGTTAGTCATCAGTCATGGTTGTTTGACTGAGTTTGTAAGTGTCCGTTTCTTCCCATATTAATGTCCATTTAAATCATCAGTGATGTAACCGGCGGCAGAGACAATGACGAGGCGTTTGTTCTGATTGCACCGTGCCTTTTGTTCAATCAACCAATTGCGCTTCATGTTTATTGATACTGAGCATTTCCATAAATCTCTGTGCTGAACGTGGCCAGGCACATCTCTCACCGCCAGACTCCTATAACATCAAGGAACAATATAGAAAACTGCAAAGAAATTGGCAGCGAACGACTAAGGGAGCCATTTAATCTTCTATCTTCCATGTAATCTCTCTGGTGCATTCTCCCGTTCAGTCTCCCCTAGAACTTAATAATAAACAGAAAAAGAACAGAAAATGTTGTTTCCTCTCCCTTTCCTCCCCAGTCATATCTCTCCTCCCTCTCTCTTCCCCCTCTCTCTGTCTCCGATGCTCTCTCGCCCATCTCTCTCATCTCCCCCCTCTCACTTCCGTCCTTCCCCCTCTCTCTCTTTTTTATATTCATAGGATTTTAAAATGTCTGTAATGGCCCTGGTAGATCAAAACACTCCTTCTCCCACTGTGTCTGTGTGTGTGTGTGTTGTGTGTGTGTGTGTGTGTGTGTGTGTGTGTGTGTGTGTGTGTGTGTGTTTACGTCCGTGTGTGTCTTTGATTTGCATATCGTGGCTATGCTCTGATTGGCAAAC
This sequence comes from Lateolabrax maculatus, assembly GCA_031216445.1. Lineage (NCBI taxonomy): Eukaryota > Metazoa > Chordata > Actinopteri > Acropomatiformes > Lateolabracidae > Lateolabrax > Lateolabrax maculatus. The sequence goes on from CM062206.1 coordinate 21,346,349, forward strand.
TGGCAACGCAGAGCCCAGCGGGGCATTTTTTATTAAAAGTCCCTACCACACACACACACAAACACATACACAAAGTTAGGAGCAGCCACTGGCCTGTATCAGAACCTAATGAATAATACTAAAGAGGTAGCAGTAGGGGTTCTCCGTGTATTGTTCTGTAATGCCAAGAGCAATAAAGATTTTTATTACCATATTTTTATGGGCACCAGACATAAGCTGCTATGGAATAGTCAGACCAGTTTTTTATTGTCTAAAATAAAGTTGCATAGTCATTTATTATATTTTACTAGGAAAGATGTATCAGCAGTGTGTTCAGGAAAACATAGCAGAAATTTGAATTGGAAATAATCTGGAAATCTTGAAGAATGATCTTAAAAAATGACATCCCCTTTTATACTTTTTAATTACATACAGACGTTCAGTTCTGTAATGTATTATGTGAAGTAGCCTACAGCCTCTTAAGAGCATGATACATGGACTTACCACTGGAACAATATAAAATAGCTATTTTTTAGAGGCGAGTGGGCAATCCACTTTATTTGGCACCATGTGGGCATATAAAAGAATAAATGTGCCTCCAGAACCGGCAGCTCCAGCTACATCAGAAGAGGTAATATGGTGGGGATATAATGAACACAAAAAAAGGCCAGAAAAATAAAATACTGGAGATGTGGATTTACATTTTCTCAAAGCCTAACTGTGTGTCATCACTGTGAGACATATGAAACAATCTTCTCTGGCCGCAGTTCGACATATCACTGCTGCAGCAGATTTAGCCGTTCACAGGGAGCCTCAGCCCGAGCCCAATTTACACATAAATTCCAATACTATTTACCCATAATCAATGGTGCAAAGTAAGTATGTTTACTCACGTACTGTGCTCAAGTACTATTATGAGGTAGTTTAACATGAATATATATTCATTTGATGCTACTTTATACTTCTATGTCATTATATTTCAGAGGGAAATATTGTCCAATAGACTCATTTCACTGTGTTACATTTTCCTACAAAAGCCTTCAAGTCAACTGCCCCAGAAGCCCCACATTCACTACATGTCAATTGCCTTTGGTGAATTAGAAAATGTATTTTGGAATTGGCACCATTCAAGTAAAAAACTGTAAAATTATATTTTCTTTTGTTTTATTTAGTAGATTCCCGTATTTTACTGGCATGATATGCCTTATTTAACAGTTCAGAGTTCATACTAAGAGTAACCACCATTACAATAGCAACTAAGATGGGTGCATAACTACATTATCAATGTATAAAATATGATGCACTGTCTGGATGAGAATACCTAAAAGTATTGAAAATTTTTCAAATTAGCTTGACTTGTTACACAATAAAATGCTGTTTACACGTTCAAGTCAACAATACTAATTCAATATTATACTTTACATAATAATATAAGCATAATAGGTTTTTTAGTACATTTAACTGTACTAATATTTGTGTACATTTACTTAAGTAACATTTTGAATGCAGGACTTTTAGTTGAAATAGACTATTTTTAGACTGTGGTATTGCTAATTTTGCTTAAAGGATCAGAATACGTCTTCCACCATAATTCTTTTCAGTGTTATTAAATGTCACAGACTCTGCTTTAAGCTTTGAATTAAAGTCTTGACTGTGTGAACCCACGACGCCAGGTACATGCTACTGCCGACACACAGTAAGCCCCCAAATCACTCCAGCAGACCATGTGGAAGCTGCAGTTAAAGTGCAGGGATTGACTGCTGTGACCCCCGGTCAACGCGCTGGGAGCTGCTGCGTGTGTCGAGCGCTCGTCCCTGCCCTCGTCTTGATCTGCAGACCTCAGATTCACCAGCGTTGCGTGGCTGGGAACTTTTAAATAACGGCAGCTTCACTGGACATTGATAAATGTCCAATTCAGAAGGTGTTTGGGGGGTGGGGGTGGATTTACTTAAGAAGCGAGATGACAGCACTCTGAGGGGCGATAATACACACTATCAGCCTCTTATAGTGACAGCAGAGATCAATGCTGATCATTGCAGCTAATCCAGTCAACAGAGCTATAATGTTAATCCTCAGGGTAAACGGTTCATCTGAAATCATATTCTGCCTGTTATAAACAGCCTCGCTAAGTAACTAAGTGCTCTGTGGCAACCGCAATCATGTGTGTGCACTCTCTCTTAGGAGAAAGCAATCTGTGAAATGTAAAGAGAGATGTAGCGATGTACTTTCGACATTGTCAGCGATGTTTTAGCTGATGCTGACGTGCGCTTCGCTTTTCCCCGCCGCTTGTACATGGTCACATAATGTGACATAACATCCCCACTTTGTTATCTAACGCCACACTGTTCACATGAACTCATTATCACGGAGCAAAGCCTTTTTCAGATGATCTCATCACAAGCCTGAAGATGATCTTGGCTGCTGAAATATTGGACTTTAAAAACCCACAGAGACTAGCCCAGGCTGCTGCCCTCTCTCCTCTGTGAGCTCTCTTATCGCAGGGCTGCTATTGCTGTGATGACACCCCAGCAGCACCTTACTGATGGGAGACCTCCCCTATGCCATTTGGCTGAAGTATAGGCCTACTCCTCCCCAAGCACCCTCTTCTCTGTCTTACTGCAGCCACTCAAGAGTAGTTTGATTCATTGGACTGTATTCTTTGTTTCTAGAAGACGATTTTATGATCTTTTACTATCAGCATAAAAGCTAAATCGTTTCATCTCCCTCTCTCTGCAGAGGCAATTAGTCGGCTTTATGAAAATCAAATAAATTAAAGTGTTAAAAAGCTTTCATTGAGTCACAGAGGAGCTTTGAAATCACACGGTTGATACAGTATCAGTACTCCAAGTGTCTAGAAAGATATGCAGTGTCTATAAATATATAGGTACTGATACAGTGAATGGTGGTGTCGTGTGTGTGTATTGTGTATGTCTCGGTCATGAGTTGACAGGCTGCCTGAGGGAAAGAGAGGCCTGATGGGTATTATGCAAATGAAGCCAGCTGTTTGCTGCATTGGCAGACTCCTCATAACTCTCTTCTACTTTTGCTGGAAGTGAGAAAATATTTTATCCCCGTTTCCCTCGTCGCCACATTCTCTCGCCTCTTCTTTATTTCCTCAGAGAAGGTATTTCTATACACTGTAATTTTATATACACTCTTCTCTCCACATTTTACCGCTATTCCCCCGCGTCTGCCTGACTATCCATCTGCACTGTTACAGTAATGAATGTACAAACAGGGAAAGCTTCCTTAAGCATTTGTTGACTTCTACAGTGTGGAGTAAATTATTCTGAGGCTCTGAATCCATAGCTCACTGAAAAACAAACAAACACTTTTCCATGAATAGGTCTCATGTTAATTCGGATATTTTACTACTGCAGCCACTGCGACTTAATTTCAGTAGATTCAGTCAGTAGAATCCTTCTGTCCTCATGTTGCCTCTTCTATCTTTGGTCATTTTCTCTCCAATATTTCCCTTCATTTCTCAGTTTTGACTCTCCACTCACTTCACATGGTTGCTGATGACTGTTTCCTGCACTATGTTACAAGGTTAAGCATCTAAATATCTCCTGAGGGAAATATGTGGCTCTCTAGCTGCTCAATGCTCCACTATGTTTACCAGCTAGTTGCTTACTTTGTCTGTCTGGTCTTCATTGCGTGGTAGGTAGGGTACAGTGGGTTTATCGCAGCTTTTTGGCTGAAAACAGCTGCATGATGTTGCTTTAAACTGGGTTGATGAGAGCTGTGAGAGTGAACCAAAACAGTAATGTTGCGGGCTTTAAAACCAAAACAATGAGCTGAAAGGCACTTAAAGGCTCTGTGAGGTGCTGGGTGATAATTCTCTGTGGGTTCATCCCTACAAGCAAACTCTTTCATATTACACTGTCATTTAATTCATTGTTAATGTAAAACTATTGATTAGTGCAGCTTTAAAATGACCCTTCACTCTAAAAAGTGCTGATTGGATAAATAAGAAGGTTGTAAACTACGACTGTATGTCCACAAGCTCACGGCTCTAGCTAGAAATAATTATTACTAACCATGGCAGAAGGATTTTGCAATGCAATGACTCCACAAGCATTTGCCAATAAATCAGTACTGCTGATGCTAATTTGCACTGGCTTATCTAACTCAAAGATGCTTGATGTAGCAAATTAATATTCAAATTAGCATATGACATCATCTGGCACCTTCCAGTAACACTTATAGCTGCTTATCCTCAAGCGCCAGTGACACAGATGCCAACATTACGTATTTAACCTACCAGAACTAAAGGTAGCGGCTAAAATATTCCAGGCAACTTCAAGTGACATTTGCACAATTTTGTTCACGTGTCTTACAACTGAAAGAGATGAGCCAGTTCATTTGTTAAAGCCAAACACAACTGTCTTCTGAAGTAGGAGCAAAAATCGTTCTTTTTTGGAATATCCATTTTGACTAGATGTGATAGTTGTGATTATTTTTTACAGTTTTAATTTGTATCACTTTAAGGTTTCAAACAGCCTTGGGAAGGCCAACAGTCCTTACACAACCTGTTATATAGTTGCATACAGTATATTGCTTAGTGCATTCTGCAGACACATAAATAACTTTGACAGACCTCATGTTAAAAGACAGGAAGCTTCTTAAGCTGACATCCGTTTTTATAATATATTTTTATAAATGTACATTCCCACGCTCACTTTTATCAAGCCAGTTTGTTATATAAAGGCAGGATCTTTTCATGCAAAAAGGCATAAATGAATGCTTTCTCTGAGAGCAGAATTGATTTGGTTGGTGTTACCCTCATGGTGATTACTGACTGGAGGTCTTAGTCTACCCTGCTTCTTATTTACCGCTACATTAGTGGTGAGGCGCTGCATGCACCTCTACACCCGCCTGACGGAAACACCACAGCAGGCCTTCAAATCAGTGTGAAATTACATCAGCTCTATTCTTTGAACTACATGTAAATGAAACTTGTCACAGTGCTGTTGGAAATATCACCTGTCACCTCTGCATTTACCTTCTTGCAGTCTCGCTTGCAGGCCTTACAAATATACGTGTATATCAACTTGACTTGAATGTTGTTTACGTGAATGAGAATTGAGTGCAGACTGGGAGCAATTGAATGTCACTAAAATCATAGTGACAGCTTGACTTCATGTGAAGCAAGTGTTTCTGTAGAGCATGAATGTGTTAGGAGTCCTCTTCTGCTGCTTTTTCCCCTTTGAGGATAAAGATAAGATTTTCTTTTTCCTATTAGAATAGGATTTTTGTATAAGCCTATTGAATTTCCTGTGACTTTGCGCATGCCTTAAGAGTTACTAAATTACAAAGGATTTTTAAAAAGGTATTTTTACATGTTATGTGAATTTTGAAAGCCGATAGAAAAAACTTTTTTGTTCTGAGTTTTGTTTAAAAGAAAGCCTAATATTAACAATGTATCAAATGGGGTAATAGTGCATCTGACTGTGCAGCTTCCCACAGCTCTACCATGCTTTTTAGCATCTTTTAGATGCTTTTATTTAACTATGATTGCTGCTTACTTAGTCATGAATATTTAATGTCATAAAGGAAAAACTTAAAATGTAATCCACGTTTATAGGGGCTTTAAGTATCACCTCCAGACATGTTTTAAGAAAAAAAATAATGATGTGTCTGGTATGGTTTTTCCACAAAATTCTCAAAAGATGTCTCCTACTTGTGTATATATACAGTGTATATGCACTGGAGGATTCAAGTTCCCACATCAAACTTTTAAGTGTAAGTTTCATACTGGACCATGATTGGCTCCAAATGTAATAAATCCTGTTGGTACGTCCAGGCGTTCAACTAAAGATTTAAGGTGAGCACAGAGAAACCTTAAACCCTCAGCAATGTGAAAACAGCCACAAATATCCGAGTGAAGTTACAATAGGCAAAACTTATTTTTGAGTGGAGGGGGAGTGTGCTTGTTTATGAAATGAAACTATACAGTAGTAATAGCTTAACATCATAATATCTCAAACGGGACCAATCCAAAGTTAAATCATGCAGTGTCTCACTTTGAGCTGCTGACAACAACTAAATGTTTATGTGTGTGTGTGTATGTGTGTGTGTGTGTGTGTGTGTGTGTGGCTAGCAGTAAATTTAAGCCTACTGTAACTGTTAAGAAAAGATCAATAGTGTTAAAGTATCTCTCTCTCTCTCACTATCTCTCTCTCTCACTCTCTCTGTCTCACACACACACACACACACACACTTGGGAATAAAGGCCTCGAATCAATAATTCTATAGTGCTAACAGAAAGCTTCCACAGCACTTTAAAGGCTTATCGCACATGCGGACACACACATACACACACTGTTAACACACACTCACAAAATCAGAGAACACTCAACAACAGAACTGTGAGCCAAATATTGAGTATTTCAAACACATTCATGGCACCTGAACTAATTTGAAAACCGCTAAATGGGAGATCAATCATGCTGATTCACTCCACAGGAATTTTATTGGTTTAGCGTTCACGCAACACATCGGGACTCTTTCCACTGTTACTACTGTTACTATGTTGCTAAACTTTCAGTTCAGACATTCACTAATCAAAGGGTAAAATGTGGATGATTTACCCTCGTTTGCTGGCTTTAAATGAGCGGCAGGATTCTCAAAGTTTTCCATTTGGTGGCTGGCTGTCTGGTTCAATCCTCTGATTTGCTGCTATTTGCTGTTTAAGCTGCAGAACACATCCAATAACTCATCTAACCAGAACAAATACAGCGATGATAAGGTGCTGTAATCAGTCAGTCATTGTCTTCCTCTATCCCTCTTTATTCTGTCGCCCCCCCCCCCCCCCCCCCCCATCTCTTATCATCAGTCTCCCCTTTTTCTCTCATATCCCTCTTCTCATCCCCCTCAGTCCGTACTGAGTTTACATTTTCCGTCCAACAACATCTCGCCGGAATAAATATGAGAGTGAAAACTAAACGGTAAGCAGGCGATAAAGGAGCATCCATGGATGTGTGGGTGAAACAAAGTGAAAGAAACCTCTCACGGCCATGAATGTACTTACTCTCTTTCTCACCCTCCATAAGAAAGTGTTGAAAGAAAAGTATATTTTAATTCCTTCCCTGTCTCCCCTGTCTCCCTTGCATTCTCCCTCTCAGTGCCATATGCTCAAAGCTCCATCTCGGGCTCATTTGGAGTGCTACACACACACACACACACACACACACACACAGTCACACAAACACACGCACACCAGCTCTATCAAAGCACAGGAACAGCTGGCTTGCTCGATATGGATGACTACTCGCCTGTCAACCAGTTTCACACAGACACACACGCAGTACATAGCCACACACACACACACACACACACACACACACACACACACCATCAAGCCTGGTGTTTCTTGCTGTTTTGAAACGGAAAGTGAGTGAGAGATAGATAGAGAGAGAGCAGGTCGGGGCGTTAAGTGAATGAGTCACAGAGAGTGAGTGAGAGACTTGCGGAGGAGTTTGGTATTGTCAGATTCATTTGACATTACAATTAGCCAAATGTGCGGATATCACCATGATATTATTTAACGACATAATGCAGAGTGCTGGATTTGAAAAAAAAGAGACTTTCCATCATTATTGAAAAATGCAAACATGCACTCAAACCCACACAAACAGTGTCACTGTTAACCAACTCAACCAAACCCTCATGAATACATTTTGAATTCTATTTTTGCCAGCTAGGTGCGATTTATATCTTGTGAATTTTAGGTGGAGGGGTTTATTTCAGCATTCATGTCACCAGCAAAAGCAAAACTATATACAGTCATAATGAGCTCATAACTTTGAAAAAAGGTATAATAATTCATTTGATTAATATGTGATTATACGCATGGTTAAATTGAGGAAACTATGTAAATGGAATTGTAACCAAATAACAATTAGTCTTACAGCTTTGTTTTTTATTAATTTATTTTGAATAATTAAACTATATTGTCGCTATCAAAATAAAGAATTAAAGATGCATTTCTCATCCATATTTTTTATGATTGAACAAAGTACATAAGCTGTTTACATCCCAATTAAATGGAAAATTTCTCTTTTAAATGTTATATATTTCCTGCTGAGACCATATCAAATCAAGGGATATTATAATGACATTTAAGCATATTCCATATTCAGGAAGTTAAGAATTTGTTTCTTTATTTAAGAACATTTATTATCCCTGCTAGTCACTCTATTAAGCAGTATTATCAATGAGAAAGGACTTTAAATAAATATTAAGTTGTACATGGGGTTAATGTGCGGATTATGAAACAATAATTAGCACACAGGATAGTATGTAAGTTAAAAAACATATTATAAAAAGACACTGAAATTATTATTTATAAATACTAAAATGATTCGTGACCCAATTGTAAATAATATGTGACCTGTTACTGTTGAACCAATTATTCATTTGAACCAATTGGTGTTCAGTACACGGTTCATACTAAACAATTTAAAATGGACACCAAGACAAAGTGGTCATTGTCTTACCTCCCCTGCGTGGCTGAGACTCAATTTTGGAAGTTTATTCTTCACATTCCCGGAGTTTCCTCCGTAAGCCTGACTGCTGTTAAATCCCTCTGTGGCCACTAGAGGGGGTTTAAGCTGGGGGGAGTCACTAGGCGCCTGGTCCTGGCCATCCATTGGTCGAACATACGCTGTTGGCTTCTGCTGCACTGCGATCGGCTTCCCTGATAGGCTACCGGGTGGGAAGGTGGGGGTAGTCAGTCCAGATGTGGGAGTTGTTAGACCAGGAGTAGGCGTCGTCAGAACTGATGTGGAAGCCAGCGGGGAGGAGGATGTAGAAAGGTGAGAACCCGTTTCATTTTCAAACGGGGAGGATTTAAAATGTCCACCATTTTCTGTGTTAGTGGAAGACTTGAAATGGCCACCGTCCATGGTGGAAGATCGAAAATTGCCACCATCTGTAAAAGAGAAGGAAAAAGAAGAAAACCAATAAGAAAAGTCAAAAATAACCAAAGCAACACCTGTTATTGCAGAATATTGCTCTGCTGTGTGCTGTCAAAATCTGATGGAGGTTGAATGCCAAAAATTCCCTCTCCCAGATGGATGCAGCCAATCACAATCAAAGCAAATTATGTGTTGCTTGGTGGTTTCGAAATCAACTGAAAGATGTGGTTATCATCGGATGCAGATGTTAATTTTCATAACTCCCGCCCAAAAGGTGATGTCTGTTTTGCACTGAAATTATTCATAATAATTATTCATGGCTCCAGCAAAACACGGAGATTTTCCATTACTATCAAAATAAGATAAGATAAGATGTCCCCGTTTTGTTGTGTGAATGGCAAATTTAATCAACCACGTTCTGAGATATTCCCCGCTACTGTTAAAGGAACAGGTAAGACATTTTGGGAAATGCACTTATTCGCTTTCTTGACGAGAGTTAGATGAAATGATAGATACCACTCTCATGTAGGTTAAGGTTAAGTCTGAGTAACGGGAAGTTTTCCTGTTCTTCCCATTCCGCTGACATTGCATGAATGCATGACACAGCTAGCCTGGCTCCATCCAAAGTTTAAAAAAAAAGCATCTATCAGCCCCACCACCTTGATATATAACATGTTAATTACTAAAATTTAGACGGGCAGGTAGGCAGACTTTATTAAACACTGGAAGCCGCTGGCTTAGCTTTATGTTTTGCGAACAGACGTGAGGGTGGTATTGATCTTTTCGTCCAACTCTAACAAGTATACACAAACATTTCCCAAAATGTCGACCTATTCCTTTAAAGCCTCGCTGTGTAGGGCTCACCTGGGAGAGGGAGGGTTTTGGAGGGGTGGGAAGAGTGCCTTCTCCGGGACGAAGAGGAAGAGGAAGAGGAGGACGAAGAGGAGGAAGAAGGGCTTGAGTCTCCTTTAAGACCGAGTTCATCTTTAAGCGAGCTAAACAGCTCCTCGTGCCTTTGCTCCTCTAATAAAGACATTTTCCCTCTTCCACTCGCAGCTGCTGTGACCTGCCCCTGCCCGTTCTGGCCTAACCCCAGAACGAGGCCTGCTCCTTGGGCACTCTGTCCGTGGCCTGCCCTCGACCAGTCCATGGAGCTCCGGGACTTCTTCGAGCTCTGATGCGGGATGGCTGCGGCGCTCGATGACGACGTGGTCGAGGCAGGGGGCTGCATGGAAGTCGAAGATGACGAAGACGCATTTCCCACCCTCTTGTCCCCACCTCCCTCTGCTCCTCCTCCCCCACCCGTTCCTCCTCTCAGGGCCTCGGTGAAAAGCTGGGTCTCCATGGCGGGTCTCTCTGTCGTTGAGGTGCTCGGGGTCTGCAGGTTGTTGCTGCCTTTGGGGATTCCCACCAAGTGGCTCTGGTTAGAATGGCTGGTTAACAGGTCTTTCATTTCTTCGTAGGAGCCCAGCGTGTTCTGCACGCGACTGGCCAACGCGTCACCTTTATTAGTCTGAAAGGAGAAAAAGAAGAAGGAAAAGACAGGAGGGAGGAAGAGAGAGGAGTATTAATTAAATCTTCCATTTTTCCTTTTCTCTCGACTTGATGAAAAGCCCTCTTTATTCATCCGGAGAGGAACAGTGAGAGACGGATAGGGTGACCACTGACCAGACATCAGGACGAGATGATTAATTAAACACATGCCACCCTTAAGAGGGTCCAGTCCAGGCTGGAGCAGTAAAATTAATGGGGCAGGAATCATTATTAGCCTGACCCCAGCCTCTCAAGCAATCATCGCTTGGAGGACAGTGTGGGCCTTACTGATATATGACGGCATAGCAGCTTCAGCTGCTACGTGGTAATGCGGAGATGTTACTCAGAATAGCTCAAGAGTACCTTTTGTGTCAGTCATTGACGGCTTCTTTAATAATGAAACTACATGATTTGATCATTTGGCATTTTTTTTTAAAGGACAAGGGCAATCAGCAGTGGTTTCAGCAGTTCTATATTTGGAACCATATTCTCACTAAAAGCCATGAAAAAGTTAGAAAAAGGCAAAGACTGGTAGATTTTTTATCCAGTTCCCTGACATTTTCCTTTCCACCTGAGCAACAAATTGTGAGGCACGTATTAATCATGAGCGAAGTCTGAATAATACAAGATCTTCAGCCTGTAATTTAATCGTGACATTTCATCACGAATTACAGGCAAATGATGAACACCAGAAACACTGAACTAGATCCATGTGAAACGCGGGCCTGTAATTTTGTTGTACATAACTTTTGTGGTTACGTCAATAGCTCTGGCCATAAAGGCAACGCACTTGACAGCCTGTACTCTGCTAATCACCCCTGTGCTAACATGGAGTGATGGTGTCTCATAAAGCTCCAACAGGTTTAAAGGTTGAAACATATGCGAAGGAGAGAATAAGACTCTTTATCTAATTTTCAAGACAGGGTGAAATTGCCTGTGTTTGCAGAGGTTAATGAATTCATGAATAATGAATTTATGTTCATAGGAAGTAGAAATTTAACTAATCTAATGAATAATCCCTACACTGATTGTAATGGAATTTAACACTAATCATGCAGATCGGTGTGAAACTGTCGGGACTTTTCACATTTATTTTCACAGTGGTCAGAAGAATAATCACACGTTTTATACATTACTTGTAGGCTCAAAGAAAAAAAAATGATCAGTTAGTGAACATGATCCATATGGCCTTTATTTTGGACCTCTCCAGAAAGCATGGATCTTGCTGATGTGTCTGTTCGTCCGTGTTTGCGGTTTTCCTGTGCAAACAGCTTCAGTCAATAACCACATGATACTGTTATAACAGGCAATGATCCATGGAGAGGTCTTATTGCTGAGGAGGGAATTCTGAGCGGGTGTTTTTGTGTTTGTGTATTAGACACTGCACAACCTTACAAATTAGTATAGCACCACCCGTGCATTTACTCTAATGGAGGGCAATGTAAGCATCATTTGATGGTAATTGCAATACCATGGTGCCCTTTTTTCATAATCAAATTGCTTTGATAGTAGTTTATGGACCGAGTGAAACTGAAATGCATGCTTTAGTTTCTGGTACAAGCCACACAACCATCAGGAACACTGAAGTACCAGTAATCTCACATGTGATCTACACATAATCCAATTATTTCTTGAGTAAGGGATTAATTGTTTACTTTATGACATGTCAAAAAATATCGAAACAAGACTAGGAGTCTAAAGCCATGCTAGCAGCTCTGTGAGGCTGTTCTTGAGCACTCTGAGAATTATGAATGTCTGTACCACATTTTGTGCCAGTCCATCCAATAAATGTTGAACTATTTCACTGGACAAGCAAGCAGTTTTGACCTGCGGGTGGCACAGGAAGAAAAGTCAGGAGGTTATTATTAAAGTCATTAGGATTCCTCCTCTGGAGACTCATGGCAATCCATCCAATAGTTGTTGATATATTTCAGTCTGACCTGCACCAGCATGGCTAAAAGTTACTGAAATTAATCAATATTCAGTCAGTCAGTTAATTGATTAATAGACTAATAGTTTCTAAAGCCCTTTTTGAACCCTTTTCTTTGGCGACCTCATGTTGTGATTTAAGCGATCTAAGCCCCACATAGATAAGAAGATAAGATAATGGAGGGTTGGGTTTCACTCAAATTTACAGAACATTTGGTAATCCCAGGGATTATCTCTGGTTGAGACTTAATTTCTACTTTACCACTCAAGGGCTTTTTTAAACAACCACAAAAATCAATAGACTGATGAGGTTCCTAGATGTGAACCTAATGTGCTTTTACTCTTACTAATACTTTCCACTGCAACTTGCAAAATTCTCAGGCTGAAAGACGGCGACTTAGATAGGATCAATATCATCACATGGCCTCTACGTTCATTGTGGTAGAATTTTGACTTATTATTATTATTATTATTATTATTATAATTAAATCCTAGGTGAACCCCAGGTAATAGTCTTGGGTTTAAGGTGACAGATTCCGTGGTTCTGTGGTCCACAAAAACCTCAACTCAGCTATATGACTGGAAGTAACATTCATTTCTTCCACCGTGTCTTTCTTCACTTCACCGTATCCTTCATTTTCACACTCCAATAAAGCAGGAAAACCATGAAAATACCAAAAAATTAAACAGGGCGAAGACTCAAGCCTTATTTACAGAAGATTCAGACAAAAAAAAGCAGAGAATTGCTTTCAAATAATCTTAACAGATGTAATTTCTGCGTGTACACACACACAAACACCACACACTGTGGCAAGCCAAAGTTAGCTGTGAATAAATTAGCCCATCTCTTCTCCATCTCAGGCTCATGAATAAAAGATCTGGTGGCTGAAGAGGAACAGAAAACACATTTACAGAGAGGCAAAATGGAAAACAGAGGAGAAGGGGAGGATGAATACCTATGTGTGTGTGTATGTGTGTGTGAGTGAGTGTGTGTGAATAGATCATCCCAAATAGCTGCTAACAGCATAACGCTCTTTAACAGGATTAGAAGAGGGATTAGCTAATAGCTGACAGAGAGTATGAATACTGGAGAGAGGAAGAGGGAAAGACAGAACTACAGGGACGGACACACGATGGATATACAGGTACAAAGAGAGACTGGTGGTGGGGAAAAAAATTGATAAAAGTTCTATAAATCGTCTGATAATGAAAAAGAGCTGATATAGATCTCTAAAGGAGCAGTTCAGTAAGTTCAGTCAGCACTTAGACACAGAGAAAGTGCAGTGGGGTTGCAGAGGCCGTGGTAAATTCACTGAGTTGCATGAAGTAAAGCAACAACCTCAGGAAGAAAAAAAAAAGAAAAAAATAATTAAATTGTTAGTGTGGCAAATAAATCAGCAGGAGGAAGTAGCAACGTGTGCCAAAGCCGTTTTTCAAGTTTAGCAGCAGTGAGAGATAAACTGGGGAAGTGTGGGGAGGAAAAAGATGAGTTGGAAAGAGGTGGAATATGAAACAAGTAAACATGTTGTCCCCTATGGACGATGCAGGCACCCCTTTGGGCCAGTCACTTGTAAGATGTATTTTTACCGTCAATTACAGTTCCCTTGTTAAGTTAATCACTGTAATTAATGAGAGACGTAGAACTCCTCTGCACAGCAGCGTGCTTCAGTCAGGTGCTGGTGTGTGAAAGAAAAAAATATGAGAAAAGGGGGATGACAGACACCAAGACTAGACCCGCTCTCTTATTCTGTCTTTTCTTTTTCTTTTTTATTAACGTTGGAATTTTTGGAAGCACTGAGCGAATGTGTTAATTCTCAGTGATTAAATTGTATATTTTATCAACTCTATGTTAACGGTGCTCTCATCCACATTCTTATATTATTAATGGATTAAATGACTGTGAGAGAGGTGTTTTTATTCAACACTGAGCAGTTTGCAGTTGGCCATATTTTTTACACATAAAGGGGTTAAATAATTTGACAAAACAATATCAACTCAAGGTCCGCTTGTTCTGGAGCTTTTTGACACCATCACACAGCCCACATAGCAGACTGAGAATTGAATTATATATTAAAGGTTTTGATTTAAGAAGTTTTAGTATTTCTGCGGAAACGCTTCCAGGAACAGACACCGAAAAATGTGATCCAGCCTTAAACGGAAGTTTATGTACCTTCTGATCACACGATCACGAATGTAACCTGTCACCTTACTGATAGGCGAGCCTGATGGCGCGCACCTGAAACACGCTTTGTGCTCCTTCAGTACATGCAAAAATGCAATAATAAATAAAAAATAAAGCAAACAAACAATCCCCTCATTTGGGTCCAATCACTGTAATAATTTATACCTGTTAAGGCTGACGCAAAAATCCATCACCCTCTCAGGGTCCATCTAAATATCAGCAGCGGTGGCTGAGATATCACCCTTCACACAGCCAGTCCACAGTCTTCCCTGCTCCCCCCAGCACGCACACACGCATCCTGACCTCACCTCAGCACCATTAATTAGTTGGAAACAATTAGATTAGTTGGAGTATGGAGGCACCTAGGATTAGATTCATTATCAGAACAACCTCTCATGTGCTGCCATCGCCCCCGAACCTGGAGCAGCGTCTGAGCAGGAAGCCCCCGTGTCCTCTGCCTTCAGACACAAGCAGCCGTTAAACACATTCTGTCAAGATTCAAAGCCAGTCTGTCCCAAGGTCGATACACTTGGCGGCATAACCAAGTGTTGAAGTGCCCGGCGGTAGCAAATGAGAGTTAACAAACCAAAATCAATTTTATACACAGGGGCAGGAGAGTGGCCATAGACTTAATGCATGACTAGTTTTCTTTCAGCTAAAGAAGAAACAAAATGTTGGCATCTTGAGTACCTCAGACCAGAACCTTATGCTCGAGGAGATTACACTATTGGGCCCAGGGGGAGAGCAAGAGAAAAAACTGGTTATAAATAGCCTATAATGATCCATAGGCCATCATCAGCTTTATCATCCACAAAAACAGCATTATAGTGCATTATCCTACAAAATAAATGTTGGGATAATTGTTAGTTTGCAATAACAATTCCTTTAAACTGATCGCTTGCACAAGGAGAAACTGTTTCTCATGAGCCTAAATCACAACGTGGGGCTGCTTTAGAGGAGAGTGGCCCATCCTCCCTGATTAAGCTGTCGTAAATTTCCTCCATTTGCCCAAATGAAATTCTGGTGTCAGGTATGTCCATTCTCCTCCCGCAGAGATCAATCAAAAACTTCACAGCGGAATATAAAACTGTCTCCTAAACAGCAATGAGAGAGCGCTCTGTGTGGAGGAAGCGGCACTCGGTGTAAAGAACCTCGGCTCAGCCAGGTTGTAAAGATGAGTGTGTGCTGTGTGCAGCTTACTGACACTAGCTTGCAGGATTGCTTTGTGTTTCGATTCTTGATTTTACACAGATAAAATTGGTTGTTTTAAATTTAAAGTGTAATATATTTTTGGTAAAAATGCTTATTCAATCCATTTGAATGCCTATTCAGACAGGATTAACATTAGAGGCAGAGGAGGGGAATGAAATATTCCCTGTGCTCCTCTGTAATTTAAGTCATCGTTCCAGAAGGCATCGTGAAATTACAGGATACGGTCTGTAAGAGACATGGACATTCTGCAGGACAAAGTCAAAAGCCGGAGGGGGAGACGGGAGGCAAAGATACTGCGTGCTGAGAATTTTGAGTCAAAAATCATGAGTCATAACTCAAATCTTAACACACAGACATAAAACACATAGCCTATTGATATCATTCAGGGTGACTTACACTTCTGAGGATATCATTATCTCCGATGTCCATCGCGAACAAATGTCCATAAATCCGCTTAGAAATCATAGCAAAAAGACGTTCCTCATAGCTGTAGAACTTGCCTGAGAATAATCACATTTATAAGTTTTCTTCAGTATCAAGGTAATCCAGTAATAGTTGTGTGTACATCCACACTGCAAACAGGAACTGCTTGTAGCTAATTTGGCAAATTTGCACCATTAAAGGTTTCTGTCATTATGTTGGTTCCCAAATAAGGTTTATATATTGGTGTTCATATCAGATGAGCCAAAAACATTTTTGACTTACTTCATTTTCACCAAAAAGTCAAATTTCACACTGAGAAGGATGTCACTTCAGGCAGGATTTCAATTACAGGAGGACCAGTGAGTTTTCCCAAAAACAGTAAGTACCTGTGGCTGTAATTATTACTGGGGTGAAGGTTAAAAATTACCCACACACACGTAATGTTAAAATCATCCCACTGCCCCGAGTGTTGGCTTTAGAATGGAAGCGGGGAAACAGCTGAAACAGCCAACCTTAACATGGCTCACTCCAAAGTTAAAAAATATGCCTACCAACACATCTAAAGCTCAACAACTAACAAGTTGTATCTCATTCATTTAATTTGTACACAAACAGAAATGTAAAAAAAATGCAGAATGTGGCTTTAGGTGGATTTACACTCTGTAAATATATAATGTAAACTTCTTTATTTTATGTCAGGCTAATAACCTCCCAGCTCAATTAACATCTAACTCTCAGAAAGAAAGTGGATAAGCGCATTTCCCAAAGTGTTGAACTATGTATAAAAACTATCTATTATAACCACTCTTACTTTATAAGGTTCTCCAAACAGGTTGAATCCAGTGGAGAACAGGTCTTCATCCTGTTGGACCTCCTGGTTCCTCCTCTCCCACTCCCTCCTCTTCAGGGCGCTGCGCTCCGACTCCAGATGACTGGAAGGACACAAAGAGAAAAGCTTGTTAGCATCCCCCACTGAGGCCGACACATTGCCTGGCACCAGTGAGGCCCGCTGGTTTCTAATGAGCGTCGCTAACAAGTCATTTTTGGATCTGCAAAGACCAACTGGCTGAAATTCTTTTCCTGCGGTGGGATTATGGTAGCTGGTGAAGGGATATAACGGGGTAAATCATGTCACTGCGTTGTCTTAAAATGACTCCAATTCCACTTAACACATAAGCAAGGAGTAAAAACTGAATCCTGGTCTGAGTTTCAAAGTGGCGGCCAAAAAATATGGTTTTTGTAAAACAAGGATTCAACAGAGTGATAAGTAATGTAGATAAAAATGTCCAACTTGATTAATGAAGCTGATTGGTTTGTTTAAGATTACTAATAATATTTATATAGAGTACTTATCAAACCTGTCCCTCTGACACGCCTCTGGCTATGATACCGATTCCATTTCCATTTCAGTCATTATTTACCTCACTTTCAACACAGGCTGTCGTCCACTGAAACATGTCCGGATAATCCCTTCTCCATTAAACAAATACACTGTGACCTAACTGTTTAAACTGACAGTTTCAAAGCATATATGCAATGTTTACTGTCCCTTTGAACCAGCTCAGCACTGAGGTCAAGTAGTTATTTTTACTCTGGACTTTTGAATGTATTCCAGTCAGTCTTGAATTTGATTTACAAAGGCTGCTTGATCTTAAAACTCCCACAAAATGCTTATCCCATGCTACTACTGACCTTGACGTCATCCAGAACTCTCTAAGAGCTATCGCACATAGCATTGCCTTGTGCCTTGTGTCTGTGTCTGCAGGAGACAGTTTGGTTCAGAAAAAAACAACAACTGTTATGTCAAAACAAGACCAGCCAAGGTCAATATACTCAAAAATGCATGAGGAATAGAACAAAGATTCTTTCAATTGAAGTTACACTTCATATTTGTTGCAAAAGGTCAAGCGCTTCTTTAAGATGAGAAGAAATTGGGGGGGGATTTTGTTTTTCCACTAGAGTTGCGTTCAGCTTCAGTTAGACCCATGAGGAGATTAGCTTAGTCTTGGCATAAAGACCGGAAGGGAGAAACAGCTGTAACTGGCCTATTACTTCACAAACAAGTGTATCCATCCACCCAGCAGGTCACTGACTGAACAGCCCATGACTGTTTATGCAGGGATTACATTTATGAGATATATCTTGTTAAACAGTGAACTTTAGAGGTGTTGGTAGACATATTTTTGAACTTTAGGCAGAGCTGTAGCTGTTTCCTCCTGCTTCCAGTCTTTGTGTTAAGCTAAAATAATCTCCTGGCTCCAGCGCAATACTATATATTGTATAATAATACAATAACAAGACATAAGAGTGGTATTGATCTTCTCATCTTCGGAAAGAATAATATTTCCAAGAAAAAATTCCAACTGTTACTTTGTACAGCCAGTGTTGTATTTGTGAAAGGCATTAGGAAGGACAGAAGCCAAACCATGTCCATCAGTAAATAATGAACTGAAATAATCAATGATCATCTTCATATACAGTCAAGGGGAACCAACACACAGTTGAACACAAACAATAAATTGTCTGTTCCTACGATATTAGCTCGAGCTCAAAAAGGTAACCCTTTTACAGTTTTTCTATTTATAATAAGGTCAATATGATGTAACATATGCCATTAGCTGGGTACTTTCATTCATGAGTACATTCATTTTATCATACAGGGGGCCCGCTGGGAATTGAAGTCCTAATCCAGGCAGTGTTTATGACATGCTGTACCCACTGAACCACAACGCACTGCAAAGGACAGATGCATTTATGTCCTGTCACAGTGTCATTGGATGGATCCCAATAAAATTTGCTTTTAATCTTTCAACATTCCTACACTACCGCTATGAACTATGGTCTTCTGTCCTGAAAGCCGGAATTATTGCTTGTGGATATGATTAAGATTGCTTCTCGTGGCATTTAAAATATGAGACAGCTGACAGTAAACAACGATAAGAATGACTGGAAGCAAGGGACAGGGGTCTGTGGTGAAAAGAGAAGACGGTGAACTCAGGTTTTTGGAACATTTTCCTTACATAACAATGTAAAAAAACCCTTTTACTGCACAGTTACCGATTCACCCTGCCCTCCTAAACCTTTTCAGTCACCAGCCTCCGCTGAGAAATCTACAAGCTGGCAGCCAAACTCGGCTTTCAGAAGTACAAAGTAACATGCGTGCATGTGTGAGTGTGTGTGAGTACAAGTTATGCATGAGGCTGTGGCCTGCTGACCCAGGAAAGGGCATCCTGTTTTACCACATCCACCGCAGAGAGATGAGACAGGCCGCCTAATTAGCGATCAACACAATTAAAAGAGACTTTCTCTTTTTCTCTACCAGACCTTGCCTTCAACATTTAATCCGTCAGCAAGATGTGAGTGGGAGGGAAAAGAGCGCAGAGGAGGAGAGGAAAACGGAGGGAGGGGGGATCACGGGGCCCGTGAGAGGGAAAAAAAGACCCAGTTTCAGGGAAACAGACAGTTTCTTAAAAAGGAAAGAAAAAAACGAGTGGAAGGATGTGGAGAGGAAGGTAGAAGAGGAAGAAGAGAGGAGGCAAAAGCGAAAAAGAGCAGTGGGAATACCAGACAAAATGACTGACAGGTTAGGTGTTTGTGTGTGTGTGTATGTGTGTGTCAGCAGTATACATAGATGTGATCATCGTGTGCGCTGGGACTGCCGTTTGACATGTGCATTGTCTGTCAGTGCAGAAAGATAACTGACAGAGCTGTCACTACGACAAACACACACACACACACACACACACACACACACACATATATATATACAGTATAATCACACACACATTCACACAGTGCAGCGGTCCCATCCCACAGATCACTGTCTTTGCCTCCGTCTGTCACACACTAGACTTTCACACGGAGGGAATCAGGTCAGACAAGGTAATTAACACATCCAGGATTTATTTCCCAGCGTGCGGCAGGAACAGAGCACGACACTACCTGTCACACACAGGTTAAACTGCCACTCTGTCTTTTTACACTTCACTGAATTGACTTTTTTTATGGTTTTTGAACCATAGTGCTGTGGTCGGCCAGGTCAGTAACAATCTTTACTGCTATGGATGCTGTGAATGGATTTGTCTAAATCGAGGTTTTCCAATCAAGTCCAATTTTATTTATATAGCCCAAAATCACAAATCACCATTTGCCACAGGGGCAGTACAATCTGTACAGCATATGACACTCTCAGTCCTTGCACCCTTGATTCAGATATGGAAAAACTCCCCAAAAAATCTCTTTTAACAAAAAAAAAAGATCAACTGTTAGCACAAAGTATTATAGTGAAGTTTCATCTTAAAGTCAAAAACTGTTTTATCCACTTAAAAAAAGAGGGAAAATGTGCACGACAGATGCATCATGATTGTTTATATTTCCTTAAACAAAAGTGACAAGAATTTTAATTACAAAATATACAAGCATTCAAATGATATCTGTTTTGATCTCTTCATACTCAGTTTTTGATGATAGCACATGCTGATGGATCAGAGATGCTGCTGGGTCTGTAAGTTTATAGTAAAACACACACTTCTGAAAGAGAGAGGAAGATAGAGGGATAGATGAAGGACAGATGGATGGATTGGTGGGGATTAATAGCAGTGGTGATATCAGCAGTGGGCATACTGTCGATGTTGATATTTTCTGTGAATGAAAATGTAGCGATGGCAGCTTTTCTTTCCTACCACTCCGCTTTCCTTCTGTGTGTGTTAACGTGTGTGTGTGTGTGTGTGTGTCCTGAAGTAATGCTGATAGCCAGAGTAAGCTCTGGGAATTTAATCTCAGCAGAGCTATGCTGTGCTCCCCTGATAACTAAACGCACACACACAAACCAATGTCTCTAACACAGCCTCATCACCCTCTCATTCACTTTCACTACACAGAACTTCAGTAACACTCAGCAACTGCTACTCAGGTGCCCATTAGCAAGGCACGGAAATACAGATTCTTTCCTTGATGAGTGAAGGTTAATCACAGGGGTTATTCTGGGCAGTAGTATTACTAGGATACAGTAAACAAAAAGTGCAACTGACAGGTTTGCCACGAGACAACAAATAATATGTTCTAATAGTAAAATGTGTAAATGTGTATGATATTTGGCTTTATTTAATATATTTACTTATATTATATAACGTAGAACCCTTACGTTTAAAGCCAGTAAAAAGTGAGAGCCGTTTCCAACACGCTGCACAGCAGCCAGATGTTGAGGCTGGTCAGTGGATTGAGTTGAACATGCTGGAGTTTCTGTGTTCTGTCGTCAGCGGGAAGAAAGGCTCCAGTCTGCGTTAGTCATCAAGAGAGTTTCTGGAGCCGCTTCATTGAAAATGAACTGGAGCCTGACTTTGTGGACTCATGCTGCATTTGTGTCTTATGGGAATAACTGTCAGAGCGGTTCAAGGTGGCCGCTTGGAAATGCATTTTAACTCATTTGAAGCCATGAAGACATTTGGAGCAAAGCTTTCTCACAGTGAAAACACCCGTTGCGGTGACATTTTTCAGTCAGAGTTTAGATCAAAGCATTTGTTTTAACATTCATTATTTACTGCGTAATTCAAAATGATGTTCCGTAAATAAAACAATGTGTAGTTTAGCTAAGAGTACATTTATTGGATTAATACTGGACACTGATTGGGTGACATGTTTGAATGGTGCAAACTGTCCCAATATGTCTTTTTCAGAGCAGACATTTTGACTTTTCATAGGAAAAGCACAGGTGTTAGTAATAACATCAACAATGGCTCTGTTCTATTCAAGTAAGTGAGCCAGCATGTACAATACTGGACACAAGAATCAAAGCAGCTACATGGAATTAAAGTCATCATCATGCAAATCTTTCATTTGAAACCAAGCAGGTGCAATAGTTAAATTCTCCCTTTTCTACTGCTTCTTTCACATCAGAGAATTTCACAATTGGGCTTTTTCTTTCAAAAATTGCCGTTAGAGATTGAGGTCAAGGCAGTAGCATGAGTTTGGCAGCGTTGCTCAACCTGCCTAACCCACATCTTATTTTGCAATTTACGTTTTTCCAGTAGCTAAAAAACACATACTGTATATGAGAATATACTGTACACGTTGTATGAATATCATTACATTAAGTACAGTTTAAAGAACAGAACAAAACAAATCTGGGCATATATAGTAGCCAGTAGTAGTAGTAACTAATAAACTAATGAAAAAAAGACGAAAAAAAAAAGGGCACAAATATAAATAAAATACCAAATAAATGAAGTAGCGCATTTTTCAGTTTAAAAATAGAACGAATATTTTTTATTCTGTTTTGTTTCTTTATTCAAATACATAAAAGAAATAGACCAAACTTCATAAAACTTCCCTTGTAAATGATTAAACCTTGTGAGTAGAAATTCAAAAGGGGCAATATCCATCATTCATGTTAACCATTCATTAAAACAGGTTTTGTCTGACTCTTCCTGCGCTGATAAAGCATGCCAATTTGTTTGGATATACCTGGTGGTACAAGAGACCCCTCCACTCCTCATAAGCACAGCTGGAGAGATTCTGGTAATGCTTTATGCAACCACTACTTTCACTTTTCACTACTCTCCTCTACTTGTCTACTCTTACACTACACTTGAAGTTTAACTGATGTATAATAATTTCCTGTGTTTAATTTTGTAGTGTAAGAACTTGCCCACTGCATCTCTAACTGAGCCTCCAGCATCAGACACTATGTTTTTCCACATATCCTTTTCTATGTTTGAGTTAAGATCTCTTTCCCAGACTTTTCTTAAATGTTCACAGTTACCATATAGATGTTTGTATGTATGTTTGCTATAATTTAATAAAACATTGATTGTGCACTCTCAGGCAAATTAAAATAGGATAATTGTTCTCCTTTTCACTTAACAAAACCTCCAAGCTTTTTATGCAGCTCCTAAATTGTAGATATCGTCAAAACTCGCTAAGGTCTAAGAAGGATCATAAAATGTCTGCCCTATACAAGTCACTAACTTTCCTAATATTCTTATCCAACCATGATTCCCACATGATGGATTGTTCCAAACTGAAGAATACCCTTGTTTATACTGAGAGATATGTAAGAGCGTAGGAGCTTTCATCCATGTGTCCCTGGAATGGTCCAGAAGCAGGGTGGTACTCATGCTTGTTCCATGTCGTGTGACGATGCCTCTATTGGCCCAAAGGGGGCAGTAAGCTCTTCTTCTATCAGTATCCATGCAAGCTGATTATCATTTCCATTATTCTAATGTTCAGCCAATTGTGTCATCTCAAATAATCTTCCATACAATTCTAAACCAACCTCCTACATTCCTGTTAGTGTATAGTTTGTATATGTTAATGCATTATATATATATATATATATATATGCTTCTTCGCATTCCACAGAAATCTAATTAACTGATTTAACTGTTTAAAAATCCCTGGAGGAATGTTGACTGGCACCATCACTGAAATATAATTAAACTAAGGTGCAACTACCAATTTAATGATGCTTATCTTTCCTTCCCCATGAATTCAAATGTATTAGTTTCCATTTATCGAAATCTGTTTTAATCTATTGTAATAATGGTAACACATCAATGTGCACTATGCTAGTGAGATCCACACAAACTTTTACCCCAACATATAACATTCCTGTATCGATCCATCTAAATTGCAGAAAACAAATTACTTATAGGTCTCCATACTAGCATTACCTCAGACTTGTGCCAATTAATTTTCCCATATCTTAATTTGTAAATGATGTTAGTCATTACCACAGGCTGAGGTTACCCGCACTGAAGATGAACAGACAAAAGTCTTTGTTTTGCTCATGTGCAACAAAGACTTAGTGGCCCTGTAAACAAATGAAAACATTATGTAGCATAGCATTCAGAGTTCAGGCAGAGCACTAGAGTCATGCTTGTATTATCTGACTGGCACCAGCTGCTTCATTCATGCTTCACAATCACTGGCTCATTCCCAGCTGTGTGGCTACCAGCTGACTCGTTCCTTCCAATCATATTCACAGTTTTTCTGCTTTTTTTTTTTTTTTTTCATGCCAATGCTGCTTGCTGCACCTCACTCCACCACCCCAGCCTGGTCCTTCTGTGGTATTTTTTGGTTATTGTTGATTTGGGTAAACCCAATCATTCATCTACAACATGTTGTGCAATGTTCCTGAGCTGAATTCATGGCCACAAATTTGTCACGCAGTTGTAGTGGTGGTTTGGTTTGGTTCAACGGCTTCAAGTTTAAAGCTTCCAGGAAAAACAATGGATTTTTGAAAACAATAACTTTTTCATTCTGCCGAATAAGGTCTCCATTAAACTTCAAGGATCTTGTGTTGAAATAAAGGACACTCTGAATTCCATAACAGGACCCCTTTAAGGGGCTGCAGTGTTTTTCCCCCAGAAAGTGTAAAATCCCCCCATCAATGAACACAATGGAGCTTTGTTCATGTTCACAAAAACTGTCCAACTTGATGGCAAAACTGACGAGAGCTTCTATTTTTATTTTACTTCAAAGTTGAACCCATGCTTTAATTAGTGGCACCTCTGCCAGTAATGGAGTCATTATGACAATTTGTTTTAAAATAAATCATCTTATTCATCTATTTCTTCCACAAATGAAATGCCACTGATTATTATACCTTTAGCTCAAGTGGTGTTGTAAAAAGCCCTTCATGTTTTCAATCTTTGTATTTTATTTAACCTGCATTTAACCAGGCAGCTCAATTAGGAATAAACCCTTGAATGCGTGTGTGTGTGCGCGTGTGTGTGTGTGTGTGAGAGAGAGAGCGAGCGAGGGGATGAGGGGGTAGAACGAGTGTTTTGGAATGACAGGGAGAAGTGAGGGGGATAATGAGAGGAGGGGGAAGGAGAGAGGAATAGCTGTCAGGCAGCAGACAAAAGCTTTGTTTGAAGTGTCAGTTCAACGGCGCATTTTGTGCGTGTTTGTGTGTGTTTTCTGGTTTGTGTGTTCATTCGTACGGCATTAGAGATCAGAGAAATATCAGCAGGCATTCCTGGATAGACAGAGGAGAAGAAGAAGCTGCAGAACACCATCAATATGAAAATATACAGCTTTTAGATTTTCTGCATGTGGATGGTAAGAAGGAGGATATCAGAAATCACTGCTTTGTGTCTTTGTTTGCGTTTGACATGAGAGCATATATTGTAATGAGACACAGCCTTCAAACACATTGTTACCTTCCAGCTTTGTTTTAATGCACATCACACAAACCCGTGCATCTGACACTGATGGATAGATAAATCGACGGAGAGCGAGGACAGAGCGGGGATATGAGAGGACTCTGCAGCTTTGTGTTCTTTGTGTGTGTCACATCGCTCAGTAGGAGAGCCAACAGTGACACTAAGGCAAAAAAAAAAAAAAAATCACACATTATGGGAAGGAGTTTTCTCATTAACATATGTACATATTTTCCTAGCATTCATTTCTTGCCTTTTGTTTGCACTTAGAAAACAGCAATCTCAAATGTGCATGAAATGTGTATGAAAAAATGTTTTTCGAAAATCCTTTTGTTTTAGAAATGACACAAAAACATCACAGGTTGAAACTAGAAGGAAAGCTGTGCGAAGTCCTCAAAGATTCATACCAGTGGTTTTCAAAGCTATACCCAATTCACTACAAATCCTACATCACAACTAACCATCTGATAAGACATGCTGTTGGGTTTTAGACTTTTGGATGTATTTTGCTCCCCACGTTCCAAGCAGCCATTGATTTGCACTCATTTCCGTAAAATATGAAAATGAATCTGGGGTTGTGTAATCCATTACAATGATCAGATTGATCACACAGTTAATTTCAGAGGCATGTAAAGTCAACATCAAAGGATGTGAGTGGCTGTGAACCGACCCATACATTTGCACTACAGTTCACACATTTCAAGCTAGATACAGCTGATGTCTGTGCAGGTGGTTCATTGGCTGTTTGGGGAGAATAAATACAGACTGGAGAAAAACCTCGAGCAGTATTATTTGCATAAATAACGCAAATGATTCTAAAATTAGTTACCATGTTTTCCATAGTAATGATAGCATAACAAAAACTAGAAATGTTGTATTTACATCTTTACTACAAAGAGCTCTGTGCTTTACTATCCTATTATACACAGATGATCAGTTCTAGTGTCTTTTATAGATTAAATTATCTTTTTTGACCTGAAAAAAAATTTGTTTATAGAACCTTTTTTAGCCCTGAGTTGTGTCTGCAAGTATTTTGTGAGGCTAAATACTGCCCCAACAACCTCCAGCAACATGGTAGGGCAGCCTGTATGTAGCCTGAGAGGTAAAACCCAGGGCAAAATAAAGCTGCAAAGCCCTCACTGCACCACTCTCTGCTGCTTGTTAAGTGCACTGCTTTTGAGCACACTGTAATAACTGAAGGCAACTTAGAGTGTATGAACATTTTTATGATCTGAGCTCTTCACTCATGTGGGATGTTGTGGCTGGACAGGCAAGGAACAAAGTTCAGAGAGGCTTCAGTCAGAAAAAAGAAACCTAAAGTATAAAAGTGGAAAGTGAGGGGAACTTTAGCTGGTAGTATAGTGTTTTTGTGAGTGGGTCCCTTTTTTTTTTTTTGCACACACGAGGATGAGGTTTTATTTGCCGGCCAATGGGCGTGCAGGCGCACTGCACACATTCCTGTTGATGTTTTCACTGATATTCCACTGATAAACAGTACAGTTAATAGTAATGTGCCAGAAAAAAATAGTAATGCTTCAGAAAACTTACAGTAGGGAAGAAGGAGACTGATAGGTCCAACAGAGTTTGCTTGTTTACAAAAAACCCTCAGGTACTTGTGCTTTATTTGACCATTTACTAGGACTTAATAGTTTCACTTCACCACATTTTTAATTATCTGTATAGCATTGTTTAAGAATAAGAGAGATGGTTTCAAAGACATTTGTATAATTTATAGTTTAATTAATATTCCTTTATGAGAAGTTGTCATTTGATATGAGTTCTTTAAAATTAATGCACCAAGTATTAATCTGTATCATCTGATTGTCTGATGATTCACATTTACAGTAAATTACCATTTATTCAGTGCCTTTTCAATACTAGTATCTTAACATAGTGCTAAAAATGTGTCTGCTGAAGTGTGTGTGTGTGTGTGAGAGAGAGCATGTATTACTGTAAATCATGTGCCTCTATCGTTTTAGGTACTCTAACATAATGGCTTTTGGAGCCCAGTGAAACAAAGGATTAAAGGGAGCGAGAGTAAAAGCAACAATGGGAGAGAGAGAGATGTTGAAGTGTGTGTGATACAATGAAAACAGGCCACTCAGGCACATTTCCAAGTGCAAACACTTTGGAGTAGAATGATTGTCAGAGCAAACATGGACTCTAGTGACTCTAGAGGCCGTTCTCACGCCATCTCATCTCATCTCACTCCGGCCGCCACGTCCCAGAATTCATTGTAAATGTCTGAAATGGTCCCTCACTGCTCTTTGTACAATGATCAAATTCATGATAACATGGCCTCTTAAAATATATCAACAACTTGAATTATGTGGCTTTAATATATCCCAGGTGCGTGTGATGGATATTTATTCACAGTTTTCCAGTGGCAGAAGGCAGGCAATAATCATTCTGAAAAGTTAGACTCTTTCTAAAGAGTCTTTTCAGCATGGTTGGTCCAATTGCACATCGGTGCTGTTGACCTATTCTTCCTTCAGAATGCAGGAAGAGCATTGTCGAAGATGTGTGATAATTCACAGCTAGGGTGTGAAGATTCATACTGTTTTCATTAATAATGGAGCATATACTTCCTTAATTAATTAGTTGCTGCTGTAAAATGATCAGATGAAATGTAGGAAAGGATTTTCACAAGTTTTGATTAAAAAAAAATGCAGTAAGGCTGAGTGGAGGGAAGCGTCTTTCAGTGTGACTGAGTTGCCTGACTTTACCACTGGATTACTGTGGTTCTGATTTTAAATCACAACAGACTGTTTTTTTCGGTCACCTCCTCTAGTCCCTTTCACACATGCACTGCAACCTATCTAAACATTACTGACGCTTTATGTGAGAATGCAACTATCCAAATCAGTTGGACCAGACTTTGACGGGACTTTACCCTCCCAGCTCCCTAGTACAAAGTCAGTATAATGTCCAATTCAGCCCACGTGTGAATAGAGCAGGTAAGTGTCCGGGGAATTCACAGCCAGCGAGTGGGTGCGTCGATGATGTTTCTATCATGCAAATTGCGCGAAAACCGTGACACTACAAACATTTGGGGACGAAGAAGAAATACATTCACACGAAGACGCCAATGAAAATGTCTGCTAACTGGAGACATGACGAGATTCGGGAAACTCTGTTGGCAAGGGCCGCGCCAAAATCGTCAGACAAATTCAAGAAATGGCAAGAGACTCAGTTGTTTATGACCAAATTACGCGACTGGCTGCAGCGTGTTTTTTGCATCATGTCGCCTGTACGCGCCACCTGTCACCGAAACAAATTTCCAGTAGGTGAGAATGTGTCTCACAAGGTCAATCTCCTGTTGTATGCTACATGTGTGAAAGCACAGCTCTGGAATTGCAGCTACACATATTGTAAGTCTCTAAGGTGAATGTACATGTGAGACCATATAATGTATTTATCCTTCAAAGCTCTTTTATAGTAAACAAGCCTGTACAATGTTTGCATTCAACAGATCTGTATTAAAATATGCCTGTGTCCACATCCTTTACCATTTTATTACACCAAAAGAGAGCAAGCATTAGATGTAAAGATTTATTAAATTTTCTAAAAGCTATCCATATGTAAAACAACTAAACTACTATCTCCTTAAAGTACTATTCTGTTACTAACTCAAGCAGAAACTAAATAACTCTACATTTGCTGGAGGAGTTTCATGCTGATCAGGGAAACTAGTGTTGTAACAATTAGGGGATCCACAACATTTTTTATGATTGATTCATTGTTTAAATAGTTTATCAAGCAAAAATGCGAAGGGACTGTACAAAAATGATTTGGGTGGGGAGGGGGGCCGGGCCTCATGTTGATATAGGTGAAATGCTATGTTTTTTGTTGCGTTGTCACCAAAAGCTGTTACTGAACAGGAATCTGTATCACATTGCCTGTGTCCTTATGTGCTTACACGATACAAACAAAACAGGGACCTACTTGTGAATAGCGCTTGATGCAATACTAGTGGCCAAAAATTCTAAATGGGACATCTAAGGATGTGTTCCTGAGTTTAAACACTAATACCCTCATATTCTGCTAATAAAATAAATCTGAATTAAATCACAATCACTATATTAGATCATTGGATGTTGTGTCCTCATCCGATGTCTGAATGTCTGTAATATATAAACAAAAGTCACAATAAAGGCTAACATAAAATATAACAAGAAAAAATATGAAATATTGTCCCCTGCTTGCCATCCAAAAAAGTCAGAATACCCTCCCGTTTTGAGGTTTGTCTTGTTTTATATCATCACATATCCAATATCCTTGGGTTTAGACCTGTAACAGTTTTCTCACTATTTTCATATATTTTGCAAACTAAATAATTACTCAGAAGATTCAATAATATAAAAATTGGCCGCAGCCCTCATAGAAACAATGTGTTGTTTTATTTCACTTTATTTGGTTTTGCAACAACATTCATATGTTTTGCTTATTGATTTAATGTAATTACCAATAGTTCATTGTTCATAGTTCATAGTTAATTACCATCACTGCGAAACCTTTCTGTGGATTCTTTACTCTATCTTCTGCCTTCTCCCTGATATCCGCATAGGCTCTCAATGAACTCTGATTACACCCAGCAGTGCTAATGTTTTGACGCAACAGAGGGCTGCTTCCCATCAACAGATTTCAAGATTTCTTTCCGCTCTGCCTTTGATGTGTAACTCCCAAGTCTGCCTAAAGGGTGTTTTCACGTGGCAGCGGGCCCAGTGACTTCCAAACTGCTCTGAATAACAAAAAAAATAAAAAATAACAGCATGACGTGAATCACTGGGGAAAATGTGTGTGTGGTAACAACAATGACACTGTATTCCTAACATTAAAATGTGTCATGGCAATTATTTCACAGAAATGTGTCATGCTTAAAGGCTACAGGTCGTTTCTCCAGCTGCCAACACAACAAATGACACAAAATCATAAATGATGGGGTGAAGAAAAACCCGACTGCTCTTTTTGAAAGGAAAACGGATTATTCCCTGATTAGCCAGATCAGTGATAAGGGTTTTCTTTATCTTCTGACTTTCACCTGATAATGAGGGGTTAATAATTTAACACACACTCAAAAAGCAAAGCCCCCTCCTCCTCCACACACACACACGTCCATACTTAATCTGCAGACTATTAGCTGATGAGAAAGAATTAGTGCTTGGTAAATTAGTTAATTAGATAATGAATGAACACACTTAACTACATCCTGTATTCTGTGAAATCAAAGAGGGACAGAGAGAGAGAGAGAGAGAGAGACAGCAAATTATCAGGTAACAGGTTAGAGGAAGAAGGACAAAAGATGGAGAGAGAGAGTGGGGGAGGAGAGGGGAAGAGGGGGAGACAGAGAGGGAAAGAGCAAGAGAGAGAGAGACAGAGTCAGACTGAGGCATCTGGTGACGTTAATGTTTGCCTCTGAATGCTCCGAGAGCCGAGCTCTGGAGACGTAGTCTGGCTAAAACAAACACACACACACACATACAAAAACACACCCCCACACAGACACACACACACTATCCCTCACCGACCTTCTCAAAAACACTCACATTAGGAGGTGTTCGTGCACTCGTACACACTTGGCACACAGTTGCACAAACCCACATGCAACCATGCAACAAGCCTGCATGCACACACGCACTCACACACACAGACTCACACACACACAAACACACACACACACAGTGCGATAAGAAAACAATGTTAGACAGGCAGTTTATCATAAGGGCAGGAAGAGACAGAGAAAGATTAGAGACCATCCCCGTATTCACAGGAATATAAACATTGTGTGTGTGTGTGTGTCTGTGTGTCTGCAAGATTTCCAGAAAATGACTCAGAGGTAAAAAAGGTAATTTCGGGGGAATTAAATTTAGATTAGGTTAACATGAACTTTTTGAACATTTTGTGTGCTTATGTAAGTGTGTAAATGTACAATACACACTATATATATGTGTGTGTGTGCTTGTGCGTGTGTGTCTCCATATCTAATGACATTATGTTTGTTAACATCTGTATCATATAATCCTTGTGCTTTAATCTTCACTTATATCCCCGCAAATATACATTCTTGCCTGTGTGTATTTGTGTTTGTGGGACTGTTAATTTCCACGGTGAATGCAGTGTTTAAGGCTGTTTATATGTTAATGAGATCTGTCATCTAGAACATAATAGCTTTACTAATGTAATCACAGCCATTATCACGCTTATGATCTCTGTCTCAGACACTATCGCTGATGTCACATGCTTGTCAATGCTGCTGGGATCCTCTGACAGTGTCTCCGTCGCTTCTATAGCACACTGGCCGTTGACATTTCCCGTGCTGCCTAGTCAATAGTTGTGTGATTCTGAAAATGTAATTGAAAGGACAGCCGTGTAATCCTCACGCTTTAATCTCGCTCATTTACATGTGTGTACATGGCCACATACATACATACATTTGTGTGTGTTCTGGGTTGTGGATGTAGCTCAGACGTTTCAAATTCATTTTACACAGAGAAAAAGTTTGCAGAGGTGAATGCTGAAGTGTACGCTATACTTACTATACATACTATAAACTGGGGACGCGCAGCCCACTACCTACTGTAGGTAATACACTGATAATAAATAAGTATCTCCTACAACCCCACTTCATAAAATCGGAACTATCCCGTTAAGTATTTGTTGACTGACACCAGAAAACACACATCAGATTACAGTAATTGAAAGAACAACCTGCTGGGTCAACAGGTCTAGATTTTAAACTTGATAGAAACATGGTGGCTGTTATGGAGGAGGTAGTTCCTCCTAAACTATCCAATCCGATCCAATTTTTTATATAAGCCAACTTGCAACTTTGTGTCTGAAAGAAGAAATAAATATTAACTTAAGTTAATAC
Organism: Lateolabrax maculatus; assembly: GCA_031216445.1. NCBI lineage: Eukaryota > Metazoa > Chordata > Actinopteri > Acropomatiformes > Lateolabracidae > Lateolabrax > Lateolabrax maculatus. The sequence continues at coordinate 21,378,563 of CM062206.1, forward strand.
AATACAATACAATCAGGGGTTTTGCTGCTACAGCCTGACTTGGCCTGGTATGACCAGTAGCTTTCAGAGGTCAGTGTTATGTAAAGTTAGCAACCTTTAGATTTATTTATTTATTATTTTTGTGAGAGTGCTATCACAGTGGTGGTCAGATCACCTAATGATGATGTCTTTAAACCTGCATGAATTGATTTTTTGTGTCACATGGGTGAAGCGCAACGAGCCGTAAACACGTCATTGACATATTATTACCTTATTAAGTTGATATGGCACATGTGTTGGCAAACAGTTTTCTATTCAAATATTCAGTAATCAATATGCAGTTGCAGCAAAAGTAATTCCAAAATTCTATCTTGTTTCTGCTCTGTTTTGTATCCGGCTCATTATTTGCTAAATTCTCCACTATGTTCACTGACTAGTTGCTAACTTAGTCTGTCTACCGTTTGGTGCTGGCGCTGAGCCAGAGAAAGCTGTGGACCCCAGACAAAAATGCAGGAATATTTTTGAATATTTTGTAATACCTAATTTATCATGTCTCACTTAGTTGATTGTCGGTGACGGTGCACAGATTTTAATCTCTTCGCAATACTGATGCCCACCTTAATTAGAATCAAGGTCTCATATACCGCGTACTTCTCATTTTGAAGCATGAAAGTTTTAAGATACTGAACACTGGCACAAAAATATCAGCTATTGACAGCTTTAGTACAAATATCGGCTAAAAGCTACCCTTAGGTATCATAAAATGTGCTATAAAATACCATCATGCACTAATGCACCACACCATGTACAACAACAGAACAAACTGCCCCAAAGTAAAGCCACAGAGTGCTTTGTGGTGTTTTATGGTACTCTGCAGAACTGTCGTAAGCCAGCTAACCGTGCTTTATGGCACTTTGCAGAGCCAAAACTACCTGTTGTACAATAGACTGACAACTACAGAAACACAAGAAATAATGAATGAGTAAAAGCCAATTATCCCCCTTCAGTGGCATAAATAAACTACCCTGCTGTTCGTACATGACCTCGTCTACTCTGCTGCAACACTCCGCCTGTCCTCCTTTTCCTTCTACCAATCTCTCTCTTTCTCGGCGTGTGTGTTTGTGTGTCTGTATGCTTTTGCCTGCCAGCACTAGCAAGCTGTACTGGACACACACACACACACACACACACACACACACACTACTGCCTGCCAGTTTGTATATATGCAAGATAGACGAAGGAGCAGCATGGGTGTGTGTGTGTGTGTGTGTGTGTGCGCGCGGGTGTGTGTGTCTGAAAAAGATAATACAATTTTTGGGACTCCGGCAGCAGTACCTCTTCTTCTATGTTGCTATGGTAACAAGCTCCGGACCAGAGAGTGAGAGCGAGAAAGATGGATAGAGAGACCCCCAAGGACACACACACACGCACAGACACACACACACATGCCTCCACACCCCCTCCCTCTCTCTCTCTCTCTCTCTCTCTCTCTCTCTCTCTGTCTCTCTCTCTCTGTGTGTCTCAGACAAAGGCTTTTCCAGCCAATTATCTAGCCCCGGCACATGAAGGGTTAACAGCTGCTTGGTGTCTGTACCACAGAGATTTTACCTCGAACCATTTGGTCTTGGCTGTAATCGCTGCGCACTATTCTGTAGCGTTACATGTATGCCAACTATGTGAAATAGCATTCTGTCATTGTGGGAAATTGCAATAACAGCGTCCCAGCACACACATTACATGCCAGCAGTGTGACACGGTCTGACTAACCACTACCATACCAGCTGACCATGCTGTGGCTTATTGTCACTGGACTTACAGTGACTCTCAATTGATATCTGTATCTGTGTCCATTAATATAATTTAACTTACTTAATTAGTAAATCTTTGGTGAACTAGAATCAATATATCACTGTGTATCAAAATTCAGTAGCTCCGAACAGATATATTTTATTTAAAAAATCACAATCAATGTTTTGTATATATTGTTCAATATGGTAAATCAATATTACAATATCTATATGCACAAATGCCATCACAATAAGTCAGAACCAATAAAGCCTGGTTTATACCAGCAGCTCAGAATCAATACATTGACATCGTTTAGCATCAACACACAGAATTGGTAGACGTGTTGATCTGTCATTACCTAAGCAAAAGTGCACCTGCAGCTCAAGCAATTTAAAGAAAAAATGTCTCAATAAACCTTCATCACCATTATTTGAAATATGACCTTTAATCAAAAGCTGCAGCAGCCTATTTGTTGTTTTTATCAGCTAAAGTTTTACCCTACAATTTGTGGATCTATTTTAATCTTCACACATACCTGAGTACTGTGGAAGTAAAGCAAACCTGGTATTTTTAACTACACTACAGTGTTTTGTCTGACTAAAAAAGCTAAGTATTTACACATTGTTCACAGTATTCCTCTTTACTTCCCTTTATTGATTTGTACATGTCTTTTGAGATACGATATGGTTAGTAGAAACATGTATGTTAGGTTGCCCAGGGACTACATGAACAGATGAAAATTAGCTCATTAGTTAACTCTGGCACATTTACATTGATGTGTTAACTTAAATGGTGATTAATGTTCACTGTCCCTGGTAAATTAAATAATAAATAAAATTCAATAAAATCATGTTTTTATCATATTTACATATTTCCACATCCATCACACATGGAACATCATCAGCATTCACTTAGTATCGTGGCTCACACCAATTGAGGTTCGTTATTTTAATAGTAACTCTCCTTTAAGCTCTGTTTTGGTCTCCTCCGACTACTGAGGGAAATGTGTCTGGCTCTTTAGCTGCTAAATGTTCATCAGCTAGTTTCTAACTTTGACAGCCTGCTGTTTGGTGCTCGGCATGTAGCGAGACTGTCAGAGCTTTTTGTCTGAAGCAAAACAGTTGTGGGCAGTCAAATCAAAACAATGAGATGAAGGATGCCAAAACGCTCCATAAAGCTGATAATTCACTGTGGGTTTGTCACTCCGAGCAACACCTTTCACATTAAACATAGAAATGAGATCCATTGCTAATACAAAAAAATAATTAGAGTAGCTTTAAAGGTTTAGCTATCATCCAGATTAATATGGTGTTTTAGTCTCACTTTGAGTTAATTGCTGTTTCTGCCTTAGAAAATGTCACATTGCATATTTAAATTTTGTATTACATAAATATGAATTTAATATTAATAGAACATGCAGTTTAAATACACAATACATTAGTGAGTACATCAAAAATACTTTCTAAACACATAAACCTCATTAAAGCACCCACTCCACATCAACTGACCAGTCGGCTGTTGAAAACAGCTGTCGGGGTTCTTAAGTGAGTGCTTTAATCGCTCACTGGAGGTGTATGGAAATCCTCAGTCATTTATCTTGTCCCTGAGAAGAGCAATCCGGCCCGGTGGCGCTAACTTCAGCCGTTATGAACTTCTCCGATAAACACACAGCCAGTGGCTCCATGAACCCACTTCAGTGTACTTACAGGTAAGACGGGGGTGCGGGTGATACAGGTATCACCCTGCTTATTCACACAAATAAAAGCAAAGCCAGGCTGCTGTTTGTGGACTTCTCAAGAGCACTCAAAATGTGATGCAAGTCCATCCTCTGGGCCACAAGCTGCTTAGGCTGAATGTAAACCCTGAGTTGATCCTGTGGTTTCTGTCTTTGCTAACAGCAGGTCAGATTCAATGGACACTCTACACACTGTATCACTATCAGATCTACCGCTACGGAAAAGCCCTGAGTGTCCGTATTATCGCTAGCGCTGTTTACTTTGCATACAGATGACTGCAGGAGTACGGACCCCGATATGTTCCCTCTGAAATACTCTGATGACATCGTAATCCTGGACGCATTTAAGAGGCTCCCGAGTGCCGCCGGTGCTTTTGCTTCCTCGAGGAAAAGCAATCACCTCCATCTAAAAGCATCCAGAACAACAGGAATGGTTATAGACTCCCTGCGTAACCTAACACCCCCATCAAATTTGACAGCGGATGGCCAGGCCGTTGAGCAGGTGGATGAGTGTCGGTACTTGAGCACAATAACTGGCCATGGGCTTCACTTTTAGGAGCAATGATGAACAGATCCTCTCAAAATGCCCAAAGAGGCTGTTCCTGAGAAAATGCAGGTGTAAAAATTTGCAAAAACAGGCTGTGCCACAGGCCTTTTACAGATGTTTTACTTAATTAGTATTGAGGTTTGACATCATTGCCTGTTTTGGATCTCTGTCTGCAAGAATGTTAGTGGAAAAAATCCTCAGCTAAGATCTGCCCAACCTCACAGCGACTTACAAAGAATTATTCCTTGGAAAGGCCGAACAATAGGTGCGGACTCAAACCCCACACTGAGTATAACTTACTGCTAATGAGGCATTGATTCAGCTCTGAGGATTTTGCAACTAATGCCAGGAACAGATTATACACATTTTATTTCTTTCGGGATGATCACTTAGATTAAGCTATCATGTAGTCATAAATTCTTCCTGTGATTTTGTCAAGAGACATACAAGTTGGACCAGGACCAAGTAAAGCTTCCAGTCCTTTACAAGATGTGTGAGGCAGATGATCCAGAAGGATACGCTAGAGACTAACTTCACCTGGCAAAAAAAATCATTCCTCGTTCGCTTCGCCACATTTACAACTGTGTGTGGAGGAGCGTGAATTGTCTACGTAACAGAACACGCCATAGAAGTTGTCAAACTAGGCAAAAGATCGGGCTCACAAAAATCGAGTTTAAACGGATTGTAAATAACATGTAAGTTCAAATCCCACATAGATAACCGAATTCTACACTTGTTTTAGCTACACGGAAAATTGGGAATTCAAATGCTCAAATTTCAAATAAACAGTGACAGAATTAGAAAAGGAACCAGATATATGTAAACCAAATATGTAACCGGTGTTTTTGTCAGGATGTCCGAGATACGGCAATGCTTGTCTTCCATTAACCCAAAATACCTGGGTTAAGTCTCTAATTTTTGTTCCTGACGCCCCTACATCTGCAGTCTCAGGCCATCACGTTATATCACGTAGTCTGATCCTCACGTAAAAGAGCCACTGCACATCTACATTTGTCTCTAAACCCATCCGACAGAGTCCTGTTCATCTGCAAAGACTTTCACAGCTATCCTCCATGAGCTCAGACAAGCAAAACACCTTGCATAAAGGTGAGCTGTAAGAGAGATCGAGCGTTATGATAAAGGCCCAAAGGTCTCTTTAATTACTAATGCGACTGAAAATAAGAGCAGTGCGAGTCCAACAGCAGTGTATGTGTGCAGCAATGTGTGGGAAAACTAAAATGATATAAATGTATTGTACAACAGGTTCTTTCTGAGTTCACTCGTACCACGCAATCCAAGTTTGGAAGAAAAGTGCCTCAGTGACCTCAGTACAAGTCTCAAAATGTTTTTTATTGACTTGAAGAAAAAAGACTTTGAGTAATAGAAAGTGATTTCTGAAAAAAAAAAGGTCCAAAAATAATTAGCTTTGAAGATGTGAATGAACTGTGAGTTGAGGTGAAAACACGCCGACTCAGGTATGTGGTTCATCTCATCAAAGAGTTTAAATGACGAATCTCGGGGGAGTAAACATTAATTCTTTCTGTCTTTTTCTTTCTTTGTCTGACTGTCTGAGCAGTACCTGGGGGCTCCAGGAAAGGGCCTGACAGGACCGCCGATGTTTTTCTAGGTCAGTTCTTCCCGCATGGCAGACCATCAAGGCCACCCACGTACCTGGTCGCTACACCGGGGATATGAATGTTTTGAGAAGCCTCGTTCTTCAGCAGATTTAGACAGACAAGGACTTTGTGTTCTGTCAGTGTGAAAACGTCAGACGGGACCTGGAATCTGTTTTCAGTTGTTATCCCTTTTCGCAGGCACAGGCTGGCTCGTGGTGATGTGGCGTTACACACTGACACAGCCAGCTCCAGAAGAGAGAGAGAGAGAGAAAAAAAACACCAGTGTGGAGTCAGGCTGAAAGATCAGTTTGTCAATACACTGGGTAGACATTGTCCCGCTATTACAAAGTGGACGTTGTCCAGTCAGTGCGATCCGTCGGACATGATGGAGTTAGTCTTATTGAGCCACACTATTAAGGAAAGACCTCAATCTTAAAAGAACACTTCAACATTTTGGGAAATTCGCTATCTTGCAGAGAGTTAGATGAGAAGATTGATGCCAGTGGCAAAATGTGAAGCTGGAGCCAGAAGACCGTTAGCGTAGCTTAGCATAAAGACCGGAAGTAGGTGGAAACAGCCAGCCTGGCCCCGTCCAAAGGTTAACAAAAAAAAAAGCTTGTAAAGCTCACCAATGAACACGTTGCATCTCAGCCAAGGAATAATTCAGCACCAGCTCCACATCGAGCCACAACCTGACGTTTTTACACTTCAGTTTTTCTACAAATTAAATGCACACGATATAATGTGTTAATTGAGCTTTAGGGGGCTGGTAGGTGGATTCTTTTTTTTCTACCTTTGAACAGAGCCGAGCCAGCTGTTTCCCCTTTATCTTTATGCTAAGTTCAGCTTACAGTCTCCCTGCTGCAGCTTCATACTTTGCATGCAGACACGATGGTCGTGTCAATCTGCCATCTCAGGATGGCAGAAGTGTTTTTTCTAAAATGTGGAACTATTTCGATAACTGATTCAAATGCAACAATCTTACTGTATTTCACAAAAATATTTATGAATAGATACTGTATCTATTATTATTTTATTTATTTATTTATTTGAAACCTCTAAACATACTGAACAAGGACAGAGGTTATCAGTGTAAATATCACTCAGACTACTCCTTCGACAAGCCAGTCCATAAGTGAGCAGGCAAGCTGCAAGTATCCCACACATCTCAAAGGTCGCTGAAAGGCTACAAAGCAGAAGTGACTCTGGCAGCTGCTAAACAACAGCCCTGGCCTTTCCAGGAACCAGCCACGGGTCATGGTTTCTCTCAGTGATGGAGTTTAAGTGGAACCAGAGAAGACAAGGCGGGACTGATAGTTCGTTGAAATTGAAGCATTCACAACTCAGATTTATTTTTTCACCTAAAACAGGAGGAACACTTACAACTTCCAATCCACATATCACCAAGGGAGCATCACTTACAAAATGTACACTTTCTTTAGTAAAACTGACAAGAGTTCACAAGTAAAAGTCTAAAAAAGAAAAAGGGTCGTCTGACTTTTTAAGGCTCGCTAACAACTTCTGAAAAATTCACCAATGTGATAAAGAAAATAATCTTCAGAAAGTAATTACAGCTGGGGTCTCTGCACAGCACTGTGTAACATTATAGAGTTATAGTCTCTAGAAATAGGAAAGTCGAACATTATCTCTGAATAAAATAACTAAAGCATGATATTATAAAATAAATGAGGAAAATATTACAAATCCCCATGAAGCCAAAAGACTTGAGTCTGAAGGATTTACTCTGATAACACGGTGATTATAGTGAGAGAACAAGAGTGATAGAAGAAGAAAACCTGAGAGAAAAAGAATAAGACATAGAAAGGAAAAGAGTGGAGGAGAAAAGGACTGAATTAACAGCCTTTAGAGGGGTGGTGGGAATTGTGTGTTTATGTGAGAACTTAGGGCGGTGGTATGTATAGGCTTTGTGTTTGTGTTGTTATTTACAGTAGCATTAAGAATTTGACCTGGTTTCTTTCTTTCTTTCTTTTGAGGTTCAAGCCCCGCAGGGTCTGAGACCGGATTGTTTTTGCTCAGGTTTATTATCCTTATTATTCTCCTCCAGCTGTTTCACAATTTCCCCCTGAGGGCCTGGAAACTTGTGTATAACTACATATCTAATGATGTGCAAATGCTTCAAAAAACAAATGTTGCTCCTATTTGCCTAATGGAGGCGCTAAAAATAACGCTCAGAGCCCAAAACCGCCACCGCATTAATGTGTACTACCTAAATATTCACGTTTAATGGTATTATCTTTGAGATAATAGTTTATTATTAAGATTCAAATGTCATAAAATTTTGTGGGAATGATTATTGATCTGTATTCAAGTAATACACAAGGACTGTTTAGGGACTGTATAAAAATTACTTTGCACACGAGTTATGATTTTTTAGATACGTTAATATACCTATTAAGAACATAGTATGTTGCAGTTGCTCTTTAAGAATTTATTTCATCGAGATCAAACTCATCTCAGAACACTAAGACAAATGATTTATAATTGTCCAGTGAGTGTGTGTGTGTCTGTGTGTGTGTGTGTGCTCCATCCCTGTTAAAAAAGACAAGCATTCGATGCATGCACAAGTATTGACACAGACCCGTCTCTCGGCCTGTCCTCATCCTGCTGTGTGTGTGAGTGTGTGTGTGTGTGTGTGTGTGTGTGTGAGTGTGTGAATACTTGAAGCTCAAACTCAAACTGGGAATAAGGACTTGTCCACACATTACCCAAAATGCATCAGGACTAATTCCAGAGAGCTAACAAAAAATGTCCTGGGACTACTTTAAAAAAATCACACTGATGAATCATGCTCCAGTTGACTTCATCCGTCATCGTTTGAGTGTGCGAGACAAACTTAATGAAAGTAAAACACACAGACCATCAGATACACAAAACAACACCTTGGGATCAATACACATTTAGACAGCCATGTGCTGTGGCTACAGATGCACACACACAGACACACATAATGCAAATGCACACATACGAGCCAGCTCACACACACACACACACACACACACACACACACACTTAGTGTATTGATTGAGCTCCCTGTTAGCCATTTTCTCCACTGGCTGTATGGGCAGACTGAAGGCTTACAGCTGTCCTCACCAAACTACTGCCATCTATCTACAGGTTAATGAGCCTCAACTAAGGTTATTATTTATTTTTTCCACTGAGCTTAGCAGGACTGTAGTCAGGATTACACACAATTATACAGAATATGCCCTTATGTACAGGATGGTAACTAAAAATGGTCAGTCCTCCCTGAAAAAACAAAGAATGGAGGAAAAAGAGAATAGTTATAAACTACTTTGTGTTAGCAGTTTTAATTTATGATATAGGCCATAACCTTTATACCGTTTTGTGCAGAATATTCAATGCCTTTAATACTCGTGCACTGCAGCTTAACATATGGACGACATGATGAACCTGGGATACCAACGTCAAAGACATAGAGAGACAAGGCTTGATCATGCACTGGATAAGCAGAATAATGTTCTGCTGAAGAGTGTAGCCTGGATATGGGGGGGAATAATTCCTCTACAACAAATATTTTAATGTCTATTGTACAAAACAAATGAGATTTTCCTTTCTTTTCAAGCTTAGACCTTAAGAGCAATTCCACTGAGGAGGAGATGTCATAGGTCAACATTTAAAGTGAATGCTAATGGCTATCGCACAGACAACCCATGAACCCAGCATGGGAGCCTGCCAAGGACTCGGAGACGAGGACCACAGCTTGAGAACCACTAGGCTGGTACACACACACCCACACACCCACACACAGAGACACACTGAAAGACACAGTGCTAAAGCAAGAGAGATCGAGATACAGGAGCTCACACATTCACACAGAAAATGGATCTCTGAGTCCTGCTGGCTTTCAGACAGACAAATTGTCTGCCTGTAGATAACAGAGACGCAGAAGTGAAGGTGAGGAGCCTTCCTGAAATTCATCTATTAAAAAAAAAAAAAGAGAGAGAAAGACAGAGAGACAAGATGCAGAAAAAGTCAGAATGAAATGGGGGAGATTGAAGAAGACATCTCGACAGAGTAATAGAGATAGGACGGGCCTCAGACAGAGAGGGGACATGTTAATTAGGGAGTAGGTTGATAACAAATGTATTAGCGGGCCTCTGAAGGAAGGCAGAGGGAGAGGAAGAGGAGAGGAAGAGGGGTGAGAGAGATAGGAAAAGGTTAACAGAAAGAGGAAAGAGAGGGGAGACACCGGAGAAGAAGGCAGAGACAGACACGGGATAATTATGAATTAGTTGATAAAGAGGTAATACACGTCCTGGAGGGGAGCGACACAGAGGAGCAGTGGAGGAGAAAATGAAGACTGGGATCCTTTTGATAATAAACTTTGAGCATCCAGTGACGAGTGATTACCACGCTTATTTATTGACTTTGGTGAACAACACTTAAGTTGTGATGTCGTGAGGTTGGAAAAGATTTTCTCCTGCTGGGAAATAAGCAATTGAACGCCCTCTGAAGTGGTAAGTTGACATCTTTGCCTACAAAGAAGCTAGTGTCCTGTCAACACAGGTAATGGACACGGAATATTATATTCAGTACGGTTGAGTCTAATACTTAGCTTAACAAGAGCTGAAATGTATTAAATAAACAGTCTGGCAAGCATTGACACCTATTGGAAAATCACCTACTACTGTTGTACACTACGAAGAAAGAATAGAATAGAAAGAATTGTACAATGCATCTGCATTATCACAAGATGTAAAAACAATATAACTATTCTCCAGTTAATTAAACATTTTCTACCAACACACACTATGTTGCACTTACAACGACAAAGATAAGATTGACATTTGGAAAACAATACATCTTTGTGCACTTACTGTGGGACGTTAATCAAATATTATGCTTTATTCATTTAAGACATTTCCTTAAAGAAGTTAAATCTAAATATTAATATTTCTGTTCATTCCCAAGTCCCAAACCATTTAACCAGTAAACCCTTTGGCTCTTCCCCTCTCTTGATAGCCCAGGGGATCCGCACACACTAAGCTGCTCTTTGGGGAACTGGGTCCTCTGCTTCAGGAGGAATAAGAACCACTGAAATGTCTTCATTTCACCGCTTAGTAGTCGTACTTTGGATAATGTAGTGGAAATAATGAAACAAACGGATTTATCATGATGCAGTGCAAGATAATGCAATACCCTATCATGTGGCACTACATAATGGTACACTGTAACATACTGTAGGTATTACCACATCTCACAGATTTCAGGCTATCATGTGAGTTCTCCATCTTTGGCGTTTCCCATGGATCACCTGTCAATCAAACAGCTTCCGCGCTGCACTTTCCAGAGTGCGCTTGTCAATCAAAACGGGCGTGTGTGACGTCTTTTTTTCCTCCTTTTTTTTTTTTTCTGTCAGTGGAGTTTAAGTTTCTTTAGGCGTCGCCCCTTTCTTTAGACTGTCCATTCATGCTGATCATGCTAATTACCCACTTCTTCTCCTCTAGACAGACCAACTGGAAACATCAAACACACCATTTCCGCAGCTCCACGGGGGTTTTCCCTCAAAAGACTTACCTGCGTGACATCAAGTGTTTACAGCAGTACGTTATAAAGCTTTGATTAACTGGCAGCCATTTACAAACCTGCTGTGTCATAGAAATCAGTGAAACAGCCAGTTGTTTATGCAAAAATGCAGCAGATAATTGCCTGAAATTGTGATTTCTTTATTTATTTTTTTTTTTTTAATGAGTAATTTAATGTCCCCACTGCAGCAAGTTGAAGTGGCTGACTTTGCAGTGTACAGTCCTACGTCTGCTCCGAAATTAAAACACAAAAATGTTACGGTAAAACATCTCTTTATGGCCGGTAGGACATGGCGGTCCCGCGTCAAAAATGCAGGTGTTGTGCTTTGATAAGAGCATCATTAGGCAAAGTGTTACCAAATGTCTTCAGGGTTCCCGTGTTAACACTGTAGACCAATTACAGTCAAACACACACCCTCTCCCTCCCTCCCTCTTCTTTGACTCTCTGCGTTTCTCCGGGTCTCGCTGCCTCTTTCTACCCGGTGTAAATAATGTAATTTGTCACAGACAGGCCTCCGTGTAGGAGATGACCTTTCCAAGCCTCGCAGTAAATTGGCCTCGGCAAGAAAAGCTACGTCATTAGCCCTCTCCGTCTCTGTCTCGCTCTCACTTCCTCGGTGGCTCCGTGCTTTCAAACTCAGCTTTATCATTCCTGTTTAATTTTCAGTTTAGTGTTGAGTCTACTGTCCTGTGAGGCTAACTAGCTCTGGCTGTCCGTCTGTCTTTCTCCCAAATGTGTCGCTAAAAAAAAAAAAAAAACATAAGTCCAGTATGTGTTGAAATTTGATATTGATATCGCTGAGTGTATTGAACTATAAACTGTATGTGGGATGAAATGTATTAAAGTAACGGTCCAGTGATCAGTCAATCTTATCGGCTGCATTTGAAAAGCACATTCAGTTTTCTACTGTTCTGTGTTATCCCGCGAGCTGGAATTGGTTAAATGTCGTTAGTCGGTTCCGTGCAGATAGAAGCCAGCTGCAGCTTCATGTGGGCATCTTTCTCCTCTGCTTTTTTTCCCAAACTGAGCATGGTACAATTGAATTGTTTATGCAAATTGTAACTACAACCTCTACCTATATGTCTCAAGTAGAGAACAATATCTATCTCTTATATTTCAAAAACATGGACAGCTTTAAGGCCTTAATTTAGTAATTTAGTAGTGATTAATTATTTTAGAATTTGCAGGTACAGTTAAAACATTAACTAGATGCCGACGAACAGTATTTCTTTTATAAACAAGCAAAAAATAATAATATAATAATAATATTTTTTTTTTTTTAACTTTTTTTTTAACCAACTCTCACCAAGGAAAGAAACTGTCTAGGTTTGGAGATTTAATAATCTAATACAAATAAAGTTACTACACAGTGGAACAGACTTTTTATATTGCATTGGAAATTACAGTCAATTACCATTAACTCCTGGTGTCATGTCGGAAGATTTAAATAATTAATGATGGTACCCACCAGGGCCGTAGTCAGAATTTTAGAAATACTGAGGTCACAAGTACCCTGACTATTCTTAAGTCCTTCCATATAGGTCCATCCATAGGTTGCTAAATTCTCAGAAATAAATGTGGAGGACAGTGGTTCCTATACCCATTTATGTATTTATAAATAATATGATAATTCTTGTCGGGGCAGGACAGGTATGGGGTTTACAGAAGTGGACCTGCACAGGACTCTGCCAGAAACATCACAACATCTTGTTGCTTTCCCCATAATGATGTTGGACAAAATGAACCTGCTAAAACATTTAAGTTCAGAAGGCTAAAACATCCCTCTAAGAGACAGCTAAGACAGGTTTCCAATATGTCTGTGGAAAGCGAGAATTAAGTCGGCTTACTGCCACCTTAAAATACTCACACACACAAACACACATATACAGATATACACTCACAAAGTAGGCATCAGCAATATCAACCGCCAACTACAGCAGAGAGAGAACTAGTAGAGCACCGGGTTCAAGGCAGGGTGTGTGTATGTGTGTGTGTGTGTGTGTGTGTGTGTGTGTGAGTGTGTGTTGATCAAAGTAAGAAAGACTGTGTGTGTGTGTGTGTGTGTGTGTGTGTGCGTGTGTTTTTGGGTGCATTTGTTATCATTCCTCAGCACCATGCTCCTTTTGGCAGATGGCTCTGCCAACCTCGGGACCTGGTGTGTGTGTGTGTGTGTGTGTGTGCATGTGTGTGTGTATTGTCTTGGTATCTGGGGGGCACGAGGGCAGAAGCTACCTGGTGTTGACTGCCAAGTCTCTCGCTCTCTCGTTCTCTCTCTTTCTCCCAACCCTCGAGCACACACACACACACACACCCCCACACACACACACTCCTGCTGATATGCCCTGCCCAGTCACGACTTTTATTATGTATGCGACTGAATTTTGTTTTTTAATAAGGTACAGTGGTTAAAATTGTTTCTGAAAGCTGCAGTAGTAAAGACGATGGTAGTGATTATCATCTCTGTCATTATCTGGATTACACAGTTTATTAATTTTAGCAGTGGGAAGAGTAGCAGCAGTAGTAAACTGGTGCTACTCAATAACTTGTTATCATAGAGAATCACAACATAATGAAGTAACAGCATCCTGACCCACAATCTTGCTGTCTGAATTAGTGTCACAGAGCAAACACTGCACTTCATTAACTAATTACTAATTAAAATTGCACAACAAATTAAGTAACACTACTTCAAGCAAATACTTGATTCACTAATTAAACTAATTCTTAATTAGTTTTAACAATAAATTAGGGATACTGTATGCTGATGCATATCTGATGGATATTACAATTTCTAGTCGGTTTCACATCATTGTTGTCCTCCTCCCACTGTTGTGGGTTTGAGTGTGGTTCAAAAACTCTTAAACAGCTCACCCTCCTCTTATCTCTCCTCGGTGTATTCTCTTATGAAGAAAGTAAAGTAATCTTTAAAAGAAAAATACATAAAAAGGGACTATGGAGCAATAACTACACAGATAAATATTAGAGTAAAAGGTGGGAAACTCTGCCAATATTAGAACAGCAGCTACAACAGAAGCTCGGTGATCTGATCCCATGGGGGAGATCTGGTACAGTTATGTTCGCTATTCTGCTTTATAGTCTAATTAGTAGTTACAAGGATTTTAGTTACATCTATTGATAAGACACTTAGATTTTTGCACACCATTAACAAAAGAAAATAATATCTCACCGCAGCGTGACAGTCTCCACTTGTGCTTATGTGGTAAACTGGCAGCTTACATGTGAAATGTTTTAAACAGCTTTTGATGCAGGGAACACTCGATCGTCTATTCTGTCTGTCTTTTTTATTAAAGATATTGCGGCTCAGAGAGACATACTTCAGTTTAAGTACTTCAGCTGCACTCGTGAGTGACTTTTTAATGCACCTCATCAGCCTGTTGGGTCGTATCATCTGATGTTTGTCACAGTCATTTGCTGTGAGTGAATTCATGTTTTTTATTATAGTTTTATTATTTGCTTGAAATGTAGTAAAAAAATGTTTTTAAAGACATTGGTAATGTAGTAATCAGATTTATTGAAAGATTGAATGAAGTGATTCATTAAATTCCTATCCAGGTTAATAAATAAAGTAGAGACCTTTGGCTAATTATCCATGACATGATCCAACTTACAGGGAGACAGTGGAGTGCGCAATAATCATGGGAGTCTCAAAACTTATTTAGGAAAAGCACATGATATCCTCAGCGAAAGTTAGCCAGAATGTCACTAACATTTAAGTGCGTCCTGAAACTTTGAAAGACTATGGACGCTGTCACCATGTCCACATTATGGGGATCCCTGAAAGAGCAAAGGGGCTGCACGGTCCAATCAAGTTCTCTCAGAGATGGTTACCGGGGTTCCTGCGCCTGCAGACTAAATGAGGTTACATTACGCTGGAGCAGGTAAGTCCCACCCGCAGATACATCAGATCCCAGTCAGTGCCCTTGGCCGGTGATAATTAGATTTCATCATTTCTCCAACTAGGGGTGTGTAACATTTGACAAGGTGGAGTTGATGCTCTGGGAACGTAGCACATAACAGAACATATGCGTAACTGTATCCTGCTGAGGTGCAAATTATGGCTGATGAAGTCTCCAAGACCTTCGACACCCCTGAAGAAGTCGCAGAATTCAAATGTAGACTGGACTAGACAGATGGCACGCTGCATGTTTCTGGACATTTCAGACACTCGATGAGTCTTTAATCATTTATTTATTCCTTAATATTGTTTGTTTGTTTACATACTCTGGGTTGGGAATTACTGTATGACTTTGCCACGGGTTGAACCGCAGGCTGAGTTACAATACTGTAATAGTTAATGTTTGTGTTTCAAATTAAATTTTAGATAAGGCTTTCCTTGGTTTAGATGAGGGTGTTCAGAGAGTTTTTATTGTTATACTATTTCATTGTCAAAGGCCAACTCAGCTCTTTTAAGTTAATACAGTCAGTTTCTCCTGGGGCGTACGTTTTTTCATGTCTTTTCTGATTGCCTACATTTACACTGATATGGAATGGATATTTTATGACTTGTACTAAGCTTAAACTTTGTACATGGAACATGGTGTCATTATATATCATAATATACAGTATGTCAGCCAAGACCTTCTGTTGCCCTTTACATTGCTTATTTGTATCAAAAATAACTTGGGATGCTATTTAATATCCTTTATACAAGGTTATTAAATATCTGTTGAATATAAATGTCTAAGAGCTTTGTTCACTTTGTCTATGAATATGGTGATAAACCAGACAAAAAAACACTTTTGAAAAAATCTTTAGGGGTCAGTGGGGTGAATTAGTTCAGGGTGGCAACATTTCTTTCTGAAATTAAGGTATTAGTTATATTTTCAGTCTATTCAGTCTTTTCAGCCCTTTCCACTCATTTATTTTCTTCTGCAAGAAAATAATGACACTTTTAAAATTAATAGAGACTTTCTTTGTTGGTTCAGATCTGCCAGAACAGAAGACTTAAAAGCTTCCATCACTAGTGGTGAAGCTGTACAAAGCATAAAGACGGGTAAAGTGCCTGGACCACATGAGTTTAATAAAACTCTCTGTATAATGGCTAATTTCTTCTCATCTTAATGGGACGCCAATATTTACTTTTCCCCCTTTTTCCAGTTTCACAAAATATATAAACCAGCTGCATGCTTACATGTGAACTGAAGGTGGGAGTAGGGGATCCGCACAACGTTTCACTGATAAAGATAAATGTTCTCCTGTGGGTTTCACATCCCATCCAGATGGTTGGCATTTTATTTTACTTATAAGACACAAAGTAATAATCTTGAAGATTTTAAAAAGAATAAATTTCCTCTTAAAGTCAGGGTAGGCAATTTATCTTAAAAGCATCTTTTGTTTTATTTGTTGAAATTCTCTTTACACCCCGTCAGCAATCAATACCAGCAATCAGACCAAAATTCTCTGACACAAAAAAGAACCAAATCTGGTTTCTGTGGCTGTCGCAGGCTTGTAATAAGCCCGTCCAATCATTTCATTCTGACTGAATAGAATAAGTGGATGGCCTACCTGCCTGTCTACCTACGTACCTGCCTGCCTGCGTGCACTTTGCATGTGCACTCATTGCGCACGACTGGAGTCTTCCTCCTATCTAACATCACCGCAGCTCGCTGTGGATAACTGGCCCGCTATGAGATACGGCATCAAAGTCTATTTTCATTAAAATTTCCCAACACTTACATGCTAGCTCGACAGCTGTGAGCACGAACAACAGCCATGTTCATTGTTTGCATTCATTATGATAATGTTCTGTGTGTTCTTACATGTGAATGACACATGAGGCAGTTGGTTAAGGTTAGTGATGACAACGTTGCGCCGCGCTCCTCTCCCTGACACTCTCTCTCAGACATATATACATAAAATATGTATATACAGTCTGTCTATGGGAGAGGAGCGCACCGTTGTATAAGTACATAGTTACGATATATGTCTACGTCTATGCTGGTTTCTCCAAATTTACCAGCCCAGCTTTAAGTCACGTGATTGAGCCTATGGCCCACTGAAGAAAGCCCTCGCATTTGCAGTATTACAGACTGGATGTCTGTGGCAACAGTCCGAGGAAAAACCACAAGAGTTAGTGACGTGTACCTGGTCTCTTCTAGCGGTGAGAGTAAATGGTTACTATGGTCGAACAAACAAAGAAAAGGTTGATGGCGACAGACGATGGAACTTCAAAAACAAGTGCAAATCCAAAAAGGAGAAACAACTGACGTCACGCAGGGGACACTGTCTGGCTCTCTGGGAGGTGAGGTCCAAAAACACACCGATTGCAGTTACCGCTTATTGCCATAGGTGCCGCCAAAGAGTACAAAACAGAGATCTTCAGTCTTGTTGATCTTTGATGTTGTTTACTTAAAGGAACTGAACAGACGGCTTAGCTCTTTATATGGGACACGTGCAAACACCCCAACTCTCAGCCACAGACAGGGGTCTAGATTTATTCAACTATAATTTTAACAGTTGACCTCTGTCTTATGCCAGTTCAGCAACAACCAATTTTTAAATCTTAATTATCAAAAATGACTTAAAAACATGGAACATAAAGGTATTTGGAAATAGTGTGATGTGATAATATAAGTGGATTGTCTGCTGAACAATAAGCTAAAAGGCTCCATCTCCTTAATTATGATTTCTAAAGACTCCTCAAATTGAAGCAATTTTTTTTCTACTTTGATGACTGACAGCACTGTGTCAGTTAGTTTACTTCTAATGTTTCTGCAAAAGATATATGTAAGAACGCAATAACTGTATGTTATCATACTACAGCAATTCAGTAATAGCCCACCTCCTCCACATCTCCTCTTGAGGTATCGTAGACCCTTCTTTAAACCTAACATGTCACAGATGTGGTACTTGAATGGACTGTTTACGGCCTTGCGTCATGTTGCAGTGATACTGGATCTAAATCCTAAAAGAAACCGAAAAAAGATTTCAAGTTGATTTGGAGATTCTGTCTCATTATTATTCAGACTTCCTTGTTAAAATGTATAAACAACTGGAAAGACACATCTGTATAATATTACATCCTTTGCAGCAAGGAAAAATTCAGTCTAAGTCTGCAGTGGATCACTGACAAGTTCCCACAATTACTCTTTGGCACCGGACTGCATAAATACTTCTGGAATACATCAAATTCACATGAAACTAGTTTTTAAAATCTGGAGATGCTATCTTTAAAGGTGCTCTAATCAATATTTTTCATATTAACAATGGATTAAATGAATGTGTGTAATGTCGTAGTGACAAACACAGAATTATTCCCAGCCTCTGCAGTTTCTTTCAGCGTTACACAGCGTTTAAGCATCTTTCTTTTTAAGATGATAGCATGTTAGTGTTGAGCTTACATCTGGTTGCGCTGCGCCCAAGTGGCCTGAAAAATCAATGAATAAAGATATAATTAATATGTATATATATTGTATTGTATATTATTATTGTTTTTTAGTGTTGAAACAGTTAGTTGATTAATCAATTAGTCAATCAAGAAAATTAATCTCCAACAATTTTATCAATTGATTCATCATTTAAGTAATTTTTCACGCAAAAATTTCCAGCTTCTTATATATTAGAAATTGCTGCTTTTCTCCATTTTACATACACTATATGGCCAAAAGTCAGTGGACACCAAACCATCCCACCTATTACCTAGTGCCGCCACTATTCTGGGAAAGAGTGTGTTTTTAGATATTTGGGCCCATTTAGCCAAAAGAGCATTTGTGAGGTCAGGCACTGATGTTGGACGTGAAGGCCTGTGTTGTAATTCCTCCCGAAGGTGTTCAGTGGGGTCGAGTCAGGGCTCTGTGCAGGCCATCGAGTTCCTCCACACCAAACTGGTTTAAACATGTCTTTAAGGACTTCACTCTGTGCACAAAGGGGCAGTCATGCTGGAACAGCAAAGGGCCATCCCCAAACAGCCCCGGACTTTTATCACTCCTCCACCAAACTTTCATGGCTATGTGCTAGATTTTATGCACCTGTTAGCAATGGGTGTGGCTGAAACAACTGGACTAATTATTGCGGGTGTCCACTGTTTTTTTGGGGCCATATAGTGTAAATTGAAAAATCCTCCTGTTTTGGATTGTTGGTCAGACAAAACAAGCAATCCAAAGATGTCATAGAAGGCAATTGAGGGAAATTTTGATGTGCATTTTTCACCATGTTCTGACATTTTATTTTATTATTCATGGTAAAATCAGAAAAACAACTGACAGATTAATCAAGAATGAGAATAATTATTTGCTACTCATAAGCATCCATGGTTTGTCACCCAGGATCACTTTTTTTTAGTCTTCCACTGCCTTTACAAAAGTTGAGTGAAATATGTAAAACAATTTTTCCAAGACATTAGAATTGTTGGGCCTGTGTGTCCTCCTTGTGATGCTTCTTTCTTCTTTACCCCTTTTTTTTCGCAGCTGGCAAGATTTGTTTCTGTTGAGAGTATTTGGATTTATTTGTGCTTATTGGTAAAAAAAAAAAAAAAAAAAAAAACGCGCGTTAAAGCTAAAAGTAAAATTGGAAAATTGGAAATTGTTGCATCGCTTTCTTCTCCTGGCAGACTTCAGAACCACGGACAGCGACTGCTTCCTCCCAGATGGACTCCGGTTGATCCGACTGCTTTTCCCAGCTTCTTCACTCTGGTTCACACCTGCTGACAGAGCTTCCTTTGTACAGCCCTGAGGGATAATTATCCCACCAGTACGGGCGAAAAAAGGATTTCTTCCAGCTAGAAAGCTTCCTTCAGTGTTATCTGCTGTTAGTTTTTCAGCATTTGTTTGTGAATTCTTGGCAGTTTGGGATGAGACACAGCTTCCTTTCGCAGCCTCTGAGTTGCTGATGATGTTGGTGTGAAGTATCATCAAGTGGAGCTGGCTTGGCAAGCCCAGGCCCATCACACAGCAAGGATGGAAATTTCAGTGTGATGAAGGATTTTGTGCGTATTGAGCTCACACGTGTGACCGAGCTGATTGCGAGCTGGGGAAGATTGACGGACAGATTGAATATTGGACTGTGAGACTGAACATTGAATGCACTGACTATAAATTGACTCTGTCACCACTTTTTCTCGCAGATCTCATCTTCTCCACTTGTGAGGTTTTTTAGAGTCTGGAAACAGCAGTTTGACTCCAACTGCAACACTTTTAATCCAATTTTTACATTTTAAAAGCAGCATAAAAAGCAAAATCATTCTAACAATTTAAAGATCCCATTAGATTCAGCCATTATAACAATAATAATAATAATATTAGTAGTCAGAGTGTCTTCCCCACAGATGTGAACTTTTAAGCTCCAAAACGCGCAGCTGGAATCTTACAATTCCATGCTGACGATATGTGTAATCAATTCCCTAATTAATTATCTAAATGGTTCAACCAATCACCATCAGTGTCAATTAACATTCAAAGCGATCTCCCCCAGATTCCACTGCCGTGATTAGCCGGCTACATGATGGGCAATTACAGCGAGGAGTACGCAACATTCAATGCAAGCCCTATTACAATTATACAAAGCCTTCAGATCTCCGAGCGAGAGACTGAAACAAGGAGCGAGAAGGGAGGAGGAGGAGGAGGAGGGAGAAAGAGCAACAAAGAGGAGAGGAGATGAAAGGGTATTTCTTCAGGAAGAGGAGGAGGAGGAGACCTACAGTGTTGGATTCGTTCAGATTTAACAAAGGCGTGGGGAGCTTCAAGATTGTTTTCTCTCTCATTTTTCTCCCTTAAAGGGAAAATCCACTGTCAAACCAGAGCTGCACATCAATAGCAATTGACGGACTTTTAACTCCAATCTGACTGATTTTCATGGTTTCAATTGAAGGTGTGTGTCAGCTTTTATGTCTGTAAAATCCATTGTAAAATTTGAGAAAAATAGGTCCATTTGAAAATAACTCTCTCTCCAGTCTGGTTTTCTCATGAGGAGATGTTCTCTTCCTTATAACCTTGGACACTTGTGTCCAGCTGGACATTTATCAGCACAGAGATGTCGGCGACGTCAAAGCACTTGGGTTAGGGTCCGACTCCGGTTAGGAGCAGCAGCATCATGTGATGCACCAGTTCCATTTCCAACCCAACACATTTCATCATGTTTTCTTAGAGGAAAAGCTGAACTGACTGTATTATTTGTATTTGGCTGGTTTAAGGGTTCAGTATGCTTATAATGAACTGGACCGTAGGAGATGACCGTGTTAAAATGCAAACGTGTTTATACACGCTGCTGTCCTTCTCTGGACGCGTTCTGCTTCTTCCACGATCTGTCTTTCAGAAATCTGTCTTTGTAGCCTCACAATGGATCATACAAATGATAACAGTGCACATTGTAGACTGCAGACAGTCTCTCCTTGAAAGCTTTTACGATGTGTCACTTGTTGGCAAATATGAAACAGAAAGTTAAACAAAAATTGAAAAGAATATCTGCTTATTTCTAAAACAACAAAAATAAATACAAGAAGAATCAACATACTTAATCACATTAATGCAAAAATCCAATATTACTATACATTTGAAATTGCTGCCTTGGGCTTTGGGAAATTATAACTGCCAATTTTGATTATCTTCTGACATTTTATAGGGGGAAAAAGATTAATTGATAATGACAGCAATCATTAGTTGCATCCCTAATGTCTACCTGTGGCCCCTTGTGACAGGTTGCATATGCCTATATTGCTATATGCCTGTGAGCAGTTTGACCAAAGAGCGATTTTCCCCTCTGAACTGATTGTTTCCTTTGACTAACTGTAAAAGGTAAAACTATCCAGTATTTTGTGTCGAAGCTTTGGAAACATCAACATAATTCTCTGTAACAGACAACGTTTTCCCCTTATTTCCTATCTAGCGAACCATCTTAACCCTTAGAGGGGTCTTGACAGGATACACACAAAGATATTAAAGAGCTAGCAGTGGTACAGGGGTATGAACAGTATGACAACATTTCTAAAATAAAGGGTATAAAGGTAAGGTATATATTGTCCAATCCTATATAAATATAAGTTGTTTCAGGCTTCTGAGCAAACGACGAATGCTGCCATTTTTAAACTCGGAGCAGCTGAGTGAACCTGTTAGGGTCTCTTTATCTCGGTTCTAAAGGAAATATTGACTACAAGCAGTCCAGACGTTGCTTTATTACGCCTGTGGCATTACCATGAGCGTGCAGTCATGTGTCAAGGAGAGTCTTCCAGCTTTCATTGACACCCCTCACCTACAGGTAAAGACCTAACCAGGTTTCCACCCATCAGCAGCTCTGCTTGTTGTTGTTGTTTTTAATCAGCAGCTTCTTGCACGTTTCTGTTTTCTTCTCTGCAACGAAGCCAATTCCCCATCAGGACCGGCTGACGGCAGCAGCGTGATGGAGTGGTGGCAGGGGGAGGGTTACATGTGTAGACACCCTGAGCTTGCTGTTGAGCCCTGAGCAGCTCCACTCAACAGCGGGGGGTTAAGTACCTTGCTCCAGGGCCCTTCCATGGTGGCTGCTCGGGGACAGCGGTGTGTGTCACTTTCTCCGCTCACATTCTCCCCGCTGGAATACGGATTCAAAACAGCAACTCGGTTGCCATGTTATTGTGCTCCCACTATAATACATAGTTGAACTGGAGTGACTGTATATACTCTACCTCCTGCAGTCCTCCTTACTATTTTAGCACTATGTGAAACAGTCCAAAAACATATTCAATACAATATCCATCCAGCATGAAAACCCAGTAGGGAAACATGTCAGATGATGATTTTTAATATCATGACACGTGTTTTTTGATTCTATAAATCTACAAGGATTTCCAGAAGATTTGCGGACTTCACATCACCTTATATCACATGCATGCACACTGAAGCCAGAACTGACCAGATAAGCATTTGGACAGCTGCATTGCACTTGCAAAAGCAAAGCTCTGAAACAACACGCCCAAAATATATCCAGCACAACATTCACCCAGCGTGCACCATGTCTGCATTATTTTTAATTGTGCAAAATTGCAGAGGCTTTCCACATTTTTATTCATCCAGAAGGATCACACATGGACTTACCCTCCATCCCCTTACAGTATATCACACTCATATATACAGTGGCTCAGCAGGTAGAGCGGGTCATGCTCTAATTTCAGGGCTGGCGGTAAATGAGTGAATGAGAGGTGAAACTGTAAAGGGCTTTGGATGAAAGTGCTGTATAAATGCGGCCCACACTGTAGCCTGAACTGGGAGCAGGCCATTACAACCAGGGTCCTCCATTACTTTCCACGTTTTAATTTCTGTATGAATCAACACTGTAATCAATTCCAAACCACCCTGAGAAATAGATTTAAAAAAAAAAAAACCTTTTCAGCCTCTCAGTCGTCTTTCAAAACTCCAACATCTTTTGGCCTCCCTGGTGTTAAAAGCCTCAAACAGCTCTTCTCCCCACGTGACTCTTTGTTCTAATGTCCTCTGCTGCATGTAAAATGACTTCCCTGAGGACTGTCGTGTAAAGCTGTGCATACAGCATGGATCAGGGATGAAACTAACAATTCTTTTCCCTCCAGAGCATAGCCCGACCCGCACTGGATTTTTTGAGGCCGACACGTACAATTCTTCACAAACAAGCTTCCATTATTATTTTTTTTAATTGTGACCAAGATATGTACTGAGCAAAACATTTTACAGCAAACATCCACCTGTCAGCTGACCTCAAACCTGTTACCTATCTGCTGACATAAACCTACACACGGACACAGACAGGCTACAGTATATCTGCAATGAGCCAATATCAGCCCGGACCATTTATCGCTCTGACTCTATTACAGACAAATCTGTCAGTTAACTTATCCTGTAAATCGATTTATCCTTTAGCCTATAACATGTCTGAACAGGCCAATCACAAGTCCAGGAACCCGAGGTGAGGTCTTCAAATGTCCCGTTTGGTTTTATCTTTTCTTAAAACCCAGAGATATTCAACTGATTGTCATTTAAAACAGACAAAAGCTGCAGCTCCTCACTTGGGAGAGGCTGGACACAGAGCATGTCTGGTGCTCAGAAGGCAACTGATGGACTGTCAGGACACATCAACTAATGGACTGGCCGAACTGTGGACCAGCGGAGGAGACTTCACTAACTGTGTGTGTTGGCCTCAGACAGCAGCGGGGCCACGGCACAGCGCTCATCATTTATTAATGACATTATTCAACGTAACTGCTTGACTCCAGAGGCGCGCAGTCAACACGCACGCTGGCATCCCATAATCACCACGGCCCAACTTCACTCCTTCACCGGGCGGCCGGGACTGTGCGTGCGTGCGTGCGTGTGCGTGTGTCTGCGTGTGTGTGTGTGTGTGTCTCAGTCCACGCGCTGTCCGGGAGGACCGGGTCTCCGTCAAACTACACAACTTGTGCGCGCGGCGTGGTGTCCGCCCGCACCGCCCGCACGCGCGTCAAACATTCCTGGGTGTCACGGCGTGCGTGAGTGCGTGCGTGTGCGTGTGTGCGTGTGCGCGGCTACGTCTCAAGCAACCACGGCAGCTTCCCGGTGACAAAGAGAAAGACGGCTCGCACGGTTTCTCCCGGACTCACTTTGGCTGCCTCTCCATCTCCAGCACACACGCACACACGCACACGCGCGCACGCACGCACAAACAAAACAACGCAATTTAACCCCTTTGGACCCGTCATGTCCGCTGATGCCTCCTTCCACGTTAAACACACACACACACACACACATACAAATGTGTTGGATAAAAACGCACAAGGCGAAACACACACAGGAGAGAATGAAGCGGAGTGCGCAGGACTTACCATGGTTGTTCAAGCTCCCAGTCTCGGAAAAAGTCGAATTCAAAGAGATCCATCGCTCCGGCTGCAGCCGCTGCTGCCGCTGCTGCTGCTGCTGGTGGTGGAGGAGGAGGAGGAGGAGGTGGAGGTTACAATCCGAGGCTGGAGCTACGTGGTTCTACATGGGCTCCTGATACTGAGAGAGAGAGAGAGAGACAGAGAGACAGAGAGAGAGAGAGAGGGAGAGCAGACACAAGCGGCTGCCGCTGCCAGGAAGCTGCTACGTGGTCGAGGCGAGCTGACAGGCAGGCAGAGGTGGAGGGAGGGGGGGAGCGCACACACACACACACACACACACACTGAGATATTCACTGCAAAACATTTTCCTCCATAACAAGTACCAGAGCGATTTTTCTCTACTACAGACATAGAGCTTCAGTTGTCAGCTGGAGTGAGAAATGTAAAGTGAAACAGTGACTTGGCAACAGCTGGGGAATGATTTAACTGCCTTTTAAAGGGAGTGACAGATGACATTGTGCTCTGAGGACCCTCAGTCCCTGTTAGAGATCATCTCTGATGTCTGTGTTCTCACAGACAGAGACCTGAGAACCCCCCCCCTCCACCCCCCCAACATCACACAATCCATACAAGGGGATTTTCTTTGCGCCTACTCTGTGCGGTACAAGTGCGCTCACTCACTGAGGGTTCTTTGTTCAGTTCCAGGGTTGGTGTTAATGTGTGTGCAGGGCACCGTGCAGGGCCGTAACCAGGATTTTAGACTCACTAAGGCCCCACCAGAGAAAACTTGGGCTTGACACCACACACACGTGTCCAAATTATGTGTTTGTTTGTTTGTTTGTTTTTACTGGATTCTGGATTCATTGAAACATTGTTCAGTGTTGTGATGTCTGGTCGTCTGCAATAATCACATGTCCAAACCTTTGTGGTCCATTTTTATTTATTATTTTTTTTTTTTTTTGGGGGGGGGGGTGTTCATTGAATTTTTTTGCAAGGCATGACCCTGCCTTAAATGAAACTGCAGTTTAGTACAACTTTTTATTTTCTGCCCGTCGGTTCTGTTGGTTCTGATCACACTGTACTCACCAAAGTGACTGCTGAGTGTCAGAACGCAGCAACCCTGTTGAAAGAAATAGGTCCAACAGCACAACAAGCAACAAGCACCGACACTTCAACAATCATACAGGTATACATACATATATGTGTATATATACACATATGTATACAGTATATTCATATATTTAAAATATTTTCTATGTATATTTTTTAGTGATTTTGTATTTATATTTCCAACTATTTGATTTTTGAAAACATGTCTTCATTTGAAAGTGTTGAAAATCAGCAGTTTGCAAACTGGGTTGTACTGTTATCATTTTTTTTTTTTTTTTTTTTACGTCCTTGAGTCACTGTGCCGCATCTTTTCCTCGCAGTGCTCCATTTCCACAATGGTCTTTGATTTTCTCGAATTACGTGCACCTGACACTGCTCGTCTGTTTGAACCATGCAGTGGGTTGAAGAGTGAGGATCCCTGAGCCTGCACTCTGAGGAAGGCTTCAGGTCCTAACGTTGGCGCTTGTTGCTCCTCTGGATCACTCAAGAACGATACTGTCAAAATACCCTGAGTGCGAACCAGTTCAGCTCCAGTTGGGTAATGTCAAAGTGCTGCCTGTTCACTCCAAAAAAAGTTCAGGGGCTATAATCCACTGTGCGGTTACTCTCTGCTTTTCCCGTCACTGAATCTGTTTTGCTGCACCTGGCCTAAATATAGTACTGGATGTCCAAACAACGACTCCTCTGTATCTTCCAAAAACCACCTTTAGCCTCCCGAACAGCAACGAGGGACATCTATCTTTACTATGCAGAGAGGCATCGAAGCAGCAGGCTACTACTGACAAACGTTCCCCCAAGTATTTTGGCCCTGCACAGTCCACGTGGTCTTTGAACCCCTCACAAAGACTTTTCCATCTCACTTCACCTTTGTTTGAGATGAGCCGAGGCGGCGGCGTGTTAATGACAGTTTAGCAGCACCACCATCCTCCCGCTCTGTCATACACTTGCTGCAACACATGCCCAGTGGCACGTTTCACTGTTTACGCCTTGCTATGAATAATGATTGACCAGATGGTTGAAACTTCTCGCTCAGCATGTGCCGCAGCCGTAGCTGTGGCTCCTTTGTGACATCACCGTCCTCTCCTTTAAAAAGTCCTCCCACGCAGAAAAGCCTGCGTGTTTTTCCAGAACACGAGAAGTCCAAATGTATTGGAAGTAATATTTGAAGATATACTGCGGGCTGTGTGTGTGTGTGTAAGTGTGTGTGAGCTTGTGTCTTTGTTCTGGATGGCGTGCCACTGTGTTTGTGTGTGTTTGTGTGTGTGTGTGTGTGTGTGTGTGTGTGTGAGTGTGGGTATTTTGGTCTGGTCCGGGGCAACATGCCAGCACTGCTCTGCATCACACTACCGCAAGTACAAACAGCAGCCTCAGATGAAGAGAAGGAAAAGAGAAGAGAGTTAACCAGAGTGCATGATGGGAATAAGACACTGCCAGCCATAAGCAATATTGTCTGAAAGTGCTGTTTCGTGACCTTGATCAATTGCAGCCATTTCAACCTCGCAAATCAAAATTCCAGACATCTCCAGACCTTAAAAACACCACATCCAAATTCGACCAATTTTCAAGGATTTTAAGCACCTGCGGGAACAGCGGTTTTGGGTGTGTGTGTGTGTGGTTTTTATGTGTGTGTAAGAAAGGCTGTCCAAAACTAGGTCAGACACTGAGAGAAACAGAATGACTGGAGAGAGGGAGAGGAGGGGATGGAAAGATATGGCAGAATTTTACAAAGCAATTGGAAGATGAGCTGATGGAGAATTAGATGACACACACACAAAAAAAAAGATAGAGAGACATTAAGATAAAATGTAATTAAGGGCAAACACACAGAGAGCTACACACATACAGTAAATCCAATTCCTACTCATTACACAGCTTTCCCTGCGACTGGAGTAGCTGTTTGTTTAGAGATTTTCCATTTTCTTAATCAGTGTCTTTTTGCGGCATTGTTAAAGCTGCAGCTGTGCCAGTAATTTATATTTAAATGATGACACAGAGAGTTAGAGTCTCGCACGCAGACACTGAGCCCAAAAGAAATACAAACTGATAAAATAGTCAGGAAGGACCAAGTTCTCAGCTTTGAGCTCATTATACTTGCTGTGTATCTTGCAGAAGTTGAGAAGTGCTGCCATGAATTTTCAATATGTGCCCAGGCCCTCTCTCTCCCTCTCTCTTTCTCTCTCTCCCTCTCTCTCTCTCTCTCTCTCTCTGGTACAGGAGCAGGGAATCAATACAGTACCACAGCTCCCCCGTGTGGCTTAAAATAAGCCTTACACTGTGAAAGAGATACTTGTTTCTCATCACACATGTGGAAAATTCTCTTCCCTCTTTTATTTTTTTTACTTAACCTTTACCCTTCCTGCTGTTTATCTCAAGTTTCACTATCTATGTTTTCTAGCTCTCCGCTGTGCTGTTCAACAGGACTCGGGCCTCAAGAAGGGGCAATCATTTGAATTCCTAGGATCATTACTAAAGCAAATACCCGTTGTTAAGCTGGTTAGATGCACCTTCCTTTTCATTACCCGAGAAGTTTGTCACCTGATCTGCTCCCCTTCAAGATGAGTTATGGATGCTCTTCAAATTCTTCTGTTTCTTCAATTTATTATTATGACTTATTATGATATCCACTCAAATTGTGTTTAAATGAGTTTTTTCCTCCAATTTCAGAAGCAGTAGGGGCCCAGAGCCGTTTGGCCTTGGCTCTTGATTGTCCCTGTGCTCACTAACCCCACAAGGGAGCCTCGTAAGATGCTGTTTTTTTTATCCCGAGCATCCTCTTGGTCATTTCACTTTTGGACCAAACACACAGATCCTATTCAAGGCCACAGTGCTTCATCATACAAGGTTGTAATGAAGGGAGCAGAGGTGCGTCCTTGAATTAACCATGATTTTTTAACCCCTGAGGTCCAACTGGCCTCCCCAGGTGCCACAATAAAATCTCAAGTTACAGCATAGCTGGTTAAAATGGCCACGACAGCTATAACATCACTTTTTCACTACACGGCTTTGGAATGGAACTTTGTTTTGACACTTTTATTAACCTTGGCATTAATGTTTCTTTACTGCTCAAGTAGGAGCGGCCCTTCAACAGCTGAAACCAGTCATTTTAGTTACTGTTTTTACAAAAATCCCAAAGAAGAAAAAAAGGAAAAGAATCTCTTACACTCACACACAAATTCCTATTAAAACCATGTTTTTTTCTCTGGTAAGACTGGTCAAGCTGGGGACTTAATTGAGTAAAGGTTTCTCGTACCAGTGGGAATGTTAACTGGTGGCCATTGGTAAGTGTGATGGAACCAGACAGTGATGATGGTTGAGCAGCTAATCCGGCCATGGCATTCAGATTAAACTGCCTAATCGAGCCTGTTGGGCCACCGTAGTTTAGCCTTAGCAGATACAATGTAGATGAGTATCTGCTCTTTGCTTGGGTGAGTGTAGGATTTAAAACTCAGAAAATGCAGCGATCAGCCAGAGCTCACGGAGGAAGATCGACCTTTATTTATTGAAACTGCTTGCATACAAAATATATTGCACTATAACCAGACATGTCAACCCAAACATCTTAAATGCTAGTAATATGTACAAAAGGAAACAAAAAAAATGCCCAATAGTGCACGCAAAGTTTACAGCTTTTTTGACTAACCTGGTTTAAGTATCTACAGATTCTCTGCGCGTCTTCGCTTTCTGGCACTCTGTTGAACAGCCCCACAGTAGAGTCTAGTTAGTATGTGTTGAAGTTAATATACATTCTGCAAATAAATGACTGCTGAAACTTGCTGCGTACTGGCGAGCAACCACAAGGAATTGTTTGGGTCATCTTATCTTATGTCAGCTCCACATGAACCATGTTGCAACCGCAACCTTAGTGAAGGAAGGATGCAAAAAGGTTGTATGGGACACTTTTACAGTTAAAAAGATTCGAAGTTTCTTAACTGAATTGGGATTCCTCAACACAAAGTCTTGTGCTTTCTATCATTGTATAGTTGACATGTACAGTGTTTGTTCTTGTCTTTTCCGAAGTCAAAATCATGTTTGCAAGGCAACACAACACAGTGCTGTAGCTTTAACAGTAAGAATTGGTTAATTCAGATGAATGCCTCTTTTTTCGGGCATTGCTGACGAAGTCAGCATTCATGGCAAAGGCTGATTAA
Source organism: Lateolabrax maculatus (assembly GCA_031216445.1). Classification (NCBI taxonomy): domain Eukaryota; kingdom Metazoa; phylum Chordata; class Actinopteri; order Acropomatiformes; family Lateolabracidae; genus Lateolabrax; species Lateolabrax maculatus. The sequence goes on from CM062206.1 coordinate 21,408,807, forward strand.
ACTGCTGGCAACCCATTGGATGGTGGTTATACACTCTGTACACCAGAACATTAGAACACACCTTTTGAGACAATCTCAACAGCTGAATATCAAGAAAAGCCAACTACTATCCAGTGATTTGCTGGAAAACTCTCAACCCTCAACTTATCATTAACACCCTCAACCCACATAGAGCTTTTTATTCTGTGACAAGCTGCCAAAACTTATTTTCTGTAAATCTAAATTAATTTCACTCTCAGTTCTTTCAATAGTCCATTTACTGGAAAGATCAAAATCAGTTAACAGAATATACAGTACCAGTCATCAGTTTAAATATGAAAAGTATCATGAGAAACATTACTTTCAAAATCAATTTTTAAAGATTATACATTTTTGGCAGTGCCATTCTCCTTCATGGAGTACCAAATAACATATGCTATAGTACTGTTCTAATGTCCTGGAGACAGAGGGTTGCACTGAGGACAGTGGCATGCCAAAATAACCAATAAAAGACAGTGCAACTAAGCTGTATGTTAAGAACAACACATCTGCAGAACTTGGATGTCCTCAGCAGTGTACTTCACTGTACCATTATGTATCCAATGTGACACCTTGCATCGCAAGCATGACTCAAAGCAATCCTGAGAGTTAAATGCGCGAACGCCGTCCCCCGTCTTGAACTTTGGTTTTGGATCCCAAATGGTTCACAAACCAACATTTAGTTCTCTGCCAAGATCTCGACTGTACTCATCTTAAGTTAGTTGTTTCCATGGCAAGCCACTGGAAAACAGCAGGATTGGAAAATGATGTCACAACCAGTCAGTTTTAGGAGTCAAATGTAGAAATGCTTCCAACCCCAATTGGTCAGCATGCAACAGTTCTCCCTCATCTTTTTTTAATTTACATCTTCCACTATAGCACAATCTTGGTCTAGCATTACAGTTTGTTAGTAACGCCCCTAAAAATCAAACCAAAACAGGAAAAAGCCATTAAACTGCTATTGTTAGTTCAATTCCAGCAGGTAAACAGTCGGACATGCACTCTAAACCTGGTGTTTGGAGGCACGGTCAAATACATCAACAAGCGGGTTGAAGCACAGCCACAGATGCAGAGCAATTCATTGTCTCTGGTGTGACACAACAGAGCTGATGTGAAGGTTGGACCTCTGTAGACCTCTGTAGCCCGAGGGTCTGTAACACCTTCCAAATGCATCCAACTTGCACATGGTTCTTTTTGTCAGTTCAAGGGGAATTGGCTTTTGGGAGACAAGTTTCACCACCAGCACCTTGCAGGCCTGTGAAACCTTTACACCATTAAAAATGAAAAGAATTATAAAATGTTCAGAGAATCTTAACGAAACGCCATTACTCTCTGACATGTAAAGGGAAAATTCACCATAAAACCTTATTCACATAGGTTACTTCAGTTACTGTAGGAGTCAAACTTTTCCCAGAGCTACAGTACAGTACCTGCTAGACGCTCGACAAATATGTGGTGTCTTTATACGGTTGAAAAAATTGTTACATTTTGGGAAACAGAGTTTGATGATAAAATGAATACCACTCTCAGGTCTGTGCGTATTGAGGAGACAGAAGCAAACAGCTGGCCTGGCTCTGTCCAAAGTAAGAAAATGTGCAACTTAGACCTGTTAACAGTCACTAATTAACAAGTCGTATATTTGTTCAATCTGAACACAAACAGAAATGTAAAGTTAAGTAAGTTGTGGTTTTACAGGGACTTTTTACATTTCTGTTGGTGTCCACAATAAACAAATGAAATATGTGTTAATGAGTTTAAGAGCTAATTGCCCTTTTGAACTTTGGAGGGAGCCAGGTTAACGGTTTCCCCAGTGAACAGACACGAACGAGATTAATATCAATCTAACTCTAGCGTATTTCCCCAAGTATCCGTCAATTCCTTTAAACCTTAGCTACTACTAATAATTTTAGCTTAAAATGAAACTCCAAACTAAATGTCCACTTGCTAGAATTTTTCAGGCTGTTCGCACTTTTATTTCCTCCTCAACGTGACCTCAGAGCAGAAATGTGGTCGTGTGATAACAGGTGGTTGTACGAGAAAGGTGGTCTTCGGTTGCAGTTCAGAAGTGGCTTTTTCCAGTCAGTGACCACGGACTCTAACTGTGATACCACTTCACAGCAGGAAAACTGCTGTAGTATCAAAATGTCCATGGAAAATGTCTCCAGCCACTCCTGCGTGATAATCTGCATCTCCGCTGTCCATCTATATGTGTGGTGTGTTCCAAATGATCACATTTCCAACAAATCATGGCCGAAGAACAGAGCTGTTTAAGTTTGTTGCTTGAGACCAGTTGACCACACAACTGGACAGCGGACATGGTGGATTATGCTGCAAGAGTAGGTTGAGAAATGTCTACGGACATTGTGAAAACGTATTATTACAATCCATTATAACTCTTATTCTATATTACGGACAACCTACTTTAAAGAGCCACCAAACCTACAGGTGTAATTAATAATACATTTGGACAAAGTATAATTTTAAGCTTCAATGCACATATTGGATCTTTTTCATAACAGTATTAACCAGAAAAAGGAACCCAACATTTCTGTGTGGGTTTTCATTCATGGAGTATGAGGGTGGATTTCCCCTGATAAAAAATGAACTCATGGACATTTCATTATTAATGACAGCTGTGTGTGGCTCAACCCTGCTATAGAGGATACTATTTTTTCACACATCATTAAGTTTATTATCAAGAGCTCTAGCATTTAACTGATATTAAACAGCAAAAAAAGAAAATATCAGGATAAGTGCACATTTGAAACAATAGTACAAATTTTTTCTCAGACAAATAATGACATCATTATATACAGTATGCCACCCTCCCTTCTTTTTTCCATCATGTTTTTGTTTTTTACAATACAAAGCAACTCCATACTGTTGATGCTCTATTGACAATATAGAGGTCACTTTCACTGCAGATAATGCTTACTGGAAACAAAACGCAACATGGCTGCAGTGTGAACAGCAAGTGAAAGCAAAGGTCCTAACAGATTAGTGAGAGAGAAATTGACACCGATAAAACTTTTAAAGAAAAATAAACTTCTAAAAAAAAAATTTAAAAAAAGCCTGTTTCATGAATCATTACTCGTGTTACATAACCATTTCTTGTGACATTTTCTAAAAGGTAAAAGTTCCCCATGTGTCATTGACTCTAAGTTGATGGTTGTCAGAAAATGCAACTCTTCACTGGATACTCTAGCTGAACTCAGGTCTAGGAGAGATGAGAAAAATTAACACTGATTAAAAAAAACTAAACTTATGTTTGTCTTTTTTTTCCTTTTTCTTTTTTTTTTTTTCTTTTTTTTTACATGAGTCCAAACCTACTGAAAGTCTCCAAAATCCATAATAAAGATGTACATGCATCGCAAGACTAGAAAGGTACACTGATCTCTGGTAAAGAGAAGACCTGGCTCAACCTCTGAAATCTTTTCAGTTCCTTTCATTACTTCAGTTACTTTCCAGGAAAGAAAGAGAGATAGGAAATAAAGTTACACTGGGTCACACCACTTTGCATCTCAAGATAACATTTTAAAAAGGGGGTCAGTGTGGAAAAATGGCTTTGACTTTGGAACACAACCAAAGGCGCCAAAGTAGCCACTCAAGGTCATAACTGCACTGGTCTACAAAAGTAACTGAATCCATTTCACAGATAAATTGAACCAGGTCATAAGCTACAGGCTCATGTTTGCCGACTGTACAAGGGTACAACACCTTCAGTGTTTAAAAAGGATCAGGTGGTTAAAGCAGGCAGTTTCCTGGTGTGACTAAATAACCCGTACAGTTAACACCCACCCTTAAGACTTTAAAGGAAGCTCAGAAAATCAGCGTTGCGAGCGGCGACCCGGGGTGAATCGACGACGTCACGGCAGGAAGGAGCCACCTTTACACATCTGGTCCATTATCATCGTCTCATCATCCCTGATTTACATGTCTAGGCTGTGATACTAGCCACAATTAAAGGCACATGTCACACAAAATACAGTGAAGTTTCTCTGGGCATTCGCAGCTTTCCGCCTATGACGAATAAGCCTATATTATGTGTAAATGTTACAAGCTCTTTTTTTACCACAAGATTTTAAGCACTTGTTGGAAATGGAGCGCAGGGGCTGCTTCAAATTTGCAGTTCTGGTCTAATCTACTGTGAAGTCATTTTATGCTTCGATCACTGAAGCCTCTCATAATGAAAACTATTTTTAAAGGAATAGTAGATGTGTTTATTTGCTTTCTTGCTTAGAGTGAGACGAGAAGATTGATTAACTGTAAAGTAAGATGCTGGAACCAGCTGTTGGTTAGCTTAGCATTAAAACTGGAGGCAGGGAAAAAGAAAAGAGCTGTCCAGAAAGACAGTACAGAGCTCCAGCAGGCTATAATAAAACCACTTTCTTTTACATTTCAGTTTTTGTACAGATCGAGCAAACAAGCTTAAACGTGTCAATTAGTGAGCTGTGACGGTGCCGGTCGGGGCTCAGAGCCAGTCTCGCTGCCTCCTCCCATGTCCAGTCTAAAGCTAAGCTAAGCTTAACGCCTCCTGGATCTAGCTTCGTGTTTACCGTGCAGACATGATGTGGGATCAGTCTTCTCATCAAACTTTTGGTGAAAATGCAAATAAAAAAATCCAAATAAGCCTTTAAGGGCACCTCAAAGAAGGAAGTTCAAACTCAGCGCTAAATTTACAAGGTTATTCCTGAACACGTCCTAGGCCACAGGAATGATTAATTTAGTAGATTTGACCTGTTAAGTTCCTGATTCCACAACACTTGTACATTAACACTAAAACTGAGGAATGCTACATACTAGATTCGTTACAAAGAGGAAACGCAGTAATGTAATAAAATGTCGATAAGCCTACAAATGCACAGAGAAACCTTGAGATTTTTTTTTGCTTTTTTTGTTTTACAGTGACTTTCTCACATTTAAACAGTTTTTATCCAAACTAATGCTATTATCAATCTCCCCTCAATCATAAATCCCATAATACTTTCTATGCCGATCTGTTACTGCTCGGTTTGAATTTAGGATACAATTTCGAACAACTGAGAATGTACATGATCTTTAAAAGGCCTTCACGCTACCTGTACTTGATTTATTCTGATGATGATGCAATGAAGGATATTTCCATGCATTAGATTTCTGAAGTCGGTACCTCTCTGAGGTGTCAGCCCAAACAGCAGGTTGAACACCTCAAGATCAGAGCTTGAAGTCAACACATTGTTTTGTCTGATGTTCCTTGAATGTCTGAAACCTACATGGTCTAGACAAAGTCACTTTGATGACATGACTGTCGAGTACTCATTTGTTGAAGCCTGTGTGTCAAAGAGCTCTAGCACTCAGACCACTGTGCCTCCCCGAAATAATTCAAACAAATGCATAAAGGGTCACAGAAACACCCATGAATGGAAAGAAACAGAAGGGGTTTTACCCTTTGGTTTAAACAGACAGTGTAAAAAGCTTTGATCTATTCAGAGCAGTCAGGTGCTTTTTACAATGGGCCAAATTCGCAGAAATGGAGGAGCATAAATCCAAGGCACAAAGATAAGAAAAAAGCCTCATTATGACCTAAAAGAGTGTCAGAAAACTGACTCAATGACTATGGTGAACACTTTGCTCTTAATCCAGATGGGATTTCAAAAAGGAGGCTAAGAAAACTGGATTTGTGGATGAGAATCTTGGTTCACTTAACCTGACTTTATACTCGGGCTTAGAGCGGCTGCACTAAACTTCAGTGTGACTTTAACTTAGTCAGGACATGCAAAGTCCCGCAATTTAAAAGTAGAGGCGCAAATCAAATAAATCATGCGTACAATAAATGCATTGCACCCTTCATGTTTGAGGAACCTGTTGTAAGACATGTTATATAAAATAAGATTAATACACAAAATGTTTAAGTAAGAGGGGCGGATCCAGAATAAGTTGGAAAACCAAGAAGAATAAAACTTACACCAAATTTTTATTTTGTCAAAGTAGAACTCAAAGAAACGTTGTTTCTTCTACAGTTATACTTCAAACAGGTTTTTTTTAACTGTAACACAAAAGGTTAAATACAAAGGTTTTCATAAATTAAAGAAAAGCTCATGTGATCAGGTGACAGGAGTTCTACATTCATGTTGTTTCCGCCTTAATCCTGTGACCTGATCAGGTTTGTCTGAAAGCAAGTTACTGTACTAACTGAACTGAACTGGTGTCCAACCAAGAGTGCTTTGTTAAATGTCAGGAAAGTGGAACTAACCAAAGTAAGTCTAGCTTATAGCCTAGCGAATATCCCATCAGTCTGGTGGACGATGTGGATTCCTACTTGCAGGTCTTTATCAATGACATTAATGAGGACTGGTAGAATAGTACCTCCCTGTATAAAAAGAGGAGGTCCAGTGCTGCTGGGAACCACTGCAGACATGTGGCCCTGAATGTATCAGGACAGCTTGGATTCTCTGGACCACAAAGATTTTAATTATGACTGTAGAAAAGACTTTGGTCATGAGTTAGTTTATTTTAGAATGACTGTATACCATTGTGAATATAGAAGTTTCTGGACACTGTATGCTGGATTTATAATCCTTTTATCGCTGCTACATTTTCATGAAGTATGGAGATTTACAGTAGCTGCTGTGTCTAGTTTTTTTGTTTTGTTTTTTGATTCCTTTAAGTGTCAAGGGCGATCCACATAGAAAGCATTTTAGAAACTTTTATGATGCCTGTAACTCGGCAGTCTCAGGGAACAGATACGCTTCCATTTTATCGAATGTATCAATCCATACTGACTCCAAGACAAGTGTCATCCTGTGACTCCCAGCATTTTTTATTTTTTTCAACATTTGAGTTTATGTTTTTTCCACTATAGCCTTAGTGAGGCATATTCTCCACAGTCTGTCTGATTTAAGCTCCCAGTTTCACTGTGGACAAACCGCTTGTGCGGGGAAATTAAATAAATGAATCAATGAATAAAAACAAAGCGGTTTTCTACCTGTATAACCCTCATGCAGTCTACTAAAATACTTCTTAAAAAAACACGACTACATTTCTGATTTCAGTCAGCCCGGTGAAAACTGTCTGGCCGGTCACGGCCCTTTCAGCACCTCAGGAGCAGCTGCTTCTGAGCACAGAGACGCAGGAGTCGGTGTGGATTGAATGGATCGAGCGTTTCAGTAGTGCTTACGCGCTGCTCATGTCTCGCTGACCTGGTCACATAACAGGCCATTCACTTAAACAAGAACAGCAGTGCATGACATGTTGTACCCTGTTGAAGCCTATGATTTGCATCCGAGTGCCTCAGATTTATGTTTCCCTATTGGTACGTCTAACACGAGAATTCACACTGGTCTGACTGTCGAACAGACTGAAGGAATATTACTTTATCTTGGCAACAGGAAACAAAACACAGATGACTTCAACCATGAGACAAGTATTCGTTGGTAATTTCGTTGCCCATGCATAACTGTTTGAAATTTCATCCTGAAATTTGCCACTTTGAACTTCTCTCCACTTTGCTCCAAAAGGTATGTTTGAATTGGCCAAGCGTCAAGATGGTAATCAGGGTTCAAACAACTATCCAAAAAAGTGCCCTCTACAAACATCTTCTCCCAGTTTGAAAGCTCTGCCTGCTCCCCATATATAGAAGTTATTTCAATGACACCAATATAATTATATTATAAATTCAATGCTGTGTTGCAGCTGACTCCCAAGTGTTGGATTTTGGAGCTTGAGACCACCAAAAATAAATTCTCACCCTGTGGAAACACCGAAGCCACCCCCTAAAAATGTGTGCTGCCAGATCATCTGTACAGTAAACATCTGAAGTAAAAATATGTTTGAAGTGTGCAGCAGGAGGAGGGAAGGAACGCGTATTTCATCCTGCCTTCTGAAGTGGCTGTAATTCCTTGTTTCCTTGTCAACCAATTATTTCCTCAATTTGTTTGAATAGTTTCTGTTTTCTGATTTGAGAAAGTTCAAACAGGGCAGTGGCAGAAAAAAAAACAAATCATCCAATTTAGTAGATTTGAAAAAAGACAAGTAAACAATTGGGAGCATGTTTGAGGTTAATGCCTCTGTGAGAGATGAGCTTTAGTCAAATCTCTCCTCTTCTTTTGCTTTTGTCCAAAAAGTGCCGTTTCCTTTATTTGTCACTCCAGAGAAGAACAGGAGATACCAGACCAGTCAAGACCGAACCAGACCAGTACACTCAAAGACCTCAACAGGGCAGACCAGCAGATACCAGATCACCACTGGTCTACCACTTCACTATGGTAAACTCTTCCATGCTGGACAAATATGTGTATTCATGTGTTTGACAAAGACAGAGAAAGAAAAGGCGAGAGAGACACTACGATGGTTTATGACAAGTTGCCTGTGTGTGTGCGAGTGTGTGTGTGTGTGTGTGTGTGTGTCTAAGTGAGAAGGTCCTCCAGTGGTGTATCTACGACACTCCATTCACCAGCGGAGGAGCGTCCTGTTTGTCCTTCTTCATCCCTCGGTCTCTGATGGGTCTCTGATGGTGATGGCGGGACGGACCCTCGCCGCCGGCACTGACGCCACCCTGGGATGAGGAAGGCCCTCCTCCTCCTCCTCCTCCTCCTCGCCCCCCTGAGGAGTGCTGCACGCTTCGCTCGTTGTTACCATCCACGCGGATCTGTGGGAGAAAGGAAACGAGTACAGTCTGGTTCCACACTTCACAGCTACAAGTGGAGGGGGAATCGACACAATCGATCATTATGAGCGTGATCGCTGATGAATGGGGACATCTCAGAGTAACTCCTGGGAATCAAGCAGAAAGTTAAGGCAGGACTAAATATACTCCTACCTCAGAGTAGGACAGTTATTTATGAAGCCTGATGGTCCTGCAAGGAGAGGGACGACTACACAGAGTGTGACATCGCTGTCTTACAACATTAAGAGCCCAAAAGTTTCAAATTATGATAATGTATTGTCGTTTTGCCAACAGTTGTGTTTTGGAATAAAATCCGATAATCTGAAAATAGCACTGTGTTGTCTCACAAAGTCAGTCACAAAAGTGATTCAGTTTTGGTCAAAATGGTGTCTTTTAATAGGCTCATTGTCAGGTCTTTTAGATCCTCTCTCCTTCTATAAATTATATCTCCTCTGGATCGATCCTAAATATAGAGAGATATAGAGATAGGAGTAATTTTATTAAATTTATTCCTAGATCTAAAAGAAGTACCAAATATGTGAGCTGTCTGTGAGATACTGTTTAACACAACAGAGAAAATCATTTTAGGGGTGAGTGTGTGTGTGTGTGTTACCTGCAGAATGTCTTCCTGCGCTCTTGTCTTGGGGTCTCTGACATGACGAGGTCTTGGCTCGTTCCACTGCATGTCATCACCTAAAACAAGGCCAGACAAACCCTGATTCTCATCCTCGTTTGTGATACAAACCAGTTCTGGGACAAAGTGGAATCAAAAACAACCGACTAGGCCACTGTCCTGTTGCCAAATCTTCACAAGCGCCTGCAGTCTGAGGCAGCAAATTGCTGGCAGTTAGCAGTTTAAAAATGGGATTAAATCTATTAGTGATAAATTTGATTTATTGAAGGGGAAATTCTTCTTTCACTATAAATGTGGATCCCATTGAAAATCGAACACTCCATGAGAATTTATCAGCGAAGGGAGTCTTGCAGGGATCTCATTATTTGATTCATTCTCATTCTTCAGACTATAATTTGAGCATCTCAGACTGTTATTTATTTCAATTCACTACACACTAATTTAATTTGTCTTCTATTCTCGTTTGTTTATAACTTGAATAAAGATAATCTCCATTTATTATCAAAAAGTAGCTTTATCTCCAGACAAACAGAAAAAAAGATCATAGGAATACAGTGAGGACAATCCTGAACAGCACAAGACCGCTACAAAAAGATCGGTGACAGACAGCGATAATTACTGCCTACCTTTATACCCTCCCCCTCCTCTGCCTCTCCCCCCTCGTCCCCGCGGTCCTCCTCCGCCTGCTCTCTTCCTCCCATCTGTCCGTCTGGGCAGGGTCCCGCCTCCGGTCATCAACTCCTCGGTGGGGGCAAGCGACCAATCCATGAGCTCCTCTCTGTGGTCCGACTCTGTCTCTGAAGCGTTGGATGCCTCCGAGTTGGTGCCTGGGGGACGGGGGCACAAGTCAAACATCATTTAAGCTGCCTCGGAAAGACACTGTGGAATTACCCTTTGATTAATTGTTTTGTTTTATAATAATGTCGTCGCCTGGGGAAAAGACTCTCTGTTCAATACTTACAGCCTTGTACTAGCTGGATGTTTCATGTAATCCAAACATTTATTTTACGCTGAAATGGGGCCATTGTGCACATAAAGCGAAGTAATTACCTCTCATCAAATATGGCTGGAAATAGCCTCAATCTAAGCCAGGAAATCAGCTCTTTTGCTCAGTCATTGTGCCTTTCAAACCAGTGAGAGCACTTACACTGAGAGCTAACTGTAACCTGCAAACACTGGAGATGGGTATTTTATATTCAAGTTTCAGATCGTTACCTTTTGTGTGTACAAACACAGAATTTAAAAAAGAAGATGATGTGACGGTAAGTTTACTGTAATAATTTTATCGTACCTGAGGCAAAAGCTGCACCTCCTCCTCGTCGCCCTCTGCCGCCTCTTCCTCCCCCTCCTGCGTAGGGCTTTCCTCCACCTCCGCCTCCTCCTCTCCCCATGCCCAGCCCCATGCCATTATCGAACACGTAGGTTTTGTCTTTAGCGTTTCGAGGCCCCGTTCCTCCTCCTCCTCCTCCGCCTCCCCCTCCTATCTGTCTCAGCTGCTCGTCAATCTGAAGGCGCTCCAGGCGAAGCTGATCCACCTCCTGAGGACAAGAAGAATAAAAAATAAAAAAACATAAACATTTGTGTGTTTACATGCACACTAGTAGCTTGGTTTTAAATCATACTGTAGCATGTGTAGTGGCTGTAGTGTAAAGCCTCTCAGCATGCACCATGGCAACAAGTTTATAGAAGTCTCTGTTTATGCATTTTTCTGTAACTTTACTACTATTGTGTTTAATATTTACTTCCAGTGTTTCCAGTGTTTCTACAGTTCATCACTTGTTAATTTAGTCAGTATTAGGGGAAAATATGGTTAGACTGGTTGTTGTGTGAAGGTTTAGTTATAAACCTGTGTGAAGTGAAATAATACTCGAGTTAACAACAACTATACCCACTAATGTAAAAGCAATAAAACCTTTGTGGGTAAAAAGCTCATTTCAAACAAGCATAAACTTGCAGAGAAGCAATGTTTCAACCAGTTTTAGACTATGGGGGAAGATAAAGGTAGAAATGAATGGTCCCAAACAGCCTTAACTGAGTTATGTTCCTATTCTTAGATTTAGATTTATTTTATGTATCGTTTATTAGTATATACACATTTATTTCATCTTTGTTAATTTTTTTATTCAATTTATTATTAATTTCCTTTATTTTGAAAATATCTCCTTTCACTTTTTAATTTGCTAATTTTTTGATACGGTTCCAATCTCAAAATACAATCATATATCTTTTATATCATCGGTTTTATATTAAATATTATTTTATAATTATTTTATATAAATGAAAATGAGCATTGACACAACAGTATACTATATGTACAATCTCTTTTGACTCAATAATAAATATTTAAAACAGATCACAGGTTTAGTAACTAGTAAGAAGTTAGTAGCTTAACTAAAAAGAGGTTTGAAAGGATTCAGATTAAATAGGCAAATTCAATACTGGATTCAGATTGAACTTCTCAAGCCTAAAATGAATTAGTAGAATCACAAATGCATCCCTGTCCTTTGTCAGGTCCCAAGTAAATCTTCTGTTTCAAAATTCTTCAGTGATTCCGTAGTTAAGTCAGTTAGTTTCTGTTTAATGTTAAACATTTAATGTTTAAAAAAAGATGCAATTATTATTCCATTTCTCAAAAAATGGCATCTATGCCCCCACATTTATTCAATGTGAGTGCAGCTCACATTGAATAAGCTCGTTGAAATTCTTCTGAAATTGAACCCCAAGCCTGCTGCAATATTCAGGTTATAATGTTTACATGGTACACAGAGAAACCTGGTTAATAACTCCCTGCATGCAAGATTCTTACTGTACCTACGTTTCTGTTCATCTGCATCAGTGCAGAAAATCCAGATATTCTCTATCATTTCTGAGTGTATAAACCCACTCTGGTTTCCTGCTCCCTCAACGCTACTGCATTTATCACAACGCTTGATTGGATTTCTCAATCAGATAACCAGTAGAGCAAAAAGGGTGAAGTGATACAATTTACTGTTTCACTTCCATTTCAGTGTATGGATCATCAATGTATTGTTTATCATCATAATATTTTGTTTTGCTCACTAATTACACCTGATTAGAGTTGAGGAGGTGCTTGGGAACATAGTAAACAGTGATCAGAATGCATGCCACATTATCCCTGCTTGACGAGCATCTGCAAGTTTCTGAGAACCAGGATATTACGTTTACATGCACAACAAAATAACCAAGATACTCCTAAAACCTCAATCTTCACTGGGATACAAACGTGCAAGCAGAATACTCACCCTAAGGAAGACAGCATTTGATTTAAAAACGTGTGAACATAAATCAGGTCACTAATGCAGCAAATACTTTCACAGTGCAGATCTTATAGGAATAGCTCAACAGGGGACTTCCGGTCTCTAATAGTTGCCTGGAAACCTCACAGTGACAATTCTCTGGGCAAAACCAGGCTACCTCCTTTCCAGTGTTTATACTAAGCTAAGATAACAGTAGTATCAATCTTCTCATCCAACTCTCAAAAAAAGCAAATGAACAGGCCTGAAGTCAGATCTTTTGGGTCGTATAAATACATTAGTATCTGTTAAAAACAGTGAAATGTTTTGTCACAGTCAAAGGGATTGGTCTAAAATTCCAACAGTTGTTACAGGATGTTGTTTTGTGCTGGTGATGATACGCACCTTGAGATAGTTGAGGTGATAGTCCAGCAGTACTGTAGCATTGGAGATGCTTTCCTTGGTCCCCACAAATACAAATGGCACCATCCCCTGGGAGAGAGGTTCAGACAGAGAAAAAAAGATTTAATTATCTTGTCTTGCATCTATATTGATCTATTCTCAAATGATGCATACTAGCAGCAGTAAAGATATATTCATTATTGGAATCAGAAATCAGTGATTTAAAGGGTTGAGCCTGACTTCGGGATATGTCTTTTCTTTCCCGCTGACCTCGTCTGCTGCTGCCGCCGCTGCTGCTGCCGCCGCTGCTGCTGCTGCTGGGGGCTTTTTGTCATTTTCAGGCTCAATACGAACCCGCACCACCCCAGACTTATCAACCACTTCCTGGATCAGTTTGCCGTTTTTGCCAATCACCTTCCCTGTAAGTGCAGAAACATCATCAGTGGCAGTATGCTAGGACTTTGAAGTCAAACAGTCTGGCTAATTCTCTAAAAACCACATGAATAACCTCGTTGACTCCGTTGAGTGATTTTCTCACCTACTAAGTTCCGGGGAACTTTGATGACATCTTCAGAGAACTCCAGGAAACTCCTGGCAACACGGACCGCTTCCTGGTCCTTAGACAAACAACAAGCATAAAGTAAACAGGCCGTAACTTCTGTCACGTCCTCACCTCACTAAAGTATTACATACAAATATAAACAAAATGAAACTTTGAAAACTTGTATTACTAGACCATGCAGTACACTCGGCCAACCTACCTCTCCGTATATGTGAAAGGTGCACGTCTCCTCGTCCAGGTCTATGTTGGTGACTCCAGGGACTTTACGCGCTTGCTGAATGTTGGCCCCATGAGTCCCAATGGCCAGACCCATTAGATCATCCCGAACTGCGAACTGTTCATGAAACCGTGACGCCAGTTGTCTGGAGCTCTGCAGAAACACAACGAGAGGGACAAACGGAAAAACCTGAGCACAACATTCTCACTGCCACGACAGAGAAAGTAGGAGTTACCCGATGAGCAATCCTTTAATAAAGCTATAATCACTTTTAACTGAAAAATGATCAAATCATATACATGCATATAAGAACACACATACATTTGAATATGCAGTTGCCAAAAAGCTTCATTTTGTGACTCTGTGTGTGTAAACATCTACCTCCAGCTGTCTGTTGGCCTCTTCGTTCCTCAGCATGAGAGACAGCTTGGTGCGGAGGCTCCTGAAGTGCATGTCGCTCATCATATTGGCCCGCTTTGTTGTGACCTCATTCACCGACTGCAAGAACAATCACAGCCTCATTCACACAAAGAATCAGCCTTTGGAATATGTTATTGATGGAGGTCAGCTACAAAATCCTGTTGATACTGTTTCAAGTCATACAACAGGACTGTATGAACGGATGAATGCAGAGTCAGATGTACAAAATGTAATTCAAGCGTTGAACATAAAACATTTCTTGTGTTCTTGAGTAAAAAAAAATGGTTGAACGAACCAAAATGACCAGCTGCTTTTTCTCTGAGTCGTAGGTGACACTGAACCCTCCCACCGCTTTTTTAAAGTCCTTGTGTGCTGATTCCTTGGAGCACCTGTCAACACAGAGTTACACAAATAAATCATGTAATATTCATTTCCCTAAATAATTGAGTCATCCTTTCTGATTATTTAGGGACGTGTGTTCATATCTACAGTTCATCACAGATTTGTGTAAAGCTGAAGCACTGTGCTGGCCTTCCAATGAAGCATTATTTAGTCTTTTCAGGGCCCAATACAAACATGTGCACATGTAGCCCAATCACAGCCATTTATTAAAGGCTTACAAGAGTTTCATTCTTACATTTACAGGTTTGACACGATTAAAAAAAAAGAATGTAGCTCACACCTTCTTAAATTGCTGCTACATATTTGAGTGTTGTATTAGTGGCATTTATCACTGGTGTTCTACTGGCACTGTGCCACTTATTAACACCCTCATACTGTGTTCTTGACAGATGCAGGTACTGCCATTTTATTGTTTCATTTTCTATACACGTATCAGCTGTACAACCCAGCAGATAACAGATTTGTTTTTCCCTTGGAGAAGGCCCATTTCTAAGCACAAATCCAGTTGGAATGTATCTAACCAAAAAGTTACTTGCATGCCCTGAGGTGTATTTGCGAACATAAAAGTGTTTGTGTGCGTGTTTGTCTGTACATCAAACGTACATCTGCCGTAGATCTTCAGGTACTTCCAGTCTAATCTTGATGAAGGTGCTTTTGGTAGCTGGTTTATTCGGGTTGACCGGCCGTAACCGCTCCAGCGTCACTATCTCATTTAATGTAGCATCACATGCGGCGTACTCTATTACGTAAAACTAGAGATACACAGAGACGAGGATAATGTCAGAGGGATCTGATTTTGCACATTATGAAAAACAAAATGTGCGACAGTAGGGTTGAAAAAATAATCAAAAAATAATCTAAATATTTTTCTGGAATGTGGTTAAGACAGAGAAAAAGTAAGAGAGAGGAAATTATCTAAAGGCATAAAAAAATAAATAAAAAAAACAGTAGATGAGATAACGCATAAAAACCAGGCCAGAGAACAAAATGAGGAATAGGAAGAAAAAAAATACAGCTCACAGCAGTGAGACATGTCTGACAGGTTAGCCTAAATTAAATCCTCTAGTCACTCATTCAAAAGTTGATATTTGGATTCTGATCACAACAGTGAGACTTTCAACACAGGCAGGAAACTCATCAAAATCAACACCAGCCTCCAATGATGGCATACCGATTATCTACACTGAACCACTTCAAGAACTTATATTTTTCTCAGTATTCTCGAACATTATGCTATATAAACTAATGAAAACGAATTGATGTGAATACTGACATTGTTGCTGCTGTTTTGATGCGACTGATATCTCAATACTCGGCCCTACGGTGTACAATGACATTGTAACCCAGACTTAGAAAGACTGTGGTCTGAGGCCTACCTCTCCCTTGACCATGCGAACCTTGGCCAGCCACCATCCGCATGGCTCCTTGTCATTAGCCCTGGAATATACCTGGAAACACACACACACACACACACACACACACACACACACACACACACACACACACACATTTCTTATTCAATCTTTTTAAAAAGGAGACTTTTAGCACTGAAAAATTCTGAGGCATCATAATCATTACGAAGTGAACAAAAGCAGTTTCTCCAATTGATTTTTGAGGAAGAGCCAAATTAAATTATTAAAAAAGACACAAAGAAAGAAAATATTGCTAATTTACAGCATAATCGCTGCTGACTTTTTATTTTCACTTCCTACTAGTGGATCTGCACTCCAAGTACACTCTCTGCTTTCTAAATGAACCACATCTGATTTCTAAAACAATTCAGAAAGTACAGAATCAGCCCCACCTCGACCTCATCGCTCTCATTTATCTCCTTGCAGAAGCCTGTTGGAGGAGGAAAACGCACATCCTGGAACGGGATCTGACGCTCTGGCTGCCAACTGGGACAGAGGGACACAAACATTTTTACAAAATTATGTGTGAATTCTGTCATCGGCAGAGGGTAAAATTTTACAGTATGTCATATTTTGTTGTGTGTGCGCATTACTCACTTGTTTTCAAATGCCACAGTGACTGATCCTTCGTGAACATCCTTAACAAAGGCCTACAAGAATCACAGAGGTAAGTTAACAGAAGTTAGAATAACCAGGGTTTGACATACCTGTATAAATAGTTAATACAGCTTAGGGCTGAACAATTAATCGAAATATGGCCAAGTGCAATATCCTTATGGCAGGAGCTGCAATTTTTTGATAAAGGTACATGAAGATAAATGAAGCATTGTGGTGCTACATGCCCTGGCCAACGTATCAAATTCTCCAGATGTAAGGGAACATGCTTGTTTGGTACAGACTCCGGCAAAAAACACATCATCATTTTTATTTTATTTTTTCCGGTGAAAATAAAATGAAAAAAACACCATTCCCACTAAAATCGTGACTAATACAACTTTATATTGGTATCAAGCATGTGATACAATTACAATTCTACTACCCAAGCCCAAAGCTGTTGGCAATGAAACAGCCCAAATTGTTTCCCTTTCTTTGGGCTCAGGGCTTGTGTCAGGTTCTGTGTCTCTCTGGTTGTACACACAGTCTGCGTCCATGTGTGTCAAGTATTGCAAGTAGGACATGCAATGCCTAGAAGGAAAAGAGAGAGATAGAGAGCCTGGTCTATGGGTTACATTAGCCTGGCAAGCTAACTCTCAGTAATGGATGAAATGAAGCAAAAACTTCCAAAAGGAGAGATTCTCAAAATCCCCAATGATTCAGGAAAAGCTTTTCTATTGCACTAACATTATGAATTAATTGATCTTTGACCACGCCTGTACAAAAGTCCATATAGGAACATGACTAGCCTATTATCAGAAGTTCCACAATCCATGTTCACCTGGCCTATGAGAAGGAAAAAAATGTGATATTATAAACTAGATGACTAAAAAGATCGATGGCTTAGTATGACATGCTATAGTGTGCTGTTCTATTACTGGAAATAAACTATGAGTCCTCCTCATCACAAGAGTATTTACTGTACAATAATGAATAGTGAATGTCTTATTGGAGCAGGAAACATGAACATTTTTTGGAAATCTGTCAAAGAAAATGACTGTAAACTATGAGCCTTCCGCCACTTATTTGCTCTAGTCAGACACTTCCATAGTAAATACTTTGTCTGCAGATGAATGCAGTAATGACATTTTTACTGTTCAATAAAGACCGTTCAGAATATTATTGTGATGCCAAAGATGCGACTTTCCTTGGCAGGTAATGATAAAAGCTCATTTATCAATGAAAAAGACCATATAAAGCAAGCGACAAATGTCTCAGTCAACCAAATCTAACACAACCAATTACTTTAAGTAAGTAATAGTTTTAAAAACTGCTTTCAGGTTCAAAACTTTTCTGTTCATTAACAAACACTTGAAAACAACAATAAAAAAAATAAATAAAAAAAATGCAATAGCCTCTGACCTGTTTGGCTCTATTAAACCTTGTGTGCGCCAAATTTGCCACCTCTGGAATTAGCATCCTGCAGCCAGGCATCAAAGTCCACTTTCTTACAAAGTGAACTGCTGTACAGCACAGAGTGAGAAACACATTTTTCTGTATCCTACAGCTCTAAGTACAAGGCAGGGATTTTATGATATTTAGGAATTGAGTGCTTACAGGGATTGGTCACAACTTGAAAACACTGATCAAATCTCAACACAGAACAGTGCATCAGCCTGTACGCTGTTTATAGGGGCGTGAACCATACTCCAACTCAGTTATCTAGCTGGTGACGTCTACCATATTATACTTACTATAAAGCCATTCCAGGAACGCCTGTAAGGTTCCAATGAAAAAACTCAGAGACTGACTCAATGCTTGTGAATGCACCTCATGCATGCATGAAGTGAAAACAACATGGCGGTTCAGTCTGATTATTATTATAATAATTATTAGCTCTACAGCAGCAAGCAGCAAAAGTTGAGCAGTTGGCAAAGTCTGCTTTTTTTTCTAAGGGATGATGAAAAGGTGCATTTTGCAGATCCTCTTAAACTAGCCTAATCTTCTTAAACTTGGCTAATTGCCTTCTAGGGATATCATTTGATAATAACACCTGCCAAATAATAAAAAAACATACTCAAACTTTATGCCAAAAATCACATTTTGCATCTATAAAGTGATATGTTTGTCAGTGCCACACCCAACTATGACACAAAAGTCCACCAACTGCTGATGCTGCCACCATAAAGTTGTCTTAAATCCAAGAAAAATTGTCTCCTTTGCAATAATTTGCTTTAGTGAAGTGCTCGATTTCTTTATACACTGCAAACGATTCAGCTGGCATTGAATGCAGCATGTGAGTGTCCATAACGAACATTGTTAAAAGGGCAGCACAGGTTTTCAGGCCGACTCATTACATCTCAAAATGCTTTCTGATGCTCACACTGCACATTCATATTCCTTATTCCTTAGTTTGGCAGCAACAAAGCTTCTACTTTGCACAACTAACAACTTTATTCTTTTACTCTGCTAAGGTTAGATTTATTCGATGGCTATAGTTAAAGGTTACTTTGCAGAGCATGGTTTTCCAATCTAGTAGGCTGATCATTTGCATTTCCTTCCATCTTTCTGTCTTTCGAGCTCTTCTCATTTCTCCCTCTTCCCTTCAGCAACTGTTCCTACAGCCTGACAATCGTCCAAACTGGAAATACAAGATTTCACACCACAGCATAACTTTGACTCAAAGAGTACTTGGCAGTATATTCTATTCAAAATGGTTGTTTACTTTAATAAAACCACATTTGAATGTAGCATTTTAACTGAATATTTTTTCCACTGCTGTGCTGCCTATGTTACTGATCACAGGATCAACACATGTATCTCAATAATCAGCCCAATGATCCGTGATCAACACCTTAGCCCCTGCCTGGTCAAAGACGATCTCCCACCAGCCTCTGTTGTCTGTGGTATAATAGGATCACACAGCCAATGCACAACCCCTCAAATTCCTGCTCATCCTAACTTACTTGTTGACTCTTGTCTCCATAATAACCCTTGATAAGGCTTGATAATGAAAAAAAACGACCTGCCCAATGGGGAAAACATACAGGCAGGGCAAAACAACACCCACACTGTCTGCTGTGATCCTGAACTGAGTTACTTTGAAAAACACAAATCCTGACCGACTGTTGGCACATGAGCCCCGGTCACCAGCCGCTGCCCATCACCTCACCGACAGCACTACTAACGTTACAACTGCGTCGGTGTAGCACCGCCGTGATCACCGATGAGTCCTAAACTGTATGTATCAGCAGTGGGGTCACGGCGGCAGCTTTGTTTACAGGTCTCCAGCCTGCGGGTCCCGAGGCCCGCACACACACACACACACACACACGCAGGTACCTGCGGGCTAACCGTCGTCCCGGCGACGCGGCTCCCCGTCGGTCAGCCCGACGCTGGCGCGCGGCGCGCGGCGCGCCTGCCGGGGCGGCGGAGCCCGGCAGGAGCCGCCGACTCACCTTATAAAAGGCCCCGCTCGTCCCCCTCACTTCCACCACCAGCTCGTCCATGGCGCGGGTCGCCGCAGCTCGCCAGCTAACCAGCGTTAGCGACGTGTAGTGGCTAGCCTGACGCTAGCCACACGGCCTGCCAGCCGGGGGCGAGCACAGGCCACGGTAACCGAGGGAGGCCGGGCCGCAGCGCCTGTCAGCCGGGGTCTCTTTGTCCGTCCGTCCGTCCGTCCGTGTGTTGCAGGTGTGCGGTTCCGGGTGTGCGGCAGATGAGATGGCTGGCCTGGCGTGTAGTGGCGGGCTGTGTTGATGTTGTGTGGTTATTGGTGGAGCAGCTACCGCTGGCCGCTGCTCTCCACGTGACGTCTCCGCCTTCTTCCTCTGCTCAGGTCCGGGGCTGCTCGCGCTCAGCCGGGCCCGCCGCCGCCGCCGCCGCCCCCCACAGGCAGCGCGCGGTACTGCAGCTCCCACGGGGCGGCTGAGCTGCTCGTCCCGGGTGGAAGTGAGCGTCGTCCTCACCCCGCCATGGACCCCAGCTCGTTCCCCCGACACCAGCCAGAAACAGAGCAGATGATGTTATCTCAGCAGTGGTGAGCCCAGCCACTGGCCCCGAGGCAGGGGACACTGCGACTTTATCCAACAAGATCTCACTTATTCTTCCCTGGGTTTCTTCTTACAATTTAACAATATGTTTTCACATATACAAAACAAAAGAAAGTCATTTAGCTTATTAGGCAAATACAGACAACATTCCCTTTCCCACTAATAATTGGGTTCTCTTGGGTTCACTGTGGAAAACAAATGGTACCAATGATTCAGGCGGCTTTCAGAACTGAGGACAGCAACCATTTTCTGTAGGTAATATGTGATGAGATACTTCATTTAACTGTACTTTACTTTGACAACGAGGGTCACTGGAGCTCTTCTTTTGTCTAATATTGATTTAATGCATTTATGTTGGGATATTATTATTGTTGTATTAGTCCCTACTCAAAGTTTTACTATATTTTGTCCATATTTTCCGCATTTCTTATAACGTTTTTGTGTTAAAATCTCTGAGGGTCTGTTTCCAATCAGATGTCTGTCTCTTGATGGATGACTTGCCGAACCACAGCATCCACTCCAAGAAATGTTTCCCCACGAAAGAAGAAAGTCCAGCCTGTCTAGAATATCTCAACTGTACAAAATGTATAATATGCCACCAAAACCCAAAATCTGAACGTCTGACCATGTTCTCTATGATGTCATGGCCTTATGGACATTTTTGGTGCTTAAAGACATCTGTAGGAGGATAACTGTTTGGACTTAATCCCTTAAACATTTTAATGCTTTCACTGGTCGACCTGGAGAGTCGGTAAGAAAAGATTGTTTTGCTTTTGTTCTAATGATCTTCACACACTCTCCACAGTCAGCAGCGCTCATCTGCTACATCCATTAATGGATGCTTGAGAAGGACATTTTCGAGCCAAAGACGAGGAACAGCCACAAGCCACATGTTTGGAGACAGAGAGGGAAAGATGGGGACAGACGGACAGACAGGCTGACGCAGACGGAGTGAGATATGGAGGCAGAGACAGGAATGGAAAGTATTAGGGGATCACTGAAACAAACAGGCACCGGCAGTGAGATATGAGATGGGGGTGAACTATGGCCAGATTTCGACAAAATTGAAGGAGAGGGCATAGAAACAGGTTAACACAAGGAAGGTGAAATAAGATACAGGAAAGAGGCTCTAACATTAAATACCTTAGTCAGAACAGAAGTTAGTACATGGTGAAAAGTGTGACATGTTACTGAAAGCTTCATCGTGGTAATGCATGGGGGATGCATAATCTCAAAAGATGACCTAAGATTAAGCATTCAGAGAAAAGTTTAGTGTAGAACGATTGAACTGGTCCCTAAAGAATGAGGATCTGAGTCAAGTGAAGCTTCTTCAGCAGTTTTATCAGAAGTCCCTTTGTGAGATTGTAACAACCACAATGTTACATATGAAACATTTAATAGAAGACAATCGGAAACAGTCCAAAACAATAAACAAACTCACAGCCAAAAAACATTGTCATCTCAGATTCAACAGTTCTACTAAAATGATGACAACATCATAAAATCAAGTAACACCACTCTTAAGGCTTTTGTTAAAGGAGTAACTTGTTTTTTTTGTCTTTTAATCAGATTTTTTTTGTTGTTGTAGTATTGACAAGGTAAAATGTACTGTGTTCTGAGGGTGAGGGTGCAAATCCCTGTCAGCAAGCATACCTGTGATGATGTGTTGTACCCTGTAGGGCTGTAACTAACAATCCTTTTCATTATCGGTTAGTTGGCCAGTTACTTCCTCAATTATTCCATTAGACGTTCGGTCTTAGACTAGAATTAGAATTTTACAAAGCCCAAGTTGACTTATTGAAATGTTCTGCTTTGTCCGACCAACAGCCCAAAACCCAAATATATTCAGTTTACTGTCATATAAGACAAAGAATACCAATAAATATTCAAAGAGAAGCTGAAACCAGAGGAATTTGTGGCATTTTGCTTGAAAAACAACTTAAACAATGAATCAATTATCAAAATAAATAGTTGCAAATTCGACCGACAGACAGCTCTAGTACTCTGTATAATTCATCAAGAGATTGTACCAGGATGTCGCACAGACTCATTCCCCATACTGAGTGTGCGTGATATTTATGAATTCCACATACAGAAAACTTTTTGCAGATAAAAAGAAAATTACCAGACTACATTTGTAAATGTCAAGACATCCCTTTGAGCAAACATGAGTTACTGAAAAAGACACAAATCAACTGCAAAAAAAGAGAGTAAAATATTAACAAATAAAACACAGTGTTTGTACAGGGAAAAGGGAAGGCAAGCAAACATCCTGTACATTTGATTTCTTAACTCTCAGACCTGGATAAAATACAAATGGGTTTTGATTTCAAACGTTTGAAAATGATGTGCTGATATGTGAAATTTGGAACTGTAATGAGTGATGAAGGCTAATAACAAGGCTAGCTAAATAATACTTTTTTCTTTTCCAATCATTTGAAGTGAAACGTTATTTTATTCAGATCTGGGAAGTTTATGAGGGAAATGCAGGCACATTCTTCTTTTATCCAACATGCTTTTCTTATTATTAGGCTTGTACAGTCGTCTCACATGTATTACGGCAAGGTTAGGTTAACCTAATGGTAAACGGAGCCGTAGATATTCGTTAACAGATAGAAATGTTTCACAGATTTGCCCGTTTATCCAGTGAGAATAAATAGAGCTCTCCCTGGTATTTTACACTAATTCACCTGTGACGGCTGCTGGATCCTGCTGCTACGGACACAAAAAGAGCAGAGGAGGAGGAGGTCTGAACGAAAATCAGTAAAAAACCAGCTCGGACAATAGCTCTATGGATTTCACTTGGATGGTCACAGTGTTTAAATTGTTCAATGGGGTGAATGTATTAGGTCATCAGACTGTCAGCTTGGAGGGGAACACCAGTCTGAAATGCTCGCTGATCTGATTTTACTACATATGGCATCCAAATATATTTATAGCATTGCTCAAAAGTAGGCTACAGTGTTAAATCAGGGTATCAGGGTGGTGAGTGTGCTGCTATATCAAAGTGACAGCATCACAGCCGGGCTTGTGGACCAATGCCTTACTGAAAAGGCTTCGTAGCTCCAACACTGAGTTATGCACAGTGTGTTCTTTCACCCACAGCCCAGCTGGGAGCTATCTCAATGTAAAGCATACTGCATCCCTGTGCATGGTAAATATTGAATATGGCTTTCTACAGTGTTCCATGCAGCCGGTATCATCGATGGCTCGGATGCGCGTGGACTCATTACCTTTATACACACACGAGGTCCAGAGTCCACCCTTAGTGTACATCCAGGCTCAGGCTGTGTAGGAGTATAAATATTTTCATTATGTATTCAGGGGTCACAGTTTTCTATCATCTGTCCTGTCCTCTCTGAGACTGGAGGCAGTGATACTGATGTTGAGAGCACATCATCTAAGACAGACAGAAGGCCCTTTACCTTGAAAAGCGATCGTTACAGAATATGGAATCGCTGTGGCTGACGGTATCTCGGCGTCACGTGCGGCAAAGACTGGGCGTTTCTGCATACACACACAAAGGGAAAGCTGGATAAGCCACTCTGCCAGAGGTTAAGCTCGGATGGGATGTGTTTACATCAGGGTCAGCTAAGAAAAGGGAGCCTTGCCATGACGACCCTTCTTTGTAGGAGAGTGCATTTCTCCTGCATTAGGGTAAGATGATCTTACAGCCTCTATCTAAATCAATATGTGACCTGCTGCCTGACAACCTCTAGATGGTCCGTTTTCAGGAATCCTTGTTGTCAAGGTCTTTCTGCATAGGTCATTTGAGCTCACCTGGACTTTTTTGCCCCCTATTTTACATTAACTTAATGTTAATCCCCATTAACTCCCATATAGTCGGGATCTCACAGTGATTTTAAGTCAACTGTCCTACTTGTGAAGGATTGACCTACATAGATATCAGGTACGTTAAATTCCTGAGACAAAAAGAGTCTCATTCGTCCTCTCAAATAGTTGATATTTCCACTTAAGAGGCTGTCAGAGTGTTTGCTTGGTTGTATAAACCAAAATCCTCTCCAGTGGTTAAAATACTTGATTCCTTCAAACCGGGACAAACCGGCAGCTTTTTAAGGCAGTAGATAAAAGTCAAGAAATGCTGCTTTCAGCTAGGATGTTGTTGAAATCAATACGGATAAGGCAGCAATAAGACCGGGATTTTATTCTAACGTGTTGCCTCAGAACGTTGCTGTGATAAACACCAAATCAGGGCTGGTTTAGGAAATAACAGCCTTGCATTGAGACTGTTTGTTGTGGATCCCCAATGACTCATATGTTAATAGTGTTGTGTTTGCCTGCACATTGGGCACACTGAAAGTATATTTACTCAGTTTCTTTCTATGTTTAATTAAATTAAGGAATCTCTATAATGCAGTCTAAAAGGCAACGTCGTCTCATTTCAGAATTGTTAATAAAACTCTTCTCTATCTTCACCACCCTCCCTCCTCCCTATCCTCATCCTTAAGGACAAGAACCATGATGTTTCTTGCACAGGAGTTACCACTTCCACCTTAAACTCCTCTTCCTTGAAACACACTGCTCTTAGTGTCAGCCTAAACCCCATCCTGCTCCTAACCCAGAAAAGTTGCACTTAATTTAAAAGACTCTCGTTTTAGTCTCACTCTCTCTTCATCCCTCTCCTGCTATTCCTTGACATGTACAGTTTCTCTTCTTGCTTCCCCTCTATTATGCCTCCCACTCCTTCTTTTCCTCAACAAGGACAACTGCTCTTTGTTTCAGTCTCTTGCGTGAGGCGGACTCTCCCATCCTCTCTCTCCACGTCTCTGTAGAGCAGGGACTTCTGGGCCTTCAGGCGGCAGGCCAGCGACATGAAGATGGAGTCAACGTTCTGGCTCTCCCTCGGGTCCTTGGCCGACGTCTCGAACAGCAGCATGTTGTGGGAGTCGGCGAACTTCAACGCCATGTTGGAGGGCACCTGAGAAAGCACAAATGTTTGGTTGTAAAGCCTAATTAAATCTGGTAAGGTAAATAAAGGGCTGTGTTGTGTTGTGGTCCTTGTTTGAGTAAACTCACCTGTATATGGTCCACAAGGTCACACTTGTTTCCTACCAGGACTCGAGGTACTGATGCTGAGACCCGATGGCCATTACACTCCTGGAACACAACAGAATATAGCTTTATGAACTATGGCCATGTTCATGTGACCATAAATCTGAGCAGCTGAGTGGAAACAAACATTACTGTCAGCCTCTTAGTTGTAATTACAAGGAATTAAAGACAGCTACAACATGTCCAACTTGGGGAAAATAACTGATCGTGAAAAAATGGCTGCATAGCCACCATTCCTAACAGCTCGATGTAAATAAAATCCAATACTACCACACAAAGAATCGATTGAAGAGGAACTATAAATCCTGCACAGTGTATTTATATCTGTACAAACCGGTAAATGTGTTGCATGATCAATAAGAAGAGAAAGCTGACTACAGGCCTAGCAGAGGGAGTAAACACCGTGGAACATAACACAAAGGTCTCTAAAGGGCCGTCCACACCAAGAACGATAACTATAAAAAATATATAATTTTAATCCCCACCGCAACTATTATGACAACGTCAACGGCAAACGATATCGTTGGGATCAATTTCAGAGCAATTTGATGAACATTAGAAACACTGACAACAAATCAATATCCATCAATATCCATTTTTTTAAGCTGCCGACACAGCTCTCATCATTATCGTTATCTAATAGTTATCGCTGTTGGCGTGGATGGCCGTTTAGTCATTAAAATGTAATTCTTTCCATTGTGTTCATAGTACATAATAAAACACATAATTTTCAACAAGTAGTTACACCACCTCTGCAGCTAATACAACTGGCATGTGTCACTTTTGGAATTCAAACTACGGTGCTAACATGGTAAAAATTTAAATACCCCTCCATAATTATCAATGATTCAACACCATAGATAGAATAATCTAGGATAAGGATCAGGCCGTTTGCTGCGTTTCAAATTTAGCTGGCTTACAGTAGTGTAACCATTCACCATTACTACTAATACTGTTACTGCCACCCCAATTCATCTACTTGCTACTATTAATGAAACTACCGATTACCAATAACACAACTAGTAGTCATTTTATGACTGTTAATACTGCTGATGCGACTTCTAGTAACATAAGATTGACTATACAGTGGAAGTTGTAATAGTAGTAGCAGTATTTTAGCACGCTTTGGAAAGATTTTTCCTACACTCACAACTACACAAACCACTTTGAATAATTCATTTCCTAAGTGATCAGTTGGGGCTTTGTCAGCTTGCTCACAGCAGGATTGTTGCAGCATTAGCATTCAGAGATGCACACCACGCTTTGTGATGGAAACATCACAGTGTTCACCCGCGTCTAATAAATGGTCTTGGGCATGAACCAGTGGGAACACTGGAAACTGGGGAGATGATGCTTACAGTGCCAAAGGAGAACATGAAGAAGTGCCTGTGAGAAAAGACATGGGTTGTGCTGTGTGGTTGAAACTGGCCCCTTCAACCCTTTCTACACTGATATAGACTATTTGGTTGTTCTGCAATGTATTGAGCCAGTAACCAACCTCTATCCATGTCTGTAGGTTGCGGAAGGAAGTCATCTTGGTGACGTCATATACAAAGACCACTGCATGGACGTTGCGGTAGTAGTGTTCCACCATGGACTTACGAAAGCGCTCCTGGCCTGCTGTGTCCCATACCTGCACCTGTGGACATAGACAAGGTAAGGTATTGATATGGCTGAGGACAAAGTGAATATCTATGTAGGAGATATCCAGGATGGTCAGAAACCATGGGCAGTGCTGGATTTAGATGTCAGAGAAATAAAGCATCCAGGGTGATAGAATCCAGACATCCAATCTTATTACATATAAAATGTTTTATTAATCTCAGTACATTAGAAAACAACTACAAACATGAATCCGGCTCCAATGACTTGTCTAAGCCTATAAGGGCTTACAAGAACCAGAACATGGCACTGTACCATGTCAGCAGAATAGAGTGCTAAGATATTCCCGGCTACAGGGTCTCAAGAGAGCACTGCTCTATAGCACGGTGAGCTTTCCATGTTCAATCATTAACAAAGGCCTTGGGCAGGTCTAAGCTGTGCTGTATACAGCATTTGTGACACAGGCCTAAATGCAGGTTTACAGTCAAAGCAAAACACCACATTTGGACCCGTTGCTGCAATTTGTATAGTCTAGTTAGCCATGCTTTTCCAAAAGTTTGGGTGATATTCACTGCTCTAGTCAACAATGTCACTTTTGTTCCACTACCTGTTCTCAGTTTATTTCATATTTTGAGGAACTTGTGAGTCCTGTCAGATCCCACCGTGGCTCACAGGTGTGTTTGTGTTTGCCTCCAGTGCTGTGTTCTACAGCTGTTTGACAAAACTGTACAATTGTTTGCACTATACTGTTAAATTTAGCCTCATTCCTCAACCAGTACACCTGTGCAGCATGTGGAGCCGCTCTTCAGCTGTGTAATTTCTTAATTGCAGCATTTGATGGTATTTGAGAGAAGATATTGATTTCACCTAAAAATAAAATTCTGTCACATCAGGATGCAGACAGAGAAAAAAATATTTATGGCCTCTGCTAGGTCACATATACTATACTGCATATTGTGCTCAAATTGAGTGTCTGTGTAGCCTGCGTAATCAGTAGCACTTTGTATATCAACATGGCCTGTAGTGAAAACGGACCAGTGAATTATCTGCTATTACCATTTGAAAGGACAAGCGTAGCTATTCAGCATCAGAGGTTGAATGCTTGCATTTACTGCCGCTCATAACATCAAAGCTTGGTCTTTGTTGGACACTGTGTGCCCCAAAATCTGACAGCAAGCTGAGAAAATACATAAAACAGATCTCACAAAAATGATAATAAAGCTTTCTCTATACTCTAATCAGTGTAAATGTATTTTCAGACCAATGTCTCGATTTTCTTAGAGATTATTCAAATCAATCTATATTCTGTCACTTCTCATTTTTGCTTGGTAACAATTTGAAAGTTTGCTTTGAAATCAACTTAAATGCTTTTAAAAATGTAGTCAAATTTAGACAAAATCATTATGAAATCCCTGCATGTGGACAGAATTCGGTCAACAGCTATGAAATAACAACGCATTTTGTAAGTTATCTTGGCTATATGTCACACAAACCTGAGAATTATGACCATTATTTTGACACCTTACTCTGTACATCTATACTTAGTGCTCTGCTCTGCTATTTTTAGTCATCTGCAGCTTATAACATTTGCTGTTGCCAATCTGTGCGCTACTTTAATAAAACTGTCAGAGGACTAGAGCAGGAAACCCAGCTAGATATATGTAAAGTTAGAGTTTTAAGTGATTAAAAAATATATATATAACTATATATTACTATATGTTAACCATGAACTGTGAGTGAGATTTTGACTTGTCCTGCCATGGAGTTGGTTCATGGCCTTTTTAAAAGCCCCACTGTCCACTGTAGAGACAACGAAATCACCATCTGGATGGCGTGCACATACATGAGATTTTAGCTTCCTGTCTCAGCCCTGGTAATAAATGATCCTGGAGCCTGCTGGAGCTACAAATCCTGTGAGTGCCTGCAAACCTTCAGGTGTCACAATAAAACCACCAGTGTTGACACAAATGATATGACACAAGCTAAAAATAAAATAAAATAAAAATAAATCCTTTACTCAAGAGTGCCATATCTGTCAATTGTATCCCAAATTAAGACATGCTTGCTGTTTGCCGCCCCTTGAGGTTTCAGTGTTTATTATATCCTGCAACTGGAAAGTTTTGAACACACTGACAACTTTGCTACCTCGGAGCCCCCAAGTTGGGGCTAAAACTGTTAAATTTGCCCTGAGGGTGGTGCTAAAGGCAAACTTGTGGGATCAGGGCTATTAAAAGGGCATATTCCCTTGGGAGCATAAAGGTGACAATTTCATGTGACATTGTGTCCTGCATTAAAGGTCAGGAGGTCACCAAAACATTAGGATTCATCCTCTGGGGACCATAAATAGAAAGAATAATCTAGATAACACAATGTTGACTTGATGTACTCTATTAATATTCACCATCATTATTAACCAGCTTTGAAGCCAGGTGCTAAAAGTGAAGCAAACAGTAGAAAGTAGCAAAGTGCAGGATGAGCCACATTGGTCAAATTCACATACAGTGATAACATTTCTCACACTGCTGATCATACTGCATGTGTATGGCATGCCTTTTGATGAGAATTTCAATGATTCAGACACGCTGACCTAATAGGTGTAGTGCACAGTGTTTGTGAGTCAGCATTAGGGGGCATCTGGAGGTTGCAGACAGACTGTTCTACTGAGAACGGGAGGGGGGAAGGGAGCCTACACATGCACGTGCATGTGTGATATAGAGTTTGCACGCACGCTTGGCGGCCAAATGAGAAGGGGGAAGGTGTGTACGTCACACAACAGAGTAAGAAGATCTCAAGGAAAAGCCTCTAAATCAGTCAATAGATATATGAACGCTAAAATCTTGACCAATGTTATTTGTCTGCCAATATGTATTGCTACTAAAGATGTTGGAAATCATTAAATTTTAATTCAGCAATTACCAGGACACCATTACAGCACTATGGCCTACATTTCTGCTGCTGTTGGTTTTACTCACTTCATGTGACTGATATGATATGTGATACACCTTTTCATTTCAATTCTAAAAATGAATGAATCAGGGATGTTACAGCTGGACAGAGGCCCTAAAATGTGCCTGGAATAAGGGCTGCAACTATCAGTTATTTTCGTTCTTGATTCATCTGCCAAATATCTTCTTGATCAGTTGTTTGTTTAGTCCAAAAATAAAATTTGAAGATAGTGAAAATTGCCCAAGGGGATATCTGTAAGCTGCTTTTCTGGTCCAAGCAATAGTCTAAAACCCCAAAGGTATTCAGTTTTCCATCATGTAACACAAAGAAAAGGTTTATAAGTATCAGCTGAGATTTTATTAACATAAGTAAACACAAAATAGGCTACTAAAACATCTGTTGTCAAACCTGTAAACAAACTAATTTCTCCATAACAAATGTCCCCCGAAAGACCCATTTGGCCTTACAAATGATACTCATTGTTATGTTTTCTTCCTCTAGGCTACAGGGACACAAATTAGATTTCTCCAACATGTAAAATTACAGTTTTGATTGAAAAACATCCCTAAAGAATCGTGTGGTGAAATGTAGTCTGTTGTTGTGTTGGGATAAAATGAGAGAATAGGGCCTCTGTGATCCACTGGCAGACTTTGAGCTGCAGCTGATCAACAAAAAGAAGAGCTGAGGAGGAGGAGGAGGAGGGGGAGGAGGGGGAGGGTTAGGGAGGGAGTGAGGAAACACCACTGATCAACATCCAGCCCCTCTGTTGCTTTTACCTTGATGGTCTCCCCTTCGATCTCCACCGCCTTCTCCCTGAAATCCACGCCGATGGTGGCCTCGGTCTTGTCGGGGAAGCTGCCTCCGGTGAAGCGGAAGGTGAGGCAGGTCTTCCCCACGTTGGAGTCCCCGATGACGATGATCTTAAAGATCCGCGTCTGGATGCTCAGCTCCAGGGAGGAGGTGCTCAGGTCCACGGAGGATGCGAGGCTGTGGGCGGCATCGTTGCCGCTGCTGGCCCGGCTCCGGCCGGCTCGGTGGAAATCCATGGAGGACGTCAGGATGGTGACATTGTCGTCCGCCCGGCTCCTTCGCGGGGCTCCTCTCCCACCTCCCGCTCCCGCTCCTCCTCCGCCCGGAGCTCGGCTCTCCTCCTCCGGGGAATCGTTGGTCATTGTGCCGGAGGAGGCGATGCGCAAATCGGTGTGCGTGTGCGGAGAGGAGAGGAGGGGGGTGGACGGATGGACGGATGAGTGAAGGGAGGGGAGAAGGAGGAGGAAGGAAGGAAGGAGGAGACCAGAGATGAAACAATACCAACGATGCTCTCTTTCAGCAGCTGAGAGTGGCCTTAAAGGGAGAAGCACTGGGGAAGACAGGAGAATCATTGTTTCTATAGAATAAGTTTCATTTGTCCTTTTGGTGAAAGAGAGATGCTAAAAAAAAACACAAGACAGTTGTTTAAAACGATGCAAAATCATTATTTTATTAACACCAGATGAACAAATGTTGTTATTAGGGACAATAAATTACCTACAGAAATTAAAGTAAAATATAGTGATACAATGGGGGAGCCAACTGTTATATAAATACTTAATATTACTATAAACTCACCGGTGACTCACACAGATACATCTCTATAGAAATATATGGCGCAAAATAATATTTATACCATAAAAACACAGTTTAATAAGGTCACTATTTGAGCACTTGTGAGTCCCACAGACACACTAGCAGTGGTGGAGAGTACATTTACTTAACTACACTTAAGTATAATTTTGAGGCACAATTTTATGCTACTTTACACTTCAACTCCACTACATTTCAGTGGGAAATATTGTACCCTTTACTCCACTAGGCTATATTTATTTACTAGTAACTAGTAACCTTTCAGATTAAGAGTCGACATAAAACACATAAGCTTGTAAAATACAATGCCCTGTTGAAGGTTAAACCAGTCATTTTCAACCTTTATGGCTTATGACCCCTTATTAAAAAAAGCACTGTAATGTAATGAGCTGTGGTCAGGTTCACCAAACAATGATTTCTCAACCAGATTTGTTGGGTGGTTTTATTTAAACAATCAAATCCAATAAATAGGGTTAGATTAAAGTCCAAAAAAAAAACAAACAAAAAAAAAACACCTCAACCAGTTACAACAGTAAAATACTGCTTAAACATTGATGTGTCAGTTATACAATCTAGTGTTCCCTATGGCACTGTTATAGTGAAGCGACATGACCATACACCATAAAGACCTATGTGTTACTATTAGTATGCTATTAAGAGTCACAGACAAAGTAACTGCACTATAGGATTATTCTATTAGTTTTATAGTGTCAACACATGGGGTGGTATTGTAAAATTAAATGAATTTCGAGTATCACAGTGTAAGTTGCACCAGAACATTACAGCTTTATCACACTCAGTAGGTCACCCCATCTTCTCATTCTCCCTGTATTTATTATTATTAACCTTTTAAGTCATCAGTTGCATTAGCAAAACGTACTGTGAGCATATCATCATAAAAACTGTTGTTCTAGATATAATGCAGATGAAATAATGATAATAAAATCAATGTGATTGTAGACATCCGTGGGTTTTTTTAACAGAGACAGAAAGTGAAATAGATTTTCTCACACTATTTAGTCATGTGATCTGATCAGCTGGTCATATTATCACATTCCATAAACCAACATGGCCGTAATGCAAAGGATTGTAGCGTCGCCAGAGTCCAGGCTGGATGAGTTTGAGAATAACAAAAATACCAGGAATTCCCATTCTAATCAACAATGTTACACAGAATCATTTATTAATTAATGAAACAATTTTTAAAGACAATACTCGGTATTCCCCTTTAAGTCAGTGGAAAATACATGGTTTTAACATATAATCACAGTTGTTGTGATGCAGAATCAATACCAGCTTGCCGGCCTGGCTACAGAGAGGGCTGCTGGGTGTAAGATAACAAGAACAAAAGGACAAACAGCATAGGGCTAACACAATATCTTACAAACATCTTATGTTCGGTTGTGCTGAGCAGGCATAAAGAAGCAGGACAACTACAGCTAAACCTAGAATGAAGGACCTCCCAATAAAGAGATTATGGCATTCAATAAAGGCTCAACCTCTGCCAGTGCATCTGCTTTTGTGGAATATTTACAAATGTCTGCTGTCAAACATCTGATTTGTGAATTATTATTGGTTATAAAAGTAACACAAAGTCCTTTCACTTCTCTAGACTTCTCATTTCTCTACAGCCATAGCTTCTCTGTGAGGCTTTACTTGCATGAGGTAAATGCTAATGTCAGTATTTTAACATGGTCACAATGACAATTTTGCTGATGTTTAGCAGGTATCATTTTCTATCATGTTTACCATTTTAGATTAGCATTTGTTAATTGGCACTAAACACAAAGTACAGCTGAGGCTGATGGGAATGTCTTTCGTTTTGCGGGTATTTGGTCATAAACCAAAATATTTTTGACCTGATGGTAGCGCTAGATGAAAGGTCAGGGGATCAGCAAAGTTATTACCATTCATCCTGAGGGGAACATGAATATATGTACCAAATGTCACAGCAATCCATCCAATAGTTGCCGAGACCAACAAAAATGCCAACCTCATGATCCCCTGACTAAAGCAAAGGTTTTAGGATCACCAAAGTCATTAGGAATTGTCCTCTGGGAACCATGAATGTTGTACAAGATTTCATGGTAATCCATCCAATAGTTATACCTAAATTACCATCCCAGGAGCTGCACTGCTTACATGGCTACAAATATTACAACTGTAGCATTTGACTTCCTCTGAGCTTTCTTCCCAGTCTCAATATCAATGTAGCGAGCGTGTCCTTGTGATCAGTATCTAAATGGCATGCATTACAATTACCCTCCACTCTTTCAGTGGTTCAGATTCCATCCATTATGCACATTTTTGGATTACAGGTGATAACATTTTCATGTGGAGTCAGGCATCTTTTTCATAATGTTGAAAAGCTATTTTGGAGGTATGAAACAAAATGCAAGAAAGAAAGGTCACTCACCGCATGAAACGTAGCCGTGCGAAGTGCTTCCATTTTGACTAACAGCAGCAGAAAACAAAACAAAACACGACAGCACACAAACACACACACACTCGTGCACACATACAGAGGGCACGTGTACACACACTCCCTGTCTGTTGATATCAGACTGAAATGCAGACAGAAATACCAAACACTTGTCCTGTTTTGCCTCTCTAAGTCAATGTCTCTCTTACACACACACACACACACACACACACACACACACACAGACAGACAGTAACACACACATATACACACAGGCACGCCATCACTGTGTTGAACAATCCCTCACACACAGACACAATCTCTTCCTCACAGACATACACACTCTTTTTCTCTCTCAAAGAAACACATTTAATCTCATTCTCACTCACACACACACACACACACTCGAACAATCCAGACGCTTGTGTCTGACAAAGCTCCCTTCTTCCTCAGTCAAAAGCCTGTTTGTCTGAAAGCAAGGCTCAGTGGGACATTCACATTCTAGTGAACACAAACCAACAGTGAAATATAGCGGGCATTTACATACATAGACACATTTGGATGCATGCATACACACCAAAACAATAATTTAATCTGTCCTAAAATACAGCCGGATTAGTGGCCCAAGAATAAGGCAACAACTGAAATCACTCATCATCGTTGTCTTTGTAATATAACTCATCAGAAACTTTTTATTTCTAATTTGGGATCTCCTTACTTGAGTTAAACAAATAACGGACACGGCTGCTTTGTTGCCATCATGCCACCTTATAAACTGACTAGGCAGCATCTGCCACTCAAGCTTTAAATTGAATATGAATGGATTAAATAGTCAGAAAGATAGTCAATTTCAAAGGTTCCATACGAATATTCATCTGAATTGGGCAATGCTTTGTTGTTTTAGCATAGCAAAAATGAGACAACTGACGGATTAAAAAAAAACAATACATACCTGTGTGTTTTATGTTTTTACTTATAAATTACATATTTTTTGTTATGTGCACCATTTGTTTTGTATTGGTGTCCGTCAACCCTAATAATATGCTCACATCATAGCTATTATGAGTTTTTACCTTCCCACCATTATGAACATGAATAAATGACATTGATACATACAGTAATTTGTTTGCTCATAAACACTGTAGAACAGAACTACAGAGTATTTGTATCCTCACATAAAAGTCACTGCTTACTAAAAGTTCATAAAATTAGTCACTTTATAAGCACATAAGTAGAATAATTGATGATATACCTCCATGCGAGAATTATGACACTCCAGTACTCATTACTGCTTGTTTATGAATTATAAGG
The DNA here is from genome assembly GCA_031216445.1 of Lateolabrax maculatus. Lineage (NCBI taxonomy): Eukaryota > Metazoa > Chordata > Actinopteri > Acropomatiformes > Lateolabracidae > Lateolabrax > Lateolabrax maculatus. The sequence goes on from CM062206.1 coordinate 21,444,395, forward strand.
TTGTAACATTCTGCTGAATATTTTGCCATAAACTTAACAGGGAAAAGTCTAGTTTTAGTGTTTGCTAAAGTACTATTTTGTGATGAGAGCAAATTAATATTTGGCATGTAAAGCTGATGGCACCGTAAACTGTAATTCTACCAGCACACACAACCAATCATATAAGGGGTACACATTACATTGAGATATATCATGCTCAAGAGTCTTAAGGTATGTCAGTTATGTCATGTTAAAGTGAAATTGTACTGTGAGGTAAAATGTTGAAACTATAATGTTGCATGGGGAATGTAAAATTACATCTACAGGGGCAAAGCCAGAAAGCCTTTGAGCAGGCAAACAAAAAAAAAACCTCTGAGAAGTGAAAATGTATTTTAAGATCCAGAATGTAGAATTAAAAGACTTCTGAAACATTTACACCATAAAACAAAAAACTGCAGTTAGAAACCACAAAAGGTGAAATCCATTTTCCAAATGTCATTGTTTAGTGGAAACTGCTTTGCAAGGTATCTCAAGCCAAGCCACCAGTCAGAGAGTTATAAGTCTATCTCCAGAGTATCTTTATCTATTATGCAATATATTCAAAACCCGATGGAAAAATCCTTATCCAGTTTTAATTCTGCAGTGAGATTTTCCCAATAGAATAATTATAACTGTCACTCAGACCACTTGTAGGTAAGTAGATTTAAAGTCTGCTCCGAGTGCGTTTTTAGCATTGCATTTGTAAATGCCTGAGTTCATGAGCATGGCATTCTGTATAACCAGACTGCCGTCCTCTGTCATGTGAATCCCTCCCTGCACTGTGAACCGGTTATGCGGAAGCAGCGTTGTGCGTCCAGGCAATGTCCATGAAATGTCTGGCTTGGGAATACCAGTCGCAACACAATTTAACGTCACTGGTGATCCCCGGCTGACTCTTGTAATCGAAGTCAGCATACTGGTGATGCGTGGTGGGAAAACCATTACTGCAACTGGGTAGGATAGTGTTGAAGAGCCAAAAGAGTTGGAGGCTTTACAGATGTATGTTCCTTTGTCAAAGGTGGCGACCTGCCTGAGCTGGAGGGTCCCATTGGCAAGAAAAGATACCCGGCCAATGGTTTGTGGTTTGTCCAAAACAAGACCATTAGGTAGGGTCCATGTGATTGATGCCTGCGGCCAGCCATCCACAGTGCAGGGCAAGTTGAGATTGAGGCCGTAAGTGATCCTCATCCCACCTGGAAAAGTTAAATTACAATAGTTAGTAGATTTCATTAAAAAATTATTGATACAACATAAGATACAATACAATAAAGTGAGGCAATATGGCCTGATTTCCCATTGATTCTTCATATGCTTTAAGGGTATTTTTAAACCTGCATGGTTGCAGGAAGTCTGTTTCCTTTGCTGCTAGTCCAAATAAATTATAGGTTTGTCTCTTTATCTACCAAGGTAGGTGACTCCTGCTTCATTAATTTGAGATAAAAAAAACATACCTGTAGATCCTCTGATCACTGGCTTTCTGCCTGCCTCCAGCGCGTAACGTTTCTCCGCTTGTCCTGCCACATTTTTTGCTAGGCACCTGTACACTCCTTTATCACTTGCAACTGGTTGTGAGATCTGTAGAGTTCCGTTACCCAGATGATGTACGAAGCGTTGGAGTCTAACGCCAGGCGTTAGCATCGTCCCGTTGGGTAGAACCCATGCAAATTCAGGGTTTGGCTTGCCACGAGCGGGGCACTCCAGATTCAGTGCCACACCATCTTGCTTTATTGGTAAGATTTCAATATTGGGAACAGCAAAACTTGGTTTCTCGGCTAGTGATGCCACGTCTAGTTCAACCAAAAGTGAGGCTTCACCCAGATTGTTTTTAGCCAGACACATGTACCTCCCTTCATCTGTTTTCCTCACCCCTCTCAGCTCCAAGCTCCCGTTCCGATGGACTTGGAAGCGACCGCCCAGGTAAGGTGTTGGGAGCGAGTGGCCATAAGGAGTAACCCACCAGACTCTTGGTTCAGGTTTCCCTTCCACTCTGCAATCCAGGAGCGCTGTTTGGTAGGAAACACCCAAAACCTTTGTGGTGCTCTTCCCTTTCATGCCATTGATAAAGGGTTCCTGGGGTTCAACTTCAAGGTTCATGTTTTTAACATCATCCCCAGCAGAATTTCGTGCTACACATGCATATTTCCCTTCGTCAGTCAGTTTGATTTTTTTCACCACTAACATCCCATCGTCCACAATCTGAAATTTGTCTGTTGACATAGATATCACATCATTTCTAGGTGAGATCCACATGATTTTTGGTGTAGGTTCACCTGTTGCCTGACAACTCAATTTAGCTGAGTCTCCTAACTTTACTGTCACCAGTGATTGTGATTTGGATCTAATTTTTGGAGCATTTGGTCCCACTTTGACGTTCACTTTTTTTTCATCCTTGCCCAGTTTGTTCTTGGCATAACAAGTGTAGTCACCCTCGTCTTTTTTGCCCATTTGCTGGAGAAGTAAAGTTCCATTACCAAAAATAACATAGCGGCGGTTACGGAGGCCGCTGTCGTCTGATTGAAGGGCGTTGTTGATTAAAGTTCCATCTGGTAGACTCCAGGAAACTTCTGGATCAGGGAGGCCTGTTGCAACACAGTCTACCTAAAAAGGAAACAAAGGAGAGAGAATTATTGGATAAGATAGAAAAATAAATGTAAGGATGAATCTAAGCTTGCACGTGGAGCATAATAAAGTTATTATTTTTTATTAAGAATAGAAACAACTGACATAATAAAATCCTTTGTGCAGCTGTATGTTTATTTACTTGTTTATTCTGTATTGTTTTTCGTAGTGATGAACCCCCTAGATTATTATAACCCAACTCTGAAGTTCCCCTTGGCTCTACGGAAGGTTTTAGCATCTTTCAGCTCATTGTTATGGTTTTATGGCCTGCAACTTTACTGTTTTGGTTCACTCTCACTGCTCTCGTCAACCATGTTTATAGCTGAAGCAGCAAATAAGCCTGCTGAGCATCAAACAGCAGAAAAAAAAGTTATTGACTAGTTAGTGAACAAAATTGAAAAAGTCTATTCATATTGCCTTAAGATTGTTTACTTTTTGGAAATGAGACCCTAATGTCTCATTATAAGATTCCATGTATTTGTACATATAGAATCATAATATACTGAAAGAAATAAGAATATACTAGAAAAACACAGGTGATATGTAAGTGCCTATAAGGTCTGACCTGGCCTATCCCAGTTTAAATAAACTCTGAACTAGCTCCCCAAAGCTACCTGGAAATTTTCTCCAAAGGTGACCCTGGTCTGTGCAGTCTTCACTTGTTCGATTCGGGGAGGAGTCATTAACACCTCCACCTGATAAAGCAAATACAAGAGGAAATATGAGCAAATACATAAAGAACATTTCGTGTGAAAGAAATTTGCTTTGAAAGCTTAAGAGACACATTCTGGTAAGTATTGATCATTGTATGACCTGCTGTCACATTTTTGGCCAACTCATACACAGAAAACTGACAATCCTATTCTTAGCTGTGAGGAGAAACCACATCCTTGATTTCTGAAGGAAGGCATAAAGACATGTGGGGCGTCTTTACAACAGTGTTTTTGATAGACATTAACAAGGTAAGGATTGTTAATGAACAAAACGTGTTCTCAGCCAGAAATGAAACGAGGACTAATGGAAAAAAGTTGGCAGCAAAATGAACCTGCCTGAAGTCATTATCTGTCCTTTTCATACCTGGAAGAGCTCCATGTCCTCCCCATTGGGCCGCTGAAAGACACACAGATAATTTCCACCATCCAGCTCTGTTAGTTGAAGTATCCTTAGAGTCCCATTACGGAAAACTTTAATTGGTCTCTCCGGACTGCAGGCAGATGGGGGAGAGAAATGATGATGAGATTAAAGCAGTCAGTCAAGTTTAATGGAAACTATAACCTTTTAATGTATTAATAATTTGGACAGCATTGTACTTATTGAAGAATTTACTAAATTAAGTTACCTGTATCGATGTTCCATGATAGTCTTGGAGGGTAACTGCCAGATGGTCCCTCTGGTGGATCCGGTAGACTCTGGACAGTGGAGGTAGACAGCAGAACCATACATAGCTGAGACAGAGTGCTGGCGTGAAGGCACACCATGGCGGTGGGTTGGAGGGATGGCAAGAGGAGGAGGGGGCTGGCGGGAGAAGGAGGGGGAATCCGCCCTCACCTCCAGCTGGACGGTTCTTTTGGCAATGCCCACAGCATTAGTGGCCAAACACTCGTACCTGTGGAAGTATGGACAACAGCCTGCTGACGTTTACTTCAGTCACAGCTTGGTATTGCTTTGAAGGGACATGAATACTGTGCTTTGCGTGATGGTACACAACTTGACTTTAAATGCAGTATAGAACTACTGTCCTTAACTATTGCTGCATGCCATTCAAAGGCAGAAGTTGGTAGGTTCCAATCACATTGGGTAAGACATTTACAAAGAATCCTGTGGGGAACATTTCATGTCAATCCATCCAAGAGTTGTTGAAACATTTCATTCAAAGCTGAAAATGTCAACCAGTTGGTGGTGGTTGAGAGGAATAGTTTGGGGATCGGGAAAGTCATTAGGACATCAAGTACAAGCCTTTTTCACGGCACACATTTTGATATGTAATGGCAAGAAAACCACGGGTGTAATAAGACCATGAATAATGGCTGAACTCCATTTCGCTTTACCAGTTAATTAGCCCTTCTATTTTGCATGCTGGTTTACCAGCATGGCTGACTGATACACTTAAATGAAACAGAGCCGTCGTTCACAGGACATCAGCTGGAAACTATGAATGTTTGAACCAAATTTTGTGCCAATGCATCCAGTAAGCTTTTTTATTTCACTTGTTAATTTCCTGCTGGTGGCACTAGAAAAATAATGGGAATCAATATGATTCATTCCTGGAGACCTTGAATATCTTCAAAATCCATTCAATAGTTATTGAGACATTTAACTAAAAAACAAACATGTCAACCTCATGGTGGTGCTAGAGGAAAACCTTGGGGATCACCAAAGTAAGTAGAATTCATCCTCTGGGGAACTTGAATGTCTGTACAAAATGTCATGGCATCCCATCCAATAGTTGTAGAAATATTTCAGTCTGCACCAAAGTGGTTGCAGACAGACTGAGGAATCTATGTTGCAAATGCTAATAAAAGCAAATGTTATATCAGTGATAGTTGATGTTATAGCTAGTTAGTTCAGAACATTTGCAATACACATTTTCATTTTTATCAGATAGTTGTCATTGCAGTGTATGCTGCCATGAAGACATAACTATGTCCCTATATACAATGTCTGCGTCACTTGAATCGACCTCATTGTCTTGAATTGACTGCACAAATATGTACGTACTAAAAAAAAACACATACATATTAAACCTAAATTGAAGATTAGCTAGGTAGGGCAACTTAAACCAGAACCTTGTCTTATGGTACAGTAAGAACACATATTCAAAAAGACATTTAACCAGTGCATATACAGAAAGACTGAGTCATGTGAAAATAAAAGATTAAAAGAAATGCACATCTCATACCTTCCAGCATCAGCTGCCAAAACGTTCTTCACATACAGCGTGCCATTGGGGAAGACAAACAGCCTGCGTCCAAGAAACTGTGATGGCTTAACACTGACGCCTGCTGGGAGCGTCCATTTCAGAGCAGGCACCGGTTCACCCTTCACAGAGCAGTGGACATACACACTCCTGCCTGGTTAAATGTGATTGTATTAGTTTAGATTACTCATTGTGACACTGCTGCATTTAATTGTCTTTGTTTACTAGCCATATCATGAGGAAAGCTTTCTGTTAAAATTTCTGTACTATACCTGGCTGAATGATCACTGTATCCATTGTTCCTTCGCTGATGGTTGGAGGCAGAGCTGCCACATGGAGATGATAAGTAATTGTATCAGCACCTGCTGCGTTGCTTGCAATACATTTATAGTCTCCTTTGCTGGAGAAATTGGGAGAGTGAATTTGCAGGGTTCCATTTTGAAGCAGAGACATTGGAGAAAGGAGAGTGTGAACAGTCCCGACTTCACGAACAAATGTCCTGTCCGGAAGAATCCAGGAAATTTGGGCAGGTGGTTTTCCTGAAGCAAGGCAGTCAAGGGTCACACTTTTCCCTATGTAGGCTGCTACCTCTGTGGACTTAAGTGGCTGGATCTTGGGTGCCTCAGTCTGGACAGCTAAAGTGATGACCATGCGATCTGATCCAAACCTGTTCAGGGCTGTGCAGAGGTACTGACCTCTATCCTGAAGCTGGATGTTTTTAATGACGAAAGTTCCATTTTTGAACACTTCAAAACGGGGACCATGCTTGGTGTTGGCTGGGATGGTGGCACCTGAGAAGGGAACAGGTAGGATAAGGAGGCAATAAGGAGGGAGAAATTTAAATTCTGCATCATGATTCTCATGACTAATTATGCCACATTTGAACATTTCTCTCTTCCCCAGTTATAGTATCAAAATAAACACAGTGGCAGTCAGATCTGACCCAGGCCGATGAGATGAATAAGCTAAAAGCAATATGTAGACTACATCAATTTTCCAGGGATTGACTCATTTTCCTACATTCTGTAATTGGCATTTGTCCTTATTCCTTTTAATATAATAAAATATCCATTTTCTCTGTCCCCCCCTTACCTGTGGAGACTTTGGTCCATGCGACGTTGGGTTCAGGATTCCCTGTTACTTTGCATGGCAGGAACACATCACTCTCCGCCAGTACTGACACACTAGCTGTGGTTACCGTGGTAATATGGGGCTTCACCCCACCACTTCCAGCTCCAAGCACCCATGGGAAAGGGGGTGAGGCTGTGGGCCGCCGAGAAATGATTCGTCCTGCTACAAAGACAGATTCAAACAGCAAAAAATTATATAATACTGATTGAAATATCTTAAAATGTATTACACATTTCCCATTATATTTACACAGCCTATATCTTTCAATAGTGCACCTACCTCCAACGGGCCACTGACCTCCATACAGAACCCCAGGGGTGGTGGTGTGGTAAAGAAAAGGGGTTGGGATAAAACCAGAGAATGATGATGATGAAGGTTTAGCAGGGTTCGGTGGTTGCAGGGTGTAAGTTTTAGACGCAGTGGGTGCTGGTGGTTTGGGGGTGTAGGGTCTATGTGGAGATGGAGGGTTGGGTTTAGGTGTGATGGGGGATGGATGATTGTGGTATTTAGTTTGAGGTTTGGGTGTCACCATCCTCCCAAGCTGAGCTATGCGATCAAGCTGCGCCTGGAAAAATCAAAATGATCAATTATTATAGTGCTAATCAACCTGTTTAACCACCACCTGTAATTAAATCCCATCTCTGGGAGCTTAATCCTCATCACTGCCATCATAAGCAATTGTGTTGCTAGCAAGGTCAAGTTGAAATAAAAAGCAAATAGCCACCAAAAACATCTTTTGCCAGTAGAGAAAAGCCACGGCATTTACAAACAAACATAAATGAACCCTGGGTGAGGGAGCAACATTTAATAGTAGAGGAAAAACTCCAGTTGCAAAGCTATGCCTACCCTAACAGAACCGTTTCACTGACTGAAATGCTGACCTGAATACGAGGTGTATTATATATAGTTTTTATGACATACACGAACATGCTGATGGTGTTATTATTATTTTTTTTTTCATTCTTAATAAAAGCATACATTTGTAATCCAAAAAACATACCTGTTTTTAAATCCTTTAAAGTTGCATTAATCAATTTTTGGACACTAGGGGGCAGCAGAACTTTAAAACAAGCAAGCAGACAATGTACACCCTTTGTTGTTGTTACCAAGTTGAACTGGCTATTAATGGCTACTAATGTGTTCTGAACATGCCTTATCCTAAATTTATATTCACTGAGCTTAAATTATACATACTGCAAGGCATAATAACTCACTTAATATATAGTAAATTGGTCCACTTACTATCTTGATTTTGCACTTAAGTTTACTGTTTGTGTGCTTCTAAATCAATTTAAGAACACTTAGATACACAATTAGATTTATCACATACTGCACACCCACAAAACCACCACACATTATACCTGTCTGTATCTGTTCCTCAGTCTTGATAGAAACTGTTGATCTCTGGTTTGGGTCCTGCCATCCACATGATGATTTTGATGATGATGATGTGACAGATGGGGATTAGAGAGTGTCAATCTGGAGTTTCCTGTTGCTCCAGAGACTGTAGGTGTGGGCTTCACTGTTTCAGCTGTGATCTCTGGTCGGTTGGTGACAACCGGGCTTTGGGCCCAGGGATGGGGGAAAGGCCAGGGTCGGTGCGTGGGCACAAGGTGTGACCCAGGACCTAGGAACAGAGAGTAAGCATTTGCACAATACATATCTATGCATTCAAGCCAGGATTAGAACATTGCCTTTTTTAATATAATAGGTGGTCAATATATCAATATAATCAATATAATAGTCTTGTTCTTTATCCTTTATTTCATCAATCACATTTGGCCATCCAATCTAATTTCAGAACAGTGTTTATTAAGGACATCATTAAACAGCAACTTTATTTACCTTGCCTTGGATGAGGAAATGACCTTTGACCTGGCCAAGAAGGGTAGAGGGGGTAGTGATGATGATGATGTGAAGGCCAGAGGGAGGTTGGGGGGACTCTGGGAGGCTGGGAATGCCTGCCTCGATTCACTTCACCTTGTTTTCCTGCATTTTTATTTTGGTTTGTGTGTGTCGTCCTCAAAGTAGTAGTCTGCCATCTTTCCTGTTTGTTCTGATGGAGCCAGGGGTGAACTGGTTCCATTACAGGGAAACTGTGGATCTCAGGCTTTGCTTTTGGCTTGTTTACCTCTTTATTCTCTTTCTGTGTGACTTCTTCTCTTGTTCTGCCTTTTGTTGAATGTGAGGTAATGACCTTGGAAGATGAAGTTCTCGCTTGGGTTGGTGTATTTTGTTCTAGTGAGGGTCGAGTGTTAGGTCTTGGTCTATTTTGTGTCGTTAACCGGATGCTATCTTGTGTATTGTGGCTCTGTGTGACCGACTCCTTGAATTTTTCTGTGTCTTTCTCACTGTCCTCTGTGTCAATTTTGTGTTTTTCTTGCCCTTCCATTGCTGTTATTACCTCCCTCTCACTCTCTACTGCAAGGTGTTTATCCTCGACCCGTTGTCTCTTTAAGTTTACAGAGTCTCTCTCCTTTTCTTCAACAGTCCTTTCAGTTGGCTGAAGGGTGCTATCAAGCTTTGGTGTGACAATTGTCTTTGGATTAGGTAAAGTATGTCCACCTGGAGAGCTACCTACATGGGGATGTTGTTCTCTAGCTGATGGAAATGTGGTAAGGCTACTGTCAAGATCATTAGTGGTATGAGAGGTTTCAGTGCTTACATCTTCCTTGGCATCCAAACTATCGCTATCCTTGTAATTATATTCTTCATTGTATTCATCTTCATCTTCCTCGGTCTGATACTCAGCAGATAAGGTTTCATGGTTTTCCACTGTGGTTGGAACAGGTGTAGTAGTAGTAGTAGTAGTCGTAGTAGTAGTTGTAGTAGTAGTAGTAGTTGTGGTCATTGTTGTTGTTGGTGTGGTGGTTGTTGTTGGGGGAACAGTTGTTTGGAGCTTGTTTGATGGATTGTAGATGGGGTGTAAATTTGGATGTACTCTTATCATCGGGGGTTTTCTGCGTCTATAAGGCGGCCTTCTCCTATTTGGCCGACCAGGAATGAGGTTGTAGTTCCTTCTCCTATCTCCAGATTGCTTATTTTCTGATGGATCAACTGGCTGAGGAGTTCCAACAGCAGGAGGGTCTGTGACAGCTTCTGCTTTTTCTGAGATCCCACCAACATGACGTGGGGTTGGTTCTGTACTTGTGGGAGGCGGAGGTTGTAAAACCTGTGGTGGACTTTCCAAAGTTTCAGAGTCTTTTCCATTATCCCCTTTCTTCTCTGTAGAATAGGCCTGACTCTTAGCTTTTGTGTTGGGAATATCTGTTGGCTCTATCATAATATAAGGAGGGGTAGTAGTAGGTGGCAAGTTGTAAGCAGTCGTAGCAATTGTAGTGGCAGTTGTAGTAGTAGGTTTGGATGTAGTTGTTTGGATGGTTACAGTGCTGGGTTCTTGTAGTGACTGCTCTGTGGGCAGAGCAACACTTGGTTTAGCCTTAGCTTTAGCCAATATCTCTGCCCAACGATTTGGATCTAATTCCTTAACAGATTTATTGGGTTTTCTCTTTGAATCTTTAATTCTAATTCTTTTTGAAAACCCATTAGGATTCCTTTGCTGTGTTCCTACCTTCTTAGGGAACTCTGTAGCAAAGGGACGAATAATTTCCTGGTAATCTACTCCTGAACCCTCTCCTTCCTCCACATCACCTGGGAAGATCTGCTGCTTCCTGTCGGTCTGTACTGACCTATCAGAGGCCTTTTCTCCTGTGACTTCCACCATGTGTGACAGCATGTCAACTCCATATAGATTTGAGGTCAAGCAGCTGTATTCCCCGGCATCTTCTTGTGTCGACCTCCTTACCACCAAAGTCCCATTTTCCATCACTTCTGCCCGCCTTGTTTGTTGTGTAGGGAGAAGAATATGATTTTTGGGTAGGTACCACATAGTTTGACTGGGCTGGACTGAGGTCACCTCACAAGGGAGAGAAAAAGAGCGTCCCTTTTCGACCACAATTTTCTGACCATTGAAAGCAGTGGGGCCAAGTGAGCGTTCTTTGATGGTTAGTCTCAACGGCATCAAGTCCACACCAGCTTTGGTTCTGACCATGCAGTGGTAAAGGCCTGAGTCAGACAGTGTGGCATTTAAAATCACAAGTTCTCCTCTTTCAGAAATTTCGATTTTATCAGTTGCATCTTCAACAATGGACAAATCTGGAAGCATCCACTCCCCTCTCACCTCCGGATCTGAAGTGACTACACTGCACTCCAAGTGAACCTTTGAACCCTGGAGAGCAGTCTGAACCTGCCCTGCTTTCCCTTTGCGAATTAGAGCCCAAGGCATGGCGTGGTCATCGTCACCTTCCTGCCCTCTTCGGCTGTTGATGTGTTTAGTAATTACAGTGGTGAAATCCATCACCAGCTTCTTGGTTGTTGTCTGTGGTCTGTTGAGCCTCAAAGTGACTCTGGGTTGAAGGAGCCACGAGGGTTCTGCTACTAAATACCCTTTTAATTCTGTGAAATATGGGGAATTTTCATTTACAGCTTGGACATATTGATAAGTTACTCTGCTTGAATTTCCTCTCTGTTGACCTCTCTCCAAGATAGCAGGGCTTTCATAGTAATATGCAACCAATTGCCACAGATTTTGCAACGCCTCCCGATCAATCTCACACTCAAGGACAGTCACCAGTGATACATTGACAGACAACTCCCCAGGTGAAAGCGGATTTACTGTCCAGGTCATGGGTGAACTGTCTCCAGGGTGGCGCATGTCACATGCCACGTGAGCACTGTTTCCATGGCTGTCAGAGAGAACAATGGTCAGATGGCCTAAAGGCTTTTCAAAGTCACGGGTGTATGGGAGGTCAGGTTCTGCTTCGGATTCAGCCCACACAGGGTTGTCCCACTGTTTGAGGGGGGAGCGAAGAGCTGGCCGTTCACAGGTAAGCTTGTCTGGAGTCAGTCCTAGCAAAAGGGTCCCATTCAGAGGTTGAGGAGAGAAGCACTGGGGGCAAGTCTCACTGGAGCCACGTTCCTTCTTGCATTTTACTATGCCTGGGAGAAAGAGATGGAGAGAGGAAGGGAAACAATCCCAGGAATTGACGGGAAAGATGAAGGAGGAGAAAGGGTAAGAGGGAAGCGGCAGTTAGAGAGATGTAGGTAAAGACAGAGTAACGGAAAAGACGGGGAAAGGAGGGGGGAAATGTGAAAATAAAATGTGGGGGGAAAAAGCTGAAACTATTTCACATCTTCATGAGTTTTAGCCCAGTGAAGGTTCATGCATCCACTAATAAAGTTCTGGCAGTCACAGACCCCTTATTTTCAAATAAAGCATGCCATAAACACAATGATACATCATCAACTGTTCTGTTGATACAAACAGCTAGCATATGGGACTGGTTAAAGGTGATGACAAATGAGACAAGGCACATATGTACTGGAAAATATTGAATGAGAAAGCAGGATACAGAAAAACTTAACAATTTAATCAATTTTCTAGTGTGCATATGGATCAAATACAGTCATTTTACTGAGAGTAGCTGTGTCCTTCATGTGTTGCGCAGAGGCAGGATGGCAGACATGCAACATTTTCTGCTTCTGTCAAAAACACTTGTCTGAAGCCCAGAGGTACTTTGACTTTTGTCAAAATGTATTAATATAAATACATTCATCATATAGAAATTGATTACAACCAGTTATGAAGCTATTTTGCTTTATGGAACATTATAGTCAGTTTCAGCTCATGGTTTAGCTGTCTGGCTGCAACTTTACTGTTTTGTTTCACTGTCACCGCTCTCATTGTGGCATTGAGATGCAGCACGCAGCTGTTTTCAGTGAAAAAACTCTAAAAGCTTGTGAACATAGTGGAGCATTAGGCAGCTGAAGAGACAGATACTGGAAAGTGAGCAAAAAGCAGATTGAATATTAGACTTAGCTCTATACTAGTTGGTGCTACAGAGTATTTTTGTTTCTTTCAGCTCATTGTTTTGGTTTTAAGGCCCTTTATTTAACCTTTACTATTCTGGTTCACTACGCTTTCAAACTTATTTTCCAGCCACAGCAGGCAGCTGTTTACAGTGACAAACCTTTAATTAACCTACTTGCTCAGCACCACAGAAGTGAAGTAGTGAGGAATAGTGTCAAATTTCATAAAGTTCTAATGTGGGAAAATAAGACTGGAGTATTCATTCATTCCTTACCTTCATGTGTGGAGCTCCATTCTACCAACCAGTGGAGCTGACAGTCACAGGTCCAGGGATTACCATGAAGAGAGAGGAGCTCAAGCCTTGGAGCTGTCTTCAGTGCTGCGGCAGGGAACTGCTCCAACAGATTGTCCGACAGGTGCAAGTGTCTGAGACAAAGACATGATATCATTTCATTTACTTATTGGTCTGCTGGGTGACAGGAGGGTGAGAGCTACACTTGAATGGCAGGGAAACAAATATACGGTAGCTTAAGGTATGAGGTACAGGTTTATCTACAGCAATTTGGGGTATCTATGTGTCTTTTAACTGGAGGAAACTCTTGTTAAGAACATGAAAACCCCCTTAATTGCATTTTGATGATGATATATTTATTTCCCAATAAACAAATATGAATAGATACTTCAAAAGTACAATACTAATGACCTAAATGGTTTTAAAAAGGTTTCAAGCAACCAAAACTAAGAATTTCATTTCTTACTTGAGTCCAGAGGTCCAAAAGCTTCCTAGCAGTGACATTGTTATGAACGTATGAGGGTGGATGTCTTTGAGAAGGTTTCCCTCCAATTGCAGGAGTTTTAGGGAGGTCAGGCCAGAGAAGGAGTATGGCTCTATAAAGTCAATGAGGTTGTGGTCCAGATGGAGACGGATCAAACCAGCAAGGCCTTCAAACAGACCAGGGTTGACTGATGTTAGCTTGTTGTAACTCAACTTCAAGATCTGGGGAATAAAAAAACATTTGTGTTATAGAGTTATTATAGATAGTGTACACTGAACATTTCAGTTGATGTGTGAACAGGAAACAACAAGCTAATACCCTTTTGCAACCCTTTTGCATTACACAGAATAATTTAATGGATTCATTTAATTCAGTTTTATATTGTGTTACTAAAAGAGTGATTGTAATTACTTTTTTTTTAACACACTAGGTGAGATTTTCATTTAGAAATTTAGCCTTAAACTTTATCAGTCTACACTACAAATTAAGGCTTCAACAGAAATGAGCATCCCATCCTCATTATTTGAGATTAGAGAGAACTTTTTCTCCAATAGCTCATGGACTCAACCCAACCCAAATTGAGTCTTGATGTAAATGTGTATTAAGTATTGGCATGGTTCTTCATTGTGTTTAAAATTCAAAGTAAGGTTCTGATTGGACCCATCTGGACCCAACAAGACTCACAGCATTTTTAGTCAAGCAACCAAAGCGCAACTAATTACTGGCTTAAATGTGGCTTTGGTAGAGGAGGTTTCATTTGGCTTTGTTTGTACATACACTTGTGTGTGTTCCTCTGGTGTTAGCCAGCCCCAGCGTGGTTCACTACTTTTAAATCTGCTTTTACACATATCTATTTTCTTCGTGATGTGTGTCTCTTCCATCGAACAAAATACATCTCACACTTTAAAGAAAGCAACATTGTTTGACTCATGTAATGCAGAAGTAATGCACTTGGGATGACATTTAGTTTCCACCTATGGCCTAATCATGTTGGTTTTTGCTATGAATTATGATTTAGAGCTAGATATGAAGAAGATAACAGATGCAAGAGGGTTGCTGAAGACACCACATCAGCAATCATAAATATTTAACCACTTTCTCTTGACTTGGATCTGTTTGAAGCATTGGGCCTGAACAGAAACCATGAGTTCTTGCAGAATTAAGTCCAATAAGTTTTATGACTTAATTCTTAATGATGGGCTGTGATTAAGAATTAAGTCCGATATTTCAGTCCGAGGTGCTGGACCACTTGCTCCCAGGTCCGTCTGGGTTCAAGTCCACGGCTCAGTAGTGCACAAAATGCAACAATCAATTGAGTTCTCAGTCAGAAGAGAGATGAATTCTGAGGTTAGATTTGACGCTGCTTCAATCTTTTACCTGTAGTGATCTTAGGCTGTAAAACGCCCCAGGGTGGACTGTGCTTATGTCGTTGCCATGCAGCATGAGCATTTCCAGTTGCCGTAGGGACCTGAATTCTGACCCTTCCACCTCCGTCAGGCTGTTATAACTGTCAGAGAGAGAAAATACACAGGACTGGTTACTGGGATGAAAGAGTAACAGAGGGTCATGCAGGGGGGTCAGAGGGAAAGGAAACTAAAATTAGCAGTCGGCACTTGCATGTGCGTCTGGGCAATGTGACCTTTCAAGTTAAGGGGAAAAAGATCACTGGAAAGAATGAATGGAAAAAAGAAAAGAGAGATGACAAAGAGACCTCAGTCAACCTTTGACCCTCAAACATTTCCTCATTCTTTAAATGTCAAATACAAACACATGCACACACACACACACACACACATACAGAGCTCAATAATTACCATGCTGCATCTTCTTAACAACCTTCTTATATAACACCAATGTACAGTAGGTATTGGCCCAGCATATGTTTGGAAATTATAAAGAGACTTTTTATTTTAGTTTTTCTCTCATAAACAACATCAATGTAACACTCTAAAACAGCAGGGGTCTATGTGCATAGGGCCCCAGTACATAATTATATCAGCAATCAAAACACAAAGAGCTATTGAAAAACCTTTCTTGGAGTCTTCATGTTTCAGCACATTAACACAGACATCTGTCAGACTGATTGCCAAATACAGTATAGAACAGTAGATGCCAGAGCCAAAGACATTATTCATCAAAGAAAACACAACAGAGCACGCTGTCTATTGGCAGGGGCCGACAGCATTTGGCAGATTTTAGTGTGTGAGAGTTAGCCAAGCCTTCCAACAACAGGAATCAGCACAGTATTGTCTAACAGAGTCTACTATCCTGTAGTGAGTTCCTAAACTGTAAAACACGCAACATTCCCTGGGTGCAGTTATCCCTACCGAATTGAACACACATGGGAGATTCTGCATTTTTTTCCTCTGCCCTCAATAAAACAGCCAGCGCACAATATATCATCTAGTGGTAACTTTCATCCAGAGCGTCTCTCTTTACCATGATGCACACATTTTTAGAGTAGGTTTCCCCATGGGGAACTGAACTTAGAACCCTGGCAGTGTCCGTGCTTTTCTCTTACACCATAACAAAAGCTGTTGCCTTCAGCTGGGGCAAAACAGCCTGATGTCATAAACCACGCCTAGCTGCATCCCACTGCCTAACTGACCTCTCTCTAATATCTCTGTGACTTTTCCATGTCTCTATGCAATTTATCGTACAAATGGGGTAACGGTGCACACTTTCGGACAATCTTTCCATCAAAGCATTCACGGTGGTGCCCTTGACTGTACGCATAAAATGTGACAGAAGTAGTCAGGTGAAGAGCTTCACCATCGTACTTTGTGCCCTCTGCACACCTGGCCAATCACTGCACAAAGTGGGTGTGAAAGAAATCTTAGAGCTGGTGAGAAGTTTCAGGAGACTTGGATGTCTTAAGCAGGAATATTTATTGGAGCTCGATTGAGGAGAAAACGTAATCTACCCAAATCTGAAGATGGTGACCTGAAGCTCAGTATTTAACCTTCCCCAGACCTGCTAAGTTCCTCTATATCCAAATAGGTTTATTTCTAACTCAGCCTGGTATGTGTGAGGATTCTATTAGATATCAGATCCAAACAAGGAAAGATGTCAACCTTTGCTGTCCTAACAACCGCATAGCCTCTCTACAGCTTTCTTATCCAGCGTCAACAACCAAGCACCAGCCTGTTGTGTCTAAACCCGAATACAGAGGATTTCCATTATTCATCATTACTGTATCACGTGGAGAAATGGCTGAATCCTAAGCCCCATTGTCACTATGTCAGGCTCTCTAAGTATGACAAACTGCTAGCTATTAGATATCAACACCCATCTCCTCACAACCATAAATCTTTGTGTGTTGGGGTTGTTTCCTGTTGGTGGTCCATACCACCCTCCACTCCACTCACAGTCGCCACAACAGTTCCTTTAAAGGAGGATGGACGTCTGCATTTATTAGAGCACTTTCCATTTGAATTCAAACAGCATTGCTCTAAACTAAAGAGGAACAGGCCCCAGTGTAAATAAAACATTACAAACATGCCTGGTGTGAACATATACCAACAGTTTTGCATTAGAGACTAAATCCCCCTGGTCTGCACCCCAGTTTACAGGGTGGTCTAATGTTTAGAAAGTTGGAGCCTGTAAGCTCCCTAAAGGTTTGGTCCCCCTCCAAATTTCTGCTCTGCTGAAGTGTCCTTGAGAAATTCCCTTTATTCGCATCAAAACAGACACTGCCTTCTACCCCACACAAAGAAACAACCATCAGGAATCAATGGAATCAGAGAATACAACAGTGCAACATCAAACAGCTCTCTGAAGTGAAAGTCATAGGCATGAGTGGTAAAATGACAGCAGTGTGCTCAGTTTTACAATTGACTGTTTGCTAAGCTTCAACCCCCCCCCCCCAGTTACTGTTGCTATGCCAGTCGGTCTGTCTGTTCTCACATGGCACATGGGCTGATACATTTTCCGCTCAAAATCTTTTGTAATTTTTGAAACAGTTCAGACAGACTCACAAATGCAGCCTTCTCATTTCTAACCGTTGTTTACTGAATTAAATGACTACTGTCACTGGCAACTGTATCTAGGTAACTTAATAAGATAACATTAAGTCCATATATTTGTGCAGAATGCCCAAAATCTTTGACCGACATTTTGAGTCTGTTTCTGGCTGACTCATTTTTAAACGAGAATCCTGTAAAAGACTCTTAAATACTCACTACATGGATACATACAAGACATTGTCCCATTCAGCATCCTCACTGGTTTGCGATAAGTAAGATAATGAAACAGCATTGTTCTTGAATCGCAGTGACGAGCTAGTTAATATCACACTGTCTGGCCGCTAAACTAATGTACTTGGACAAGCAAGACAGAGGTTACTTGTATGCTTTATTGTTGATAATAAAAGATCCAAAGCTTGACGGACCCGCTGTACCTTGTTACAGTTGCTAAGCTTTGACTGATCAATTGCAACAGAGATTGGTCAATAAGATGGAGCCAGAAACGTGGAATCAGCCTCTCAACATATTGCTGCTGCCATGTGGAAACCATGTAGTGTCCATTTTTGTAACTTTTTGATTCTTATGTAGCAAATCTGCAAGGATTTATTATATTCCATGTGTCTGTTTATGTGCGCTTTATGTGTGTTTGTGGTGTTTCCACCCTGCAATCTTCTTTCACAAAGGCCAGAATGTACTATAGTTGTAGGGATCTATTACTCTATTCAATTTGACCTGAAGGGGGAGGTGTAATTTTATTCTAATATAAAAATTGCTGTTGCCAAACCCTTCCTACTGTAGTCCCTGTAGTGTAATGTTGGCTATATAAAACAGTGTATGCATTTTTGTTTGGTTTGAGACCAAGATGATATGGAATACACTGATAGCTCCCACAGTACAGGAGTACATATGGAGACAGTTTACCTCCTGCGGACTTCAGCTTGGCACCGCATTGCAGCTTTTGTGACCATTTGTACCTGCTGAAATGCTCTATCCCAACAAATCATTATGTCCAGTAGTGACGAGCTGGAGAGCTACTCTGAGCACAAATGTATTGCACCTGAAATGCAGTGATAGCTGTTCCCACAAAAGAGCCCCACATGGGAATGGAAAACAATAGTGTAGCGCTGGCAGCTGCTTGCCAAGTAGTTTGCCATGTAAGTATGTCGTTTTTTGGAATTAATTTGGAATCAATTATTAGACAAGGCAATTTGTTGTGTACAAATCAGTGGCTGGACTATTTCTCTGCTATGCTGAAGGGCAGTGAAAGCTCCGTCCACAATACAGAGAAGCACATGGCAGTGATTAGGAGATTTATCCCCTCCAGACTCAGTTCAATACCACATGCTGGTGCTAAGCCCTTATCATCTGGGTTTAAAGCAGATGTTGTCGAATTAAATGCACCATGGGGTACGTGCTGATTATCTCACTGATGAGACTGCTCTCATAGGTAGAAACTGGATTCTTTTGTTCTCAAAAAAGGTTGTCATGATAAACCGATGGAAAGCAGCAATATGTTTTTATAGTCCCACACCCTAAGGCAAGTGAGTAATTTCTCTGTTGGATCCATGGAATGAAAAAAAGTGATCTTAAACAGTCAAGATGTTATCTTGCCAACCAAAAAGCACTTGCCTCAGCATTTTGGTTTGTGAGTTATTGGAGGCAGTGATTATCATTTGTTGGCTAAAGAAAACACTTCTGTGGCAAATCACCTACACCACATTCCACGCTATTTCCTGTAGAGTGTTTAGTTTTGTTCCCCTTGGGCCGGCATTGATAACAATGTCTAAAAGCTTCTGTGTGCATGTGTGTTTATGCATAGTGATTGAGTCTCACCCCAGGTTGAGCCTCTCCGTGTCCTTAGGGAAGGTTTTTGGTATGGTGGTGAGGTGTCTGAACGTACAGTGGACCTCTTTAACGCCAGGACAGCTACAGCTCCGCGGGCAGGATGCAATGGCATGTGTGAAGGAGATCTACAGAGAGGAGAGGAGGAAAGGTTTTTAAACAGAAAGCAATCAGATGGAGAAGGAATAAAATAAAATAAAAAGAGGGAGAAGATTAACGAGGAGAAAACAGTGATGAGAGTCAAATTCAGAAATTCAGAAAAGATGAGATAAGAAAAAGAGAAGCAAACAGATGGGTTCAGACCTGTGAAGGCACTGAAAGTTTGGAACAAAATCAATACCAAGTCAATACTAAGAGACTTGGGGCTTATTTAAAATAGACTTGGTGTATTAACATTGTGCCCCCTTGTGCCCAGTTCCATCAAGCATATTGATTAAATTCAGGATTTCCTTAGAAAAACTATATTTTTGGGAAATTGATATATGCTTTATTCACATACTGTATCTATCATTATGTTGTGTTTTTTACTCTACATCAGCCTCATAACTTTAGCAAACTTAACAATGGCTGCGGCTTTTCACTGGAAACTGGGTAGTTTGCCCAATGCATCCACTCCCACTGCTCAAGACTTTCACATAGTCTTCACGGCCAGTAAAACTCTGATGGGCTGGCTCTCTTTGGCAGATTGAGTGTCACGTTGTCAGTAACTTTTATAAGAAAAGCAAGCACTGGCTTCTAGAAGCAGTTGAGCGCTTCTGCACTGAAGATTTACCGTTTGCCAGAGCAGTGATGAGAAGAGCAGGGGGAACCATGCTGCAGCCAACCTGCAGAAGATGTCCGCGCACCGCCACAGCGCCATTACTGGATGGCTGTCTGACCACTCACGTCATTAATACACCTGCAGGAAGGAATTACGTGATTCAGATACACATTTATGTCAACAAAAACTAAACATTATACAATATAGATAGGTTTCATTGCAGGGCTGTTCTTTCTAATCTTTCTTTCTGATCTTTAGTTGTAGTAGTAGTAGTAGTTGTAGTTGTTTACATAACTATTACTTATATTATTACATTTACAAGCACAGAGCCTTAATACATACAAACATACACATAGCTTTTAGTGCACAGACAGACTGTATGCATATTGCACCCATACATATTCAGCTGATTATCCCAAAGAGTAAAAAAAAAAAAAAGCAATGACTAACTCTCTGACTTACTTTTTTGCTATGGCTAGCACGATGAAAGAGAAAATTAACATAAAGATTTTCAAAACACAGTACATTAATAACCATTTTACACAGGCCCAAGCTGGTTAAAACACAAATGTTTGATGAGGAAGGAAAGGAAGAAAGAACGCATCAGCTGTCAGCATTGGGGATTAATGATCCCACTCTGGTAGCTCAAAAAAATACTGGAATAGAATTGACTTCAATACAATACAACACAATGCAATAGTAGAAAATAACTACTTAACAATGGCAGTTGCGGTTTGCTACAGTGCCAGGTGGTTTGGCACGCATTATGTTGGTTGAATGTTAACCTACAAGTTTGAGGGCATTGCATACCTCACTGAAATACACGCTCAAACACAAGCACACACCAGTCTGATAGTTAATGGGTGGAGGAAGAGAAAGAGAAGTATTCACAGGTTGAACCATCAACACACATAGATATTTGAAGTCATTAGAGGCCAGTTTGGGGTTTCTTGTTTCCACTTCTATCTGTGTTCTCTCCTCACAGGGAGGCTGATTCACCTAACAGCTGTGTGTGTGTGTGTGTGTGTGTGTGTGTGTGTGTGTGTGTGACAGGAATTTCTTGACAGGAAGACGGGAGGAAAGTGCCCAGAATTTGATCTGGATCCTTATATGTTATTATCATTCCAAATACAGATTGATAATCATGCTCTTTCTTTCTCTCTCTCCCTCTCTCTCTCTCACACACACACACACACACACACACCCACACACACACACACACACACACAAATACACTGGTTTGGACTTCCTGATCTGACATATAACCTACATACAGTAGAGGTCAGTCAGGCTCACCATTTATTTCAGTGGTGATAGATGAAATGAATTATCTTCTAGATGAAAGATTATCTTCATACTGTAACAAGTGACAACTGTTGAGAGGAATAACAAATGTAACTTCATGTTTCTTTAGTACAAGGGTCTACGTGGAAGACGAGGCCATGTTGGCTTTGAAATGTGACAGCACTGTGAGTGAATGGGAATTCTATTTAGCCTACTGTGTTTTACATTATTGTCTGGGTTGACTAAAAGTCTACAGCCACATTAGCAGCTTTGTGAGGCTGTAACAAGCGACAACCTCTGTGGCTGAAAAATTAAGACAATGCGGAAGTGCCAAAAACTGCAGTTCCTCGTATAGCCACTTGAGGCTGGCTCCAAATTGGGTCAATTCCCATAGACCTACATGTTGAAATGGTCAACTTTACAGCAGAAATAAACATGTTTACAGGTTATTTCCCCATTTATGATAACAATACAGGGGGTGAATTTTTATATAACTCACTCGTTTAAATTATATTAAGCCTAAAAGTTATGCATAGTAAGGCATTGCCTCAAACCTGCATTCTTTCTAATGGCCAAAGGGCAATGCTAAAAACCAAGATGGCAATGTCCAAAAGAAAACTTGAGGCTTCAAAACGGTATTCCATAAACCAATGGGTTACATCATGGTGGCTACGTCCACTTCTTATATACAGTGGTACAGCGGTGCTTGGAGCTAAATGCTACTGAACTGAACTTTAAACCTGCTTTAACTAATCGGGCCATTTGGGGGAATCGGAAATGGGCCGTCAATACAACAAAGACATAATATTACTTCCAGTACAATAGTCACTGTCCTTTTAGCTCTGTTTTTGGTCTCCACCAACTCTTTAGAAATGAACTCTTTAGCTGAGAATTGTTTGCATTATCATAGCTAACAGCCAACTTTGTCTGTCTGACGTTTGGTGCTGGGCCGGTAATGTAGAGCAGAGCGTGCTTTTTCTGAAAAAAGGAGGTTACTACTACACTGTCGACACATAAAACTAAAACAATGAGCTGAAAGACTTACTAGTACATCACTGCGTTGTCACTATGAGCAACACCTTAAACCATTGTTATTTAAGATTATTTTGTCAAACTACTTTGAACAAGGTCAGGAAATTTCACACTCAAATTATTAACATTTTCTGTTGATATATACGTGCATTAACAACCACTATGACTATAATCATTTATTGACCCACAGAGGGAAATCCTCGTCCAGGGGTCAGGGTCAACTAGCCTTCAGAACAGAAGCCCTCGAGCTGTTTGAGATTCATTGTTGTGGTCAAGGATAAACCAGCAGGAGGGATGCTTTATGCCACAAGAGACTGAACTTGTGCCCTCAGGTCTCTAATGACTTTGCCACCTAGTGTCCAAGATCGTAAAAATTCACGCTTTAAAATGCCAGTATCTGACACTGGTCAGAGGATACACTATACCTGTGGCTCACAGTGAACCATATCCCCATATTGTCCGCGTAAATTTGGTCCTCAGTTCATTCGTCTAAATGATACGTTGAAAGGATATCGGATGTATTTTATTAGGTGCTACACACAGCTGTTCAGCGACCCTTACTTTTAATACGGCTCAGGTAAGACTAAAACCTGTGGCTGCCACAGCTTCAGCCTAGACTTTACAGAGCAATAAAGGTGTCCATTCAGTCAGTCTCTGGTATCAAGGGTTATGATGACCACAGGTAAACGCTGTCAGCCAGCTAGTTCTCTGCTCCTGCCCTCCTATAATGGCTTTACCAGCTCTCCTGTGTTAGCACTTTGGAGACAGAGAGAGGGCAGGCAAGGAAATGGGAGGAGGAAGTAAAAACAGAGCAGAGAAGAGGCATAGGGGATGCAAGCGAGAGAAAAAGAAAGGAAGAAAAGAACAGGAAAGGATGTGTGATTGAAGAGGACAGCAGAATAGAAAAAGAAAACTGATGAAGGGATGAGAAAACGGTTTTCCTGAGAGATAAAGTGCTGTACTTCCACTGAAAGAGCCAGAGACATCCTGCTTATTAAAATCATATGTTCACGAGCACATAGTGGGTTTCTCGTAGTCCTGCCAAAATTCATCCTTCACTCCTTTGTTTCTTTCTGTATGGCCTTCTTCATGATCAGTGAATGAACTATGCAAGGAATCAAAGTCCTAATTACATGAATGAAGGATGGGCAGAAATGGAAAAGGTTGTAGTACTACACCTTAAAGGTGGCGGAACTAATGTCTAGGACTAGCTGAGGCTTGTATTTTCTTGGCCATACTGGAATCTGTTGTAAAGCTGTTTTGGTGCAGTGCTTGTGTCTGCATTAACGGTGGTGAGTACAATGTTATGATAACCTGATTCAGCAGAAAACTATGACAATAAGACCCTGGGTAATGTAACACCTTCCAAACTTCATGTTTCTATCTATCTGAGCCTTTTCCACATTGACTTCAATGTAATTGAAGTGTTTAACATGCTGCCACCCTCTTTGGGCACTTGTGTCTCAAATTTTTTTAAAAAATGTTAAAGGTTTGAGCTAATGCTCTAGTCTATGCCACCAAATATTTTTCTCTGCTGTCCACTGGCCATTTTCTTGGCAGACATTTTGTACGTGCCAAAGCAGGAAAAAGAAGCACGGCTTAGCCATCATTAATCGTATTAATTACATCCATGTTTTTACAGCTATGTATGTTTACTGCTATATCAGAATGTATGAACTAAATCCAACTGAGCTGTCAAACACAAAAACGGAGGAAAAGGTTGAAGTACTTGTTGATGACAACCTGGAAATATGTGAACTAACAGTCAGCATCAAGGGGCAACTAAGAGTTTTGGGTAGGTTTTATTTGACCGCCCCAACCTAGCTGTTTTTTTTTAATTACATATTATATCTCACAGCCTAAAAGCGCTTTCGTTTATCGGGATCATAGTTGGATTAAAGAAAAACATTCCACTTTTTTCAAGCCGTCCAGCGTGGCTAAAGGGCCTAGCATGCGGGACCAAAGATCAATAATCTACCAACGACTCTTAGTGAATTTTAGTGTCTGTACTTAATCACTTAAAAGTGATCAAAATCTTAATACATGGTGTATTCCTTGAGGAATGTCAGAGTGAGGCCAACACATCTTTATGTCAAAAGCATTACGCTGACTGCCAGCCAAGTCCCAGCTGCTCGATTCAAGATAACACATGTCGAGAGAGGACCACGATATGATTCCCACATGTTTTCCGTGCACGTCTTTAATATCATGTGCTGCCCATATATCCTCAGTCAGGAATCTGTTTCTGCATAATGTTTAGAGTGTTGTCACTGGATACCGACATTGTCTCCAAAAGGTTAGTTATCAAACTGATCAGCTATGTTTTATGATGGACATGCATATCCTATTTGAACATTTTATTCACGGGTTGTTATGTGATTTAATAATCATCCCAAGTCTGGCAATGGTAATTTATTTAAATGCATTACATAGTGACTTCAGAGGGTACTTAGAGTCCACTTTGGTTTTAGAAGTCTATTTTATTTATTGATGTTATAAAACGTGTTATTGGTGTGAGATAAGAATATGGAACAAATGTCCTTTTTTTTCTTTTTGTGTCACAAAGCAGTTTTGCACTTACATTGAGGATATGGGATGAGAAACAAATTCATCTGACTGGAAGTTAATTGGCTGCTCAAACTAGTTTAATGTGCATATTCCTTTCAGATTTCCCTTCCAGGTGTGGGCTGTAAATCCCTCAAACTTTTAGCATGGCTTGCTGCAGTGGCACAGAGAGAAGCTCAGGTGGCTTTTAAGCAAATCTAAAATATTTTGTACAGTCTAGGCAAAGTCTAAAAAGCTCTGTGTTGTCTCTGGATTATTATTACTGAAAACCGCCCCCCTGTAGCCATTATAACAAAGCTGCGTGTGGCTAAAAAATAATTAAGAGTGTATTTATATAGAGAGTCTGTTTGTTTGAATTGGTTTCAGTATGATTGAAATGGACCCCTCCGAAAGGACCTGGTTATAGTAAACAAACTTTCCCAGCAACAGGCTGTGTTTGACAGAAATTTCTGTGTCTTGCGCACAGTATATCAAGCATAAATATTTACAATTTTCAGATGTCCTCAGCAGACCAACATAGGCAGCATTGGACACAATGGGACTCAATCAGCAGATGAGTTACTGTGACACCAACCACATCCGTCACTACATGACAGTGGGTATGAAATCAGATTTCAAAGTTAGACGGCATTCTTTGATGTCGAGACTACTATGGCTCTAAAACTGTCACTTTTGCAGCCTTTTGACACTCATTAGACAACTTCAAGTTATTTAACTGCCAGCTTTAATTAGTCATCAGCCATACATCAACTTCTGTCTGGAAGAAAAATACACTTAATTCATGCAAACATTTGCACTCTTGCATCAACACGTGAAGAGAATTTCTAAATGAGAATCTCCATGTTAGAACCAGAGAGCTGCAGCGAAAACAATGTCCTGAAAACTCACAAACCTTAACCCAAACAACAGCCTCTGTTAGAGCTACTTTTACAGCTGGGAGCATTTAACAAGTTCTTGTTATAAAAACCACAAGAGACTCACCTGGAAATTCCTCCAGAAGGGGGAACAAAAATAAACAGTTTAAGTACAAATTAGAGCCCAAAACAAGTCCCTAAGTTTTGACTGCAGGCTGGAAAGTCCGTTTTACAAGTAAAACATGCGTAAAAAGTATCCAGTTGATGTTTTAGTCCTGTGGATGTTTGCTGACTTGTAAAGCCACCGAGGTCCCGAGGTCTATGAGAGAGGGAGAGAGAGAGAGGATGGAGCGCTCTGTGTGTGTGTGTGTGTGTGTGTTTGGATTAGTTTGACCCTCTGTTGGTCCTTAAAGCATCTGGATTTCAGATTAACTTCTTTCTCGTCCCGTTCTGTAACTGTGCGGTCAGGAATGCTGCTTCTCCATCCCCTCCTACACCTACGCT
Organism: Lateolabrax maculatus; assembly: GCA_031216445.1. NCBI lineage: Eukaryota > Metazoa > Chordata > Actinopteri > Acropomatiformes > Lateolabracidae > Lateolabrax > Lateolabrax maculatus. The sequence continues at coordinate 21,470,531 of CM062206.1, forward strand.
CCTTCCTTCACCTCCTCCATTCATCTCTCTCTGCTTTAACTTTCCCTCGCTCTCCCTCTCTGAGACGCTACTTCCATTTCACACACGCAGTCCTGCTGGAAACATTATCACTTTCCTTTTCACTGTTTTCTTTCTTTCTCACTCCCTCTGTTTATCTCTGCTTTCTTTCTCTGCCTGTTTTTCTCTTTACACGCTTTCCACCTTTCCAACCCTCCACCTCCCTCTTCCTGTCTTTTCTCCCTCTTGAGGTACATTACAGCTTCTGAATACAGATTAGCCAATTATAATAATCCGTCTATAGATATCAAGCCTGTGCTGGCGGCTACACACACTGACACGTACTTTGGAAAAGTTGGCAGGCAGTCGGTATTATTAATGTGAGCTGCCCAGATCAAATTTGCCATGAATCAAACAGGATAGGGAGGTTTTAACAGTCCAATTGTCCTTAAAGCCTCGATACTGTAAGTAATACCTGCAGTGTCTAAACACTGTGGCACCATACCTTGGCTGTGTTGACATGGCAGATTACAGGATTGACGACATCTTTTTCATGTAGAAATGCACCATAACATGACTGGTGGCATGTAACGACTAAATATGGGTCTATGGGAACATATTGTGCATGTGGAATGTGTCAGTTTGATCTTGTTGCTAACATTTGGAAACACTTAAGTCGCTGACCTGCTCACTTGTTTAGAGTCATGCTCTAAACAAGTCTATATGAATAGTTCTTTTGTAACAGAGCTCTTTTGTTAATGTGCTCCACCTCTCGTTTCACTTAGGAAGGAAAAGAGATGAAGCTATTAATGTGTGGTTTACAAGATAAAGCTTTTAAAACGTTTAGCATTGGCCTGTTAATACAGTACACTGTTGTTAACGTATATCCTCACAAAATGATTAATAGTGCAAAATTACAATAGATTCTTGCAAGTTCTGGGTTTATCTACTCACAATTTGAGTAGATATCATTGTTACAATGATAACACATAGCTGACCAAATAATCTCATTTCAGGGTACATGTAGAAGCTGTTCTGGAGCTTTTAATCATATCACATGATCTTCATTGGTGGAAAAGTTTCAAATGTTCAAATTTCCATTTAAAGCCACGCTAGCGGCATAGCTCCTACATGTGTCAGTCTGTTTAGCGATCGGTTGGTCCAACAGTTTGGTCCAGACTGTTATATTAACAGTCCCCAGACTGACTTTGGTGATCCTGTGACCTTCCCGCCTGACATTTTTGTTTTTTTTTGTGAAAAGTTTTGACATCTAGTGGATGGATTGCCATTGAATTTGGAACAGATATCTATGGTGGCCAGAGGATGAATATAATGACTTTAGGGATCCCTTCACTTTTCATGTAGCGCCACCAGCAGGTCAAAGTTCTCACTTGTTCGGTGAAATATCTCAACATCCACCAGATGGTTTGTGCAGATGTTCATGGTTCCTAGAAGATGTATCCTAATGACTTTGGTGATCTCCTGACTTTTCCTCTATGCTTTGTGATTAGTGCCAATTGGCAAACGTTTGATAGCTCTCAGAAAAAAATGTTTTTGACAATTCTCAAAAATAAATAAATAATGAATCTAAAATCACTGGGAACACTCCATCTGCTGATGAAGATCAAGTGACATTATTGAAAGCTCCAGAACAGCTACTAATTGAACCCTGAGGTGAGCTTGTCAACGGCTTGGTCAGAAATTAACTTTTAACCTCAACCTTTTGTATTTTAGAGTTCATCTATCATCAGCATGGCTAACATGAACTGTCAGACTGACCATCATGGTGAACAAATATTGCTTTTCAAAATAAGATAAATGTATTTATGAAAAGAACTTTTGCATCAAGATGATGTAAGTTTGAGAAACTTGACAGGATAGAGCGCCTATTCATTCCAACAGAGGGCTCATGATAATAAGATGAAAAAATGATGTACATCAGATATGTGCCAGATTTACAAGAGTTCATTCATTCTTTTCTAATCCTTAGTTGTCTCAAACAGGAGACATCTGTACTCTTACATCACTCGGCACATTCTCCCTGCACTTTTGTGCCATCCAACGACACACACACACACACACACACACACACACACACACACACACACACACACACTCTTCAGTCATCAGCCAGTTCTATGGGCCAAACCTCGCTGCCATTCTTGTGCCACCTTCTTTTCTCACACACGAATGTATGTACACACGTACAAGAGGGTAATAAAAGCAATAACAAGCTTTGCATCCTGTTTTAACAGGATTCTTTTCTTCCCTCTTGTAATGTTTTTGTGTGGGTGAGTGTGTGTGTGCGCCTTGTGGAGCAGCACGTGCACACTCATGAGTATAAACATTTCTAAGGCTCATCCATCTTAGGGAACAAATGTAATTAAAAAGGTCTGAAATGAAGCTGAAAGGATTAGATAATATATTTAACTGTTTAACTGTTAAAAAAGACATAAACTGAATTAACTCCCTCTAGAATATCCATACAGAGAGACTGAACACACATCAGAGCAATGTTGGTTTTACGCCTTGATCAGACCAAAAAGTGGCACGGCAAGATTTATTTGGATGTACCAGGCTAAACAGACGGGTCCGTAAGCTTAGTAAAGAGGGGACTAGCCAGCTTGATCGCTAAGCAGATTATTTCCACAGTCATTTCAACAGTCCGCACTGTCAAGACAGTTTGTCAACAGCGCAAATTTGCATGTAAAAGTTGACCGAAGCTGAATTAGATACGAAAATGACGTGGATTTCTCTCTACTCTACAAACCGATTTACTGATTGTGGGTCACAGTGACAGCAGGCAAAGGGAGGAAGTCGAATCCATTGAAAAGAGTGGATTTTTACTGCTTTATGGGCTGACATTACCATGTTTTTACGCTGTTTGTCTGCTGGAATGTTTCAAATGCCCACAGAGTGAACCGGGATGTAACATTCCTTCTTAAAAATTCACAGGATCCAAAAAAATGTATAATTCAACTTGCAAGGCAAGAAATGGAGGCTGCTTACAATGAAACTCATTATTTACACCAGCTCTGGAGATACTCAGAAAGGCATGTTTTCATGTGATGTGTCTCAAACCAAGTGTAGGTTTTCATTTACTTTCTTTGTTCAGCTGAAAGTTCAGGGTACAGTTATATTATTCTGTCTTAACCTTAGTATGGTGTTCTGATGATCTCCTCCATTCCTAGCCATTCCTTTTAAATCTCTCTCAACGGCTCTCTCATTCTCTTAATCGCACAAAATCTGAAATTCTTTATCATACAACCCCTCTCTCTACTTAATCTCCCCAGCTCCATATTTCTCTAAACTGCCTTCGCTTGCTCTTTGTTTCTTTACCCTATATTATAGTCCTGTAGGCTGAGAAGCAGATTTCAAAGCAGATCCCCTGTGAAAGGAACTCACTAGTGTATTTGGAGGGGCTTTAGTGGAGGAGAGGCCTCATTTCAAATATTAGCCGGTGGATTAGACAATCTTTTAACTGTAGCTCAACTGATGTCTTGATTCAGCTGGTGGTCCCTAACCCTGTGTTGTTTGTTAGCTTTTCTGCCTCTCTTGTTGAAAGCCGCAATATCCTAAAAGTACACATGAGAATGACATTGCGTGCTACCGGTTACACATTTGTTCAGGTTGAATAATAGCATATCTTGTGGGATACTGAAAACATAAATAGGTGCAAATAAGAATACTTTGTGCATCTAAACAGTGTTATGTAGAAATAACAGAATATTAATATTTTATTTTAAAACAGGATACAATAACAATCAATACCACTTTTATAATGACTCAGGCAATCCATGGGGCCAAGTTTCAATGGAATCAGACCAAACAGGAATGTCTTAGTAGGATAAATGAGACACTTTTTCACTTTTGTTAAAAGAAATAAAGCTGGAACACCTGTGGCAATAAGTCAAACATTCATAATTCAGGTTTCTGTAAGATATCCTGAGAAAGCTGCGATACCTCATCTTTACTTTAAAGCTGCCACCGAAGACATGTCAGTCCACAGATTACAGAGTGATCCATAGCTGCGTGTCTGTGTTCTCAGGGTTTTCCTCCTCTTCTTTCTCTCTATGATTGTTTTTTATGGTACATCTTATGTGCACTTTCTTATCCAGCCCAGCTGTGTTGATTTGTCAGCAATGATGGGAACAGAGACAGAAGCACCTGTATGTCTCTCATCTATTTCTCTACGGCTCTTGTCACGCACTTTCTGTCTCACTCCGTCACAGAGCCAAGTTTCCATCAAGTGATAGATCATAAAACACTAATGCTGTCCATTTGCACTTTTTCATGTTTCCACAAGCTCAAGTTTCTGCTTTTTAAGATTTAAAAAAAAAAAAACATTTTTAAAGGAGGAATGTTGCTGAAAAACAGTGTCTGTTGTCAGTGTGGTTGTAACTGTGGTATGTGGCACCTGTAACCACACCCAGCAGTGATGTCACGGTGTACTGACATCCTGGAGTACACTTCTACATCACTGCAGGTGAGGAGTGATCCACTGGAGGTCAGCAATGGCAAGATTTTCAACTGGCAATAAATTGCTCTTTAAACTCCTTTTCTTAAGTTCATGATTAAGTTTATCTTCTACACTGCTGTCTTTGGTTGTTTTGCTGTCAGGCAGCTGATGACGCTCGGGGTATGGGTTAAAGTTAACTAGAATGGTGAGCTACAAGATAGCCCCTTAGAAGGCTAATCGTTTAAGTTTTGGCTTTATTGAACACCTTGAGCTCTGATAAGATGGACCTTCTGATGTCCCTTACTGAAGACTAGCCGCCCTGTCTCCTCAGTCCTAATTCTTTCAAGCATGCTTTCAGGGTTCCAGGGGACATTTTAATGGCATGAAATGTTGAAAGCATATTGAGGATTACATCATATGAATGTCCTTTGTTAAAATATTCCTTTATGATTTCAATCTCCTATTCTATCCTTTCAAACTCAGTTTAAAATTTGTGCAAGGACACTGCTGAGAGTAGTACACAATAGAAACAGGAAATGACATTGAACTGTCGCCAGGGTTCTGCATGTAGGAGATCCCCTTCTTTAGTTTATCCTCAAATCAAAAATAATAGTGGGCATAAAAGTTAATTCTTCACCATAGAAATGGTGATTTAACAAAAAACTTTACTCAAGGTCGACTTACTAGCTCTTTGTAGTGCTTTCAACCGTATCTTGTGGCCTTCCTCTGTGCATAGTGTGCTCAGTTGTCATCTCATGACCTTAATACGGAGCGTATGGGTGTATATCGGATGTGTGCCGCTAGTAAGTGGACCGCCAGTTAAGATTTTTCATTTTTTGTAAAATCGAATGCTGTCGTGTTGAAACAGCCTTGCAGAAGTGGCCTGCTATTGGTTGGTCCCACAAATGTAAGATCACTGAGATAACAGTGGAACTGAAACACACATGTTGTCGATGTTGCACAAACATTTGCGTAACTCGAATCATGGACAAACAAGCCCTTGAACAGGGCAGTGTGCAAGCAAATAGGCCCATTATTATTAATTGCAATGGAAAATTACATGAGTCAGCTGTAAAATGAATCCACCCATGTCCCTGAAGCCAACTTTATAATTACTTACAATTAATTGGATCACGCTCCGACCTTAATTGGGTTCAAATCTTTCAGATATTTGCCTACAAAATCCCACTGCTGTGTCAGGGAAAAAGACAAAAAGAAATCTAAATCTAAATCTATTGGAGTCTAATTATCGTCATTAGATGGTAATGCCACAAAACATTAAGCCACTGTGTGGGGCACCACTGTACCACGCAGGGTTTACTGTAGCCTACATCCATCACAATTAAAAGATCTCTTTTATCAACATCTGTCAGTTGGCATTTCTTCAACATATCTGTTGCGTCTTGTAAAGTCAGGGAGAGCTCATATGGAGACACAAACAGCTAGTTTGAAAGCTGATCAAGTACCATAAAATGTGTGCATAATTATATTAGTTCACAGGCATATACATAAAGGCGAGGTCTTAATGACTATGTATTTTTCATAAGATCTCCAGACGGAAATGACAGCCAAGTTTTTCTAGATTTTGAACATTTCCAAACAACTTTCAGCTCGGCCTGCTACAACAGGTTTCTCCTCGTTCATGAAGCTTGATGTTACTCATGCTCATGGTATTCCTTAAAGTATTAGCACTTTGTTTGGAGTACATTCTCTGTTGTGTGTGTATGTCTATCAACATAGATCATCATCTGAACAGCAGTCAGTGAGCGCTTGATTTGTCGATTTGTCCCTTGCCATTCTCAGCAAACTCTTTGACAAAACCAGACACCAGTTTCCTTTTCTTTGTCTACAGCCTCAAGGGTCACAACAGGCTTCTCTCTTTCAACCACTTCTGATTTCACCTGATTAGACAGGTGTATTTCTTGCTTAGCAAACCTTTAAACTAAGGGCAGTCTGTCAAAAGGTAACAGCTCTTAGCTTCTGCAGTGCTGCAGGCAATGCAGCAGACTAAATATTTGGTTTTATGCTCCAAATATTACAAAATCATAGGATATTGCACATCTCAAAAGATACCATGAACTCTCATATAGGCGAAATTTAGAAACAAAATATGAGTGTAGCCACAAGATTTTTTCAAAAGAGTCTTACATTTCAGCTCTCACCCCAAATCCACATCTTTCTGCTGGCATTTGAAAGCCTCCTATCACAGATCGTTTGATAAAGATCTAATCTATCAGAAACTGTATGTAGTGTGGACAGTTTGTCAGAGCTTCCAGCCAATCAACCCTTCATAAATCCACTTTATTAAACAGCTCTAAACCACTTCTGTCTTGCCTTTACATCTCAAAAACACAAAGCCAGATTACTTTATACAGCTGTAAAACACCCCTGTACACATCTGTAATGTGATGTTTTTTGGCGTTTGTTTGCATGGCAACAGTTATCAGGATTTCACAGCTCATTAATCAATCACTAAAAAAGCGTGTGTACTGACTGTTACAGTATGATGTCATTTTTTATTGCACTGTGTGATTTATAACTGGGATGGCTGGTAGTATTCTTCACTGTATAATGGGTCAGCAGCTGATTATGTATAATGGTTTAGGTTGTCCTGCTATTTTTTTTAGCTACTGGATTTGTAGAATAGAAAAATGCAACAAGACTAAGAGTCTACAGCCATGCTCGAGGCTCTATGCGGCTGTACTTAAGCACAAATGCATGTTAGCTAAAGGCTTTTTGGGGAGTTTTTCCTTATCCCAATCGAGGGTCTAAGAATAGAGGGTGTTACATACTGTACAGATTGTAAAGCCCATTCAAATCTGAAGTGAGAATTTGCATGCTAACATGCTGATGTTCATCCTCTTGGGATCTAGCCTGGCATCTCCAGACTAATACGCATTTACGAATTAGTCTGGAACCTCTCAGTTCATTTATCGGCGTTATCGACGGGCGGAGACGACCAATCAGAGCTATGAAACGCCGTCCTGTCAGACAGTACGTCCTGTCAGAAGTTCGGCAAACACATATTTCTTATCACCATAAAGTTTAAGTGCAGTTGTTCTTCTTTTAGAGAAAATAAAATGAAACATGAGCTGCAGATTCATCCAGGCTACTGGGGATCGTGAAAGTCTGCACAATGTTTCATAGCAGTAGTTGGATTTTGTCTGGACCAAAGTCGTGAGCAGATATATTGATTTTGCACATCCGTAGAGCCATGTGACATGAACCGCACATAAATTAAATTAAAGTTGTTTTAGTGCAAATTAGCAATATTATAGATTAACATGAACGCAAACATGTATCCTTCATGTATCTTCAAGAAAACTTTATCTACAAAGTACATCAAATACGAAAATAATTTGGTATGCTTTGTTGGTTGTAAACATAAATGTATTACATATTTTGATATTTAATGTAGAAACAAAGGACATGAGCACTGCAAGCTGCAATCCTGAGTTTTCATATCCAGCCCCCCAAATCATGTTTTGATGCCACACATATGTTTCCATGTCATGGTAGAAAATTGCAATTGCTAAGCATTATATTGAGTAAGCATGAAGAAGAGGAAGGAATGGGGATAGCGGTAACACATTGTAAGAGGAGCTTGGCGTGTTGACAGGCTGGCCTGGTGGAACTGCTTAGCATTTGGAGTGGACTCATTGTGAACTTTGTGAGGAGCAACAAAAGATGATCTACGGTTCACATGAACATCATGAATCGTATTCCTCGTTGTATCTTTATAAGCCCTAAAGGAGCAGGATCATCTTTTTGCTGAGTTTTACTGTGGTCTGTGCAAGTTGCTTTAATTATGGGGAAAAAAGCACACTATTTTAACTGCATGTTGTAAATATTCTCTATATATCAACATTTATTGATTTTACTGCAACAAACAGTATCTTAGTGGTCGACACTAAACCTGTTTAATCAACCTTTTATGTTATGACTAACTCTTTATTAAACCCTGAGCGAACCATAATTTGCATACAGAGACACACGAGACAGCCCTTCTTTTCTGTTCCAGCAAGTCCCATTTATGCTACTGTGCTCTTCACCTTCCAAATGTATGCTGATAAAGCGTTGTTACACTTTTTCTTGTTATCATCATGACATTTATGAACTGATACACTGCCAGTGACGCAGCTCCAGGACCAAATCATTCATCATCCACTGGCATCAGCAGCTACTCGACAGCACTGGGCAAAGGTTTGCACACTCGGCTGCCAAGGAGGCATTTAGTAACTGCGTCTGTGCAGTTGATGGCTGTCATACTGGGATTAAAGGACAAACACACCCGATGCACAGCCAGGCTTTTTAGTCAGTTCCCACCCTCCTGGCACTGGGATGGTGGCTGCACCTGCCTGAACATCACCACCCCTTCCCTGAGGCTCTGCTGCACTGCATCCTATAAGAGGGTGATGTCCTTCAAGGCAGTGGACACCAATCTTTTCTTGAAGTCATCTGTGATCACACATGGTGCGATTCTCCACGTCTGTCATGTCTTGGAAACCATAAAGCCTATATTTTTACTATATCAGTGTGTACTGCAGACACTTGTTATGGCCAACCAACTTGGACATAGTATGAAATACACTTCATGAGTATAATATACAAACTGCATATGTTACACCTGTATATTTAATATGTATATACAATATGTGAATACATGTTTTTGTTCATGCCAATAAAGCTATTTGAATTGAAAATTGAATTGTATAAAATAGACTCAACCCAGCTCCCATGAGACAGAGGCAGCGTTTAGCAGCGTGTCGTTGTTTCTCAGTTAGAAGTGATATATATCAGGGTGGTCTTGGCTGAGACAGTGAACAGAAATAACCAAGTTTCTTAGCCAACGCTTACCTACTAAAGAAAGAAGACAGATACAACAAAAACATCTAAACCGTCAAACCAAAAACAACCAAAGAAAAAGGCTACCCTTTACTGATGTTAACCCAGTTTTGAATATGTAGAGTTTACACACTGAAATAGTGACAGATAACATATCACTGCAGATTTGTCCCCCTGGGAGGATTCATTTTGCTGAGTTAATATGTACAACATTGGGCAAGCTGAAAGGGTTTAAAATGTGACAGGAACTTCACTTGACCTGACAATACCTGGGTGTGTGTGATGTTTCCCATTGCAGCAGCACCACTGCTGCAGTATAAGAATAATGCTGAAGTGTAAAAGAAAATGCATCTTATAACCAAATAATTCACTCATTCACTATCAGCTCTGTGTCAAAGCTTACCTTGTACTTTATGTGAAGGTTCCCTCGTCTTTTAGCCATTTTAGCCCACTCTTAAACTTGGTTAGTCTGAAATCTGAAGACCCAGAAAATTTAAACAAAAGTGTTTTAGTAGACTATGGTGAATATATGCTCCAGGTTAGCAGAGGAAATGAATACATTTGAAACCTGTAACACAGAGTTGCTGGCAGCTACAGTAGTTTTTGGTCATCTTTGTCAAGTGTCCTTGTAACGTTGCACTGCACTGTATTGTTAAGTACGTCATGATGACATCTTGCATTTTGTTCTTTTTATGGAACAATGGAAAAACAGGTGAGCAAAAATGGATTAGACACAGATTGGAACCAAATCTATTTGTGTGGCTGCGATGTTCATCCAGGGGTTCTTTGGATTCTCTGCTGGATTCAAGACAAACAGCATCCAGAACTTTCTTATGTGGACCTGAATATGATCTCTTTATTAGTAAATAGAATATTAATGTAAATAGCTTTCACAGTTTAAATAGTAAAAGTATTGCCAATCATTTTTTTTGGCTTAATACTAACTACCATTTCAGAAAATCAATATCACAACAGATAACAGATAAACTCTGGTAGAGGGTATATCACTATATAGGGGCAGTTATTTATAATTATCAGTAGAAAGAGTGTGTGTGTGTGTCTCAGACATCAGCCATTGCCAGTCACTAGTTTTAAATGCTTGTGTGTGTCATTGATAAAACCTTACATCTCTGTATCTTGTATAAATCTCCATGGCAATGACATACAGGAATGAGTTAGCGAGGGCACTTGTCCTTGTGTGTGTGTGTGTGTGTGTGTGTGTGTGTCTGTCTGTGTGTGTTTGAAAGGGAGTGAGCGTGTGTTTCAACAAACAGGCAGAGACACATGCTTGACAGAACAGAGTTGGACCCTGGGGCCAAAACAAGCTGGCTAAGGACGAGACACACACACCCACACACACACGTACACACACACGTGCGTGCACACACACATGCACAGACTGATTTCAGAGCTATGCAGATGTAGACCTTGCCAGGCCTCTTAACAGTGCTCTCATCAAGTATGCTACACTGGTATAAAAGGTTCAAATGTGTTACAGAAAGTACAATATTACTAGCATATAAGATTTGATACAGAGAATCAGAGTAAAACGCCAGGCAAACTTTATTCTACCACAGGGTGCTCATTATTTTCTGTAGTGGACCAACATGTCTGCTAGGAGAAGTGCTACAGAAATACAGAACTGTCTTTATTTCACACAAGAAATTAGAGTGCGAAATAAATAAATAATTCCTTTACTTCTTTACTAGCTATATATTAGTATTTTTTTATTATATAAAAAATTGCTATGCAGACCATGTTTACTGTGGTCTTCTAGCAGGAAGAAACACAACTTGTGCGTCTACAAAATCCAGGTGATAATTGGTTTAAACTAACCTGCTCCTTTTGAAAAAACAAAACATACTGTTTGGCAAAAAAAAAAAAAAAAAAGTAATGTAAAAAGAGTCTTAAGCAGACCTTAAAAGTCCCTTCTTGATGTTGGAAATAGTTTGACAAAACATATCTTAGCTTAAGGTCTACTTACTAGCTTTTTTTAACCCCTAAGAAAAAAAAAAAGAATACATTAAGCATAAATAAGGGGGATTCCACACACGCACACACACACACACACACACTCACCTGTTGAACCCACTGTAACCTGTAACATCAGGAATACATAAACCAAGTAAGATGTGTCATTTAGCTGCAGGCATAGAAACATGGGGCGAGCAAAGAGGACAAAGAGAGAGAGAGAGAGAGAGAGAGAGAGACAGAGACAGAGAGAGACATGCATATAGAATCAATATAATCAATCTTAACATTAAATATTACTGTGTACTGTCCAAATATTTGGACAAACTATTTTGATGCTTTGGCAACACTGTTCTCGAAACTGTCCACACCCTTTATTGAAATGAGAGGGTGAGCAGGAGAGAGAAAGTCCAATTTACATCCAGACATTCCAACGCAAAACAGTCGACAAGCCAACACACATTCTGTGGAGTGAAGGCGAGGCAGCGCAGCTCGAGGAACGATTATTAATGCCAGCCTCTCCATCACACTCTTCAAAAGTCATGGATGAACAATATTCTCTCCCTTCCTTCTGTAGGTTAGTTTAACCCTTGTGTTGTCCTCTGGGTCAAGGTGACCCGGTGGCTGAAAATGTCCTTCTGTGTATGTAAATGTTGTTATGCATGACATTTGTGATTCTTGAAGCGGTTATCTTTTGTTTTTAGTTTGTTTCTTGACAATAGGAACAGAGTAAGAAACAGAATAAAGGAAAAGGATGACACAAACATATGATACATCACCTCGACCCAGAGGACAACACAAGGGATATGAATGGCCTGACGTAGTATTTTTGGATCCACTAACAATAAGAGAGCTTCACATAACCATGTTGTACCATACCACCATACAGTATCTGGTATCATACAGTAGTATGATATATAATAAACGTGCATGTTGCTCGGTCCTAAAATTAACAGGAGGGTGAAGGAAATGTCCCCACCCTAAATGGAATCTCTTTGGGTTTTGGATTGTTGGTTTGACAATAAGAAATTTGGAGACATCACCTTGACTATGGAAAATTAATATGGACTTAATTTTTTCACACTTTATAGATTCACCGGACAAATAACAGAGATTTAATAAAAATCATTGGTTGCAGTCCTGGTGAAAAAAATAAACATTTGGAAGCTTCTCACTCGACTAAATTCTCTTTGTACGCTCCTCCTTTTATTGGTTCATACGAATGCATGTTAGTGTGTGTGCACAGGAATTGCAGAAAGTGGCGTTTAAAATGGTGAACCAATAAATCACAAATTCTGTCAAGGGTTTAGCTGTCACACAGTTTTTCTACATTCACTCACACATTCATGCATACACACACACACACACACACTACAGCTGGACATGACCCTGTCTATGTAAGGTTGTCCTGGTAAACCTCTCGGGCGCATCTGCTCTTGCCATCTCACACAGATTTTATTCCTTACTGTGGAAAGAAAGGGGGGGATCTCAGGGATGCAAGGCAAACTTTCTGCTTTGTGTTACAACTCCTGCACCTTTCTTTACTGCCACGTGTGTAGAGTCAGGTTTCTCTCGTTTTTTATCTGGAAAATCCCCATCAACCTCTTGTTAACATGTGTTTTTTTTTTTTTTTTTTTTCTTTTTAAATGAACAGGTGTGTAAAATAAATAGTTCCACACGGGTAACTCTCTGGTGCTGTACTGAATTCATGTTCAAGTTTATTTATAACTAATCCTGCAGAGACATGTTATTCTGACATTACCAGATGCTGTCAAAAATCAACCAGTAATCCCTTCATAATAGCTTAAACGGTAAACCTGATCCACATTTAAATCCATGACTGGACCCTGCCAGCACATATCAGATTCTTTACCTGTACTGTAATTTTGCTGCTGTCAAACAGAAGAATAAGCAATTTGTTTTTCCAACTTTTGGATTCCAATCAAAAGATTAAGTCTAGGTATCTGAAAAAGCATTTTAGAATTAAACCTATGTTTGTGTACTGTATAAGGGTGTGTCAGTAGACTTGGGTCGACCCTGAAGGTGTTACGGAAAACCAAGCAGAGTGTCAGGACGGTGTGTGTGTGTGTGTGTGTGTGTGAGGCAGCAGGGATACAGGGGATAGGACCCAGATACAGACGTCTGAGGCAGAGCTGATGCTGCTGGATGTTGATGTTGCAGGTAACTGAGGCTGGAAAGCAAAGCCACGAGGCATGTGGCAACCTAAGCAATCTGGCCGACAAAAAAATGGAAGCGACCTGGTGTACGCAGTGAGTGGCTGATGAGGGACTGAGTCGCAGGTGAGGAGGTGGGAGGAGCAGGCCAGGCAACTGCAGAGCAGATGAGGGAGGTGGGAGCAGGTGTGTGGATGGGTGGGGCAGCCAGGTGATGGGGGAAGTACACGGCCTTGGAGAAGAAGAGAGCAGGCGCTGGAGGCAGGGAGCAATGCAGGGGGCTAGACATGAGAAAGAGTGTGACTGAGAGGACACTGAGACCATTCTGTGTTTCCTTTTGTGAAGGAGTGTACCAGTATCAGCCTATTTGTTCAGCAAATTAAGAAACCTTTGAGAATAGGAATGAACTTATTGAGGCTTGTCCCCAGTTATCTTTGGTTGATCTGTCACAGCATATGATTCAGTTGGTAAGCAACTATAGCATATTGTTAATCTATGTGTTGAAATAACCACACAAAGGTTTGATTTACATTCACATAATTTGCATAAATAAATGTATGACTTCATAATTAGGCATATGAAAGGTAAAAACCCCATTCACTCATACATACACATGCAGAAGGAAACAGGAAAGACACACATTTATTTATAAATTAACTTTAATTATTTTAATTAGACCATCTCCATGTTACTGGAGGCCGTATAGGCCATAACGACTTTCTATCAGTTCATACAATTCCCCCCCCCACCACCCCGCCCCTCTCCGTCTGCACCGTCGCCGTCTGATGACGTAGAGGAGTCGGTGTTTACCATGGCGGCTCTCTGCTAATTGAAAGTCTAATGCGGGTTTTACAGCTGCAGGGACACTCATAGTTTTACGCAGAAAGTCGGAATATATTTCTTTCACAATGACCAACAGGACCTCTTACTTTTACGACCCAGACGTGGGCAACTTTCATTACGGTGAGTCGGGTTACGGCAGCGAACAGGCCTACAAAGGGAAACGCTGCTAACGTGAGCTAGCTGCGTGCTAATAACTCCAGGGATGTGATTCATTTCTACGTAGATTTATTTTTAATTTTTTTTTTTTTTAGCACTTCACGCCCTCTCGGCACGTTCAGAGGTGTGTTGCGCTGCTTCTCACTAGAGCACGATTTCGTGTGTGTGGCTACCTTGTTTACAGTATCCGCAGCATCTGGGTAGTTGGCTCCTCCGTCGTGTGTCTGCTCGCTCTAACGTCGCTGTCACAGTAACTCCCGCGCACTGCCCTTCAACAAGCACCTGTACTGAAGTGATATAATATCCCACTTTATGTCACTTTCCGACTGTACAATCAAAATCAAAACGTCAGAGCTGAATATGATTTAATAAATGGAAACAGCACGCACGCACACGCACACACACACACACACACACACCACTGTCTGCTGTTACTGCATATTGTTTACGTGATGTTTAATATTGTGTTTAAGGAAACAAAGAGTCTTGACTTGTATAACTGCAAACTATCCATGCAAATGTGTCTTTCTTAGATATATATATGTGTATATATTATAGTATATATATTAGTATATTTTAGATTTGTGTTATCTTACTTCGGGAATGTAACAAAACAGCCATGCCATTTTGTCAGTAGTGATTGAACCATAATAATGCACAGTGTGTTTATGTCTTCTCAGTGTAGTTATGACATTCAGAGGATTTATTTCAATATTTGGCATAATGGAAGTCACTCTAATGCACTATGACTGCGTTAGTTAATATCTGTACTATAATGTGGAATCGGTCTGTGTGCCAGGTGCTGGCCACCCCATGAAGCCTCACCGCCTGTCTCTGACTCACAGTCTGGTGTTGCACTATGGACTCTACAAGAAAATGATGGTGAGCAGTACAGAGAAACTGTCACAGATTCAGACCCGGCTGATACATGATTAAAAAATTCTTAATTTTTTTTTTTTTAAACCAATACAAAGTTTCATACTGTGCTCGATCAAACTTGACTTTTTTTCCTTATTAGGTGTTTAAACCATACAAAGCATCTCAGCACGACATGTGTCGGTTCCACTCCGAGGACTACATAGACTTCCTACAGAAGGTCAGCCCCAACAACATGCAGGGCTTCACGAAGAGCCTCAACACGTTCAATGTCGGAGACGACTGGTGAGTATCACGGTCATAAAAATAGTTTGTTTCAGAGAATATTAATGCCTAAAATCCTGGTTGGCTGAAACATTATATTGTGTGTTATGGTTTCAGTCCTGTATTTCCGGGTCTTTTTGAGTTTTGCTCAAGATACACTGGAGCCTCCTTACAGGGAGCTACACAGCTCAACCACAAGGTAACACGCACACACCACAGTGCAAACACACACAAACACGATTGAGGTCAGTGTTGCCACAGTGAAGATCAATGGTCCGTCCCATTTGAGATATTTAAGAGTTGCGTTATCGCAGTTGCAGCCGTGTTGACTTCCTGTCCCACTCTGAGGCTGCTGCTAAGCGACCGGTCATTAAAGATGAACATGTGTAGCAGATGATGCCTGAATCACTGGACATCGTGTCGACACTCCTTTGTTGAACTAAAACAGCGGCAGCATGGCTGCAGCAGCACTGCTCAGGACTGCAGAGTCGTGCAGATTTTGTGACAGTGATCCTACTTTATTTTTCCAGATCTGTGATATTGCCATCAACTGGGCCGGAGGTTTGCATCATGCCAAAAAATTTGAGGTCAGAAAAAAGTCCTGCATATTGGTGTCAGTCAAGAACCCATTCAGTGTAGCTGTGCATGGTTACAGGACTAAAATGATTTTTCTGTGTCTGCAGGCGTCTGGGTTTTGTTACGTCAATGACATCGTCATCAGTATACTGGAACTACTCAAGTGAGAGGGCACTCCTCTGAAAAAACTTCATCAAATGTTTGCTGAGTCTGGTTCTCTCTTTACAACTCTGTGTGTGTGTGTGTGTGTGTGTGTGTGTGTGTGTGCCCGTTGCAGATACCACCCTAGGGTTCTCTACATCGACATAGACATTCACCACGGTGACGGCGTACAGGAAGCTTTTTACCTGACTGACCGCGTCATGACTGTATCCTTCCACAAATACGGGAACTACTTTTTTCCAGGAACAGGTATGAGCTGCTTTAAGCATCTAACAAATATTTTCCTGGACATTAATTTGCAGAGTCTGAAATGGCACAGCAGTTTTGGCTTAGAAGCACCTCAAACTCACAAACATGTTTATCTGGTCAGCCATTAATTTTGATTTATATGTATGGCTAAACAAATAAATGGAAAACTATGCAGCAGTGAATCTTTAAAGTATTTCTTGTGCGAGTTTTGCTCATTAAATGAGACGAACTCCAACGTTTCAGCATCTTTAAGCTCTAAGAAACTGATGGTGACAATTGTAGAGAGACTAAACATTTCTCTTATGTTTTTCAACTGTTTTAAAGTTTAAATATTTCATCTGAGCTGCTTGTCAGTGTGTTGTGTCTGTACAGGTGTGTATTAATACTGTGTGTGTGTGTGTGTGTGTGTGTGCGCGTGTGCTGCAGGTGACATGTATGAGGTGGGAGCAGAGAGCGGCCGGTACTACTGCCTCAATGTTCCTCTCAGAGACGGCATCGATGACCAGAGTGGGTTCACTTCCTGAACACATTTCATTGTTAAAGTGTAAAACCTGTTGTATAAAGTAACACCAACATCTGTGTGTGTGTGTGCGTGTGTGTGTGTGTGTGTGTGCGTGTTTCAGGCTACAGGCAGCTGTTCCAGCCAGTCATTAAACAGGTGGTGGATTTCTACCAGCCGACCTGCATCGTTCTACAGGTGGGTGTGTGATCCTGAAGCTCTAATGCAGCACTCGTCTGTCTAGTTAACACTTTGCAACAGATGCTTCATTTTTAGTGCGATCAGGGCCTGTTAAAGCAAAGTTCTTCCTGTTATGAGATGATAAGGCTGATTGTTGACACACTGTTAACGCCTGTGTGTTATTCTCCTTCCAGTGTGGAGCAGATTCTCTGGGCTGTGACCGACTGGGCTGCTTCAACCTCAGTATACGAGGACACGGGTGAGACTGACGTTTCCTAGTTCAAGTGGAGTGACACTGTGCTATTCAGCAAGGGGAAATATAAACAACGCTGTATAGTCACATAACCAGAATAGAAGCTGAAGCTGTACAAACACTTAAAATACTTTAGAATATTTAAAGCAAGGCTTTAAATAAGTGCAAGAATTATTATACACGTGTTTAGTATCTAGTCTCTGAGCTGCAGTGATGGAGTGAGAGCGTCAAAGTATCAACTCTGTTTTAAAACCAGAGGGGATAAATGGAAAGCCTGGTCCAGAAAAAAAGATTTGACTGAGCTGTAAAAATGTTTAGCCACGCAACATCGGTTACCATGGCGATGTACCCCGGAAAACCCAGAGTTAAGCCCAAAGAACGCTGACGTTACAGCATATACATCAGAGTATGTTCAGAGTTTAACACAGAGTGTTGATGACTTGGACTTGTGTATGTGGATTAACGTGTGTATGTGTCGCTCAGCGAGTGTGTGGAGTTTGTGAAGAGTTTCAAGATTCCTCTGCTGGTCCTGGGAGGAGGAGGATACACAGTGAGGAACGTGGCTCGCTGCTGGTAAGTTTGGTCTCCTACAAACAACGTGATAACGTTCCAGAGGTCTCACACTCCGATCTTAGTCAGCCTGCGTTGTTTGAAATAACGTGGGTTTTGCTCTGCTGTAGGACCTTCGAGACGTCTCTGTTACTGGATGAATCCATCAGCGATGAGCTGCCTTATAGCGGTGAGGGGGGGGTTTGACATTTTGAATATTCAGCTCGGTTCACGCTTTTGTGGAGTTGTTAGAATTCAGTGGGACACTTTTTTTTCACATGCAGTTTCAACAGAAAGCCTCTCTGAATACTGTCCGTCTTCGTCCTCATGTTTCTGTCCTCTGCAGAGTATTTTGAGTACTTCGCTCCAGACTTCACGCTGCACCCTGATGTCAGCACCAGGATAGAAAACCAGAACTCCAGACAGGTGAAACACCATCCCACACTTGTTAGTGACAGCGTTATACGAGACACTGCAGAGTGTGTGCAGGAGAAAGTGTTAGCATTGAGACATTACCTGCCTGCGCTTAACCCAGCCTGTCAATCTTACTCCATCTCATTTTTGGTGCAGTACCTGGAGCAGATCCGTCAGACGGTGTTTGAAAACTTGAAGATGCTGAACCACGCGCCCAGCGTCCAGATCCACGACGTCCCGTCCGACATGCTGAGCTACGAGCGCAACGACGAGCCCGACCCCGACGAGAGGGGGGGCGAGGAAAACTACACCAGGTCAGTACGCTCGGATGCCGACTTCCGCTGTGTTTAAAAACCTCTTGAGTCGTTTCCTGCATCTAACTGGCTGTCAACGACATCACTTCCTCAGGCCGGAGGCAGCCAACGAGTTCTACGACGGCGACCACGACAACGACAAAGAGAGCGACGTAGAGATTTGACCGACGGGAACGAGAGGAGTGGAGCTTTCCCCTGCAGCATCACCTGTTGGCATCAGCCGCAGTCTCCCAACATCACGGCATCGCTGCAGATTAAACAGAAACCTTTCTGGAAGGACGGAAAAGACTCTCGAGCTCCGCTCTTTCACTCTGTAGGTTCCCTTTCTAAAAGTCCTCAGTCAGCCGTCCTTCACACTGACATCACGGTCGTTCCAACGCCGCAACTCATCAGAATAGAATGTGACGTTAGCACCAGAGCCCTGTATATAATTTCGAGGAGTACGTCCCCACACAGCAGTATTCCCAGTTCTGTTGACAGGATGAGCCCGAGCTGCTGGACACTGAAACATACATACAGCTGGTTAAAGTCTAGTCATGTAAAATGATTACAGGACACGATGTCCCTTCTCGTCTACTAGTATCAGGTGCATATGGACAGTCAAATATATAGGTTTTGATAATGGCATTTTTTTATTTTATTTACATTATTTCCACTTGTAATCGTGTTCAAGTTATCTTTAGTAATGAAATGTATTTGTGACTTTTGAAAGAAAAAAAATGTCATCTGCAACACATTTTACAAGTATTTTAATCAAGTGAATTGAACTTGGAAGCAGCAATACGTTTGTTTGGATTCAAGACACTTAAGGTTAAGGAAAGAACATTTTGAACATCCCAAATATACGTCCTGCAAACACAGAATTGGGCGTGCACGTGAAGGCGCTCATCTCATCTGCATATGTTAGAAGCTGTTCAAGTGCCTGCCAGGCTCTGTTAGTCACACATTAGCCACTTCAGATGTTTAAAATCACACTTCGACAGTTTTAGACAGAATCTCAGAGGTACAAACTATCATTACCATAACTACCATTTTAGTTCAACACTTTCCTCATTTTATGTTTATTTTTCAGGTTTTTGTAATCCTAGTATTATTTTCGTGCCTTACAGCTCTGGAAAGCACTGGTGTAGAGCTGGGCACTTTCACATCGACTGACATTTTAACTTAACTTGACTTATGAGGATTTCCACACGTGAACATCTGTAAATGAGGCCACTGGACTTGAGCTGATCCAGACAGGAATTCTCCTCCTGTCTTTTCATTCCTTTCTCTTTTCTTGTGCGTTCTCTGCTCATTACTGTATATACATGTATGAACTGTGTATTCATAATGTAGGGGAGGCTGGACGTTTGGTGGTGAGACATTTTGTACTGATGCAGGTAGCACACGTGTACATTGGTGGCAACAGAAGTATGTTTGAAGCCACTGTAGAAATACTTCCTACCATCTGCCACCTCCAGTCCTTTTAGCCACAAACAGGTTTTATGTGATTTTTGATATTGTTGTTTACTTTTGTTTTTAATAAAAAGAACAAATTGAATCATCGTGTGAATGTAAATGCAGATCATCATCAGCAAGTTCTCAACACCGCCACCAGGGGGCAACATGACAGCATTCATATTGAAAGTTGTTTTGAAAATGAGTTCACAGAAGAAGGTCTGGAGGCTTCACCTCTCCCTCTGAACACCAAGTACAAAAAAAATGACTCACACCAAGGTCACATAAACTTTATTCCTCATTCATCCAGTGATATGTAGAACTTCTTACACAACAAACAGTACTTGAGGAGGATACACACTACTACCTGCAGTTTCAAATCTCAACAGAAAGGGCCTAACTCACAAAACTATTCTGGTGCTTTAAGCAAATCCAGTGTTTAACCCCTACTGATCCAAACATCACGGCAAACTAGAGATCGTGCGTCTAGAACCAGGCAGTTTAAATGTTCACGTTTCAATGCAGCCCGACGACGCTGCATTTGAACCAGACATTGCAGTTCTCATCTCAACTTTGCTCTTGTGACCTAAATGTTGGATTTCATGGGCAGACCAGGCTGTGGCCACACAGGGTTAAATACCAGATTTTTGTTGTTTGCATGCAGATCCAAAATACCAGGTTTTTGTGAAGTGAGTTTATGTCTGGCAGTAACAACAGGAGGTTCTGAGGTAAGCAGGCAAATCAAGCCTCTTTTTGATAGATCTCTTTATGTAAGGCACTGGCCAGAAAAGGGGAGTTTGGCAAATCTGGACAAAGGCTGACATACTGATGCCTATTTTTCAACTCAACATTCAGAAATAATGATGGAGATAAGAAGGATTTTTTCCTCTTGAGTGAAGTATAAAAACATGTCTTATCTGCACTGCAGATGTGATAAAATGTAAACTTTTCTTCTTTTGAGTGCAGATCAGGTTTTGAGTTCAGTGGTAGAGGCTGGGGATCAGAATGGCAGCCTGGTGCTCTTTGTCCAACCCCTTGATATTATACATCTCTGGCTGCTGCCGTTTGCAGGCTAAGAGGGGCAACTTCACGTCCCAACACTGATAACTAATAACTTCAAATAAATAGCTTCATTCACATACACTGTATATTAGAAACCAACTTTAAAAACACATATTAGGCTGAATTTATACCAAAGCAGAGAAATTATCACATCTGAGCTCTCTTTAAACATGGGGGGGATTAGTCAAAAATCTGAATTTCTATTCCAGTTAATGGAGCTTTACCAACAGCAACTGTAATTCAAGGACAACCTAAAATTCAGAGGCTCAAACACAAAATCATCCTTATTCAGCTACAAGCTGGAGGAAAGGGAAAGGGGAGCAGGTGCTGGATGAGAAAGAGTGACCAGAGGACAGTTTTAAAGTGCAGTGGTAGATATTGGCAGTGTTGGATTGTGGGTACTGTAGTTAGTCTAAGTTGCTTCCCGTTTTCTAACCTAGAACCCGGAAGAGAGCTGGAAACTGTGTTTCACGATAATGCACTATTATTTAAATGACAGGCGCTTACCCGGCACACACACCAACAGACTTCCATACAGACATCAGCTTTCTGCGGGGGAAATGGTTTCTGGACCACAGGGGATTTTGTGCTGCGGTGTTGTGGTTTGCCGCTGGGATAAAACTGGCAGCAGGGCTGACTCTGCCACACCGTATCCAGGTCTATTAATACATCAATGACCCAGACACACCATTTTGCTGAGAGCAGATGGGACAGGCAGAGCAGAGAGGCTTACAGGTGTGTATCAAACATCAGCCCTGCAACCCTGCAGCCTTCAACAACACACAGACAGAGAAGGACAGAGGTGACAAACAGCAGCAGATGGACAGGATGAGGGCTGGTTATTTTAACCACTTGACTATGGAGACATTTCTTTCAAAATAACTACGAAGTGTTGTTTTCTCCAAGTATTTAAAACACGTAACATGAGATGGGTTGTTTTGAACATTAGCAAGACAAATTTCAACCCTCATCTTGAAAGTCTGGCAAGCATACAACTTAATTTGTTTGAGAAATTTGAAATAAAACTGTATACGTCTTGTACAATAATACAACCAAAATATTGGTTGTTTAATTAACCGGACCTGGACAGGCCTCAAATGTATTTGGACCTGGACAGGCCTCAAATGTATTTGGTGTCTTCATCTGCTGCATTGCTGTTAATTTGTATTGGGAACCAAAGCGTGATTGGGGCTATATCTGCCTTGAAATGGCAGTTAACACAGGCTCCGGCCCGGGTCGACAGTTCTGACGTGTGTGATGGTGATCTGAGGATGTGACTGGGCTCAGTGTGGGTCTACAGCTCCTCGCTCTCGTACAGCGGGGCGGTGTGCTGGGCGGGGCCCTCCACCGTCAGAGTGGGCACGTGGCTCAGAGAGGACAGCAGCTTCAGCGTCTTGGAGGCAGGGGGCGCCGTTTTCATGGGAGGGGCTGTGCGAGCTGCAGTGGAGACAGAGAGACAGGCCGATGAATTCAAATTTATCTTTACTGATCAATTACACATGTACTCCTTTTTGATTGTTATTTGACAAATACCAGTTGTAGTCATTTAGTAAAAGAAGGTTAGTAACTGTAATTATAGAGCTGGAGATGCCTTGTTTATTTATATTAATAATAGAAATAACAGTGCTGGTGTCGCCAACAGCAACAGCAGATTTTACTGGACGGCTCAGGCTAAACATTCTTTTAATGCCAGGTGTCTGAAAATAACTCTTCTGCCCTGCACAGCATAGCACAGGACAGTGGCTCAGTGCCAGATATGGAACAGACAATGGGTCTCCATGTTTCATCTGCTGCTTTCAAACTAACTATAACTAAGTAGTGATTTTATTAGTTTCATACATCCGGGAGCAGATGTGTTTATATGTGTGTCCTCTTGAATATTAATAGGGAGTTGAGATATTGGATAAGTCACTTGACTGCTGAAAGCTATAACTCTGCCACCAGAAATAGCTTTTAATTGTGATATTTTATTGGTGCATGTTTTCTGTTTAAAATTGTGTATGTAATGTACCTACAGTATAGTCTGAAATGAAATAGGATTTAATATTATAATAATAATAATACTACTACTACTACTACTACTAATAATAATAATAATAATATAATGTGGTATTGCTTTGTATATTCTGAGAGGAAATAAAGTAATACATTTTACTCTGTGTATGATTATTGTGTCACTCCAAAGAGCTCAAAAACTAAATCAAAAAGAAGGTAGACAAGTACAGCTCTGTATTCAAAATGCATTTACAAATCCACAGCATTTCATACGAAACTGTGTTAGTCAGAAGAATTTAACACCAGAGTCTATATGCCCAGCTTACCCTGCTGTACCAGTACCAGTCCTTAAAGGCAGGGTAGGCAATTTATCTTTGAAGCATTTTTTGTTATATTTGTTGAAATTCTCTTTACATCACAACAGGAATCAAAAAATCAAAAGCTGATACACAAAAAAATCTGGTATCTGTCGTAGGCCTGTAATAAGCCCGTCCAATCATTTCCTTCCTACCTGCCTGTCTGTCTACCTACGTACCTGCACTGAGCATGACTGGACTCTTCATGATATCTACCATCACCGCAGCTAGCTGCTGCTAGCTATCCAGCAACAAGTTACTGCATCAAACTCAATTTTCAACAGAATTTCCCATTATGATAATGTTCAGTGTTTTCTTACATGTTAATGACACATGAGGTAGTTGGTTAAGGTTAGTGATGACAACGTTCCTCTCCCCGACGCTCTCTCTCACAGACATATATACATAAAATATGTATGTACAGTCTGTCTATGGGAGAGGAGCGTTGGTAGTGCACTGTCTGTGTATATGTACATAGTTATGATATATATCTCTGCTCTCTGGTAGACTTATCCTCCAGCAGTAGTCAGGTAGTGCGCGTTTTTGGTGGGATACTTTCACTGTAAAACCTCTTTCTTGCATTGTTCTGAGGTCCTGTTTAACTGCAATGTCTGAGTCCTGGTTCAGATGAAGTGGTCTAAACTCAGCTTTGCTAATAAGGTATACCGTCAAGCTCAGGTGCAACAGAGGGTCAGGTAGTTTTTCTCTTTTCTTTCAGTGCACTCACTCGGCTCCCTCTCCACAAGGCAGATGGCGTGTTATGTGATCGAGCAGAAACCTAATAGCCGTGTTGTATTTTCCTCCAGCGGGCTCTCCCTCATCAGTGGATGGCTTCCATACTTATCTCTCTGACTCGGTGATTATGCAGTATTCTTTAGGAAAGCTGAACAGCTCCATGCCTCATATGTTCATCGAGTTTCCGCTCGATCACATAACACAGCATTTGTTTGACGTGTTCCAGGCTGTAGAGCTGGATTCACTGTAGCGTTGAGCGCACTCTCCATCTGCTGTTTGATTTTACAGCCTGGGCTACTATGGTAACTACGTAGCCATCTCATACAACAGATAACTGAGATGAACACACAGTGGACTTACTGCCTACATCCAGCCTGGCGTTGCATGTTGACATGCCGGCTTCATTGATGGCAGAGAGAGTGTACCAACCAGCATCAGACTTCATCACCCTCTCTATCAACAAGCACTGCCGGCCTGAACCATCCTGATACAGACTGTGGAGAGACAAAGAAAAACATGTTAGCACATGATGTCCAAAGCGTCCTGATGCAGGCTGAACATTCAAAAGAACAAATACATGTGCACAATTTAAACTAAGACATTTATTAGTGAATAATCAATTTAAAATATTTCCACATTTATGGAACTGGAAGCAGGATAAGCAGTGCTAGGTGCAGTTTTCTATTGAAAATATAATTGTGAACAAAGAAATAAACCTTGATTCTCAAACATGTTTTAATAATACTAAAGTTCCCTGTGCACATTATTTTCCATGGCACTATTATCATACCATGCCATAATTCATGGCACAAGGGCCAATTTTTTCTGCTCAGATGTGTTTAAATGGTAAAACACTATAAAAAATCGAAAATGCAGCACTGTAAACCTGCAAAAACTGATTTTTTGGCCATGTGGAGGCAGCTGACATATTATCACCTTTTAAGTTAATATGGAACTTGTTAGCAGACAGTTGCTTATGTACACATGCTCTGCTATGTTCACCAGCGAGCTGTTAACTTTGTCTGTCTGCAGAGTCTGTAGGTCCATCACTACAAACGGTATTTTTGCCTTTAACAATTGAGAGTGAATAGGCAGACAGGAAACGGGGGGGGTATGACATGCCGAACCGTGGAAGTTGGTCATGTGACATGCACTGTTACCATTTGGCTACCAGGGCACTACAGTCACCTCTTTCACATACAAGTAATCATGTGATAATATTAAAATATTTATAATTTGGGTGTAATGAAGTACTTCAGTTGACCCACCTCATTCTGCTTGGGTCTATACGCAGCATGTCTTTGTCTTTCTTCCAGAATAGCTGTGGAGGAGGGGAAGCATCCACTTTACACTCTAATCTAACAGTGTCCCCCTCTAGAGCCCTGGAGTTCAACATCTTCTGGACAAAGGTAGGAGGACGGAGAGCTTCCTGGGCTGCAGAGGAGAGGAAGAAGAGATTGCGTAGCATAGGTGCTCTAGTCAATTTTATTTATACAGCCCAAAATCACATATCACAATTTGCCTCACTATGATAAAATTATACCAAAAAAAAAGAAAAAAAAAAGAAAACAGCATTTCCAGCCTAAAGACAGGATGGAAGGACATTTTTACCTATTACATCGAGCCTCATGGTAAATGTGCTCTCCCCTGCTCGGTTCCTGGCCTTGCACTCATACACGCCGGCATGGTGCACTGTCACAATCTCTATAATGAATGAGTGCATCCCCTTTTCACACACCAGCATCTTATGGTAGTCGTCTGGACGAATGGCTTTACCGTCCAGGTACCAGCAGACGTCTGGTGTAGGGAGGCCTCCGACCTGGGTTGTGAAAAGGGAGAAGTTGCAACTTATTCTCCCTTTATCTAGCTTTTCATGACCCCACCATTAATGCATTATTTATTTTGTTTTTCTAACTTATATGAGGGAGCCCTTGATCTTGTAGTAACACAGACTTGGGTGTATTAATAAACTTGAAAACGTGAAACCCTTGGAGTTAATGTATGCATGTGTGAGTGAGTGATTCACCTTGAAGTCAATCCTACAGAAGCGTCCCTCTTCCACAGTGAGGTCTGGAGGGATCTGCAGGAAGCGAGGAGCGTAACATTTTTCCTGGATAGCTGAGCCCTCATTTCCTCTCTCATCTGTCCCTGAGTGGTGCCTCCCCCTGCAGGGAGAGAGATTATTTATTCATAACCTTGCTTTTCCTCACTTGAATTAATTTTACAGTCCACCAGTGACAGCACACATGCAAGCCATCATATAATGCTGATTCCTGCTCAGTTGCTCTGTCCTCTGACAGCATGGCTGAGGAAACTGAGACATTTCTATCTCTACTGACAGACAGTATGAGTTATATGACACTCAGTAGATTTAGGAATGTGTATGGCACAATACAAAGTAGAGATTAAGTTAAGAGAGGCTATAATTAAATTACTTCCCTGGAAATGTTCAATCCTGATGTATAAAATCCTCCCATTTCTATGCTGAAACCCATTAAAATAGTGTAATGTTCCTTGCTCGGGTATCATTTCAATATGTGGTTCCTACTACAGTGCAAATATCTGAACAAGTCATTTAGCTTTGCTTTAAATCTTGGTGCAACAATTTGCCATTGGGATGGGAGGGAATAACTTTTACTCGTATACAACACAGTTTCCTCAGTGTCAAGATTTCTAAGGAAACTAGAAATACATATTTGAGAACTGAACATATCTTAGCCCAATGAAAGATTTCTTTTCACATAATATCACACTTCTACATTAAGATTTTACATTAAAACATTAAATGATTGTTTACATTGAGATGTAACCTGCAAAGTATCTTGAGATGTAACCTGCAAAGTATCTTGAGATGTAACCTGCAAAGTATCATGCATGACTGCACAGAGCAACTTGAGGCTCAGTTACCACACTCAAATGGACAGAAACACCAAGCGTCAATTATTGGACAAATCTGAAAAGTAAAATGACCATTACTATTTTTAATCCACCTATTTTTATAAGATTGATTTTGTTTTACAACTGTATAGATTGAATAAATACTGCCGTGCTGGACGGGGATCTCAAGGGGAAATGACTGGGATCCTGGGTTAATAATTATGAGCAATACTGGTACATAAAATATATTTACCATAGTCCACCTGTATGTCTTCCTTCTGTTGATTCTGGCTGTTACAGAAAACAAGATCAATGTCAGCAGAGGTAAACACAGGTTTTAACTTTGAAAACTAACAGTGCTGGTCAACGGGTTGGAAAAATGCCAAGAGGGTAACTATTTGTGTGTGTGTGTGTGTGTGTGTGTGTGTGTGTGTGTGTGTTCTGACACAATGGTCCTGTTGTCACCAGTGAAAGGGGCTCGTTCTCAGAAAGCAGGCTAGAAATAGCCGCTGACAAACCTTGTTGGCTTCAGAGGACGTGTGTGTCTGTGTGTCCATGCATGCGTTGTGTGTTGGTGCTGTGTGTGAAAGAGAGAGAGGATAGATGGTGCAAAGCCCTGTGAGCGACACAGGCTTTTTGACGGAACAATCCTGCATACACACACGCACACACACACGCACACACAGTGCAACTGGTCAAAATTACAGCATGAGACAGCTCACTGGGGCTGCTGATTATACTGCCAGGCTCTTTCAACTTGGGGCTCGGGAGCCCATCAGAGGCCCTGAGAGGGAAACGGGCTCCCTGTGCAGCCATTCAAACCCAAATGACAGTAATAATGTGTGGTCTTTACTTAATAGCAAAATGAAAGCTAAAGGATTTTGGACCAGAGCCAACATAAATGTTTGTGCAAGATGGTCAGCACTGCAACACATATCAGTACAATCTGAAACACACTGTTAGATATGTTGAGATTGAAGGCTTTTTGTAATAATTATAATGTCCACTGACTGAAATTTTTTTGTCGTACCTGGTCGAGTTGTGAGTCTGAAAGATTGTCTTGGTCAAACATGTAGGTGGCGTTGTCTGGACCCAGCAGCCTACGAGCCATACGCTCTTCATAGGACAGTTTCTGTCAAAATTGAAGCTTTATACTGTTAAATTGCCATTTTACACACACACACACACACACACACACACACACACACACACAGAAAGTGTGCTGTGATTTGTTTAGGTAAACTATTGTAATTATGTATTCTGTTAGGTTCAAACAGGCACACACTGTGTCAGTGTGAATGGACTGAAGTGTGGGTCAGTAGGGGGAATGTTTTTTAGTTTTTCCTTTATGATGAATGAAATGAAGGATTCTTGTACTTCCAACACAAGACACACACACACACACACACACACCTGGCTGTTTCTCCTCCTGGCCTCCTTTGAGCGCAGTTTCTTTTCCAGATCCTGGATGAGGGCGTCTTTGGAGCCCTGGATATCATCATCTGTGGAGCGAGAGGATGAAGGCCGAGGAGCTACAGACTTCTTTAGGATGGGCTTGGGAAGGCTGGGGGATAGAGAGAGAGACAGATAAATGTGGGAGGGACAAGTTAAATAGAGGACAACAAGGAAGTAAAGTTGATGAAAAGAAGAATAGGCAATTTAATCCTTCAACAAACCTTTATTCAACACTTCTGGAAATAAAAACCTTTCTCCTTAGACGGCTAGTGGTAATGTGCTAAGACCTATATAGAGGTTGTTGTGCTTCTTTTATGAAAGAAAACGCTGTGGAAAGTTTTACTAATAGATGATTCTATTCTATTCAATTAATGATTCAATGCATTTAACGTAGAGACTGCAATGACTATTTCAAAATTATTGCTTCCTTCATGCTTTAAAGCAGAGTTCCCATCATGGATTTGATGTAGATGAAATTATAAAATCAAGTTTATGGAGAAAGTATGGCATTCATAGTTTGTCCATAAACTTAATTTTATAATTTCAGGTTTGTTGTAAACTTTTATTGGGTAACACCGGATACTAATTGTAGTGTAGCTGGTCTGCTGCAAAGAACATCAAATTACTGTAAACAGTGATACCGTCTATGTTGTGGGAAATTGTCACTTCCAAATGCCCAATTCATGTATACTTTGACTCACATGTTTGGCGTCGCCTTGTAGCTGGCGGGCAGGGAGACCACAGCAGGCGGTACTCTGTTGTGACTGTTGGGAGTATTGCACTGTGGGACAAAAGGGGAGGAGGGAGATAGAGGGGAGCGAGGCAGGGAAGGGGACACTGGGAGAGGCTGCTGAGGGAGGGAGGAAGGAGAAGAGGAGGCCCTCATGGGGAGGAGAGGGCTGGAGGGGGCAAGTGGGGAGCGGGAGGGGGAAGTGGAGGGGTGGGGAAGGTTAGAGTTGGGAGAAAGTTTGGAAGAGGAAAAAGGGGAGAAGGAGGACTGGGAGGGCAGCACAGAGCAGAGGTAAGCAGCAGGTGCTGACATGGTGTCCTGGTTGGCTGGCAGGGTGGCGCTGCCAAGGCCGGTGGCACTGGGGACACTGGGGGTGAGGGTGATGGTGGAACGCATAGTGGTCCGGGGGAGACTTGACAAGGAGGCCGGGAAAGGGGAGAAGGAGGTGGTGGTGTCAGAGGGACTGAGCAAGGGGGCAGCGGTGGAAAGAGGAGGTGCAGCACTGGAGGCCGGGGTGGAAACAGGAGAGCTGAGACTGGATGAGGAGGGAGAGGACTTGCCTGTGCCGTTGGCCTGGTTGTGGATCTGGTTGTGGATCTGGTTGTGGATCTGGGTCTGATTCTGGGTCTGATTCTGGATCTGGGTCTGGGTCTGATTCTGGATCTGGGTCTGGATCTGGGTCTGATTCTGGGTCTGATTCTGGGTCTGATTCTGGATCTGGGCAACAGACTGGATTTGGTTCTGACTGAGGCTTAGTGACTGAAACTGTGACTGGGTCTGCGACAGAGACTTGGACACTGACTGAGTTTGAGAAAAAGACTGACTATGTGCAGACATAACTTTAGTTTGACTCTGTGACTCCGTAACATCTAGACTATTTTGGGGACTGTTGAGGCTCTGCTGGGAGTTATTTTGGTTCTCCTGGGCCTCCCTCAGAACACTTTCGTAGCTGGGTGCCTGGAAGGCTGGCTGCGACTGAATAAAATGCCTCGGCCGCGCATAGTTAAAGGCACTGGGAGGGAAGGTGCTGGGAGTGAAGGTAGGCAGGTCTGACAGGTTCATGGTGTTGCCCCCTGACTGGGAGGACTGGAAGAAAGATGACACACAAATTCATAAAACTGGATAAGGTGGAAGAGACATTCAGAAATGTTCATAAATTATCATTTGCTTAGGTGAAGCTTATTCCATGATTTTCGAATACCAAATGTTACTAATTTAGCAAACATAGTCAAAAGAATATTAAGAGGAACAGTGTTGGGGAAGTTGTTTGTTTTTGTCAACTATTGTCTTTTACATATTCTAATGAAACATCTAATGGCTATATCCCCTTCAGCAGATAACTAAGAACAGGCAAGAGAGCATAAAAGAAACATATACTGTATATTGCAGACTGCCATGGCTGCATATAGTATGCATTTATTTACTTACTTATCAACTTATATTTATTCTCTCTAAACCCTGTGTAGATTTTAATTTGTAATTCCCATTGAAGCTTTAAAACGTGACATAATAAGTATGATGGCAGCTATTAACAACTGTAGCATAAAAACCTTCTCAGAGAAGGCAACACTTTGTGTAAGAAATGTTCTTACAGTGAAACTGAGCTTGCTTGGGATGAAGAGCTTGGGTGTTTGGGTTGTCTCCCTGACTTGAGTTGGTGAAGGTGGTGAGGGTGGAGGGGGAGGGCTGGGTGTACGGGCTCGGACAGTGACCCCTGGTGACCTTTGGCCCTCTGAGCTCAGGGCACTCACCTCCTCACTGTGACCAAAGGGTTCTTCAAAAGAGTGGTTGGCCGGCTCAGGCTCTGGAAAACTAACAGATACAAACAGACATGAAAACAAAGATGATGCTATATTATGAATATATTCAAACGCAGAGAGTCGGGGAAACTGATGGGTGAGACAAAAGAAATCCTCTACAGAGTTCCTAAAGCTAACGCGATTTTATCCGTGACGATGCTTCCATGTCCAGGTAGTTCAAACCTAGTGTCAGCTCTACCAAGAAATGACATCAAGGTCTGAGGGTTATTATTATTTCAGTGGACAACTTTGTGACCAAGCCTGTGCGTACTACCAATGGCTGAGATTTTTTTCCATCAAGATCAATATATCAACTGATGAACAACATTGTAAAGAATCTTTAACTGCAAAATACATGCTACAGTGCGGCTGCCATTATACTACTGGGATTGTCTAATGAGGGTAACAGATATTAGTGGTTCTGCTCTCATTTCAGCCCACTCAGCAGTTTTCTGGTCCTCTACTTTTCTACTAGGAAAGAATGTTGTTCCCATGACTACCATGTCGTCTGGGTAATGACAATGGCAGTCTCTCTCTTCTCTCACTCATTTTCTTACACACACACTCGGTTACTGTTTTTCTGCATTTCTCCTGGTCTCCTGGGGACAGCAGGCATCAGCTGACCCATTGTGAGTCTGAAACTGACAATCACAGTTTTTACCCTTCCTAAATCCTAGGAATGAGTGCTGAAAACCAATGGTTTCTAAATGACAGAAAACGTGTGGAGTTGGAAACAGCCTTTATGGATGGATACATGTTAGACCAAGTAGTCCACAAAAGAAAAAAAATTGATTCAGTGCATTCACTTTCGTCTTGTACGTAATTTTTTTCCCCAGCATATCTACTTACTCATCCTTGAAGGTCATGTGTCTTCTACCTCAGAAGCTGGCTAAATGATCTTATTTTATGCATGTGTGGGTGGATATTGGTCTGCATGACTGAATTAGTGAGAGTGTGTTTAGTGTGTTGATCACATGTTGTACGTTCTGTGCTTTAAATGCTACTATGCAAAACTAATGTGTGTGTGATTTAGTACTGTGATGGTATATAGTATATGTGTGTATGTGTGTGTGTGTGTGCTTGTTGTATGTGTATTTGTGTTTGTGTCGTTAAGTGGGCAAAGCTATATTGGTCTTGGAATTCGGACATCGGTTGGCAGGTGCAGACACTGTATTGGTGACCCAACCCTTTTAACACGCGCACACACACACAAGATCTGCATGGTATTGTGGGTAGGAGCATGCTAAGCTGTCCTAAGTCCTCTGTATGACTGGCAACAACAGAGGGACAACAATATGAATGCTTAACAGAGTCTAGTAAACTCTGCAGGATCAACTTGCATATACCTCAACATTGTAGTGAGATGCATCTTTCATACTGGGTGCAGAGAGATAAAATGCATCATTGTCACTGATAGAAGAATTGTGAATGAGCATCAATTTCTTCATTCACTTGTCCATCTGTCTGTCTTCCTGATGATCAGAGACAAAACTGTACTCATTCTAATGAAAGTTGGACAAATTAAGCATCCCACCACTTTGTTGGACCTTTTCAGAATAGTACTGATCAACCCAACAAGGTAATTTACCTTTTAATTTACTATCACTTCATAGCGCTCCCTTTACATGTTATGCATTTCTTTCTTTTAATAAAAAATAGTTTGGTGTTCAATAGCTAAACATTTTACGCTGCCATTTTACCATATTGTGATGACAGCCAGTCAGAGTTAATCAGAAGGCGCTGGGGGGAAAACACTTCCTAACAAAATCCCTCTTTGATGTGCCAAACATGTCATGCGATATGTCTCAAAGAAAATCCACAATTTGTTTTCACAGTTGAAAGTAACCCAACCATGGTAACCTAACACCTTCTCATCATTTAGCTGAGATCGTTATTGATTGTAGGGAAAAGTCCAAACCAAAAGAAGCCCCTCACGCTACAGATAATCCAGTTCATCATCCTCAAATAATCAAATCAATAAAATAATCAGATAAACTTCAAGTTGGCCAAAGAACCTCAACATGACCTTAGAAGCCAGACGGCTGCCAACAGTTTCTAAACAACTGTTGCAGCGATGAGGAGGGGGGGGGGGGGTTTCTGAAGGACACGGACGCCATGTCTGCACTTCACATTACGGATGAGATCATGGCCCTGGACACTGATATAGAGTGGACACGTTACACTCAGCCAAACATACTTCACACCAAGAAATCAATGCTCACTGGATTTAAATATGAATTGAAAAGTATCAGGTTAAAATTAAAGACACACTTACTGAACTGTATCAAACACCAAATATACAAAGGCTCAAGAGATGAAATATTAGCTTATGTAATACTCACTAAGTAGCATCTGTGGTAGGCTTCTCAAAGATGGTATTTTTTCAACTTCTGTGGTGTCATGTCACTAAATTTTTGGTGGTATATTTTTCAATATCTTCAGTATTACAGGTTTTATTTGTGTTGCAACATTCAGAACTGCAAAACAGCATTGTATTCACGAGTTAATGTCTGATCAGGGATGCCATTTTCCAAATCTATATGGCTGCATGTTAATGCAGCATTCCAGCAGACTTGTTAATCAGTCACTTCAAACTTCTCAGTGTTTTTGTATTTCCTTGTGCGCCACACACACACACACACACACAAATATATATATAAAAAAATTTGGAGTAGTGCAAATCTACATGGGACCACCAAATTAAAACCGTCAAAGGAAAAACACTGCTCATAGCTGCCTTGCATTAGAGAAATTAAATGACAGTATCACATGTTCAACAAAAACTATTTAGCACGACTGCTGGTAAAGGGTTGAGTCTGAAGGACACACAGCCCCATACCAGCACTTTACTGATGAGCTCATAGCTTATTATAACGTACCACTTGGCTAAAGTATGGGTACAGTAAGCACAATAAAGACACATATTTATGGTGCTTCCCTAAGTGGATCCGCAGGAAAGTGAGGGATAGGTTAATATAATATTACAGTTCAGTTTAGGGTAATTGGATGTGTGTGGAGATGTGTCAGACACTAACATCTCCCGACAGCACCTGAAGTACAGCCAGGCATCGAGTTTACTGCCATGTATAAACAAAACTGAAAAACTCGTTTCTTGACACAAAAAAAAAAGAATATATATTATATTATATATATTATCCATAGATATTGGGGGCTTTCAGCTACACGTTTGCTGAACTTAAAAGACAAGACGCAGAAAATTAAGAGAAAAAGTGTAACGAGGGGCTCTGACTCAATATTCCTCACTGAGAGTTTTAAGAAAAACGAGGAATAAGGTCGTTAGCTGGTGAACAGCTCGCTTAATTAAACAGGTCTGGTTCCTCCTGGCCCGTGTGAAGGAGCCAATGACACAGAGCCCCGAAATAGACTGAAGTCCACTTTCCAACTCCTCTAAACATCTAAACATAGTTTGACCTTTCCAAAGGAGCACATGGGATATTACGCGACCATGATATCAACAAAGAGGGAGAATTATCTTGTTTAAACGTGAACGCCAATGTAAAAAAAAAAAAAAAAAAAATGAAATAAACTAAATAAAAAAATAAAAACAGGCGACACATCACTGAGTTTAAAACTCCCGACGGCGAAAGTTTCCGGGCCGTTGGCCGCAGCAGCCGTCTTACCTGCGTGAAGCCGGAGACGACGTCCTCACCTGGTCCGGCCTGTCCCGCTGCCCGCGTGAAGCCCGGCCGCGGCGCGAGCCTGCACCGCCACAGGTGACACCGCGCGCTCACCGCGGGCACGCGAGCGGCGCGGCGCGGCGCGGCGGCGGGGGGCGCGCGCGTCCAGCTGATTGGCGCGATCGCTGCGGACGTCATCACGCGGACGTCGCGTCAGTGCTCTCTACACGTCCCCGTCTTCCTAAATCCTAAGCCTTCCTGTGAACGCTGCGTTTATTTTTCTCGTTAACTAATCAATGTAGCGTCATTGCGGTGAGCATTAGTTCTCTCACTCAATCTCGTGACAGAAAGAAAGGCAGAGAAGAAAGAAGAGTGAACTGGAACATGGGCCGGTTTTATAATTTAAGAATAATACAACAGCGACATCCTCTGGATATCAGTAGGAACTACAGCAGTGTAAACGGTTGATTCCTTTTCAAGTGTTTGCCATTGAACAGTTAGGAGGGAGCCACTACAGTAAAATAAACATTAGTAAGTGAGTGAGTGAATAAACTAATAAATACAAACAAGTACGCTTATGAACCTCTTCCATGGACTAAAAGGCTCAATTGTGTTTCAAATGTTTCCCTAAAGTCAATCCAATGAATCCTAAATAAAAATAAATAATACATTTTTATTTAACATTTCAGTGAATGATAAGGGCTGAAGAACAACAGTGGAAGTCGTAGAGGCTTCTACTGCTACATCAACTGTGTTGCAAGTAACTAAAAATAATAAGGTCAAGGGTCAGAGGTCATTACATTTCTGCATGTGAGAAATTAGTGGGCATTGTCATTTGAAGGCAGGTACTCACTATCACACACAAGGAATAGCACCATAAAAGAAGAAGAACATCGCTGCTTTAACATAATGCTGTATGCATAAACACAGGTCAGTGTTATATGATGCCAACAGATACTGACTGTGTGAGGCTGGCGTGTGTGCGTGTGTGTGTGTGTGTGTGTGTGTGTGTGTGTGTGCGCATGCGGCGTCTACTCACTCTGCGACAGGGACGTTGTCTTCTAGAGGGCTGTCAGGCCACTCAGGAGGGGGGAGGGTCATGGAGTCGGGCAGCTCTGAGGGAAAGTCCTCGCTGCTCTTCCTGGAGGAGAAAGCCTCCCGTTGGAACACCTCCTCCTTCTCCCATCTCAGAGAAACTTCCTCCTGCTGACCGGCGGCCTCCACCTCCTGCTGCTCCTCCAGGTCTGCAAAAGCGATAGAGGAGCGACTGTAAAGGCAGGGCTGATCATATTGACGGTATAATACAGTTCAGCGGGTGAACTTTGAACAGATGAATCGTATATATGAATGGGTGTCTGACCTTCATAGACTTCCAGGATTGCTGAGCAGGAGACCGTGCCGAAGGAGTTGAGGGCCACACATTTAAACAGGCCGGAGTCTTCTGGAAAGGCCTCTGTGATCACCAGTGTGCACAGCTCCTCTGCAGGGGGCAACACATGAACAGAAATGCATTTTTCTGTTGTTGTCGTTTGCTTTGTCCCTTCGTTTTTGATACACTTGACTGAAAAGCTGTTACAAATGCTCACACCATTATATGATAACTGAAGCTCGTACTCTTTTCAAGCTGTTCCCTCTCGCTTCCACGTGGAGCAGCTAGTGTGCCTCAATATCAATAATATAATATTCTAAAAACAAATGTTCCTTATTATTTATTTTAACAATCCAGTTATTAAAGATGTGTTTGCAGCAGCATACTCACTACTGGTATGAGTAGTTTGTTTGGGAATATGTTTGTTATACAGGTAAGATACATGTAATGTAAAATTTGTTGATGTGGCTGTAAACGACCAATCAGTATTAAACTTAAAATATGAAACCATAAAGCTTCATACTAAAACCCCTCATCACAGACATGAGCTGTGAGCTGTCCAAGCCAAGAGTCATCTTTCCTGTAGGATTTGTTAGATCATAAAGACTATTAGAGGATGGAGGAGGTGAAAGTATGCAGTATTTCACAAAAACAGAACTACAATGAAGAGAAAAGTAAGAAAAATAAATTCTGTATCAGATTTATTTTTCTTGCTTTTCCCTTGAATCTGCTTGTGACCCCCCAGACGACCCCCACCCCCACTTCTGTAAAACCAGTATTATATAACCAACATTCTGTACTTACCCGGCACTGATGCAGAGCTGGCCTCTGAGAAAACAAGAAGAAAGAATAGTCATTTGTTTTTTTGAATGCAACTCATCAGCACACTTACCAGTTCAAAAGTGCAGTGTACATTACAGCAGAAGTTCTTTTGTTTTCAACAGAAGGTATTTGTTCATGCCGCTTCATAAATCTATACAAACACTTTATTCAGAGAGTCCAGTGTTGATGTTCAACAGTCTACAGGTGGACTTTTACAGCAGCATCTCTATAACATTAGAGAGTTTTTCGTGTCATAAAGTTCAGGTTCATGTATTATTGGCATCACGGTAAAAAAGCTGAATCGCAAGATTCATGACTCACACAACACACTCACTCTTGCGGAGTATCCGGAAATCATCGGAGTCGAGCACCTGCTCGTCCTCTCTGTACCACGTGACCTGCAGGGGGGGAGTTCCCCTCAGTCTGCACTCCAGGACCACCAGCTGACCCTTCACTGTGGATACATCATGGAGGCCCTGGCAGAGGGGATGGAGATGGGTGCAGAGACGCAGGAATGGAAGGAAGGGAGAGGATGGTCTTAAAGGATATTACTGGAATCAGTAATCATGCAAACATTTTCCTGTCTTTTGCTAATAATTGACAAAGTAAATCTACATGTGTAAGTGGAATAAAGTGTGTTTTACCTTAACAAAAGTAGGAGCCACTCCATTCCCTGAGTACTGTTGATTGTAGATGGGACTCTGAGTCTGGAGATGGAAAATAATATATTCAATTTAATTTGTTTAATAGTCATTTTACCTATTTATTGATTAAAAAAGTAACTTAACACTATATCCACTATTTGATCTAGAGTTTCATTTCCAATTTTGCGTTCAGCCAATAACACCCAATCATCATGTCTGTCAAATGAGCTGATTCGTTTGAATGGCGCGTGATTACCGTCTGAGGGCTGACACACAGCGGCTGCACCAGGCTGGAGTGTCTCTGGGCGAGGAAGGCCGAGGAGAAGGAGGAGGAGGAGGGGGAGCCGGAGGAGCAGGAGGAGAGCTCCCGAGAGGAGGACGCAGAGGAAGAGGAGGAGATGGTCAGAGACATGGTGCTGGTCTTCTTCTGCACCCTCTGGAGGCTGCACAGTCGGCACACGACACACGTCAGGGAAGGTTATGAGTTTCTGTTCTTTATTGTGTTCTTGTGCGCTTTACTTGGTAACTCTATAACTAAATATGCAGAGTGTGTGTGTGTGTGCAGGTCTAACTTACTGTGCCATGTTTCAGGCGTTCCAGGAGGCAGTGACAGAGGTCGTTTTACTCTCTGCAAAGACAGAAGCAGAAGAGCTTTCATCCCAGTGCTGTGGAAACTCGCGTGTAACTGCCGTCGCCCAGGCGTGAACACACATTTAGCTGTACGAATAATAAGTGGGGTTTTGAACAATGTTATGGAAGTGGACAGGTGTGCAGCAGGTAGACCCTGAAAAAGAGCACGCATGAGCTGCAAACGCTCAGTGTGAAAAAAAAGGGTTACAAAGGGTTACTGCATGGGACGAAATCTACAGCGTGTCTTCTGTTTGAGTATAAGAATGTCCAGTGCAACACCAGAAAAAGTGAAAAAACGTTCAAATTCCCTGCATTGTGCACTCTCAAGCTTGCCTGCACAATCCGTCAACTTAACATAAGGCTACAATTTCACACAATCGGGGGACTAGAGTAGGCCATTTTCTGGTTGGCTGTGTTGTCTCCAGTGCAATTGTTAGTGATGTTATTGGTAACTAGGAAGGAGGGAAGCAGTGGGAGAATGGAAATTGGACAGAATACCACGGCCACACATAGGTAGATCATACAGGTTTTGATTTCGAAATTTCAGTCGAGCAAGTGTCCAAGGGCTCGAGAGCTGACGGAGCAGGGGGTCTGAGAATAAACTGAGGTAGAGGTCATTATTGTGGGCTTGTGTGAATAATAGAGCACTCAGAGAAACTGATGGAGTGATTTGCGTGATGATTATTTCTCGACAAAAAGAACTGACCTATGTGCTCTCAAAAAACATCGATCAGAAATTTGCATCTGCTCCGTCTGTTGAGGAAAAATATAAATGGGCCCTTTACATACTTGTGTGTGTGTTATTCTCTGGGAAATTCCTGTTGGATCAAAAACATGCTGACACATTTTGAAGAGGGAACACCAGGTGGTTGATTTAATTTGATTCTGTCATAAAGCGTACACACACACACGTAACACACACAAGAAAACCGAAACAGAACACACAGATTTAATCCAACATGGACATATGGGGACAATAAAATTAACTATGAATAGCATGCAACATGAATGAGGCATTATGTATATATTTGAATATTTCAATGGTGGTCCTGACTTTTACTTTCCACCAAAAGATTGAGCTCTGCAATTAAACAGTGTGTTAACTGGAATGAAGAGTTCAAGACTATATGAAATATGGAAGCCAAAGCATGCTCTTTGTATGAAGAAGGGTGCAGTAACCCTGCAGCAGTTTCCTGTTGCAGGGTTACTTATAGAATCTGTAGTGCACAAAAAGAAACATGGCTGCCTTGAAATCCAAATCCCAGGTTCTCTTTGTATGGGGCAATAACACAGCTAATGCATGTGGTGAGAAGTGCGTGTATCCAGTCATGTCTGATGTTGTAACGTGACAAAAACTCAGCCTAATCAACTCCCATTTGCCATTCGCCCACCTCCTCGTATGGCCAAAAAGTTGCCATAAACACATGCATGTACACAGGTATGTCAACTTTCAGATCAGGAGTGAGCCAATAAAATCGAAATTTGCAGTGTGCACATCCTGTCCACGGCCCTGTATTGCCTGGTGAGTGTATTTCATGTACTCTTTCACCACCAGGCCAACAAATGCATCGCTTCCTATTTGTTCAGCAGCAGCGTGGGGGTATTGCAGCTAATTGAGAGCTTATGGAGTTTTTCATTCTTTCACACCCACAAGTCCCAGCCTGCTGCCCTCCGAGGCCGCGTCCTGGGCCCAGAGAAGGAGCTGACGGAGGAGGCTGAGGTTCAGGTTTCCAGGCTAAATTAAACTCCGCCGCCTCCTGAGCCCAGCAGAGACACTCTGACCTGAGATAAATCTCTGCGTCTCCATTAACAAGACACCTACAGACAAACAGTGGATGGTGAAACTCTCACCCACACCAGATCTTTCCCTCTGCTCTCTCTTTTGTGGTAATTTTCCCCCTCTCTGTCTGTCTGTCTGTCTGTCTGTCTGCGGAGGCGCTATACTGGGACTGCAGCATTAACATCAACACAGACTATACACTGTCAAAACTAGAGAATCCCGGCTTAAGAAAAAATAGCCGCAGCATGTACAACATCCGTGTGTACATCCAGTTTCCCCTCAGATAATCACTCCCAGCAGGTGTGCTTGTGTGTCCGTGTGTACTTTGTTTAAAGCCTGTTGTTGATAAGACAACAGCTGCTGCAGAATCCTTCGTATCAATTGTCTCTGTTACATCACCGAAGGATTTATAACAGCGGCAACAAGCGGCATTCACACAGCACCACTAATGCGTTGCCTGGCATGCAATAGGTGGATAGAGACATGCAGGAAGTGGTGGAGTTCACTGACGGACAGGCGCAATGTGTTCATGATATCAAATTAAGGTGCAGTAAATGTTCCAATTCAAGGGCTACTCCGGGAATTTAGTATCACAAGTTGGGGATGTCACAAGAGACAGGTTAAAAAAAGAATGGTCACAACCGAAGTGGACAAGATATCCTGACCTTTAGTCTCTCAAATGGGTCAAGCACCAAAAACACAGCATACTACATTTACCATGATGTAACTTTATAAAGTCTTTCAATAGACCATCCCTACCTGATAAATGTATTTTTTTAATGCCATGGCTCCAGTTTGTAACGCAGGCCTTATGTTAAAATGTTTTTGCTCTCAAGCCCAGACTGAGACAACCCAGATGACATCACTGTGACATCATCAGGGTCCTCCAGGGGCATGTCAAACATTATACAACTATTTTCACAGGCTGAGTGGTGATGTACACTGAACTTCATGTGTAAAATCTGTGTGTCCCTTTAAAGCAGCTTTGGAAACAGTTCTGATGGTTTTAAATGCTTTAAACGATGTGGCAGCAGCTATTGTATAGACAGCTACAGATGCTTTTAGTGACAATATCGGTCCGTTTGTAGTAATTCAAGGTCTGATCCCATCACATAACTCCTACTAACTGACTGTGCCAGTGTGATTAATTGAGTGCTACTGATGTTAGTAAATTCTGGCAATATCATATATGCACAAGTCTGTAATGTCCTCACTGATGATGTTTCACAGTGGGGTGAATCACACACCTTGTGATGCAAAAAGACAACATTACTACTACAGTATTACATGGTATTCTCCATTTGTGGAATCTAAAACAACTTCTATACAACAAACACTGTGTTGATGGATTCAGAGGTGAATGACGTCGTCTGAACCAGATCTGACATTTCTAAAAAGGCCAGCATTGCTCGAGCTATTACATCCACATATTAATGCATCAGTCTGGGCCCACTGTGCTCCTGTGGGGCCCAAAGTGAGATTACTGTCGTCCCTGACTGACCCAATAAACTACACTAGTGACCTTGACTCATGTGTGAAGCTGCAGGCTGCTTTTGGACCTTCATCTATAATTTAAGAAACACATTGTAGTAACAGATTTACACCACAAATAGCCCCCAACATCGCTGTTTGTATGATATTCTGTTCAGTGCATGTTCTTTATCAGTATATCTCACTGTCATTAGACAAGTCAAAAATGGATGGATTATTTTTACTTTGGTTTACATCCTAAAATGCATGTCTGTCTATAGAGGTGGAGAACAAATTCAGCCTGTGCAAATGCACAACACAACACACAGATGTTCCACTGCTGCAGTGAAGTATTTCGACCTCTGGCACACAACTTTGGAGTTTATGTGTCAATGAAGAATAATGGCGGATATTTTTAACACTGCGTTTATCTCCTGGGACGACATTCATCGTCCCACCTGTTCTGCTACAAAGGAAAGAGTGAGGAGGGCTGCACTTTCTCTTACATTTGGAGTTGTATATTCCTGGGTTTCCAAAGGCAGAGCCACCTGTTCTCACCAGACAGGAGAGAGTTAGACTGTCAGGATGAGTCATGGTGGGGAAGCTCATCCTTCAGTTTCCTATGAGACACAGTAAAGTGTTCAGACCCCGGCAGTATAGATGGGTGGAAATACGAAGGAAAACACTGCAAGGTGATTCATTTCTCAGTCGTTGCCATAGAAATATCCTCTGGCCTGCATCATTTTAGCTTGTGTAATCCATCCCATACATTGAGCATATACTGTATACAGAATATGAATTCACTGTATATTCGACTGATACATTCTGATATAGATCCTGGTTAATGAAGTAGAACTTTCAGGAGAAAAGAGAAGGAAAACAATACTAACACCTACCCACAATCCACCTTGTTAAATTTAAACAAACCACCCACTGTGTAATACCAGCCCTGCATGCAACACCGCAAAGCCTCCAGCAGCTCTCAGCTGTGGACAGATTTAGATTCTAGCAGCAGAGCTGCATGAGAGGACCGTGTTGAAATCTTCCAGTTAGCATCATTACATCAGTGTGTGGGCTCCTCTTTGATTGACAGGAGACATCAAAGTCTGGAACAATAAAATCAGCCACTTCAGGAGACGAAGCGCAGAGCAATTCATACACATGCACAGTGTGAAACATATGTATAGTCAGTGCACTCTTCTTGCAGGCATATACATCACTGTGAACCAAAACTCACACGACTGTAACAGAACCACAACAATGCACATGGTAAACGGACTTTCACATTCTGGATTTTAGTCAGGACAAACTATTGCTTTACTTAGTTTCAATAATAAAACTAGTGTTTCATGGTACATATATTGTACTACTCAGTTGTTCATTTAATAAAGTTCAGATAAAACTCTTTCTAACCATTAAATCAGATGAAATAAATTGTTAATAAAGTCTTTTATGTAGAGAATTTACATTTTTAGCTCCATTAAATATTCATGAATTCTCCTTATTGTAATCTTTATTCTCCATATATTTACATGC
Organism: Lateolabrax maculatus; assembly: GCA_031216445.1. Lineage (NCBI taxonomy): Eukaryota > Metazoa > Chordata > Actinopteri > Acropomatiformes > Lateolabracidae > Lateolabrax > Lateolabrax maculatus. The sequence continues at coordinate 21,513,647 of CM062206.1, forward strand.
GTAGAAGAAACTACCCAAGTGAATGTCCCGTACGTAGGCAGCTTTGCACTCTGGTGCTTCCAAGTGGCAGTGGGAGGTAACTGATTGATCAAAGTGCTTCATTATTCAGTAATGAAAAAAATCACCAACTCTTCACTCCTCAACAAGACTAAGAGTCTACACAGCCACGCCAACAGCTTTGTAAGACCATACTTAGGCACAACAGTGCTTTACACTAACGCTAAAGTCAGTATCCTAACATGCTCACAATGACAATTCTAACATGCTGATGTTTATGAATAATGTTTAACATTTTCACCATATTTAGTTTAGAATGTCAGCATACTAACCTTTGCTAAGTAACACTAAATGCAAAGTACAGCTAAAGATGGATGTCATTCATTTGTTGGTATTTGGTCATAAACTAAAGTATTGGTCAAATAAAAAGTCAGATGATCTCCAAAGCCATTAAGATTTATCAATTTATCAAATTTCTGTACAAAATGTTGTGCCAATCCTTCAGGTGGATGTCGAGATATTTCACTGGATATGTGAAAACCTGCCGGTGGAGCTCCACGGACAGTCAGGAAGTCACCAAAGTTATTAAGATTCATCGTCTTGGCACAGTGGATATGTGAACCAAATTTCATGACAATCAAATTCAGTTCAGCATTTAAGCTGTTGGTGACACTAGATGAAAAGTCAGAGGATCATTTAAATTGGATTAAAGCATCTTGCCTAGTGCAGCTTTCATTTTTGGTTCTATGGATGATTTCATAGGTACATCAGGATATTAAGGGATGTGGTGGAGAAGAGGAATTCCTCTACTTGCTGTAAGCCCTTTTTGAAATTTTCTCAGTTGCATCATTCTGAAAAAAAAAAAAAACCTTTTAACCCTCCACCTCCAACTCTCCAATTCTCCTAACTCCTCAACTTGTCTGCTAGTGGGACCGATTTAGCCTGGACTGAGTCACCTGATCTCCCTGTTGGCCAACCACGGCTCAGCAGCTGAACACAGCGTCATACAGGCATGCCAGTCGCGCACTGAGAACCCCCCCCCCCCCCCCCCCCCCCCCCCCCACTCTGCCACCCACTCAGCTTTGGCTGGTATGTCTTGTGTTGCCTCACCCTGCAGACTATATAACTTTTTTTTGTCACTTCTACCCTTTAAACTCCCAAACGGATGTAACAGATTTTTCATCCACTGCAAACGTTTGCAGCTCTGATGTAGACAGTTTGCATGCTGACCAACATACATGCCCGCACACACACTCGAACACTTATACAGTTACATCATAACACTAAAAAACATATAGAGACGCAGATAGAAAAATTGGTTTGGATAGATAGATAGATGGATAGATAGATAGATAGTCAGGCACATGGACACATGACACAGCATATAAATTTAGCTCCAGGCAGATCCTCCCAGCTGTCCTCTTATTTCTGACTGCAAACTCATTCACCACATTCAATCCAACAGTATCAATAACATGCACACATCAGGAACCTCATGGCCCTCAACCAAGTGAATTACAACATTTGATTATCTGATTACCTTCGCTTTCAGTGCCAATCAAAACAAGGAGTATCTATCACGACAGAGACCTATGTATAAATCATGAAGCAGAACTTTACCGTATTGAATTTCCACCCTTGCCAGAATTTGTTTGTACTTTGGTCGGCATATGTGCAACAAAAGCAAAATATCTGGTGTGTAAGCCGGATCAGACAGGTTGCTTCTCCCCTCAGTGGAAGGATCACGGTGTGATCTCATAGTCGGTGATGAAATTCTAATGTTGATCCAGCCATGCGCATGCAAAACAGGCCCGACTGCACCTTCACTTCACAGCTTTATCCCAACTGAAGAAAACTCAAACCTAAATATTCCCCTCCTTACCTGTCTGACCTTTTCCCAGCAGGCTAAAGAACAACAAATGTATTGATCCAACAGGAAGTGTGAATGATCCAATTGCTAAATGCAAAACTGCTATGTGACTGTGTGGCTGCCAGTCATGGCTTGGTCGCCGGACGCTCCCTAGTCTATGCAAGCTGACACACACATTTACACACAAACAGGGGCGTGTGTGTGTGTGTTGAAGGGGGTTGTGTTGGTGGAATGGGGTTAGGAGGGAATCTGAGGCTGGGAGGGGGGTAAGAGGAGGGCAGGAGGGGTACTAAAGAGGCAAATTTAGAGTGGAGCGAAGTGTTGGTCAACAGTGACGAACTCATTGCAAGAGCAGAGCTCCAAGTCAAAGGGGACAGGAGTGACGCTCACATCGGCTCAAACGAGTGCTTCACCTGTCTCTGTGTTAGTAATGTACAATTTAATTTAACGTCTGTGCAGGGGATTTCAAAAGAAGGAAGCATGGCTGATGTGTCGTAAATGGAGGCTCAATTAACCTAACTTCATCCAAGAGTGTGAGACAGGGGCCAGGAAACATGCGACTGGTGCCAGTGAGTCTTCGGGGGTCACATGAGACTTCTGGAAATTAGAGAGTGAGAAAGTGTGAGAGAGACAGGCAGAGAGACTTTCTTTAAAACACTGTCTTAAAAAAACTAAAGCCCAATATGTTTCCACAAATGTGGCCTGTGACACACTTGTGCATGCCTCCGGAACAGACGTGACTAAGTTACAGACACAGATAGAAAATGCATTTCCACAAGAAAATGTGTGTGAGAGCTGGCAAGTTGCTGACTGCTGAAAAGTTGGAAAAATCTGTAAAAATGTGAAAGAAGGAAAAAAGAAAAAAGGAAAGAAATTAAGCAACGAAGTAGGAAAGAAAGAGAGAAGGGAGCAAGGCAAGAAAGAGAGAGGAAAGGAAGGGAGGAAGGAAGAAGGAAAGAAAAAAACTCAGATTTCTATTTTGACAGTCCTCAGCATGCTGTTGTTAGCTCCTGTTACCTTTAGGGGCTTTTGTTTTGAAAATCCAGCATAACCCAGGGCCCCCTCATAAACTTATGATACCAGCTGGGGTCTTTTATGTTGAAGATCCAGCCTACAGTAAGCCCTTTTAATTTTGTGTACTGCTATATGATAATGGTCGGCTTTGAATAGATCATCTGACTTAAAGACAAAGGCATCAGTGGATCTTGGATCACAAGGAAATCCAAATAACAAATGCTTCTGCTGCCGGTGTTGAACCAACAAAGACAGGTGTAACATGACCTGTCACAGCGACAGAGGCAGCGTGTTCAACAGACAACACTGAGCATCACTGCTTCATTGGACTAAAGGTTTCTGATGAGTCAGTGTTGAAATAAAGCCGTGGGTAGATAAACAAAATCCTGTTGAGCACGACCTTTAAAGCAAAAAACAACATCAACACACGGCTCAATTCAACATATTTATTGTTGTCTCGCTGTCTTTCGCCTCTTTACATGGAAACACAAGTTAGTGTGTGCTCATCTCAAAGCAGGAGGGGTACAGTATATGATGCATCAAACAGGTCCAGTGCAAAAAAAAAAACAAAAAAACAAAACAAAGGATCAACTTTATAATAGTACAGAAATAAAATGGTTAAGGGGAATACAGATTCTTAAATATATATCTATATAATATTTGGTATCTTTAGAATTTACAGATTATAAGAACACAACTGTCATGCGTGTCAAATAACATCCAAAACTCCACATTGCAAACAGTCAGATAACTTTATCAAGTAAGTTCACAACATACTGACAGAATTTTAGCAAATATCACTCATCAACAGACAATACCAGTCTGGTATCTATCAGCCTATTGGTGCTTTACCATGAGTGCTATCAGGAAGATTCATTTGGCCAACGGATGGAACAAAGGTAGAACTCGAAACCTAAATATTAATTACTGTCCCTTCACACCCTCTTCCTCCTTCTCCTCATCATAACCTTCATTATCTATACATTCTCAATCCACATGTGCAGTTTGGCGCCATCTGTTGAAATGCTCCATTGGCTCCATTATTGGCTCTGTTGGCACGTTAAATAACTTGTTTTACTTCCAACAAGTTTTCTTTTGTGAGTTTGTGATGCCAATGAAAAAAAAAAAAAAAACACATCTCTTTAAACGTTTTAAATGGTGCATTTGTGTTTTAAAGCAACGTCCCTGTACCTTCTATTAACGGACACCTGACTCACGCCACCAGCTACCTCCTCTAACTCTGTCCTTCCTTCCCTTGCAGACTGAATTCCTGCTTAACGAACACCTGTTCCCAAACGTCATCACACCCTCCCACACAAACACACACTTTCTTTAGAACAGCTCATCCACACACAGGCTGGAAAATCCGACAGTTGTAGCGCTTGAAAGCAAAACTATGTAACTTTTGAAAGAAGAAGTAAAACATTCTTCCTCTTACAAATTAAAGTTTAATTAATAAGCAATAAAACGTATCCTTGACGCCTTTAACACCCTAAGGTGTATTGTCTCTACAGCCTTACTTGGTCTGGTATGACCAGTAGCTGATGGTGGCAATATTAGCAAACTTCTGCCGTCTATCTGACACTAATGAGCCAAATCACTGGCTGTAAGACTCTTTTCTACCTGTGCTACTGTTGCGGTATGTTTTAGCATTCACTGTTTTCAAGTGGCTGCCACCTGTAGCCAAACTTCAGCAAAAGTTACATATGCTTGCTTAAACGGAACGCAGCAAATCTTACGGTAAAATTTGAATGAAATTTGAATTTGCGTTATTCTGCATCGTTCGTCATCCCACTTCAGCAATCAGCAAAAACCAGGAGTATGGACTCCTGTTTTAAAGATCCTTAACTTTATAAATTATGCAAAAGTATTCAAAGGAAAGAATCAGATAAGCCACAGCTCAGAAATGAGAGAAACATGGCACAATTTCATATCACATTTTTACAAGTGCGGTCTGCTTCGGCTCATGCATTACATCTCAAATCTCACATATCTGATAATGTAACACAATGAAAATAAGTAATACAAATACAATAAAAAAAAAATACTTTCCCACCCCCAGCCAATCCAATGACACAAACAAAAATAAATCTTTTCCTGAATTGGCTGAAGAGTCCTTTATGGGGCTGGGGGTGGATGGAGAGACTTGACACAGGACAGAGAAAGACGATGGCGAGCTCTAGAGAGAATAAGATGTTGGAAGAAACGGTCGTATAGAGATGTGAGACAGCGAGACGCAGAGGCAATGAAAGGCAGCATTAAGAAGAGACGTGTTGACAAAGTGAGAGGAAAAGAGTTGGAGATGTGAGTCACCGTGGGCCTGAAAACAGATTCCATCATCATCTTAACCAGTGGAAGGTGTAGGCGAAGTGCACTGATCTCTCTCTCATTAGTGATATGGCTACAGTCAAATTCAACACAGGAACACAGAGAAGTTTGCTTCCAATAAAACCACAGAAATGTCCTCAGGGTGTCTCTATACTGTAGCTGTAGATGACAAGCGGATTAACCCAGATATATAAGACATCGTTAGGTGTGAGGGGCTCTCGACAGCTTGTAGCAGAGCCGATTTCTATGTTGTTTCTTACAGCAGGATGAAGAACCATGCAGATAAAACACGACGTTAAATGTCAAACATAGATGGACAATTGGTACATTACAGTAATGGCTTTAAGTGGAGCAATTTAAAGAAAATTTACTAAGAATTCAAACTACATAACCTTGTGCTTAGCTGAAACTCGAAGGTAGAAGGACAGCGACCTGTTTTTCAAAATTAACTTCCATGTATCACTCATTACAAGACTGAGTTCATAAATGTGATAAATTGTAACTCATCTGATAAAATCCGTCACGGATATAAGACTGCAAATAAAGAAAAAATCTGTGGTACTCAAACACGAAGGTTACTGCTTTAAAAAGTAGGGACATGGAATTAAACTGTAACGACATTCCCGCAAATTCTGACCATGCTTTGTAATGAGAAAAAAAGGAAATTAAACGGACGAGTCTGATGGCCGATTAATGCAAGGACTGATTTGTTAACTTGTGCTTCACCAGCACCACGTGTACGGCTGATGACCCGACATCTATAACGGAGCGTGTTGGATGGTGGGAGGGCAGCAAATACAGGCCAGCTGCTGTGCATCGTCACTGTACACTGTTACTGTTACTGTAAGGTGGAGCTGAACACATGCTGGAGCTGCTGTGGTGGTCTGAGGCCTGCTTCGGTCCGGTCCCGTCCCGTCCTGTCTGGACTCTAATGGCCGGGGTCGTGCTCAGGAGCCCGGCCAAAGCTGCCGGAGCTGTGCCGGCCTCGATTTAACAGCTGACCGGACCTGACCAACGCTGACCACAGGCTAGCACAGTCAACATGACGTGTCCTGTTCTGAGAAGTCAGTTCATCTGGAGGCTTTTATGTCAGGATTATAAAATGAACATTTCAACACTTATGTCCCAGTATCTTAAAAGACGGTGTGAATGCATGTAAAATAGTTGTGTCGTATTTTGTCTCTTATGTGGAAGCTGTACACAGTTGAAAGAAAGGTGCTGCTAACCCAGCCTCTCTACCATCTCAGCCATATGTGAGCTAGGAATAGCTCGCTTGGTTCTGACATGTTTAGCCTACGCGAGCAATCCTAAGTCTGTTATCCTGTTAGTTTGCAACCCTGTACGTCCATGCACTGCAGCCATGTTAACTAGCTATCTGCTCTGGTGTCTCAGGGAGAAATAAGTTCGTCCCACTGAAACAAATACTGTAAGAAATGTGGTAACAACCTCGCAATATGACAAAGTTCATTTTCGAGTTTAAAATATTCTCACAGAACCAGCTGCAATATTTCTATCACATCCATAATAAAAACAAAAACTCAAAGTATCACTGAATATAAAACATTTGGCACAAATTTTGATAGCCTGAACATTCACGAGTAAATATAATATAGAGGATAATTTGACACAAAACATAACTGAGTTAGCAGTATGAGCAAAATCTGATGAAGGAAAAAAACAACTGATATAATGAAAATGGTTCAGAAAAAGAAAAATTGCAAATTCACATTTGAAGGTATAAACCAATTATTTCAACACTTTTACCAAACCTAGCAATGTCTAAAGCATACATGTAAGCTATTAAATATATCACCACCAGCAACATTAAATTGCATATATTTTGTTGCAAATTAACTTCCTTCAGGCCTCCACGTATCTGATGTGTTAGTCAAGTTGGCATCTTGTATACAGAACATAATAATATGAACTCTGTACTGAAAACATATATGATTTCTTAAGAGAAACATGTCATCTTTCCAAATCAGTCACTTTTGATTTGTGAATTATCTTACAGTAAGATAGGGAGCCAATACATCAAAGCTAAGCCTTCATCTTTGGTTTCTTGCTTTGAAGCTCACTGTGTAAATGACACAAAAATATATAAAGGAAAACAAAACAAATACTATACAACAGGGCATTTTCAGGCTGTTTGAAGCCCGGCTCATTGCATCTCATCAGATCCAGGCTCAACAACAGAATCATTCCTCAAGGTGACCCATCAAAGGTGTGCATCCCTGTTGGGTAGTGTAAGAAATACTGATCCAATATTAGTATCAGTTAAATCTTCAATACTGACTACAGAATGGCTTTAAATGTTTCCACTTTGAACCAAAAAAGTCATTTCAAAGCAGGATATATTACAGAGAACATGTACAAGGTGGCCGTTGTGCAAAGAGCCTGACTTATACACGAAAGTCGACCACAGAACAGAATTCACATGATACATTGTTTGATCTTGAAACACTAACCAGGTTGGTAAACCTGAACAGGAGCCTTCAAGTTCACTGTCAGTAGCTCGTATTCATGTTCGCAAACACGGAAACCTTCAAAGATCATGGAAATAACATGCATGAACTCTGTTTTGGGATGGAATTTCACATTCATAAGCATTAAATTCTGTACACATACATAAAGGTGGCTTGTCAATTATAAAATATTTAGAAAACAGTGCATCTTGTAAGACTATATACATCCTATGCTGTACAAAATAGATGCAGAAAAGCATTCTTAGCCTGTTACTGTGGAGTTGGTTTGTATCTCTACTTGTGTACACTGTTTTTGTTGTACATTACAATTACAATTCCTACAGAAAAGTGCAAGGCTCTGAAGGTCCTTATTGTGGAATAATCAGACTAAAAAGAGATGGTCCACATCTGTGTTGCAGTGAATGCTCAAACTGGGACCTAACAGGACTGGTGGGTTACTCAAATCTACTCAACTTATTTTAATGCAAAGTGCGCAATGCAGCTAGCTTCCCCAGAGATAGATTTGCCTAATTGCCAACTGATTTCAGGCTGCGCAGAGAGCAAAGTAGACTTCCAGCTCATACTTAGGAACAGAATTACCTTATGAATTAGTTAGTGAACTATTGTCTTCATGGCAGTAATTCCAGTCTGACATTTGGCATTATTATAAGGTTCGCATAGACAGGATATTAACAGGCAAGGATACACTTAAACATAACTGACTGAATCTATGATGTGTGGGGTGTTATACTGACCTACTGTCACCCTACAAAATTGTCTCCTCAGACAAGAAAAAGGGAAAGTATAACATTTGACAGTTCATAAAATAATACTGTCTAATAATACTATCTGGATATGAACAAAATAAGGATTCCGTACAGTAACTGAATCATTTGTTTGGGTCCTTGATACGCTTAAACCAGTGAAGAAGAAAACAAAACGCTACTGAAGACCTTCATAAATAACACTGCCGAGGTATTGGAGACAGACAACACAGATGGTATTGTGGATCTGGCAATTGATTAAAGAAAATTATAAGGAAAAAAAGGCAAGCAATAGCGACAAAATATGTGGATTGACATACAGTAGTTGTCCTAATTAGTCCACATTTTGGCCCCGATCCAGTCTTTGAAATGCCCAGATGATCCATGGAGCGACTGAGCTTGATGGAGGACTCCTCTTCTAGTTTCACTCTTTTAGACATATGCTCGCATGAAGACAAACCAGAGAAGGAAAACGTTACTCCCCTGGTCTGGACCAGGATGAGAGTCATCCAGGTACAAAGACTTCATCAGATGAAAAGGAAGCAGCTGATCCAGGAACACACCACGGCCAGGCATTGTTAAAGCAAATATGAGTGAATAACTGACATAAACATAATTAGCCAAGGAACGGACTGCTGTGGACACGTTAGAGGAGACCAGATGTTGACCAATGATCTGGTATTCGTTAGAAATCACCACGCAATCAACTGAATCGAGCCATCAGTTTTGTTTCCATGTAGATTTGGATATAACAGGACACGAAAAAGAGTCTTGATTTCTGCCACACTGGTGCAGTGATGGTTTGCAGCCTGCGTCCTACTGGGAAAACCTCAAGTAACTATGGAGTTCAGACATGAGAAAAGTCTCTGTGTGCTTTTCACATTACAGATGCCGACACTGCTAGTTGTACCTTATGAGGCTTCTGTGGACGGGTGAGGTGGCAGTGAACTAAAGCTCTCTTTATGCTGCTGCTAAATTTCAGATCCAGATTTTTGAGTGGCTGGAGCTGACAGAACGATCAGTATTCAAGGAAAGACGGGGTGGATTTTAAGCAGTTTTTGCCGCGGCTGAAGTTCTGATCAAGTCAACTGTGGCTCCATGCACATTTACACGGAAACTAGAAAAGACGGAGGAATGAATTCAGGAATATTTAATTGATCTCTGCATGGGTCCACTAAAAAAAAAAAATGAAGGCAGACGCCACAAGTCGATCCCAGAGTAAAAGGTCCAGTTGTTACCAGTTGAACAGTGAGTTCTGACCCAGAGTCATGAAGTAAATCTGACTACTGCCTCCTGACTGCACTGAGGCAAAGAAGACCTGCAACAAGAGAGAGACGCAGGTTCAGGAATTATGTTACAAGTATACAACATTTTCATTAATATAGCTCACTGCAGCTGATGGTCCATGGGTGATGTGACCATGGCATGCATATATATGTATGTGTGTATATATATATATAAAATTATTTTTTAATTCTTAACTCAAAGTCTAGTTATTAGATTTCTTCTGAAGCTTTCAGACACTCATGGCCTCAGATGGTTCGGCAGTCATCAATATAGAACTTGGGTCACATAATAACAAACAACGCCATGTACTGAGAAAGGCCACAAGATGTGGCTCAACGAATCAGACAGATTTCCACCCATCCTGGAATTTGTCGGGCCAGTCACACCCGTTTATCTAATATGGGGCAGGTTTGATACAATGACTGACAGGGGAGAGCCGCTGGATGGTGTATTTTCTCTAAAAGAACAAACAGCTACACTTATTAAAGTATTAGAAAATATACATTTGATAATACATTTGATATCTCGATAAGGTTTTAAGATGTTACAACTAGATAATAAATGAAATAGTGTTTGAGTAAAAATGCACTCTGTGTTGCAGATTTAAGTAAGAAATGCTTACAACTCAATCTAGATAGAGTTGAAATCCTACCTTGTCATTCCTTTCACACAGGAACTTCAGTTTCTGGGCTTTTTTGTGCATGAAAACTCCTTCCAGGTTCCCTGTGTTAGCTGACCTCAGCTCAATGGCCTTTTCTCCCCAACCCATCACCTGGTTAGACTGAAGGTAGGCTGGAGAGGGAGAGAGAGAGAGAGAGAGAGAGAGAGAGAGAGAGAGAGAGAGAGAGAGAGAGAGAGAGAGAGAGAGAGAGAGAGACGCAGGGGACATGGACATGAAGAGACAGACATAAAGTAAAGATAGCTATTGTATAAACTGGAGGAAACAGGAGAATTGTGTATGTATATGAGTAAATATATTCCCTACAGAGGGTCTTGATGCTAGAATAATGACAGCTGGACATAACACACACACAAACACACACACACACACACACACACACACACACAATCCCTGCCATCTTATTTTTAGGCCACCCTGTCCCAAATCTGTCTTTATAGAATCTGGTTCAGGGTAAGTTCTCAGTGCTCAGGACAGCTGCTGATCTAGAATCAGTAACAGGCAGGCTACAGTGAACACGTAACACATACAGACCATTCGTAGTGCGGCTGCTGCAACACTAAGCTTCAACAAAACTGGCTACACCAGACATGAGAGTGTGAATATAAGTGGTGCATAAATCCCGCGGAGATCCGCTCTACAATCGTAAATATAGGACAGTCTTCTATTTGTATTTTTTGCCCTTTTACACAGAAATAGGTCATAAATTGTCTATATTTTTTTTTATTAAACTACTGATAGACAGGAAATTACTTCATGACTGGAGTTTATTGGCAGTTTGGTTTTGAGAGTTTCTATTATTAGTTATTGTTTCCTGTCACCTGCGTCCTTCGATAATGGCGAGAGAGACTGAAATAGCAGACTGAATGACACAGAAATGATAAAAGTAAATAATAAAAGAAAAGATGAGCGACCAAAGCTTATCCCATGTAATTTCACATAATGTGAGAAAGCTCCCACAACCCTACGGTGTATGAGTCCTGCACATGTAGCCACTAAAAAGATACGTTCCGCGGAAAACATCCACTCCGCGGAACGGTCGGCATATTTTACGTGTTCAGTGTAGCCAAGCAAGCCACTATAATGACATTCACCAGTAACTTAAAGAAAAAGCTCCAACTGTTGAAACGATATCCCAGTTTGGAAAGGTATAAATGTGCCATTGTTAAATAGGCAAATCCACATTGTGTAGCCATTGTGTCTGTGTGTGTATGAGTGAAACTTACCAACTGACGCAGGCATCTCCCCCCACTGCAGCACTGTATCCTTGGTGATGCGCCCGTAGGTGTCGATGTAGACACCCTCGTCTTCGTAGCAAACCAGAACCTCTGTTCCAGCGCTGTTTGGCAAAATGATGATGGCATGGGGATGAATGGAACCCTGGATCTATGAAACAAACACATAACAAACACTGTTCAGTGTGTTTCAAAGTTTGGACACTTCTTCGTACATAAAATATAAAAGCACATCTCTACTGTCAATAATATATAAACTTTCGAGATGCAACAGCATCCTGTCAACTGACACTACAGACTCTATGTTATGTTATTCAGATGTTATCTGACAATGTATTTCAGTTGTAGAACCAAAGAGTAAGGTTCAGTCCACCACCATTACAACCTACCTAAGTCAAGAAAAGGTACAAGACTACAGAGACTGATCAAAAAGAAACACAAAACAGTTGACCAATAAACAGTAAAAAAGCACTTCTGCAACACTTATCTAAGAGCAGTTTCATCCAGCAACAGCTATTTAAGTTGAAATTTCTCTAAGCAGTTCAGAAACATTTTTCTGACCAGTTCAACCAGTTTAGAAACATTTATCTGACCAGTTCAGAAACATTCATCAAACAACAGTTCTCATCTAAATAAACAGGGAATCTCTTCAGCACCAAAGCTCCTCCAGGAAAAAGAGACAAACTTAGGCAACGTTGTGTGTAATCACAGTTAATGTGAGAGTGTTTCATACATTACCAGAGTGTGAGCCACCACAATCCTCAGCATCAGAACAGGCATCCACAGACGCAACGCAATCTTAATCCTCTGCCTTGGAATCAGCATTGTTACATAGTTCGGAGGCAACAATGGAAGATGCTTGTGTGTGCGTGCGTGTGTGTGTGTTTTTTTAAGTGGGTGAGTGGTGCATTGTGTGCCTAAGTGAGTGTGTGTGGCTTAGACTAGGTGAATGGCTTTTAACGGTGATGAGGAAAAATAGAAATCAGTGTTGTTAGTGAATACGTTTTTACTGTTGATGCAGGTGGGTGTGCGTGAGTGTGAAGATGCGCTTTTCAGAAGAGAAGAGAAGGTGTGTGTGTGTAAATGAGTGTGTATGAGAGTATGGATTACACAGCTACAAAGAAAGCCTAGGAGTGTGAAGTGTCCTCACGAGTGCTCAAAGACAGTGAACTATAAGGATGTCGAAATGTATGTGAGTGGGTTTATAAACGCTCTGTAGCTGAGAGTGTGTGTGTGTGTGTGTGTAAAGCTTGATGATATGTAAGAGAGAAAAGGAAAAAAGGGAGAAAGTGGCTGAAATGATATCGCAGCAGCAGCAGTATAAGGCACCGGTGTAGTAGGCAGCTGTGTGCACACTCGCTTAATATACCAGAGGAGTGGGGAAAAAAAACACTTTCGACAGGAGCAGGAACAGGTCAGGACACACAGAGTTAATGATCGCGAGAGAAGGAGGACAGGAGGGGGGTATTTTTAGAGATTATTTCTCTTTCCGTATGGCCGTCCCCTACCTCTCTTGTGCCAACTCCCCCATGCATATAGAAAGTAGCACACATTAAAGGTAGCTGGGGCAGTGTGTGTGTGTGGGTGTGTGTGTGTGCGCGTACTGAGAAAGGTGTTGAGAACATGAATGAGAGAGAGGGCAATGCAATGGACAAGATATTTCCTTCATCCACGTTAATGTTATGGAATATTTCAAGTCTTCCAAAAACAAACTTGCTCACTTTCACCGACATCAGTCAGCTGCCAACAAACACAATTACTCCCTTAAACATCAATGTAGTCTATTCTCTGGTGCACATACTGCATTACTTCCTTACTTTAAACTAGTAATATATCAACTATGCAGTCACAAAAGTCACCAGGTTGACCTTGAGCTATGGCAAAGATCCAAAATGGGACATTAGCTTCATCGCCACAGTATCACAAAATGATTTGAAAATGAGGAAAATCTTCATATAAATCATTAAACCATAGAAACTAGAGAAACCTTGCTCCCTGCACCAGCCACCCACTCAACACCATATGTATGCACAGTATTTGAACAGATCTGGTATAGTCCACAGACTATGACTCCATTCGTAAATAACGGCTCCGGGAATGCTGGTCAGACTTTTTATACTGTATAGAAAATAGGCCAAGTGTTTCAAAGTCTGAATACATTGCCATATCCTGGGTCGGAAACCTCTGTAGTTCTGGCTAAGAACATATTTAATAGGATGTGTCAGAATCTGAATGTGAATATGACTCACCACCGGCTACAGTGAGCTTTACATGCCCACATACAGCAGAGGAGAGGTAGAAATGAACTGCTCTATCTCCGACTGTACCGGCAGTGGGCGAAGTCGCAAACTCATCTGCACAAACCTTTGTGGAGACTACGTTTCACAGATTTCACAGTCATTATAACTCAAAGAAGTTTGCATCTCATAAATACCAACACATATCTTAATGGTATATAATTATACTATAATTATAGACTGATGTTTGGAAGCCCTGGTATTAATCCCATTGGTAATTCATTACTGTGTGTCTCTCTTCTGTAGCTATGTGATGGATCAAAAATCTCACATTAATATAAGTCGGTAAGTCTACAAGCCCTACTTTTGTGTCAGCTCTTTAATTCATATTTAAGCTGCTGTATGTTCTTTTTTTTCCTGAACTGTATATGTTCTTAAGATGCCGGGCTCTCCTCTCCATTACAACACATACATCACAGCAGAGACTGCGCTGCTGTCAAAGGAAATTAGAAAGAGCTCATTTTATTGGCTGTAACTTGATACCGGAACCTACCCCAAATGTTTCATCATGCCAAATGAATCACTAATGCTAGAGTCTTAGAGCCTGAGAGTGAACAGGACAAAGAGTCCAAAGCCACATTAGCAGCTCTGTGAAGCTCTACTCTGCCTGTTTGTCTGTTAGCGTCCAGACGTTCGCATGCTAAACTTACCATACTCATAATTACAATGCTAACATGCTGATGTTTAGCAGGTATAATATTTATCATTTCACCATCTTACTTGTTGAGATATTTCAATCTGGACCAGAGTGGTCCCTAGAGTAATGCCGGTAGTGTGGCTGAGAATAGAAACTAACAAACAGACCAGATCATGTCTTGTGTTATTGTTAAGTTGGTTTAGTTTTAAGTGGTTGTCTGTGGAAAACCATAAGGAAGTATGACATAAGATTGTGTTGTGACCCTCTCTGGATTAAGTATTTCCCAAAAACACATTAAATCCAAACAATGAAATACTTCAATAAAAATAAACTCAACCTATGACTGAAAAACCATCAACAATATCTAATGCAGATCATGATGACGAAAAGCATCTTTTGACCCTGCTTCACTTGATCAATTTCTGCAATTTATCCCAAAGTTCAAACGCCATATGAGGAATAGCAAAATGTCTGAAAAGAAATGTGAATATGAGTCACACCATTCTGCTGTCACTTCTACCTGCCCACGGACTGAACGAACGGAGAGACAAAGAGAGAGAGGAAGAGAGACAGCAATGATAGTTTGGTAAATGTGGCCAAAGAGAAGATAAAAATGAGGAGAAGATGAGCAAATGAACAATGCCACACTGGATGACAGAGTGGGAGGAGGAGAAGATGAGATGGATGAAAGAGGAAGAGAAAAGGGTTTGACAGCTGTAGACTGAGTGGGAGGAGAGTGGAGGGAGGTGGGGAGAGGAAAACAGAAGGAATAATGGAGAGCAATGAGTGGCATCTGCAGACTGTGAGTGGGAGGAGGAGGAGGAGGAGTGCATACAGAGAGAGTGAGGTGAGTGAGGTGAAATGGTTGAATAGAGAGATAACAGCGGACGGACAAAAAGACAAAGTACAAGTCAGGTATGATGAGAGTAATATCTATATCATGCACCACCCTCAGAGATCAGAAATCTCTTGACTCAAAGACCTCAAAAAGAAGCCTTTGGGTTTGTGGATATATTGAAAAAACGCTGTTTTCACAACGCCTATTAGTGTATTGGCCAGAAAAATTGACAACCCTGATTATAACCTTTATTTTCCAACACCTGTTTTTGGAGAAAAACATTTTAATGTTACCAGAGTGGTCCTATTGGTGAAGTTTCCTCAACATTATATTCATGTGGCCCTTTTTTTCTTTAAAGTGAAACATGAAATTCTAGTGACCTTTTTAAAAATAACAAGGTAAACAGAGGACCAGACATGAAACTCTATAGAGCATAAAGAATATTAAGTAGACTCTCACATGTGTAGGCAGGTAGAGGTCGTAAGGTGTTCCAGAGTCGACATCAATGGCGTGGAAACCAGACGAGGAGCCGTAAATGACCTTTAACCTCTGACCTTCCTCCACTGTCAGGTCAACAGACAGGGGTTTTTGAGGCAGAGACCTGAATGACTGGGTAGACACACACACACACACACACACACACACACACATCACCAAAACAATTTAGAAGGGATAGTTTGAACACTTCAAGTGACATTTCAATCATCACATTTAATGATACATTGTCAAAATAAACTGTGACACCAGTAATCTAACTGGAGCTGCTCCGTTAATCATTAATCAGCAGTCAACTCTGACAAGTTGAAGAACAGTGGCGTAAAAAATGGGCACCCTAACTTAGTCATGGTATTACTTCCAGCATATTTTTGGCTTTTCTGAGGAGAAAGGGTTAAACTACGTAGAATGGAAGGAAAAGTAGCTCAGGCCACGGAGGACACAAAGAAATGGGACACAGCTCTGCTGAGAATCTGTGCGTATGATTCTCGTAGCCTGGATGTGTCAAGTGTACGTGTGTGGCTGTGGGAGTGACCCTATTAGATTTCTTTTTGTTCATGTCTGTCAGTGTTTTGTCCTACATATGCAAAGAGGTGGTAAGAACAGAAAAGGCAATGGAGGACAGTACTGTTAACCTGACGGTGGTGGTTTAACTACTTCAGAGATCCCAGTCAAGGATGAAACTGGAGGAATTAAGATGCTAGCTGAGCAAGTTGAATTTTGCACTATCCTCTGTATGGGAGCAATTTTAGACACATCAGACTCTGTTTGTTAGGTTTTGCTCTGCTTTATTAGACTGAGCTCAACTATCATCAGTTTAAGCTTTCACTTTATCGGCCACGGCTGTAAGATGGCATGCTAAACGCAGCATCTTTGATTTGGCAATCCATCCTGTATTTCAGACATTTCACTAGTGACTGGTGACCAACAAGTCCAGAGACTGATCAACAGTGCCATCCCTAGAGCCTTGCAGCTAATGTGGCTAGAAAAAGATCACAGTCTAACTTCTTCTGTAGTATTTACAGTATTTGTTGCCTATATTGTCGTTATAGCTGGGGCAACAAGCTGATAACTCTATTCTTTCACAATGACAACAGAGAAAATGCATTTCACATTTCATTCTAATGTTACCAACCTTGAAGGCCATGAATTTGTGGTAGGGTTTTGGGGCCCAGGCGTACACCTCCACAGCATTCTTCAAAGCAATCACTAAGAACTTTATCTTGTCGTAACGCACTGAAGAGACAAGAGGGACAAAAAGAAACATAAGAAACTGATCACTAATTAGCTCCCAAAGACCTTTACTAAAACAATACTTGTAGTTCACCTTTTTTCTAGTTTGTAGCTTGGAAAAAAAAAAAAAATGGTACCGTTCAATGTGCCCTCCGCAGTGTGCACTTACCCACTTTATAGTGTACACAGCCCTCCAGGTCACCTACTGAGGTCCAACCCTGTCTCTTCTCCACTTCTGGGTCATTGTGTAGGATCTTATTCCTTAACCAGGACAGGTAGTACAGACGGAGCTTGTTCTTTTTACCTACAGACACGGAGAGACGTGGAGAGAAGGGTGAAGGTGAAAATTAGTTTTAGATGATTTTAAATTCATTTCTGTGGTGTGAGAGAGTAAACAAGAAAAGAACATGAACAGAAAGCAATATCCTCCTTCACATTCATCCTGTTACAGACAGTTAATGAGGAGGCACCTTCACAATAGTTGATGGTGGAAGGAACTTAATAAAAAAAAAAAAACAATATATATATATATTTTGTGATACGAACAAGTGTCCAAATTACACTCTGTTTGGTCTGTTTCTGTCAGCTTCACTGCATGGGGCAAGTCAAATACATTAGCTGTTGAGAGCAGCCAGTTGAGTGTTGTTTTTTTTTTTAAAGTTACATCCATCTGTGTCAGTGTGTTTTGTGCTCTTTAAGCTCGGGTACATGTACCTGATATAGTGATTAGTACATTGAGTCCTTCCAACACGTCCATCTGCTGAAACCTTCGCCTGCTGATGAGAGAGTAGACTTTCCCCTGACCACTTCGATCCAGAAGCCACAAGCCATTCTCTGTCCCCACCAACAGATTCACACCTGCACAACAAAACATGCACAAACCTTACACCTCACCACTAACATGCTGTGCCGTGAATCCATCCATCTAAATCTGTATATTGGTGTGAATTCCAAAATGAACAATATATGGAGTCGGCACACTGTCAGAAAAAAGACATTTGTCCAGTAGTGCAGCCAGAAAACCAAGTCAATAAAGTTTGTTTGCCTAGAAAACAAAGTGAAAGCTTCACACATGACACAATAATATTATCACTCTTCCAATCAGATATTTAAAAACACAAGCTGTGTGAAACTACAAACCCCATAGTCCAGCACAGAGAACCTCAGTGTTGAATTTCTTCTTGTACTTGCGGATCTCTGGAGTGTCGCTCTGTGGTCGAATGTTGGTTGGGTTCACATTCACCACAGAGCCCTTCCTGTGATTCTCTCTCTTGATTTGCTCGCCCTTGCCGCTCGCTACATGGGAACAAATATAACAAAGTTCACAATGCAAGGGTTAGTGAAATGAGTACAGCATCTGACAGGGCCTGATAGTTAAACTATCTCACGACTTTCTCTCAGGTAAACTACTTTAAATAAAAAACATCTCGAAAATAGGGTTAAATCATTTATTTTCAAACTTTTAATTATATACATGAGAAGTGTCTTTATTTACTTTCATACGAATATGTAAGTATGCTGGCCATACTGTATGTTTTGTATTGTATAGTATGTGTAAATGTGCTCACTAGGGCTCTGTGGTGGCGATGATATGGGGATCAATCTTGGATCGATGAAAGACATGAAGGAGGAAGAGGAGGACGAGGAAGTGTTTTTACCAGTAGGACTGCTGACAGCCTGATGATGAACAACAACAAGAAAAACAGTTATTTCACAGCATTTTTTTATTGTTTGGTTTTGGCTCTTCTAGGTTTTGGCTCTGTGCACAGTATCACAAATCCTATTCACTGCTTTATAGATCGGCAGAAACAACTCTGAAACCTTTAACATCACCGACGACTATGGTGTCCCCCTCTCAAGCCTTATTTTATTTCACTCTCCAAACATTATTACTAAAAAATGCTATTCTTGGTTCAAAATTTATGAAAGTATGAGGACATATGAAAACACATGGTTGGTCAAGAAAGCACATGAATACTAGATCAATACTACTACACTACTATTAAGACAGATCATGTCACTACTGATACCGGTGCACATAAACTGTGCCACCACTTCCCTCTGGTGGACAACTGTAACTAATGCAACTAGAAAAACACATTGGATATGCTTTCAAATGCTCATAAATAATGCTTATGAACTAAAATTCAGCCAACTATTATAAATGTGTATCATCTTATTTTCACCCCACTGGGAGATTTGCTTCTACTTTTTCCACCTTTGTCAATACAAAACTGTTGATTAAATACATTATTTCTGAACATTAAGTCCTTAATGGTGTAAATGATAATTAGACTGAAAAAATAATTAATATGGTACGTGTGTTTGTTTCTGCGAGTCTGTCTGTCTACTTGTGTCTCTCTAACTGAGCTTTCCTCCAAATAAACTCACATGTAGTTCCTGGTGTGTGGGGGATCGAGGGGCTGTGGGCGACTGCGAGTAGTTGAGTTCACGTGTTCGCTGCTGCTGGCCCAGTGCATTATGGGTTGGACTGGAGGAGGACGTTTTTTGCAGAAGGTCTGGGAGCATGTAGGTATCATCCAAACCTATCCGAGAAATCTGCAGAACACATAAAGAGACAAAGTACCAAGTGAGGGGGGAGGTTGTTAATGTATATCTGTTGTATGCTGTCACATTTAATCAGCGGGTCGTCATACTTTGACTTGTTGCTGCCATCAAGGTGTGAATGACCCACACAGGTTTAAATCCCTGTGATGCGCTACCGGTCAGTAGAACAGAGTATATGTGAAGTTTATCATCTCACCGTCTACATCAGTCATCTCCCTCTAACATTACAGATATTGCACCCTCTAGTTGTTAAATATGAAAATGCAAAGAGGAGTTTGGAGGAGAAACAGGGGAGCAGTGTGTGTGTGTGTGTGTGTGTGTAAGTGTGCTGGGTACCTGGTTAAGATTGTGGTGCGGTTGCAGTACGATGCCATCAAGTATTCCTCTGAAGTACTTCCCCTTTCCATTGGACAGACCAGACCTTGAAACACACAGACAGGCCAATATTTTAGACCAGAGCTTGCCTGCAGGTGCTGCATTTATTAGCTGGAAACGATATCAATATAGCCTCAAGATCAGTGGCAGTGAAAACATGGCTGATTAACTTCCTGGGATCAAAAGTGGGACCAGAAGAGAAATAGTTAATGTCAAAAATACACTATAATCTATTTACCCCAACAAAAGCAGACACAAATGTATTCACTTTCATGCCATGTTTGTGGGTGTGACAATTTTAGCTTGTCCCAGCTTGATTTTCAAGGTTTAGCTGTTCCAATAAATCCTAAATTGAGCCATGGGATTTTAAACCTGCATTTTAACATTTTAACATTTTAACGTGTGCATATTTTTAAATTTATGTTTTGGGGTTAAAGGACCAGTGTGTAGGATTTAGTGGGATCTGGCGGTTAGTGAGATGCATGTAGGGGAACCTACAGTGGCCAAAGGCCGTATCGAGGGCCAGTGTTTGGTTTGTCTGTTCTGCGCTACTGTAGAGACATGACAGGCTCCATTTGTTGTATGTTTCATTTCTGCCAATTGATCCCCCTTAATCCTACACACTGCTCCTTTAACCTAGCCTTGGTAGTCAGCAGAAACATTTCCACATACAGGCTTTCTAAGAAGAGTGAGCCTAACACCTTTTCACTTTTTTCATTTTTCTCCTATTCCCAATAGAGAATCTCAATTGGTTTCACAATTGGTTGGTTACATCTTGCAACAGGTCATGTTTCACGTCATGTTTCACAACTGTGTTGTTTGGAAACACTGAGAGAATGACTCAATTCTTTGTCCTTTGTATTTTTCAGTTTGGGATTAAAAGGAATGACTGGGTGAAATGCTTGGTGTATCAGGAACGTTTTTAACATAATAATAAGCAAACATGCAATTGTTACAGATACGGATGATGAAGACCTCACCTCTCTTCGTCATCACTGCTGCCGACCTCGTCACTGGAAGAGGAGTATTCTGTGGCCTTGTTAAGCCGACCCAGAACAGATCTTACACCCTGCATGGTGGAGGTGAGGAACAATATGAGTAAATGTGAGTCAGATGAGTCAGAAGATCAAAGAAAGAGCAGAAGGAAAAGACAGAGTATTCATAGTATTACACTTAACTACATCTACATCTAAAGAAAAGGGACTTACGGGAAATACTCTTAGGTAATTTTACCATGTAAAGTAGAAAGGGGAATTTTGGCAACATTTGTGTGCAGACATGACACAAGGAAAACAACTCTTAATTTACTTGTGTATGTCCACTGGTTACGTTTTCTTGTGTCTTCCTGTGCTGCTGTAGACGGTGCTGTAGATGAGGACTCTCCAGCTTGAAGTAACCTACAACACACACACATCCACACATAAACATATTCCCATTGGTAGCAGTTATGCAATGTGCAAACAGCAGCAGGGTGGTAAGCAAACCACTGAACCCGTAGCAGATTAACATGAGTGGTGAGAGGTATAATTACCATGGACAAATGAGGCAGTCTTTGCTGGCCTCTACACTGGATGTGACACGGTATCACTACGCTGGATAGCTTTACAGCCATAAACTGTGCTTGTGGAACTATTCTGGAGCAGGTGCACTCTGGACCCAAAACCCAAAGCATAGCTTGACCTGCTAATCACTAAGCTAAAACTCTGTCACATTCCCTACATTACACAAATATCTTCAACATTTTCAATAGAAAACACAAATTAGCCATTGAAAGTATTTAATCCTGCACTGATCGATGTTTCTGCAACTTGGGGAAATGCAATAAGCTCTAAACACAACATTGATATATTATGACCTTATTAACTTGAGATGGCAAAATGGGTTAGCAAACAGTTGCCTATTTACACATTTAGGCAGACTTGGAGCAACATTCATTTTTCAGTTGTGTTTGTGTCTGCTAGATGAATGTAAGTCCAATATTCACTCTCCTTTTAGCTCTCTTCTGGTCTCCACCAACTTCGGAGGGAAATATCTGGCTCTTCAGCTGCTGTGCTGAGCAGGTGGTGCACCATGGGTTTTTAAAGCTTTTTCTGTACAGTAAAGTACAGTAAAGTTGTCTGCTGTTAAACCAAAACGATGAGACTATAAAACTCTTTAGAGGTGAAAGGAACTGCAGAGTTGGTAGATAATTCTTTGTGACCACTCTGTCCCTTTTAAATTACACATAGTCATTTGATCCATTGTTAGTATAAAAAAATATTGATTAGAGCAGCTTTAATGTGTTGACAAATGGTGGTCATTTTATTGGAATTCTGTTGGGTATCAGGTTGTTTGAGAGCCCGCCACTAGATGGTACCAGAATTATTGTGACTGTTCCGCTACTAAACTGGCTTCAAAACTCTGCTACACTTTTGAGCTAAAAAATGATTGTTTCATGGACACTAGCACCCCCAGCACTACTTGTGACAGACAGAGGCTACAAATCCCTAGTCTCCCTACAGACTGTGTAATCACTGCTTTTTATTGTTTTAAACCAAGGTATCTTAATCAAATTGTAAATTATTTTTATAAAAAAGTTACAAATACTGTTTACAACAACAATTCAGCTCAAAGAGAAAAGTAGCTTTTGTTCAGTTACATCACGAGCAGATAAAAGCTTTTTACCACAGTAAAGCTGTGCAAGTCTCTAGGAGAATCTCTGATCTGTGGCTCCAAACAAAGAAGGCCAGCAGCCAAACTGAGTGGGAGGAATCAAAAGTTGTTTCCTCTCAACTACATACAGAGGGAAACTTAAATACTTAAATACTAAACATATTCCTCTCTTCTTTCTATCTCTCCCAGTCACTACAAGAGCAGCTTCCTTGCTGCCGCGCACAGATGACAGAGAGAGCAGAGCTTTGAAATAGATGAGTTGTTTGTCTCTTTCTAGACACACAGGTAGAGAGGGAAAGCTTTGAATACATTACTCTCTGCTGTGCTCTCTCACTGCTTTATAGTAAGTGTATGTACTGTGTGTTGAGTCTGTGGTGGGCTTGGTGTGGCTGTTTATGAGGACATGGGGGGGGGGTGAGCGTGTGAACTGGCTTGATATATGTGTGCTTGGGCTGTGTCGGCCAAGCTGCCAGGCTGATGACGGTCCTGCAAGCTCACCCACACGACCACACTCACACAGCATAAATTCACACCAGTGCCACAGCTGTGTGAAAACAAGGGCTGAGCACAATGAAACTGTAGTGGGCAACGAGAGTTGTCATTTTGGGTCAAATACAAAAAGTCTAGACTGTGTATGCTAGGGCTACTGTCATTAGTGCATATCAAGAGTTAATGTGGAAACCCGAAGAGAAAAGTAAGTAGTTGGGGTTAATTTGTATGGCTCATGCAGCAGGTAACGGCATGTGACTGAGCTTAAGGTGGCACAGACCTGGGTGGTTGCTGCTGGTAGAGAAGACTCCATGAGACACAGATCTTCCACTCTTATCTGCTACAGACACTGGACTGCCACTAGATGGAGAAAGAGACACGCATACTGAGTGACACCGATGGAGAGTGAATCGTGATCAACATTATGCACTTCTACATGTTCTAATTTTGAGTGTATCCTTCATGCTGCCACCACAATGACCAATTTCCTCACCATTAGTTCCATATAATCGAAAATAATCATCCAAGCTAAACTAATCCCGATCTACCCATGACTGATTGTTCTGTAGTGTGTGACATTATGCCGAACAGTAGTGTGATATAAACCCTAAAAGTAAATAAGGTTTACTCCAGTTGGAAGGGTAACTGTGGTAAAGACCTACCCTGCTCATAGCATAGTTACAATACCAAAGGTTACAAATAAAGAATGTACGTTTGCATTCTACATTCTGTTTAAGACTTATGTTATTTGGGCAAGTCTTGTTTCCAATTTAAGGACAGGCAGATGCATTGTATCTTTATGCTGCTAAGCAATGTCCACATTCTGCTGCTTAAGGCAACCAGCTCTGAAAACCTAGCTTGTGGGCACTCCCCAGAGCTAAGAAACACCTCACTACTCTACCTTGTAGGTAAATATATAAAATACACATTATGAGCCGGTGGAGGTTCTGCCTTATGAACAGATCAGCTTGTAAAAGATTTTGATGTGAGAGTAAACATGTACAATATGGCTTTCCTAAGTTACATCATTATATCATGGTTCAACAATAGTGTAAGTGAAACTAAATAATCATTCTCTGATTATCGTCATTCTGGAGACTTAGACTCAGACATATCTGTTTGAAATAAATCAGATGGAGCCTGGGCTTAAGAGTATGATGTGCAAAAGCAATGAGAAGCTATTTAGAAACAAATAATGGTATTTAAAGAAGTAAATAGCTTCTCATTGCTTTTGATTTTTTGGCCACTTGTGGTCAGTAAAACAACCTCCAAACATAACATTGACATATTATTACTGTATAAAGTCATTATAGCTAACTAGCAAACAGTTACTTATGTACACATCCAGCAGACATGGAGCGACATAAGTATTCATTTGGAGTCGTGTTCCTGGCTACCTGATGAATATAAGTTGAATATTTACTCTCATTTTTGGTCTCCACCAACTCCTGAGAAAAAATATCTGTCTCTAGCAACTAAATGCTCCACTATGTTCACCAGGTAATTGCCAACTTTGTCTGTCATTTGGGTTTATTAGAGTTTTTCGCTGAAAATAGCTGCACTTTTCTGCTGGAAATAAGGTTTATAAGAGCAATGAGATTGAACCAAAACACTGAAGTTGTGGGCTTTAAAACTAAAACAATGACCTGAAAGCTAAATCAAGTCTGTAGAGCTAAGTGTGACTACATAGTCAGGTGATAATTCATCTCTAGGGAGATGTTACGTCCATATTACACATAATCGTTACATCCACTGTCAGTGTTAAATATTGACTAGTGCAGCTTTAAGGAAGAAAAATAGAACTTCTCAAGTTCATGACATAAACTGACATTAAGTCATTGGCTTATGTACACACAAAATGTAGGCCCACCATCATAAATGACAAATATCTCTGTGTATTATTTGTGTGTTTAGTGTGCATACAGTGTAGTGGTGGTCTACCTTGAGGCTGCCCTCTTGTGACCCATCACCAGCTCTCGACAGTAGAACTTAGAGGTAGTGCGTTCTGGGACCTGGACAGAAGACAGAAGGCAGAAAAAGAGTCAATTTAACAAACCTGACAGGAAAACATCGTTAGTGAAAACACAAAGGTGGCAGTCTCCTGGTGGTCCTGATTGCTTGTTTCACTTTTCATAAGTTTGAGAAGGCTCTTTACTAGGATATGCTGTCTAGCCAAGCAGAGTTTCAGGTTAACATAGGAAGGTTTCTGCTGATATACAACAACCTCTACTGTGTATGAAAGGGTGTAGAGCAGAGTGCAATAACATTTTCAATAACCCACAGGGAGACATTTATTACTGAAAATATTATGAGACTATTTGGCTTTGTTATTTCTTAACATTTCAATGTTGCTCCTTTAAACTTCCCAAAGCCGTGTCCAAATCTTACATATCTGAGTCCGGGATATTTCTTAACCTCTTTCAGAAATGTTGCATTCAAGATATGACAGCATTGTGAAATCAATACTAGAACAATCTATGTAAGTGCTGGAAAGCAGTGTGTTTTAAACTGGAGTTTTCAACACTTCATTCTTCTCGAACTCTCAGTCCTACCAACCAGCTGGTGACTTTTTGACCTCTCATCTCCTGGGGTCGCATGACCCAGTTACAAAGAGGAAGACACACCCGGCAGAGCAGGAAGTGAGCTGTGGGACTACCTATCATCCTTCTGACAAGTTGCCCGCATCTGGGTCCCCTGAATGAACACACGCACACACGTGCACACACAGACACACGGACACACACACACACACAAACACACACACGCAGAGCATGGTGTCTGGTGCTTCCTGTCTACTGTTGCAGCACACACATCAAATCAACATTAGAGCTTACTTTCATACTACTAAGAAGGGGTCTGAATTATCAAAGAGAGCTCAGTTTGACCTTAATATTTAAGCTTTTGTAAAATTATTTGAATTTAGACAGTTGCACAAATCATCAAATGCCTGGATGTGCTACAGCACATTACTGGTACACTCAAAAGTTAAAAGTTTTAAAGCCACTCCAGCGCCAGTCACTACACTGCAATCGCAGCAGAGAGTAGTGAGTTATTAACTGCTTCACCGACTCCATATGGCCTGTTAATTCAACAACAGAACATAGCAAATAGACAGCTTTATTGGGCTGCCCTCCACTCTCTGTAGTAGTTATTAGTTGTTCTATTAACTCCATATGGTGTTCTGTTAGTAAATACACCTAGCAGCATATTCTGTTCATAAAACACTTAGTGGGGGAGCTGTGATATTAGACAGAAAGCAACAGAGAGGGTGAATTATGTGTTTATCACAGAGATGTTTTTGGTTAGGGGCACTTCATAACAAGCCTTGAGGTAAAGCACAACCTCTCTCCTCCCACTGGCATACACACAAACACACACACTTTCCCCAAAACACAAACATACACCCCCACAGTGTGCCAACCCCGTGCTGTGTGCACCACTTCCTTAGCTTGGTATGACCACAATACAGGATGCTTAGCGCACACAAACACATTATGCCAACCTCATGTGATGCAGTCTACTTCCTGCGCCTGCCTGGCATGACAATAACAACAACTTCCTCTTTTCAAAAGGCAGCCAGGAAAACTAAATAAATATCAGTTCAATGTTTTCGTTCATTTGTGTAAGTCATCTCACCTGCTGGCATGTACCCTTAAGTGTCATCCAGCAGCTAACAGGACAGTTGTTTCTCACCTTAGGTGGTGCCTCGATGGAGTCCCAGAAAACATCGTCAGTTGGGGACAGGGGACAAAACGGGGACAAGGGGGAGATGGCCATATCGGACATAGAGCTGCTGTGAGGGGCGTCTCGACTAGAACGCAGATTGGCATTCTGGAAAAATAAAAGGTTCACCCATAGTCATTTGTGACTGTAAATTGCATTTGTACATTAACACTTTAAGCCACATCACCAACAGTTCTATAGTATTTTTGAGCAGTAACAGTGAAAGTGAAAGTTTGCCCAAAAATAGAATGTAACCGCCCCCCCCCCCCCACAAACATCCTCACACATTTAAGTCAAGCAGGGAACAGAAAATAATAGAATAGACTAGAGAAAACTGTGTTTAAACCATAAGAAAAATGTAATAGTGCAGAGAAGAAGAGAGCAGGATACAATCCATTCAAAGGAAATAGTGGGCACCTGTGATGGGATACAATTGTGTATACCTGGTTGAGGTGAGCTCTCTGCATGGCTGGAGTACAAGGACTAGAGCTGCTCCCAGAGCCCAGCCTAGAGTGCACCTGGCTGGGCAGACCAGCGGCCAAAAGCAGCCTGGCGAGGTTTGAGTCTTGGAAGTCCATCTAAAACATGAAACACGTGTAAGACTGTAAAATCTGGAATCATAGAAGGATTGAGTCAGTCCTCTGTTTAATCAGGCAGTCTCACTGAGATCAACATTTCTTTTTCCACACATACAGTACAAGCCCTGGTGTACCACACATCCACATAAATGTACTTAACATGTAAATGTATAAACACAGCACAAACAGATCTCCTTTGAAGACACTATGTACTATATTAAGCTGCTCAGAGTACTTTTGGTTTAAGTTTTAAGAATGATTTTTTCTCAAAATGTTGCTCTTATTCTTAAAATTAAGAATACGTGGCATGCATACATGTTCCTTATTGTTAAGAATCACATTTAAAAACTGTTATTTCCTACAAAGTCTGACTTTCTATTATGACTTTTAGGATCCCTAAGTCAAAGTTTAGGAAGGTTCTTAAGTCCATTTCTAAGACGTCTTTTACATACTGGCCCAGACATGAGAGTCAGAGTGCCAATAATCAGGACACGTCACATAAACAAACATTACAGCTCAGCGTTTTTCTTGGAAGTTCCCAGTTCCAGATGTAATGTAGATTTTTGGCTCAATCAGACATCAACATCCTCAGCATAAAAAAAAGAATAGAAAGTGCAAACATTTTAAGCACGCTGACGCTTATCATCTGAAAGGTTAGCTAGTTACAGGGGGACACGCAACTCAATAGAGTTCTGGAACAAGTCCGGTAAAAATAAATAAAAATAAAACCATAGTCAGCCATTCAACCCTCGGCTGTTTGAAAATACCTCCTAAAAGAATTGGCACCTTTGGTCTGTTTCCTGTTCAAGTTCCTTGTGTGGTTTAACTACTCAGCTAAGAACAGAGGGTATGAACCACACGCTGTCAGTTGGTTTTCTACCTATCTTAACCACATTCTGTCTAATATCTGGCTTAATTTATCCACACATTTGTGACTTTCAGGTGAAAGATGTCTGTCTACTGAGACAAGGATAAAGTGTCAAACCAAAAGTAGGGAAAAAGGATTGGGAGAAGAGAAGAAAAACTGATGAAATAAATCATTAAACTCATTGAAAGGGAGTAGGGTGCCCAGTTGTGGGATGCAGAGGTGATAAAGGGAGCTAGACAGCTGAGGAAGGCGGGATTTTACCGCTGAGCGCTGGCTGTTTGCGGGGCGGCTGGCCGAGGAAGCAGCAGCAGCAGCAGCGGCAGCTGTGCTCCCACTATTAGCTGTTAGCTTCTGGACAGATGCCACAGGCTTTTCTCTCTGCCTCTGCCTCTCTCTCTCCCTGTGTCTGTGGTCGTGCTGCAGCGACAGGAGCTGGGTTTGGTCCTTGGGCAGGGTGCGGTGGGATCTCCTGCCCGCTGAGGGCTGCTGATGCTGAGCCAGGGGCTGGGGCTTGGCTTGCGGCTGTAGCTGAGGCTGGGAGAGCTGGGCCTTGTGCTGAAGCAGCTGGTTTGGAGCCACGGCTCTCTATGTAGCAAACATGAAAAGCACACATAGAAACTGACAGAGCCTGGGAGTGTCTATATGAAAGAATAAATGAATGAATGAATGTATACTGTGTTGTAAGGCAATAGTGTACGATAGTAATAATATCTAATTTAATACCTGTATCAATACAGAGAGGTATTATTAGTCCTCAATTTAAGATCATTTAAGACTTTTTGCCAAATTTTCCTATTTGAATTGATCTCTCAGTCTCAGAAGGCACTCATTAAATTTGCATATTAGCTCTTTTTAATTAGGTTTTAATTAAAATAAAATTTAAAAAAATTAAAATTAAAACATTTTTGGTTGATTCACAAGTAGCATACTTGTATTGTCATTTTGATATGGTAAAATCAAATTTTAAGACTGGAGGAATGATGTATACTTCATACAAATGTATACAAAACTATATGCAACTTTTCAATGCAAATCAAGTTAATCTTTTGCACATGTACATGCTCGGTCTGACCAAATGGAAACTCCCAGGTTCTGCAGAAATTGACAAGACAGGCCATGGCTGTTATATGAAGACCTCATAAAGCTCGTACTGGGTCTTCAAGCTTGCTGTGACATACATTCAAAGAAGCGCATAGGAAAAAAGCTGATTTGATTCACTTCTTTGGTGTAAAACATAGACCAACATGTGAAAACACTCATAAAACAGTAATCAGTGTGGCGCTGGCAATAAAGCTTGGACATGTGACAGCAGCTGGTTCTCTGGCTTGAGAATCGGATTTGCAAGCACTTTCTCCAGAGGAAACGCAATAAAAGCACAAATAAAGAACCACTACTGTCATCTACATCTCACAACTCTAATTTTCTTAGGGTTACAGCTGTCTTAAAACCTCTTTTTTAAGACAACCAATAGCCACTTTATATTGCCAGGAGGATGAATTTAAAACAGGATGATCTTTCATAGATGTTGTGTTTATGTACATTAGTCATAAAATTATTTTAAGTTTGTGCAGATCAGCACAAACTTAAAACCAGGTTTGCCCAAACAGCCCAGCGAAGATGAATATAAAGTTTTAAAGCAGTAGTTTGGTTTGATTTGCACTGAGCCTAGCCACATAAAAATGCAAAATATATAAAAGTATGACACTGTATTGGAAGGAGTGTGAAGACTGCTTGTTTGTACTATATGAAGTCACTAAACCAGGAAGTTCACAGAGAAGCACACACACACCAATTCATCACTTCTGCAATAGTAACCCTTAAAAGGTACTTTCAGGGTTGCACGCCATATAGTTACTCCCAGGCCACTCGAACGAAGAGATAGAACCCTTTTTTGTGCCACTGCTTAAGACATAGACATGGCTGCCACATGCCAACTAGCTGAGATGAGATTCATGTGAATGCTGCTATAAAAAGTGAAACACTGGACTTGATGCTGTTTCTTGAGAATGAGAAGACACACAGTTAGAATACTCAACATACCCCACTAACCGTGTTCAACTAACATCGGAGCTTGTTACCATGGTAACACATCAGCTTTCTAGGTCCCTGGGAACAGGGCCTTTTTTCACAACAATTACAAATTAACACTGAGGAATGGTGACTTGAATAAAAATGCCAAGTTGCTCTATTTGACAACTTGCACAGTGATTAACAATGCAATACAGTACGGTACGTCTGGTCAGAAATACGGCGAACACATATTTCTTATCAACATAAAGTTTAAGTGCAGTTGTTTGTTCTTCTTTTATATATATATAAAAAAAAAAACATTTACCATCCAGTCTGTTTAATACTGCCGTTGTAGCTGGCCGTGGAATGCTCCACATCGGCGGCAGCCATCTTGGTTATTTACAAAGATGCCTGAACGGCTCTTCTCTCCTTCAATCATTGTATTAAATCTGCCTCATACTAGATAAACGGTTGTGATTGGCTCGGCCAGATACCTGTAACTACGAAATCAGTCTGAATGGGAGAGGGACTAGACGTATCTGCCAGAGCAAATAAAACATGAGTTTTTCTGACTGTTACAGTTACATATAACATTTCCATGTATCCACTTTTATTGAGTTAATGATATTCCATTTCTTTGATTTTATGATTCTACGGGCCATGGAGTAAAAGAGCAATTCTCATTTTACAACAGGATCAGAACAACATCAGGGAGAGCCGTAAGAGAAGAACAGAGACACGAGGACTTGGGGAGGCAGTTATGGGAGGAAGAGAAAGTGTTTGAGAAATAGAGAAGTGACAGTAAGAAACTACAGAGATATCTTTGGTGAATTTGTTTGCCTGAAACCCCTACTGAGATTAGATAGTAACATTTTGGAAGAAAAACCGAGAGACAAGTCCAAAAGAGAGAGACGCTTGGAATGAAAGAGGTTACACGCTGCGAGTGGCGGTGGGGGGGATGAAGAGAGGAAACAAGTGAGGAAAGGAGAGAGAGAGAAGGCATGCTGGGATCAGCAGAGACAGAAGGAAAGAGAGAGAGAGCGATGGAGAGGGATGGCTTTAAAACAAAACTGATGGCATGCTGTGATAAGAATTGGCTTAAAAGCTTGTCAAGATCTGACACAACTGGTAGAGTTCAGTGTCACTGTTGACTCTCTGAAGCCTTCCTGGAGTCCCAGACAAATACAGAATCACAAACTCTGATCTCTTACTGTCTCCTTGAATGAGAACTTCAATATGATGAACTTCCTAAGCCCCACCAGGGGTGTCAGGAATCCAAAGCGTGACTGAAACACACTGTTTTCATCCATCATTTGATTAAAAAGAACGTAAATATTCCTTTTCTCTTCATCTACCCTCACTCTTTTAATTCCTCTCATCTTATTAAGGGTCAGTGACACAATCATCACCAATAAACTAGTTTCTCTCTCTCTCTTACAAGAATAATTCCTCTTGGATTTCAGTCTTTGGATCCAAGCACATTCCCTCTTTGGCTTTACAAAGTAACGTACAGACATCACCACGTCTTTTTAGGGCTGCAACCAACACTTATTTCATTATCGACAGAGCTGCATTATTTCCTACAATAATCGGTCAATTCATTGATCTAAAAATGTAAGAAAATACTGAAAAATGCCCATCTTAAAGTCCTAAAGCACCAGTTGATGTCTTTGATTGTCCTTGATTTGTCTGACCAACATTCCAAAACCCAAAGATTGAGTTTACTATCACAATCATTAGCATTATACTGTACTGTTCCCTACACACAAACATGCACTGTTTCAATGGAATCATGAAAGCACAAACACTTGAAGACATGTAGAAATCATGAACAAGAAAAAGTAGAAAACAAACAGGAGACAAACACATAAGACAGAAACAAAAAAAGAGAGAAAGAAAGAAAGAAAGAAAGAAATGAAAAAGGAAAGAAAAAGGGAAAGAACGAAGGAGGTCCTCCTGAAAGGTTAGCAGTTGGCACACACACAAACCCACTCAACACATCACAAACTCCCACGCAATGTGTCGTTACTGACCAAAACCATCAGAATCAGCATTAAGAATCAGCCCACATTCTAAATATTTGGGAAGAAATTCGACCTGCACTCATTCACATGAAAAATTGAGAAATAAATGACAAGTAAGTCCAAAAAATATGGAGTGAAGGTTTGTTACCTGCTCTGTGGAGTCCAGAGGCCTTACTGACACATCAGCACTCCGCTGTCTGCCTGCATGGTCCTGCTGAGACACACACACACACACACGCACACGCACACGCACGCACGCACGCAACACACACACACACACGAAAAGATGGTTGAATTAAGATATCTGCCTGTATGTTCCATGACTCTGATTACTTATTACTTACTTACTTACTTATGTATTACTGTTTTACCTTGACAACTAAATTTGACCTTAATTCAAACTCTAAAATCCTCTTGTTCCACTTTATTTTATTCCTGTACGGTCCTCACAAGAATAGCAATACATAGGCACCACACACACACACACACACACACACACACACACACACACACGAAGGCTTAGTTTAATTAGGGTATACTAAGGTCTTGAGCAGAATTCTGAGAGGTGGGAACTAAAATATTCAGAGTGTGCAAGATGGCATGGAGCTTTTAGACAACGCCCTCAACTCTAAATATTTCATTATGACCTCTTTTGAATTTCTCCTGGAAAA
This sequence comes from Lateolabrax maculatus, assembly GCA_031216445.1. Lineage (NCBI taxonomy): Eukaryota > Metazoa > Chordata > Actinopteri > Acropomatiformes > Lateolabracidae > Lateolabrax > Lateolabrax maculatus. The sequence continues at coordinate 21,546,744 of CM062206.1, forward strand.
TCCTTGAATGTCCAAATAGTCCACACTGGATATTTTTACATTAACATTGTTTAATTAAATCTACTCTATTCAAATATTTGCAGTGGTGGCACCATTGCCTTTAGATTGTGTTTATTCAGCCTGGATCTGAAGGTTAAACGGCAGCTTAACTGGATGACAAAGTTTCCATGATGAAGTTTGTACATTTGATAACACACTGCCTTTTGAAAGTGCCCTTTGAGCCATAATCCTAGGTGAGCGTTCACACAGAAGTCTAATGTAGTATTAACAAGAATGACAGTACAAGACATCAGCTACCTCAGGTAAGTGTTGCAGGGTGAGCACAGAGAGCCTTTAGTTGTTCTACAACCACTGATTGCATGTCCGCTAGCATGCAACAGACGGACCATTACTAATGTTTAAACCTGCCACAAAACACCCTTTATCAGGAAGGTACAGAGTTTTTGGAAATGTGGTCTGCCAGTGCTGCAGGTGTGAAGTAGATTAAAATAGCCTCCACCGTGGTCCCATTTAGAACTGTTTCAATTAAAGAGAAATTACTTTGTTTATAATAAAGGCAAACGTTATGTAAAAGTAGCACATTTACCTAATTTGCAATATTTTCATGTTGTCATCAATATCTTTTATTTATAAAAAACCCCTTCATACAATTGTATGACATCCTTATGACAAAATGAGTAATTCTGGTGAAAACAGTTTTCAAGGCAGCCTTTTTGCTTTGCAGCTGTTTTATACTGGAAACAGCTGTAAGAGTGTATATCTTTTTAAGGGTTGCCCTCCTACATTCAAGCATTTACACGAACTCCAACCTGGGAGCTGCCCACTACAAGCAGTCTGCTAGTCTTTGCCACTTGCCAATAGAAATAAGAGTCTCCACTATGCGGGCGCCTCTGTGAGGCTGTATTCAGTACAGCAGTGAGCTTAATGATACATCAGAATGCTACCGTGCTCACAAGGCCAATCTTAAAATGTTGAACCACAGCAGCTCTGATGTTTACCACATTAAATTAGCACTAAACACGACATAAACCAAACTATTGGACAAGTGGAAATTTTGACTTGGTGATAGTGCTAGATGACAAGTGGCATCCTGTGGGGGAAATGAACGTCTGTAACAAATTCATGACAATCCAGCCAACCATGGCGGCACTAGAGTAAAATGCAGGGGATCACCAAAGTCAGTAAGATACATCCTTCGAGGACCATGACTGCTTGATCAAAAACTAATTGCAATCCATCTAATAGTGGCGAGATATTTCATTCTGGACCAAATTGGTGGAACAACGTACCTACTTTGCTATCCCAAGCAGAGACGCACCGCTAGCATGGCTAAAACTGATATGATCTGAGTATTCATTTTATAATAAAGAAGAACCTCTGAATAGCAAAATGTTTGCATTTGAGAAGCTATAACCAGTCAGTGTTGGGTAGTTTTACCAGTACTACTGTGACACCATAGCAATGCAAACCAGGCAAAACACTCCTAACCATGAAACTGGTGCACAGCTGCCTGTTAACAGTAACAGCACTTTAAAAATTCTAGTTCAGATGCTGTGACTAATAGCAGTTCTAGTGACACTTCAAGTCACATTACCAACCATACTTTCTATAACCACTTATCTTGTTCAGGGTTGCAAGGGCCAGGAGCACACTGAGGAAGACTGTCTGTTAAAGGGAAGTCACACTACACACATTTTTCAACTGATAACAAAGCACTTCAGGAAGTGGGTTTCTTGTTTTTCAATACAGTGCTATTGCACTCGTGATCATTTACTTTCCACGTGGAGTGTAGCGATTGAAACCCTGCACTTGGCCACTTCTCTAATCTCCACCACACACACACTACAGTCTGTTTGGTGATGCTTGCCAAATCAATCAGTGTGTGACATGATTGGAACCGCTGCACGCAGAAGTTCTTCATCTGACAAAATACAAGACATCACGTCACACACTCACTGAACCTGTCACATAATTAAATGCAGATGCATTAAAACTTAATGAGGCATCAGATAGATCCATTAAGCATGCTGAACTTAATGACTTAGAGGCAATCTGTGTAATCAGAATCTAATATGTAGATAGTTCTCTGCCACACACACATAAGCACAGCAAATACACATATAATATAAGTAGACAGATATTAATAGCATTGAAATACAGTGTCTTCTTCATGAAGAAATCAGAGTCACTAAGCTGCTCTGAAGTTAATATACACCTATTGAAACTCACTGATGTGTGGGATGGATTCATTAAGCATGTGTTAAAATTAATGAGTAAAACTGAATCTGAAATAGTAGAAAGAGCTATGTGTCTTTGTTTAAAATGACTGGAATTGGTAGAGACACCCTGTCTCAGTGCTCACTTGTGCACACACTCACTCACACACACAGTCACTCACTCTCACAAACATACACACACACACGCACAGTCATGGCACACAACTGTTGCTTTGTAACTTTTCCTCACAGAGAAGGTGATTTTTCATCTAGAAGATTCATGTGATGTTATAAATGAAGTTTTAACAAGGTAAAATATATTTTTATAGCAACTTCATGGAAGTGAAAGACTTTCAAACAGGAAACTGCAGAGCAGAAGCAAAACAAAGGATTTCTAAAACTTATTCAATCTCCAACTAATTTACAAAACCTTTTAAAAGTGCTGTGATATGATAATTTCTTTTATATTTATGGACCCCCACTTTAATATAGATTCAACTCCTTAAGATTTGATTCAAGCAGCACCCGCATACTGCAAGTCCTGTTTAATGTAAAAATTATTAAACAATTCCTCCCGTTTCTTGTATTATGATAGGAATGGTTGATGGAAATGTGTCCAAAGGTTACTTTTCATCTCATAAAGTTATTATCTTCCACAGTTCAGAAATGATAAAATTTACAGATCTGCCCTTAAAAAAAAAAAAAAGAAGTCTTCTGGCCCGCTGCGTCGAGGAAAGAATGTTTTATCACCTGGGTGACAGAGGCTGACAGGTGCAACCACTACATCAGCTCAGCGTGTATTAAACACACCTCCAGCTTACAGTGTTCGTAAAGAAAACAAGTTCATGTGTTAGTTCACTGCAGCATCAAATATTCATAAGGCCTAACACACATACACAGACACACACCTGCCAAAGCTATTCCTTCTGAAAGGTAACTTGGATATTTAGTAAATACAGAAATTATGTAACTTTAATTTTAAATCTGCAACACACGCCAAACAATCTAATAAACTGTTTTATTTGTTTGTATCGTAGGCTTGACTGGTCAGGACAGTTGTGGCATGAAGGTACGATTATAGCACATTTATACAGGCTTCCTATCATTCATACACTACATGCTACACAGTCAAGGAAGAGGTAACTTAATACCTTGAAACTCAAACAATAAATATTTTATCTGAACAATGAGTGAAGTTACTATTCTGACTGTTGTGGTTTTACGATCTGCAATTTCAGTGTTTTGGTTTACTTTTGCTGCTCTCATCAGTGTAGTTTCCAGACACAGCGGGCAGCTGTTTTCAGTGAAAAGGTTCGGATAAAGCCACTGTGCACCACCAGCCCAGCATCAAACAGCAGACAGACGAAGCTAGCGACTAGTTGGTGAACATAGTGGAACATTCAGCAGCTAAATCTGTATTTTTGGACATTACAAAGTGCAAACAGAAGCTGTGTAATTAGCCGTATATGGACATTCTGTTTAAATTGCCATTATGTACCAAAGCACTAGAGATTCTTTTCAGTACATCCCATCCAAAAGTTTTCAAGGTTTTGTACTATGGACTAAAATGTAGGACTGGGCCACTCGGGTCCAGTCAACACATGCACATTTCTCAACTTCTCTTCAAGCCCAATCACACACAAAGATGTGGAGTACAATGTAAAAAATCTCCGGATGGCAGGTTGAGCCACGCAAGGTACGGGTCACGCACAGGAGAAAAACAAGCCATCCTCAACTTCCATAAGATGAAAATACTAGCAAGACCAACAAGGTAACGACTACTACACTTCCAAGTGATCACACTGAAGTATCTAGGGAAACAGAAGTTCATCTTCACCTGTCTCCTGTCGCTCCTCCTGGCTCTCTCATCCAGGAAGATTCTGTTGTCATGGAGATCAGACTCCTCCCCAAGCAAGACCTCCTGAAGCTCGGCCCACTGAAAGGCGCAGTCCGTCAGCTGCCGCCTCTGCTGCTGGAAACAAAAAAGGTACCAGGAATTACAACAATATGTAGACCACAACAGTCAAGCATCATAACTCACGATAACATGAACTACAACAAAACAATTCTTTGGCAAGTGTACATGGTATTGCTCTGCTTTTGGTTTCCTTGGTCAAAATATATATTTAGCTGACAGTTGTGAGAAGTAAAACTTAGGATAAAACTACAGCTCTTAGTTCATCAACATGACACATAGTTGGTTTCTGTGGGGTCGCATAATATCACGCAAATAAAAGCTTCCGTGGAAGGCGCTGTGAGAGCAGTGAGAGTGAGCAGAGTGAAGATGTGACTCAGCAGGTGGAGGGTGACACCGAAGTGTTTCCTGTAAAGATGGAGTTGATAAAAGCTGGTGGATTTCAACTAATATTCTCTTCCTCTGAAATGGTATATTTCCAGCGGCATGCTTACCTATGTACTGACCTGCACATGCAGAGTGAATACAGAAAGTAATTGTGTACAAGCAGTACTTACATCTTCTAACTTTTGCCGTTGCTCGTGTTGCTGTTGGATCCTCTTTTGCCTGTCGGCCAGTAACTGCTGCTTGTATCGTTCCTGCTCCGCCAACTGCTGCCTGTGCTGCTGTAATGCCTGGACATTATATGATCAGAGCTTAAATAAAATTATGAAACTGACATCTTTGATTTACAGGTTAAATATATTGAATTAAGTTGACTCTTAACTCTGCACTAGCAAAACCAAAACTATTTGTGCCAGGGTCAAACGACCCACTGTTCCAACTGTGATATGAGGCAGTTACACCTAAAACTTTAACAAGACTAAAGGCTAATTAATGAGTGTGAAACAGGATTAGAGCTCAGAGAGGAGATTTTGGTAGTCACTCTATTTTTCCATCTAATATGCTGACTTCTCCCATTTGAATTGAGGTGATTTTATTGTGTGATAAAAGGCTAATCTAAATGAATCAAAGGAATGACCCTGAACTTGACCCTGTAGTTCCTACTATTACCTCTATTACTAATAATAATATTAATTAGGGCTACAACTAACAATTATTAGTATCAGTACTGCCAATTATTTTTTCTCAGATAATCATTTAGTCTATGAAATGTTAAAAAATAGTGAAGTCGAAAAATGCCTTTCACAGGTTTTTGAAAACCTATGGTGATTGTCTTGGATTTGCTGCTTTCCAAGCAACAGGCCCAGATATTCAAATTACTGATATATATATGACAATCAAACACAGCAAATACTCACAATTGAAAAACTGGACACAGTGAATGTTTTTGCTTGAAGAATAACTGAAACAATGTATCAATCATCCAAACACTGATACACTGATTACACACTGGACTAAATCCCATGTGCTTTAGTTTGTTTTTGTTTTGTATTTTGTACCGATGGCATAATTTTAATTTACTGTATTTTACTACAATAGGAACAAATGTGTAAAAGGTTCCATATGATCTTAAAACCTACCTGTTGTCTTTGTTGACCACCAACTCCTCCGTGGCCTCCCTCTCTGCCCCCTTCACGGTCCTCGGTCTGTAAACGGAGAAACTCCCGTCTTAACGTCCACTCACCAGGAACATTCACTATGGAGCTGAAAGAGAGGCAAAGCGAGAAAAACAGCTGAAGTGAAAACAGCGACTGTTGGGTACTGAAGCACACTTGAGGATGAAAAGAAAAAAAAATACCATTGCTGTTAATTCACCAATGAGGTGGTCATGGACACAGTTACACACATGCACACGCTTAAAGCTCATCCAAGGAGAAGGTGATCAGTTCCTAGTGCCATCTGCTGTTTGACTTTCAGGGACAGCAACAGAGAGGCTAGTGCATCTGTCCACAGACGTACAAACACACACACGCCCTGTAGTGATTCATTAGCTATGTATGTATGTATGTAAGGAGTACTTAAGCAGAGGGAAAGCTCCAAATGACTTCAGTGTTAATCTACAGATAAGCAAAACACTGATTTAAAAATCGATTAGACATTGTTTGCGTGTTTACATGGATCCAGTAACTGTGATATACTTGATGCCATTTTCTTTCTGCATAAAGAAATCTGCAGCAGCTACTGTGGTTCTAAATGATTTCTCTGCTGCACAAGTGAGCTGTTTTCATTACGGACCCTGTGAGCAAGTTTTTTACCATATTCGTGCCTGGCGTGAAAAGGCTTTTACCTGGGTTCTCCTTCCTCCTCTGTCACCTCGTCATCCTCTTCTTCACTGCCACTGTACTCATACTCTGGACCCTCTGGCAGAGTGAGAGAGACAAAGAGAAAGAATGGTAGTGACGTATTTGGCTGATATTAGGTCAGTTACCCAAAAACCATGCAATATCTCCTAACAAGGATCAATGGAAATGGATCCATAATGACAGTTTTTTTTTTAAATGACTGAGATAGCTATTAAAGTTGCAAAGATTAGTTGATTAGTTGATCAAAATGATTTAAATGAATAGGGAACTATTGGGATAATCGATTAATCGTTTAGGTTGTATTTTCAAACAAAAACACTGTTCATTTTGCGCTTTTCTTTAATTTTTAGCATTGTAAACTGAACATCTTTCGGGTTTGGACTCTGATTAATCATGAAAATAATCCACAGATGAATCATTAATGGAAATAGTTGTTAATTGCAGCCTTAACAGCTCTAACAGAGCATATCTAAATATGTGAACATACAATATGTAACAGTAGACATCCACCAGCTGCAGAGCACTTGTGGAATGTGTCCCACTTCACTCTGGTCTCCATGTTAACATGAGCCGCATGTCTGAGTGTGAACCTAGCAGGTTCTGTACTGTAAAATTATGCGTTCAATGTTTGTCAGGAATTAGATATGGTCCTGGGTGGTGCTGGGAGTGAAGGCCTCTGATGTGTTTGTACTGGTGTGGGTATTCTCCTCTGGCGCACAGTGGTGTCTCTGGCTTTCTGAACCAGCCTGTTTCATTAAAAATTCCTCTGTGCCTGCCGTCTCGATCCTTCATCGTCTACTGCCAGTAGCAATTTTGTCATTATCAAAGCCACACTAAAGTATAGTGTGGGCAAACTTGGGCAACAAGAAAGTAAATGAGAGTCTTGTTTAGTGAAAGACATATGGGACAGAGTTGTTACACCATGGCTTTAGAACGGCAATGCTGAATCATCTCAATTCTGACCCAGTGCATACTCTGAAAACGTTTTCTCTCCCTTCCACATATGCCTCCTACCATGGGACCCATAACACATGCACATTAGTGTAGGCAGTCAGGCAGCTGAAAATAATCTCTTTGTGCTGTTTTTCATATGGCTATTGGTCTTATTTGTAAAATAGTGACTATTCCAACAGTAATCTTTGAGTCTGACCCAGCAAATTTTCTGTTTTAGGTTTTACCCCCATATGTTTTACAATTGGTGTGCAAAAGTCTTTCTGATCTGCAATTGTGACTGTGACCAATACATGGGAATCACTGCACAGCCCAACACTGTTCCGGGGGGGGGTTACTGTCCGCAGGCCAGGAAGATGGGCCAGCCAGCTTAGCATAACAACATTTGGCCAACATATGGTGTGAAGGCAGCTCGGGCTAACTTGAACATTTACTTGACACACCATATGTTGCCATTAACACGCTGTAAGGTAACACAATGCAGGTGTGTTTGTTCAAACCAGAAAGAGGGAGGAAGACTCTGCTCTGTTGCTTTGATGTCATATTTGAAAGTTTTGGCGTATGTCATGTGTTTCTGAGCCAAAGTTGCAGGAGAGAAGAGCAATTTGAGGGTTAATTCCTACTTTTGCTGACCAACAAGTGTGGACATTACATATTTTGTGGAGTTATTCATCTTCCAATAGATTTCTGTCCAAACTACACTCTTGGGTAAGCTGAACATGACGCATCCTTTTTGCATCATGTCCGGAGCATTGATTTTTCTTTTTTTTTTTTTTCTGCATCACTGACTTTTTCCCACACAGCACTTACAGTAGACTACTGGAATTTCATTACTCTAGAGGGGCATAGGGGCACACACACATTCAAACCAGGCCTTAAACACATTGCATGCACACACACACACACAACCCATGCAGCATGCAGAAAGTCTACCAGTCATTAGTGTTTTTTTTATAAGCTAACAGAAGATTAGAACCAGATGGCCATTCTGTTTCCTCCTTCCTTCCCCTCTCAGCTTCTCTCTCTTGCGCTCTCTCTCTCTCTTTCTCTCTGGTCTGTTTCTGTGTCTCTCTCTTTCTCTCTGTTGTTATCGCTGTCTCTTTTTGTCTCTCGTCCCCCTACCTGTCTTTCAGTTTCCCAAATGAAGAGGAATAAACCTAATGGACAATACAAGGATTTCTTACACTGCTTGAATATCAACGTGAGAACAAAAGAAGTCATAAATATTTTTGTCTTCTCTCCCCCTCCCCTGACTCTTTTTCTCACAGTCTGACTGCCATCACATACTCAGCACATGCAACCAGAGTATGATTCATTTTTAGAACAGGATAGGGATATAATTCTCCTACCCTCCTTCTCCATAGTCCTAATTTGTCTCTTGTTTCTTTGTCTCTACATCCCTCCCTCTTTCTATCCTCTTCCTCCTTCTCCATTTCTGTGTCTGTGTAAAAACATTGTCCCAGCTGAATGCTGCAGAAAAGGGAAGGGAAGGGTCAGCCGTGTACAGCCTTTTGGCCCAACCCAACATTCTCCCTCATTTTGTCATTTTGTCTGGCTGTTTCACTGTCGCCCTTCCTCACTTCTCTCTTTATTCAACTCAATTAAAATATCTGGCATAACTGGAACAGTTCAAATTCAAATTTGAAAGCTTTATTGGCTACAAAAGCCTGACCAACCAGCAGAAGTGTATAAACAGCATTTTTAGAGGTGTAATGATATGCATATATCAACTTGTATTTAAAAATATATATCTTTCCCTAAAACCTTATTTTTGGTTTCAGTGCATTGCAGTAATAGTGGACTGGTTTATGTGTTAAGTGTGGGTTTACTTTAGCAAAATGGATGAAGACAGAGTGAAGTGTAATATAAGCAAAATAAGTTGTGTAAATTGTGGACAACACTAACAACCTAATGAAACATTTTCATGAACAGCATGCTTTAAATAAGAAGAAATGCAGTGTTTTTGACAGTCTGAGCAAAGCAGCTGCTGTGCCATTAGTGCAGCTGGTGCACTCTCTCAGCTAAAGTGTGTTGATAGTTCTAATTCCACTACAAGTGGCCTGAAATCCACCTAATGCAGTGAATTTGTGCAACATAATGGAACATCTATTCTGTGAGGTGGCCTATTTGTAAAACTTTCTGAAATTTCATTAGTTATCCAAAGAATATATCAGATTTCTTGAATGGCGCTGTCTGAGAATCACCTGTCAAACACCTAAATAACTCTAACAATGTAAGACAGAGATGATGACCTCAGTCTAGAACAAATCTGGGTGTGAAATAAGAACAGGTTTTTCTGTTTCATAAATAAACTGTGGCTTTGTGTTTTACAATTTATGTGTGTCTATATTCAAAATCGTGTCTTTATTTGAAATTGTGAAAAAGTGTGTCCACATTTGTGTACGTCTGATTGTATGTGTTGAGTTTTTAATCCAGTCCTTGCTAGTCTACCCTGTTACTTTAAGTAATTGAAAACCATACTTGAGTCTCACCTTACACCGCGGACACACAAACACATGTGCATGGCATGAAGTAGCCAATAATATAATAGATAAAGATAATCATAATCACTGTGAAGTTTAAAAAAAAAAAAAAAACTTGGTCCAAATAAAACTAAACAGTAACTATACTCACAAACTTTACACCTTTTAGTTCATCTAGCCATCCTTCTATCTATCTCCCTTTCATTTCTTTAGACCTTCACACATCTCTGTTACTGGTGCATCTATTGCATCCGTTTCTCCTCACCTTTCTCCCTCTTCTTCCTGGTTCTATCCAGGTGATCTTTGAGCATGATGCGAACTTGTCTCTCATTAGCCAGATCTCTGATGAAAGCGTGTCTCAGCAGGGCATCAGTGGCGGGTCGATGCAGATGGTTCTTGACCAGGCAACTATCAACAAACGACAAGAAACGCTTCGACCTGCGAAAGACAGGATCAGTTGGACAAAGAAAGAGGGCAGAGGGAAGCGGAGAAGGTTTTTTAATTAATTCAGGTATAGGTTCAGGTCAGTTTGACCAGCAAGTCTTTACATAACACAGTCCTGCTCAGTTATTGGAACATTAATATCATTGTGATTCTAAGTCCTTCAATTCAAATTCATTACTTCCAAGGTTAATTTATTCTAAACTTTCAAAGCTCAACTTAACTTACAGCTGCAGTTTGCACTCACTCTCTTATTATCATGTTAAGTTGGGTTTTTGCTAGATGTCATCTGTAAAGCACTCTGCTAAAAGAAGTCTATCAATAAACTTGAGTCGACAAATGGGAAGTGGCTTAACATTTTATTATATTTTATATTATAAGTCCTTATTATGAGAGTGAGAGCAATGCATATTTCATGCACTGTTAAAAAATTCAACTTTGTTTTTAACTTAAATAATCTCTTTATTAAGGGAATGTTTGCATAAAGAAGACAGTAATTAAAAACAAAAATAATTGCAATCCAAAAGCATATAACAGTGTATAAAGTCAGACAGAAAACAAAAAGAAGAGCAAACTAAGAGAATGTGTAAATCAATATGTAGTCAAAATCACATGAAAAGAGAGAGTAGTGTCCCATTTCAAATGTAAATGTAAAGTAACAGACCAGCATGAAAACAAGCAGGTTCATTAGTCAAACATGTTTAAATCAATGACAGCCTCTATAACATGCCACAAAATTCTTAAATATTTTTTGAAACTCACCTAGAGTATGCAAGCTAGTAATCACTTGTTGGGAGTATTACCAAAGAAAATCCTGTCAAAAATGTTGAGTTGAAGTTTCACTCAGGTGATAGCTTTGCACAGAAACCCTCCTTAAATTCAAAAGACGTTGTCTGTGCTCTGAACTCACAGAAAACAGGGGAGGAATATGCGCTGCTGCTTAGATTTTTGGTGTGCTTGCTGCCTTCGGGAGGCCCTGAGGTAAAAGGACTGGAAAGCACTGCGTACCCACAGACCGTTGGAGCTATTAAAAGCTGTCCTATGAACTAGTGTTTCTAAAGACATTAATACTGAATGAAAGACAGCATGGGTTCAACCACCAGTTCAATCTGAAGAGCTTATCCATTAAAAATGGAAGGGAAAGAGACAGGATGACAGGAGGGGAGGAGAAGAGAGGAGAGTGAAAGAGAGAGAGGGGTTATTAATACAATTCTGATTGAGACGAAAAGTGGCAGCAACAACATAAACGCCTGGTGTTTTGTGTCCATTTCAATAAAGTTTTATCTTGTTGTCTGCTGAACATGCAAGTGACTTTGAGCTTTCAGTTTCTCTGTGAGAAGAGAGTGTTGGGATATATTTTTGTGATGCATGAAACCCACAACAAAGACCACTTTCAAGCCCTGTTTTGATAAGAAACACCTAAACACTGCCCTCTACATCCTGTGGTGTCTGTGTGTGTGTGTGTGTGCGTGTGTGCGTGTGTGCGTGTGTGCGTGTGATCACAGGCTTACCATTTCTTTGATTTAAGTTTGGGTGGAGGGTTGCGGGGAATCAAAAACAGTGCTCTCATTGGATGCATGTCACACAGCGCTACAAACAAAGATAGGGAGTTAGGAGAGGGGACGAGAGAGTCACAGTGACAGTGACAGTGAGAGAAAGAGAGAGAGAGAGAGAGAGAAAGAGAGAGAAATAGTGAGCGATAAGGACAGGAAGGCAGAGAGGGGTGAGAATGAAAGAAAGGAACAAATGGGGACAGGTACAGTAAAAGGGTTAGGGGAAATATACCACAAAACAAACCGTTCAACAACACCAATCAACAATGTGCAGGTACATAGGTGTATTTCTAACTTACGAGGGGCTCCTTCAGCCATCTCTAAAGCAGTGATGCCTAAAGACCAGAGGTCACTCTGTGAACGAGAGAGACAGGAAAGGTTAAGACTGGTGCACACACAAAGCTTAGCTCGAGTTCCCTTCATTTCCTGTAAACTTTGGATGCCCTCTTTATATTCAAACAGTAAATCAGTTTGTACATAGTGTGAGAGTATAGATCCAAGAATTACACAAACAATTTCTAAGCCAGTCTTCTGGCATTTCACAGAAGAATCAAAGAATCAGAGGATTCATTTCAAAGACTTACTGGATTTCAAAAGTAAATGTCTAATTACTTCCAGAAAAGCATGCAATTAACTGAGATTCCATTTAAGGATGTTTCTGTGAACTACGATATGTCAGCAGAGTTTTTAGGCTCAATTGAAAGATTTTCTGTCAGTAATAAAATCCAGTGGTGTATGTATGTATGTATGTATGTATGTATGTATGTAGTAAGTAAATGCCTCCAAGAAGCATTTCTTTTTTCCTCCCACATATAAGTACGTCAGCAAGCGGTCTGTGTAACCTGTACAGCGTCTGGCCTCAGTTGAAGTTACACTTAAACTGGCCGTCATGCTACCTGTCTCATTAAAGCAACAGGAAGAAAGTGGTAATGAAATCCTATTGAATTTTTGGTCTCAATCGCTTAAGTCTTTTTCAATACAGCATGATGTTTATTTTGTAAATATGGTCCCATTTAGAGTAAAATAGACGATAAAGCAGGGTATGCTTTAGGGCGGGGCTACTTTGTGATTGACAAGTCGCTACTAAGGCGACCACCAATCAGGATAGAGGCAGCGCTACCCTCTCATCCAAATAACATCACCTCTGGCTCCAAAAAACCCAGATGGCGACACAGATAATCTCCTTTTGCGTGCTATGTGTGTGAAAGGGAACTCTGGACATGCCTGGACCTGATCCTCCGGGGTTCATATGAGAAAACGGCTTAATTCTCTGTATTGTTTGCAACATCTTAGAAAAGATGACTAAAAATGTGCTTAAAGTTGGCTGAAAACATGAACATTTCTGTGTAATTAGGTACCCTGTAGTCATATGTGGCCTCTGGGTTCTCGTCACAGGCGATGACCTCCGGAGCCATCCAGTACGGAGTGCCAATGAAGGTGTTCCTTCGCCCGATCGTCTTATCCAGCTGTGCAGACACTCCAAAGTCAACTGGAACATAAAAGATGTGGGACAACTTCAGGACTCAAAACAACCACAATCTTTGCTTCTTTATGAGGTGTTTTTGCGTTTGTGTGATTTGTGTTTGTATGTATGACTGTCTGATTGTTCTGCGGTTTTGCCTCGGGGCAGGCTTGAGAAACCGCAGTGCATGTGTCGATGTGTCATACCCAGTTTGACTTCGGCATTCTCAGTGAGCAAAACATTTTGTCCCTTAATGTCTCTGTGAATCACATGATGGGAGTGAAGATGGGAAAGACCCTGGAAGACAAATATGCAGACACATAAACACATACATTCACACAGAGTCAGATGACCACCATCACTATAAATAAGAAGTCGCAAACAATCCTTGAAAAGAGTAGTAGCATTATGTGTTTATTTTAAAAGAATGCTTAATATTATTATGTTTATGAATTCATTTCCAGCTGCACTTTTCTTCCCTTCCAAGAAAATTCTAAATAGCCTTGCTTTAGGTAGCAGAGGGGGCCTAGTAGCACAGGCTACCAATCAGTGGCACAGTTTGAATGTGTGTGTGTGTGTGTCTGTTTGTACTCTCGCTTCTTCAAAGGAGGTTAAATAAACAGAGGAAGTGAGTCTTATTTCAGACAATGACTTCACGGTCTATGCTGATGTCTGCGTGTGTTTGTGTGTGTGTGTGTGTGTGTGTTTGTGTGTTTGGGTGTGTATGTTGTGGTGTTAAAACAAAGAGGAGACAGCATGGCTGACAGCAGCAGGGAAACCACTGGCGACAGTCCAGAGCCTTTTGTCTCTCAAACGGCTAAAAAAATCATCTCACTTTCATTTTGTCCTTGATGCAACACGGACTGATATGTAGTTGATATGCTGTTTGTATATGTGTAGGTTTGTGTAGCCACAAGCACAAACACCAACACTGAAAGCAGCGCAAACATCCCAGAGTCTTTCTCAGGACCTTGTGATCTCTTATAATGATAACCATAACATCTTACAGACATGTGTTTTAAACTGGCCTTTCAAGTATATAAATGAAAAAATAAATCAGTTATTCCCTCCGAGTCACAGTGGGAAAACATGAGAGAGACGTTGATCCCCGAACATAATGAAGTATCAGTGTCAGTTTGGCTTCTCTTTTTTTTGATGTTTTGGCAAAGAATCCAACCCTAAAAGTAGCATCATGTTTCTTATACAACGGCAGCAACTCATCCAGCCTTTAGTTTGCATCCACACGCAAATTACAACCTCTGTTTTTACCAGCACTAAAAAGGGCTTCGACCATAACAACACCTCCGAAACAAAGTTCACTTGGGATTCTTTGTGTGTGTTGTACTGAAAATCAAGGGTTCAACTGCTAGGTCACATAAGCAATAACATGGCAGGGATGTGTGTCAGTGTGTTCAGGAAAAAACACATTGGAGATCATGTTACGCTATAAAGTGTTTCATTATCAGCACCAGCAATATTAGGTGTCGTAGGTAAGTTCTTCAGTAAAAAGTCAAAGGTACAAGCATGTGGACATAAAACCTAAGGAGGGAAGTAAACAACAAATGCGTTTCCATCTTCCCATTTTTATGCGCATTTTCAATTTCTGTATAATGAGTTTTGTTATGTGTAGTTCTCATTTTCTTTTGCAGATTTTATAAAAATTCAGATAAACTGCACTAAATTGGGATGGAAACTTGGCTTCAGTGAGCATTTCAGTCAGACACCCAATCAGTGCTTAAAATACTTTATAGTGCACAGCTCATGTCAAGAGAAACCTAAAAATGACAACGTAGAACCTTGACAAAACATTCAGCAGCTTAAATCATCTCGATTTTGGAATTCTTGTTTTGGATAAATATGGTGCAGTGTTTTGTTTCCAATGGCAAAAACAAAGGGTTTTGAATTTACTACTGCTGTTTGCGTGTCCGCCTCAATTTGTTCTACATAGTAATGGTGGCTGAGGCTTATGGGTGCTGTGGTATTTAGAGTCATCCACTATACTAAACTGATGGACAAAAAATCTATTCCTTAGAAATTAAGTTTAAATAATCAAAACCGATAGATGTAACATAAACTTATAGCATCATCCAGGAGACTAAAGAATGCTTTGGGGTCCAACTCTATACTGAGTCCAAATGATAACATCAAATCTACAAGCATCAAGGACAGTTGACACACACATAAAAGTGCAAATGGTGACAATTCTCAAAAAATGAGCAAGTTCAAACTGATGAAATAAAATGAAATGGTGCCTTTTTGACAGCAGACCCAACAAGTTCCATTGTTGGGTCTTGTGTGGGTGGGTGTGTGTGTGTGTGTGTGTGTGTGTGTGTGTGTGTGTGTGTGTGTGTATGATGTGGTGCGTGTATGTGTGTTTTCAACGCCAACCTTACCCTGAGCACCTCTCGGCAGATGTAAGCTATCCAGTCCTCCTTAAGGCAGTTCCCCTTGGTCTTCTTCACCAAGTCGGTCACAGAGCCGGCTCCACAGTACTCCATCACCAGCTACATGGACACATACAGAAATGTCTCACAGGCTCACAGGTACCAGCCAAAACTACTGTGAATATTACGTGAAGGATCGTGTAAGAATACACATAATATGACAGAAACATTTGATTATTTCAGAATAAGCCCATAAGGGTAGCAGCTATTTAATTAAAAATGAGTCATTTCTTCACTTTTTTTTTTTTGACTCAACAGCAATAAGTTAGGCAGAAAAAGGCAGACAGTTTACAAACCCAGAGTTGGTGGTCCTGTCCAGCAGGACCTTTCTTAATAAAAGCTCCATAATAAGTAGCGATGTTTCTATGGTGCGAATAACTCTTCAACATGTTGATCTCCAGTTTTATCTCCTCTTCTTCCTCCTGAACATAAACAGATTCAGCAGAAATCAAACTACATGTACAGTATATTTGAGTGATGAAAACATCAATGTCAGACTGATCTATGGGTTTTCAGAGCATGTTACACACAACACCATAAAGATGATCTGAAGAGTTCTACATAGAGTAGTACTAAGTGTCGTACTTCTGCTTTTAAGGAAACTCCTCTAGATCTCCATCCTAACTTCCCTCTTCTTTTCTGAGAATTACATTAAACTGTACATCAGAACTATGACATGTTTAATCCTGCTTTTACGTCGAAGCTTATATACAAAGGTTGAAAGGCGGCACTCTGTAAAGTTTTCCTTATTATTTCCACGGAGTCCATACAACACACACACGTACCCATCCAGACAGATAGCATCTCCAAGCAGACTGTTGTGTAACCTCTACATGAACTTTCTCCCAGCTATGGGACCTTAATTCAACTGCTGCTATTTCTCACAAAACAACTAAGGTTGGTCAGTGTTATGAGACGCAGGGACAGAAAGAGAGAGCAGAGAAAGCAGTTTTTGTTTTCTCGCTATAAATCCCGGAAATGACTTGTGACTTCTCCAATTCACTGAACCCCTAAATCTACATTGGACTGGAAGAGAGGTGGAGGAGAAGAAGAGCAGTGGAGGAAGGAGAGTGGAGCTGGAGAAGCTGGAGAAGCTGGATGTGGCTGTTAATCAGAAACGAGGAAACACAGAGAGCTTCTCCCAGTCACTGACCTCCTTTAAATCTCCACAGGACAGGAGGGGAGAAAATGACAAGGCAGAGTTTGAACTTTCACCTCTATCTGAAACACAAAGCCCCCTGCCTGTGTCTGCTCGCTCGCTCGCTCGCTCTCTGTTTGTGTGTGTGTGTAAGAGAAGGGAGATAATAGCCAAGCATTTCCTGCTGAAGAGTTTGTCTGCAACACAGAAGACCCAGACCTACTAGTCCGATAAACAGGAAAGAAACCAGTGTCCTGTGCAAAAAGCAGATTTGTTGCAAAGTATAAGGCGCAAGAAAGTTTAAAGTCTGACCAGTTTGTAATAATAATCATGTAATAATAATAATTAATAATCTCTAACACAATAGAAACTGCACAGAAACTACTTAAACCAGTGATATTTATTTATTTTTTAATTAATCAAGTACTTATTTTATCTATAAAATCAAAGAAAATGGTGAAAAACGACCAACATTTTTTGCCAAAGCCCAAGGTGACGTCATCAAATAAAACAAGTAAAAGCTGAAAATCCTACCAAATAAATGTCAGGACAATGTTTGGCAAGTTCTTCTTAAACAACACTAGAGTCTACAGTCATGCTAAAGGCTCTGTGAGGCTGTGCTCAGCCACAGCAGTACAAACATCAGCAAGCTACCATGCTCATGTTTACCAGGGTCACCTTTCAAGTTTATGATAGCATGCTGATGTATGTTAATTAGCACTAAACACCAAGTACAGCTGAGGCTGTTGGAATAACATTCATTTTAAGGTATGTGGTCATAAACCAAAGACTTGGACCAGTTAAACTTTTGACCTGATAATGGTGCTAGAATCAAGTTAAGGAGTCACCAAAGTTATTACAATTCATCCTGAGGGGAACATGAATGTCTGTACAACATGCTAACCTATCCAAAAGTTGTTGAGATATTTCACTGAAAATAAATTTGAACCTTGTGGTGGTGCTAGAGGAAAGTCAGATTCCGTTGTACAATATTCTTTGCCTATTCCTTAAGATGATGTTGAGACATTTCACAGGATCAAAAAAACATTAACTTGTTGGTGGTGCTTGAAGAAAAGTCAGGGGATCGCCAAAGTCAGTCGAGTTCATCCTCTGGGAAACATGAATGTCTGTACAAAATGTCATGGGAATCCACTGAATAGTTCCTGAGAAACTCAGTCTGGACTAAAGTGGTGGACTGACCAACCCACAACCATCAGGCTGTCATCGCCATCCTGAGAGCCATGCTGAATCATGCCTAAAAAGGACTGGAACGATTAATCCATCATCAAAATAGTGGCAATCAATTTTCTGTCCATCAATTAGTTGTTTAATCACCTGCTTGTTTCAGCTTTACAATTTATACAAAGTGATCTACATTACAGCCAGCATGCCTCACAACCTGCTGCAACATGCTACACCCACATTTAACCCTATTCTGATGATACGAAACATCTGGAAACCACAAGCTAAATTCAATAAAACCTCCACACTTCTCTTGTTTGTCCCCTTATACAGCTGTAGGCCTGGTGTTACCTTTATAAAAAGAAAAGTGCTTCTTCATGCATTATTTTCAGGGGCGGGAGGGACGTACAGTGTTTCCCATACATTGATCTTTTTGTGGCGGCCTGCGAGGGGGTCTAATCTCAAATTACAGCAGGAAGAGTAGAGGAGAAATGGAGAGCGTAGAGGTCGACCAAGATTTTTTGGTTGACTACAGCCCTACTCTTTAGAGCTTAACCAAGAATTAAAAGTTTATTCCTTATATAACTGTAGGGCTAACCCCACCAATGAATTGATTTGAAAATCCAGTTTTAGAGAGATTTTTTCATCCACAAATTGATTTACAGTATGTGTTTTATTAATATTTGATATCACCAAAACTATCCAAGATTAAGGCTTTAAAAATCTGAAGTGAACAGAACTTTAATATCAAGAAAATTCACCTGGAATCTAATAAAAAACTACTTCTGGGTCAAAACAGAAATATTGGTGGGACTCTGGGAATTGTATGAAAGAAGGTTCTATTTCATGTAATTTAATTTTGTCAGGCTACCCGTATATTAAAGTAGATTTTAGTTTGATCCTTGTTGTGGGTCTATGCTTTGGGGAGGGAGTTAGGAGAGGCTGTCAAATGCATTGTAAAAGTTACACAGCCTCAATTACCTGCATGAGTGGAGAGAGAACTGAATTGGGAAAAGACAAAAAAGAGGGACAACCTGCAAAAACTACTCATTTAGTCCAATAATGGGGTTTATTTTCACTAGTACAAACATCTGCAAATGCTGTGATATTGTTTTATTTGTTTGTAAGGCAAATTGTTTCAAAGAAATACCCCCATCAAATAATTTATTTTGTTCTGTCTATTTTAGGGATAATGTCAGTTGAGAGAAAAAAGCCACAATACAACAAAAAGAACTAGACAGGAAGGTCTGAAACAATTCTGTGAGCTTGGTGCCTTAAAACTAACAGACTAATTACAGTCGTTCCCTTGTGGATCATGACAGTTTTGTCTACATCACATAAGATGGATAATGAACAACATATAACACGGTTATAAAATACCATATACCTTTTTGGGTGCTTATAGCTTCCACAAAGGGAGGATACAGAACAATCAATTGAGACTAAGGGCAGGTCTATACCATATATATAAATGTAATTTAAAGAAGTAGTGACGCACTTCCATAAAGTTTGGGCACTCACAGGGGACAGATTTAAAAAAAAGAATGGGCAGAATCTATGCAGCAGAGCACAACTCGATAGCATCTTTCATTAGACCCCCTGCCCCCTACAAGCCCACTTCTTTTAAACCCCACAAGTCCAGTTTGTGATGCAGGCTTTCTTTTATACATTTTATGCCTCAAGCTGCATCCCAGATAATCAGGGTTATTTTATTTTAGACTCTGGAACACTTCCTCCAGATCCACAGACAACATTATACAACAGTTTTCACAGACAGAGTTGTACTCCTCACCATGAGTAAACTTGGTAACATCAGTGGAATGCCCTTTAATTTTAATTAATTGAATTATAGTCCATTAAATTCAGACTTTTTTTTTCTTAAGACATTCTGAGGACCCATGGATACCCTGTATGTAAGTCCATGGGAAATATCCATGTACTAGGATTGGTGTAGATTCCCTCCTACATGGAAAAAATCAGGTCAGCTTGCTGTGCTATTCTCATGTGTGGATCATGTTCATAAAAAATATATGTCATGTATAATTCACATTGACAGCATGATTATCTGACAAGTACTGGCATTGTTGAGGTTAATGACATCTGATGTTTTACATTTAATATTAAATTTGTTTCACCAATGATGAGGAAAAGAAGAGGAGAGAAGAAACAGAGGTTAGAGACAGAGAGAAAAAGAGTGAGTGTGTAATTAAATGTACTGGACTTTTACCTCTGTGACTTCCATGACTTTGATAGCTGCCAGTTGGCCTGTTTTGACATGGCGACCCTGAAGAAATACATAAAGAAAAAGGTCATAACAGGCTAGAAAAATTAAAAACTCCACATGTAAAGATTTGTTTCCACCAGTATACGCAGACTTTTCAGTCTTGAAAAAGTATAAAGTATAATGAATAACATAGTTCATAGCTCCCACCCCCAAATCCCACAAGGACAGATCTCACATATGACCGTACCAAAACAGAAATCAACTATCTATCAAAAGCATTCTGTTTTTTAAGTTTATGCTGCAGTTCACATGCAAAAAAACAAAAACAAAAATAAGAACTGGCTTACACACAAACATTTTCTTCTTCCAAACACGTTTAAAATTACTGCCAAACAAGTATTGCTTCGTGCACAGAATTCACAGTACTTGCGTACTTGTTACGCACCAATACACCACAGCAAATTCCTTGTATGTGAAAACCTACATGGCAATAAGTAACACGCATGGATATTACAACAACTCTTTTCAGTGAACACTCGGATTATGATATAATTTTCAATACTGGACATAGTTATGTCTACATAATTTTTATTTTTCATGAGCGGCACAGTCAGGAAGAACAAGGCAGGACGCTGGATGAGAGGGAGGGAAAGGGGGAGGGAGGGCGCAAGCCAGTAAAGAGATTCAGAGCTGTAAAGTGCAGTCAGGTGAAAAGGGGAAAATTGAAAACCTTGTCATGAGTCAGAAAGCTGACAAGATACTAGAGTAGTGACTCTATAAGCCTTTAAGCTGTGATGTATGACAGGGCTCTGTGTGTATGTGTGTGTGAGTGTGAAATAGACCAGAGGGCATGACAAATCCCACTATACAATATCAGTCAACTAATATTCAGGTTCAGATGCAGAGAATCAGAGAAGAACTGTGTGACAAAGATGGTTGGAGAGCTTGGAAATAATATTTCTTTAATATTTGCCGATTGATGTTTTATTTTCTCTGCAGCATTTTCTCTGAGACATTTCCTATCTTTTTCCAAAGAAATATTACCCACAGGACCAATTTTTCCATTACATAGTAGGCCATGGAGGAGAACAGGGTGTTGAAACCTGTGTGTCTAAATCAAATATTTCCAAATCAGTGAAGTCTTTGGGAGTTTCCAAGAATGAAACTCAGCAGTTCAAACACATCAGTCATAATTTAGCTGAACTAATGCAATGGAAGGATAAGATACTGTTGCTGAGCTGCTTAACTTCTCTTAAAAACTTTTTAACTTTCATTAAATCCGTTACGATCAATACCATTCAATGTCTTTTCCTGTCCACCAGGTCAGCAATAACCATACAACTGTTATTGCTGAGAGATCCAAGGATAGAATTTGATTGGATATTGCTGGACATCAAGGTAGAATGTAGTAAATGTGTAAAAGAAGCAAAGAGGAAGTTTACAAAGTGGGAATTTTCCTACAATGTATACGGGAATGTGACTAAGTTACACCATTTCATTTAATTCATATTTATCAGATGACATATTTCAAATACAAAATATATCACAACGTGCATTTATAATCCAGTTATAATGGTGGCTTAAAAAATTGCTAAAGCTTCAGATTATAAATAGTAGCAATAGCACACTATGAGCCTAAGTAGCCGTGTCGCAGTGCTTGTCGTTATTTTTTTTTTGTTTGAAGTCTTCGAATATGGACAGTAAACCAGAGCTTCAATTTTTTCAGAAAAACCAATGACAGAAATGCTGAATGAGACTATGCACTGAGTTACATAAGCTCGATGGACAGACGGCAGCCCGTATGTGATGTTGAAGCCTTTGACTCTCTATACTGTACTGCATACCGTCTCACTGTACAAACTTTTATAACAGTACATAAAGCATTTTAGTCTACAAGCTTCTGATAACAAAGTTAGCCAACTAATAAATGTAGTTACTTAATGATGGTTTAAACAAATAGTCTCACTCATTAAAAACATTGCTGTGTAATGCATTGCCACTGCTTGTTTCCTTCTCTCGTTGACAGAGGCGTTCCTTATTTCAGCGGTGCCTCCATTGTGAAATGCAGCAGGAAACCCTGAAATGTTTTCGTGACGGTATGTGGAATGTCTTAGAGTGATGGTGGACACAAGGAATATGGCATCCTTGGGACCACCTTGTGTATAAATGGGTGAACATGGTGTGTTTCATTTCAAATAAAACACGTCCGGTCCATGTAAATGTTTTAGCCCCAGAATTAAAGGGTAGAAAAAAATAATCATAAAACCAGTGGAATGCTAAGACATGCCTCACAATAAAGTTTATTGAAAATGTTGCTGAAGCAGCAGCCGTGAGACAGACTCCTTATATATATATATATATATATATATATATGTTACGCTTTTATATTGGATGTAAGATGTACTGTGTCGGGCTCACTGACCCCTCTTCATTCTGGCCATGATTCTGTCCCCAAGTAGAGGACATTGTCTCCATAATTGCAAAGAATTGTGGCACATAAGCAGCCCCTGGCCTGACTGTGATAAATAAGGAAATGGCCTTCCTGTCCCTTCAGACTAGATGGTGTCTGCTGGCCGTGCTGTCACCGGATCTTACAAATGTGAAATGTTCTACTCTCAACTGGGCTACTTATTAACAATATGCAGCGGTGACACGCTGACACACACACACACACACACATGCTCAAAGGGTCTCTCTGCTCTCCAGCAGAAAATTAATTGGAGAAAGCTTGTGCACATTTTGACACTGAAGTCCAGTGAATCGCACACACAGGCTCATGCACACCCACACCCACACCCCCAGACACACACAATGACACTGTGAAGTGCTAGGAATCAAGCACAAATAAATCCCGATACAAACGCCTTCTCCGTTTCTGTCTGTCGCTTGTTCTGACACACACACATACACGCAAACACACACACACACACACACACACACACACAGTGGCAAAATAAGGGAACACTACAAATATTGTGTCAGTGAAAAGGTTACTATAATATACCCATACATATGCTAATTAGATACAAGAGAGACATTTATAATGCAGACAGCAGGGAGACAAACGAGAGAAACACTTTTACTGTATCGCTCTGCTAGTCTCCAACTTTCTGTGTCACCCCTCCCTCTGTTTAATTTTCTCCCTGTCTGTCTCTCTTTCTCTCTCCCAACTCCCTCTTCTGTGTCTGTCTCTCTGTCCCTTTCAGAAAAGTCTGTTAGTTACTTATGTGTACTTTGTGACTGTGTGTAGGAACGGTGCTATTTAAAGGCTGCATGTCTGTTATCTGTGTGTTTGTGTGTGTGTGTGTGTGTTTGTGTGTGTGTTTGTGCTGTGTCCGGGTGCGCACATGTTGCTAGAAAAACAACCCATTTTTTTCCCCCATCCCATTCACATGGAACCTTCACTGGCTGGCACTACCGGGTCAAAGGGGCTGGACTGGTTTGACATTATATGAGTATAATGCTGCTAAAAGCTCAATGAAAACTCATTCTGTCCTATGGTCATATGAAAAGAACTGAGAAAATGAAGTGACCCCCACTGTGTTTGTGTGTGTGCATGTGTGTACTGTCTGCTGACAAAGATCTATTTACTAGTATGGCTCAGGGACGAACCATTTTGTTGTATTGAATCAGTAAGTGATTTAAATTAATTATGGGTTGGTTTAAAACAAAACATAGACTACAGAATTTTAAAAACAGATTTAAGTAGAGTTAAATTAAATCGATAAATATCTTTTTGCGGTTCCCCCAACCTTAAGGGAAGTAGAATACTGAATCGCTGGTGTACTTTTAATGATAGTTTTGGCATTTAGAAAGTACAGTAAGGAGGCCAGGTACTTCTGAGGACATTCTAACTAGTGGACCCCCATATTTGCACTGCCCTGGGACACACACACACACGTTTGTACAGCTATACTTGTGAGGACATTCATTGACATAATGCATTCCCCAGCCCCTTACCCTAACCTTAGCCATCAATACTAAATGCCTGACCTCAACCTTTACCCTGACCTAACTACAGACCTAAACTTAATTCTAACCCGAACCTTAAAACCAAGTCTGAACCCTCAAACAGCCCATTGAAGGGGTTTCAGAAAGTGAGGACCGGCCAAAATGTCCTCACTTTCCAAAAATGTCCTCACTCCCATGGTCTAAAACTCAAACTGGTTCTCACAAAGATAGTTGTACAAGGGCACACACACACACACGCGCACGGGTAATCAGCACAAACCAGAGCTCTAAGTCTCATGGGGGGGTACTTTCCTCTTCTCTCTCTAGTTCTCATCTGTCTCTCCCCCTCTTCCTTCCTCCCCTCCTCTGTGTCCCTCTGCCTTTCACCTCTGCCTTCCTTCCTTTTGCCCTCTCTCGCTCTCTCACTTTCCTCTCTCTCCTTCCTCTCCTTTTTTTTGCTCTTTGTCTCTCTCCCACTCTTTTCCTTTTACCTCTAACAAGCACGAAAACAGCAACTCTACACTATGTTGGAGGATGTTTCCTGTCTCTCTCTCTGTCTCTTCTTTTTTTCCTCTCAGCTCAAACCCCCACACGGCATTGCTTTGCTTTGGAACAAAGACCTTTATTTCAATATAAAACATCTCAATTTTTTAAATAATATGTAATAGTGTAATAGGGGAATACATTGCACAACTGAGCAGTCCATTTCTTAAAGTAAAGAAGAAACTAAATATTTTTTTAACACAAAGAAACCCTCTAGTTTATCTAAGGTTGGGCAAGTGTTTTTAGAAATACAAACTTTTCCGCGGCCTGTGCTGTGTAGCAGCTGCAGGGTGGGTTGAGCTGTTGTCAGTAAAGGGAAAGGGTGAGTTTGGTTGCAACTGCAAGTAGCAGTTGGTCTGAATCTACATTTGGACACTCAGCAGTTAACATGGGTAAGATAAGAATGGTGACATATGGGTCACAGAAAGGGAAGTGACACTATTGAAACCAGAAGGATTTGAGGAAGTATAGGTGATTCACTTTGGGAATTGTATTACAGCCAGTTGTTTTATGGTTGTGCACAGTCCAGGATGTTTCAACATGGTGTCACCAATGTTTGCTGAGACGCGTCAACGATGGGAGCAATGCTTGAGAGCTAATTTGGGTGGCTTTGACCTTTCACAAACTTGACTAAAATACACTCAGAAAGCAGTTCTTAACTTGGATGGATGTTGAAGATATGCTTTGATTTTTTCTAAACATGATTTAACCATGCAGGTCAGTTACGCACACTCAGACAATATTTCAACAAGTTTAATTCAGTCATTTAACAGATAGTTAGTAATAATTTTGTCTTGAAACTAGGCCATGATTTCAGCTTTTACACAAGGCAGCACAGTGTTGCATCAGCAGTGGCAGGGGTGCGTAGTTTTAGTGGAGTTTGACATTTTCACATTGTTACACACACACGCACACACACACACACACACACACACACACACACACACACACACACGATTCTACAGCAGCGGCTTGCAGGGAAGGGAAGTTCTAACTGCAAACAGGGAAACGCCCTGTGTGTGAGTGTGCGTGTGTGTGTGTGTGTGTGAATGATGACTACATGGTGTGAGGGGAGCATGCACAGTGTGTGCCTCAGAGATGCAGCACTAGGAATGTCTAATAAAGCAACTCAATAATTTTGTGTTTATTTGAAAAATTTGAAATTACTACTGAGTGCCACCTACTGCAGTGTTCAGGAACCAAAACAACATGTTGCTGTTTGGTTCTAAAGAAACATACATCTGAATGTGCCCATTAAATATGGCAAGAATCTTTTCTAACCTGAGGACAGGGAAAACTATAAAAAATGTATGGCAAAACAAGATCAAAGAAATTCCTGTTGTTTACTCGCTTCTTCTAAAAAGCCAAGACTCTCAGACTTTTGGATAGATTTCTTTGTCCTGAGGCCATAAAACTACTACTACCATGTGACTACTACTGCACATAATACATCCTTTAATACTAATGTGCATGTGTGTGTTTTTTGCCTCAGCTGGACACAAATGATTCTGAACTTGTGCGCACGTGGACGCCAAAAAGAAAGCAGTAATCGTAAAGTGGAATCAATCTGTGCACGATGTTTGAAGGAAAAGCAAAAGACGAACAATAGAGGAGAACAGAAGAAGAACTGAGTTGAGTTATGGCTCCTGAGGTTGTAAGAGTGGAGAAGAGTAGAAAGAAAGGAGAAAAGAGTGATGGTGTTTGCCTTGTCGAGGTTGGACCACTTCCCTTTTTGACCACAGGACCTTTTCCAGGAACTTCACCTGCATATATACTGCAGGAACCTGGCTCCAGTTTTAGTTCTTGTCCTCAATCTACCTACTATGGCACTGTATTCCAGTCTGCCAAAAACTATACGGGTGGAGTTTGCCGTACTGAATGTCATGGACAAATTTCATTTGTACATACTACAGCAGACAAATTACCACTTTAATTTTCTCTTTCATTTAGTTTTTCTCTCTGCACTCTCCAAATCTGCACTCTTCACCAACATCTATTCAAACACATACAACAGTGATTTCTCTGTGTTGTCTTGTTTGTCTCAATTTCGGCAGTGACTTTTTAATCTGTTATCGCTCTAATTTCTCTAATTATTTCAGTTTTTGAAATGTGGTGAAGATTCTTTGAGCTCCTGTCTTTTAAGTACTTCGGGCAATTTGGTGGAAAGGCCTGATTGTTTCCTCTAGCCCTCTCTTCTCTCCATCTCTTCTAATTGCGTGTGTCTTAGCATGTCAGAAAATCCCGTCTGCTGACCAGGAGGCTGTTCCGCTGAATTAAAATGAAAGTGAGGCTAATGGGGCTCATTTACCTCCAGTGTCATTTCCCACTGACACGGAGGGGGCTGATTGACGCGATACGACTACTAACTGGCAATTAGTGGATCTAAAAAAATATATTGACCACACTGCTGTGCAGCGTGAGGCATGCAAAAATGTAGCAATCACTACAATCAACCCCTGATGCTAGACACAGGTCATCTGGAAGGCTTCAATTTAGAGCAGAACTAATTGGCAACATATCCTTAGTTGAATTACAAACCATTTCACCAAACAACAGAGAGTGGATAGTGTGGTTTACAACAGCAAACTGCACATTACTGTGCGCATATAAACATTGTCATGATGACTCCTGTTCCATCTCCTTCCTCTAACTCTCTCTCTTTTTCAAAGTCCCAGTGTGTGTTTTTGAATCTTTCCACATACTGTTCTACCCTCTGTCCTCACTGAGTTTCCCTCCTCTAGAGATCACCTGCCTGCTTTTGCTGATTCCTTAACATAGGGTACATAGAGGACAGCTTTTCACTACAAATTTCAATGTCAGTGTCTCTGAGATGCCATGGTGTTCCAGCCATTCCTTCCTACCTGAACCTGTTGCTTCAGATTTTTATTTACATGGTTTATAAATGCTTTGACCTGCTGCCTGCCCCATCCGATTTGTTTGCCTGACTTGAGTGCCCTTACTTAACCCTGCCTGTTGCTAACTGTAAGACTGTAATGTAAATTTACTTTTTTTCTGTTCTTCTACCAGCATTTAAGTTAAAAAACAAATGAATAAATACAATACAAACACATTTCACTGTACTTCAAATTTAGTAGTATTCATGTATTTTATGTCTCATTTTCTTTCAAAATAAGCGTGTTATATTAAGGACACAAACCATGGTGACCGTGATCTCTGCTTCTCTGTAAATTAAATAGCAACTCACACGGGACTTCCTCTTCCTCATGACTGCATACTATAACTGCGTATAGTGTATTATAGTGTGTATTCACATAATGTGACTCTGAAATATAAATCCATGACAAATTTGTCTCACAATGCTATGTCTTTGGGACTTGTAGACTTTTGATCATCTAGGCACAGCTTAGGTGAATTTAACTGTTGACATGATGCTCTTTTGCATGTGTATACTGTACATAGTAAATACATTTTCTGTTATCAAGTTGTGATAGGGATACACCCATCTGAATTTAAAAATGAATGGGCGTAACAGTAATAGAGAGGTCTAAGCTTAGAATTAAGATCCGAGCATCTGATTTCCTATTCATGCAACATTACTGAATGCTTAAAATGCAATGTAATCAAAATGCAGGACACATAAATAAACAGAGGAAAAGCCCAGGTACTTTGTCAGCATCTCCTGCACTCACGTCAATCCACAAGTAAGTGTTTTCTTAAGGAGCCATGTGTCTGTGTGTGTGTGCAGCATAAGTCATTGTTCTCTAGGCCCTATTCCTGTTCTGGCTGGGACTCACTGATTGGCTGAAAACACACACACACACACACACACACACACACACACACACACACACACATAGAAAGTTTCTGTATTTGTACATAGGGAAATAGATCTGTACAGTCCCCATTAAGGTCCAATTAATTGCCTGTTAGCATCACACACTATCATTACGACTCTGCCAATTTAACATGAGCAAGGCGAAATTGGCATTTGCTCGTAACCGTGGTAATTATCTAGCCAATATAGCAAGTAAAACCATACCAGCAGAATGCTGAATGCACTTCGGGGGAAACTTCTTGAAAATACTATACTGCTTCATACTTTGGAAAGAAGACATGCTGGCTTCAGACAACTGAGCAGAACCAGGGAGCAAAGTACACCTGGCTACAGGAGCCGTTTTGCTCAAATCTGCAAAGTACACCCGAGTGTTGGGTTGGATCTAGCCTGGCATCACCAGACTAATTCACAAATGCGTATTTGTCCGGTCATTTTTGATTTCCAAGGGGCGTTAACTTCTTCCTTTAGAGAAAATTTACTATCCAGTCGGTTTAAAACTGCCGCTGTAGCTGGTCTTTGAACGCCCCGTATTGGCAGCCGCCATCTTGGATCTTTACAAAGATGCTTCAACCGCGCTCCTCTCTGTCAGTCATCGTATTAAACCCGCCTCATACTACATAAACCGTTGTGATTGGTTCGCCCAACACAACGGCGCTTCCAGTACCAAGGAAATCAGTTTGAATGGGAGGGGGTCCAGACGTATCTGCCTGAGCAAATAAAACATGAGCTCGCAGATTCGTCTGGTTCCCAGGATAGGTCGGATGTTCCCACCACAAACGAACCACTCCAGAGTATGTTTGGTACCGGGCCGCAACCAACTCCTTTCAAGGGTCTTGGTGTGGTTGTTTTGGTCTGAACCTGGGTGTGATTATTGTGTACTGTCCG
Organism: Lateolabrax maculatus; assembly: GCA_031216445.1. Classification (NCBI taxonomy): domain Eukaryota; kingdom Metazoa; phylum Chordata; class Actinopteri; order Acropomatiformes; family Lateolabracidae; genus Lateolabrax; species Lateolabrax maculatus. Next base: position 21,576,174 of record CM062206.1, read on the forward strand.
AATTTACAGGACTAAAAAGCGCAGGTGTGAAAACACCCTAAGTACATCATGGGTATTACAACCAACACGTCAAATGCACATAATAGCCAAAAAACATGATAAGAGTAGTTGGCAGAGACCGCCATTGAAGTTTTCAAAGGCAGCATAACCAGCACTTGTTATTAGCCCGGGATTATTTTAGGACGCAGTACCCTGGAAGGAGTATTTTCATGTCTTTCATTTTATTCACAGACCTCAGATGTAACAGCTTTTCAAATGGTCTGTATTGCCTAGTTTGTGGGATCCTGGCTGAAAAACATCACAATCATCGCTGTAAGTCATTCTCAATAAGAGAGTGACTTACAGCGTTTTCATCCGTATTTGGAGGTTTACACTTGTTAAAGCATCAATGAATGTGAGTCATAGGATGAAATTTGTAATTTTCTACCCCTCCTTCCCGTAAAAGCACACTGCGTAAAGCCCAACACTGGCCTTACTGTCCTGTGCATCACTTGCAACATTTCCTTTTTCAGGAAATCAAGTGGCAATCGTGGCACACGCCCACCTTCTGTCTCATACACATTCACACACACACACACACACACACACACACACACACTTGTGAGAACCATCCATTGACCTCATTCATTCATTAACCCTACCCTAATATTTTAACCTCTACCTTATTTCATATCCTAACCTTTTAAGCTACTGTATCTAACACATTTTTAAGAGACCAGGCCAAATAGAATAGCTTTTTAGCCATCCCAATGTAGTAGTTACTGTTGCTATTAATATGTTTGTGCCACACTGATTAGCCACAAAGCAATAGGGTGTCTAAAAGTGCTCTTACATGTCTTTTGCTGCAGGAAAACTAACAATCCTCCTTATACAACTTTATTCCTCTGCCATAATTCACTTTGGGTTCATCACCTACTTCATTGTATCTCTTTTGACCACCCATGACAGGTCTGAACCCTCTGTTGCACAATCATCATTGGCCCAAGTGTACCTTCTTTATTAAAGATCAAAACTGAGACTGTTCCACATAGGTATAGTAACACACAGTTTGCGGTATTGCAAAAGCATGTGAACATTATTTGCACTGAGGGCACAACCAGCTGCATGGACCTAAATAAGACTAAACACCTCCTGTAACCACAAACCACATATACACAAACAGATATTGCGATAAGGAAGTGAGCCCCACCCAGGCCCTTTAAAAGATGCTGCAGATGCTGTTGTGTGTGTGTGTGTGTGTGCGGGGGGGGGGGGGGGGGGGGGTATTTCAGTCAACTGCGAGTTGCTTCTTTTTGTTCCTAACTAACTGGAAGTAGCTATAGTAAGTTTTATCAGAAGTGACGTGTAAGGTACTGCTATATACTGTGCGTCTGCATGTTTCGAGACTGCTGGAGGTTTAGGGCGTGCAGCTCTAACTTACTGCCACGTAAACAATGTTTAGATGGAAACGTGACAATGCATCAATGTGTGTAAAATCAGTACCACGGTTTGCAGCAGCGTTTAAGTTTTTCCATGCACGCAACAAACACACTACTGAAACGGAAAAGACGGACAGAAGAGCACCATGGGAGTACTCTACCTTGTACACCTGTCCGTAGGTTCCATTGCCAACCACCTCCACCAGCTCGAAGATACCCGCTGGATCCTAGAAAAAAAATAAATAAATAAACACATGGTCAAGAAAAAGGAAACAGGATGGTACAGGAGTGACATTTAGCAGCGATTAGGAGAGCTGGGTCAAATAAAGAAAAGAGAGCAGAACAGACAGCAGCATGGGTGACGGTGCAGAAAAAGGCACATTTCAGCGTCAAGTCATAATGCAACAGGTTCACCAACAGCTTGACAGAGTATATACTCAGTACTATGGGCAAACAGAGAAGAACAATGCAGTGTTGTACTGGGATGGGGACTGTGGAGGAAGTGGGACAACACTGTGAGCTACAAGAAATTGTAAGTACGGCCTGAAAATCCCTGAAAATGTTCTCAATAGCTTCATCCATAAGCCATGGTTTCGCTGACTGTCGAACATCATCATCTGAAGATGCATAAAAACACCATTACATGACTACAAACATCCCCGGGCTCACTGTCATCTCCTCCAGGGACACCAGAAAAACTGCCCTGATGTCCAGGGACAGAAGATAAAGAAATCCCCCTACACTAGCATGAGATATACAGTGGCCGTGAAGTATTACATGTATTTGACTTGGGTCAAAACAACAATGTGCCTCTAACATAACGCACTTCTTCCCTCCCAGTCGCTACACCTCAGTGTGCTTTCACTTGTTGCATGTCCAACTTTTTCCGCACGTCGGCCAAAGGCAAACACCGCCGCCGGTAAACCTAACACGGGGCAGGCACGGAGGACACCGTTCACCGGGCTCGGTCTCGACACATTTTTCCCACGACACCCGGCCGAGAGGCGCCGGGACGGGACGGGACGGGACGGTCCGGTCCGTCCACGGCCCGCGGGGCGCCGGGACGGGCTAAATCTCAGTCCGCGGTGAGTCTGAGGCGCGCGGCCACCACATCCCCCGGAGTCCGCCCCGACACTTCCACCAGCGCGACCCACACTTACTCTCAGAGCAGCGAGGTCTATGCTGTCCAGGCTCCGAGTGGTGTTTTCTCTCGACATCGCTGCCAGTAACTCTGTCGGCGGGCGGCTGTTCGCGGACGGGGCATGGACGGCCGCGGGTCTCTCCTCCTCCTCCTCCACAGACTAACGGGCTGCTCGTCCTCCGCTCGCGTCCATTCTCAAGTTTGGAGTCGGCGTCAAGCCCGCCGGGGTCCGCGCGACGCTTCCGGGCGAGCCTTTCAAAATAAACGCCTCGACCGGCGTGGCCTGAGCGCGGTTACGGATTCGCGGTGTTTAGTTCTGTTTCAGTGAAGAGAGGACGTGAAACGGGATTTATCGCAAAAGTATCGTTAAAAAAAAAAAAAAAAACATGCTGCATATCAGAACAGGGTTGCCTCTAAATTGTCGAAGCTGTCTCTAAATGTATCTAGAAATATCGAAAATTCACTGTATACGTGGGCGTGTTTGTATGTTTCACTTCTTTTTTCACTAAATGTTTATTTATTTATGTGTTTTTCCCTGTTTTTCTCGATATTGGGACCAGATCTTACACTTACAACAGCTACAGTATGCTTTATTTTGAAATGAGCACCACCGTGTTTCTGGTTGCATTAACTCTGGCTCACTTGGTGCTGCTGAGTTTTTATGAAAAAAAACAAAAAAACTTTCAGCGACTCGAAAAACCTGACATCCAGCCTGAACTCTGTTTGTTTTGCTTACCCCCCGTTTCTACAGTACTTGCGTATATATGCAGCTGACTGTAAATGCTGAAACACGTGTAGTAGCCTACACAGACCTGTAGTACAAAGTTCACAGGTCTGCCTCAGTTATTGTCAGAGATCCCCTGTCAACACCATCCACTTTGCAAATCTTCTCCCTTTTTAAAAGAGGTGACAAGTAAATTAATAACAAAGACAGGAGTATAAATGATTATTTTGAACTAAACTAAACTAAAGAATTGCATTCTCTCTCTCTCTCTCTCTCTCTCTCTCTCTCTCTCTCTCTCACACACACACACACTGCTGACATTCATTCTCACTTTGCAGTTTACCCTCGACTCTTTCTTGGTATTTTGCAGACTGTGCTTGTCACATTCCATTCCCACTGTCCCCTTAACCTTGTACATCATTTGCATTTTACTACATATTACATATGTTTTACATGTGATAGCACAGGTGCTGTTAATAATATTGTTTATTGCTGGTATTTATGAGGCCCAGTTCCAGGGCCACAGTATTGAATATGCTGGTTCACTCTCACTCTTCACACACATTGATGGCAAAAGGAACAAATCGACACTGGTATTTTTCTGTAGGTGCAACTGAAACCAAGCAAGTGTCGAAAAGTAAAAAATAAAGTGTGAGCCACACACAGTACAAAATAAAAAAAAAAAAAATATTAGAAAATCCTGACACAACAGTGTTGTTTTTGCCAGGACAGCACATACATTGGATTACTGAAAAGTGAAATGTCTCACGATGACGCAAAAGTGAATTCAAAATTCAAAAAAGTCTTCTGTCTAAATATAATATAGTAAATATACTATGTTGTGTTGTATGTTGTGTATCTCCCTGTGATGTCCTGGTGCAGGCTCCACAGTGGCCTGGTAAACTACAGTATGGAGGCCGCTGCATGAGCCCAGTGTGGGCCAGGCTTCTCCAGACGTCATGCAGGTGGAAGTGGGGCTTGCTAGCAGGGTTTGCGGTTCCTGACAAACATGTAATATGTTTGCTGACTGAACTGACTGAAACAATAATACTCTTGCAATGGTGGCTGCTACAGCTTGGTCTTGCACGTGGAGTTTTGATGAGCTATGAGCTAGATAACATCACTTTTAGCTGTTGTGCTGCGTGAGTTAAGACTACCAGTGCATCTAATGGTGATAGTACCATGTAAACAGAACCCATTCATGTTGTACCAACCGCGGCTAATGTGTGCTCCTTTGTTGCTATCAAAAATTGTGATGGACCGTAAAGGTCAGAATCAGAATCAGCTTTATTGACCATGAATGCGTACAGGTGACATTTATATTAAAGATGCACTGGGGTTTCTTAATAACACCTAATTATAGTGATGTAAACTGTTCAGTAAAAGATTTCACAATTTAGAGCGGAACACCGCTTGGAACTTCCTTTGTGGTTTCCATCATGAAAGGAAAGGCAAAAATAGAAAAATAATTTTTGTACTCATATGGTAACACACCATATGGTATGGTACAAACCAACAGATTATTTTATTCGTAACATCTCCCTATTACTGTACAATATTTTTGTTCCTGTCCTTATGTGCTCGGGTGGTTTTAAATGTAAAATATATTGAAGGGATGGGGCTTGACATTCCAGTCTCCTGACTGAAGCAGTGAGTCACAGTCAGCATGGTGAAATAAGGGTCATTATGTGGTGGGACCCAGTCCCTTGGTGTGTGTGTGTGTGTGTGTGTGTGTGTTGGGGAGGAACAGAAAAAGCGAGCCTATATGCTGGAGTTCCATGCGTTAGTGTGAGTGCAAGAGAATGAGAGAACGACGGCAAGTGACTCTCTTGCATCCTCTGTATGTGTGTTTGTGTGTGTGTGAGTGAATGTGACAAATTAAGAGTGAGAGAGGGGGGAGAGAGGATGGCTGTGAGTGTAGTGTGTGTGTGTGTGTGTGTGCGTGTGTGCGTGTGTGCGTGTTTGAGAGTGTGTGTTTGTGTCGCAGTGAAGAATGGTCTCTCTGTGGTCTCACACAGTGGCCCTGTTCACACCAGGGTCAGCTGCCTACACACACTCACACACTCAAACACACATTTCTGGACTCGTATCCAACCTAAACAAGACGACATTCTGAGGAACAATTGAATAATAAAATTCCAGAGCGATAGAGGCCATTTGTCTGTCTGTCTCTCTCCATATCTCCATCATTTCTTTCTTTCCATATGTGTTTGTGTGTGTGTGTGTGTGTTTCTGCGTGTTTGCAAACATATAAGGTGTTCTGTGAGAAGAGGAAGCTGACATTCCACTTATCTAAACCATTTCCTGAGGGCACTTGCATTCATGCTTCACACACACAAATGCACACACACACACACACACACACACACACACACACACATAAATGCAGGAATAAACATGTAATCAGCAGTGATAAGAGTGTGAGATATCAGTGTCAGTTTCTCAGAAACGGTGGTGGTGGGGGGGGGAATCTTATAAGTTATTTCTTATTTTGCTAGGCAAGGCAAACTACTCTATTCTTTAACCAGACTTTCTTCAAACTTACAAAAGAGTTAATATAAAAGGCATAAAAATCAAATAAACGCCATATTCAAGACACTAAGAAGACCAGTACACAAGGGCATGCAAAAAGAACACATGAACAGAACTATACAACTGTTTAATTAATGAGAGACAGTACTTACTGGAAGGTGACGGCCAAAAAAGAATAGTTACTGGAAGTAAAGGTCTGACAAGAGACTGAAAACCTCCTAGCTCCTCAGGAAGCCTGATCCTGCAACTGGAACACAAGAAGCAAAAACAGCAGCTTCCCCAGACTTTGAACTGATGCCTAGGGTAGTAAAACACCATTAAAAAAGGAGGTAGCTGGTGATTGACAAGTTTTCTTCTTCATTGAGATGTCAAAGGGATCCTTTTTCCTCTTATACCTGGACAAACAAAAAATATTTAAAAAAATCCTCACTGGAACAGGACGTAAATTACAAATCAGATTTGAGAAGATCATTTAAGACACTGCTATGTTTATATGGTCTTTAAAATTGGTTTGTGATCAGCTGGTCAATACATAGACTTACTTTACTTTAGAGTTACAGAACTACCTGTAACTGAAGTGCCCCTGACCAATACTTTTAGCACCCATCCCCTCTAATAAGGCTGCTCAGTAGCCAACAGATAATATTGTGTATTGGTGTATAGTACGGTTAGTGAGGGGCTGAAGCACCAGTATTGTAGTCATGATGTCAGTGGAAAGTGAAGATGAGAAGTCTCTGACAACCCCCACCAGCTGTAAGTAGAGCAGCAGAACAGGCCCTAGAGAAGTCCTGGTCTGGCTTGTTGCTGGCATTGTCGGTGGAGGCGCAAACTGCCAGTCTAACCTCTGACCTGTCAAAGTAGTTAGCCACCAGAGCAACATGTCCTCACATTAGGTGACATTTCTTTATGCTATAAAAAAATATATATATATATATTTAATATATGTGGTCCTCGTAAGTATAAAACATCAAAGACACAAAACTAGACAAACACACACAGCTTTGCCTGGGAAAAAAAAAAAAAAACATCATTCAGATCCTGCGGAAGTGATTCTGACAGGCCGGCTGAGCTCATCTCTTTATCTGTCTCACTTCATGTCTCTTTATTTGCCTTTCTCTCAGCCTCAGACTGGGGTTTTCAAACTTTTATAGACACAAATGCATTGACAGTGAAAAGAAGCACCATGTGACAGGATTTGTAGTCAGGATGTGGTGTAGAGTTATTCACCTGTCTGACCTGGACCTTTGGGCCTGCAGGAGAACAATGTTTTTGATTAAATGAAGCTCTCAGAGACATTAACCAATAGGTCTCATAATGTGACAAAAAAAATAATAATTTAGCATCACTGTCAAAGTGAAAGTGTGGTTGCAGGCTTTTCTTCACAAATGAAAAAAGATCAAAATTAAAGTGTATTGTGCTTGTGTCTTGCTACATGTCATGTCCTTATTGAATGTTATTAAAACTTAATTAGCAACCAAAACCTTTACTTGACAGCCAACGTTTAAACAGTTTCACTCATAATCTCTAATCTCTGACCACACCACTGTCCTTTCCTTTTTTCCTTTTTTTTTTTCATTTGCCTGTTTACCACAGGAGGGGGCTGTTGCTTATGATTGCATGTCACCATATATGAGAGGAAAAAAAAAACAGACAGGGCAGCAATCACATCTCTTTAAAGACATAACAGGAAGTCGTTTTCATACAAACGTATGTTTGAGTGTTGAGTGAGTGTTTTTCTTCCTGTGTATGCATTTGTCTACATGTGTGTTTTAGTTTTTCTGCCTGTTAAGCTGGTCTCAGGAACTAACGTTTTAAATTGGATCAATAAGCTACCCACAGGTCTATCAGTCAGCCTAAGTGCTGCTTCAGTTATTATTTATAAGGGTGATAAAGCAGATGGGGAGAGAAAGAGGAAGACCAAGGTTTTAAAATAGGGGGAAACAAATATCTTTCACAAGTATTGCTATACAGTCTTTCTCTAATGTATAACTCAAGATTCATTCATTTTTACAACCCTGGGCCTAAATGAAAGATCCAGCAGTGTACCTCTCCCCTGCAAACCAAAATCATTTCTGAGACAACACTGCATGTTTAAGAGACGGATCTTTAGGGTGAATCAGTACTGTGTTAAATCAACTGATCAGAAGATGATTGGAAATAAAAATATATATTTACATATGCATGACAAATGAAATAATTGTGAAAGGTCATCTTAAGTAAACATTCATTGGACCATTTAAAAATCTTACATAGTTTGACATTTATTTACCTTATTGTAGAATTTGCCCTATTATTTACCCTAGTGTAGAAAACTGCAGTACATACAATTGCAAAATATGTATATATATATATATATATATATATATCAGCAGCTAAAAACTAAATGTAAATGAAATTGAGTTTTACAAACTACATGGCATCCTGTAGCTTTTATCATCAGGCTAAATAAAGAGAGATTTGAACACATGCGATCTTTCATTTCACATGTGGAAATTATTTTTTTGTGCAAAACAATGACATAATGCTCGCTCACATCGGAGCTAGCATGTTCTTGTGTTCACAAGAAAAAGTTATTTTGCTGGTGAATATTGTGGTTGTTGGGCCAACTAACAAAAAAAAATAAAGCTGTAGGCTATTAATACTCTCCTTCCCGTTAGTGAAGTTTCTGTGGTGAAAGTTAGTAACTAACTTCAGTTTTCTTTATAAAGTTACTTCGAAAACAGAATATTGAGGATAATATTCTTCATGTGGGGGCTTGAAGTGAAGACAACTCCATCGTTTCACAGTGTGGTAACTAACCACGGGACCTGCTCACTTCCTGTGATTGATCAGGTTAATCACACTTGTTACATTCAACAGGGCTACAATAGCAATAGAAAAACCTGCTCTTCATCCTAAAATCTTTAAATTATTGACATCTTTTCAATAATTTGTGAAATACGGTGTGAACACAAAATGCATGTCTGTTTCACAATATCTGTTTTGGTATCACAAGTCCAGATATCACAAGTCCTTCATAAATAAAAAGTATTGTCAAGACAGTAACTTGTGATTTGACAATTATGAAATTCAAACAGGCAGAAGTGTCACTTTGCACAGTTATTTTGTTTTTGATTCTGATATGCCCTCCACACATTTGAAAGCTGGTTAGAGTTTTGTAGTATTGTTGTAATGACGGAGGTCCAGTAACAGTTGATTTTAGGCATATAAGGCATTGTTGCCCTGAACAAATAACCATGAGGAGGATCTGTCAGTGCAATTCCCAAATGTTTCATGCACAGTCCCACGTACACGTCTTCAATGTAAACTGCTTTAACATGTGCAGACACCTCCAGTATCTTCTTGGGTAAATCCAGTGAGAACACATAGCCCAGTCCCAGGACATACGGTGGGTACCTAGACTCAGGGAAGGCAGAAACAGGCAGAAACCACTTTGAGTTAGGGTCTCTAAGAACTGAAGCACCCCTTACCACCAGTCCTGTCATGTAGAGACGTTGGGGGGCTTTCAAAAGCATGTCAATGAGTTTGTAGACATTAAGGAACATGTCTGAGTCGACCTTCATGGCGTAAGAGGTGTTGGGGCAGTGGGAGTTGAGCCATTCGAACATGACCATGGTTTTAATGGTGAGGTTACTGTAGCTGTCCAAGAAGTTACTCTGGAGAATATCACGATGTTTCTGGCTTTCCTGCAACACCTACAGAAGGGGAGGTGGAGACGGAGTTTAAAGCAGGGGTTCACAGATAATTTCGGCCACTTATTGGCGGCAGAAACAAGCCAGCAACCAAATGCTTCTTTAGACATTCAGCATATACGGAGCAACATTAGGATTTATTTGCAGTTGCGTTTCTGACCACCTGGCAAATGCTAGTCAAATATTTGCTCTCCTTTTAGCTCTGGCTTTCTGGTCTGGTCTCCCACAACTCCTGAGGGAAATGTCTGGCTCCACTATGCTCAGCATCTAGTGGCTAACTTTGTCAGCCCTATGGTTGAGGGAAACTATAAAGAAAGTTGGGTGATAATTCTTTTCATGGCCACTTCCACATTAGAAATCGTAATATGATCCATTCTTAAGATAAAAATATTGATTAGTGCAGCTTATAATGTTTCAGTGCATTAAGAGACCAGTTTCACCAGCTCTAAATCATACCGATAACCTGATAGCTCTTTCCGGTGCATTTTGTTTGTCTGCAGGTGTTACCTCGCATCTATTTTGCAAACAGCAAGAACAGAAAGGCACTTGGTTTTCTAATGAACCCTTGGTTTCTCTTCTCATTCTCTTTCTTTTTCATTATATACACACACAGACACACACACACACAAACACACACACATATATACATATATAAAACGTTATGTTTTTTGATGATGGATAGGGAAAGTGAAAGAGAATTCAGTCATTTCAAAAATGAATTAACTCACTTGCTCCTGTAGGGGCTCTCTGGACTGTCCCAGCAGGAAGTAGTGGCTGACCACTTGGCCCAGCACTGTTGTTTCTTTGCCCCACGTGTTGCGGATTACATCACGAGCCTCTCGATTGTGGGGTGCGACTGGGATCATAAGAACCAAAAATGGGCTTTCCTGCTGACATCTAGTGGGTTCGTCCAATGTGAAATGGTACTGGTGCGGGTATGCCACAAAGTACACTGCTGACTCTGGTGACTCTGGTGACTCAGGTGAGATCTGTGCAAGCAGAAGAGGTTGGTGTTTTTTGAGTGTTACCTTGTTAACGCTCTAATGTAAGCTTCATATCAGAAGTCTAAATATTGATCTTTTATATATACTAAAGTAATGTAATGTAACTTCGTACCATTGCTGTTGAGTAATCAGTGTCTATTTGGCTATTCGCTAACTCGTCTTTTCCTACATCTAAAATTAACTTTGCGTTCTGTGTGAACACACCAACAGGAAAAAATCTCCTGTATTTGCACTAAAAAGCAACTTGTTCACTTGCCAAATTTTAAACAGCTGAAATCTGACAGCTGAACATTAAAAGGTATTGCTTGTATAAAGAAATGAAAAAAATTAAAAAAACAGTGAGGTGATCCCACTGATGACTCATCTAAATTACTTTTTTCTTACAGATAAACAGGAAAAAACTGTACAGACATGTGTGTATGGACTTTTTCATTGCCTTGGTCATTTTAGCTGCCTTTGTTTGAAGATGACACAGAGGCTAGCAGACATACTTACACTGCCATGTGAAGTCACATTGTTGTAAGATTGGTTCAACCATGAGTGTGTCCTCCAAAAGTTTAACTGCCACAATAATTCAGGGCTTGAATTGGAGGAAATTAACATTAAAGTTCCCATCATGAAGGACAGCATCAAAAAACACAACCACCGTCTAGGCCTCGTCCATGGAGACTTTTCACTGAAAAGACAAAAGTGAAATTGGACATCTTTAATGCCCCTTTGCTGCACATCAGAAGCAGTTCACTATCCATTACTGGATATTATTATTATGAAACATATAAACTAATAGAGTTTCCATTAAGATCTGCACCCATCAGAAACCCCTACAACCACTGGACTTAACTGCAAGCACTAAAACATCTGTAGAGAGAAGAGGGATGTGTGTTAACACATTGAACAAAATCGATGTGTAGCCTGTTCTACTGCTTGACAAGCTTCTTTATACACTGTGGACACACTCTATCTACTATAGCCTTCAGGGTGTATATATATATATATATATATATATATATATATATATATATATATATATATATATGTATATATATAAAACAAGCAACAACAGAACCAATAGATAACTGACTGTTCATTAGTTTGGCCTTGTTATCATTTGTTCAATAAAAATTGAACAAAGAAGCTAATTCCTATTGAGGAAAAAGGTATGACACCCTATGCCCTAATAGCTGGTATTGCCCCCTTTGGCTGAAATAACCTCAATTAGACGTTTCCTAAAATTGTCTACCAGACAATCGACTGGGAGAACATTTTCCCCACTCCTCCATGCTGAAGTCTTTCAGCTGTGTGATGTTTGAGGGGTTTCTTGCCTCACGTAAGCCTTACGTAATGACATTTGTTCTGCTGCTGTTAGAGAGCCTCACAAATGCGTCACAATCTGTAAAAATGTGACTTCTCCTTTGCTGTTCTTCTCATTGAGGTTTAACAGGAATGAGGGTCGACACGTATGTTTAAGGGATCTCACCATGGTGATACCACTCACTTCAGACCCTCGTTAGACCCTCTCTAACGATGTTCTAATTGGAAGTGGTTCACTTGATTCTAATTAGGCATTTTAAGTAGTAATAAATGTGGGGGTCTGACATTTTCCTCACAAAACAATTGCAGTTCTATTAATTACATTTTACGAATCATTTTTAAAAGAATCTTTCAGTTACAATTCCATCATCTTTTAATATTGTTAAAATGAAGATCAAATGTCTGTATGTTTTAATTTGTTGAAAAAGTGGTGTCCTATCTTTTTCAAATTACTGTACATTTAGCTCAAATATATTTGCATAAATCTCAACTTATTTGCACCGCAACCTGTTATGGGCTTTCCTATGTAGTATTCAAAGGTATTTCTCTACACGCTTCACCAAGGACATGTGACACGTTTCGGTCACTGTGAAAAAGGAGACCTTATAGAAGAGATCTTATACAGTAGTGCTACATTAACGCACAGACCCCCGGCGAAATGCGTTACATTAACGCACACTCGTGGACTTTAGTCTATACTAAACCGTACACACACAATATTTTTCACATTCCTCGCAGTTTTAGTTTTATTCATTATTCATTATCCTCTACAAAAGACACATAGCACATATTTAGTAATTTTCTGTTCATATTCTGTACTGTAAATTATACTTACTTAGCACTAGCACTGTAGTACTTTAAAATACAACACTTATGTATACCCTTGCACCCTTGCACTACTTGTCTTATCTGTACTTGTCTGTAATTGTCTGTACTTGTTACGCACCAATACACCACAGCAAATTCCTTGTATGTGAAAACCTACTTGCCAATAAACCCAATTCTGATTCCGATAGGTGACATACATTTAAGAGGAAATACTTAGCCAGTGATGTTTACAGAACAAAAATGAAAAATATATTAAAAGACAAATGAATGAATGGAACAAAATCAAACAAATATCACAAAATAAACTCTGGTTTCCACAGTTTGCACTTTTGAAATTCAGATAATGTACTGTTAAATGAGTCATTATTAATACTGCTATTACTATCGTGTTACATGCTTTACTCTGCTGTGGAAATGTACCAGGAAATGAAAAGATTATGTTGATATTACAGCAAATGGTGTTTGCTTTTCTTGTTGAATACTAGATCAAACATTACACCCACACATTGTCCGATACATTTGTACACATTCACAATCACCTTAGCTCTACTGTTTGATAGGAAGTGTCAGTCTCTACTGCAACCAATCTGAGTGATCCATTTTAATAATTGCCAGACACGATTCTTATAAAAGATCTCATATTCAAGAACCACATTGAGCCATTTAAAATAAATAAATAAACAGAGTCAAAAATCTAGACTTACTATTTGGAAACATTGTTCTCCAGCATTTTCGAAAGGCAGGGGGATGATTTTCACGTCCCCTGTTGTGACAGCTACAGCAGGCTAACAGATAGACAGCGAGTATAAATGAGGATGTAACTGTTAAACTCTGTGTAAACTACTGTGGTTTGTGGTGGAATGTGTGAGACACGCACTGTCTGATTCTTCCTAGCAGACAGCACACTGATCTTGCTGATCAGCTGTCCAAAATGTTAATATCAATACTGTTGTTAGATATTCTTAAGAATAATTTGAGGGCCAGTGCGTTTTCAGAGGATGCATAATCAGCATGACTCAACGTGCATTAACTCTAAGTCATATGTGTAACACTTTTATTTACTAGAAAACATGACAACTCTCCCCTGTTTACCTCTCACACATTTTCTGTTTAACTTCTCTGTTTAAATATTTCAACATTTTCAAATGCAAAAGTTTTCAACTGCATTTGTTGTTGTCAACTGAAACAGTTTCTTCATTTTCAGTTAATGTGTCTTGATGTACATTTAAACAGGCCCCAAAGCCCTATTCACTGATTTCTTTGATCATTGAAATCATGTATCATGAGATAAAAACACAACATTAGCTGTGCCGGTATACTGAGTCATATAGTAAACTCCTCACTATCATTGTTTCAACAACTTCAGTACACCAATATGTCATTGTGTCTTGAATGAAATTTGACACCTTTTGCAAACCAGTGGAAGGCTTTTAATGTGAAACAGAAAGAGGTGGGAAAAAACAGGGAGGTTTATTACATAATATTATAAAATATAGGAACAAAAACAGCTTTAGATGAGTACATTCTACTAGCCCTGTTCTCCCCTTAACTCAAGTGAACAAATCTATTAAAGAAATACATCGTTCTCCTGCTGCAGTCGAGTTAAACTGAAATATGAGAAATACAGTAGGATTTGTGTGCTTCTCAAGCAATCATAATTCAAAACATGTGTTAACAAACATAACTAGAATGAGTAAACTTTTTACAACAGGAAATATTATTGGTAACTTGATTAAGTTGTTGTCCGATCTTAGTCTGTCTATTGAAAATACCCAGTTCCAGCAGGCTCCGACTCTTTGTTTTGAATGTTGGTGGTGGGGTTGCACATTGTGCCATTTTTCGTTGCCGATTGTGTTATTGCTGTGTTTCTTCAACTTTTATCTGCATTATAAAGATATACAGTAGAAATGTGACTGTAGAATGGCAATGTCATTATTGTGCAATTATAGCATCTGTTACATCTGAGTAATGTCTATATTCTGAGAAGTACTGCTTTACTGATAAGACAAAATGTGGTCATTGTGCATTTTCTTTGAAAAATGCATGATAAATACGTACAGACACGTACACATATGTTGTTTGTGGCAGTGAGTAATGTATTAGTGGCTCACTGATTGTAAAGCTAAATGAAACTTGCCTTCAGAGTTTTAGTGACTAAAACCTTTTAAGGCGTCTATACAATATCTATGGAATTTCCAGCATACTGGGGACTTTTTACGTGAATATGTCATCATCTGTTCTGCTGGCTAGTTATTTGTTGCTACTGACATTTCACAAGTTAAATATATATACTGTAACTGAAGGCAAAGGTGAGGTTGGCTAAGGGTTGAATATCATGCTACCTAAATTTCCTTTTCTATCAGCATAAGAAAATGTTCTTAATTAACGCATCTGCCAAGTAGAAAAGTGTTCACTGACAATGTACTTCATTTGTTTTTCCTACAACATCCGCCACGTTTTCTATAGACATTCATGGTCGGCAGATTATGAATTCTAAGGACTTTGGCGATCCGCTGACTCTTTGTCTTGCACCACCACAAGGTTGGCATATGGTTTAAAGTGAAATGTCTTGACAACTGGTGGATGATTGCCATGAACATTGGTACTCACATTCATGTCCAATAGTTTGGTTTATGACCAAATCTCTGCGAGACTACTACTTTGTGTTTTTTCATGGTATTATGCTGATGTTAGTATATAGCTCAAAGCTGTGTGTAAGTACAGCCCCAGAGCTACCACATCTTCCCCTTAAATACAATGGCTATTTACTTATTCCATCTCTCTTTTTCTATTCATAAAATCTCCCATGTGATTTTTCTTTTAGTGCAACATTTTCTCCGATTATTTACCTTGTTGGCAGGGTCTAAAACAATACATGAGGGGAGTGTTGCACAAGTACAGTACTTTTCATAATACAACACTCTAGTGAGCACATTCTTTTGATTTTATTTGTATGTGTCTTTTGGGGGCATACTTTGTGGGATACTCTGTGAGAAGTCACTGCATTTTGCAGAGCCAGACCACTGAAAAGATTGTTTTCACTTATGCCGTCTGATGACATGCCAAGTACAACCTTTACGATTACTGTCTTACAGTTTGTCAACTATCAACCGAAACTGTTAATGGCTGTAAAACGTCAGCGGAATGGAAACCTATCAACCACAACGTACATTTACTGTATAGTGTGAATGTACACTATATCCTAACGCCTCAGCACACGTGCGAGACCTGAAACATGAACTTTTACTTCCTTAAATGCTGTCACATGGCTCAGAGAGCAAGACATGTTTTTTTGCTACATACATTTTTTTCCTCACTGAATAGGAACCACTACCTTGATGACTGATGAGGAACCAGGTGACTAGGTACATTTGTTGCCATGTTTGTACAATAATTATCTAAAGTTCTTCATTTTTCATGTAAATTAAGTGTGATACAGGATGGTATAAGGTATACATACTTCTACATACATACATGCTCTTCATCCCCTGTTGGATATAAGGCCCACACTGCCATCTACATTTGTAACACATTAACAGAGCACTTGGGTGTTGCAGCATATAACTTAGGTTGGCATAAGGAAAGGATTAAAGAAGTGGCTAGAGGTTTTCACAAGGCCTAAACCCTGTACCAACCACAGGACTGATGCATCAGCTTCAATGTAAAGTGACTCACCAAGTGGTTTCATAGCAAGGAGTTCATTATGTTAAGGTCTCATTTGATGTACTTTTGTGACAACTGTGAAACAAAAGAAGATTTTGTTTGAGTCACGTTAGCTTTAATTTGCAGCCACTTTTCAGACCCTACAGTAAACTCTTGTAGGCTTGCTTTGACTTTGGCTGATGCTGTCGTTTTTAAAGGTGTGCCAATCCGACTTGTAGATGTTGAAATATTTCACAGGATAAGAGAAACCTTGAACCTGCTGGTGGTGCTAAAGGAGAAGTCAAGGGATCACCAACGACAGTAGGATTCATCCTCTTGGAAACATTAATGCCTATACAAAATGTAATTACAATCCATACAGTAGATGTTGAGATATTTCAGTGTGCACTAAAGTGTTGGCTGACATTTCCATTCCTAGTTTGACTAAATACAAAAGAATGCTTTTACAATATTCCGGTGAATCTCAATTTCAGGCAATCATGAATCTCATATTACTACAAAGAATAAAACTTGATTGCTTTAAGAACAAGAATAAAGAATACACATTTTACTCCTGTACATTGCCAGTAGAGTTGCTTCAGATCTGATGCCTTCTAAAATCACTACGCTTAACTCTGTGGTTCCTGATGAAGGTGTTCAGTCTTCAGATATATTCACTGAGTAGTTAAATGATCTTGCCTGATATTTGCTCCAGTCTTTCTGTGGTATTAATAACAAACCACATGGGAAAAGATTAATTAGTACACGCTGCAAGCACATTTACTGACTCTGCTACTTTGAGGTTTGTTTTGCATCTCACTTAAGTGGATTCCTAATAAACGGGGACTTATTAACCACTATTAATACATTTCCAGTTAAAGTTAAGTTCAGAAATACCTACCAATTTACCGATTGCATTTACTCAACTAGTGGGATGAAAGCAAATGGTTAGTAACTCCATTGTCCTAAAGTTGTGACAATCAAAATTACTTTCTAAATATTTGTATCTGTGCAAGAATTAAAGAAACAACAGCAGCTTTATAGCAATTACTTAATTTCAGAGAATATTTGGTTACCAAACAAATATAGCATTATGTCTATACAAGGCCATATTAGTCAGCATATCTAACCTGATGAAAGAGAGCAGTGCATCAGCGTAATAGGATACAATGACATTAGTGATTCAAGTGTTAGGAAATTAAATGGATTGGGGACATATCCTTGAAGTACGGCACGTTGCATTGTGATGAGGGACAGTACTTCAAACTTCAAACATTTCTCTTTATTTTGTTTCTATTTTACGCCAAATGATGTCATGCAAATTAAGCAGTGTGTCTGCAAGTCACAGTTGAGGATTGGGTTTATTTGAGTTGAACTCACCAAATCTACACGTTTCGATTAAATCCCAATATTCAAGGAAATAGTGCAACATTTTGGGAGAGCACTAAGCTAGCTGTTTCTCCTGCTTTTAGCTCGAGCTCTGTACTCAACACACAGACAAGAAGGGTCATTTCCCAAAATGTTGAACTATACTCCAACATCATGCAGGACAATTTTGAAAGATCAAATAATTAACTTTGGTTCAACTTTTATGTTTTTAAATGCAATTAAGTTTGTTGATGAATTTTTATCACTACATTATTTATGTATTACTTTATTATTAGGCTACACACTGTGTAGTGCCTAATAAATACTGATTTGAATGACTGAGACGCCTTGTGATTGCTAATGCCTACATTTTACATTTTTACATTTTAAATGCCTTCTTTAATTCGTTCCTGTTCACTGCTGCTTTCGGCAATCCCAGCTCAACACAGCTCAAATCCTATTTAACTCACTGTACCTCAATTCAGTTCAGCTGTAATTAGTCCAGCAGAGTGTGAAACTGGTTTTAGTGTTTAAGAGCCAGAGTATATTCCCCTAATCTGAACAGAGAGTTTTACAGTGCTGCCAATATGACGTGCAGAGTCATTAGGAGATCCAAATGACTGTTGGAGAAGAGGAAGTGGGTTGGGAATCAGGAATAAATGTTAAAGAGTAGTGTGGGAGGAGCAAGGCACATGAGGAAGATGACGTTGAAAGAAAGGAGCAAGAAACAGCTTGCAGAGGGTCTGGTTAAGTAAGAAACAGAAAATTCCAACAGACAAGGGGGAAGTGGGGGAGAAGCAGAGGAAAGAAGGAAAAACAGTTGCGTGAGACGACAGGCATCAAAAATGTATAAAACAACTCATATCATTTTTATTTGCTCAGTTAAATTATTTCAACCAATATGTCCAAAGAATAGTCAAAAAAATGAGCAGAAATCAAGAGACAACCACTATACTGTATATTGCCATCGAATAGAACAACTCAAATAATTAATTATTGTATCAAACAATCTCAAATATCCAGAATTCATTGGTTCTAAGAAGACAGTACCTTTGTGTAAATTCAAAACATTATTTACTTTGCTTAAATATTATGGTAATAATCTTGGTTTCTTAAAGCTCAAAAAGAAGAATGTGGTCTGGTTCAGCTTGGACTCCGGCTTTGTATGCAGTGAATCCCGCTTTGTCTGACTGGTACTGGTCTCGATTCCAGAGTGACAGGTTCAAAACATCAGTCTGTTCGTAGGGCTGTATTGCCATCCATCCATCCATCCATCCATCCATCCATCCATCCATCCACCGATAAAAAGAGAAACAGAATGAAAGCAAAAAGGGGCTCAGGATTCTGTTAACAGAAGCTGTAGGGAACAAATCACTGTCATGTATAGGTCTATGCATAAGTTATGGAAGCTGTACAGAGAATATTGTAACAAACAAACATTAAAAACAAAGCCTGGCAACAATTCTCACCAACCCTCTAGAAGCATAAAACTCTTAAATAAAACAAAAGAAAATAAATAATAAAAATGTTTTTGGAGGGTCTCCTCCTTTTTTCCCTTTATCAGTTTTTATCATTACTTCATGGCCGGACAGAAAACAAATATACCGTATCAACATAAGACGTTTATTCTCCTCCATATTAAAGGAGGCTGCGAGAAATGATTGTGTCATTTACTCTTTTATCTATGTTTATTTGATTATTTTTTTTTTATCTAAATGGGTGGTCATGCAAATAGAAAACGCCAAGTCCTTTATGCTTTTAGCTTGGTGGTAAAAGTTGGTGGGTCACCTCTTGGCCAGTTCGCCTCTTGATGAGTTGACTAGTTGCTGGGTTACAAGGTGATGGGCTGGTTTGCAGTCTCATGGTGCTTTTCAGCATCCTCCTAGGTCAAGAAGTAACCAGCCTTTTAGTCAGCTAGTTTTAACCTGTAGATATGCTTCCATATGCACCAGCAAACTGTGCTTTCTCTGTCACTAAGTTTAGCAATTGCTTTACGCATCACTTCTCGTCCTGATATTCTTGCTGGAGTCCATTTCTTTTAAGTCAACCGTTTTGGCTCCTAAGGACCAAACCAGGTAGCTAGCTATCTAGCCAGGAATCGTATTTCAAGAGGTTGACTGGTTGTTTTAAGGTGGACTGGTATTCCAAAATCATTGCTTGAAGTCGGCCTCGTTTACCGACAAGCCACCTAGTCAACAGGTAGATGGATGTACTGAGAACTCGGTAGAAGTTTGACTGGCATTCAGAGATTACGCTACTTTTGTTTTTCAGCCTACCGATATTTCCAGGTAGTTGACGGATCGACTGGTTGTCCGGATACACAGCTGGTGTGCGAGCAGACTGCGATTACATAATAACTGTTTTTTTTTTTTTTTTGTGCTCTGAGGTCCAACTTGGTAGTTTGTTCGACAAATGGAGTACTCCTGTCTGTGGATACCTACTCACTGTTTGAGTATCCTGGACCTTTTCGTTGACTTTTCCAGTTCATTACTTCCACATGTCCATACCTGTCTACAAACCTTACCCCAGTAAGATGCGAAGGACTGCCCATGTTGTGTAATAGCACTCCTTTCCAATGACCATGGCTACACATCTTATATATCAGTTTGTAGAAGTCTTATACCACCAGATGGTGGGTCCAAAACCAGAGTACAATCAGTTTTGTAATCTCAGTCTGTGTGATTGCAGCTAGTATACCCAACCATTGTGAATCCAAGGCTTATACAGTCTTTAAGGAGTCCTTTGTTCACAGCGTGGGATGAAGTGGCCCAAAACTAGTCTGCAGGCAGTCCGCAAGCAGTCCCTTCTGAAAGGCTGTACACAGTCCAAAAACCCAATGAAAAAAAACAGTCGACCAACCGGTACTACCTCATGTCCAAACCCTGTGTAAAAGCAGTCTATAAACCGGTCTGTAATCCAGTACCAGTTGAGCAGTCCCTCTACCAGATGTCAGAGCTTAGTTCTCTGCTGGTGAGCGGTACGAAGGTGCTGTTCAGGTGGAGCTCTGGCTTCTTCCCAAGCGTACTGCTCTGGGGCACCTGGAAAAAACACAGCACAACAGTGATTAGCAGGAGTCTCCCCCACACCTCAATTCCTAGCAAAAAAACTACAATTAAAAAGAGAAGCGGGCTGCATTCTACAGTATATACAGTACTATTGCATGCCAATGGCGCACCATGTTCATATATGTATACAACTATACTGTATATGAGAGCTATTTCCCAGTCTGTTAAAATAAATAAATATTTGAGGTTGGATAATATGAAGATACTATTTTCTTTCTACATTTTCTTTTATCCAAACAGACCTCTTGTTCCCCAGTGAACTGCTCTGAACCCCTGGGGAGAAAAGAGGGGTTTTATTTTTAATGTGATAAAAGTCTGAGTACATGCACATAAATAACAGCATGGAAATTCAAGAAAAGGATACACTGTGTAGATGTTGGATGGTGGAAACTAAATAAGAACTGTAAAAAAAAACAAAAAAACTTGTGGTCCTGTCTTTTCTCGCACCTGTCCATTCAGCAGTGTCATAGGGATGTTGCAATAGACGTGGCGCCCCCCGGGGCCAAGAGTGGAGAACTGCACGGTGGAGGGAGGTGGGAGGGGAGGTGACATGGAGGACGGCTGTGGGGGAAGCTGGAACTCGTAGCTACGGCAGAAATGTCTCATTTGGGCTGCTGTGGCCGTGTGACCGCCTCCCAGCGGCAAGGTCATCTGGTTGTAGTCGGGGATCTCTGTCGCCAAGGCAACCTAAGGCGAAAAAACATGAGTTCCTGTTAACTTTCATCACCTAAAGTATTATTCAAGAGGCAATTAAACCTTATAAGTTTTTTGATGACCACAATCTGAAGAGATTTTCAGACCTTACTTCAATTCCTAGATGAACTGTGAAAAGAAGCAATGGCAAAAACATGAACTCTGTAGAGTGTTAAAAACAAACGAAGCTGGGACTCTTTCTCAGCAAGGACCTAAAGTGAATAGTGTTGGATAGTGTCGGAAATATAGGCAATGCAGCCAGTGCAGCTGCACTAGGACATGCTGTCTGAGAGGGCCCGTACGTGGGCCCATCACAGTGATTATGCGGACAGTGTACTCATGTACAGGCAGCCTAAATTTGTCGAGTCTTTTTAAAATGTAGCTGGCCAAGTCAGTGCTTGACAAGCATGTATTTTTTAAATGTGAAATTAATTATTTATTAGCAGTCTATTTGGTTATCCAGCCCTGTGGAGAAATCCTTAGCCTATAATATTCTTATATTAACAGTTGTTGTCTGTGACTGTCACAGAGCATCACAATTCTTTTTGACCAGTAAGGGATTGAAATAATTTTAGTAAAAATTAGTCTGTTAGTCTAGTTAGTAGCTAATTAGTCTGTAGCTTAAAATCCTGTAACCTAACACACTCCTTTTGCACACAGCACAGGGAAACATATCTTTAAAACAAACAACAAAACAACGCTAATGTTCTACAGCTTCAAAATGAGTGATTTACAGTTTTCCAGTAGATCATATAAGTTGGTCAAATGTTATGTCCTTGAATGGTACTGTGAAAGCCTGACCTATATAATCCAAGATCAGTCTGTAATAACTTTGTCTGTGTGCATGCATCTGTATGTGTGTTTTCATGTTCGCACATCTCGCGCCAGATATCTTACCCTGGGCCCCGTCATTACTACCTGACACAGGCCCGCTCATGTTTTATTTGCTCTGGCAGAAATGTCTGACATCTAACAACTGCAATTCAAGCTTTTGTTGATAAGAAATATGTGTTTGTCGTACTTCTGACAGGACGTACGACAAGAAGACGTTAAGTTGCTCTGATTGGTTGTCTGCGCCTGTAGATAACGCCCCTTGGAAATCGAAAATGAACTGAGAGGTTAGTTCGGCAATGCCTGGCTAAGCTGACACCACTTCTGTCAGAAACACCAAACCTGGGTAACAGCATCAGTTTGAAGTAATACACATGCAAGAGCTGACCTGATGATGTCCGTGGCGACTCTCATTAGGTGGCACCAGGGAGGCGGAGGTGGTTGTCATGGCAATGGTGGAGACAGTGGTCTGTAGGTCGCCAAAGAGGCCCTGTTCACCGGAGTCCATCACCTATTACCACAGAAATACAATCATATAGCTTTCACTGTGCAGATTTATACAAATGTTTGAGTTGACAAGCAGATTTTATCGTAATGTAGAAAGGACCACAGGGATAGGAAAAGTATTAACGTACATGTTAATAAATAATACTAGTGATATTTTATGTTCCTCTTATTACCAACAATTGTCATGAAAAGACCAAAAGCAACAATGACTTGATCCCACTAACAAGTGTTGTCCAAAAGCTATAAAAAACACATCATAAGTCACACTGTTACACTGGCTGACATGTTCCTACAGACAATATCTCATACAACCCAAAAAAGGGGGAAATCATAGCCTTTGTTTGTTTCTCCATTTTTATAAAGTTCACTCTGTTACATTTATGTATCTGGTTCATGTAGGTTGACACTGTCCAATTCCAAGTGAACTAGGACAGGTAAACAAAAGTCACATGGATTCAGGCAGTCCATAAAATGTCATCCTCCGCGGTCAGAGATTTTGTTGGTGGTGATGGGTCAAAACACACCTGATTGCCATTCAGTGTACGTTGCCGAGCATGATGGATGTCTCGAATTGTTCTGCGATCTTGTGCAATTTTTCAAGAAGTGAGGAAGTGTGTTCTTTGGCCCCATAAATTGGAGGGGCACTTCCCCTCTTCTTGGCTACATAGTGTTTTATCAGGCTTTCCAAGCATGAACAGCTGCAGACTATCAGATGTCAATGTCTGTCCACTGAAACTTACAAAGCCCTGACACGTTGGGTTGCTTTATGTGTGGTTCTCAGCTGGCCTAATGAACCAAACTAAAGAAGTAAACATTACAAAGTATCATACATAAAGAATATAAACATGCTTCAATTGTAATTATTTTACCTTTTTAAATGATACAATAATAAAAATCACATAATAAGTAGAATAAGAAAACGGGCACTTTTCAAATACTCTATCATCGTCCAAATTCTACATCAATTGTTAAGGCACTGAACGACATTAAGACGATACTTTCCCATCTGTTGCAGTTATATAGTTCACTCTGTATTTGTTTCTCAATGATTATTCTCCAGTACCAAGCAGCATGAGAACATCTCTTTGCTAATCAGGGCATACACCACCCGAGGTGTTAACACATGGTAAACACATACATATTTTTCCCTCTTGTGATTACAATTTTCATACATTACTTGTGTTTAGCAGACATTTCAAAGGCCATCTGCCTGTTTTGAATGTATGCACCCCAGGGGAGCATTAGTAAATAAGCAGAGGTTTCCACAGCGATTTTGTTTTACACCTGTAGGTATACACTATGTGTGGTCTATTCATCTGTTTTTTAAAACTATTTAATGCAAAAAAAGTTACATTTCACTTTCCTATTATAGTATGCCTTTTGGTAGCTCATGAAAAAGTTTGAGGTTTGCCCGTACAAATGGTGCTAGTGTGTAAAAGATTGTGGAAAACTGCAAAACATGTAGAAAAACAAATTTTAATAGCAACATACCTGGCGTCTGGACAGCGTCTCTCTGCGTTTAGCAGGCATCTCGTAGACCACCTGTTTCCAAAACTTAGATGACAGCTCATTGCTCTTAGGACCCCTCCACTTGATGATGGATAAAACCTGCGTAGAAGAGAAGAGATATTTAAATGGTCTTATTGCTTTAGTCCCCTGGTGTCTAATGACACCCCTTCAGATCACACCCTTATTCCCACTAATTCATCCCTCTCTCTGTTTACCTTGATTGTATGTTTAAGTGCTTCCACTTCTTGGTAGTTGATGACATTCTTCAGATCTGGACACTCTATCATGATCACCTGGACACATAGAAAACACAGAGAGGTTTTTGAAAAGGAAGAAAAATCAAGAAGTACTTCACAGCTTCCTCAAACATTTAATGTGGTAATTGCCAGAAAAGTCGATGATGTCTGACTATTTCTCAGATTGTTGTTTCCTGTTTACTTCCCTTAATCTTACCTTGATTTCCCCAGTAACCAGCATGGAGTGGAGGCGAGTCTCTATCTGGAAGATGCTCCACCCTCTTTTGGCGACAAACTCTGGTGTCAAAACGATGATTAAACGTCTGCTCTGCTCCACGCTACGAGCCAAGTCCTCAATGTAGGCTGGGAGAAAGACAATAAGTGCACAAATAGAGTTAGAGAGCGATGTCAAGATCAAAATATGTTTGGGGACTTGCAGAAGAAGCAGTCTCAAATCTATGGAAAGTGAATGTGTTCCCATTATTGTTAGTAATGCTGTTTATTCCAGTTTTGTCATTATTGCTTACACAAAAAATTCTTTATTATTTTATATTATTCTTTGTATTCTTTACATAGGCATAGCTGTAACAAGTCACTGTAACAGGATAAAACAGGGTTGACACAGCAAGATAGGTAACAACGTAAGCTTTTGCTCTTTATATTGTCACAAAGGAATTACTTAAAATTGTGGAAAATATTCTTACTTGCTTTACACGAGTAGATTGAGTGCATTTAATGTGGAGCTAGATTAAGATGTCATTATCTTAGCATTGAAGCTAAAGGGGTCTGTACAAACCAAAAAAATACACCTACCAGCACATCTAAAGCTGACAAATTAACACCTCATTTGTTTAACCTGTACATAAAGATTAATGTGATTATAGAAGGAATTACGTGATCTAACTACGTCCTGGCCAACAGCTGGCTGCAGCACAGCTTTCTGAAGTGTCATCACAGTGAAAGTAACAAGTTGTGTACATTGTGTATATAAGACAGCTTCAGTGTTTTGCTTGCCTGACACATCTTGACTTTATCCCTATATTGAACACACAGACATGAGATTGATATAAATATTTCATCTCACTTTATTTAAGAAAAAAAAAAATCAAAGAAGCATATGTCTCTAAATGCTGAACTTTTTCTTTGATATTTGGTTAGTCCAAAAACCTTTATGTAACTTCATGTGATACACAAAATACACTTAAATGGGCTAAAGAAATGAACATATCCAAAATAAATTCTTTGGGCCCATATTTGACCAGCTTTGCTTAGTGGCTTTTTAAAGAAATGGCTCAACTTTATGGGAAATATGGTAATTTATGTTAATCGGTAAGCATTAGAGGTGCATGTACTGTAGGTGTATTTCTGAACTTTGGCGAGAGCCAGGCTAGCTGTTTCCCCTTGTTTCTAGTCTTTGTGCTAAGCTAAGCTCAGATTTGATACTGTATGAGAGTGGTATCGATCGCTTCATCTGACCTGGAAAGAAAGCAAAAATGTTGAACTACTCCTTTAGTCATGCATTTGTTTCTCAAAAATAACAAAAAATAAAGAGAAGTGTTTTATTTATTGTCAATTTCAGGAAAAGAAACCAGAGCTTCAAAAGGAAGATTTGAGTTTAAAAATTGAATTTAACATTAGTATGAAGGGAAGACCTCCCCATGTAGTATCTGCCTTGCTGGCAGCATCCTTCAACTCATTTTGTTCATAAATGACTGGAATGACTGACAGCAGTATAAAGTAGAGTGACAGAAATGCTTGTGCAAGAGTTTTGGCTCTGACACAGAGCACTGAGGTCAGCTCTTAAATGGGGATCAGAGTTGTGCTGATACACCACCATCAGCTTTTCCTTTCTAGCTTAGGGGGGAAATTGTGAACTTGAGGAGGTGAATGGACAGGTGACGAGATGTGTGAGGGAGTGGGCACATCTGAGGTAGAGCCACTGTATGTGTCAATATAGAACCAAAAGAGTTCATGGCAGTTTGAAACGCCTCTTTTCTTCCTCACTGCGGTGCTGTTGCTTCAAATCTAGCCCAGTGTTAACTAATCGTATTTCTTTGTGACTCTTTTTTTTTTCTTATGAGCGTCACTGAACTTGCTCATTACTTCTCAAATCTGTAGTTATTGAAAATGTCTAAAAACTGTTTGTTGTGTGGACAACAGATTCCCTCTCCCTGTAAGTCTCTCTCCTTCACCATCTCTTCACTTGCTAACTAAATTAATGATGGAGACTCTCCCGCAACACATTGCAATTTCACGCTCAATTTAAGGGGCACAAATAGGACAAAGCAACCAAATATTCAGTCCCATTCTTTCTCTGGTTTGCTTTTCCAGCCCTCTCTTTATATTTCTCTCTTTTCCTCCCACTTAACCTGTCTTCCTCTCCCCTGCCCCTCGCTTTCTCTTCCCGCTCTCTATTTTTGGGGATTATGTAAATCAATTAATGAAATAACGGAAAGCAATGACCCCGTCCCCACCTCGTTCTGTCCCCGTTGTTTATTTCTCGCTCTCTAGTTAATTTCGGAGGGCTAATGGAGTGGATAATTGAATGGTGTATTTTAGGTTGCGACGTCGTGTTGCTCTGTCAATGGCTTTGGTAAGCATTCAAAAAGGCACCTATGTCTCTGCGATTCACTCACTCATTGTATTTTCCACACTGTGTAACCTTTGGTTCACATGCATCTTAGACAGGGTTATGTGTGTGGTTATGCACAGTGGACATTTGTTTTTAAGATGTTTTCAGGGCACAGAAAGGGAGGAAATACGACTTTCTCATCTCTTTTCAGGATGCGTTGTTGTGTGTGTTTGTCTTGAGTTTGTGGCGGGGGAGGCATAATTTCAGCTAAGGGCAGACTATGTAGAGCGTGGCTATTCATTAAGAACCATATTTAAGTAAATTTATTTATGGGTTTTAGGAGAAAATGTTTAATAATGCAAAGAACACAAATTAGTTTGTGACTTTCTAGCCACATTATAAAGTTATTTTAACATATACATTCTTTATTAGGGAGTTTTTTGGACAGGTTGAAATGTGTTTTTGGTTACAAAATGCTAATACTCAGGGGATAATATTTTATTTCATGCATTAGTTTGAGAGTTCAGTTGAATTAACCAGGTGCCTCAGAGACTACTGAATGTGTTTTACGATGTTTTTATAGCAATGAGCTACATTTTTTACATATCCAGTCCCCTGAAGCACATAGTCACGTTGTCTAATAAATAGTGAAGAAATATCAAAGTAAACACAGACTGTTTTGTCGTCCATTTGTAACTAGACAAAAAAGTAACACATGCACAAATAGTAGATATACATTATCAATCAACATCTTACGATTACAAAATCTTGGATACAGCTGATTAGGTTTTGAAACTTTAAGAAATGATCTGTGCCTCTGCTCTGCTTAAGTGTATCAAAAACTACACTGATTGGCTTAATTAGGGCACTACTGTTTGGTAAACTGTCCATACTTGTGTCTCAGACTAGAATAGAGTAGAAAACATACCAGAAAGTTGTGTTTCATAGTTCTCTTTTCTGGTGTTTTAAAAACTATGGTGGATATGAGGATACAACACCATTACCTGAGAACCAATTGGCTAAAAGCAGGTTTGCCAACTTTGGGCACCTGGCTGGAGTGAGATTTTGAGATGCACTTAATCACGTGTACACACACACTAAATCATGTGGACGTGTTTGGACTTCACCACCAGGGTTTAAAACCAAGTAGTTTTGTTGCTTAAACCTAACCAATATGCAACTGAATATATATATATATTTACATAAAATATATAAAAAACAACCTAAAAATAATAAATCAACTAAGTCTAAAAAAATTAAATTTAGTATCACACAGGACATGAACCCCAGTCTACCAGATGAGAGTCCTGTATTTTGACCCAGTCATCTACCTCTTCCCTGTGTGGATTTTGTCGCTATATATACACTACGTCCCCTGAGGCCAAAGGCTTTCTGACAGAAAGCATGGCTGGCTTGCTTGAGCGTCTTCTTAGGGGTGGACTTTAAAACAACATTAATGGGTTAGTGACATATTTTGAGCCTAAACCCAGAGAGCTGAATCGCCATGGTAACTTATACCTAACTACAGTGTCATTTTTGTTTGGAGCTTGCGCTACAAATCGGCGCTAAAAATTGCTGCCCTTTCACTAATTATTTTCCTGATGACATTCTCTATGAGCAATGTAGATTATCAGCTGAGGGAATAGGTTATATATGCAGACTTACTGAGCCGTATGTGAGTAATGTCACCAACAAAGCTTCTCAATTACAGCAGTGCGTTGTGTTTTTTATGCCATGGGAACCGACAGACATTACGTTGTTGATGCAGAAAAACTCTGTGTAGAGCTGGGGGACACTGTAGAGTCAGATGACAACTGTGAGAGTTCATCACTTACATACATGTGCACATTTAATGCATGTGTGAGAAAGTGCCTATGTCTTTGGGAGAATTTCAAAATGTGTGTTTATGTGATAAACAGCTGTATGAAACAAGTGAACCTCACTACATTCCAATCTAAACGCTCCATTCACCGTCCCTGCAGCAAGCAAGACCAGAGATGACGTTAACAATGATGGATAGGCGTGTGTGTGTCTGTGTGTGTGTACTGAGAATACTGACAAATCCGTTTGTTACATTATATCTGCCTTTTCCACCTCATACTCTTCTGAATGCATTTGCACACGCAATGCCCTGCAACACAGTCTTGGAATATTTTTATCTTGAAACAGTTAGAGTTAAATGTAGTCAGTAAATTTGTGATTGTGAGCATCTGTAGGCAACAGCTGAAATACATAATGCAATCCACATACTGTCACTGTCCTCAAACTGTTTATTTTAGTATATACTGGGCAATAGATAGACAGATAGATTGTGTGTACCTACATGTGTATGGATTAAGAGTCATGTTTTCCCCCTTTCTGTGTGTGTCAGTAATGGAATTGTGTGTGTGTCAGGTCAGGGCATTGACAGATAGAGCAATAACAGTCATATTTCCCCCTCCAGTTGGACAGAGTGTGACAACTAACTCCAAAAATGATGACAAACAGTGTGTGTGTGCCGTGTGGACATTTGTGGCTCTGAAAGAGAGCTCTAGACATGAGCTAGGCTGAGAAAGATACAGATCGTGCATGTCTGAGAACATGAAAGTGTGATAAACTGTAGTTGTGTGTAGTATCGTGTATTGCTGTGTGTGTGTGTATTTGGTTTGAGGGTACTTGTGATGCACACTTGAGATCATACACAGATATATGTGTCTGTCTGTAAGTGTGTTATGATGAAGATCCGCATACATTTCTATGAATTCTGACAGGGAGATGAATTCTGAGTATTGGGGGCTATAATGGCCCAGAGAGAGAAAGAGAGACAGGATGTGTGTGTGTGTGTGTGTGTGTGTGTTTGGGGAGGGGCGTAAGGTGGATAGACAGATAGATAGATGAATACTTACTACTGCTGGGGATTAGGTCTCTGTCTGGTATAAACAGCTTGTATCCATAATGTTTCTCTAAAACGTCCGGCAGGATCTCCAAAGCAAATGTTTCCTCATCACTGCTCGTCCTGCTGGTGAAGGGGATAGCTGTTATTATCCATCAGTCAACCATCAGTATAAACCATCAGTTACACAAGTTCAGGAATATGCCCACCAGCTCCTCTGCTCATTAATAAACACATTGACACACAAGTCTTTAATTAAATCTGTACATAAACAATTTTAAAAAGACAATGTGTGTTTTTAGGGGGAGCTACTCGGTTTAACTTTACAGCAGTTATCCATCCACCCAATATTTCAGTGTATTTCATTATTTCAGTTCTGTGTACAGACACAATGTTACCAAACTTGGCAGTCTCACTGTAATGACACAACACTGGTTGCTGCGCTAAATCCCACAATATGTTTCGGATTATTCAAACGAGATACCAGGTTTTAATCGCTGAGCTTTAGAGGTGCTTGTGAGTAGAGAGAGCCAGGCTAGCTGTTTCCCCCTGCTTCCAGTTTTTATGCTAAGCTAGGATAACTCCAGCTCCATACTTAACGCACAGACATGTTATGTTATGAAAAGCACTATCTGAATGCAATACATTATTATCATGATGATTACTATGATTTTTGTTATTTACCCTTAAAGGAAGGGGAATTCAGAATCATTCACAACTATATACCCAAAGGTAGGCTATCATTTGCAATGGAAAAGAGGATTAGAGGCACAAAATATTGTTTACAATGTTGCATTGTACATTTCAAATCAAGCAGATGTAACTGAGGCGAGCAATGTGTTAAAAAGGTTACAGTGATCTTAGCTTTACAGTATCAAACATGTATTTGACTGGACAAATTACTTACAAAAGGTTGAATTACGTCGTGTTTGGATCCAGCTTCCAAACAGTAATACAGGATGTCTCAGTAATGGACTAAACATTGTCGAATTATAGGAGGAAAAAGTTATGATTGCTTTGGTTTTTCAGTAAATGTTCTCAATTCTGTCCAATGACTAATATGTTCGATCACACGTAAAGAAAAATAAGACTTTTATTTTGATAGATGAGCCAAGTGTTACTTTGCAGAACCTTGCTGATAAAACTAAAATACTAAAATGATGAATTGAACAATCCACATGTTGCTATTTTTTTATTTGCTGAGGTGAAATCGAAGCATAGTAATGTAGCGCCACCTTGCCTGCCAATAAATAAACAGTCGTCATTTTATGATCTCTTAATTTTAATACCTTTATATACAGTGTTGCTAATGTTAAATACATAAATATTAAATACATATATAATGCTACACAATAAATAGAAGGCACTAAATAGACCCCATGAACAGTATCGGCAGATACTGCTTCCTGTAATCGGCCCAAAAAATCCTGAATGTGTGCAGAAGTAACTGACCTGCCCATAGAGTCGAGGTCCACTTTAGTATAAGACAGGTAGGCATCATACTCCTTATTATCTGTGAAGAGAGAGAGAGACAGAGTTAGTGTCAGTGAGAGAACAGAAGTACAGGGCAGGTCTCTCTGAAAATCACTCAGTCTGACTGATTTTAAGTACTTGAATCACATTACTGGTTAACATTATTTATTTACATTTTTACATTTTGGAAATTTAGTTGGATTTGCTGATCACCTTTAAAGCCCAGTTATACCTTTGATCTCCTTATCACTCCTTCATATGGACTTGATGAGAATAAAGAGATCAGCAATTCATCTTTGAGGGTAGTGATCTTGGGAATACCCTGCTAAGGAATTGCGACTGACTTAGCGCTTTAATTTGAAATCAATACTTTCAATCAATACTACAAAATTAAGTCTCTGTTATTTTCTTTCTGCAGTTTTTTCTTTAACGTAGCCATCATTCATTTGATTATATTACTTTGTCAATTTTACTTTTGAAACGTACAAAGAAAATAAAAAATAAAAATCACCCAATCAATTGAGAAAACAAACGTTCATTCACTTCGGTGCTTTTTGTTCGTTAATTGCTTTCTTTGACTGAAGTGAAGACTTGATTGAGTGTAATTGTATCTTTTGTGCTTTTTATTGCCTCACCACCACGTTCCATCATAACTTACCATTTGCTTTTCAGTCATTACTCTTTACACAAAGCACTTAATGTCCAACAATTGTGGGTATGCCCTATATGCCCTCCACTGTTCTCTTGCTGCTGTCTTCCCTGTTTGTAGTTCCCTGCTCTTCCTGGTGCAATATGCATGTTGATACGAGCTCTCTGTCTGAACACTGCAGTGGCATGACTGTCCTGAAGTAAAAGTGAGAAAACAAATAGACTTACCATCTTCAGTTTCATCACTCCCAAAGTGTCTCCTGTAGCAGAGCATGATCTCCAGGTTATAACACTTATAAAGTGCTGTCAGGACTCCCAGCAGCAACAATATGACCCCCAGACCACCAGCCAACTCCAGACGATACATATCTACAGTCAGAGAGATACAGCGATGGGAGGAGTGGAAAAGATAAGATTTGTATCAGTTATTGTTCAAAGGTTCACTGAGGTGAGGTACAAACAAAATAAACTTTTTTTTTTTCTCCAAAATGTTCTGAAGATTAGTTTTGCTTGTGCCCTCACCTGGGTATATAAAGTCAATATACAACAGTTTGACTTCAGGAAATATAAAAACTGAAATTACCTTCCGATTGGCAAATTTTCTAAATCAGTGTCTAAGATTGAAACTCATTCACTCACAAAACTACATTCAGGAAAGCAGAATTGATTGTTTCTGATGTTTGCTATTTTCTGATGAATCAAAGCTGTGTTAGGAAGCTTTGTTAACGCTAACGTCCCTGCCACTGAGGCACACTAAACTGACAAAATGAAGCGTGCGTGCAGACACACACACACACACACACACACACACACACAAACAGTCGTGTTTCCATCACAGTCGTGTTTCCATCACTTCAGAGGATATTACATTGCCTTAGATGCATTTCATGGAGTCTTACCCCGAACATAACCACTACTTGCCCAATCTCAGAACCGGCAACCATCTGACAATGATTTATTGGGGGCAAGGGCCAATATTACAGGGCTTCCAGTGTAGCCAACAGAGATCAGGATAACAGAATCAGGGCCAAGACTTCCTCATTTGTGCACTGGTCATTTATGATAAAAAGCTAAATCAGGGTCAGAAGATAGCCGAAGGGTTCCGAGATTGCATTTCAGCCAATGCGTTCTGCCTCTTGTGATCTACACACAGATTGTTTACCTGCATGCAACCAAAGCCCACTCAAACGTGATAGGTCAATACTACTCGAACTACAAACGGAAACCAGAGCACTTCAAATAATCTTGGTCCCTTGTCTACAGATTCTGTATTCATATTCAGATGCACACACACACACACACACACACACACACACACAAACACGCAGAACCAAGAGTTAAAGACATGTTAACATGACTTCTGTAAAACCACAAAACAAGCTGTGTGTTCAGAGCTAATTAATTAGGAACTAATTATTCTTGTTTGTTTGTTCCGTTTGCTCATATGGAAATTCACTTTGGACTCTTCTACAGGGAGGTCAGAGGCTGAATGAATCTCACAGCTTCACATTTAATTCCAGCTCCATGAGACAGTATTTTCATGTCAACATTGAATGAAATGACTCCCTGTAATGTGAAAGGGTTGCTAGCAGTGCCAAATGAATTAACAGACCGCTCTGCAGCTCATTCATTGCTTTGGTTCACTGTCCCACACAGTTGACCCAAAGCCAAAGTCGCACATTTAGCAAAGCCAAAGAAAGCCGGATATTGTAGTTTAAAGTTGGAAGACCAATCCACAGCTAAAACACCAGTGAATATCGGACCTTACGTACATTGAACGGGCGGCAAAAAGGGGTCATTTGAGATACCCATGATGCTCTGTTCCTAAAATACAACTGCGGCGTACTTTTTGCATCATGTCCTGCCTCATGCATCCATCGCCCAAACCAAGGGTGTGAAAGGGAAACACTGTATGTGAAAACAGCTAGAGACACTTAGCGGAGCTTTGACAGCTTTCGAACTGGATCCCCTGTGTACTGGCCATCTGGCATACCGGGACAAACCCTGGTGGGCCAGTGGACACCGTCCGGCTGTCTCTACCTACACCGGCCCTCTCTGTGTGCCTGTCATTGGGGGGCCCACTGGCTCACTGGCCAATCACCTCACGCACCACGTTTTGGAATTGGTGCTTAAAATGATAAATCTCTATTTGAATACGTTTCAGTAATTTTCTGTTTTGTTTTCAGGCTGATCTCGAAGAGAACAGGCACCTTAGCACCCTGCTTTCAAAGGGTAAGGAGAGAGGATGATGAAGGAGAAAGGTGAACCCCCCCAAAGGCCCCTTCTGAGCCAGGAAAAACTCACCAAAAAAAAAATGGCCGCTCATTCATTGGAGTTTGTTTTGCAGTTTTTCTGCTCTCCTGTCCTGGTTCTTTCCAATACCACTTAATATATATTCACTTAACTATAATTACAACAACAATATATATAACCCTTCTGAACAATGGCCACTGTGGCAATTACAGGAGAATGGAGTGAGACAATACAACAAGAATAGTATTGTCAGTAAGGTCATTTACATGGCACTATTAACTTTACTATTAGCTTATTA
This sequence comes from Lateolabrax maculatus, assembly GCA_031216445.1. Lineage (NCBI taxonomy): Eukaryota > Metazoa > Chordata > Actinopteri > Acropomatiformes > Lateolabracidae > Lateolabrax > Lateolabrax maculatus. The sequence continues at coordinate 21,610,791 of CM062206.1, forward strand.
ATTTTGGTTAAATGAACTTCTCATTTGTGAGAGGAACAATCTGTTATTTCTTCTGCCATTTGTTTTGTAGCAAAGTCTCACAGTATAGCTTTGCCTTGATAGAAAAAGTTACGAATTACTATCTTCCTAATTATAGGCATGTATGACTATAGTGTATGCTTAAAAATATACTTGGACAAGCCACACAAAGGTGAGCTTGTGAGTTTTAGAACTGTAAATGTCACTTACACAAGACAAAAGAAATGCTTCAACTTGGGGGAATAACAGCTTTTTTTTGCAAATGTGCATAAGGCAAATTATACCACCTTCAATACAGAGCAGCACACTACACACTTTTCAATGGGAAGCACCTGGAGTGGATGAGTGAATGCTGTAGTATCACCGCAATTTTTATAGATTGCTTTCATGTGGATTTTTTGATAATGAAGGTGCAGGTGTTTGGTACTGATCTTATGGTGTTAGTCGAAGTCATTGAATTTTATAAACTGGCACAACACAGATTATAAACTGGCAAAACACACAAAGCCAGCCTCAACACAAGGTATACTGCCTTGACTTGAGAGAGACGGATGACTCACGTCAGCGTGTCAGACACACGCACACACACACACACACAATCTCAGATTGTGTCTGTGGGGTGTGTGTATGAATGATAGTGCTATCATGGGCATGAGTGTATGGGAGATTAATGGAACATGGCTGGTGAATGACACAACGGAAAATATGATCTATTACTATCTCACTCATGCATGTGGGCGCGTGCACACACACACAAAAAAAACAGAAACACCACTTAATTTATTTATTTAGCTTTTTTATGCTAGCACTCTGTTTTATTATTATTATTATTATTATTAATAATAATAATAATAATAATAATAATAATAATAATGTTTTGCCTTATATTATTGTGGGTATTTGAGTGCATTTTATTATCATATTATTATTATTTTTAATTGTTTAAATTTTATTTGCCTCATTGCTTCCTGAAATATTTTAATCCTGGTTCAACCATGTAAAGCACTAACTAACTTTGCTTTGAAATGTGCCATATGAATTAAGTTCATTATCATAATTATTGTGTAAGTGAATATCCCCTAACTATATATTTGTTGACACTGAGCCTGAGGCCAGACTCTACGCTACAGGACCAGCGTGTCATCATGAGCAGGTTTTTGTTGCCACCTGGGAGCAGAGCGCCACCTACTGGTCATTATCCAAGGGGAGGAGAATCCTTCTCCTACTATCATCTGACAGTTGCTTGGATTTTATAATTTCATAACTACTTTTTTTATGAATGACAACATACAGCGTGTAATTCTCCCATCAAACATTTAAGTTGTAGATTAATAACAACAGTCAGAACTAGTTAGATATAAAAGTACAAAGTACAAAAAGACACCAAAGTTGTGATGCGAAATGTCATTATAACTCTGGACAAATTCTAGGGATCAGAATATTGAACAATTAAATTGTACCAGACTTGATAAGTACAGTTGAATTGTTACTTTCTTTGTTCTCTTGTCAGTTTAGTGCTCATGTGTATTAGCAGCAGTGAGTCTGCACCCACGGTGCCTGGATGTCACAGTGTAAGCACTCCCTCTTATGTGTCACTGTTCATGTGATATTTTATACAGTAACTGTAAATGTGGTGTTTAACTGAAGGTGTCGATCAAAGATGTAGTGATCATAAAGGCTCACAATAATGAGCTGAAGTTTAACCCTTGTGTTGTCCTCCTTGTTGGTCGAGGTGGAGATAAATTTAACTACTTTACTGTACACGCTGTTGGATAGTGTATCTATAACAATGCAGTATATTTTTATAAATTTAAAATATGTTTTGTATGTATCATCCTAATCTGTAAAGTAACCAGCAATTGAGTAAAAAGTACAATATTTTCCTCTAAAATAGTAGTGAAGTAATACCTCAAAAGTGTACCTATCAATACAGTACTTGAGTAAGTGTACTTACTTAAGTGTAGTTACTTCCCCCACTTTCTATAGGTCCCTAATAGCACTGTGGGAAAATGTAAAACTTTAAAATGTAAAACGCTTATATGCTTAAAATGTCATTTTTTAGAGATTTTTCAAAAAGACGGATTGTTATTTTTGACAACACATATGTTTTTTTTTTATTGAAATTTAAAGATGCAAGATAAGCAGTTAGGGAAAACAGATGAATAAATATTTGAGTCACAACCCAATATGGTGATACAACAGCCTGCACAAACATTAAAAACTCATGTGTACTCTCACGAGTACCAAAATAAAAGCTGAGTGCATATCTGCAGTTGTCTGTAGCTGCTGCCTACATTGTTTCAGAAATTGTGCAAATCTTCTGTCATTTGAATGTTCTTCATATTGCCAATACTAATGTATATTTTACATGTATCAGCCTGATTTGGTACCTTTGTCATTTAATAGATTATTACAGAAAAATTCCACACACATAACACCAGATGAATACATTTTTCCAAGATTAAGAACATCATCAGATTCATGGGAGCTCAACTGTGCAATAAATATTATCATATTGTAACACAATACTCCTCTCTCACAAACTTGACATTTAGGCTTATTGGTATTTGGTGAACCACATGGGTATCTTGTGTTCATTTTATTGTTGGCATGTATATATATGAGTAGTTATTATATTTTCATCTATTTTTATCTTTAAATAAACTAAATTCTAATACTTTGAGCACCTTCCAACGTGAATTTATGCTGTGCCATATTGTAAATATTATAGTATATATCATACTATAAAAAAGGTTGAACCTTTTAGGAAGACATTTAACTCATCATCTCATGTGTGGCCAGCTGGGGACAGTTCTTTAAAATCTGAGAACCCCCTGTTTCTGGTTGTATTATCACACTAAGTGTTATAAATTGGAGAATTTAACTTAACTTTAAATGTAAGGCCTTCTTGAAGCTATACTTGAAATGATTCATATTGCTGTTTTTTTCTTTGAAATACTCTTACAATGCCTTTTTATTTACCACCACAGTATATAATCCGTTTGAAGTTACCTCATTTCACCAGTAGACGTCTCTCCAACTCTACTCTGAGCTACTACATCACCTATGCTTATACACAGAGACACTATATAGTAGAAAGGGGTGGGACAGCTACAGAGTGAGGGAGGGAGAGATGGAATGGCGGTAGGGGGTGGGGGTGGGGGGGAATTGTGAAATGTAACTAATTGCCAAATATTTGCTCTACAGTGAATTGAACTCAAATTGCTTCCATTACGAATGAGACATTTAAAAACCTCCGCCTCGCTCTCCATCTCCCCCTGCCTCCATCCATCCCCCTCTCCTTCCCCTATGTTCCTCTCTTCCTCTCTCTGCTCCCCCCCACTCCTCCCTCCATCCATCTTTTTCAGATATTTTCCATTAATAATGAGTCACTTGCCACCATCTCCTAATATCAGTGCACAGGAAAATGGGAGCACAATTTGAGCATTGAATTTTAAGCAGGCAATGCTTTTTACTTATTAGGCATAAAAGAGTTGTCAGCAGTAATGGAGGTGGTTGTGTCTGCATTCAATGGTATTTTTTTGCAGAACTTTCCTCCCTGCCATGCTCTTTGTCTCTCTTCACAGCCTCACTCAGTGACTCTGACACCACCTTGTTGAATCCCACGGCCTTTACTTCCATGTATTTCTACTGGCTTTATTTTAGGTGCGTTTAGCATCTGTTGCCAAAGCAATTTGACAAAAAAAAAACACCACAAATGATTATGAAATAAAAATAGCCTTAAAGCTCCCAACGTACCATCTGTCCCATTTGTCAATTTGGAACCACCATGAGATGCTGGATTGCCTCAAGATGGAGTTTATCTTAAGGCAATTAAGATGAAGAAAAAGCCCTCCCCACACTATTGAAGTAACTATGAACAAAAGTGGGTGTGCAGGGCCTTCACAGGAAATCTGGACAGCTACATTCCATGACAACTGGGCTAACAAACAAAAAAAAAAACTTGTAATATGATTGAAAGCCAAAGAACAGCTAGACGTGTTAAGAAAAATATTTTCCACGACAAGTTAGAGACCAGATAGCTTCAGCTAACTTCAGCTGTCCCTGTGAGTGGCTGTTTGTACAGACCACTTTATGACATAGCTGCACTTGGGAGGAGTAAAAATTATATACGCACCTTGGGGAGACTGATGCATTTACACCTTTTCAATATCTGGCTAGAAGGCATCTTAAACCCCCTCCTGACGCGGTTTGAGCGGTATAAATTGATCAATGCTTTGCACTCAGCTTTCTTGATATGAGATAGCTGGCTGATCGGACCAAGACGCATGTAAGAAAGTGCAAATGGGGTCAAAGGGAATGTACCCAAATCTCTAGATGAAGCTAATAAGGTTGGATCCTGTGGCGAGCCCAAACTCAAAGCTTCAGAAACCTTTGGGTGACATCAGAGAAACCACATCTTCCTAAAGTCCCTGTCGGTCCTGTTTGTCCCTCCCTCTCAATCCTTCCTGTTGGCTCTTTCCGTCCGTCTCTCTCCCTCCATTTTTCTTTCTAGAGAGACTCTAGTCGTGGTGGCTGAAGGCAGCTCTTTCTGCTCGGTCAGTTACAATGAGTGGATGTGTGCGGTGTGTGTACTGTAGGTGTGTGCGTGTTTGTGTGAGTGCATGCGTGCGACATAGACGCATCAAGCCATTACCTTGGGTCACTGCAGGGTGAGAGCACACCCTAATTCAATCACACACACAGTGCATGAAATCAAGCTTTGATAACTTGTGCTAACTTGGGACAACTTGTGCTTTGTTTAGGCTGTCGTGTTGTGTTCAGGCGCCCGAATGCGACCCTATTAGCGTCAAGGCTTCAGGCCGGGAGGCGCTGGAACGGTCTGCTGGTTGGTTAGCCCGGTTAGTGAACTTTTACAAAAGGAGCCTATACTAGAGGTGGAAATCACAAATTTCTTCTCCCCCCCCCCCCATCACTGTTCAATACAGCATCTTTAGTTCAGTCTCTTAAACTTAAAGTTCAGTCTGTTGCTGGTTCAACAGTTTAATTCAGCTAAGTACAAAACTAGGCCTGAATAAGAACTTTTACAAGCACTATTTGGTTTATTTGGTTGGATGCTCAGCGACCACCTATCTCCAACAGAGATATTACAAGAAGACTTTTGTGGTCTTTCAGTAAGCGGCAAAGTTGCTTTCAGTCAACACTGAAGGGAGCACCTCTGTTATGAACTTCTGATTCACTCAGTGACATTGGTGACAGAGTTTACTCAGCTCAATAATTCTGTGGTAGAAATGTGTTCATTCATGCCTGTAGCATACGACACAAGTTTGGAAGTTTGTCAGTGAACTTTTAGTGAACCTTGAAGTGGTGAGAACACACACAGCAAAAACAAAAAAAAAAAAGAAAAATCAATGTGTCTACATAAGATCATTGGCTCCTGTGCTCCTTTTGAAATGATTTAAAGCAGCATTAATTGATTTGTTTGTCCACCTTATGACACCAAAAAAGGCTGTAAGCACAACACTGACCTACTCTCACCTTATGAAGTTCTTCTGACAAACAGCCAGCAATAACTTTTTCAGCTGCAGTAGCTCTTCTGTGGGATCGGCCGGACGGACTAGCCTTCGCTGCCCACGCGCATCAATGAGCCTTGGGGTGCCCACGACCCTGTCTCCGGTTCACCGGTTGTCCTTTCTTGGTCCACTTCAGGTAGGTAGGCTACCAACCTACCTGCGTATCGTGAGCACCCCACAAGACCTGCTGTTTCGATGCTCTGACTCAGTCGTCTGGCCATCACAGTTTGGCCCTCGTCAAAGTCGCTCAGATCCTTACGTTTGCCCATTTTTCCTGCTTCCAACACATCAACTTGACTGTCCACTTGATGCCTAATATGTCCCGCCCCCTTGACCCCCAGGTGCCACTGTAACAAGATGATCCGTGCTGTTCACTTCACCTGTCAGTGGTTTTAAAGTTGTGGCTGATCGGTGTAGTTTATAGGGGTCATACGTGTTAGATATTAGCTCAGTATATTATAAGAATGATTATTTTAGATCTACTTAAGGTGATTTAATAATCTACTGCATGTTTTTTTGCATGTTGTGTAAACTGAGCTAACATTAATATTCAATATTGATGAGAATAATTTACATATGCCATTTCCTCTTCTCACTGTGATGAAGACATGCTTTGTTGTTACTCCCTCATCACTCCAGAACCTGTCCTATTTGTCCTATCTGTTGAGGCACCAACTTCTTTTCCTTAAAATATACTGGTGTTTTGAGGAGGATAATAAAAAACTGCTTACTGAATAGCTAAAACACTTCATACGTTGACAGAATAATGGCACTAAGATCCGTGGTGAGTTACAATAAATAAGGACACTTTTCCAGGTTAAAGCTATTATCTCTTGCTCATCTCCTTTAAATCTATACTGATCACAGACCAGGAGACAAAGAGAAGCAGACTGTTGTTACTGTGTATCGCTAAATTGAGACAGCAAGCCAGGAAGGAAGACGTGGGCGTGTTTTAGAACGACGCTCAAAAGGAAACAGGTATGAGACGCACATGGACACACAGATACACGCAAACGCCTACATGGACGGCACCCTAATCCAAAAGTGGACCCACGCACGTTTTGCTAGATTTTGAGGTGATCTCATCTGAAGCTGAGAAGAGAAGCCACACACAGAAAAAAACCCCCCCTCTGCTGCTGTAGGCAGAGCTAACAGGGATGCTTTCAACATGTACTGATGCCTGCTTCAAGTCCCTGCTACTCGAGCATCCCGCTGCGTGTGCATGTGTTCCTTTATACTGTACGTGTGCATGGCAAAGTGCGCTCTCTCAACTGCGGGGCCTTACTTTTAAACAATCCCATTACACTTAATGCCTCCCATGAGGGGAGTGTGTGTGTCTCTGTGCGCCGGGTCTGATCACACACACGCACACACATATGCAGAATAGGCTGTTAACGATAAGGATGCTGCCTATTGCTTTAGTGTAAAGCTTTGTACACGCACACACACACACACAAAAACACACACACACACACACACAGTTCCCTGTATTCATCCAGTCATCCAGGTAATTACAGTGTGAAGTAATGACGGCCTTACATTGCCCATCCTGACCCCCTCTGGAGGTGTTTGTGTGTCTGATCCCATGTGTGTGTGAGTGCCTGCGCCTGTGTGTGAGAGTCCCCAGGGTGCTAGTTAAGTATAGTAAGATAGATTTGACACCCAAGGCATTCAGCACGAGTCAGACGGGGAGAGAGAAAGACCTGTTTTTAGTCCTCCACTCTCTCCCTCTCCCAATGTCTCCTCTTTTCTCCTTTTCCCTCCACTTTGTCTCACCCAATTTTCTCGTACACCCCTCACCTTGCCCCATCTTTATCTCTCGGTCTGCATCTATTATTTCTCCCCTGTTCTCCATTTTCTTGCCTCGTTCTGTCTCCCACCGTTTCTGCGCCTGTTTATCTCTTTCCACATTCCCCCAATCCTCCCTGTCCCTGCTTCTCTGCATTAGATACATTTATTTCATATAGCGGGGCATTCATGAGGCCCTTTTTTCCATCGAGGTAACAGAGACAATTCATCTCCTCCAGCGCTGTTTGGCTATCCTCTGTTTCTCTTTGTCTCTCTAGGTTTCTATCTCTTTTTTTTCCCGGGTTGTGGCCTCTGACTCAAGCGGGCCCGTTCTCTCTGCTCGTCAGATGGAAAGCAAGATACCGCAGGACTGCTGCAAATGTTTTACAAAGGGAGCTGTGCCCTCCTGCATTTTTCAGCTAAATATATAAAGCGTGACTATGAGATCCTGTTTTTTTTTATTTATTTTGTCTCCATCTGTGGTGCTCAGCACTCTTTGCTGCGGTGTTTTTTCACTGCACTTTCCGGAGATCACCTGTCACTCAGACAGAGTGTCCAGTGCTGTAACATCTTTTCTCTTGGTCTGTCTGAGATTCTATATACTGTATGTGGTACTATTTTCTATCTGTCAGCTGTTTGAAGGCGGCTACCCAAATATTTGAAATTAAGCTTTGGAGGAGCTTTTACATCTCACACATTTCCTGATGACAGCACACATTTAAAGCCTTAATTATCTAGGAAGCTGTTCCCATCCACAAATGTTTACTGGGTCATAAAAGTAGCATCCTGAGCTAGAGGGATATTTCTTGTTAAGAGAATCATAAAGAGAAATGGAATATGTCCCAGGTAACTAGAGCAGATATGGTTTTATATTTAGCAAGTCAGGGTAAAAAATAAAGCGCTGCTTTAGGGACAATACACTGTGGAGGCTTTAAATCCAGAACTTGACTACTTGTTTACTGTCTATTCGACAGTAAATTATCTGTGAATAAAAATTAGTATTTAAACATGAACCTTTAGTACATGTTTAACCTACTTAGAGGAATACTTTACTATTTTGGGAATTACACTTTTGATTGATACCACTCTCATGTCTTTGCGTATGGATGGTCTTAAGTATGGAGCCAAGAGGGGATTAGCCTCGCCTACCATAGCATAAAGACGGAAGCAGGGAGAAATGGCTAACCCAGCTCTATCTAAAGTTCAAAATACATCCACACGTCTACAGCTGACTGATTAACACGTTGTATCTTGATTGTTTGATGCGTACACAAGCAGAAATTTCAAAAATGAGCTGTAGGTTAATGTTTTCCGGGTGACCAGCAGCTAGGCGAAGTGACTTCTCATCTTTACTTTTACAGTTTACTAATTTGTGAATTTTAGAGGTGTTGATAGGCATAATAATGATTTTTGCCTGATAACTGCCTCCTGGCTCTAGCGTCGTGCATATATTTGACTAGCAGTGGGGTTTCAGACTGAGGAGGGTACTGGTCCCTTCACTCCTCTGCTGTGCCTCAGTGACTTGCTGTTTGAAAAATAACTCAATAACATCAGGGCAATGGTTTGGTTCTTGTTTTTGAGTTTGTCCAGTATTTCTTTCATTCCAGGGTTAACATAGCTTCAAAAAGGTACCACAAAAGCTACGTACAGTAGATAATAATAATCAAACCTTACTGAAGTAACTTTGATCTTCTCAAAATAATTTGCTCTTCTATAATGTTTAAGTTCATCTTGTTTCGCAACAGATAACAGTTATGGTGAACTGCAGGCCTCTGTTCTAGGCCCCATTTAACATTCCCTGTCCTTGCTTACGAAGCACATTTTTGTAAACAGTTTTTCTAATTAAGTGCAATATAAATACTTGTTTGGGAACCAGACAAATCTGCAAGCTCATTCCATTAAGAGAGATTTCCACCCGACATGGAGTGTGCCAAGCCAATCCCAACCGTTTATCTCATATGAAGTGGGTTTCATATGATGACTGACAGGAGCATAAGAAATATGGGTTTGCTGTACTTCTGACAGGATGTACCGTACGACAGGAATTACATTTCGTTGCTCTGCTTGTTGGTAACGCCCCTTGGAAATCAAAAATAAATGGAGAGGTTCCAGACTAATACGCATTTGCCAATTAGTTTGCCAACGCCAGGTTATATTAATACATTTTTGGTTGATGATGATACTGCAGATGATGTTGGTTTCTAGTGGTACAGACAAAATAACACATTTTAACCATATGCTGCTGGTTTTGAAACAAGCAATTTTACGTGCAAGCTGTTTAGCAATTAGTACATTTTATCTGCCATTCACCCAGATTTATTGTTCAAGAAAAAGCGACAGTAGTGAGATGATAATATGACGGCAGGTTTTCTCTACATTCAAAACATTTGCTAACTAAAATGGAAGCAAGGGAGAGAAAGAAAAAGAGAGCGTAATCTACCTTTCTTCTGCAGTATAGCACTCCCTCTGCGTTTCCCTATGTGGTTCTCCACATAACAGGTGTAGTTGGCCAGGTCTGCCTCCTCCACAGCATCAAACGTTAAGGATAGCTGCACCTCCTTCTCCCCTAAATGCTCCCTCAGAATCCTGGACAAACACACAGAGGACAAAATAGTCACAGACAGAAGGAACATCAAATTAACTCCTTTAAAAAAAGAAGACAAGGGCAACATAAACATGTATGAAACATTAGATGGATTAGCTGGAGTTTTCTCACGGATTACTCCTTAAAAAAATAATTTACAAAAATGGAAATGAGAGAGTCAAGATGAGGAGAAAAGAGTGAGAGAGCAGGTAGAAAAGTAAACGTGTAAATCTTAGTCACAGGGGGAGGCCAATGTCTCCTAAATTACTCCACCAAAAGCTGTGAAAGGAGAAAGAGGTCAACAGGAGAGGAAGGAAAAGAAAGGAGAGGAGAAATGAGGATTGGAGCAGTGTGGAGTATAGAGCAGATGAAAAAGGAGGACACAGGGAGCAAGGAGGCATGTGTCGAAAACATTGGCGACAGCTGGAAAAAGCCTCTCTCCTTATGGTGAGGTCATACTCCTCTAAAAGCCTGCGAGGAGGAGGCGAGGAAAGGGAGACTGAACTGATGTTGGGGTCACAACGTGCACCTTTAAGCCTGATTTAAGGTCAGATTCAGCCATAACCAGCGATATCTGAGTTCAGACTAACTGTGCTGACATTGCAAATTCAGAGCAGTTAGCACAGATGGTCCTGCAGCATCACAGGTTGGGAGATTTCTCCCAGTAATGTGGCTGTAATAGTGGAAAGCAAAAGGGTAATTTAATTTAATATATTCTAATTTGATTTATATTTTTGTTTTAATATTGTTTTCTGAATATTTGAAATGATTATGGTCATATCTAAATTTCTGTTCATATTCATTGTTATGATTTATAACATTTTATGTGTCTTTAAAACTATGTATATGTATGATTCAATTTGTTTTGTGTTTTTGGAAAGGCGCTGAAGAAAGAAACCACCCTCCAAACTCTTTCTATACCGAGCAGACCACTTTAACATGTGGAGAGATCCAAAGCTTGACAGACATGCCATATGTAGAATCATAGAATCACCATAGTAACAAATTCTCGGCTGTGATTGGACAAGCACTGATTGAGGGGAGGGGTTTAACGAACAGTCAATTACAATGACAGCTGACCATTTAATTTACCCCAACCCCCTTGCTATTAACAAAATCTATCCAGTGGTTCAGAGGTGAAGACTATTTTAAAAGCCAGTGTCTTGTGAAGTGAACTCAGTGTCAGCTCCTAATACTCGAGTAATCACTGCATGAACCTCTGAGGAAATTCTCTTAGACAGGAGCAGAGAAAATTAGTGTGAGTAGTTTGAACTAAGACAAACCTGGACAGGCTATTGGAGTGTCACACGGGTCCTAAAGGTCTTTTGGATTTTTGGATTAAACTCTAATCACAATGCAAGGGAGTTTGATTTTCACAACATGAAGCAGGATATGGCAGTGGTTAAGATACAATATAGTGTAATAACCACAGCAAAAATGGGGTATCCACACAAGCAATAATTACAGTACAATACAACATGCCAAATATGTATTTAACATTGTATTTGTCTGTATATGTTGCAACAGGTGAAGTTGTATACGCTCTTTTAAAGCACGGCTTTCAAGTGTGATCCACAAAATGTTAAAAAAAACCATGTAACTTTAAGCATGAAAAGCTTATCAAATAAAAACCTAGCAAAATGATTACATTTTCATATTGTATGATGATGTAATGTAACTCAAAGTGAATGAAAACCCTGCACAGTTTACATTGTGTTGCTCACACAAATCAAGTTTTGGTATAATGGTGAAGCAGCCTGTAGAGAGACCTACACAGTAAATGTGCACAGTAAAGGCTGAGCAAAAGTGTCTAAAAATCTACATTATTTTCAAATGAGAGATTTAAAGGTTATCAACATTTTTTTTAATAAATAAATAAATAAAATTAATTAAAAGAATGACTAAACCAGCAGATTCTGGAAATAATGAGCATATCCTGTGCAGAATCACCACTAGTGTCAGAAACCAGACCAGACAGGCCACAGGATTTTGTTACTCTACCTCTTTAAAGTGTGTGCTGGTTTGACTCAGCTTTGGCCTGCAGTAGTCCAGGCTGGCCAGATTCTAAAACACACAGGGGTTGAGCCGAACTGTACTTGACACAGTTCAACCATCGCAAGCAGAGATGAGGCAACGTGTAGTAGGTCCACGTGGTTCTGTTGTTAATTCACCATAAAAAACCACTATACCATATCTGTCATGTGAGGCTTTTACCCAAGTGCTTGCATGCAAAGAGTTTTGACAAACACACTTTTAGCATGGGTGGTCCCTGTGGGAGTTAGACTCCTAACCTTCTCCATATCAATGCTGTTCCCTACCGGTTTAGAAACAAAGGAGCAGAGAAAAGAAGAGAAAATAATTATTACTATGGTCAACATTACAGATAGAATTATGAGATAAATTTCAGGTTCCTGAAAAAAACAAAACACCAAATGACTTCCTCTTGCTCTCCTCCTCAGTGTGTCAGTGGTTTTGAGTGTGTGCATCACTCTGATGTCTATCAGGGCAGAGCATTAGAGGTCACTGTCAAAAGCAGGGACTTGCTAAAATCCTCGATTAAAAACACATCACTTTCTCTTTTCCTTTTTCTCACCTACCCTCCAATAACTCTCCACCTCCCCACCCGTTTCAGACCTGCTTTCTTTCTCCTCCTTCCTCCCTCCATCTTTTTCTAATCTATATCTCCAATGCTGTCTTGATGTCTGCTATTAAACATACTACTTCCATCCCACTAAATTATGCCTGAGTAGTGAATAATGATTTCTTCTGCTCACCTTTGATTGTTTTATATAACCTGGGTTAGAGCTAACTATGTCATGCAGGACTTAGCAATAATTAAAAGTTGACCAAAAACTTTCTCTTCACCAAGCTTACTGGTTACTACTGCAGATGTAAATCTTTAAAAATGCTTGACAAATGGGTTTTATTTTTAAATAAGGCTAAATGCTTTCCTTTGGTCATTGTAGTGTTTAGCAAATGTTATTTAAACACGCGGAAATAGTGCATTGGGGACTATTTTTTGGCTAAAGAATTTGGTGATTTAGTGAGTATTCACAGCTTTTACAACACTGGGGCTGCACAGAGGAATGGAGTTTGTTGTTGGTTTTGGTCTTTTCATTGGATTTAGTGACGATAAAAAAAAAATACTGAATATCACCAGACTTATCCTTTAATAAACTTTGGTAAATCCACAACTCTGGTGCTTGCCTGCTCATGTATTATCCATCTCCCTGTCCCACAACATATTCAATTCATATTTCTTCTCTTCACTTAAAAAGCTCTCCATAACCAGCCCTCCTCTGACTGTATATCTCTGACCCCCAGGGTTCAGAATACAGGGGAGCTGCATGGCTGTGAGCTCCCAAAAAAAAAGCCTCATTTGAAAAATTTAGGGGGAGCTCTAAAACATCTACAACATTGTAAAAATGTAGATTATACTGTATATTTAGGTCTCTAGAATAATTGTATATGGCAATAATAAAACACTTGTGCATGTTCATTTGCGCATAACAATTTTCGATAATTTGTGTCCAATAAATGCAATGCTGTCTATTCCTACTGTGGCCATCAATGTGCAAGGGTGCATTCAACACTTATTATGCACTGTATGTTACCTTTCATGTTTATAACTGTCACGGGATGCAACCTAGGTCTGGTTTGTTTAACAAGTATCGCAAACCATTGCCGACCGCAGTGTGTTGGCATTTTAATTGTTTCTTGGCTGACAGGGATTAAAAAAACAGTGCAAGAGTGAATATTGTTTCTGTTTATTGGTTGTCCTAGGCTAAATTGAATATTTTTGCAAATAGACTGGCTCATTCATGTGTGCGCATGCATGTGTACAGTACCCTCCCACCCTCCATCCCTGAAAAATAAGCTACGTTGTGATTTAAACATTGCTGAGCTTCTGTGTTGCCACAGTCCTTAATTTGACCATATTCACATTTTCACGCAAAAAAAAGTATTTAACATAGGTTTTTCTCATACTTGTATTTCACTTTTAAACAACCTCTTGGTGACTGAAATGTGGAGACAGTAGCAACTAATAATTTACACTGATACAGATACGAGCTCTGGTTAAAAAAAACATTAAAACAGCGAGGCTTTGACAGGAGTTGGATTGGACAGCTCATATGAATTTCAAGCGGGTAACAAAGCCTCTCCACACCACTAGACATATGGGCCAGCGCTGCCTTCAAGTGAAAGTATGAAGGAAGCACTGGCCCAAATGGAAATGTTGTAATCACGAATTCATTGCACATGAACAAACCATGAATTATGATAGCTGAGTTGCAGAAATGTTGAGTGGCTGGACAGCACTGAAGCTGTGCCAACAACTGCAGTAAAACTGATGATGACTGATATGTTGGTGGTGGTGTGTTTGGGCATATTTTGACCAAAAACACTCGAATCCTTGACAGGTTGTAATTATATCTTCCAAACACAGATGCAGGAGAGCACTTGAAGTGTGGAGAAAATGTCTGAAACTTCCTGTCTGTCACACATATTCACAGATGGCTGCTCTCTCTAGGTGGTGTAGTAATAACGAGGTGAGAGCGTCCATAGTTCTCTCACAAACTGCAGGGTAACAAGAATAGATAATTAGGGATAATATATATAACGGAGACGGTATTGGATCCTATGCAAACAGACAGGGACACACGCAGTCCTATGGGCAGTATTGCAGCAAGATGGGTGGCGGGAGCTAAACGTGGACAGATTAATGTGCATCACAGCAGGAGTCTGTCTGCTGGGACGTGATTGTTGAATTTGGAGAAGCGGTGTGATTGGATCCCAGGTGGCCAGAGGACTGGACTGAAAGATGGAGAACTCATCAGGCAAAGGTTAATTTAATACCACGGGGCATGATTAGTTTCAAGTTTAAACACTCATACGCAGGCACGTTCCTGCTCTCTTTATCTACGACACTATTTTCCCGGGAGTGAACATTTTTCAGAGGCCACTGAGTGGATTAGCGGTTACAGAGACCATCCTTCAAACGGAGAACTTGGGTTCAAGTTCCAGCAGGTCAGCAAGGAGCCCTCCTGCTGAAGTGCCCTAAAACAAGACACTGAGGCCCTGCCAGCTCCAGGGCTGCTGTTGTGTAGCTGACCTCTGACCTTCCTGTGGAGGGAGCGGGGATAAGGCAAAAGGATTTCCCTTTAGGGAGGAATAATCAGCGACATTATTATTGGTGGGCTTAGCTGATAACATAAAATATGACAGCTTTTGGGTAGGAAAGAACATTTTGTCTAGATTTTATTTAAAAAATGTTTTCTAATGATAAGAGCTTTGACTTCTTCCAGGTCAGAAAAAGGGCATTAGCGCTGATGGTTGAAATCGCAACTAAACAGGATGTTTACAGGATACTGTATGAGAAGTGAACCCACTGTAATCATTGTAGATGGTGCATTAATCCATGCAACACCCTTTACAAACTGCACAGGGTGCAACAAGTGCATTTAAGGAAAACCAAACCAGCTTTTCCCTGCTATACCCTGTAGTCACTAAGTGCCTTTAAATGTAATGAAGCTGCAGGTTGAACCCTAAAGGAGAGAGGGGCTCTCATGTAGGACAGAAGCTGTTTAAAATGATTATTGAATAATTGTGTAAACATTTTAGTTACTAGTACACTGTGATTGAATCCTTAAAAACATGTTCACGTACAGAGCCCAGGAGGCGACATATAGGAAATTATTGATTAATCAACCTTAAATTAATATCTCATACCTCTGAATTACTTGTTTCTTTAAATTAGTAACTCATGCACTCATATCCAATTGCTAAAAAAGGTGTATCAGTGCAGTCAAACTTTAAAACACTGGAAACACTTTCTGAGGGGTGAGCTCTGTGCTGTCAATGCTCCATATAAGGCAAACTATTTCATTAAAACTTGGGTTGTATCGTTAAAAAAAAAACAGGGCAACAATCACTAGTGGTCAAAAGATTGCACAGGTAAAAAACAAACCCCCGGATTAGTGTAGTTTATTTGAAAGAGAAACCGAAGGCCAACATTAAAAATACAACCTTAACTGTTTGTAGCCTGACTTCATAGTTGAACATTGACCTGCTGTACTTGCCGTGGGTTGTGCACACTTACAGTTTTCCCGTGTAATGAGGGATTAGTACATGATGGGTGCGCTCACTGTTGGTTTTAAATAAATAAAATGGTAGCTAATCCACGAAAAACTTGAGCTTAAGTCGGTGCATAAATTAGATATTTTATTCAGCGATTCTGCAGCACTGCAGCAGAATAGTATTAACAGGTGGAGTTTTAAAGTCAGCCTAGATTCATGTGCTCTAATCCTGCACACCTCGTCCCGTCTCTACCCCGTTCACAGAGCACTCACACAGCCCTGGAGAAGCAAAGTTATTACAGCAACCGAACACCACAAAACTGTGTTTGCTGCATGTTTGTTTGAGGTTGTTGTTGTACTAAATCCTTAGCTGTCCATGTTCCAAAAAATCCTGCATTTGCTTCCTGTGATGTATGAGTTGATGTCCTGTGGGCCGCACCAAGATTTTAAACAATTCAGATTACTTAACAACTAAAAAAGTAATACGCTTTTGAAAGATTTTGGAACTTTTTTCCCTGAATCCTGTGACTGACTATGTTTATATTGTGTATATGTATACTCCTGGGTTTTTATTTTCTTTTTCTATGTAATTTTCTTTAACATTTTCATTTTATGTTCTTCGTATGTATTTGTGACATATATCTGACTTGAATGTGCTGCTATTGTTTACCTGAATATCTGTATATTATCCTTTTGTAAATACCTACAGGCCACTGTTTTGAGCAGGTAACATGTATAGGTTATTGATAAATGTTAAAAGTAATATTCTAAGCACTACACGCTCTGTGTGTGTGTCAGAGTGTAAGGGCTCTGGTGGTTTCCATAGCGATCTGGCAGGTTGTTCTAATGATATTTGATGCCCCGCAGACAATCAGGCTTTTCCCAATAGAGCCCTATGTAATTGATCCCAATAGGGGAGAAAATGAATTCAATTTAACTTTATTATTAGTATTCATAATTTTTTTGCAAAGTTGAGAAGAAATCTGTCAGAGAACCCTCAATGAGTCATAAATCATAAGAGAGCAAATTAGATACTGACAGTGTGAGGAGTGCAGCTGGAGTTGAGTCTTTTCAGAAATTAATTAACAATAGAAACCTGTAAACTTGGCAGGCTATAATTGATACCGTCTCACAGTGTCTTGCAGAGTTGGTGAAAAGGCAACTTGACAAAAACAATATTATGTACAATAATGTGTGTTTAGTATTTTTTCAACTTTAGTTCATTTCCAATTTGCATCTACTAACTGCAGTTTTCACATTTGGTCTCCTCTCCTCCAGAAAAGGATCAGGTGTACATGTATGACCAGAAGTGGATTCATATTGAGTCTTGATGCTGGTGTATTTACCTGACTTCACTTTCTTTGATATGTCCTGCTAGTTCTTCAACAAACTTTTCTCCTTTCATCCAGTAGATAATGGGCCTTCTGTTTTCTCCACTGTAGCCAAAAAACGCCTTGCAGTCCAGACTGAGAGGCATACCTGCAACACAAAACACAACACTGTTACAGTGCAGACAACAACAGCATACTGAGAGACAGCAAAAAGATTCCCACTGAAACAGGCACCGCAGTCCAGCTGAGGGGAACACACACAACGAAAACTGCAATATATACTGCAAAACCTGAGCAAAGAAGAGAAGGTTAATGAAGAGAGCTGGAGCATTATGTCAAAATTACGTTTTTGTTGCTGCTCAGAGGCTTGCATCCTGCTGCCCCCCTCAGGAACCAGTTCAGATAGCTACTGCATAGTGGGTTTCCAGCAGGGTGCTTGCTTGGAGCCCCTTGAATTGGGGAAATAAAATAATCAAAGGCTCAACAGACAATCCTGGCGGCAGTGAGGTGTTATTAAAGGCTCTCTGGGAAATTTCAATTTGTGAGGCAAAACAGTTAAGCAGAATGAAAAGTAATGTGTAAAAGGTCAGTTCACACAAATCACAAAAAAACAAACTCTGACCCATAGTGATATTTAGCTAAGCAGATAGCTTGCACAGATGTTCACGTCTCCACTACTCACACTTTTGCAACTTGAATGTGTTGCCTTCAGTATAAAAGTGACTTTTACAGACAGAAATCACAAAATATGCAGTGTAATGAACTCAACCCTATAACCAGACAAGATATTTGACCATTATTCAAATGCCGAACTGCTTGAAATTCTGCACATGGCAACGTTACGGAGATATCACTGCTAATAAAAAGGTGTACATGAATTGCAGGTCTGTCTCATGCATGAAATCATCTTTGAGGGCACCCTGCTTCCTGCATTAGCACTGAATAAAAAAAATAATAAACTGGACAGAAGAGGTAAGGTGGGGAATGGTGTAATATAGATGCACTTTCAAGGGAAACTAGGGTGAAAGAACTATATATGCAAAAAAAAAAAAAAAAAGAGCTATATACTGGAATGACTAAACGCAACAGGTTCTGTGATGCAATACTTACAATATATGCCTGCTGAAAGAAAGAAGCAACAATACTAGTAACGCACGCACACACACTTAAGCACATATGTGTGCAGACAGTATCCACACTTGTCCTCACACGCTCTCCTGTAAGACCTTGAAACCGCCACTCTGTGATTACAGCTATCAATGGTGATGATGGAGTATTAATGAGCATTCTAATGAGCGCTTCCTCGTTAGGCAGTCAATTAGCAGATAATTATGATCGACCTCAGTATTATCATAATGATAGCTCCATCAGCAAAGTCTAGAACCAACATTGAATGCTAACATTGTGTGTGAATCTGTGTGTTTGTTGTCGGACAAGCACTTGAGCTGAATGTTAAAACTAAACATATTTACATTGAGGCATTTACTGTACTGCTGACACTTTTATGCAGAGTGAGTGGGAAATACAGGTGGCTCTGCACAGGTTTTGTCCTTGCCCTGTGCAAGTTAATCCCTGAAATTACTATTTTCAGAAGAACTTCCAAATGTTTTGAAAAGCAAAGGTTAAAAACTTTCACAAACGGGTCATTGGTTGAATAAACATGAGGTTTTATCAATTGGTCATGGCAAAATGCAACTGTTTTCATATGGAAATGTCAGATGATTGCTTTATGTTTGGTTTCATTGCATCACTTATTCTGATTGACCAAAAAAAAAGGGAGAAGACAGAAGGCTTTGATGTTTGTCTGTCTCTCAAAAGGATAATTTCTAACAAGCCAAGAGAGGAAATGGTCGGTAAAGCCTCATACATCTTGTATGTGTGTGTTGGTGGGCTCTCATGGTGTGTGTTAGTTTGACATTTTGCTGAGGCAGGCAGCATCCTGTACCCCCCCCCCCCCCCACCACCACCCCCCCGCAAACGCACACACACACATACGCACTACAAACAGGGTAAAAAAAAAAAAAAAACAGAAAAAATCTGGATTAGAGTGAAATTAGTTTAGCTTGTGTGTGTGTGTGTTACACCCTTGTGTGTGTATGTGTAGCTGTGTGCTTGTGTGCTCCGCAGTAATTGATTAGCACCCTGAGGGTGTGTTTGTGTTCTCAGCATGTTATGGTGATTAAAATCATCAACTTTGTTTGCAGTTGTGTGGCATGAGGGTGTGTGTAGGCTGTGCTTGGTGTGAGTGACTGTGTGTGTACGCGTGCGTGCGCGCGTGCACGTGTGTGTGTGTGTGTGTGTGTGTGTGTGTGTGTGTGTGTGTGTGTCAGTCTCCCTCAATCAGAGCTACAAGCCCCGAAATCCAGCCTCATATAGCCTCATAAAGTTGAGTCATCATTTCTATTTGTGACTAAAGCAGCAGGGTGCTTACAAGAACTAAAAAAGAAATTTAAAAAAAAAGGTTGGTGCTATATTGTTGTGATTAGTATCAATGAAAGACTTAGTACAAATGATTGATGGGAGCTTTTTCAAGTTGTACATCATCATTTCGCACTGCTGCTGAGTGCGATCACACCTAGACTCTGTTTCTGTTGGTGTGAAGCATGTTGGAAAAACTCCCTCTGCCCAATCACTAGTGCGTTTGTCAACAAAAGTCACATGACTCATGAGTCAAAACCCATTGGACTCAAACCTCTGTGACTTTAGTTCAGCCTGACAGACTTGTCTGTGCTCTGTAATGTAGCTTCTCTGACATTCATAACACGTAGATGCACATAAAGAAGCATCAGTCCAGACTGTGGGTTGCCCTTGCTTCATTTTTTAATGCTGCTATCTGAACAAGATGAACTGCCGGTTATCAGACATCAACATCTGTTTCCTTCTCTGCCTGTAAAGCTATGAGTTTTGAGGTTGTTTCCCGTCGTTGGTTCAGACTGCCTTTGAATGCATTTTTCTATATTTGATTTGTTCTCGCCGGGCCAAGATTTACCAAATGGAAAGGAAACAATCCTCCACAGTTCAAATAAAACACTGAAGATGATTGGTGTGATAGTGCTTCTATTTAAAGTGGTGCCTCTATTGAGATGTTTCTATTGTTTAGCTCCAACTGAGTTTAATTAAAACTTTGTTGAGTTAGGTTAATCTTCTTCACAACCAGATGAGCAGAAACAAACGTACAAAGAACGCAATAAAAGATACAAGCATCACAACCAAAAACCATCACAAGAAACATCAACCGTGGTCTATAATAAATACATTAAGGTGTTAAAGCAGCACTAATATCTTATATTTTTTATATTAACAACAATGGATTAAATTACTGTGTGTAATTTGAAAGGTGTTACTAAGAGTGACAACCTCACAGAATTATCACCGACTCTGCAGATCCCCTCATTTGTATGGAGCGTTTTAGTGTCTTTCAGCTCATTTTTTTGGCTTTACGGCCGGTAACTTAACTGTTGATTCTTATTATTTGAGCCAAAAAAAAAAAAAAAACAGAACTAGCTGTGGCTGTTTAAAGAAGGAAAACATTCTTACATTCTTCTTATGTTAGTTTCTGATCATTTGTGGTAAAGTTTAAAAGGCAGCTGCAAAAAACTTTTGAATATATATTTTTATATGAGTGAGATTCAATGACAGTAAAACTGACTCACTTTAAAGAGTTTCCTTTAAATATTCCAACACATATTCAAAAACAGCTTTGAAAAAACAAATATTTAATGAACGCTAGTTTCTTTCTTAAATCAAAATGCATTCAGCACCAAAACTCCAACCTTGAGACACACACATCGTATAACATCTCAACTCCTTTTCGGCTAAATTAGTGATGTGGTGATGTTTCATATGCACGAACAGTGAGAGGAAGGGACGGAAAGGTGGGAAATTCATAGACACACACAGTCTGTCTCCTTTGTGTCTTCCTTTGTAACTATTGCAGCTACTTTTCACATCATTAGTCTGTCTCACTTGTTACTCTTTGGGTTTCCCTGTTCCCCCCTTGCTTTTTCACTTCCTCTCATCACTAAAAGAGATTCTCTGTCTCTCTGTGTCTCCCTGTCTTCCCTCCATCTCCTCTCCTCTTTTTCCCTCTGTGTCAGGATTTCTTGTCTTTACCATTATCCCCCCTCAATGGGTTCTCCATCTTTTCTTCCTTCTATCCTTTCCCCCTATTACTCTCTTTTGCTCTTGTTGGTTTCTTTCTCACTCACCCTCTCTCTTACATTTCTGTCTGTATAGAAACCTTTTACCTGGAGAGTTACAATATGTAAACACCTCTTTCTCTGTGAGATGTATACTTGTTTGATTAGATGCCCAGTAAACCCAGCTCTTGTCCACTTTAAAATGAAGGTGTCACAAAAGGGGGCACCAGGTAAAATAATCAAATGACTTATGAAATAGCAAAAGTGTTGTGTGCTTTTTTAGTAACAAACCAAACACTTTGCGTATGCGGAGAGGAAATAAGAGAGGAGCCGATAACAGTCAGGTGAAGGATTGTAGGAGAGAAGTAGGACAACCCTTAATGAGGGAAATGAATCACTGAAAACTGGTTTTACACACACACACACACACACACACTAAGAAAATCAGTTGACTTGACAAGTACGTATGACAAGAAAGGCCCTAAGTTAATAGACTTGGAATTACAGACTTTGGCTGTGATATATTTTGATATTCCTGTCATCTGTGATTCAGCCCCTTCATTAAACCTTGGCCTACTTATCACCAAGATTAACGTTAAATAAAGGTTATTATATTGAATTGTCCCTTTCCCCTGGAAATCCGGTGGTGTCAGGGGAACAGTAGAGCCAGTGGGTTCTAGTGTGAAAATGGGGAAGTTTTTATTAGCTCGCTGGATCAAAGTATTGGAAGTTTTTGACACACAGATTCCAGTCAGAGTAGTTAAACCATCACAGACAGATGGGAGATATTAATTTACCAGTCTATCTGGTGATAGGAGTTTGACTGGCAATAGACAGCTGCAGGAGGGCAAAAGGGACAATAGGGTAAAATTATATAAAATACGACCTCCAGTACAAAGTGAATGATCCAATATTTCCTGAGAGATTAAGTGATTTAGGAGTGACACAAGGCCCTAACATATAGGGAATTAGAAGGAAACTTTTATTAGATGGACCAGTTGACAGGCCTGGATGTATAGAACCATATACTGGTATAAGTATTGCTCATGTTGGTACTGTGATCTCCTCTTAAATGGAGGTAAGCAACCCACAATTCTCTGCAAATCTGTTGCATCCTAAAAGGCTAAATTGCACAAATCTAAAACATTTATAAAATACGGACATAACCTGTACCAGCAGCACACTTATCATTATGTGTATTACTGTAAAAGCATGGAGTCTAATATTACTAAACATAGCAGTGAAAGTCGTGCTGGGGGACACAGGTGATTTTAGTGTGTATTTGAACTTCACATAACAGGTAAGCTGATTTACAGAAAGCTGTGGGATGATCGCGCGGCCTCTCCGTCCACCTGCTGTGTGCTGCTCTCTTCATGCCCATCTGTTGTTGCAGCAAAGAACCTAGCCACTTTTGACAGCTAGCCGCGGCCAGACAAGGCTTGCATAAGCACATTGTTTAATTCTGGCAGCGGCATGCTCCAGTGACATGGACCTAACAAACGCACTCATGCTTTCCACTTAAATCTTACTTCTGTGCTGTAGAGTTACAAACATCCTGCAAGGACTCCACACGGCTGGAAAAACACTAGTGGTCCTAATGAGTCTAGGCAGCTACTCTAGAGCCAGAGTGTGCTCAGGCTTTAATTTAAGGGCACCAATTATCCAATTTTGCTTAAAACTCTTGCCACATACCAGTAGTTTTCAACCTTAAGACCTGGATTTTGATTGCCTCACTAAATATATTTGGGAGGTGGTGAGAAGACAGAGGTGACAAATAACATAATTGCTAGACAATTTATCTTGTTTATTTATTTGAAGGGGACAATGCATAATACATGTAGCTTAAAGCTATTTTCATTTCTAGGCCCAATGTGGGGGCCACTGGTGACGCGCAGTTGAATGTTGAAAGTTATTGGATGGCCCTTTGCTCACTCATTCACTAGACCTTACAGTTAATAACTAAATCTCTGCAGTTTACTCTGTAGTGAGCAGAAAATTTATATTTTGGACACATAAATTATCAGAATTTTGCGCAGTACTATTGTATTTCACATCCATCAGATGCCACACATCTTACACAGGATTGTAAACAGAAAGTACTGAACATGCCTTCAGCACTCCTTTTTTCTTCCAAGGGTCTTTTAGGGCGCAACATTGGGAATACATTTCACATTTACATTTTGGACATGTGGACAGTAAATGTCTGTATTTTAGATAAAAGCACATTGAGAGTCATAATTAACTTCCTTTCTTACATTTTTTGATGGGCACAGGTGTTGGGTACTCCTGACTTTTTATCCTGATATTTTCAAACAAACTTGCAAATCCTTTGTAATGATGATTCAATCTGGAGAGTTTTATGTCCAACCAAGTGTTCACCAGACATTATCTGTGGAGAAATTGAATGAGGATTTTACTTCCAGAACCCTGGATGCCTCAAATGACTTCCCCCATATTATCACACCACTCCAACATTTCAACAAGATCATTTTTTTTTTTTTTTAGAACGATACATACTATTGTATCAGTGCTATCCCTAACAGCCTTGTGTATATCAGCTCTGTGCTTATCCTGAGCCTGACCAGTAGGACAGTCTACCACGAGCTGAGTGGCCGAATAAATGACTGAAAGCAGTGCAGATGTAGATCTACCAAATATATATTTCAGTAGACTGAGATCATCTTCACATCATACACACACACACACACACACACACACGAGTAGAGAGGAAAGTCATGCGAAACTGAAACATAGACTGTCCATCTGCTTGTCTCCCCCTGTTTCTGTTTCTGTCTCTCTCTCTCTCACACACACACACACACACACACACACACACTGTTCAAACCACCTAAAGGTCTTACACTGTGTGTGTTTTAAATGAGCAGATGGACAGAGACGTATTAGATATGAGATACACATATGTGTGTGTGAATGTGTGTGTGTGGACCAGGTATGGGGTGTATGGGGGTTGTCTAGGTAACAGCTGACTTTTGGGTCTTGGGCTCCAAGGGAGCGCAGCTGCACATGGCAACACAGATGGTGCCTCACACACTTGTGCGCGTACACACACACACACACACACACACACACACACACACACACACACACACACACACACACACACATGCGCACACACACACACGCGCACACACACACACACACACACACACACACCCACACCCACACCCACACACTGAGCCAAATACTCCGATACAGACGTGCAAATTCACACTCTCAGGCCAAACACACACATGCACACACGCACACATCCACGTGTCAGTAAGTGGGCAGCTCAGCTGTAACCTAGGAGGCTGTTCACTCTTTCATTTTGTCTATTTACAGACATCCTGCCTCTAACAAATTAGTCCTTTTTTTAATTTTGAATCCCTGCTATTTTTAGGGGAGCCATGTACGTGGTAGTGATGCTCCTCCAAAATCCCATCCTTTGTGCCAACTGCAGTTTTCAGGATTTCGATACTGATCCTTGAGTTTCTGAAACAATTTGTTTTCTGTTTCTGTTGACAAGTGGTCATTGCTGTGTTGCTTTCATGCTGCACTTCCCTGTATATCACTCTGTCATTCATACTGTGTATGGTGCAGTGACGTCATTTTCATTAGTTAGTAAATGGTGAGTTTCTGTTAGAGGTGAAATGCGAAATGCATCACTGCCTGTGTATCAGAGGATTTCTCCACGACAGACCAACTAAACACTGGGAAAAAAGGCTTTTTATGTAATGCATGTTGACAGATTATGTGGCTTTAGTTTAGTCTGGAAATAATTGTTTAACAATTTTGCGCATTTGCTGTCTTGCTGAGAGTTAGGTGAGATCGATACCAGTCTCACATCTGTGCATTAACCATGGAACTATAGCCAGGAGATGATTAGATTAACTTAAAGACTGGAAATGGGGGAAACAGCTAGCTTGGCTCTGTCCAAAGTTTAAAAATCACTCAATCATTAACATATCGTAACTTATTTGTTTGATCCATTCACATGTGTTTTCAGGAGAGTTACTGCTGTACCAACACAACCCTTGGTTTTGAACACCGGAGTGAGCCAGGCTAGCTGTTTTCCCGTGCTTCCAATCATAAGATGATGACTACACAATATGATTTGGCTGTTTTTACTCTGATTTTATATTGGGCAAATCCCAGTGGTGATTTACTCAACAAGGCACATTTATATGCATGAAAACACTGAACTTGTGTGTTTTTTATGGTGGGTATCTCACAGTGTTTGTGAGCGGAAGGATGTTTTCATTTTCACTGTAGTACTCTCTGCAAAACTTTTTTAAAATTCACATTAAAGAAATCTGGTAATCATTTGATGACACATATCTGCTGTAAATGGTAGTCTTGTGTCTTTTAAAGACCCCCCATCTTTGCAATCACAGTTTGAATGGGAAGAAAAGTGAGAGACGCACCTTCTGTTGGTCCCATTTGTTCTCAGCAAGAGATCTCAAGTGAGGATTTTGCGTTCCAACATAGTTTCCTTCTATACTTAAGTTGATATGATGAAATATCATCAGCAGCTTGTATGAGTGTGCAGAGCCAAACCAAGTAAGCTCTGAACCCACCAGCCAGAAGGGGTGCAGACCACAAACCATTGACACTCATACATCAGTAATGTTTCACAGTGTGTTGTGTCACAGGTCAGTTCTGATGGGATTTGAGCCTCTTAATTCCCTTTTACACACTGAAATATTCATGCACACACACACACACACACACACACACACACACACACACACACACCCACACACACACACACACACACACAAATTCATGGTTACACACGTCATATGTGGCAGCTGTCAAATATAAACACAATCTGTCTTGCTTCAAATTATCATTGCAAATTAATATTTTGACCATTTATGGAAAATCATGGTAAAAAAAGGAAAAATTAATATCAAAGTTCAAAAGTTAAAGCAACAGCTGACTTAAATATTACTGTTTCATAATATATCTTTCCTTATGTTTCATTGATGCAAAACCATATTTAACATGTTTACAGTGATATGAAATCCTGAGAGCCCTGTGCAGATTTTCAATATAATTTGACATTACAATCCAACTGGAGTGACTGAGTATTATTTGATAAATATGAGATGGAAAAATCACTTCTGGAAAGGCTAAGGCTCAATTTCCTGTCTAACAGGAAATGAAGCTGCCACAACGCTGGAAAGAGACATATTTGATTATTCAGAATAAACTAAATATTTTTCTCTCTCTTCCTTTTTTCTGTCTCTCTTTGTTTCTATCCCTCCATATCTGACTTTATCTCTCTTTTTAGCTTTGACACATTACATTCATACCACCTGAGGTGATTCCCGCAGAATTAATAACTCTCCCAGTAAAGTAATAAAAGGAAATCCAGCCTCCCTCTTTGTCCGTATTTGGCCATTTCCTGACAGCTCTAATTAACCAAGTCCTTTATGCTTCTATACCTGACATTTGATTGGCTGGGGGGCTGGCCTCGTTAAGAACAGTTTTAAATTAACAGATTAAATTAGATCAGAGATTACTGCAGATATGCTTGACAAGGTTAATTAAATGACCAGTCATGAGGGGCTTGTTTCAAATCCAACGTCAGCCAGATTCGGAGCTGATAGAGTTTGTTACACTGGAGTTTCTATCTGCTCCCAATTTTCCAGAGTAGCTTTGAGTGGCTTATTAACACAGGAGACTCAATAGCATGTTCATTTCAACATGTTAACTTGATGACCATAAACAGATGAGACTTTCTCTGAGGCCTGCACACATTAGCCTCTCCTGGGTTCAATACTGTATTTTAGAAGAGAAAGACAGCAGCTCCCATCCAGCCAGCTAGTTGCTAACTTTGTCAGTCATTTAATGCTGGTCAGGTAGAGCACAACGATTATCAGAGCTTCTTCACTGATTACAGCTGCCTGCTGTTGCTGAAAATGAGGTTGATGAGACATGAAAGATGCTGAAATTCTCTGTAGAGCTCAGTTGGGTGATTATTCTTTGTTATTCTTATGTCTGTTTACTCATCCTGGTTAGGCAGGCAGAATTTCTACGCAGCCTGCCAAGATCGTGTTAATATCCTGAAGTGTTTAAATATCGTGCCCCCCTTTTGTATACAAACACCTGATGCAGCTCAGTACAATGGGGCTACTACTGTACAGCCACAAACATGACCTCAGACTTAAAGCAACCCTTATCTGACAGTGTCAACAAGAACCTATATGCCTTAACATTTACTGCATTTACTCCAAGATTATACGGGTGTATTTAATAAAATGGTAACTTAGAGTAGCTGGAGTCCACATTTCTAGTTCATGGCAATTTAGAGAGTTGGGGCTGCTCCTGGTACCCATAGTCCAACCCAGGTAAATAATCAAGACAAAAAAAGATGAATAAAAATGATCACAGGAATGAGCAGATGGTTGTGGCTTTGTGGGTGGTTGGCTGTGAGCTACATAAAAAAAGAAGAATCAGGAGAAGGAGTAAAATAATGGTTGGAGGAAAGAAAAAGCGAGTGAGCCCACATGAGGTTAGGAGTGCTAATAGTTTTGGTCTCAGTGGTGGTAGAGTGTGTGTGTGTGTGTGTGTGTGTGTGTGTGTGTGTGTGTGTTGGGGGGGGTTTCATGACAGAACTGGGTGGCAGGTGATGGCTGACTGACAGCTGTTACCAGAGGGTCCCAAAACAACCAAGAGTGTTCTACTTCTCCAGCTTAGGGCAAATGGTTAACAAGGTAGACTAAAAGGAGTGCGTGGAAATTTGAATTTGAATTGCTTGAGTCATCTGTGGTTTGAACAGCTGTGGGCCTACAAGTGACTGGACAATTTAAATTTTGTATGTGGTTTCGGGCTGTTCATGTTGTTGTAGCATTCCCAGCTGGACAGCTGCAGGTAGACTGGAGAGAAACACTGACACACTCAAATTTTGATGTTGGTTTTATATTATTTATGTATCAGAAATGTCATAAACCCAATTGTGCTGTTTATTTGCAGTTTGCAAAGATGCTGAAATTTGCTTCATATGGTTCATTTTAATATAAACAGGTGTTATTATTGTTATCGTAGTTATATTCCCTGCATGATTTAATGTTTCATTATCTCTGCTTTAAAGAAAAATTCTGTCAGACCTTTTTTTGACAGCAGACATTTTGACTTGCCATAACACAAGTGTTATTCAAGTGTCCAGTAAGTATAAATTATAAATCATTTCTCACTTTTTCTAACTTTTGAGTGTGACTGAATGCCAGCACAAAGGTAGCCCCCTTGGATGAGTTATTGTGGCTAACATACCAGCACACAGGTCCACTTCCAGGGCAACTTGCTGGCTGACTAAACTAGCTGCCCCTTCACGTGCACACGCTGGTTTGTTCACATGTGGGAGGCTGTGGGTCACTATAATGTCAACTTTAATGTTATCGTCTACCAAGGAAGACCAGAAAATTCTATCTGTGTTAAAGTACAGTCATGCTATATACATGAATTAATACGTAATACATAGTTGTTATTTATGCAAATGAATTGGCAGCTCATTTGGCGAGCTGGCAACCTGCCCCTGATAGCTATGGAATTAGCTACAATATTTAGGGACAGATTTCTGTGTTTACTTTT
Source organism: Lateolabrax maculatus (assembly GCA_031216445.1). NCBI lineage: Eukaryota > Metazoa > Chordata > Actinopteri > Acropomatiformes > Lateolabracidae > Lateolabrax > Lateolabrax maculatus. The sequence goes on from CM062206.1 coordinate 21,639,858, forward strand.
GGCGACCTGCAGAGACAAATGGTTGAGACTCATGTAAGATGGAAGTTTATTTGGAAAGCTTTTTGGATGCTCTCGCTGCTTGCCCTGCTGGTGTGTCCTTTCCTGAATCTTTAACAGAGGTGGTGATTGCAATTTAGCATGACCCACTGTCAGAAAGGCCTTTAGAAATAAACCCAGGTTGAAGCCACTGCAAGAGCCTTGCTTCCCTTCAAAGTTGTGCAAAAAACTTGCTTGGTATCACTGTCTTGAGGTCATAAAACCCCTTTTTAAAGTCAACTACAGTAAGATGAGCAGCGTTGTCTACTGTAGCAGCAGAGTGAGTGTAAGAGACCTCTTCACCTCCACTACACATCTAAAAGTGGTAGAAACAAAATATTCCACTTAAGATCCCTCTTTGGCTTCTCTCCTCTTGATCCTGCTCCCACAGCTGCTCAAGGTGTGAAAGTGTTAAGAGGGGTAAAAAAAGAAAAAAAAAGTGCAGCCCTTAGGGACCAAACACACACACACACGCCAACAAATGCAGTCATATAATGAAGGAATGCACATTCATAGAGGCAGAAGAGCATTGTATTGCTATAACGAGAGAGAAAGTATGCATGTTTAAGGTAAAAATAACTGTAGGCCAGCATACATTTTTCTGAGCTAAACGTGTCAAATCCGCAACAAGAAAGAATTTTTAAACTAGTCTCAGTAGCTGGAGATCTGAATTTACCCACAACTAAGGAAAGTCACTGAATTTAAGTAAATCTCTGGGGAAGTTCAAGATTATCAGGGGATTATAAAAATGAGTAACGATACAAAAATATATCAGCATATGGTTTATTCATTGAATTAAATGGTGGTTTGTAGTTGTTTTTTTCTCTACAGCAGCCAGTAGAAACCACTAACATTTAGCTTGAAAAACCTTAAACTTGGGAAGAAGCAAAGTCTTGGGTTGTAAAAGCACCCTCAGATCTAGTTATGGACATCATTTCCTCCTGTGAGTTACATTCAAATGAAACTATTTTGCCTTCCCCACAATTGTCACCTTTAGATGCTTATGCAAAACTAGAACAGATGCCCTGCCAGCGCTTACAACAGTTGTTCGATTTAGCGAGAGTGAAAAGCAAAACCCATGAAGTATCTGAAAGCAACAACCACTGTCTTCTGAGAGATCCTTTCACCTCTTACAGAGCAGCAGCAGCAGCACCTGAAGGAAAGGCCCAAATTGCTGATTTTTTTTCCTTTTTATTAATAGGTAAGCTATTATAGCCCTACCGCTGTCCATGCTTCTAACACGCTCATCATCTCACGCGTATCGCCTCAGAATTTCAAATCTCTGTGATACAGCAATCTTATGCAAAATTGGAGGAAAGTAATGCGAGAGAGAAGGAGGAAAAACTTTACAATAACCTCCCAAACATTCAATCCGATAAACAAGTCCCTTATATCTGTGAAGGCTCCTGATCTGTAAACTAGTAACATGTTTCCAGCCCAACACAGACACTCCGGGTTCTGTAGGCGCTGCATGGTGGAAAATCCAACCTCACACAGTTTCATTTACACTCAAGTCATTAATCCTTAATCTAACACACACACCCACACATCCACCCACACACACACACCCACACACACACACACACACACAGTGGTCTTGGTTAGGTAGACTTTCAAAGGGGATTTCTACTTAATAAAAATCCAATTCTAGCTCCGCAGGATCCTTATCCCACAGAGAGAGTGAGTTTGAAGAAGAGAGAGGGAGAGAGGAAAGACAGCAGGAGAAATAATTAGACAGTGATGGAGACACAGAGATCACAGTGTACCAAACAGAGAGGACTCCTTTTTTTCAGGACTGCAGCTAATAAACTCATTTCTGAAATAAAAAAAAAATCAAAACCCCACATATTCTGAAAAGCACTTCCATTAGAAAAGCCCTAACATAATGTATGTCTCTCTGAACATTAGATTTACTGGTCCACTATTCAATATAGGGTTCAATTAATTATAAAATAACCAAGATCCAGATAAAATATTCATTTTATGTTGAGTTTTTACTGAACCTGGATAATTTTTTCATTGACGATCATTGTTCTTTGACATCTGACCAAATAGTTTAGGCTCCATAAGGCATAGTAACTTTTTCTATATCACGTGTGAATTACAGTGAAAAACAAATTAATTAAACATACTACGACTAGAGAAATAGTTAGCTAAAAGATTGCTCCATTTATGTCAAAAATCACCAAATCTGCAATAATTTTAATAGCAAAGAGAAGTCTAGTTTCTTACTATGAGCAAGGACCTACATAAATACGTTATTTCCTGCTCAATACAGAAGAGTTTTGGTTATTTAACATAACAAATGTCTGTATTTGGGATTTTGTCCTTGCATTTATCATTCATTTGAAGCGGGCCAGGCTTAGTTGGACCAATTCCTTGCACCAATCAGATTTTTGAAACATTTGGATAAAGAAATGATGACAGTCCTCTGCAGGTGTTTTATCATGTGGCCAGCACTTTCAATTAAATGTGCCAAATGAACCCCCCCCATCACCCCACCCCCTCCAAGTTCAAGCAGACGTAAAAATACCATATTTATACACATTATATATCATCATGTTGTTGGGTTGGTTGTTGTGAAATAATATGCAGCCCCAAGCATTTAAATAATGTTCAAGTGACTAATCAGACAAACTAACTTGAAAAAGCAACTTGAAAGTATCCCCTCAAGTCAAGTTTTGTCACACCTTCACCTCTTTGATGGAAAAGTGTGCGAGTAGTCAGCACACTTTCCCATCAAAGCGTAGGAAACTGTCTTTGTGGCAATGTCAGAGGTCGGAGTCAGACACAGAGCAGCAGTCTTTTTGGCACAGCCTGGCTTTCTAAGACGTGTCTTTGAAGCCACTAAAGGACTTTCTCAAGCCAATGTGCCACCCCAAAGTGAAAGGAATACTCCACTAAAAATCTATCTTTTCAGTATCAAATACTGGCCCCTTGAGGCTTGTAAAGTGGCTCTGAAAAGTTTGTAGCTTTCTCCTTCACAGAAGACATATGACTTCACATATATCAGAGTCGAAGTCACAGCAGAATAATGTATCAACACGTCCACTGAAACTTTTCAAACCTCCCTTGCAGCATGGCGGTGAAATATGTCTCCATTATTAGAACAGTGCTCCAGATTTCCCTGCTAAAATGCAGCCTGTCTGTGAAGTCATTTATTCTAAGTATACAGTGAGTGTTTTAAGGTTGCACTAATCAAATTTAGACTGGCTCAAACAACTGTAATCTGAAAGCAGTTACTCGTAGTGACGAACGCACAGTGAGTCCCCAGACACAGGTTTTATGGCCTGCAACTTTTCTGTTTTGGTGCGGTCTCACTACTCTGACTTGTCTTGTTTCCAGCGGCGGCAGGAAACTGTTTTCTGTGAAAAATATCTCAGATAAACCCACTGTACACTACCTGCTCCGCCCCAAATGACAAACAGACAAAGTTAAGGACTAGCTGGTGGACATAGTGGAGTATTTAGTAGCAAAAGAGCCAGAGCTGGAGGGAGAGTAAATATTGGACTTCATCATGTGGTCAGAAACATGATTCCAGATGAATGCTAATGTTGCTCCGTGTCTGCTGGATGTGTAAAAAGTCAACTGTTTCCTGACATATTATTAATTCACATTATTAGGTCTAACTGCTGTAATTTTTCAATGACTGTTACTGCATCAACTTTCATGATAATCAAAGTCCTTTTATCCCTGTGTGACTCAGTCTCTGCATGTTTGCCAAATTTGTCTCAAACACGAAGAAACAACAACAGGAAACACAGTAAGCTTCACACGCACGCAAACACACGCAAACACACACACACACACAAACACACACGTAAACACACACACAAACACACACAGGCTTTAACAGTACTTGACCTGGGGCAACAATTTGAATGGTTCAATTTCCCTGCCAATACCTTCCAGGCCTGTGCAGGGACATTGACCTTGCAGTCTCAAGCCCACTTCTCCAAACCTGAGTTTTTCTTGCTGCCATTATCTTTGCCCGTGAAAACACAGAGAAACAGATGTTTAGGTGACCTCCTCACCTCCATCAACCCCCTTTTTCTCACCCTCTTCATCTCCCCTTAGTCTGCCTTCCCTCCACTCCCTCTCTACATCGGTCCCCTCCTTCTCCATCAAGGTTGCAAACAAAAGCTGATTACCATATTCATGAGGCCGCCAGATGACAAATGAAAGCGATAGCAAAAGAAAGAACAAAACCCATTCTTTATCGTGCTTTCATCACATATCGATCATACTTTCACCTGCAATTATTTTCTCGATCCCTTCGATGATCTTTCACCTCCCTTACAGCTTTCACTCTTCTTTTCTCCCTGTCTGTCTCTCTCTTATGTCTGTCAGCAGCCTGTTTATATGAAGGCACCAAGATAGATTGGTGTGTGTGTGTGTGAGAGAGAGTTTGCACATCATGACACTGATAGAAAGGATAAACACCCTGTACTGTATTATGTAGCGTGATGTGTTTTGTGGGTGTGTGTTGTGAGTGAATGGTGAGAGTGACGAAGACAGAAGCGGTGTGTATATGTGTCGACAGTGATAAAGAGGCAGCTCAGAGGCTCCCACAATAGTCTTGGCTGGTGCGTGTGTAAGTGTGTTTCTCCTTCCCTACTTCCTACTTCCCTTCCTAATTTCTTTCTTCTTCCCTGTTTCTTCTTTTCTTCTCCATATCTCTCAACCTCCTTCTTCTCTACTGTACCTCCACACTTGCGACTTGCAACCAACTGCACTTGTTTAGCCTTTTCAAAACCTAAAATATGAGAGGAAAAGTGGCATGGACTCACTACCTTCAAATGAGTCTTACTTCGATGGCCAAGGAGCATTTCATTTGTTCCATTAGTCTGTTGTGTTGTAGAATATATTTAAATAAAGCACCAAGCAGCTCTATACTGCAATACAAGAACTTTTATGTTTCTTTACTTTCATGTCTTCTACAGGGATCGTCATCCGGTGAGGATGTGAACCCTTTACCTTTCAGCACAGTACAGTATGCATGTAGCCATCCAGACCATATTTAAGACGCCTTTTACGGGATTCTCGTAGAAGTCAAGTCAAGTCAATTTTATTTGTATAGCGCCAAATCATAACAAAAGTTATCTCAAGACGCTTTCACATAGAGTAGGTCTAGACCATACTCTTTAAAATATTATTTACAGAGACCCAACAGTTCCCACCATGAGCAGCACTTGGCGACAGTGGCGAGGAAAAACTCCCTTTTAACAGGTAGAAACCTCGAGCAGAACCAGGCTCTGGGTGGGCGGCCATCTGCATCGACCCAGTTGGGTTGAAAGAGGAGGAGAGAGGAGGAGAGGGGAGACAGAACAGGAGGAGAGACAACAAATCAGACTAATAATAATAACAACTGCAGCAGTGAGTGTGGAGCAGGAACAGGAGCAGGGCAGTAGACGGCCGGCAATCACAAGAAGTCAGCTGGAAACGTCGTTTTACACCAACTCATGAAGTTCCCTTCATTAGGTAGCTAGCTCCTGATAAACTTTCCTACCTCCTCTTTCCTTTTTCTTCATTTCATGTTCCCCTCAACCTCTTTTCCTGCCATTCCTCAATCCGTCCTTTCTTCATCCTTTAGTTTCTCTTAGCTTTTCTCTTTCTTTACTTTCATGTGTATTCCTTCTTTCCCTCCATCCGTCACTCGTACATTCTCCTGCATTTTCTTATTCCTTCTGTTCTTCATTTTAATATACTGGATAATTCAAGAAACGTTCCTTCTCTCCTTCTCCACTCCACTGTATTCCTCTCATCCATCCTTCTCTCTCTCTCTTTCACTATAATAATTGTTTGCCTCCCCATGCACTTATTGTGTTTGTTTCTCTCTCCCCCTTAATCAGTGTTTGACCTTCTCACTTATTTTCATTTATTTCTAAGCGCCCATTTTTCAGGTTTTATTACGTACACAAGGTTTTCATCACCCTTAACTGGGCAAGCAAAAATAAATGAATACATCGATGTGTATTATTGTTGCAGACAATTTGACACTTTGGAGCCATTGTGCTGCATTATTCTGCTCTGAGTTACATGTCTGAGGATGACGAGCAAATGCAAAAACAAGCAAGGCCTCTCTCACGGATGCAAATCTGAAATATAAAGACCTTTTCATTTCATCCCACACCCCTCCCACCTCTTGTTATCTCCCTGTGACAGTTTGAAAGGGAATAATGACATGACGCATTACCACTTTAAGACACATGAATGAAAAGACTGAATGAGCTGAAAGAGAAAGACAAAGGGACAGTTAGAGATATAGAGAGTGGCGGAGGGAAGACAGACAGATGGACGGAAAGTGAGATAGAGGCAGACACCTCGCAGGAGCAGAGGGAGACAGACGTAGTGAGATAAATGCGATGGGGGAAGAAGAAGACAGAGACAGACGGAGAAGGAGAGACAAGAGGGGAGGAAGAGGAAAAGACAGAAAGCCTGCCTCCTTATCTTACCCTGCCTTTCACAGCCAACCTCACGCTGGCACCTAATACTGCTGTGTGTGTGTTTGTGTGTGTGTGTGTGTGTGTTTGTGTGCATGGGTGAGGGAATTTTTGAAAGTATCTGTGAGCATGTTTTCCTGTTTGTGTACATGTATGGACTAACCTAGGGCTGCAACTAATGGCTATTTTCTAACTGATTGATTATTTAGTCACATGTCTTAAAACAAGAAATGCAAGGGAATGTCTTTAACCAATAATCAAAATCCAAATGCATGTTAAAATCACAATCATACAACAGGGAAAAGCAGAACATTTTTACATTTGCTGCAGCAAATGCTTGGCATCTTTGCTTATGATGAGTGCTTTTGACTTGGAATATTAAAAGAATATCAAAAATGTATTTTATCAGTTGACTAATTAGTCTCAGTCTTAGTCCGGAGGTAATGTCCACTCAGCGCATAAATGTGTTTACTAGTTCCAGATATATGTGTGTTTGTGTGTGTGTACTTGACTATGTGGTTATTTAATCTGTTTGTTGTTGCCCCACATGCACACACACTGACACAGAAACAGTGCAGTTTAGTCAGTTTGGGTGTGCTGGAAACAGGTGTGTGACGGGTCATCTATACAGTGTATGTGGGAATCAGGGCCATAATGTATGAAGCCACTCAGAGTAACATTTTAGCCTGAAATAAATAATTTGACATTGTGGGAAATAACTGCAATTGTGGGAAATATGCTTATTTTTTTTTCGTAGCAGAGTACCTACAATGAAGTTACAGCCGGGAGATGGTGAAAGCGAGGGGAAAAAGCTAGCCCCTAACATGTTTTATCCTGTTTGTTTAAAAAGGTGCAAAGTGTAGAACTACAAGTTTCAGTTTTACAAGGGCTTTATGTGTGGGACTACTTCTTGGCCGGGTGCAGGGACTCTCTGGAGTCTTCATTGGTTGCTCAGAAGAGGTGGAAGGTAACTAAGTACATTTACTGTACAATTCTGAGGTAGTTGTACTTTACTAGAGTATTTCAATTTTCTGTTACTTTATACTTCTACTCCACTACAATTCAATATACTGCTACAAAACACAATCAACAAATAACTAATGATATTATTATATCAGTGAGACTTGACTGATCCCCAGGGGGAACTTCACAAGCTACCGAGCAGCATATAAAATAATATATATATATTATAAATAAAAATTCATATCAATACATTAAAATTGGCATCACATTTACCAGCTGCAATATTATAGTGATGTACTCAATAATGCATCAGTAATCACAAGCTAATATTATAATAAACATCACTCTGTGAATGGATCATTCTGCAGGACTATTTCTGCACTGTGGGCTTGCTACTTTACGGAAAGTACTTCTTCCATCACTGTTGCCTAGCAACCTCACAGCGATGACTAAACTCCTCAAAGTCACTGCGCCCAGCCAAGAAATAGTCCAGCACATACAGCAACACTGTAGAATGTGTATGCTGAGGAGTTGATAAAAGAAGTCTGTCTTTATACCCATACTCACTGCACAACATGAACAAGTTCATGACACGATGGATTTAGCACAAATACAATCTCACTCTATCGATAATAAAAAGTAATGATTATTACTTTGACTTGGTATCTGGAGGTGTTACACTCATAACCACAGTTACCTGCACTGATAGAGGGAGGGAAGAGTGAAAATAGAGAAATAGATGGAGTCTGGGGTCAAACATTGGAAGAGTTTTTGGATTTGAGGGATAAAAGAGAGAAACAACTGACAGTTTAGCGATTAGCTGAGCTTCACTGGCTTTAAACATGGCCGACATTTATGTCTGACAGCATCGGGAAGAGAAATTACTGATGATACCGGACCATAGCAATTTGTTTAGCTTGTGATGAATGAAAGGAACATTAAAGAACATTACCATTTATTAAATCAAATTATGTTTAATTTATCAAGACATATCAAAATGTTCATGCTTCAGTGTATGTCCATGTTCATCATATTGGTTTCACGTTTACATTCATTTTCACTCTCTAGTCTAAATTTATCAGTCAGCTTTGTCAATTCTATTCTTCTGGCTCACCCCAGGGAAAAAATTTAAACTCATTGTTTAAGTTGTGACTAATGAATGAGTAAAATATGTCTCAGATGTGTTTTCACAGAATTAACTCTAGTTAATGAGTTTTCATTTTTGGATTAATCAAATAACTTGTTTTCAATCCACGGTCATTTTTTAACTTCTACTTCCACTCCTTATATAACCCTGATCCAACATAGGATATCAAAGTTCAGAATGAGTTTAATCAAAAAACAAAAATTTCAGAAGATGTATTGAAGGATCTGTAGCACTAAAGTTACTGCTTAGTTAAAAGTACAGTAAATTATCCAATAAATGCATCTAACATTTAGATCATTTATTTATTATTAGCGATTTCCAGACTTTCTAAGCTTCTAATAGTACTGATAGTATCGCATGAGCATTTTACACCTATACACATTTTAGAGGCTGAATTTATCAGGTGTGCAAATCGCTCCTCAAGCATGTTAGTCTTTCTTTCTGAATTTTTATTTTTTATACTAATATCGTAAATCAATCTTTAATTACAGCTTTTTTTTGTCTGTCTATTGCCTGTAGCCCACATCAGTATAATAACAATGAGCATAATGAATTGTGCTTATAACCCACAGCATTATAGAATAATGAGAAAAGCAGAAGAGAGGGAGGAAGGATGTGGGGTGGCAGAGAGGAAAAGGGAAAAAAATGAGAATAAAACAAAGGAGAAAAGAAGAAGGAAAGGAAGAGAAGGCGAAGGGACCAACAGTTAACAGAAAAAGACAGAATAAAGGGATGAGGAGGCGTAGAAAAAATAATGTAGAAAAGAGGAAGAGAGGAGAAGAGGGGAGGGGGAAAAAGAGGAAAATGAACAACATAACTGTGGTTGCTGATGTAAATCTCCCTCAGGTTAAAACAAGATGATAATTAAAAATGTACTGCAGGGTCACACTGTGACTGTGCGTGTTTCTGAGTGTGTGAGAGAGTGTACAGTGTGTGTGTGTGTACACGGATGTGTCTGACTGCGCAGCCTTTATTGCTGTAGGTAGGTTTGTGTGTGTGTGTGTGTGTGTGTGTGGTGATGGGGGTGTCGGGGGTGTGTGTGTGTATGTGTGTGTGTGGGGGGGGGGATTGCGGTGCCCATTAAAAGGTGTCCCTGCTGCAATCAGTGTACAGAGGCCTTAGGGTCTATTTGTTGCTACATCAATCTGGAGTTAATGGAAACACACAAACACACACTCGTACACACATCCCAACACATTTTTCTGCCTACAGTGCTAACATTGTCAGAGAGACCGCCAAACAGCAGGACACACACGTGCGAGCATGCACGTATGCACTTGAACCCCGCACACACACAGCTGGGCAAGGAAGTCAGCTGACAGGGCCCACAGCAGAACACAACACACACTGTTTAGTACACAAGAAAATAATGAGATCCCTTCAGTTTTAAATTCTTGTCTCTTTATTTCCATCTGAGACTTCATCAGACCTTTCGTGTTGTTATCAAAACAACTTTTTTTGTTCACATTTACTAAGAGAAACTTGATTTCCTGTTGCTTCAGTGCTCGTGCTAACAGTGCAAAAATTAAATTTTTGAGGTTGATGCAAGTTGCCCATCCGAACATTCTTCACTTTTAATCTGAAAATCACCCAGTGGAGATAAATCAAAGTGAAAAGTCTACATTTGAAAATGTCATGTTTTTTTTTTCTGCCAGCTCTCATCAGTAGATAAGGCAGCGCTGTAGCGAGTCCTGTGCGGGCTCTGTAAATGTTTTAGCACAAAGTAAATTGGATTGAGCACATACAGTAAGTCACTGTTAATCGCTGACTAGGGGAGATAAAAGGACAAAAAAAGGCAGCAGGACAGGGATGGGTAGAGCGTGGACTGATAGAGAGCAGGAGGCCACCAGAGTGGTCTAATGCTCACAGAGGCACCATCTTTCAACTGTCTGACCCAAGACACCAAATCCCCACCAGCTCCGGGGCTGCTGTTCTGTAGCTGAAACTGACCTCTGATCTGCCCATTGAGGGACGTGATTTCCCTACAGGATTCAGTAAAATTTCTCTGTTGAGTCCCCAGAAACAAGTGTTTTTCCCAAAAACAATCATTACAAAAGTAAAAGAAGTCAGCCGGTGCAGCCAGGGAAGGACTCCAGTGCACCTGATCTGTTGGCCTAAAAATGCAGAAGCCCTGGTGCTGGTGAATATAGTGGAGCATTTAGCAGCTCAGAGATCCTTTTCTGGGGTGATGGAGTGGTGGAGACCAAAAAAGAGTAAAAAGGAGAGTGAATATTGGACTGACATTCACCAATTGGCCAGAAACACAACTCCAAATGAATGATAATGTCGCTCCGTTTCTGCTGCATCTGTAATTAGGCAGCGGTTTGCTAACACATCCGGAAACAACTTTATAAAGATGATAATATGTCAGTGTAGCATTTACAGAGTAGTTTTTCTGCCCCAAGTGGCCAAAAAAAGTTGACTATAGCAGGTTTAATATAACAAGAAGCCAAGTTCCTATAATATTTTGTCCTTTGCTGTTGTAAGCACTTGACATTTACCACTTGGAGCCAGTCTTTCTATGGAGAAAACCTCTTGCCCAGAGCCAATAATGTAACTGACATCAGTCCATTTGTCATAAACAGAGGAGGGTCCGGGTAGTTAGCATACACAGCAATGGCGTCAGTGGTGAAGAGACAAAGAAAAGGCTGCCACCTACAGGAATATCATGAACGGAAAATCAAATTTGTCAAATCTGTACCGCAAAAACACTGACATGTAAATCAAAACCTGTGGTGCTGGTATCTAAGGCAGGATTCCCGTACTTGCATCAAGTAAAACTGTGTTCATTTATGACTGAAGGTCACACTACTGTGGCACTTGAGCTGACCACCTCACCACCATGGGGCAGACATCGCCAGTGTCAATGGTAGTGTCCCAGTAGGGTAGAGATATGAAGCTCCATGAAGAAACAACACAGAAATCACCACTTTGCACCAAAGATGGACACAACATTTTAAAAAATGAGGACCTTAAGGATTACTACTTCAACCTAAGAATAAAGAAATAGAGAAGAGCTGTTGGTCCTTACCAGGCGTGGTTTCAATCACTGTGTCATGTCTCTCCGGGGGGAACAGGACCTTGGGAGGCTGAGTGGTCTGGAGAGCTGAGGAAGAGAGAGAGAGGGAGAGAGATACAAGGGGAAAGTTGATTATCAGGAGTATGTGAGGGTTTGAAACTCATGAGCTTTGGTCTGGTGGACACATATCATCATAGTATGGGATCATCAACCCCATGACAAATGTTAAATCTAAAAACCACTTAGGTAAAGGAGAAAATGAATTCTTAATTCACCCACACATTCACCGCATCCATCCAACTATAGCTTGAACAGAAAAAAAATGAAGGGATGTCTTGACTCTTGAAAAGAAAAGTTGGAACATTGGGTGTTTCATTCATCTACTGTGGCAATTCTCTGTATGTCAAAAAAAGGATGTTTAATGCATCTACACTTGTATCAATTAGATAAAAGCACCTGAAGAGGTAGTGAAGAGGGAGTGCAAGGACATAGACAGCACGAGGAAAAACGAGAGTGGTCAGAGAGTTGGAGCTCAGAGCACGGCTTGTCTCACCTCGTGATTTCTTTCTGTCTCTTTGCCGACAAACAGGTTGACCAGCAGACACTCTCTGCTTCCACCCGAAGCACCTCTTAATGTCACCTCTGTGGACTGTGAACACCAGTGCTCTCTACTGTCCGACACCTTTCCCCCTCACCACTTCGCTTCTCTGATGTGTTTCAGTATTCCCTTCCCTCTCTGAAGGCTGTGTCATAGCGCGTGTGATCTGTTCTGTGTCTAAGATTGAGAAGTTGATTGGTGTCAAACAATTCCTACTGATCGTCATTTGATTATATTCATACTCATAAACTGATAATTTAACAAGAAACACGACATGAAATCAGTAGTGAAGATGATAGGTATTTCAGGAACACACAGTACAGCACCTCTACTGTACAACTTTAAAACAGCACGGAAAGGAACTACGAACTATTACCTACTTGTTTCATCCACATTGCAGAGCTCAAATGTCAGTTACAAAATGATGCCACTTGAAAATGATCATCTGTTTTGGTCTTATTAAACATCAGAGATCAGCCGCTTGGTTCGTGGTGTTGCAGCATGTGAAGATCCATGTCCATTTAAAAGATGTTTCAATGTCAGATGTTTTTGGATGGGAGACGTGTGCTCAAGCATCAAGATACTATAAACGGTGCAACCCTAGTGAAAATGCACACTTGTCCACTTGTAATGATGTTTCCTGTATTTATCAGACACTAACAACCACGGTCACACACCTCAGTGTTAGATATCAGAAGTAAGTGAGTAAGTAAAGTGTTCAGAGCTGCTTTCACCCCTAAAACTATTCTCATTACTCTTATTTTCGGTGGAACCTGTGTACATTTCCCATGTTGGTCTAAATGCTCTTTCTGTGACTTCTTCAAAGTGACAAATATCCTACCGAGACAGTTTTTTTCTTTTCTTTTTTCTTTTCCACCTGGTACTTCAGCCCAACAACCCCAACCACCCTGTCAATCATTCCATCCCTCTCTCTGTTTCTCTGATAAGACTGATAGTTTAATTTGCATTCTGAAGGGGACTGCTGCACCCTTTTGAGATTAATGAGACAACCCTTCACCTAGACCTCCTCCTCTCCTGTTCTGTCCTATATTTCCATCCAATACCTTTCCTCTCTGCTTTGTCACTATTTCCCTCAGCATGTATAGTGAGCCTTTAGTTGATGCTGTCCTACAGAGCACAAGTAAACATTCATTGTTTTCATATGAATAGTGAACAGATGTACAGTAGACATGGAAGTGTGTAATTTCCTTAATTTTCTGTTTCATTTTTCCATCAGTCCAAGCTTATTGTGTTGGAAAATATGTTTTCTTAGGCTTTAACACCACAAAACATACTACACTGCATTTAATGGGTTTAAGCTGGGTAAAGTGTCCTTTTTGTTGGGTGCACACAGGTGTATCTGCTTGCACCTGCCTTGTATTTTGGGGACTCGTGAACTTGACTGCGTCAAAGTGAAGAGGAGGCACAGTAGGAGCTTTGTCAGTAGTGATTAAGTAGTGGTGCAGTGCGTCTCTCCAACATACATCCATGTCTTTATCAAGTGACACACCTAACAGATCCTACTCAGAAGTGCAGTACTCTTTTGTTTATGTCAGGTGTGAATCATTCTTTTTGATATACGGAAAGTCTCTCCAGCGAAAAAAGATCATTCTGATAATACCATGCCCACTGTATACAGCATTATACTGTACCATTCAGACCTTAGTGGACACTTTTCCAACTGTCTTGTAGTTAGGCACAGCACTACTGGTTGCAAAATTGCCAAATGTCCCAACATGTGCCATTAACTCTCTCTAGAAGAAAAGGACATTTTCTGAGTGTCTGTGGTCTGTGTTCCGAATTTCAAAAGGTATGTGGTGAATAGACGAAAATGATGGGGTTGCTGTTTACTTTTAGCACACAGCTTCACTGAGAGACTCTCTCTCTCACACACACACACACACACACACCCACACACACACACACACACACACACACACACACACACACACACACACACACACACACAAGTCTGCATTTGAGATCTTTGAACTTTTCATAATGCTTGCTTGTCTTGAAAATGACAGTATGCTATTGATGTGTGTACACATCTATGTCTGCATGTGTGCGGAGAAAGTGCCATCAGGTTAAAGACATAGATGGATTTCAAACAAACAAATCAGGTCCTTAAATGTGTGTTTGCGTTTCTGCTGAATCTAAGGAACTGAAGAGTATGCAAAGCCCCAGCCTGATTTGAGACAACATCGATAAGACAACAACATAAAGTCATTGTGTAAGTGTCTTAAAATGAATGTTGTGGAACTGCACGATGTTTGAACTTACTCCTGGATGTGTTAAGTGCAGTTTCCCTCAGCTCTATGTAACTTTTTAGCCTCTTTCAGCTCTTTGTTTTGGTTTGACAGCCTGCAAGTGTAGGACTGTAAAGCGGTGGCACTGTTTTGATTGAGTCTCACAGCTCTCATCAGCATCTTTTTTACCCACAGCAGACACACATTTCCAACTAAAAAGCATGGATAAACCTATTGTAAGATACCTGCCCAGCACCAAACAGCAGACAGACAAATATAAGTGACTAGCTGGTGAACACTGGTGGATGTCTAAATAGGCAATTGTTTGCTAGCACATTCTTCATAATGTGAAACTAAAATTCCTAAAATGGTTGCAGAGGTTCCTGGGTAGTGACAGCAGCAAAATGTAAAAAAAGTATTTATTGCCAGGGCAAATCCGAAGTCACGCATGCATACAGTGTATTTTATATATTGACAGTCAGGTCAGTCACTGCCCACAACACATCCCCTACGTGTCAGCGCAAAGGACGCTGTATTTGTTACTATTAAACAACTCAGGCCTTATGTGGTCTACATCGACTGTGTACACTGACCAGACAAACTCATTACTAACACCACATTACAAAGACTCAAACTGCAGCTGTCTCATCGAGTGCGGTGCTGTTTCATATGCTCTTTGGGTTTTCAAATGCGATTTGACCTTTTCCAGTTAGGCAGTGCAGTACAGTCCAGCACATTAGGTCAGACAGAGCAATAATCACTAGACAGACCTTAGACAGAGTAGTCAAAGTTTGTTTTAGTGCTTATCTCCTTCTGCAATCATTACAAGGGATATATATCTGGCATTTTCAACTCAAAGGTGTGTCTACGTGTGTGTGCATGCGTGTCACCAGATATAAACTTATGTGAGTTTGAAAGTCACTTGAGTAACTTTTCTGTGATTTAAGAACACATTGACGCTATCTGAATCGTCCTGATCTGATAACTTCAGTTCACCAGGTGCTCCAAGTAGATTAAAACAAACACTGTCTTATTGCAGTCTTTATCTCCACAGATGGAATGAGCACAGTTTGTGTGTCGAACCAAATGTGACCTTTTTTTCCATTTCCATTTTGAAATCTGATGACATTAAGATTCACAACATGGAAAACTTTCCTATTACAGAAGAACACAAGGGGACATTTGTTAACATTTAAAATAATATTCACAATTACATCGCCATTTTCTCAGCGTCATGTTAATTATTCCTGCTTTGTGGCCTACAATGATTTGTACTGCAAATGGAATGACTTCACCGTTTTAAGGATCACTTCATTTTGACCTTTGCTGCTTTCTCTCAAGGAAGACTACCAAACACTTTCTTTCTCTTCTGACCTTTGACACATTGGACTTGTTATTTTGTCACAGTGGGAAGAGTGTTCAAATCTCATTTGAGAAACATTTTGTAAAAGTCTAAACTCATAAGGGCTGTCATAGAAAGCTATGCACTCAGGTGAGAAGATGTAAGTACTGTGGCTCTGTATTATTATTCTCACAATCAGTCATGGTTCAGGTAAAAAAAAAAAAATCACATCTATGGTTTAAAGGTGCTGTGTGGAATGTTTTTTTGTTTCTTGAAGAAAGCTTTGTGTGCATCTTTAAGGTAGTGCAAATGTCTCAGAGGGTATCTTTGAAGTGGCACTATGTAACTTTTGAAAGAAGAGATACAATCAGGAGTTTTGCCACTATGCTAACTTTTATTTTGGGGAAACTTAATATACTGTGGTTACTTTAATGTATAATAGTGCAACAAAAAAATAAAAGTTGGATAAAGTATAAAGGAGCATAAAATAGTCATGGAAATAGTAAAATGAGCACAAGAGCCTCAAAACTGTACTCAAATAGTATTTAAGTAAGTAGACATTTTTAGTTTGGACTAAACCACAGTGATAGCAACTCTTTGGTTCCTGTTCTCTAAAAACCACAGTGAAAAATGTATTTTATGCTGTTCAGTGTGCATAATCAGATACTATATTCTGTATATCAAATTGATTTGACCTTTTAGGGAAATATGAAATGTCTGGCAGAGCAGAGAAGCGGAGACATTAATGTTTACTCCTGATACATTTAGACTGGTATGTCATGCCCTATTCACAGTAAGACTCATTTATCTGTTCAGAAGCCACTCTAATTAGTTTTTTTTTTTTTTTGAATCCCGAAGGAAAATAATATTATTTTATTGGTTTGATGCAAAGCAAAAGTTAACATGTCATTAGAAACTAACACCTTTGGAGGAGTGTGTGTCTGTTTATGTGTGTGCATGCTGAGTGGGCCTGTACATGTGCTCTGAGTTACGGAATGAAAGCAAGGCAACACAATGTACCCACAGATATGCAAATGTGCCTGTGTGGGTGTGTGAATGTGTGTGTGTATACGTAAGTGTGCATTTCCGCATGTGTCTGCATGCATGTTTTAATGTGTCTTTATCTGTGACCCTGTGTGTGTGTGTGAGTATACACGTGTGTCATGCATTTATGTCTGTGCTGTGATAGCTTCTATTTCAGTTGTGAGTCAGCAGAAGCCAGCTGTCTCCCTTTATGAATGACAGGCATTTACAGTACGTCAGTAATGTTTTTGAGAGCTTGTTCAGTTAACCGCCTCTCTTTTTGCATAATGAGAAGACAAAGTCATTGATGTGTTTGAGTAGATCACAGACTCTTGTATTTCTCTTTAAGTAGTTGACATGAGTGGCAACAAGACAACAGAGGGCACTAATGTCCCTCGCCACATGTATTGTAGGTTGTTGCCTGGGGTATGGGCCTGATAGGCTTCATATAAATACAGGGAGTGGAATACACTTTTTATTTACCACAGCTGCTGCACAGCTGAAGGAAAGTGGCAGAGGATAATGCTGCGTTCGTATCTTGTGGCATGGAAAATAGGGAAAGATTGACATGTTTACGAACGACTTGTAAGTTTACAGTATCAAGTATATCAAAAGTATGATATGATATGTGATATTATTCATTTGGATTGCAGACAGTAAAAATAATCTAAGGGATAACATGTTAAAGTGAAAACAATTATTTCCAACACAGTCCCATGATGTTAGCAGACAAAATACAAGACATACAACATAAAACTGAACAATAAAATCCTGAAATCCAAAATTATACTACAAATTAACTATGAAATGCCCACATCAAAACACCTAAGTACAGTACAACAAGGACAATTTGATGGCTGACATAAAAATGTAATTGAAAATTTCACTATAAATCTGTGACCCTGTTCCATAAAAAAGACCTGACCCAAGTATAAGCACCTGACATTTTTAACAACTGGATGTGTAACAAAAGGCCCCAGTGCAAAAAACGGTGCTATGCTGAGTATGTACCATTGTTATCTGTGAGCACAAATATTGGGGAGCATATAAATGAATAATGTACATATGATGCAGCTTCTGTTGTTCTACCCTGAGCTTTACTGGCAGCAGTCCTACCCTTATTTTGCATTACCTTCAATTTGCTCTTAAATTTTTGTAACAACAACTATACCAAGCAAAACAAGCATAATTAAAATGACACGGTAAAGTTTTAAACAGAAAACTCTGTGAAAAAGAAACTTAATTTTGCTAGCAGTCATAGATAATATTTTAGCAACAATGGATTCACAGGAGTGTGGCTGGTCCAATATTATTTCTAAATATATGACACACGTCTGAGATACAATTTCTGTCCCGTTACAAAAGACTTTCAACAAGTTTGTTCTTGACTTCTTCTTCTTCCAAACAGGATCGACTCGGAGTTATCCAAAGGTTTTGAAAGCTCGTTATCTATGAGCCACTTGCAGCTAGCCATTTATTTACGTAAGAAATAAAAGAGGCCCTAAAATAAAACCTTGTGGCACCCCACATGTGATGTCCCTAGATTCTGATGAAGCCCTATCCACTTTAAGACTTGAATTCTTCCTGTAACGTATGCTGCCCGAAAGCCAGACTAAAGATTTTACAACAAACTGTGTCAGTTTAAATACTCCTCAACCTGCTCAGACACAAGAAGTTCAAAAACCTTAGACATGGTTTTTAAAACTGATACAGATCTGTAGATTCCAACATCTGTTCTTCTACTACCCAGATAACGAAACATGCAGATAGCTAATAACAAGGGTAATTTGAACACTATATGATAAATGTTAGTCAGCTAATGTTTAGCAAGAGTTGTTTGCAAAATTGGTCTTGTGAGGGTTGAAAAGAACTGTGCATGCTATATATAGCATGGACCCCTGTTTGTCTCATGTTTCTGTAAGCTATTCAATAAATCAATCAATCATAAGTCAATAAATCCCTGAACTTCGCCAGTCTGCCTGCGTAGACACTGGCAGACACTGCTGTGAAGGATGTAAATGTAAACTTTACAAGTCAGTAACTGATAGTTATTGTGCAACATGGTATTAACTGGTGTTTTAGTTATACTGGAACATGAAGTGAATGTGGCCTAAAGACACTAAATGACTAAGTACTGTAGTAATAGTACCGGGCTAGCAAACTGTGCCAAATTTAAAATTGGCCTAAAAAGTATTGCTTTTAGACATTAAATGCCTTGAATGCAATGCAGTTGATGCCACTATGGTGTTACTTTTTTGGAACTCTTGGTCAGCAAGTGTGTTTTCGTCTGCTGTCACATCTGTTTATCATTTAAAAGGAAAACTGGCAAAGCAAACTGTGCTGCTACTTTTATTTGATTATATTTAAGGTAAATTCTACCACCATGAAACTAGAAAAACTGACATCACACAATACGTAGCTTGACACTAGGTTAACCACAGCGACTCAACTTTATGCTAAAGAGCCTGTTATCAGTTACTGGTGTATTCTAATGTGTTAACATATACATTTGGTGCCAACAACCTACAAGAAATGTACATAAATTTTGTTCCTGTTGTTCAATAAATGGGCTGACCTTCCTAAAATATGGCGTATGGCTTTAAATGCTACCACAAAGCAGATTTGACACAAACACGTTTTGATGCAATTCCTACATCTACTTAAAAAATGTGAATTGTGACTCATTCTGGACTGCAGAAAAGAAAAAAAAAAAAAAAAAAAGCCTCTCGGGAAAAGGGAGCTGAATCATAGCAGAGATGATGCAAGTCCAGCTTTATGGTAATGTTATTATGATGATTTGGTGTTGTATGAAATATACATAGGTCTATTTCTGATGCAACGACAACTCTTTGGAGAGAGAAAGGGGGCGAAACACACTGTGTGGAGAGTGTGTGTGTGTGTGTGTGTGTGTGTGTGTGAGATCGATGAGATTTAATGTGAGCCTGGTGCAAGTGCTGAGGTGGGGAAACATTAAACCAAAGTACACCCCTCTCTTCACACACATGGGCGTATGCATTGTAGATCATTATCACTGATGCCATCTGCTCCGGAGCAGTGCCACACTGGAGGGACACCCTGACGGAGGAAACAAGCGCTCTCCCTTAACTCTGTACATAGAGCTGAATGATTAAAGACATAAATTAAAAATGCAGGGCTCTGTAGGGAGGGGAGGAGGTTGCCGAGGAAGGAGAACAACTCTTGATGAGCTTTGATTTGACAGGTACCAGGTGAACAAATCCAACTGGCTAAAAAGGGCACAGACTAACACTTTAAAATGCAGGTTGTAACATCATAATATATCATATGACAAGGTGTTGTACACAAAGTATCACCTGGTATTTGGTTTGTTAAAACTGATGTTTTTTAGCGAAAAATACATATAATCAAAGTTTAAACCAAGAAAGGGGAGATGGCAACGGAGAGGGTTGTCTTGTTTCCAAATTTTCTTCATGAGAAAGGGTTATCATGAGACTTATATACCTCCAGACCAGATTTGGCATCAAGCCTGAGCTGCTATCAAAGCAGTATGCTGGACTCATTTCTGTGTCTCTGGTAGATATGTCTTTGCTGTATTTGAAAGATTAGAAACTGAGAGGGTTGCAGCTCTAAGACTTATTGGTTTAATTTCAGTGACATTTCCAAACATTAACTTTCTCAGGATTGTTAAAATGGATAAAAAAAAGAGAATGGGACTACTTTAAATGGAGGAAGAACTCCCTACTTCAGCAACTTAAGAGGGTCCCTCATATTTAATATCTAAGTTCATCAGCGAGAAATTGCAATCCAGGGCTGCCATTGAGTCTCAATAGAAGGTAAAATGCTCCTCAGATGGTTACAGTGGAACACCCATTTGGCAGTGGCCCCAGAGATCTCTCTCCATTTCAACAGCTGAAATACCCCCACAGGCAGATGACACCAGAAAACTGTGTGAGCAGCAGAAAAAGAAGAACCCAAGTGAAAAACTAGGAGATCAAGACTAAGACAGTGAGCGGCGTATAGATACAGTCTGGACCAACTACATCCTTAGGAAGCACAGCTGGCCCTGCCATCAGTCCGTCTTCAAGCCACCACCACCTCAGAGTTTGTGTGTGCAAGAGTGTATAGTTAGTGATTCTAATTAGTTGATTTAAATCAGTTAAGGGACTCTTACCTAACTGCCGCTGGTCCCACCGACAGCATGGATGGGAACACACACTATTTCCAGTGTAGGGGCTGGGGGCGGCTCAACCACCCATGGAGATTTAGCTAATTATCTCCCTACTATCTGTGGGCTATAGTGCGCTCGCTCCCTCTCTTTCACAAAGGCTCACGTTGAGCAGGTGGAATATCTCTCAAGACATTGAAGTGGCAAGAAACGCATCAGTTTTTAAATACTTTCTTGAATCACTGTCATCTAACAAACACACACCTGTCACACAATAAAAATAATCAATCAAAGTCATTTATACAAGCCAAAACCCCTTAATTGCTATTACCAACATGGAGTGTTTTTATTTTATTTTATTTTATTTTATTTATTTATTTTTTAGTCCCATCTCATGACATAAGATAAAACTTTAAAAATTATATTTGTTTAGCAACTGTATGATTGTCTGACTACTCAAGACTATGAGGCTCAACCACAACATTTGATACGATCTGGCAATGTTTTCTTTCTCTCTTCTTTCTGTCCTTTTTCTTTAAAGTATACAGTATTTATGTATTAGATGGATGAAGGCTGGTATGTTTGTAATGTTATGATACGTGAATGTGTCAGAACACTTTCCATGCTGATGTATATTCTGAAATTTCAATAAAATAAAAATATTTGAATGATAATCACTGCAGCTGAGTCAGTGACTCAATGTGGTATTGTGCTGCCAGGTATGAGCGTGTACTTTACTAACATCTACAGTAGTAGTAGTACCAATACTGCTTAAAAGACCACGAGCACGTCTACAGTGACTATCATCTGTCATATACTGTACTACTACAGTGTGGCTATTCTTTCCACTCAAACTGGTATTAGTACTAGTGTACCGCCATGACCATTCACACTAAGTGCCAGAGTTTGTACATGTATGTTCATATTTATACAAAAGGAACAGTGTGTGTGTTTTGGTTACTTCAGGTAACCTTGACCTACACAGATCCTTGTACAACTTTTAAAAAAGGTGAGTTGGGGCCAAAATGTTGATTATGATGACAAATGCAATGATGTCTGTGTGTGTGTGTGTGTGTGTGTGTGTGTGTGTGTGTGTGGGTGTGTGTGTGTGTGTGTGTGTAACTGCGTCTGCTGAGAGGTGATAAGACCTTTAATAATGAGCTTGTTCGTTCCGTCATCAGTCAATGCACTGTCACTGTCTGGGCCGTATTCAATCATTAATACATTTTTCATTTATACTCATAGACATTAACAGGGACAGAGGGAGAGAGAGCAAATGAACATTGAAAATGATTGAGCGGGGTCTAGACGGTGACAAAGTCTCTCTTCTTCTCTCTCACATACACACACACACACACGTGCACTTTCTGTCAGTAGCGAGGTCAAGCTCAGTCATTAAACTGTACATTTACATACCACCCTCATCATGTGCTCACACACCTTCATCTTCCATCATTAGAATTTTCTGAATTAAATATCACTTCATTTCCTGAGAGGAGAGCTTGTCATTGGATGAATTACAGGAAACATCTTTTCTCTCATCCTCCCAGTACCTCTCGATTAATTAAATTTTTATCTTTCAAGTGAAAACAAACTCGATGCCTGGAGTGAATGTTCAGTCTTGGTGGCTCGTGAAGCATGTTGTTGCAATCTGCTGCAATTTGTGGCTTTAACAAAACTGACGTACTTTCGATAACCTCTTCCTGAAGTTTGGTTCACAAATTTTCATTGTTTCCAGTGACTGCCTGAAAAAAGCACCTTAGCAAATTGGGAGATAACAACAGAATCCATATTCTTTCAGTCTAGCACACACACACACACACACACACACACCCTAATGAGGATAGAGGTGGCTGCCGAAGAACAAGGTAGGCATAATACCCACACAAACTTGCACGTAGAGCCACAAACAGAGGAACACACACACACACACACACACACACACTTCCTGATCGATGGATTCTGTCCCCTTGCCCCAGTATCAACCTTGCTGTGATCCATGGTGGGTAATTATTCAAACCTTTATGTTTTAACGAGAAACATGTCTCCAACATCCATTCCATTAAATACTCTTGCAGGTCAATGTTGTATTCATCTGTCATCATGAAATATGTGTTTCAAATATAGAAAACACACACACACACACACGCAAAAGAAACTGAGAAAGGGCACATTGTGATTCCATACATATTCATCATGAAAATCAATGATGGGGGTGAAGATGTATTGATCTAAATGTAGAAGCTGGATTTTGTTCATCAATACTGAAGCCACCTGATCATAAATAGACAATAAACACCACGAGATATGACAATCTATTTCAGTGATGCAAATATGCTTTATATGAAATGATAACCTTTTCATTTTCATTAATCTCAGTGTTAGTGTCTTGTTGCCATTTTGCCTTCATGCTATCTTAAAGCCAAGCCGACTAGCTAAGTTTACAGTAAATAAAGTAACCGTACATGAAACTTACGAGAAAGCTTTAAAACATTATTATTGTAAATATGTAAACATGTCTGTTGCTTTGTTTTAATTAGCCTACAGGTCAGAAGTTATTGTAGATCATGCAGATTACAATGTATTAATATTAGGAAGGCTGAGTTGGACAAAGAAAATTATGGCATTTCTTTAAACCTGCATTCATTGATTATTTGATCAGTTGGGGCAGTGCAACAAGCTGTAAACACAACATTAACATATAACCTTTCAAAGTTAAGGTTAGGGTTACGTTTAGCAAACTGTTTCTTATGTACACATCCAGCAGACACGGAGCAACATTAGCATTCATTTGGAGTCATGTTTCTGGCTACCTGATGAATCTAAGTCTAATATTCATTCTCTTTTCCACATTGTTTTGGTCTTGACCAACTCCTGAGAAAAATATCTGTCTCTTAAGCTGCTGAATGCTCCACTATGTTCACCAGCTAATCTTTTTGCTGAAAACAGCTGCCTGCTGCGGTTGGAAACCTAGTTTATGAGCACAGTGAGAGTGAAACAAAACAACAAATATTATGTTTTGCGGGGCATAAAACTAAAAAAATGAGCCGAAACTACAGAGTAGGCTGACAATTCTCTGTGGGTTTGTCACAATCAGCATCTTTCACATAATAATTTTTTTTGGTCTGTAATATGAAAATATTGATTAGTGCAGCTTTAAAAACATATAGTGATGAAAACTGGATGTTTTGAAATATGTCTTTTATCCACCATCAACTCTCAAGGTGAATTTGCATGTTGCTAAAATCCCACAAGCTGCATGAACTACTTGCAAAGTCTGTTTATTCACCATAAACAGCAAAAGTACCAGCTGTACAGACTTCAGCTTCAGTTAGCTGCCATGTATGCATCAACTGTGTGTGTGTGTGTGTGTGTGTGTGTGGAGTGTGACAGCGCTGTGTTTGTGTTATCACCCTCAGGAATTCCAGTTACTTTTTTTATTCCAGTTTCTTTCATTTTCCTCGTCTGTGTATGTTCACATTTTTTGCACAAGTTGAAACATTTTCAAGTTGTGCCGATTCATATTTGCCTAAATTTTGAGCTCCCCAAGGTGGATTTTTGTTTGTTCAGTCTCCACAGGCTTTTAGAACCCTTATATAAAATATATAAAAAATAAATTCTTTGTATTTCCCTTAAGATGACATTGAAGTTGTTGTTTTTTAAAATAGAATGAATGTATTTAACTTTTTTCTTTGTTAATGTACCTGGCTGCAGTTTTCATTTACTTAGTGTGGACTGGTTAGAGCTTCAAAAGTTTTCAAAAGTACTTTAAAGGCTCTCAGGGGTCCAACTCAGACAGTGTTTCCCCCCGTGATAAATTACAGGTTCACAATGGGTTTTGGAGTGATACAGTAATGTATGTATAGAGAGCTGTTAGGCTGGCAAAGCTCCAAAATGTCTGCACCCACAACTCCTGAGGTCATTTTGTGAAGAGCACTGAGGAAGCACTGAGGGACACCACACACGTACACACACATGCACACGCACACCCTGCTGCTGTCCCCATCTGCTGAAAATGCACACACACGGCTTTGGTACAGAGGGGGTTTGAACTCTGTCCAAGTGGCTCTAGCTGTGTTTACTGCTGTTGATGTCTGGGTACATTTCATTAAAAGGTGTGTATCTGTGTGTGTGTGTGTGTGTGTGTGTACAGATTTGAATCAGCGCTGCAGCACCAACAATCAGGCTTTAGGTGGTTTGGACCAAATGTGAAAAACTGTGTCTAAATGAGTGAATACGTTCTATAACACACGATACAGATCCAAGCTGACAAGTGAGGAGGTCAGGGGTCATGGCGTAAATGTTCTGCAACATCTTAAAATGTGAAAGAAAGAAAGAAAGAAAGAAAGAAAAAGAAAGAAAAAAAAGAAAGAAAGAATCCTGTCACATAAAGTAGCACCAACTCCCAAAAGGAACTAGACGGTCGTCCATTTAATCTTACAATCTGTGTTGTGACTGTCAGCAGGTTGGAGTTCTGAGGAAAAGCTGTTGTTTCATCAGTCATCATGTCACTATCAGCTTCACTGCAAGGTTCCTGGAGGTAACACTGCTGTGATTTGAAGCCGGCACCTTGGGCCTTCCTGTACTGGGTTTGGATGGAGGAGTTTGCTGTTTTTCACTGTGAAAATTCAATAAAACAGAATCTGTATACAAAAAATTTAAGACACTTGTCAGATGCTCCACATCCCTGTTGGTTGTTTTGGCTTTGTGTGTGTGTGTTTCTTAGGTTTGAGTGACACATAAATTCTCCATTGCTATCCAACCTTTCACGTATTGTACTTGATTTTCCCTCACATTTCCAAATCTTTGGCCCAGTCTCAGAGTCATAGAATATGGAACATCCTTACAATTGGAAAAAAAAGTGTCAGCTCTCAATGTTTACAAAGAATGGAAAAGACAAAAGAGACTTTGAAAGATACTT
This sequence comes from Lateolabrax maculatus, assembly GCA_031216445.1. NCBI lineage: Eukaryota > Metazoa > Chordata > Actinopteri > Acropomatiformes > Lateolabracidae > Lateolabrax > Lateolabrax maculatus. Next base: position 21,665,743 of record CM062206.1, read on the forward strand.
CTAGAGAGTGAGGACTGGTCTGCCTGGTTTTCATCATATCATACAGCAGATGAGTCACACACACTCAAAGACACATCTCCAGAAGTGCTTACACAGGTACAAAAAGTGGTGTATGAAATATTCAGAGCAAGTGCAGTGCACAGACTCTACAATGGATGGATACCATGTAAGAGTCACTTTTTGGGTTTTGATCTGGAGGCTTTATTGCTTGTTACATTACACCTTTTTTATTTTTTTTCATCTCCAAGCACTGTGAACTGTGAAATAAAACAAAGGCTAATATCTGCTGCTCAACATATTATTCTCTCTAACAATTTGAAATGTGTCTTTCATTATAGGTGTGTTCAGCACTGTCAGTCATGAATTAGGTTTGGGCCTATATTTACTTAATTCATCAAGTCTCAGATGCTTTTGAATAAGAGTTAGATCGAACAGACCTTTAGCCACCACAATATTCCACCCTTGAAATCAGTGTTATATTCAACTAATTTGAGACAGTAAATAAGTTTAGGGATAAACAGAGTGGCGCATATTTTCAAAATAATAAAACATTATCAATGAACGTATCTGCAAAGTTAAACAAAACTCATACTGAGTACCTACAAAACATTCATTGACAACGTATTTCATTTGTTTTCCCATCAATATCCACTATCACGATCTCATCAAAGCAAATAAAGCATGATTTATGTTTTTCATGGTTATTTAGGCAACTCACTTGATCTTGGTTAAATATTGAAGTTTAAAGCATGAGATGCAATGTGTTTACTTTAACATTTAACTGAAACCACGATTCAAATAATGCAATGTAACAGAATTTACTAACTAATGTCCTAATGTGTGATGCTGTATGTTTGACTATTTTCTGAAACGAGCAATTTGCTTCTCTCTGTTTTCAATAAACAGAAGAAATATAGCCTTGGAACGAGACTAATCTGCAAGATCATGTTTCATTTGCTCTTGCAGATACATTTGGCCCCTCTCCCATTCAAACTGATTACTCTGCCGTTTATCGGGCTAACCAATCACAAGCGTTTATCTAGTATGAGGCGGGTTTAACACGATGACTGACAGAGACGAGTGCCGTTCAGGTATCTTTGTAAATATCCAAGATGGCGCTGCTGTGTTCTCCGGCTGGCTATAGCAGCAGTATTAAACGGACTGGACAGTACATTTTCTCTAAAAGAAGAGCAAACAACTGCACTTAAACTTTATGTTGATAAGAAATATACATTTGCCGTAGTTCTGACAGGACGGCACTTCGTTGCACTGATTGGTTGTCTCCGCCCATTGATAAGGCCCCTTGGAAATCAAAAATGAACTGAAAGGTTCCAGACTAATACGCATTTGCAAATTAGTCTGGCGATGCCAAGCTAGAAGAAATAAGCAGCTCATACAAAAAAAAAGGCCCCATCTCTCTCATGATGTCAGGAAATACCTTTTTACATGTCAACTCCAGACAGTGTAGACTTGTACAGTAGGAATCCATGTGTCTGTGTTGTTGACTAGAAGTGGCAGCTAATTCCTTTTTTTTAATTATTTTCAAGAAGCACAAACAGACCTCTGGACCTGAGCAGAGGAGGTTCGATCTGTCCAGGCGAGGTAAGCTGTCAAATATAAATATGTGCGGGTATAAATGTTGAAGGGTTCTGGTCTGTGCTGTGTGGATGTGTGTGTATCTGCATACCTAACTGTGAGTGAATGTGTGTGTGTGGAGATAAAGTGAGCTGTGAAATGTCCGTCTTCATCTAAAATAAATCTCTGAAAATTCTCCCATCTCTGTGTATGTACATTGTGTGCATATCAATGTGTGTCTTGACAGGCAGTAACTGACAGAAAATACTGTAATATAAGTGGATTATTTTCATCAGTCCATTTTAGTTCGAAACAAGGCTCCAGTTTAAAAGATATTTACAGCTCGTTCAGTGAAACCTCCGCTTTACTTCACTATCAGTTCAGAAAGTATGTGATGCAAATAGACTCTTATAGTGGTTGAATTGAGCAACATTGAGGAGGAATCTACATTCTGTCTGTTATCCCGGACTGTTCAATCCACACTGATGAAACTGTTTCCCAAAAGTAGAGATCAAACAGCAAAGACTCTTCTCTGTGAAGTCAGTGATCAATACTTTGCTAAGCTCTGCTGGTAATGAATAGTAGATGGAATTGATTTAGTTCTTCAATTTTTCAACTGTTATAGTCAAATGAGATTTTATATCCAGCCAGCACCAGATATTAAGGGATAAGGCTGGCAATATTCTTTTTTGTTTTGTTTTTGTTATAATCAACAAATCCCATGAAAAGACTGAAACCAACAATGAATTGATTGAGTGACATGTGATTTCATTACCATGAACGTTAGCACAGTAGTTTATTATGTGAGTTGATCCCTCATACACAGCCTTGTCTTGAGTAGTTATGATAGCTTTGAGCTAAATGCTAACATCAGCATGGTTACATGTGCACAATGACAATGCTACCATGCTGATGTTTAGCAGGTATAATGTTTACCACATTCTCCCCCTTTGTTCGTGTATTAGCACTAAACACAGAGTACAGGTGACTCTGATGGGTCATCAGTCTTTACTTTGGTAGGTATTATAGGTCATAAACCCCAAAAATTGGATTTTGACCTGAGGATGGCACTAGGTGAAAAGCCAGGAACTCACCAAAGTTATCACGATTTAGACATGGATGTCTGTGAACATTCCATAACAATCCATCCAATAGTTGTTGAGATATTTCTATCTGGACCAAAGTGGTGGACTGACCGACACAACGACAGAACAGCATTGCCATCCATTGAGCACCCGTCACTAATAGAATCCAACATGTCTGAAAACTTCGTGAAAATCTTTAAACTTCTTCATAACTGCTCATCAGTCTTTAAAGGTTTAGAGAGAACAAATCTTGAAACGTTTCATCCAAAATGAAGCTCTTACAAAACTGCTGGTGCTGTTTGAAAAGAGGTCATGGCTCATAGTTGGTCCAACGAAATTCTAAATAGATTTCTCCAAATAATTTGCATGTAAAGTCATTAGCCATGCTAGTGTATGCTGTCTATGCCACCTGTAATGTAAATGAGCTTGAGTTAAGTAAGATACCGTCTGAAAACGGGCTAACCTTTGTAACCTTTGTTACATGGCACATCCTCTCATGATGTCAGGCTGGCAGAGACAAACAGTTTAAAGATTTAGAGTCCTTATTTTTTTTAAAAGTGCTGAGACAGACTCAAAGAGAAGTTTTGAGTTTATGAAAATGTAAAAAAGAAAAATAATCTAAATAATGTCTCTAAAACAATATGGAGGAATCAGTAGTGAGAAAGTGAGAAACTGATGACTGAGCTAAGATTACTCTTCATAATGGAATTGAATGGTGTATGTGTGCAGTATGAATTCCTGTGCCTGCTGGGTGTGTATGTGTGTGTCCCCACATAGGGAGTGTAAAACACACTGCAAAAATATTCATTGCTTAGCCGAGGGGTGTCGGATTTCTGTTTGTAAAAGACTGGAAAACATAATGATGTCTGTTTCATATTCACTTATCTGTATGCTCTGAGACAGAAATACGCGGAGAGTGAAAGAAGCTACAGGAAGAGAGCAGTTAAATGAAAAAGAGACAGAGGCAAGACACAGACAGAAAATATAAAATCATTCATTACTGGCAGACAGTTATTATGAAAGTGTTTTAATGAAATGTTCTAAAGTGATGTAACACACACTCTCTGGCAGCCATTTTGAAGATCCTCCTGAACATACACTTATCCTAGCAATAACCATGTATTTATGTGCTGTTTTAATCACTTTAGTTACGAATTCATCTGATTACTTTAACAGTTTGAGATGCCAAGAAAGAGGGTGGTATGACAACAGAATGTCTGTGTCCCTAAAAGAATTTGGATGGCAATATTCTACTTTTTTTTTTGTGGCTCTCAGACCTGAACCCTTTGTGGCATCTAGTCAGAATAAACTACAGTGCTAATGTTGGTTGTAATGAAGGAACAAGTCACCCAGTGTAACAATGTGGCTCTGTAATGTGTTTTTAATGTGTGTTTTAATGTTTTAATATGCTTTTTTGGAGGTCCGCACTGGGCAGCAATTTGGGCGTAGCACCCGCTTTGGGATTGGCGCTCACTGGTCCAAAAGACCTGAGAGCCACACACACCCCAAAATTACTCTTTGTACTAGTAGAATTTTAGCCCATAGGTTCAACAACATTTGAAAAGTCTTGATAGATAGTCTCTATAGGCCCCAAAATGAAAAAGCCCAAAGAAGCCTGAAAAACTATTCTGATGTACTGCATGTGTACGGTGAGCATCTTCCATTGGAATGAATGGGGCACCATCTTGGAACACGGTACTCAGTTCTCTTCATATATTGGTGGCAACTTTCTTCAACAAAAGTTTCAAAAAGTTCCATAGAGGCTTTATATCAAGCTCCATAAACTGTCCTCAAGGTACCACTTTTCAGCAAGATGTGGTGGTCTTAAATGACACTTGTACCCAGCAAGATAAGGACGAAAGAACGGCTTTGTATCAAGGTCCATGTCCCCCCTTTAGGGTACCAACTTTCGTCACACTCTGGTGAACAGTGATGATGATGATGCTGAGGAAATGAAGTGACAGCTGTACGATGATCATTCCAACATCCCAGCAGCATCTACAACCTCCCCACTGGATCCTTTCACATTGGATCAGCTCTAATCTCAGCCTCACCTCCAGGGGCTCAGGCTCACTGCTGCTCCAGAGCTCCAGGACGAGACGCGTGGAGACGATCGTGATGTCTGAGAGGGATGCTGGTAGTTAGCAAGAGGAGCGGGACTGCTTTGTGTCTCTCTGGCCATCAAGCCTGCGGGAGTTCACCAGCCAGCAGGCCTCAAGCAATACGACTCTTTCTACAAAAAGCTTTATGAAGCGTTACTCTGTTTCAATACTCAACCTTTTACCAGTTTAGTAATAACTAACCCAACTATTAAATTGTAATCAGTATTTTTGTAGAATTAGACAAAAATAATTGTGTTGAATTACCAAAGGTATGGTGCAAAGTTCTTGTTTTTCCAACTAAGATTTCCCTAATATATAACTGTACTGTACGTGGCTGGCTTTAAGGAGTGCAATTACATCTTGAGTGATTTCAAAACAGACTAAATCAGTTGATGTAGACCATGTTTAAAAGCCCAATCAGCAGTTTTTGAAAGCATAAATGACTGGTATAACTTATAATGTATATTAAGACCGAATGCAATATAAGTTTGTTCTATATATGGTTTGTGTATTTTATGTCTATTGTAGGGCCTTTCGGTCAGCTTGGGAGTTCTGGCAGGTTTACATGTTTGCAATGAGAGCTCGGATTGTGTTCATGGGTTTGTATTTTTAGAGCCTGCAGCCAGGTTTTAATATGTCAAATACTACCTGCACTGCTAATCCTACTATTTCCTGTTAGCCAGTTGCTGATGACTGTGAGCTAAATCCTCACTGGTGAACCCTCCTGAGACAACATTTTCCACCCTCTACCATGCTGCAATTAATTATGGCGTTTTTAAGTCTGAACATTGATTTCAACCAGATTTTAATGACATCTGGACTGTAAAGACATTATTAGATTAGAACATAAGGATTATTTAGACCACATTAAAAGATATGCTTCTTTTATCACTTTAAGCTGTTTAACATTGACATCAAAGATCCCCAATACATATAATAAATAAATATAATATAAAACAGTACATGTACCTTTCTTACAAACCTGCTTAAAAAAAAAGACTTTTACTGTAGTCTAAAAGATGGTAATGATGTGTCAGTCTGTCCGTGTGTGCATATGTGAGAAAGAGACCGGTGTTTTATGAAAACATATGATTTACCCCCATCAGTATATTCTCTGATACAATAGATATCATGCAGTTTGATTGGTGGCATATTTCAAAACTGGTATTCTAGTTTTCAATTGGAAGACCTTTGCTTTGATTGGATAATAGGTACTGTATCACCGAAAGGTCACATTAGGTTTACAGTTTTTCTGTGTTTCACTGGGGAGCTTTATTGGTCAGGCTGTTTCCACCCCCCAGAATACATTTATTTGCATAAAAATAGTCACTTAAAGAAAACAGTATTTGCAGTTACAGTGCAAAAATAGTTGGCTTCAAAAATCTACATTTTTTACCTATCACATACACTATCTCTCTCTACAACTGACGTGGAGGCTCTTGCCGATTTCCAAAAATACTGCCAATGTGTATTTAGTTTCAGGCTTCATGTTGTGTCCCTCTTCTCTTTCTTACCGTTTACACAACGAGTTTACCTGTAAATGTGCCACAAAAAGTTTGACTTGACTTTACTGGCTGGGAGACGAGGTAAAACTTTGCCATGGCCTAATATACCAGTGGCACAGAGACACAAGTCTTTTGAGCTACTGGCTCACAACCCGTGTGTCTATTGTCTTTACAGCCAGGCCAAACCTGAATGGAGTGTGACTGAGCCAAACTCATCACATTTTGGCCAAAGCTAGCCACGACCTTGCAGATAATGGTCATTCTCTATTCTTCCATTGTTTAGTTTGTAGATTAAATGATGTGGCATCTCATTTATACCACGTGTGAGTATTATAATAGTATTTTAAAGCTGATCAAACTGACCAAACAATTTTTTCTATGTGTTTATGGTATGATTTTACTGTGTTTATATCATGTTTTCACTGTCTGTCTGCCTGCAAACTGTATGCCTTCTGGGATATTAAAATGTGTGTTCGGACAAACTAAATGCTGGTAAAATAATGACAAACTGTCAGCGGTCTGGCTGTCGCCTGCTTCTGCGCAACATGTGCTCATTATTTCCAGATCCTGCTGTTGGCTGGTTTGGTTTGGCTAATCAATGAAAAACCAAACCAAACCGCACCACAACACAGCTAACCTCTGCCAGACTAAACTCAGCTAATAGGCGCCAGGCAGTTCCTGTCAAGCACATAAATTAATTTATTTTCCAGTTTATTGCCTCCTGATAAGAGTAAAATTGGTTTTGAAAATAAATCGGTTAAGTTATCGATAGAGATTTCCTTCGTTTGAGACACAAAAAACCTGAGTCGTGTCTTGTGTGTGTGTGTGGGTATGTGCATGAGTGTCTGTTTAACCTAAAATACAGTGCGTCCTGGATGTTTGTGTTCAGACATGCTGACTCAGCGGTGAGAGACTGCTTTATAGATCCTGTCACTGAAAAATACAACACACCCACGAACTTTAAAGTCTGTTCCTCTTCTGCTTGTCTTCATGCAGTCCCCCTCCTTCCCTGTCTGTCTGTCACTTTCAAAACAAAGAGTCAGTCTTCTTTGAATGGTGAGATGCAGCAGGAAATCTCCAGGTACACACCATGCCGAGAAATGACAGTGTGAGGGACTTGGCTTTTTAACCTGCAACAGCAAGACGTGAAAATCTACCTGGATACTATAATGAGTCCACAAGAGGGCTGACCTTTTAACTGAGTCAACATATGGCATACTACACCTGTCTGTGTCTGTCTGGATCACAAACACAGAAGATTGCCAATATGTGTGTGTGTGTGTGCGTGCTCTTGTCAGTCTCCAATAGGGACTGAATAATAAAGGGGTTGTACTAGAATTACGTTTTTTAAAGGATTATAAGACTTATGGTCTGGACCCTTTAGACTTTTGGGATATTTTATGAATGAAATGCACAGCGGTCCTCACACGAATCACAATGCTTATGTGTGTCTGGTTGTGCTTGAAAACAAGTGGACACGAGTACAAAAGGTACCAATTATGAGGCAATCTGCCAAATGGAGCACATTTCAAATCTGTGTGTGTGTGTGTGCGTCTTTGAGGTGCCCCAAAGGTATCAGATATTAGTAGACATGCCAAACTGAACATATTGTAGATTAGGGGGGTGGAGGGGGCCTGAGTGATCACTTGGCAACAATGTGTCTCTATCGCCACCGGGGGAACAGATAACAAAGATGTTCAGCTCACAAGAAAAGCAAAGAAAATAAATAAATACACGCACAAACACACACATACACGTACCCCATCACTGTTTTTGTGGAGTAACTTGGTGTACTTTTGTTCTGAATGCACTTTTTATCACCAAGATTAGTGTCACATATTCTCTGTAATGCACTCTGCTTGATATTAACACTGTGTAATGTTAAGCCGTGTAGAGATATATTTAAAAATTTGTCAAGGTGAGACTTGATTTAATAAAAACAATATATATCTGCATTTATCTGTGAAAACAGAAAATGCAGATATATATATATATATATATCTGGCAGATTAGGTAGTTAACAAAAACACCATGTGGGTAAGAATTAGAAAACAAACACGTGATGGTACCAAGACATAAAGACAACTATTAAATCCAAATATCCTTCTTACAAAGGCCTTCTTACCAGATAAAGATTATTATAGTTTTGTCCAGAGTCACCACAATTATGTAGATACATCCCAAACTCCCTAACTGTCATTCTCCTTGTGTCAGGGCTCACTGCTGTTCATATCTTTGAGAAACATCCCATTGCAAGATGTTTAACCCTTTGAGCCATAGGCAGTTTTTGCCTGGTTTTATCTGTTAACAGGCATACAGCATAATCACTACATGTAAGACATGTAGTTATGCCATACGCCTATGAAAACTAGGCATGATAAATGTTGTTAGTTTAAGAAGTTTGGCAACTCAGAAGTGCCATCAGTTGGAATGTGAGTGGTACCATACATGCTCTTGGTTTTTACGTGTTTAAGTTTTATGTTTTGGTCTCTAAAACAAGATGGGTAAGATTTGGGTGCAACTTGTGTCAATCTCAGTCAGTGGTGGCACTTATGATTCAGCCACTGTGATTACATTTTATCTGGACGGAGCTTCAATGTACATTGGATATATTGATTATTACCTTTTTGTAATGTAACTCTTTCAAGCAAGGCCAGTCCACAGCCATGCTAGTGGCCCTGTGAGTCTACCCTCCCACTGGCACAGCAGGGATTGGTTGTTGGGAGGCGGCGGGGTTTATGAGCTTTACTGTAAACAGCCACCAGAGGGCGATCTAAATGAGTTGGCTTCACTTTTTGGCGAGCTATCCTGTCGTCCATTTTTATATACAGTCTATTATGAAAATGAATACAGGTATGTCGTTGAATTAATGCAAAACTAGGGTCCGTCATCATGAAACCAAGAAAAGTATAAACTTAAAATTCCTTCCTTTAGGTTTAAAGTTTTTCTCAAAAGAGCACACAAGTGTTTTTTTCAGTCGGACTTTAAAACATGAGATCATCCCACCGGTTCTTTATCTGTACAGTTGGGTTGTCTCTTCTGTTATCATAATTAGCATTATAGACTGATACGTTGCCGTTTTTAACATAGAAACCCGGGCAGCTCTCTGTTGTAAAAAGTGATACCATCAAACATACTTGCATGTCGTCACACCAATTAAGTTTAGTTTTCGAAATCAGACTATCAAACTCTGCAGTAAAGCAAGATTTTTCATGGCCGAGGCTGACCACTGAGGCTGACCCAGTGGTGGAAAAGGCTGATGAATATCCAAGTGGTTGTCCGTTACTAGCTTATTAAGGCAGTTCAGCCTGGAGCTATGCACCTATTCAAGGGCAGTGCGTGGACTTTAACCGTGTGCTCTGACTTCTTCTGATTCAAATGCAAGAGTCAAAGGGTTGAGCTGTACTTGACAGTATATATACTTGTGTAAAATTACAAAAACATTTATAACTTTCACACACACACACACACACACACACACACACACTATCCATTGTGTGTAGGATCACCAAATTAATACAATTCATCCAGAGGGGGACATAATGTCTGACCCAATCCATCCAAAAAACTATTGGAGGGCAGTCCACCAAAGTAAAATCACCAAAGTAATTAGTTGTGTCTGGGAGCCACGAATGCCACAATAATCCATTAAATAGTTGTTGAGATATTTCAGTCTGGACCCACTTCGCCATCCATAGAATCACGCCACTAACATGGCTAAAAAAATCACACACTATGATTTATAATCGAAAGGATTTAGTTCCATATGGTTAACACAAAATGTGTCTGCCAAGTTCTCCAAGACCCTGAACAGGACTGCACTGTTTGGTCCTGCTTTGGACAGATTTGTAATTTGTAACTTCCAAGTAACATAATGAACCTGTCCAGTGTGCCAAACATTAGAGGTGTTGGACATGTTTTGTAAAATGAAAAGATGAGGCACAAGCTCTTACAGGGTGTTTGTCTTGTTTTGTGTCGAGGTTTGATGGAGAACTTATCACACAGGTTAGCTCACTGTCTGTTGTAGCAATTCAACACTACCAGATGAGTCAGTGGTGACGTAAACATGTGCACTTTGGGGTGTAATGTATGATGATTCACAGGATACAGTGAAGCCACAATGCCATACTGGGGGTAATACAGAGAACAACTCCATCAATATAACAGCATTATAATACAGGTAAGGTGAAAGAAAACGATCAGCAAATTCTAGACAAGGAAATCTCCTTTTGTGCCTCAAGCTAGCCCAGATAACCCTGCCTGTGCAGGCATGTACGTACACACACACACACACACACACACACACACACACACACACACAAGCAGTGTTGATAGAGTATTATCTTGGCTGTAAGCTCTTAGATTTTCATGCTGAACATTTAGCTTGCCTATTAATACACTTTAATAGGGGTCAATGCTACTGTGCCGAGGGAAAGTACACACATAGATGTGCAAACGCTCAGTTTCTGCTCTCAGATCCAATAACTTGCAGGCAGGCGCACGCACGCACTCACACACACGCACACACACACACACACACAAGCACACACACACACACACCAACACACACCAACACACACACACACACACACACACACACACACACACACACACACACACACTACTCTGTGGTTAATTCTGCCTTTATGAGAGACTGAATCAGGTTAAAGAAAGTAATTAACTCATAATAGCCCCGACCACACTGCCAATTAACATGATGTGTGTGTGTGGGTGTTTGTGTGCTCATGTGCACATTAGTTATTGACCTTTCTTAAGTGGCTGTGAGAATTTATGAAGGAACATTTAATATGTTTGTTGTGTACATACACGTAAATGCCACTTATGTATTTGTTTGTGTGGGTGTACTCCTGTGACGAGGTCTGCGTGTGTGTGTGTATGTGTATCCTTCCTGGTGTGTGTGGATAAATTAATAGATTTTTTTTTTCATAGTCAGGGTGTATTGGGAAATTAGAGTTACAAAATTAAGTGTGATTGCCCCAAAGGCCTTTTCCCATTATTACTTAACACTGTTCGCAGTATAGACAGCCTGATAATAGTATACTTGGGGCAATAAGGCTAAATGTAGCTTGAAGAAAAAAAGAAAGAAAACAAGAAAGGAAAAAAAAAGATCAAGAAAGATAAGAAAAGGCAGTTAAATGGTCATTCAGTCGGGCAATCTGTCAGCCAGTCAGTCAGTAAAGCTGTCGCTCTCTGACAGTGTGGAACAGAGCACATTACAGCAGCAGAGGCAGAGTTTGTTGATCTCAGTGAATCAGATCTCAGCTGCCGTCTGGCTGTTTGCTGCCTGCTGTCAGTCACTTTCCCAAACACAACAGCTTATTTTTCTGTGCACTGCAGTGATGGCAGACGTGGAGACAGGAAAATGAGGCAGGCTTACACACACTGTCCAGAGTTCATCAATCAAACAGCAGTGTTTTGCATTACTGGCGGAATTTCAAGGCTGTGTGAAGGCTATGTGAAGATATAGTCCTGGAATGAAAATCAAATAGGTATTGATATAGTGGTGAATAATTTTGTGAGAAAATAAGCCACTACCTGACATTAAGTCCAAACTGCATGAACTAGTAAAGCACATGAGAGACAGAAGTCTGACAAGTTTAAAGCTGTATTAACATGCAGATTTTTGAAATGTTACCCCCTCTTTGATTGGTTTGATCAGGTCAAGTGGAGAGGTATTAAAAGGTATTTATTGGTTATCTATCTACCTAAAAGTGTTTGGTTGATAATGGTTCTTGTCATATCCATTGTGATTGGATCTCAATATGCAAATTGGTTAGGCGAGCCAAGCTGACTTGTCAACAAACATGGCGCGTCCCAGGTCACGGGAATCAGTGCTGCTGTACGAGCTCTTCTTCTATTCTATTTTGCCGGACACGCACGAGCCAGCAGGAAGAGGCGTATTTTCTTAGAATGAGGTCACACTGCACATATTGTACAACCAGCTGACATCTGATCACGACAAGAGCCAGACCACCTCCAAATGTGGTCTGGCTGATCCGTTCGCAGTCCGATTCCCAATGTGTTCTGCATGCATTCACACCTGACAGGAACATGCGTGTTTATGTATCCAGACACAGATCACATATTAATGATGGGTGTAAATGATTCCAAGTGGTCCTCACGTTCTTTTCGTTCCACCTGCTAGTCATGTCTGCTCTAAAGGGTGGGGAGAGCCATGACTGCATGACCCAAGGGAGAGTGCCTGTGACTAACAGATTGACTAACAGGCTAATCTGCCTAATTTACACATAGCATAATGGGAAGTGAAAGAGTGACAGAATAAATAACATGTGATCATGACACAGTAAGTGTTGGATCAAACAAAATAGGTGCAACTCCAAATCTGGATCATTCCAGCAAGGTCTGACAACTTTAAGGTTGATATAAAGACATCCCAAGTAAAAAGACCAGAACTAACAATGCGTTAGTCAATCTTTCAATATTTACCTATCTTGCCTTACCAAGCCTGCTTCTTACTGAAGATGTAAATCTATAAATCATTAACATTACTTCAGAGTAATAAAGAAAAAAAAAAATTGAGCATGTGATGGGGACTTTTTTAGCTTTTTTGTCAGCCATGGATTAATACACATTTGGTGCCCGAGTGAGTGTTTGGGGCAGCCGGATGCTGTTTGAGGGATTGCCTCAAAATAAACTACAGCACCCAAGTTTCATCATAATGAAGGAATGTCACATGTCACCCAGTGCAACAGTGAGTGGCTCATTTTAATAGCTTTTGGACAAAAATTGAGATCTGTGACACAGAGGAAGAAGATGTCTCTGGTGTTTGGATACACAGACAATACTTGTTCGTATGATACATGCATGGTTGGATTTGGTCTTTTCATGGGATTAGGTTGACTTAAAGAGAAATATGATTAATAGACCTATCCGTTACACTCCGAATACAAATCAAGACTCTGTCTAAACTCTGTCTAATAATATTGTCAAGCCCAATTGTCATGACTGCAAATATGATAGCAAGGAGCTGTACTTACTTCCACACAGTCAGTTGCTGTAGTTTATCAGTTACTCAGTCTCGTAGTCAGAGAGTCAACATACAGCTGGTCAGTGAGTTAGCAGTTCAGTCAATTAGTCAGTCTCTCATTCTCTCAGCTAGTCAGTCAGCCATTGACCGAGGCACAGTCAGCCAGTCCACTTAGTGAATCCATTTTCATTATTCTACATGAATTTTCCTCAGCAGTGGTAATCATGTTAATGTGCTGAATATAGAACAGTTAGGGACGCTGCCAAAGTCTAATAACTGACCAGTCTGAAAACACACACTGGCACAGACAGAGCTGGGAGAAAAACGGAAGCAGAAAGAGGTCTCTGTTTCTGTCATTTTGTATTTATTTTTTTTTTTTCTGTCCCAGAGTACTTGTGTCATGGAGGATAAACTGAAAGTACAAACAAATTAAGCAAAACAATGAAACAAAGAAATATATAAATGTACAGTACTTTATAACAACATCATGAAATCATACATGGACACTCTAAAGACAGATGGTAATCCATTTTGTACTCTCTGCTGAAGAGCAGCTAACTAGAAAACATCCTCTAAATGACACACAAACACACACACACACACACACACACACACACACACACACACACACGACACACAAAGTGGCTAGCAGGGGGCATGTATTGGAGACAACTTGAGGCTTCTCTTATTTAGTTGTAGCCACCCAAGGCGACACACACAGGCGAATACACACACACTCTTGTTTAGTTATACCACCCAGGGCGAGACTTCTGCATAACATCTGTCCAACATTTTTCTGCCCTGACGCAGCCTCTCAGCGAGATATGGATGAGATGGAGGAGGGAGAGAGAGAGAGAAAGAGAAGGATAATGCAGAAGGGGAAGAGATGATGATGAAAAAAGGCAAGAAAGGCTGAGGAGAGGAAGGAAGAGAAAAGTGAGGAGAATCTCAAGGGGGAGGGAAAAATGAAGGATATAGGAGGAAGGAGAGAGGATAGGAGGAGGAAATACTACAGAAAGAAGGGAGGAGGATGGAGATGGAGGGAAGAGGAAAAGGAAAACAAAGGTGAAAGAAGAGAAAAAGAGGAATGAGGAGTAAGGTCGCACAGGAACGAGGATGTGAGAGGTGGACAAAGAGAGCGAAGGAAGACAAAAAAGAAAGACAGGCAGTTGAGGTTTGGTCAAGAAACAGCTTCTTGCTGCCAGTTTGAATAAAGTTCTTTCTTTAATCCAAATAATGAATTTTCTGCTCTGCTAGTTTGGACAGAAGCTTTTTATTGTTATTCCTGGACAAATTACCCAGGATATTTTCCAAGAGACTTGGTCTTTTGAGTATTTCATTTTAGTTTTGCCTGATTTATCTCATTATTTTCATAGTTTTGAAAGGAGAGTTTACAGTAACTCTACTTGAAGGATTAAGGGAAAAGCTGCGAAAACTACTAATGTGACGTGCAGAAATAATTAGAGTCTGGTTTTCATGTCTGTGGTGCAGACGCGGGCCCAGTCACAACACTAAATCTCCCACTAACTAAGTCTGTTTTGCACAGCTTGTTTGTACAGAAGGATTGTAAGATTTTGGGAAACTGCCTGAGAAGGGAAGACAGCTATACTCCAAATGAGGATGACTTTTCCTGACTGTAGGATTAATAGTTTCTGTTTGTGTCTTAGTTTGTGGTCACACTTTATTTTAGCCGATTATCCTCTGAAGCTTCCCCTTTTGGTCTGTACTTTCTCTCATTGCGTAAGCCCTGTGTGCCTATGTGAGGACTTGCGTGCTGCTGGTCAGCACTGGTTTCTGGTTTGTGTTTGTGGTATCATACACATTATGAAGTTGTTATAGCGATCATGTTTAACTTGCTAATTTCCAGCCAACTGGCATCCTGCAGCCATGGAGGAACATTAGCATGACCCCCCTGGATAATGTTAATCCGATATTTACTCTCCTTTTACCTCTGTTTTGGTCGCCACCAACTCCTGAGGGAAATATCTCTTTATCATCTAAATGCTTCATTGTGCTAGTCGCTAACGTCAGTCTGGCATTTGGTGCTGGGCAGGTAGTGTACACACAGTTTATCAGAGCTTTTTCATTGAGACTAGCTGTCTACTGCAGCTGGAGTTTGAGGGCCAGCAAACCAAAACAATGACACAAAGTAGATGCAGTTTGTCACTGCGAGCAACCCCTTTCACATTACACACAGGCATTTGACCCATTGTTTATATACGTTTATATATAAGTATTGATGAAGGCAGCTTTAAAATGGCAACTTTAATTGTTGGCCTGAGAGTGAATGCAAAAAAGTTGCTTTCTGGTGTGAGTTAAATGTGTAGTGTACCAGATGCAACGGTTAAAAATGCAAAAGAACACACTAGAACATGGATTGATATGGATCTGGAGAGATCAGCTGTGTGTGTGTGTGTCAAACTGCTGAGTGCTTCTGTTTGAGCTATTCTGAGTGGTCAAACTGACTTAGTGCATGTGTGCTTCTGTGTGTGTCTAAGAAGTTACAAATATGGCTTTACTAAAAAAAAGAAAAAAAAAAGATGAGAAAGTGAGATGCTGCCCATCCACATTAATATAAAAAGTAATTAATGTGGCGGAAAATGCTTAATAAAACTCATATTACATCCCCTGTCTGACTGTAACCTTTAAAGACTGTTTTTTCATTCCGAATGAATAGAAAAGCTATTCTAACCATAACCTAAAAGGCTCCTCCAGCTCTTCACACTGACACTTATTAATGCAATGTATTTCTACACTGAATTTAGCACACTCTTAAACACACGGCACTTTGTATATTCACTCAGTCTGAAAGGCCAGTTTCCGAAATGTCAGATGTCACACAGCGTGTGTGTTTGCCTTGGTGTGTGTTTGATTACATTTAACACTAATTTAACACTATTCTCTCATGTCTTTTATTCAATGTTTTAATGTGCTTGTTTTGTAAATGTGGCCGATGGGTATAATTAAGCAATAAATTCCCCTGTTTTGTCAATTAGACGTGTGACCATCTGGTATTTAACAGCCTGCACTGCCTGTCTACACACTCATGGTATCCCTGGCTATGCTGAATGAATGTGTGTCTGTTTGAGGTGAGTAATATGTTCTGTTCTGTCTGTGAGTGTCTATCTTGAACTATAAGAGGCATTACATTTCCTCATCAGTTTGTGTAGGAGAAATACATCAAGCAGAATTACTGATGCAGAGGCTCATTAAAGGCAGATATGTAAATACCGTGGTATTCTACTGACAAAAACACAATACTAGTGAGTTGTAGACACAATCATTTTATATAGATACACTGCAACAGTGAAAACTGAACAGTTTGGCCAGTGGATGCATTATGTACTTTTGTTTTCTAAGTAAAAGCCAAACATTTCCCATAACTGATCACAACGGCACACTTTTACATTCCAGAAGATTTGCACAAAAGTGATGAAATGCCTCCACGCTTGACTGGTGCAGCAGCAGAGAATCTCTCACAAACTCGCATTAAGGATTTTTCTTATAATTTGAATTTAATGTTTTGAGTGTTTTACACTGAATAAATGCGCTTGGTAAGTAGCCATGTAATACTGTAAATGGGCTATTTTTGCAGCCAGCTGTCCATTATTGATTAATTAATGATCAGCTAATTATGACCCTGCACACTAAGTCATTTTTGTCTCCACTAGAAATATGAATGTAACCAGTGCAGACAAACAGTTTCTCAGTACGAGGAAGAATTTAATTTGATGATGGTTCATTAGCATCTACGAGTTTGAGTTTATGAGTTTTACTTTCAGCTTAAGACTAACTGAACATTAAATCTCCATATGTGTAACTTTATTATACAATGAAGTGATTGTGGTCCGACTCCAACAAGTCTTCCAAATTAAGTGAAAAATTTGTAATTTGTCCATGCCCTCCAGAATGACATAAGTATTTTCTGATCTAATGACACTATCGTCAGGGTGCATTGCTTTCAAAAATAAAACCACCTTCCTCCTTTTCTCCCGATGGATTACAGTCATAACAACCACCACCACTAGAGGGCTTTTCCACTTGAATATTAACATACAGTATGTCTTGGCTGAAACTTGCACTTTCTGAAATGCAAATGAGTGTTAGCCATTTAGCCTTTCCTTGCTGTTACAAAAATTTTAATGTTAACCTGCAAACTTTGCAAAGTAGTGACAGTAGTTGGGTCGCACTTATTTGTGAGTGAAATATGAGCCCTTATACCACTGATGGTGGCAGCTGTATTGATATGGACGACTGAAAAACATGGCTGAAATGCATCTGTTGTAGACGGGATAAAATGGAGGGATGATGGAGCAATGTTCTGTCAGAGCTATGGGGTGTTAGTGGTCATGGGGTAACCAGGTTAAGTTGCCCTTTAAGTATATTTAAATGGTTTTATTGGTCCTACTGAGCTGGAGCCTATCAGGACGCATACAGGGACATGCCAAATTTCTAAATATGGACACTTAACATTTTCACCCCAGCTGAAATAATGAGATTACACAGATTGTCCATTGGGAGGATGGATTCAGTCCTGCTGGCTCAGATTTATTTTGGCTTCCTTTCACTTGGGTTCTGTAGTTTTTATAACAAATTTCCGTTTGAATTTAGAAATTAATGAGACTGGTAAAATTGTGTTTGGGTCTGCCTTTCAGAACTTGGGATCAAAGATGCTCCAGTCTTCAGTTCATATCAGCTATTTTACCAGTCACATCAGCAAAACAAAAAATGTATTCACATTAGAGTTAGTGTTAATATTTCTCAATTGTCAGAGTGCTGTGGGACTAAACGCAAAAACTGTCCTCAGAGTGTACTGCCATGACCAGTTTATGATCACTTCAAACTGGGGTAACAACACTTAAAATGACAGGTCATGACTTGAGCGTTGCTGGTTTGAATCCCCTAAGTGGGTGCCTGTGTGCAAGGCACCTGCTAACTACTCCAGAGGAGCTTCTTAATGTTTAAAAGTAGAAGACAATGTTGAAGATAGAGGACACATTAATTAAAGAAGAAAATGACTTTCCACCAACAAAAATATATAAATAAATGAGTAAAAAAAAAAAAAAAAAAATGACTGAGTCCTGGCACAGTCGAATCCTGTACATTGACAGAACACCTGCAGCCAGTACATCACGCTGCACTTTGACTTTGGCTGGACTGCAAGTGAATATTTCAGTGGCTGTGTCAGATAAACAGCTGCCTCTGTCTCTGCTGTGTTTGTTGTGTTGCTCATCAAAGTCCTAACATATTGATGTTGATTGTGCTGACAGTTTATTGAATAGATGTCAGAATTTCTCACTGTCTGTGTCTGGGATAATGATGGAAAACAACATGGGGATGAGTGGAGGTGGAAGAACAACCCCACCCCCATTTTGTTCTCCTCTCTCATTGGTCTTTCTCTGCCTCTTGATTTTAAGAGCACTGATCAAGACATGCTGAGAAGTGACAAATAAGAAACACTGATTACACACACACACAATCACTCCAGTACATGTCAAGAAGTGTGTATACACATATACACTTGCTGCATTCAATGAAAGGCAATTGTTATAATGGAAAAAGACTGCATTGGACAGTGTGTTTAACTGTGTGTGGACACTGTCACAACAGAAATGACTAAAAGTAAAACATTTTTATAATGCAGAGATTCAAACCAGTTCATAACATGCTACCTTTTGGTAGCATGTCTTTCAGCTGACTCACAACCAGCCCATATACCTTTGAGGATTTTTCCTTTAGGCCAATAACTTTTGAATTTATTCAGGAAGCATTAGCTTTTTGATACCTTTCTAGAAGCTCAACAGCTCAACATCCTGTAAGAGCTTATGACCTGCTGCCTTTATGTTATACCTTACGGTATGTACTTCAGACACAGACTGTCAAATTCATTTTGAAAGGATCTGCAGCAACATGACATAAATAAATGCCATAACTAGGATGGTAAAAGTATCTAAAACCCCTGGATCATCTGAATTGTGTATTGCAGTATAGTAGCTAATGTTTGTGTAGAACGGGATTAATGGATTGGTTTGGTAACGCTAAAAGTCCTTTACATGAGTCTTATTTTTTCATGGAACCAATATATCTTTTGATGATCGCATGGATTCTGATTTTGATAATAGTCAGTTGAAAGCAATACTAAAAATAGTGCGACGATTACTTTTCCTACTTTCATTTAACACAAACACAAAAAATCAAGGAATAAAAGTCAAGGAATAAACCAGACCGACAAACATATTTCTACATAAAGTTACTCAAAAAATGTGGCCAATTCCTTACATATTACTAATTGAAAAAGTAATTACTTCACTGATGACTATTTAATGGCAAATGGTTATTGTAAGGACCACTGAGATGATAAATAAAATTGCACATTACCGATTGATAATTGATTAAGCCTCTGTTCAGGTTGAAGTTGGGTGCAGCAAATATAGGAATTATATAATGCCACCAAACTTCATGTACTAATATAATATAACATAATATATATATCACAAATGCATATTAGTCTGGAACCTTAACATTTTAAATTTCCCTGGGTCGTTATCGATGGGCACAGACAACCAATCAGAGCAACAAAACATCATCCTGTTGATTAGATAAATGGTTGTGATTGGCCTGACAAATTCCAGGACGGGCAAAAATCAGTTTGAATGGGAGGGGGTCTAGACGCATCTGCTCAAGCAAATAAAACATGAGCTCACAGATTCTTCTGGTTCCCAGGCTACCAGGTCTAATCAGGCAGTAAGTGAAAGCAGCTGTGTTGGTGAACAATAGGTGTTATTTACAGTAATCTGGGTGAAGTATGAAGAGAGTAATTCCTGTGTAGTGTCTTGTAGATGTGTGTAACCTGAAGACATTAACAGCCACTCTTACTTTTTCAAGGTGTAAATCAGTGTGTCTTAGCACTTTGGCTGTGATTATGAATTAATTTATTGAATGTAATAATAAACTGTTTTTAATCCTATTGCATTAGGGACCAATGCGTTCTTTATATGATATCTTGATGCATTGTTGCCCTCAAACAAATTCCAACAACCTGGAGTTAAGCCTTTGTTTAAATATTTAAGGGAGGATTCTATTCTATTCTCTTCTACAAGCCTTACTGTATGTCTGCCCTTCATTTAACTCTATCTGTGTTTAGAGTAGGGAGCGAGATAGAGGGATGCAGGAGAAAGGAGGAAAACATGAATGAAAGTAATGAGTGGAGAGAAAGGTGGAGGAGGAGAAGAGAGGTATATTTGTCTTATCTTGGTTTAATGATTTATATGGATGAGGAACCTCATTCTGGTAAAACAAAAAAAAAAATCTAATAAAATAGCACAAACCTCATTTTAACAATGCGCTCTGAGTCATGCAACAATGTGTTAGATAACAAGCACTGGTAGATAGAAAATACAGAGAGAGACAGAGAAAGAGACAGCAGTCTTACTTAAACTACTTAAACAACATCTGAGTCATGCTTTGATCGACCTAAGAACACTGGGTGTGAAAGTAGCATGATTACAGAAAATCAAAGGCTGAGTGATTTCCATTCACCTCAGTCTTTTTAATTTAACCACTTATAATAGACAGACTTGGCTCATGCCATCAAAAATGAGTCAATATGTTTGATGCACATTAGCTGTTAGTTCCCTTATTTGGTTGACGCTGCACCGTTTTCCTCTGATCCATTACTTGTTGTCCACTGTTGCTTTAATTGGAAATCACAACGCTCCCAAATTGGGTATTTGATCATATGGGATGCTCTTCCAGCTTTGGCCTCTTACTAATGCTACACCAGAGATGCTATACAGTATAAATTGGGGTAATCTGACTTGCATTGCTTAGCAGACAAACAGACTCAACTCCACAACAACAACTGAAACACTGAAGTGTAAAAAATACACTTCCAAGTCTGTTGTGTACCAAGCTAAATAAAAAACTTTGTAACTTGTAAACAATACAAAGGTAACATGATGCAGTTTGACTGAAATCTCAGTTGCATTTCAGAAAAATCCCCATCTAGCACAGAGACACACATGTTAATACACATCAGCCTGTTGAATAAAAGCTAAATGAGTCAAATATGTGTTTTCATAAGTCCAACCTGCAAAGACTAGTATGAGTAATTTCCCTCTTTTTTATGAGACTGTTGTGTTAATTTCAAGTTGTCTAATATCAGGTGTGACTTCAGTGAAAAGAATTACTGCAGCATTGTCCCTCTCTTTTGTCTACAGTCTGGAATAAAAAGAGACAAAATCAAGTAGAGACTTGAGAGGCAGAGAGGGAGAGAGACAGAATAAGAAAAAGAATGAGACAAAGGCAGCAAGAGGTACTTGTAATTGTCTATAATTAATTGGCGTCTCATTAATCACATTCTCATCTAACCTAATGTCTCAGCTCGTGTTTCCAGACAATGAGTGGGGAGGTGGGGGGTTACTGTATGTGTGCATGTCACAAGCAAAACAGGGTGTTTGTGTAGCAGCGGTTAATGAAATGGGTGGTTATCAAGGAAGACAGGCTTCATTAAGTCCAGCGTAATGACCTGTGTTGCATTTCATACCATCCTCACTCTGTCTCTCTTGGCTCTCTTTTCTTTCTCCGTCTTTCTTCTTTCTGTCCCTTTTTATTTCACTAACTTACACACTCAAAAGGGAAATCACACCAAAACTTGACAAGATTTTTCTGTGAAAGACAAACAAAAAGTGCTGCATTCTAAAATGCGGGGACCTTTAATACTGACTACCTGTGAGCCTTTTGGTGCTGTTTACGAGTTGTAATCATGTTGTAATCAGTGAGACTTTCCATAGTCTCCATTAGGTGTGTCAGTGTGTACATGTACATGTGCGAAGTGTGTCAACAGAGGCATCAAATACTGGAGGTAATCCTGCTGTTGACTGTCAAAGACAATGATAAAACTACAAGTCTAAGAAGACTAGAAGTTCGCCCGAAGCTTCAGTGTTCGTTACACACCATGATACTAAAGTGTTACGTGGAACAAACAACACATGGAGACTTCTGCTAAGAGTTGTAAGAGCCTTACCACTAGTGGGGCTAAACATGTCTGTTTAGAAAAGATTGTCCTGAGAGTTGCACTGGAGGAAAGGCCATGAGGTCATTAAAATTACAAGTGTTTATTCCATCATGTTTATATGAAAAGGGTGTCTCATACTGATGAACCCACGGTTGATATCGCCTGACTCTGCTGTCCTCCTCAGTTCTATGGAGCGTTTTAGCATCTTTCAGCTTACTGTTTTGGTCCACTCTCTCTCTCTTCAGCATTGTTTTCAGATGCAGCGAATAAGCTCTAAAAACCCACTGTACATCACCTGTCCCGCACCAAACGGCAGAAAGACAATGTTAGTGATTAACTGGTGATTTAGCATTTAGCTGCTAAAGATCCAAATTTTCCCCTCAGAAATTAATGGAGCACAAAAAAAAAAAAAGAGCTAAAAGGAGAGAAACACGAGACCAGATGCTAACAAGTTCGCCATATCAACTTAAGGTGTTGTTGGCCAATATATTGTAAAAGTGTGTATTCTGATAACTAGTATAAATTACAGCTTCTATGTAGTATCAGATGGCATCCTGGTCTCCCTCTGATATGAAGTGAATGTAGTAGCAAAAGCTCTTAGTGTTCATGGTGGAGGTTGTAAAAAGTTGAACCAGCACTGATGACTCCAATGTTGCCGGTGTTCACACCACTGTTTGCTTTTTGCAAGAATTAATAAATTCAAGTAAGATACTAGTGAATTAATCTTCTTTTATTGTCACATGTAGTAGCATCGAAACTAGTGGAATGATCTTAGTGGCAGTTACAGACAAATGAAAAATAAAATACTGCCAGGGGCCCAGGTGAAATTGAGCACAGGTGAAATATTTTAGTGAATCACACAAGGAGGGAAGACACAGATGGATTGGTGGGGAAAGGAATGACATTAAAATTCAAAGCGAAGTCAGAGGGGATTAAAGCCACTGCAGGTCAGACTGTCTGGCCAAATCAGGCCTGTTGTACACAATCACACAAATAAAGAGATACAGTAAGACACACGGAGACACACAACCCTCTCTCTCTCTCACACACACACACACACACACAACACAAACACTCAAGAAAGTGCCAGAGAACACATGATGAATGTGTGGCTGAAGTGGAAATAACCTTCTCAGAAAGCTTCCCCTGTCCTTTTTCCCTTGTTACAAAGATACAAATTACTCTCAGTCAGATTATGTAGCACAGGAAAGATATTCAGGTCGCTAAAAGGTTACGCTGACGTGCTTTATAATACATTTTGTTGATCTTTTACCTCTCTTCTCTCCCATCTGAATGTATGTGTCTCTCTTTTGCTCTCCATTATTTATTTCTACATCTGCTTTTTTCTCTTCTTAACTTTCCCATCACACTTATTCTTTTCCTCCGCTGCCTCTGTGCTGTTTTCACCTGAAGTGCAAGTAACACAGCAAAGTCACACACTGGTTCTGAGTCAACAACTTCTGTTTCAATACTTTTGAGCCAAGCACTTAACCTTTAATTGCTCGACTGTAGCCGTTCACTGACTAACAGTGGGGAACTGTGATGAAGCAAATTGGTGTTTAAAATTAACCAGTGCACTCAGCAAACCTTCCGAGGGGGAATTAAAGGAAAGAAAACACTTCAATAATCAGATAATTGAATTATTATCTGCTCAGTGACTTCTAATTATTGTGATAAAAAAATAAATGTGTTTGTATGAGTAGTGACACATTTGTGTGTGTCAGCAGAAAAAGCACTGAACAATCAGACAAGACACAATTACAAATGCGCACACACGCACACACACACACACATACACACACACACACACACCCTAACATGGCTATCTACACAGACTTCACCAGAGGGGTAAAGGTTGCTTTTTGTTTGGGGCCATAAATCACAGTGTCTTTGGAAATTGCTGTGTATCAGTCCCGCACATAGCCACATGAGCCTGCATTTACACAGGAACACATCTACTCACAAACCTTTATCATAAATACACCCAGCTGAGACTTTGAGGCAGCCTGTAGTCTGTTTCCATCCACATTTTAACCAAATTTCCTGAAAATTAGACGAAAATTCCAGAGAATGTACGTGTGTTTCAATCCACTATTGTAATGCGAGTTGAGCGCACATATATTATCAGTAGGTGGCGCTAATTCTCTAGTCAGGTGCCATTGGTCAGGGTGCGATGATGATGATGAGATGATGTGACTAATAGAGCACCTTTCAAAACTCAAATGTTCGAACACAATGTGGAAAACATGATATAAGATATGGCATTTATTTTTATTTTATGTGTTAATTGGAGGAAGGTTTCAGTCTCATCATATAGCTCTGATGCTTTTGTCTGCCTGTATTTCTTTGCTATGTCTGTTTCTATGGCACTTTATTGTGCCAACTTTTCCTCCTATGCAAAGCTTAAAAGCTTTTTGGCAATATTTCAATAAAAACAGGTGGGGGGAAACACACTTTATAGCTTTGACTTTGGTAGTTTTTCTTTCATTTAGAAAAAGTTTGTATTTTAGGATTTAAAAAAATTCTGAAAAAATAAATGTATTACTTGTGTTCTGTTCCAATTTCAAATATGAACTATAAACACAGTGGCATGAATAAAAGTAGGCCTACTTACTAATAAAAGTACTTACTCCTTCGATAATAAAGATGAATAAGGCCACAAAAAACAAACCACCTGGTATTGCCAATACCAGCAAAACTCAAAATCTCTGGTGGTTAGAGATGAGACAGTGAGACAGATTGTTTCTGGAGACACAAATACAGACGAACACAAAGAGAAGGCTAGACAAGATATTGCTTTTAAACCCCCCCAAAAGGAGACAAACAGCTTGTTAAAGCTGTGAGGAGAGGAGGAAAGGGGAGATCCAAGGAGGCGTCGAAGGAAAAAGGACAGGAGAGAGAGAGAGTTGTGCTGAAGATAGAAGAGAAGAAGTAAGTAACATAATACTTATATGGGATAGGATGGAGAAAGAGGAAAGAAAGAAGACAGGAGAAAAGAGATGGACCGGACTAGGGAGGAAAGAAGAAGAGGGGTAAATATGAAAAGTGACAGAAAAACAGATAGAAATGTTGAGAAACATTGACAAAAGAAAAGACGAGAGCAAGGAGATAAAACATTAAGGAAGTGGAGACGATGTGATGGCCATTTAAATCACAATGAGGAGCATTAAAGTACATGACAAGAACCTATTCAAACCTGCTGTAGTAATAGGTCTTTACTGAATGTATCAAGGAAAAAATATTTAATCTCCCTCCACTAAACCTTTTTTAATAAGGGTTCTCTCTTGTTTGTGGGTGATGGATTTCAGAATCACTGTTCTAAAGACTATTATGGATCATATAATAAGGTATTTGGTTTATGATTATACTTAATGATGACTTGTACAGTGGTAATAAGAAGCAATGCTGTAGCTGGGCCTGGTCGAGAGTTCCTTGAGTATAACCCACCAGTGTAAACTTATGTTAATTATCACGGCACACCATCACTTACTAACGAGTATCCATGTTGTTTTATGGATAATGTGTTCCTCGGAGGAGGCAGAAGATGGCCTTTTTCACAGCAGACTTTTTGACTTTTCATAGGAGGAGAAGCAAATGTAGAACTAATAACATGAATTAACATCGGCTCTGTTTTATTTAGGTGTCCCAGTAAGCCATGATAGTGATCAGGCCCCGGAACTGGAGCACCTGAATGGAGCGCAGCAATAATTAATGTTATTAATTACGCCCGTGCTGTTCCTGCTGTGAAATGTCTGCAGTAGAAAAGACCATCAGCTGCTGCTCTCTCACTATTTGAGGCTGGTTCAGATGGACGGTTGCTGGATAGGAGCTCATATCCTTTTACTCTTGCCTCCAAAGTCTCCTGTTTGGAAAATGATCTGTCATCACAGTGCAGTCCTGATGTACAGTCGGCAGACAGGGCCAGTCAGGGAGCGTATTGGCCAATAAACTCACTTTTTTCATAAACGTGATTTCCCATTTGGGGATGAATTGGAACACAAACCCATCTGAACTCACCACTCGTCTTTTGAAGCTGCCCTACAAATCTCTGTGACATATGGTCATAGTGTGGTATGGGTTATGACTCATGAGGTTTTAAGGGCTGATTATCCTAAAGTTTGAACAAGGAATAGTTCAACATTTTGGGAAATACGGTTATCTGTTTTCTATCTGAGGAGTGGGATGGGAAGATCAATATCAGTCAGAGCTGGAGTCAGGACACAGTATCATAGCATGAAATCTGGAAGCAGAGGAAAGTCGGCTCTGTGAAAACACCTACCAACAACTCTAAAACTCATTAATAACTCTTTTTCACAGCAGATACTTTTGACTTGTCTTAGCAGGAAAGGCACAGGTGTTAATAGAAACATTAACAATAGCTCTGTCCTACTCAGGTGCTCCAGTAAGTCATGACAGTGTGACAGTGTTCATTTAATTATCTACACCTGTGCTTTTCTCTTATGTGACAGGTCAAAATGTCTTTCAGTTTGCATCTTCATGCACAAAAGAAATGTGAAAATGACATGTGGTTTCAGGTGGAGGTATGTGCTGGAACTATTCCTTCACGAACGATAGTAAATCCATCCGCCGTGTCCTGCTGTGCAGCGTCTCCAGCTGGAGTATGGCATGTCAGATGCGGTCGGTGGCCTCATTTCTCTGTACAGACATGATGGTACCAAACCCAACATCAACACTCTGGGAAGTCACTGCTCCCTCGGAAAAACCACAAATTGTTGTTTCAACATTTGTTGTTTGTGCAGAGAAAACACACGAGGTACAGCGTGATAATAAGTGAGCTTCATTGGTGTTAGCAGGCTTTTTCCCCTCACTTTGGAATGAACCAGGCTAACAGTCTCCCCCTGCTTCCAGTCTTTAAGCTAAGCAAGACAAAACTCCAGCTCTGTGGGAGCGGTATCCATCTTCTCATCTCACTCTCTGTAAGAAAGCACAACATTGCTGAAGGTAGCACAAGCAGACTGTTCACCTGTTACTTTACATTACTAAGGTAAATATGTGAGTTATGTATTTCACTGAGTGCAGTGCAGGCTGTAGAATGAATGGTTATTCTTGTAAATGAAATTATGTGCAGGTAGCAGTCATTAATATAAATGTAAGGGATGATACTGCTCTGTGCTACCTTCGTCTGGGGTTTAATGGTTGGAAAACATTTGATTTGCACTCTTGTTATTACAGAACGTCTTATGTCCTGATGCACAGAACTGCAGAATACTGTCAGAGCACAGTTTTTCTTTTTCATTTTTTACCCAACCTTAAACCTGTCACTGCATTATGAAACATTAATACGTCTAAGAATAGCATGTAAACTATTTAAATACTTCTTAAAAGTTACTCTTAGATAATTTATAAAACTTTTAAAGCATGGTTGATAGTGTGAGTGAGCTCTCTGCTTCTTGGAAAACTAATTTTATTCTTTGCATATTGGTTTTCTCTGTGAGACGGAGGAAACAGATTATAAAAATGTCCTATTCTCTGCAGGCCACAGATAATAATGCAATGGATAAAGTTTGTCAAAGTCTACCCAGACTAAACAAAGTTTGTTATTAATGTCCCAATGTGGCTAAACTGGCGTCAAACAATTTGCATAATTGCTCCACTTTTTTTTCCCTCCTCAACCTGTTTTTTCATGTCTTTTCTTCTTGTTTTGTCCTTTTTGTTGTTTTTCTTTGCTTGCCTCCCTGTCAGAGGTACCGATGTGTGAGAGGCAGAAGGGTCTGCATCTTAAGGTTGCCTAATGCAATTAACTTGACCACTGGGTTTTCAGAAAGCCAGACACAAGGGAAAAAAAGTTAACATCAATGGTCTTTTGAGTCTTATTCTGTGTGTGTGTGTTTGTGTGTGTGTGGGTGAAAAAACATGTGTTTGTTCCCTTCTTCAACGTCAATGGTTAAATTAAGTGTGTGTGTGTGTGTGTGTGTGTGTGTGTGTGTATGTATACACATAATGAACCTCTTGACTCCCTTATTTTCCAGACCAGTGGGTGAATCATGTCGAATCATGTTTCAAGTGGGAAAAAAAACAAAGGGTATCAAGTCACCTCGACCAAACACACGCACACACGCACAAACACACACACAGTAATACAGAAATACAATGTAAAAAGGCTGCTATGTCACCTGGGTCCTGACTGTATTTGCTAAAACTAGACTACAAGTCGAAGCTTCAGTCATTTTACAGCTGAAACGAAGGTGACCGACATTATCATCCTAAACCAACTTGCCTGGCGTCTCAGTCTCTTCGGAACAAACAGAGAGGAATTGACGTATCATACTTATGCAGTGTTGTGTTTGTCCACGTTTCTTCCTAGTTACACCTCATCCAAGGTACCCAAACACCCCAAAAAGTACCCAGACAAACCTGCCTCTGTCTCTCTCTAAAATGTTCACGATGTCTTTGTAAGGCTTGGTGGCCTCATGTGTTTCTGAAGAATTTCCACTGTAGTAATCTTTATAAATAAATAGGTTGTTCTAAATAATTAATTAATGTACTTGTAATGCTATAGGCTAAGTGTACCCTAGTTAATACATTAGGAGTCAAATTTGTAAACTGAAACGCTAACATTGATTCCCATCCTAAACATGATGCAGTTATATACATAAGGTTCAAATATTTGCATATAAATATAATATTTATATCTGATATAAATATTGGGATTTCACTGATTAAAAAAACTGGGCTGACCCCCTTCACATAGAGGTCAAAAGTCAGTGTCAGATTCTTCCTCTCTTTTACCTCCTTATTTTTGCTTCACCAGAGTGGCCTCTGGTCTGGTGAACTGCTGTAGAAATTGGGTAATCTGAATTAGTAATTATTTGCCATTTATATTTCCTTTTTATTATATCCCTGTATCCAGAGCTGCAGAGTTGTAGCTTTTTTTAAGAATGCATCAATTAAGCGACACAGACAAACCTAAAAATCAAGAAAAAGCACGGTAGAATCTTAACTATAATTTACATTAGGTTTTGTGACTTGTCACTGATTTGTGGCATCATGTTTCAATACAGTGCAGCTAATGATAATTTACAGGGTTAAACAATGTTATTTTTAAACAACTAGCATTGTCAGTTTACACTCCAATAAAAAAATATAATTCAGTAATCAAATAATCCTAAAAACAGTACTGAAAAATGCCTCATTGCAGCCATTGCAGCCTGAATGTTGTTGACAATTTGAACGGCAAAACTGCCTTCATCCAACCATATAACACAATAGTTTTGCTGTTAGCATACATTTGCAGCTTTACGGATGTACTACTGAGATTATTTTAAGGACATTTGTCAAAAACATGTTCCCATTAATCTTTACATGAATGTGACAATTCATTAATGCTTCTTCCACAAGGAGTTTTCAGGTATAATAATTATTTTAAAGTCCATATTTTACTATTTTATTGTACGTTGAAAAATTATTTTTTGAATGAGATTTTTAACATTAGGATCCTCAGATTGTGGGCTTAAACCCCAGGGGTCAAGCAAATGTAACTAAACATGAAGCTATTTGATAGTGGATGACGTTGTTCTTAGTTCCTTGTACTATAGTGTCTCCAGGTGATATACTACGTGTATATACAAGTGTAACCAGTGGCAGAACTAATGTGGGGCCCATAAAAGAGAGAGAAAAAAGAGAGGATTCAAGTTGGTTTGAATTAATAATGGTATATTTTCAGACTTCAAGTATCATGGACAGCTCAACATAAAAATAATCTAAACAATTCCCTTAATTAAAAACTGAAACAATGAAATGTTTGCTTTGGAATGAGGAGAAGCCTTGTCCTTCTCGACAACTACTATTCTGCATTGAATAGCATGTGTTACGTATCAGCTGACATAAAAGAACAGCTTGAACAATTCCCTCACATTAAATTACAAACAAAAGCAATGCCATATTTTGCTTGTGAATGATAAGTGTTTGAAACTACTGGTAGTTTACAATAAATTGAATCTCAGCGTCATGGACAGCTAACTACAAGCCTATGATTGTAATGTATGTTTTATACCTTTTAGAATTACTTATTTGTATTGGTTTGTTGATTAATTCCTATTATATGCACTTTGGGGTAGAAAATTATTGTATGAAAGGTGCTTTATAAATAAAGTTATTATTATTACCATTGTTAAACATCAGAAGGATGATCAATGATAAATTTATATGGCTCATATTGAAACAGACTATACAAAGTGCTTCACAATTTAGGATAAAAAGAAAAGATCATTAACAGGAAAGTAATAGCTTGTATGTAAATAAATAAAAAAAAAGATGAAATTCATGACTCATAAATAATTTAAATTAATGATTACGATTGCTGGAAAAAGAATAAGTGGTTGCCGCCTATGGTCCTCAGCATCCACATCGCCAAGTGTTCTCTCCATGTTTACGCAGCTGTCTTTCAGTGTGCAACTTAACCACAGCTCGCCAGTCGTCACAATATATGTATGTATGTATGTATGTATGTATGTATGTATGTATATATATTTGAAAAAATTGGGCAAATCATTCAATTCTTGCATGTCAGTCAGGGGCCCATTGGTAAAAGGGTGAAACAAAGCAAGGGTTAATGAGTGTAACCTTACTTACTAATTATTCAAAATAGTAATCTGTTCCCCTGCAGGACACTTTTATTTCACCAAAAAGTTTGAGATAAATATCTCAAAAGGAACCATCCAAAACTGTCCTCTCAAGAAAAATTTGAGCATTAGCAAATTCCCAAACAACATAAATTGGCATTTTAGTCAGAAAGCCATCTGGCGGCCTTAGGAATTATGGCTCTTATTGTTTTTTATGATTTTATCCAAGTACATATTTTAACCCAAACCATGGTCTCTTCCAAACCTTAACCAAGTTGTTTTTGTGCTTTGGAAGGCACTGACAAATAATGTAATCCTGTTAATATCTGTGTAGTTCTGGAGGGCAATTCCAAACAACATATTTTGCCATTTAATACGGTTGCCCTGTTGGACCAACCAAATATGTTGGGGGTACAACTATATGCTGCTGTCCTTTACCATCGACACCTGCTGAAAGTGGGATATGCCAAATCAAAGCCAGAGCCCACATGAAATGAACAAAAACAACAGTTGAGAAAAACTAACCATTTAACCATCTTCCACCTTAGGTTTGAATTTTCACAAAAACCCTCTCAGTCTCCCCTCTCATATTCAGATTCAGGTCATCACGACCTGAGAGCGCAGAACTTTTTTGAAGAGTTTCTCAAACAAGAACCTTTTAAATTCTTTTCAAAATGTAGTCTAATAATTCTTTATTTTATTATGAAAGGAAGCCAAGGAAACCTCTTAAAAGCTTCACAGTGCGTGAATGCTGGTTTATCTCTAAATGACTGTTCGACATCAACAAGGCCTGGGATGTACTCTTCATTATGCAGTAAGAAAGCAGTGAAAGCATTGTCTTTCTGTTTGAGTAAAGAGATTTGATTTGACCTGAGTCAAATATGTTCAGCACCAACATTCTGACATTCGGTCATCTGCATCACTGCCGGATGAGAAAAAGCTCCCGGCACCTCAGTGCCATGACCTTTTTAGAAATACAACTGTGCCCTGAGCCAAAGTGCCATTAATTGGTTTGGGAATGCTAACCCGGACGACTAATGCTAAAATTGACATCATGCATCTTTTAAATGTAACAGTGAGTGATGCCTGAGCTCCAACTTTTAAATAAATTAATTCTTCCTCATAAACCCCTAAACAACATGGGAATATTCTGTTCTTAGTGTTGTTTGTCTCTTACCCTCTGTCTCCTGCCATCTCTCTGTCTCGCTTTCTATGTAAGTTGCAAAGTCATGTTAATGGGAAGTGTGTGTGTGTGTGTGTTTTAGTAACCTCATCGAGCCCCTCTGTCTTTGGAGAACAGAGCCAATTTCACAATGAATTAGGAGGTTCGTCTCTAACTAGGTCATGGGCCCTTAACGCACGCACACACACTACACAGTGTGTCGAATTGAGAAAGAGAAGAGATGGGCCGATGGAACAGGAGGACGAGAGAGAGCAAGAGAGATGAAGGGAAGAACAACGCAACACTGAAAGAAATGAAAGGGATGGAGAGTGAGAGGCTGGCAAACAGAGCGAAAGAAAGAGAGGGATAGGGAGAGACAGGTGGAGAGAGGGAGAGAGCGAGAGGTGGAGAGAACAGATGGAGACGGAGCAGGTTGGAAGAGAGAGACAGAATATTTTAAAGTGTCCTGTGTCCTAGAGAGAGCGTGTGTGTGAGAGTGTAAAAGTGTCATGCAGGGGAAGTAATGTTGCATTAGGCTTACCATTATTCCAATGAGGTTACAAATATTTTGCGAGACAGCATATCCCCTCTCTTTGTCTCTGTCTGTCTCTCTGTCTGTCTGTCTGGCTTCCTGTCTTTCTCTCACACACAGACACAAGCACACACAAATACACCTCTTAACACAGAAATGCTCAGCAGTGTTAAATTTAGCCTGAATGCTGTGTACTTTGCTAACACACATTTTACTTTGAAATGCCTCTGAAATATGGATGAGACTTTTTTGAAAAATGGCTACGGGTGGGAAGAGACTAGGGAGAAGAGAAGGGGAGAGACAAAGACAGAGAGTGAGAGAAGCTGGGTTTATAATGAAGAATCGATGGAGACGAAGTATGCAGAAGAACAAGATTAGACAATGATGTCACAGAAAGGGTTCGGGTTAGAAACATGAAAAAGTTATGATAAACCGTGTAGGGATGGAGCAGGAGAGAGTCGCCAAACCAGCAGCTGCAGCAGAATGGGAGCTGCTGGTGTGTCTGCGGCTGCAGGAGGGCAGAGCTCCAGAGAGATGACACACTGGAACAGATACACGTTCTAAAGGTTTACGTTCACTGTGTAACAGTACAGTACTTTAACTTGAGTATAATTTTTTGTTTAGGAATTTGCGTGAACCCTTTAAATGGGATGGGAAGAGACTGGTTGCGGTATTTTAGAACCAAAAAAGACATATGTTTAATCTTAAATATGACCAGTGGGAGATAGAGCTAAAAACATATACCTTCCCCTAGCAGGTGTAAGCAATTCATTACTAACATCATTATTTACATGGGAAGCACACTATCCATGATGGACAATATTACACGTGAGCATGCACTATTTTGATTGGTTGTGAACTGAACAAAGGTTTGTTTAGTGTGAAACCAACTACCTTTACACTAAAACCAGGTGTCTGCATTACTCATTAAGCTGCGGGTCAGGTGGAAGCTGGGCAGAGCTGTGCTGGAAATTGTGTGATCTCACAAATCATGATGGGCCATTAACAAGGATAACTGGTTAAGTTCTCCGCCATGACAGGCTCAACTACAATAACAGGAGACAGTGAGGGAGATGTCAGTCAGGTGTAGTTTGTGCCCACACAGTCCTGCTATGAGGTGAAAACATCGGTGAAGGCGGACACCAGAACAGGGAGCTGGTACCATGTGATGACATTGTAGGAAACCCTGTGCTCTAGGGTGTTGTGGTGCTGTCAGTGAAAACATACAGAAGTCTCTCTAAGGCTAACATTTATTCCAAATCAACAGCGCATGATGGAGCAGCTGACTACTGTAGTGTTGATGAATACACAGCCCACGGTGCTGGTGTAACTGGAAACACATGGAATTGTGCTCCGATGATCTTGTGATGGAGAAAAATGGTGGTGATCCATCAGAAAATGTGTGGGATTATAAAACGTGAGACGACGTACAATGTGAGCCAAACATTGAATTATATTGGGAGGAGTTAACACACTTGGAGACCATGTAATTTCTGCACATAGAAGGTGAATATCCAGTAGGTGATTTGAGGGGGGGTGCCATCCCCCTTATTAGCAAAATGACAAAATGCATTCCCCTAGTTAACCTGCCAAATGTTGTAAATGTATACAAGTCAAATCTGCCCGCATTTAATAAAAAAAAAAAAAAACACTGTTGGTATCATTTTGAGATGGATCTGTTTCATGCCCACATGACTTGGCAAAGCTCTGAATAAAGTACAGAATACAAATGCATCATGTGCTTTTGACCCTGAGTAAACAGGTGGGTGTCCCTGAAGTCCCTGAGATCAAATTTGCACTGCCTTACTTGATTGTTGTGCTTTGAACCCCTGCTGCGGTTCCCTTCTTTCTACTTAAGTCCAGTCAACTCACTGCAAGTCACCAGAATACCAAAAGCGTTCAGATCAGAGAGGAAAAAACCTGTATGGCCAACAAACTGCATTTGTGCCATGTCCCCTACTGCTGAATATTAAACCTTGATAGGGATAGGAGTTCTGTAAACAAGTGTTCACAGTGGTGAACAATGTTTTTGACAACTACAAAATATTTGAATTAATATTTGCTATTGAGCATATAGTAATTGAGCTATGTACACTTTGTTTTTTATGTTTTGAAATGACAATAATACAGTCAGTACTAGTAAGTTGAACAGAATTTGTACATAATATGTGATTAGATTACATTTAGATCCCACTCAGATTGTCTGTTTAAACACTTAAATCTGTAGAATACATAATGGGGATAGATTCTTTTTGAACTATAAAATCCAAACATATGACTTGCGCTATCCATGATTTGCTTTGATTGAACTATTTCCTAAAATGTACAACCAGCTGTCCACACATTTCTCCCTGTATTACACACACTTAAAGACAAGAGCACACACACACACACACACACACACACACACACACACAGCATCAGACACATTATAGTTCTCCTACTCTCGTTTGTACCCCCCCCCCTCCACACACACACACACACACACACACACACACACACACACACACACACACACACACACACACACACACAGAGCTGTGGTGCTGTAGGTAGCAGATTGCTCCTGAAGGCAGCTCAGGGCTGATGGAGCTCTTCACTGTGAGACATGATGGATATAAAAACAAGATTAAAAGGTTCAGTTTGCCTGTTTCTTACTCTCTTTCTGTATTTCTGCACCAACTTTCTTTAATAAAAAAGGTCTTTGGCTTTCTCCAAGAATCTGTCATTTGAAACCCGCATTAATTCCTTGGTTAATGATGTAAAAACCAGGGTTGAAATGCAGAGATCCCCCCTGGTCTTACAGAAGATTTTTATTTTCTTTAGTCTTATTAACCCTCTATTTTCATTGATTTCTTGTAGTGTTTCAATTTGTTTGTCTATACTAACAAAACTTTTAAAGTTTGACTCTTAAAATATCCACTTTATCTTTTCCAATTTGTTTTCAGGGATTTTATTGTATTTACGTTTTCACTGACACTTTTATTTTGTTGTATTCACTTACAATGGGAAAATCTAAAAAAAAAACATTTATCTAATTATGTTTTAAACGAATTATGTCTGAATTACAAGTAAACTCTTCCATATGTCTTTGTTTTCAACATTAATGTTTCATAAAGTGCATTTCTGGCTTGAACCCAGTAATGACGCAACAGAGTGATAAACAGCTCTCATGTCCCTTTACTCCGTCAGTTTATTTATCTTTTAGTTGAATTTTTTATGCTTTTACAGCCTTTTTATCGATATTTTGTAGTTCTCCCTCCAGCTTAACTTTGAAACTTGAGACTAGAAGAGTGTGCAGCGGTGCTTGTGGCTCAGAGAGGCAGTACACATCAGAATACTAACATGCTGATGTTAAACAGGTACAGTGTTTACCTTGTTCACCATCTTAGTGTAGCGTGTTGGCATGCTCACATTTGCCAATTAACACTGAACACAAAGTACTGCTGAGACTGATGTAGTCATGAACTAAAGTGTTGGACACATTTTAACCTGATGATGGCGCTAGATAAAAAGTCAGAGGGGTCACCAAAGTTGGTCCAATTCATCCTGCGGGGCCCAGAGGTCAGCTCCTTCTGGCACCAACAGATAACAACTATTGTCAAGAAAGGTGTGTCTTTTTCTTCTGCTCTGCTTCTCCATAAATTTATACTATTTATTTATTTTGCGTTCTCTACATGTATATCTGTTATTTTTTTGGGGGGGGGGGGGAGGGGGGGGGGGTTGTGATGTGATTTCCTTGTTTGATTTTGTTGTTTGTTTTTAATGAGGGTTTGTAAGTGGAATTTAAAAAAAAAGGTCACATAATAGCAAGTGGTCCTACATTAAATGTTAATGTCATTCGTGGTCTTGTTCTTTACTGATTCTTTCTCATTGCTCCATTTTTCTAAATCTCTTTCTGTTGGTTTCTTCTCTGATCCTCCCCACATCTCTCCCTTCCTCTCCTCCACTGACCCTCAGTTATCTCTTCTCTTCCCTGACCTGATCAGATCTGTTCATCTGTTCTACCCAGCGGACCATGTATGTGCTTCATTCGTTTGTGTGTGTGTGTGTGTGTATGCATTTGCCTAAGTATTTGTGTGAGTCTCGCTATGTGATCTATTCTGGGGCCATTGCCCCCAGGCTACAGCAGTACTACTATATGACTCTGTACTCTGTGATCACCAGACAGATCACACAGCATTACTAACAACTGTATGTTAATGCACACACACACACACACACACACACACACACACACACACACACACACACACACACACACACACACACACACACACACTTTCAAAGACCCCACAACAGCAGACAAAACAAAGTGGCAAAGAACAATTAATTATGACAATAGTAGTAGAAGTTTATATTAGACTGAGTAAGGTGGGTACACTTTCATAAAGCTGACAATGTAAGCCTTCGTCATATGATATTCCTCTGTTCATTTATAAGTGGCCAATATTGTCAGTGGTCCTCTGTCAGATGGTCGTAGCAGTAACTACTGTAGAAGCAGCAGAAGTAGGATTTTGAGTCCTGAGATCTGTTTGGGTCTTAACAACTCTTAAAACAAGCTTTATAAAACATTTTTTTGCACTGTAATTGTTTTTAATGTAGTCTTCTGCTCATGAGCCAGATCTGTATACCTTAAAGTACTTGTAGGATTTGAACATGGACTGTGAAAACTTCTGGTAAGAAAAAAAACAAAAAGCAGCTGCAGACAGTAATGTATGCCATTACAGCCGTCCCCCTCTCTCCCATGACTGTGATCTAGGGAAAATTGACATGAATGGGCTGAAAGCAACACATAGACTGCATCAATTTTACCAGGATTGTTTTCATATGTTTGAAAACAAAATTGCATGCCATTGCAATAATTTGAAAGATGCAATGGTCACATTCTAGACACTGGGATTTCATCAGAATACCTGCTGCTACTGGGTCCAGTTTGCTTTTTGTATTTTCATTCATAGTACCATATTAGCCTAAAAAAAAGATCAGATTTTTTTCAAGAAATTACATTCGAAAAATGCAGGTCGTACTATATTTGAGGACTAGACAATCAAGTATTGACAATATCACATTCATGGAGGGAGCTCCTACACAGAGCACTGCATTACAGCACTGTCTGTAGCCTTAATGTTGCTAGGCAGGCCAGTTTCTTCAAGTCTGTTTATAATGTGTTTTTTACAGTTAGGCAGCCCTAAAAGTTCAGCCTGCTTTAAGCTACCATAGTTTCTGGTGGCTCATATAATGTGTTTTGCTGCTACAGAGGAAACAAATTCCAGATGACCTTAAAATGAGTGGAAAGCATCTCCCACCAACTTTGGTGCTGAAAAAAACTGTGACTCAATCATCTGTCAAGTGGCAAAGAATTACCGGTGTCACAGAAAGTCATGATGCAGAGCTCAAAAAGACAGAAAAATGGTAACAGTCAGAGAAAATAATTCAAACTGCTTCCAAGAGCCTGACCGGAGAAAGTGTGAATAAGTGACTGATAGACAAGCTACGCAAATGTCAGATTTACTTTCTGCTATGATGAAAGTAGTTCATGTTTGAAAAGCGACGTTCATCTTATAATCAGGGTCATCTTAAATGGCAGCAAAGTAAATCTTCAGAGTGCACAGTTTGCAGGAGTTTTCAAAGTCCAACACTGTTGCAGGTTGCATGCTATCATTATATCATCATAAATCACAAACTGATACTTGATCCAGTCCAAGTTAACGCAATTTGAGGTGCTGTTCATCATATTTCCGACATTTTGATTTAGGCCCCTTAAGTTTCAAGTTGCTTCATTTTGCAGCTAAAAGTACTTTAATTTCCTCCATGCTGCTGCTGCTTTTGCAACTGCTGACTGTGTTAATAAGTGGGCTCAACTTGGACGAAATTACAATAACTAAATACCAGTGGTTTTCAGAATAACCAGCATGCACCTGTCCCTTTCACCTCATGCCATGTCTTTGCCTCACATCTCTCCCCCGGCACCTCACGGGGAGGTGCGCCTCACAGTTTGAAAACTCTAGCCTATAGTAAACATCTACTAAAGCCTAGGGACCGGAGCTGGGCAATGCAGCTCTTCACAACAGCTGCTGTAAACTTCTGGATTTTGTTTTGGGCGAAATGTGTTATACTGTTATGATAGTAATGGTATACAAGGGCAGTGACTTTCAGTGTCTGCACATGCTAATGATAATTGTGCTTTCTGTTGTTACACAGCTGCCGGAGCTATTTGTGCAAGAGCTGCAGCACATTCTTAAACAATCCTCAAGCTCGCAGAAATATTTCTTTGTCATTTGGCCTTGCTTTTGGATTGCTGTTTGTCTTAATTCCCCCCAATTTTCTAAGCATACAAATGCACATTTTTAGCAAGAAATGTTTCCTCTCTGGTGTTTTTTAAATCTACTTTATTTTTGACAAATTCATTAAAGTGTTTAGCCTTCAGCAGCTCAGGACAAGCTGGTATTTAGACCTACAATGAAGCAAAGTGAGCCTTGCAGATGTCGCACAGTTAGTCTAGACCCAAGAACATCCCAGGGCTAAGAATTGACATTATGAACAGCATTGTAAACACAAGAGATACCCCTGCTTTACAAAATGTACACTTCCCTTGGGTGCAGCAGTTAATTAGTAGCGGTAAATGTTTCAAAAGTAACAGTAAGAAGCTTTGAATGAAGCACATTGAGAGTGTAACATTTAGAAAACAGTTTTTTTTTGTCAATTTCACAGCCAACTTCTATTTCTAGCACTTCTTTTCAGCTAAGTGGTTTTTTTACTGGAGTCATCATCATAGCCAGCAGCTGATCTGGAGGCTCCGCCTGCGTCTTTACTTTAATCTCCATTTAATGTTGAAAGCACAGCGATAAAACCTGCTGCCAAGAGACACAGACCTAACTACAGGATCAAGGACAGAGATGTTTAGCCAAGGCCTGGCACACACTGACAGATGTCTTAGGGGCTGGTTTCACTGAGAATGATTTACAGTGTAAGCGTGCTGTCAGAAATACTGAGCTGAAGTTGACGGAATCCCTTTTTGCACCATTTGAGACGGTAATAAAGTAAGCTAATCTTACACAAATCTGCCTGTTTTTTCTTTTGCAGCTAGTCAGATGTCAATGATGCACACACACACATAGAGTGCATGTAGATATTCATGCATGCCGTGGGTCGTGAGCATTGGCCTGGAATGGCCAGAGAATTGGCCCTAAGCTCTGGGTTTGAAAATGGAGAGAAAACAGGCAGACAGAGAGAGTCAAATATCTAAAAGTGGACAAATATAGAGAGGAAGGGAGAGAGAGGCTGAATGAGGGAAGAAAGTAATAAGAGTCAGATAGATATTCTGGCTTCCTAAACAGGACAAGATAAATTGGCCTCACAGCAATTGGTGTGTGCAGCATCCAGCTGACACGCACACTCACAGATACACACACACACCCACACACACATCTTGGTTCATTCATGCTTATATTGCATCACTGAGTCAGTCTATCCTCATATGTTAGTTTGCCTCCCTGCTCATTTCTGTAACTTATCTGATAATGTGCCCAAAACCACACAGGGATAAAATAGAAGGAAAAAAACTGAGTAGCATGTGGAGTTTAGCCGCCTTTTTAGGTAGACCTAAAACTTTGAGATGTGAAGTCACAGTGTATGGTAAGAACAATCAAAATGATGTATGGTATTTCAGTATGGTCTCATATTGGTTGTGGCTTGCCTTATTATTATAAAATAACCAAGAGTCACAATAAGCAAACCTGATCATCAACTGCACTATGTAAATTCAGACATAATACATCTTTGAACATATTTCCTTATTTCTTTTCCATTTGGAGCATGAAATGTACCCAGACCCTGTCTTTAGAAATCCATTTTTCCTCATCTATTTTTTAGAATCAGAATCGGGTTTAATGCGAAGCAACTTTTCACATACAAGGAATTTACTGCGGTGTATTGGTGCGTAACAATAAATGTAGAGAAATAAGCAAGTAGAAGTGTACAACGTGATTCCTTCCTGACTTCAGGTACCTGTAATTTTTTGTTTTGTGCCACCTTGGCATCCGCACTATTTCATATGTAGTGCAAAATCTGTATTGAAGAAATGGCCTGAATGCTAAAAATAAGTGCTGTGTTGAACTTAATCCAACAAGTTATACAATATTTTGATCCAGGGGTTAACATTCATAGATTCATTTGGCTACTTCTGCTGATTAAATTTGAATCCTCTAAGAGGACCACAAAAACAATGACCCTCAGCTTCCCTTTACATCTTATATCCCTGATTTATTGCCAGACTGTGTCTTTCGGCTGTGTTGTAATTACATTTGTACAATTATTATTGTCCATATATAGTATATGAATAGCATTGTGTTAGCAACATTAATTTCATGCATATTTTTCGTAATGTCCCATTGGTGTTTTGGACAATGGAACAGAACAGAATTTTAAACTGTTCTAATATTCAATCCATCCTTTGAGCTCTTGCTGTCTTTAATAAAACACAGTAAAGCTCTACATGCAGGAGAAAGAGAATCATATCTAATCTGTGTTAAGCACTGCTTTAATCAATCTACAGTAAAAGATATTCCAGTGTGATAACTCAACATGGGAGCCAACATAAACTATTACCTTAACAGTACTTACACAGTAAATTCACAGTGACAAAATGTACAATAGCTGTGATTTCCCATGTTATCTTCCTCCACGGGAGAATATATGATGGGAACTGAGGAAATGTAGTTCTGAATAATCCCTTGACAAATGAAGCAATGTCTGTTCATATCAACTCTACTAAACAAGAGGTTGCCATACGTTTGAACCAGAGCACAAAGTACAAGATGAAAAAGACCCTGCCTTTGATTCTGGGATTCAAAATGAAAGATATGGAGCACTAAATGCAAGACAGCATGCTCTAAAAGCATATTGTTCAAGGAGTTTCCACTTTCACTCTATGCTGCTTATCATTGCATTATGTCAGACTAAAAAAATCACTCATGCAGTGTGTGTGTGTGTGTGAGGGAAAAGCTCTGCCAAACAGTGTCCAAATGTGTGAAGCAAAGGCAGAACACATGTTTGTGTGTATGTCATAGAATATAAGCACAGTATATTGTCATTGCTCTGAGACACCAACATGCATATTGCACATGGCACAACAACAAAACACAAGCAGAAATGTGCACACAATTAAAGAGACTGCAGCCCCCAACCCCCACCACACACACACACACACATACACAATGCAAAAGTGCAGATGGAAGTCGGCTCAAACTCATAACAGCAAAGTGCAGATGCTACTGCCGAGTCAAAATTAAGTCAAAAGCCACTGAGGCTTGAAACAATGTACTGTCTGTTTAATTTGGGAATAAGACAAATACAAATACACAAAATGGTGCCAGGAATGTAAATGTACTCAATTGTTTTAGGGTAGATTTGTGTATTGTGCATTCAGGGAAACGTTAAAAGTGCTGTAGTAATGATGAATGATGTATTGCTGAGTCGAGCCATCTGTCAAAATAATGGATGTTCTGGAGTCACTGAGAGATACATTGCATATTAAAAGCAGGCAGAATACATATTCCTGCCATGGTGTAAGTCCGCTCTGTTTCTTTGATGGCAGTCAGTTTTCCAAAAGCCACTATGATATTCAACTACTGTGAGCATATTCTGCCTGTGTACCCGACCCAGTGGACACCCAGTGCCTTTCCAGTCTACATGTTTGTAATGTAAAACAGTAGATGACAGACCCCATCCAACCCTATCTGTATTGTCCACACCCATTCCTTCCCAACCTCACCCATCACATAAAACAAAGATAGATATATATAGGGAACATTATTCACACATGTAATAACAATTTTCATTTTTACGCTGAAAACACCCAACTGCATGTACTTACAACATCTGGGGAAAATCACAATCTTCTCATTTACTTCATTGACCAGGTTAAGTGCTGGATGTCCAAGAATTTCCTGCAGCTAATTGACAATAAATCACAGATCATAATGTTCGGTCCCCTCCCAACGCCATTCTGTATAACCAACAATGTTCCTGGGAGTCCCGTTTCATTTTAATGCTCATATCAACAAGGTTGTACAGTCTTGATTTCTCCACTTTTAAAACACTAGATATTTTCAATCCATTCTGCCCTGGAGAAAATGATCAATGCTTTTATTTCATCCTTTTCAGACTACTGTAACTTAATTTATTCATGTTTAAGCCAGATTTCCCTCTCTAGACTGCAGTGAGTCCAAAATGCGGCAACAAACAAATGAACAAAGTCAAGCAAGCATGAACACATCACCCCTATTCCAGCCACTCCTCACTGGCCACCAGATAATTTCAGGATTTATTTCAAAATTGTACTAATTAATTTTAAGGCTGCAAGACACCTAGCCCCCAGACACATCTGTGACCTCCTGACCCCTTTGAGCAGGACCACAGCCTGGCGAGGAGTCTCCTGGCTGTTTTTAGGTCCAGGTTAGTTATTAAAGGCAAAAGAGCCTGTACCAGGGTTTAATCATCATCAATCCCACTCCATCCAATCCTGTCCCCCCCAGCAGCGTTCATGCCCATTCGATGCTTTTCACTCTATTGTATGGCATCCTGTCCTGTCCCTATCTATCAGTCTGTACAGGAAGACACCATATATTATTTCTGGCATTAGGGATACATGTTCTTCCCATATTGTCATCATATGCCAAAAAAAAACATTTACAATTTTTTAAATATATACCTCAAATTATAAATGTATTCTTGTCCATGCACTATAATTCATAACATTTCTCAAATCCCAATATTTAAGTACATGGGATATAGTTCTTCTTTTTGGGGCCATCCATCCATCCATCCATCCATCCATGCAGCATGTCCTACCTGTGACTTTGAGTTGTGTTGTCCGCCGCACCAGTCTGGATCCATACTGTAGCTCACAGGTGTAATTTCCCCCATCGCCCTCCTCCACCTCAGGTATCCACACGTGTGTAGTGTTAACTGTGATGGAGCTTCTCCACTCAACCCGCTCACACTCCTGACAGGAGACACAGACAGATCAGTCAAGTCAGTCTACAGAAGACCTCCATCT
This sequence comes from Lateolabrax maculatus, assembly GCA_031216445.1. Lineage (NCBI taxonomy): Eukaryota > Metazoa > Chordata > Actinopteri > Acropomatiformes > Lateolabracidae > Lateolabrax > Lateolabrax maculatus. The sequence continues at coordinate 21,709,373 of CM062206.1, forward strand.
GGTTACTCTAAGCTCGTTTTTTGTGTGCACCGTACCTTATACCAGGTCATCTGGGGTTGCTTGTATGGAGCCAGATAGTCTTCTATATCAGGACAAGTGATCATTTTGCTGTGGGTAATCTCCGCTTTCTCCAGATGGCGGATTTTGCTGCTGAAGCATTTCCCCTCATCACTCTCCTCCACAGTCATCGACATGGACACTTTCATGCAGTATGTGGAGTTCCTGAACAGATTACAAACACAACATTGGGAATATGTTTTTATCGTGCTCCTCGACTGACATTAGCAGACTTTTAAACTTTGCAGTATGCAGAGCTCCTGAGAAAAGAGGCACATAAAGTGAAAGTAACACATATATGCAGTCGATACTTCTAAGGCAAGTCAAGCCCCCTCAAATTAATCTGAGCTGTTTTTGTTGTTTTGAGAAAATGTGTTTATTCATCCAAGAGCGACAACAGTGACATGAGTCATTCCTCCATTTGTTCAACACTCGAACTCTGTAACTCTGAAACAGTGTAAAAGCTGTTTCCATGGTGAAGTATTACCTTTTGACGCTGTTGCAGGTATTTTGGTGAAATTATATGCCTGTGACACCATTTAAGGAAATGACATATACAAGCAATTACGGGCTGTACAACTTCACACACACAAACAAAACATTTGAGGCAATGGTGTACTCCTTTATTATTATAGTGTAACCTATTTTGTCCACTAAGGCTTGTGGTGAAGGATCAGTTTTCATCCCAGTTGAGATTTTGTCAGGATTTGTCCACCATGACACAGAGTAAATGTTGGTATTTAGTTTTATGAAATGGCCAGTCGATTTCTAACTAAGGAACAAAATACCAATGCTCCTTATTACTGAGCCCATAGACAGCTAACTGTGCTCCCTTCCTTTGTGAAGACAATAGTAAAATTAGTTAGTCAGAGCTGTTAAAAATCAGAGCCTACAGGTGGATCCTTGTTAAGAAGTGGGACTTATAAAACGCTATTTAATATCAAGCAGTGGCGTTTTCAAACTGAGCAGGAAAGTAGCAGCATGTCAGAGCGACAGAGTGTGCAGTGAAATGTCGCCTCGAATCCACTGCGTTTCAAAGGGTGTGTTGAAAATATGCTGCAGTGAGCGGCCCAGCTTGTCTGCCTGTTGTCATGCCATGGTAGCAAAAAGCACAGGTGTTACTAATACCACTAACAGTGGCTCTGGTCTATTCATGTGTCCAAGCAAGACATCATTAGTTGCATTATTTAATCCTGTGCTTAAAAAGGCCATATAGGCTCAAACTGTCATGGCACAATAGATCTTCTGGTATTAAAGTAAAAAAAGTGGCAAGTTTCAGCTTTAGAGCGGCTGTAAGCCCTCATTTACTCACTTTTAGGATAATGCGAGTTGTTTTACACTGAGCAATTGACAGTTGACAATCGCTCGCTGTCACACTCTTCGAAGCACTCCTGCCGACTTAAAGTTCATTTAGCTAGTAACCAGCCAGATATTTCCTTCAGGAGTTGGTGGAGACCAAAACCGAGCTCAACAATAGTGAAGACTTTCCCATTCAACATTCATCAGGTACCCAGAGACACGACTCCAAATGAAGGCTAATTGTTACTCCATGTCTGCTGGATGTGTGAGCGGTTTGCTAAAGTGCTCACCATAATAACTTTATGAGGTGATAATAAGTTAATGCTTTACAGTTAAATGCTACTTAAATAAATAATACATAATAAAATGCAGTTCTTTTTGGGCAAGATACAGAGCTTCTCCACCCAGTGCCACCTGCTCTGGTTGGAGGGTTGACTCCTGCCTCGTGTTTGCACGCCTGATACGATCAAGGCGCTGCTCTTAATTGAATCAGGTGTGCAAGAACAGAGCTGAAGCAGGGACTTATAAGACAGGTAGGCTCCATGGACTGTTGACAAGCACTGTTAGCTGTCCCAAAAATAACAAAACTTTATTTTGTTAAATTAGAATTTTTATTGTGTCGCCATGTTGGAGGTTAGAGCCCCTAATGATGATAAAGATATCTCTCTACATCCTGTTGTCATGATGTTACATGTGTGACAGTATGTCCTTGAGCCAAATTAATCTAATGAAATGAAAAGAACAAACTTATGATGTGTATGATGCAATGTGTTTTCAACATCATTTTGGATCTGCTCAAGGTGATTGTAATTATTTGTTTGTGAGTGTGTGTGTGTGTGTTTTCCCAAGTTCACCCCCAGACACAAAAGACCACATTGATCTCTCTTTCTTTCTCTCTCTCCCACGCACTTGTGCACACACACACATACACAAACTGGCACACACACACACACACACACACACACACACACACACACACACACAGGACTCACCCATTGTCCCTTAACCACAACCTCTCATCTAAGTGGATCTAAACCACTTATCCCATCAATTCTGTGTGTGTGTGTGTGTCTTACAGGGGACATAGGGATTTCTTTCGTCATTGACCTAACCAAGACCACTGAGCATTGAACTAGAGGCCTGGAAAGTCTTTTATCCATCCATCTCTCAGTTTCTCTCCTCCTCATTAATCCATCTCCAGCCTACAGCATCTTGTTTTCTCCTCTAGTGATTCAGTTACCTTTTCCTATATGCCTCTCTCTCTCTCTCTCTCTCTCTCTCTCTCACTCACACACTCACACACACACACACACACACACACACACACACACACACACACACACATCAACCAGCCTTATATAAACCTTTCACATTTATTTGGACATTTTTGGGCCCCACAGCACAGTGTTCATTTTATCAATAAAAACTATGACTAAAAGAAAAATTAAAAAAAACTAAAACCTGGATGAAGTGGATTACAGTTTGTATCTATGAATTGAAAATATAACGTAAAAGGTTGAAAAATTAACAAATCTGTGGAACCACACATTGTATGATCCAGATGCCAGTAAGTTTTGTTAACATTGCCAGTTATTGAAAAGACATATTCACTACATACATACATTTTCACGGAAAATCAAACAAGAAAGCGACAACAACAACAACCCAAAAAAAAAAACAAAATGATATGCATTTATAAAGAGTTAAGCTGATGTTATCTACATTATCAAAGGCTGTGGATGTGGATAAAACATTGTTGGTGCTTTCAGTTGGCTATCCTTAATGTTTATAGGTAGAAATTAGTGTGAGATGCTGTTGACCATCTAAATCTTCCTCTCAATCTTCCCTTGAGGAACAGACATTTTTATATTATCAATGGATCAAATAACTGCATATATTTGAAATGAGTCTCAGATGGACAAAGTTAGCTGGTAAACATGGTGGAGCATTTAGGAACCGGACAGAAATTTTCCTCAGAAGTAAGTGGAGATCAAAAAAAGAACTAGAAAACACACACACACACACACACACACACACACACACACACATATATATATATAATATTGGACTTATATCTACCAGGTGGCTACAAACACAACTTTAAATAAATGCTAATGCTGCTCTGTTTCAGCAGGATGTGTAAATATGAAGAGTTTGCTTACGCTGATGATATGTCAATACTTGTATATTTTAATATGTTACTGCGGACCCCTAGGGCACCAAAGATTGAATTATTGATGTTAACACAGGACTTGGCACTTAAGTTAAGTAATGCAATGTATTCAGTGTCTTAATAAATGTATATATATGATGCATGTGGATCATGGATCATGTGGTAAACTTCCACATGCACTGTCAATACTGGTGTATGTGATGAAATATCTTAATTCAAAGCGATTCAGATCCTCCCTCGCACTTACACAAACACACTCACGCCTCCGAGATCTGAAAGGGATTTCATGTTAAAACATTCTTTTATCTTGCAGCTTTGAGGATATCGTTCTATACATTCATGCCATTGAACTGAGATGAACTGAGAAAGGGAGAAATTAAACAGCGTTCGGTTGTTTTTCTCTCTGCTGTGTCCTTGTGCATTTTCTTCTCTTTTTCACCGTTGTGTCAGCCCTTGTCATGGTCTCTCCCCCTCTGCCTGTCTGACCCAGAAACCAGGTCCCCAACACTAAATGGTAAAAACAGCATCTATGTAAAGAAGAATGTAATATGCATATCTCACTATAAACATGACGATTCAATTAGACCGCAGTGCCAGCGCTGTGTCAGAAGCGTTTAGCGCATGCTGTGCGCCTCTTACCCATGCAAATAGTGTGTCTGTGTGTGGGTGTGTATTCATATCTGGCTCTGTGAGGGATACATTTAAATGCTTCATTTAGTAAAATGGCCCTGAAGTAAAAGACACTAGTGTATTTCATGTGCTACACACTAGAGCTGCACATGGTTGCTATGCTGTACTTTAATGACAAAAAAGGTCTTTGTGCTTAAAACAATGAAGTTACGTGGATAGTCCTTTTCTTCTATTGCCAATTACCTGGCAAACAAGTAATATCCAACTCTGGATATATTTGGGATTATTGGAAGAGGAAGAAAAACATACAGTCAATAAAGCTGAATATCCAACAGATTCAAGCTAACCTTAGCCTGATTATATTCCTCCCACACCTGATTATAATAATGTTTATGGCCTCTGTTTGTGATATTCCAGGAAATATAGGAAATCACTAATTAAAGCAGAGGCAGATGCCACAGAAATAAAGACTGGGGGTATTCTGAAACGTAAAACTGCATCCCAAACATCACCTGGATGTGTCGAACATCACAGCAGCTCCAGTGTATTATGAGTATCTGAGGTTGGAACTTTCCTTTAATTGGCTTCTTCCCAGAAAACATCAGTCAACTTTGGATTCAAAGATGTTTCAAATCAACTCATCATTTTCCTCGCCAACAGATGTATTTTCAGCATTATTCTCTCATTTCACCCTCCCCTGCGTGATGTGGGTCTCATTGAGAAGGACTATTAGATGGTAAGTGGGTGGAGAAGAAATACATGTAAATATAATATATTATTAAGAATGCAATGTAGGCCCACAGTAAACACAGTTTGGTTTAACCTTCACTGTATTGTACGTTTCTACGAGTTGGTCGTTGTGGTGAAATTTAAAGACAATTCTAACAATTATGGTTTCTACACATTTCCTCACAGAAATTATACTAAATCCCGCCCGAAGATAGAAGCTGTTAATGGAACATGTCAGCCCTTAAGGCAGCTGCTAATGTGAATGTTTGTCAAGAGGAAGGAGGACATTTATGTGGCACAGGACTTTATTAAGCAGACAAGGAACATGGCCACAAGAAACAGAAAACTGAGCAAAGATCTTGAAATGCTGAATAACAGAGTTAATATAGTGCTACAGATTAGATTGTGCAGGGATGGTTTTTATGGTTCATCTTGATCTTATTAGAGATGTGTTTGTATTGCATTGCCTCAAGGTTATTTCACTCTCATGAGACGTGCACACTGTGCAGGCTGACAAAGCAGAGTTGCTGGTGTTTACCGGGATCATTTATGGGACACATGTCCATGTTATTGGCAGTCTAATCTGTTTTCAACCACCCTATTTGCTGTACCTGGGCTCGCCGCTATCGGTAGGAAATAAAGTCTTACTGTGTAATTGAGAGATAAGTCGTGATAATAGGATTATTGCATCCACACAAGAAAAGGTATTACATGTCAGCCTGTAAGGATTGCAGAAGCATTAAAGGGTCAGTTCACTCAATTAGCCAAGGAAGGGGCTGTTTATTAGGGATTTTTAGGCTGTTTTTAGGCCCTGACATCACAACAGGGTGCCAGTTGTTTTTAGTATGAACTGAATGGTGCATTATTGCACTCGGCATAAACATACTATTATTAAAGGAATACTTCAACATGATGGGAAATACCACTCTCGTGTCTATACTGACATACACTACTACATTTTCCCTATTTTTTGACTGACTGCTTGCTGTTGCTTCATATCTAACATGCAGACATGAGGATGGTGTTGATTTTCTCATCTGACTCAAGAAAGCAATTCTGTGTTTTTCCCAAAATGTTGAACTAATCCTTTAACTTCATACAGTATACTGTACAGTAAAATAGGCCCATATAAATCAGGTGTGTTTTTATTTTTTTGCCCAAACACCATGTGTTTACTCATTATTACATTGTTGTGAAATGAACCTGTGACAAGCTCTCTCTCTCTCTGGATGTGTGTCCTTTGCTGCTCTGCGCAGGACTTTGGTACCAAACCTGTTTTGGCTAACATGCCTTACAAATACATTTGGCCCGATTTGACAATTTAATGCCAGTAAAATCTGTCCAGTAAAGCTGCATCCTGTCCTGCTGGGAATGAATGAGGTGAAACAAGAGATTTGAAAGGTGAAAGGAAAGATTTGTGGCTGCCATTTTGTGTCTAATGTGAGCGGTTGACATTCATAACCCTTTTGATATCGGCAAGTTTCTAAGTCTGGTACACACACACACACACACACACACACACAGCTTTTATGTGTGAGTGTGTGTGGTCTGCTGTGTGTGGCTTGTTATTTTGTAACATGGCTAAGAAAGGGTACACTTGGTTGCCTTTATTTGCATTTGAAGACAGCTATGAATAAAACATGGAATCCCACCCTTACTGCCGTGTGTATATGTGTGTGTGTGTGTGTGTGTGTGTGTGTGTGTGTGTGTTCACATGTGCATCTATTAACACAAATGAGGAATGTGCTACCATGCTGAAACAGATGCCAGGTGTGAGCAAATACATCTTTCAATGCAATTGGCAACATGACTGACAAATCAACTGAAAAGGAAGCAAATAAAATGACATTATATGCTGTAAAGTGCAAATTGCAATTTACAGCTTCATAACTAGACAACAAATTCTGACCTGCAAATTATGACTAATTGGATTAGTTTTCCCCAGTTCTTTAAGTCTTCATCTCAGAAGTTCATGTTCAAGTTGAAAGTACTGTTTGAGGCTATCACGCTGGCACACAGACAGCGTATGTTTTGAGGCCATGTGATTTTTTTTCATCATTACACTCTTATCATAATTTGATGTGATCGCTGTACATCTGTTATGGTGTTCATAATCGCTTCCAAAGGGTCCTCAAGCAGGGCAGCGTCACTCCTTCAACTCCAGGCGCTCTGTACTTTGGCTGACCGCTAATATTTCATATTGGTGCACTGCGCGTGGGTGTGTATGTGTTTGTGCTTGTGTCGGAGCCCTCTCCAAAAAGCACAAATTCCAATTACCTAAAATGCAAAATGAGCCATAAATTAATCTCCACATCAACTTGTAATCCACCACATATCCCTCAATAAATCAAGCACACCCTTCCTGCAATTACCCTCCTATGATCAGGGCAGGCAGCTGGAGGGTGCGTTGAATTATGGCGGTAATAGAGGGGGATGTATCCTGGCCAGCAGGCAGCGTGTTTATACCTGGACGGAGCTGCAGATTAATTTGACTATCAATCTAACTAACAGGCAGAGAGAGAGGGCGCGGGCACCTGCACATGCTGAGACATTCTCTCTCACTCTCTCTCTCTCTCTCTCTCTCTCTCTCACACACACACACACACACACACACACACACACACACACAAACACACACATTTCTGTGCATGCAAGAACCTGAATACAAATGCTTATACATGCGGATGCACCTACTAACAGACAAGCTGTATTATGTGACATTAAGGAGGTCTTAAATTCTGCTTAAGAAACTGAGTTTCAATTATACTCGATACACGAGCAGGGTATCGGTGGTGCAGTAGTTAGTACTGTCCCCTCACAGCAAGACGGTTGGTTTTCTGGTTTCCTCCCGCAGTCCAGAGACATACAGGTTAGGTTACTTGGCGTCTCTAAATTACCTGTAGGTGTGAATGTGAGCGTGAATGGTTGTCTGTCTCTATTTGTCAGCCCTGTGAGAGTCCGGGGTGTACCCCACCTGACCAGTGTCAGCTGGGATTGGCATTCACTGTCTTTCAGTCACAGCTACCTGAGACATTCATTCATAGCTACAATGAATACAAAAATCCCCACATGCTATTAAGCCATTTTATTATTTCAAAAACTAAACTGCATTAAAATGCACTGGGACTTCATTTCAGTCTTTTGATAATTGTAGTTTCTTAGGAGAACAGACACACAAACCAAAACAGCGCACACACACACACACACACACACACACACACACACACACACACACACACACAAACACACACACCCTAAGAGTGACACACACAAGCCTGTGACAACTCACTGAAACATGAAAGTTGTTCAATGCCGCAACCACCCTGCTCAGAGTGTGTGTTCCATGTCGGGTCAGTGTGTACAGTGCTGCCTAATGTGTATTGCGTGTGCCTGTCTGTACGCGTGTTTGTCTGGTGTTGTAAGCTACAATTCATGTTCTGAAGTCAAGTGTCAGTGCACTGTATAAAAGGGCAGATCTATGCAGGAGTGTGTCTATGTTCCACTTCAGTGCAAATATTCCTGTACGCATAAGGTCAGCACCCCAAACCTGTGAAGCAGAGATCAATATGTGTCACTACTGATAAGCAGCAACCTTACCTTTGTCCCAATTGACAGTTCACACTGCAAACATGATGATCACTTTATCTACATACATTATATCTTTTATGCTTTATTTGTCGCGTAGTAGTCACACAATTAAAATTAAATTAAACACAATTTAAGGTTGCGATGCTTCTCTGTCGAGAGTAGTAATCAAAACAGAATAAATACACACAAAAAATAACAAAACAAACAACAACAGAACAGTTAAAAACTATAACATTCAAGAGCGTTGTAGTTTGTAATTATGGTTTTAAACTGACCTATAGTTGCAATTGTGTGAAGTTTTAATGTGTGTTGTTAAATGTGTGTGTGCTGCACAAAAACTAAAAGCAGTTTTCACAAATTTAGTGTGAGGGACTTCGAGCATTAGCCAATTATTAACTTGAACGACTCAAATAATGACTATAGGACCAATATGGCTGGCAGTTAGTTTGGTAACATATGAAAGTGGAGTAGGTGGGAGTAGTTGGAAGCCAGCGTCGGACTTTAGAGTGCGAGCATATGGCTACTCCCTGCAGGCAGTACGTACTGGTAAGCAGCCCTGGTGTGTATGGCACTTAAAAGTAGAAGAGATGTGTTGATTCATTTTTGGCCAGCACTACTTTCTGTCTCATACCAAAACAGAAACAATCTGAAGATATGTCACTCAGCTTGAAAAACAGACACATAATGGAACATGTTTAATTTTCAGTTTTCCCAGATTGTTTTTTGCATTTCAGTAGAGAAGCCAATCAAGCGGAATGCACAAGAGAGGAAATTGAAAAGCAGTCTAAACACACATCTAACTCACCTGATTCAAACCTGAGAGAATGCCTTGGAACTTTTAACTAATCAGTTCCCTTAAAGACAGCATTGTTTTTGTAACAACAGTACAACTTACTTACTTTTTTGCTGTGTAGAATGTCTCCTCATAATTGTGTGTGTGTGTGTGTGTGTGTGTGTGTGTGTGTGTGTGTGTGTGTGTGTGTGTGGGGGGGGGGGGTTAATTAATCTTGAAATACTGCCATGGTATGGAATTCAGTTTCCACTGTATACTAAAACCTCTCACAGTATGCTACACTGACCATGACATGAAATGGTGATGTCACTTATTTAATGAGCTGTGGGCCCCTATTGGGAAAAGTCTCTGGAGTCAACTGGCCAAAGTGACTCTACTGAGTGTGTGTGTGTGTGTGTGTTTGTGTGCAGTACTAAGTGCATTTACCCCCAGGCCTGTATTTAAAATGAAGCTGTTGTGCAAACTTGATTTTCTGTCAATTTGCACCTGTGTTGTTCAAGCTCATGCACTTCTTTGTATACTTATGTGGACATGTAAATGTGTCTTTATAAGTGCACGTGTTTGCACTGTAATGAATACTTCTCTGCACTTCAAATCAGGTTGTTGCTCCCTCAAAAGAGGTCAAATTTATTTTTGTTCTCACTTAATAAACATCAGATTTTTTACATATTTAAAAACTATGAATACAATTTTTACAAAGTTATTAATTTTGACATTAATTCAATAAATTAAATGCTCCATGTCCTCTAGCAATGTCAGTCCTGGACACTGGACTCTAGTGTTAATTAAAGCTTGGTTAAATGTCAAGGTAGATAAAAGAAAATTTCAGAAGAAACTATAATTATTTTCAGTCAATAAGCTGTTTAACAACAAAGGACTACATGGGCCTTTTAGAAATCTGACTTGTGGATTTCAACCCTTGTCTATGTGCTTTGGACAAATTAATAAACGAAAAAGACTATTGGGTCACAATCAGTGAGATAACTTTAAGATAATTGTATGCAGCTTCAAGGGGTGAAATCATGCTTACTATGCCTTTAATGAGTGAGTACGCAGATCAGTGTCTCCCTGAAGGACATTTAAATAAGGGCTGTGCATGTGGTGAGGATCAAACTACCACCTTTGCTTTACAGAGCAGTCTTTCTATCACTGGACTGCTCCGACACACAGGTTGCTTGGTTTTCGCACATCCTCCTCTGCCCTCCTTTCTCCTCTGTCTTAGTCCTTTCCTCCATATCTCTACCAAGGCAGATCAGATTTCAGAGCAACTTAAAACCCCTTGAACATCAAAGTCTCTAAACCAAGACCTACTTTTTCTTTTTTTTCCTTTTCAAAAGACTGGCCAGGGCAGCAGGCATTGGCTCAAGTTGGCATACACTGGCACATGTTGGCCCACACTGGCAAGAGAGTGGTACCGACTCAATGGCTGCCAAGTCATAGAGGACTGCCAAAGCAACTTCAAATGACCGCTCTCTCCTTCTCTGCTCCTATTTCACACTCCCCTCCCCTCTATTTACTCTCCCACCGCCATTGTCTGTTTCTCTTAAACTCTCTCCCTTTCTCCTCGTCTCTTTGTCCCTTTCTGCTGGCTGTCTTTATCTCCTGCTCCGAGTCTGTTAATCTGATGAAGAGAAAGGTTAAACATTTGGCTGGCGTTAGAAAACACCCCTTGTGACAACTATGTGTGTGTCCCTTGTGTGCGAGTGTCCGCTGAGAGTAGATTTATCCTCGAATGCAAAGAGAAAACAGGTGGTTCAGGTTACGAGAAATACCACAGGGGAATAGCGAATAGAGATAGAGAGGGTGAGAGAGGTGTGCACATCCCGAGGAGAAAAAAAAAAGCCTTTTATTTCACTTCATCAACAGTCGCAATTAGGTGAAACTACCTAATGGAAAGTGAGATGGAATAATGACGGTGAATTTTCACTAGACAAACAGCAGTTTAAACACCCATCAGCCATGCAATCAGGCACCATGCCATCCACAACAATTCCTTATACCTTAACAATAAATTGGTGGTTTGTCAGTGCCTTCCAAAATTACCCACATGAGCGTTTTCTGATAAGCTACGTCTATGGTTAAGGTTTGGCTAAATTTATAAACTAAAGCTACTTGGTTAAGTTTAGAGAAAGATTGTGGTCACAGTTAAAAGGAACTGGACGCACCGTGGCCTCCAGTGTAAAAGTCAGACAGTTTGTATGCCCAACCATTTCTCCTGAACTCCTCTCTAGGGTTTTTAAGTAGAGGGATAACAATGTCCTTCTACTTCTGCTTTTGTTCCTAAGAGAGGACAGTCATTATTCATGCAGCCACAAAAAAATGGCCTTGCAGGAAAATGTCAGCACACGCCCCTTTTTGACCAGATAGTTCAACCTTGTTTCCCTTAAAAGTCTTTAATACAATTTTAGTAAAATGTTTGATGACATTGTATTCCATTTCTTGTCCTACAATATCCACTCTTGCAAAACCATATCTGCTCGTAGCTGTGAAGGAATTTTCCTTCTTGTATGTTAAACTTCCCTCTTGTAGGTTAAAGGTAACTTAAGACAGTGCTTCACAGGTCAGGTCAACTGCCTGTCTCTGTTCACCTGTCTCACTCTGTGTGCCTGACAAGGCTGAGTTGGCTCTGGCCTCTGGTAGACCAAGATCTGCTAGATATCTTCTGTTTTCAGGGTTAGACACAACAGGCTGGAGCCTGGTTGTTGACGCTGGATAAGAGAGACTGTAGAGAGGCTTCCCTTTTCTCCTCGATCGAGCTTCAATAAATATTCCTGTGTAGGACATCCCGGTCTCCTGAAACTTCTTGTTAGAGTGAACCAGCTCTAAGATTTCCATCACAGTAGCAACTAAACCAGGATTAAATAGGGCTCTCACAGCCGCCGGTTAAAGTTAGGGAAAGATTGGGGTCTTGGTTTAATATGGACCACAGTGACTTGAAGCACAAGACACAATGTGTTTATTTTATTACATGCAGGATCTCTGGGGTCAAAAATCCGTGTTTTGTATGCCCAACATCTACCCCCACAACCTTCCTACAACTTGCATTCGGTACTAAAATGTAGTAATCCCTTTACTCAAAAAATACATACATTGCCTTAATCCAGACAGCCAGTACATTTCCTAATGCAACATAATTGGGGAAAAAAATTAGTATTATATAAACATAATTTCTAGGGTACAGGGTTGAATAGTTCCAGGTACTGGGGATCCACAAGAACTACAGTCAGAAACTAAACTAAACTAAAAGTCCTTTTTTCACATTCCTGTTTGCAATAACTGTGAAGATTAGTAAAATTAGTCTGAAAACGGATTTAAAAATCACGTCTGTGGTGCAAATTTCACATACAAATAAACAACAACACAGTCATTATCACTACTGTGGAGCGACTCTGTTAATCGAGTTGGATGAAATGAACTGATGCCAAGGAGACATGTAGAGGAGAAAAAAAGACTGAAAACCTCAGAGTGCCTGACTCCAAAGAAGCAACAATATGCTGGTTTATGGTAATTATTTTTTGCTGTAAAATGTAACTGCAAATTAAGTTTCTCTGGTTCATACTGAGCTTGTTCTAGGGCTAGGAATCAACTATGTTCTTTGTTTTTAAGATCACAAAAAATTCCATCTTCTGTCCTAACAGGCAACTTGCTAACAAGTTGTAGCAGCCTCAAGGTTTGTGCTTGACCAATGTGTCTATCTGTCCTGATAGTTCCTGGGCCATCAGAAAGAACTTGCACCAGGGCATGGGCCTGGTCGTAGTTGGCTGAGAAACTAAACTGACTCTGGTTCCCACGTTTTGAAAATGTAGGTCAGGTTCCTGAGTCCCTGAGATAGTTCCTGGGGTCCTGGAAAAGTTACTGCAAAGGAAATGGGCTAACTGAATTTTTTGAGCATCTTATACCTTTACTACCAAATTGACAGTAGAGATACAGAAAGAAAACAAGGAGAGCAAGAGATGACATGACATGCAACAACCAGGTCAAACCGGGTGGCGTTGCTGCTTATCTTAAACATTTGTACATGCAATGCCTGTGTTTTCTGGTGAGGACAGTCTTACCACTAACAACCAATCAAATAGTCAGCCACGCGGTCAAACATACAGAAAAACCTTGACAGTCATTTCCCCAACAAGCCAGCTCGCCAATCTGCCATCCACCCTGCCAACAAACCAACCAGACACCGACCCTAGCAAGACAAGCGTCCTGCCAAGATGTCACCAAATGAAACAACCACACACCCACCCGGTTGTCCAGCCAGCCGGCCAATTCACACACTCACTATCCCAGATGCCAGCCAGCTAGTCAGTCATTTTCCCACACAGAGAGCATGTTACATTTCCATTTAATGCGATGTGTTGAAGTGAAGAACGGGCAAAGCCAGAGGCATGAAATCTCTCATCTCACGCTACCTTGTTCACTATCTAACACTCATTATTTTGTTCTCTCAGAGTCCTTTTCTCTATCAGTTTGTCCTCTATCTTTCTGTCAAAAGTAGATGGACACACGCACACACACACACAGGACTACGAAGTTCTCTTCTGTGTGTGTGTGTGTGTGTGTGCATGTGTCCATCTACTTTTTGATTCTCTTTCTGCCCGACTCTCCAAGACAGTCGAGTGTTGCAGGATAGAGGTTTGGTGCAAAGTCTTTCTCACAGCGTTGCAGCCTCAAAACGAAACTGAGATCTCTCACTGTGCGTATCAATTTCTGTGTAAGCGGTGTGTGTGTGTGTGTACTAGTGTCCTAATCATAGTGGGTGTATAGAGGGTCTTGGGCAGTCACAGCATGCCCTCTCCTCCTACTGAGGTCCTTATACCTGCAGAGAAAATGGATTTTTGCTTTTCTTTTCCCCTCTACTCATTCCTCCATCTCTGCCTCTCTGCCGTCTCTCTCTCTCTCTACTTTCCCCTCCTTCTCAGGAGAATTTTCAACCATCTCTCTATCAGTTTCCCCCTATTTTTACCTCCATCTATTTACCCATTCTCCCCATCCCTCCAGTTTAACTACTTTCTCCTTGACTCTCACTTTACCCTCTCCTCCTTCTCCCTCTTTCACACCCACCTGCTTTCACTTCTTTCTCCTTCTCGCATCGCACAGCTCTCTTGCTCTGTACCTCGTGTCTCAGACAATGTTATTTTCCAGTTATTGTCTCCTGAGAGGGAATGTCACTCCGCCTGTAATGCTTGTTCACCTTTGGTTTTTCTAGCAGTGCTCTCCAGGTTGTCCCCCCTTTCAAGCTTGTACAAACCCACACACTACAATAGACACCAGGGATCTGCAGTGTTTTAAAAATCAACAAGTAAAAGACAGATCCCAGCATTCCTTATAAAATGAGGCCTGTATAAACTTTAGAGGATCAGAGGCAGCATTTTACTCCACAGAGGATTATCAAAAGAAGCTAATTTTTACAGCTGCAACCATAAACAAGCCCATAATTTTAAGCAGGAGTCATCACGTGTTTTCTACAGAAGATAATCCCACAGGATCACTGTATTTGAGAAAGGAGACATGCTATTAATGGAACCTGCTTGATTATCATCATTTGCCCTCGTCTGTGCGCTTCTGTAGGTGTCTGCATACGTCATATGTCAGAGCTTTTACACAACAACTATACACTGAATGATTATAACCACAGAAATGCCGGTGAGGTTTTGATGTCTGTAAGAAATTCATGTAAACGAATGGATTTTTACATGTAGTACCCTCAGACTGATGCAAGAAAAAAAGCATCTCATTTCGCAAGATTTTGAAGGATTTGTAAATGTCCCACTTTGGCATTTGGAGGACTGAAACTAGACTGTCTGTCTATGAACTAGAAATGTATAAGCATAATCAAATGTGTTAATGATTTTGGCAAGCACCCAACAACAGTTGAGTCCTCCAAGAGACAGCAGCTTCTATTCAGTGATATGCTTGGTTAGAACAAAGTGAATGAAGGATGTCTGAGTGCTTCAGGGGTTTGTCGGTGACCTCAGAGAGAATAGGACGTATCATTCGCCAGCAGCTACAAAGCTCAGGGCAGACCCAGGGCATTCTGCATACATTAAAGAAACACTGGCCTCTTTGTAAAGGGTCATGAAAAAGATCAATGTGAAGTGCGAATGGCAATCATTTTGCCTTGGGCCAAAGGCCATCTTGTACTCCAGGACTTTGAGATCTGAGATTTGTTTCCTCTAAAACAAGACGAGACAACAAGTAATTCTTACGATGTTCAGCTTTCCTTCATAGCATTTTTTTTGTGCCTCACATGGGGAGTGACTCCTGTATGAACTCATCAGAAGATTAAAACACTGCTGCCAGCATTGTCTGGACACACTGGCAGAGAGGGAAGAAACAGTTATAAACTGGGCTATCGCCACACCGTCCATCATTCACTAATCTTTTTTTTACCTACCTCATTCTCACGAGGCAACTGTGTCTTTGGGCCCTACTTTGCGTCACACTCTTTGATGATATGCATGTTACATTTTACACGTTTTTTGAAATATACTGAAGAAGAACTGGCTAGTTAGTATGACCAGTAGCAGCCACAATGGCTGAATAGACAAAGGAATTAAATCATGGTACACAGTATATAGAGAGCAGTGGAAAAACACCTGTATAACAGTGCAGCTTTGCAATAGATAGGAGAAAACTATAGAAGGTATGAAACAAAAATTATTTATTAAAAATGGCATTCAAACATGTCATTTTCCCCTTGGCCCTTTCTGTCGTGGCTATTTAAATCACTTGAAATATCATCTCTGGAGAATTAATCTCATCACACACACATCTATCACCACTGACAAAGATAAGGCATGTACAGATGAGTGGAGGGAGGGCTATAGATGAATAGATGGATGAACAGTAAAATTGGTCAGTGAATGCACAGCAGGGTACAGAGACCAATATAGACAGGTTTCCCATTTGCAAACAAATAAGGATGTGCAGTAGAGGGGTACAAAACTCTGTTTTACTAGGCCTACAATGGCACCTGTTGACTCTGACTAGCTAACATGACGAAATTATCAATGTGATGCATTTTGCATCCAAAAGCAGTTTGCCCCTCTATCAGCTGCTACTGATAAACGCACACTGAACTGATCACCAAAGGATTGTTCATAGAGTTTGACAAACTATTTAAACATGCATTAATCCTCACTTGGAGACGCATGTATAGTGAAACAGTTTTAGAGTGAGACAGATTTATAGCTCAACAACCTCCTTGGCCACCCTGATCGTTTGTGTTTAGTCTTTACCTCGTTTCTCCTATATTCACCGTCGATGACTGTTACCACAGCAAACCATTTATAGTGATTTGCAAAATGTGTAAGCAATATGGGCATCAAGGAGAAACATCACACCAATTCCTGGAAAGTTGACATATTGGAGAGAAGATTCATTGTTGAACCTTGGCAGCATATGGAGATAAATGAAGTATCAAGCTGCACATGGTATTTTTATATAAGATTACACTCTTTTACCTAACCAAGGCTGGTTGTGGCCACAACTGGGATGAATATGATGTTTTTATTGCCACTGCATAAACCTGACTTCACCTCATGTCAGTCAGATGTGAGTTTTAGGTGGAAACGTGAAACTAATCCTAAATCCAAAAATTGTGTTTATCTCAGGGCGCTGGCAGTGGATGAACACACATATAACATATATAGATATAAAGGGCAATGTGTGAAGGTTTCATTATAACAACAACAATACACTGCATCAGATCAGGGCATTAAATACACTTAAAAGTACATTCTCCTATATAATATGATCCAGTTCGTTGCTCCCCACTAGGATAGGAGGTGCTGTGCCTCTATTTGTATGTGTATGTGTGTGTGTGTGTGTGTGTGTGTGTGTGTGTGTGTGTGTGTGTGTTAATAAGAGACCCTGAGACAATGACAGACACCAAGCCCTAATTAGGTTGTCATGCTGAGAGAGCGAGGGAAAGACAGAAAGAGAGAGAGAGAGAGCTTATTAAGGAGGATAGGTGTCAAGCTCTGGCAGGAAAAGGAGGTGGGAGGAGAGCAGAGGAGGGGGAATTCGAGGGGGCGGGGTGATGAAGGGAGGTAAAGAGATTTGGGTGCAGACAGAGAGAAACAGGAGGAGTGGGAGAGAGAGAATGGAAGAAAGAAGCCAAATAAGAAAAACAGGAGATGGAGGAGAGAGAGGTGTAGAAGATGGGGGCAGCTGGTGAGATGAAGGGAGAGCAGATTAGGTGCAGGGAGGAGTAGGAGGAAGAAGGTGATGGAGGATAAGGTGCAAAGCGAAAGAAACCGGGGACAGTGAAGGTGGTGCAGGTACCAGATGCAGAGGAGGAAGACACACAGGATCAGGTAGAGAGGGGAGATGGTGATTTGAATTTCTTGAATGACTTGTATGAATGTCTGCTTTCTTTTTAAGAGATCTTAGCAATAATGCAAAGGATTTCTTACAAATGGCCAAAACTACAAAAACAAGATCAAAGTTGAGTGTACAAGTTCATTCTTGACCTTGACTTCTCGAATTCTTGACCATTCGTAACAGTAACCCCCCAAACAAAACTTCAGCTCCTCTTACTCCCTGTTCACAGGGCTTTCAGCCACATCTCATGACCTTCATCAGTTGTCCACTCAGCTGTCATGAACATAGCTCAGTTGTATATGCAGTATACCGTGTCATATTTTGTTCCATATACAGCCACCTGTTATCATGTGATTGAAGGGGCCATACTTAGGTCACATGATAACAGCTGACAAGTGACAAAACTATATCGACCCATGAAGGCTTTGAGATGGGGTTGAAAGCTCTGGAAAATTAAGTAAGTGGTCCTTGGATATAAGTTTTCTTTTATCAAAAGATCTAATTTGTAATAAACCTGAATTATAATTTTCAATGATGTCACTTATTTAACATAAATAACTCCAGATGCTTGTCTTTTTTAATACCTGAATTACCAGAATTTTCCTTTATTCATTGCATTTAAAACAACAAATGTCATGATACAGTGCTGCTCAAAAGTATGCAGGATTATGACTTCTCCCTAAGGACATTAGCTGACTGTAGGCACAATATTTACTTTTTACATATTTACAAGAGGGCATATTTTAATTCAGTTCATTATGCACACACACACACCATCCACTTGCAGGTAAACAAGACTGTAAGCCTTGTTCTAGGCTACAAAGCCAACTAGTACACACAAGTTGGTACCCAATCCCCACCACTATTGTAGTATCAAACAAACTCACACACATACACAGGCACGCGCGCACATGCACACACACACATCCCTAAAGGGCCACATTGGACTCAGGCTAAATTCTGCTGTAGTGCCAACAGCCATATTGTAAATATTCAATTTACTAAACTGGCAGAATTCCACATAACTAGCAGGGCAAATACACAGGTACACACACACAGACACACACACACACACACACATACACACACACACAAACATTTGCAATACCTTGACACAGGAGAAATGTTTTAATATTCTAAACAGACCTCAGCCAATGTAATGAAGTAATGACAAAACAGATTTAAAGATAAACTCCTAATGTGCAACTGACTGACTGAAATAAATGGCAGCTATATATTCATATTCATATTTGTTTTTAAATATTGATTACTGTGGCAGAGGGCATGCTTTTTTTTTTCAAAATGGATACGGAGCAGATTGAAATAAAACCCCACATTATTTGTATTCAAACACCAAAAACACGGTGTTGGTATTTGCCCATGCAATGTAACTGGGCCACCTGTGTAGAGACAGAACACTCAGAGTCAGAAATCTATTCCAAGGTTGTTCCCATGTGATGAAATCAACAATACCAAGGCAACTCCGAGAGCACTGCTGCATGTCAGAGTCGGGCCAAAAATATTTTGTTTCCATGCTGGTAAAATCCTTGCTGTGTTTATTTAGTCTTATGAAGTAAATGTGCTGTGGCTGGAAGTAAAACTTCAAAATAAAGTCTGTGTTTTGCTCAGGGTACTTTGACCCAGCTCCCATCTGGGGAGAGGAGCAGTATTTGTGTAATATTCACAATGTGTTATAAACAATGCATCCAGCTGAACCAGAAATAATCTGAAATCATGCTTCCTTGGAGAATATAGGTTGTAAACCAAACCTGTTTTGAGTCATTTTACTTCAGGGTTGACTTTTGAATTGAATTTAGAACAGACCAATGCAAAATTATGTGCCTAGGTTACCTTAGTACACAGGTGTAGAATCCATTATCTTCCATTTCAGCAGATCTGAACCAGATGGAGTCATCTTCTTTACTCAGCCTGTGACCTGAGAAGATGATAGGCTCCTAAAGGACACAATACAAAGACAATATTAGCGCAATAATGAAATAATAACTGAGATTATGTCATTTAAACATATTACATTACATTTAAGTAAAGAGACATAAATGAATGCCTCCCCCTTTATCTGGTATTAACAAAAGTTAAAATAATTATCATAAAATCAGAACAGAAAATATTAAAATTAAATGTAAAAGCACCCAACATGTATAATGTAAAAGTGCTATTCATAGGACTCAGGTTTCAATGTATGTACTAAGGATGCATATTACATGTATCATTAAGTATAATTGCAATCCAGCTAAATCCAGTTTTACCATTCAGATATAATCTACATGGTTGGGAAAATGGGGCAATGTTTTATTATAGCACATAGGGCCACAGTATGATTTATCAGTCCCTGTAGTTTCTGTGTATTGGCTATTATTCAGACACAAGCAAGCCCAAAGAACGTAAAGATATATTCTTGGTGTACATCTCAATTTCACACTCCATACTGTATATATTATATCAACCTTTATAGTAGACTGTTAGCAGATACTATGCAAAAAATGAACATACTTACCAGTTTTATACTAACTTTTATGTATAATATACAGTGATGGCCAAGTTACTTTCAATGTGATATATTACATAATACTAGTTACATTTCATTTGAAAGTAATGAGTTACTTTAAAAAATATCACTGTCTGTGTAGAGTAATGTGTACATTACTTTTGCATCACTTTGATCGAAATAACCGCAAAAGTATGACTACGCATTATAAAATGGAAGAGGGTAATGTTGTTTCATAGCACATAAGATCAAGACGAAGCAAGGCATTGTGGAGACCCCTATGCATGGGGGACTCTGCTGAGGGCTTGAGAAATACCGTGCTAGCCTCAGCAGGAAGTATCGACAGGGGTCCGGGAACCAACGACCCTGAGACGGGCTCCATCGTAGGACAACTGGGGCAGATGGGCCGCCGTGGTCTCGCTATACCAAGCGGGTCAAGGATGTCAATCGCTCAAATCGCTCAATTTTCAGCCATCGAATTTTGACAACAAGATTCTTAGAGGGATATTTTAGTATTTTTGATATTCTGGTGGCACACTGGTGCGGTGTAGATGAATTCTTAAAAAAAACTATAAACTATAAATTTATGGGTAACGTGACATGGTTTGATTAAAATCAAACCAATCTGATGGTACAGTTTATCCTGGTCACTGTGATATTTGAAATCAGATTAAATAAAAACAAACCCATTCTTCTTCTTCAAAAAAAAACTCCCTTTCCATTTTATTTGATATGAGCTAAAATTGTAATATATTTCAATTGAAATGCAAACTCACAACCTGAATCTTATTTTTTTTAAATTCAGGTAGCACATTTTCCTTTTTGCATTCAACTTCTAGCCCTTATCCCAAAAATTAGATTCTACTGATCAGTAATATCAGTATTGAGGAGGAATTCTGGCGCCATCTTTGAACTGACACATTTTGAATTGACTTTAATGAGTGAGACTTGATGATGATGAAAATGACAATGCTTGATCAGGGATATTCAGTTTCACTGGATATGGCATGGTAATGATTTATATAAATATAAATAATAAAAAAATTAGAAATAAGTTTAGAAATTATATAAATATAAGCACCACATCATTTTAGTTTCAGTGTTGGACCCACCTATGTCCTTTCTTTCCTCTTTCATCAGCTCTTCTTCCAAGTGACCTTACCTCTGCATCTCCTTTGTTCTTGTACCAGATGAGGCGCAGCTTGGCGTTGGTGGCCATGGTGTAGTTGGTTCGGATGTAGCTGTAGAACAAGGCACATTTCACCCGAACAGGTTCTCCGGCCAGAACATGGTATTCCTTCAGATCTACTGACCAGTCTATGCATCCATCCACTGTGAGGAAAGCAAAAGAGAAAATATTGAGTGAGGTAATAGATATACAGTATTTAGACCATTTACAGTGAACAGACTTTCAATTGCAGGGGGGAGAAACATTGATGGAAACAGAGAACAGGGTTAGAAACTCAAAAAAGATAGGAAGCAAAACATGAACAATCATCAAAAACTCCATAAGACTTAATATAAAATCTAAAAACTATTCTTTATAGAAGAAAATGTTGAAAGAATGAATGAGAGACGAAATGAGAGATACAGAAAGAGAGCGTGTGAGTGACAGGGAGATTGTTTTATCTTCTTTCTTTGGCAATATTGTTCTTTACCTTCAAGGCAATAAAACAGTGAATATAAATTTGAGAAAGTATGTGTGTGTGTGTGTGTGGTTTTTGTATGTGTGATGACTAGAGAAAGAATTATACCAATAATAGCAGGAAAAAAGTGGCAGATTTCGAGAAATAAAGTGAGAAGAGGAGGTCGAGACCAAATGAAAAGAGAGCGAAGCAGAGAGGAAGTGTGCGGCGGCGATGTCGGGGTGAGAGCAGGTCAACCGGAACGAACAGAAAACAAGTTGTAGATGGAAGACAAGTAGGAGCTGGTGAGACGTGGAGGTCAGGACGGAAAATGACAAGGAGCTCTCCCAAATGGACTTCTGTTCTCCCTATGCCCATCCTCTCCATCTCCCTCTCCGCTGCTTCTCTCTTTTCTTTTCTCTCTGTTCTGTGCTCCTCTGACTCCCCCCCCCCCCCCCCGCCTCGTGGTCTGAGGCTCAGATAGATTCTCT
The DNA here is from genome assembly GCA_031216445.1 of Lateolabrax maculatus. Lineage (NCBI taxonomy): Eukaryota > Metazoa > Chordata > Actinopteri > Acropomatiformes > Lateolabracidae > Lateolabrax > Lateolabrax maculatus. The sequence continues at coordinate 21,731,586 of CM062206.1, forward strand.
TTTTTAACTTAAGCCCTCAGGCGCTTGCCACAAGTCCTTCCCTCTGAATTACAGCCTCCACCCTGCAGCAGTAAAGCCTCTGGATCTGTCATCTGCCCCAAAAATACCTCCTTAGCCTCGCATCCTTATTGTTTTCTTCTTGTTTGTTTATCATGCATGACTGCAAATAACCACTGGGCACACAAGAGGTGTAAACAAATACAAATACATTGTTTGGATATGAACAAATAATGTGCTCTGAAAAAATACATTATCCCAAGTTTCGCTATAAAATTGTGTTTTTTTCCCTGGCTTTTGATTGACACAATTTGCCACCTCAACAAACGTCAACTCAGTCAAATCCATGCACACATACATCACACAGTCTGCTAACTCACATTGGTGTCAGTATCTCAGTTGTCCACGGAAGATAAACGTAACATAAATCCATGTAACTTAAATCAGTACAAAAAAAGGTGTTCCTTATAACCGAAGATCTTGGTCAATAGTCATCAGATTCAGTCATTTCTACAGTAGCAGAAGTATTATGGTTGTCTGTACAATGTGAACAGGAACTGTTGTAGCCAAAGCAGCAGGACTTTTCATAATGCAGATGTGCCAAAATGTAAACAAACATGCTGCAGGCTCAAAACAAACAGGAGTGGGTAGTTTTAAGTTCGACATTCACACATTCAAGCTCGACAAATGTTGCACGTGTAAGTTTTATATTGAGGCCTGCACCTTCCGTGAATTGACAGTAAATGAAAAAATGGCAAAATGAAGTAAGGGACCGTCCCAAAAGCGCAAGCAAAACCGCCAAGAGAGCCGTTCAGATTTTTCTGTCAATAGTTCTCTCATTTATTTATTTTTCACTTTACCCTGACTCTCGCCCAATGTCAGCTGGGAGTGGCTCCAGGCCCCCTTCAACCCCCTAAGGATAAGCCGTATAGATCAATGGATGACACTTTATTTTCATCTTAACCTTCCCCATGTATTCCCAAATATGAAAAGTTTAAATATCAGTAGAGAGCAGTTTAACAGAAAATGAAGTAGTCTAGATGATTCCTAACTACATCTGGTATAAGCCCAGCCCACTTCTGATATACATCTGAATTCAGAATTCTTTATTTTTCTTTTCATTTAAACAGATTCACACACACAGACACAGCTAGTAGCTATGCAGCACACCACTAGTATATATACCCTAATGTGGCTACAAGAGAATATCAGTAAGCCCCTTGTAGAGTTTCTGCACCCCACTGCAGTCAGAAGTCAGACACTGGATGCTGGTTGCAGATTGTTACCGTGGCTACCACTGTGAGTCAATGTAAACAGATTTTAGCACCCTGTAAAATATGTCAGGTGTAATTTGTGTTGAGTTAAGTCACTACCAAAGATTTAAAGACTACATTTGCATGCGTTTGCAGAGTAAATTTACGACCCCACACTTAATTGGTTACATTTATAGATTTAGCAATATGTATTAAGTCATACACAGGCAGGAGAGATTTACTGTAGTATCACTGTACACATACACAAACACACACACGTACACACACCTAAGCAGATTTATTGCACCCACAATCACTCTTTCACCCTCACAAATGATTTAGTACTCATCCACATCTCTCTCTCTAAGTCTCACACTCACACACACAGTATTTAACAGTAGTCATTTAATCATTGATGTTTCCAGACATTCAGAAGAATTCACTGCATGTTTGTTTTAGCATGCATGCGTATGTGTGTGTTTGTAAGTTTGCATGTGCATGACACAGAGAGGGATGAAAAATGTGTGTGTGTGTGTGTGTGTGTGTGTGTGTTAAAAAGATAGTAATGAATACACCAGCCTGACTCGGTGGTTGTAAATTAATGAGCTGACACAAATTGAAGGTGTGACTGCAGTCCATTCAACACCTAACACAGAGGATCTCTCTCTCACACACATATACAGACACACACTCACACACACACACACACACACTAGGGCATCACATTAATAGAAAATCACATTAGTTTGGTCTACTGGACTAATGCCTTTTGTTTTAGAAAATGTTTAACACAGGTCAGACACACGCACGCACACACACACACACACACACACACACACACACTCTCACACATTCATATACACACTCAAACACATTAAAAACGACGGGGCCATATGTAGCTTCAGGTCATAACCAAAGCAAACTCCAAATAATTCATTCATCGCTGCTTCTACACAAGCTTGTGCATGTATATTACTCTGTGCAGTGAGTGTATGTCCATGAGTGGGTTGTTGTATATAAACCAGCAGTGTGTGTGTGTGTGTTTCCGGGGGAATGCAGCTGCATGTGTCTGCGGACATATTAAATGTGGGGCCGGGGCGCTAGCATGGGCAGATATATCATACCTGTCAGCTCTATCTGCATATGGATGCTCCTAAACAGCCGACAGAAAATAACCCTGGATAAATGGCAAAGTTTTACAATTTGGAAAAGTTTTTGGGCAAACCACATGAACATTTAGACACACACACACACATAATTCCAAGCCTAAATACTGGGTTATACTACTTATTTTTCCTTTGGCAGATACAGTTTTGACATCAGAGTGTCTAGTGAGTGTCATCAGGTCGCTGTCCATGGTGCTGAATTCCATACTATAGTTAGTAAAACTTGTGAAGCTATAAGGAAGCCTTTCTCCTATTTTGTGAGTGATTACACAGAGCGTGTCAGTGTCATAAGACGTTAAACAGTGAAGGAATAGTATCTGAATAAAGTTATCTCTCAATTTACCTCTGAATCCCTTCATCTGAGCATAAAAGCCCTTAACACTTGAATGGTAAACCCTTGGTACTTTAAGGTACGTTTTGTTGTTACAATGTTTGCTGAAAGTCCTCTTTTTGCTTTTTTCTGTTTTCATTATATAATGGCAATGACGTTTACTCCTGGGGCCTGTACTACGAAGCAGGTTCAACATACCCAGTGTATCTTTTCGTTATCTGGCTTCACTAAACCTAACAAATGCAATTATGCTAAGCGGTCACCCGGCAGTGGTTATCACCTCGGTAAGTCAACCCTGGGTTTCCCAATCTAGCTATGACCACATCCGCAGAAAAGCGGCGGTGTTTGTATCACATGACCAATCGCAAACATGGTGAAGTCTATTGGCAGCAGAGCGCCATATTTTGCAAACGAAGGGCAAACTATAATATTAGACAGTTAAAGTTAAACCCACAATTACAGTTGCAGCTGCCAAGTGCAGGAAGGACAGCTGGCAAAAAAATCTCAGACTGTGTGAATGCGTAAAAGTTAATAGGCTTATAATATCACTGCTCCATCATTAGGGACAATTGGATCTGACTATTATTACATTTGTGTGTTCTGTTTTGCTTAGATGTATTCTTATGACATGCATGACAATTTTAGCCTTCTTCTTTCAGCAAATAAAAAATACAACATAAAACTTAACATAAACATAACAACATAATTCAATCATATCTTTTACGTACAAGTACACGGCATTAGTGCTTCCTCAGTCTCTGTTGTAGGAGAATATCGGTATACAAAAACACAATGAAATGACATTGACATTGCTTGCAGCCAAAAGGGAAATGAAGAAGACAGGAGAGAACCCTCCTACAGGACTACACTCTTGCTGAAGAGATGGCCCTCTGCAATAATGTCAAGTATTGTAAGGCAATGCGTACAGTGTGCCGGACTGTAAGCGCACGACTCTGACGCCTCACACTGGCAACATACGCCTCAAGAAGCTGACACAGAAAAAACATTACCTCCAACAAGAATCTATATCTCTCATATAAAAAATTGTCAGGGAATGCTAAGAGGCTTGGCCTCCTCTTGCCCTCCTAGAGACCCTCTCACGATGTGTGCAGCGAGCTCCACGGGATCTTCTACAAGTGGCGATACCATTTTCCAAGAGAGTTGATTGGTCAGTAGGCGACGTTTTTATAAGCGTTGATCTGTTATCTGAGCAGGTTAGGTGTACAGCATAAGTTACCATGGCGATGTGCGATAAGATAAGATGTTAACTGCTGTCGTAACCCTGAAACCCCAGGGTTATACCTGAAGTTATCTCACTAACCCCAAATCCTGCTTCATAATACAGGCCTCTGATTTAGGGGTAAGGTGTTGGTGGGACCCCTTAATTTCTCTTGTTGTCTTTTTGACAATCTGTCATTACGGGGGTGCTGCATGTGTCTTTCCTTCAAGTTTTTAAAAGTCCATAGGTTCAATTTATTCATCTGTAAAACAAAACATGAACATTATAGTGCTCCTATCTAATCAACCACAGCTGATTACCAAAACACATAAAACAAATAGCCTAACTAATGAATAATACATCCAAATAACAATTAAAAGGCACTGATGAGTTAACTCATATTAATGATTCTGGGAACACACTTTTTTGTTATATAATGTAGTTCATTTTATTACTTTATACAACACGATAATGCTTTTGCTGTTATATGTAAGAGGTAAGAGTGAGTGTTCCTCAAAGACTCCACATTAGATGCACTGTATATAGTTTAACAGGGATTTTGAAATAATAAGCATATATGTTTTACCATATATAATAGCTGGAGGAGTTGTGTAGTTTGTGCAGGGTGCAGCATATTTAGTTCAGGCCTGTCACTCAAACATAAAGCCCTTCAGAGCCCCCAGCCTGTCTGCACACCTCCCACAATCCCCTGCAATACCACTACAGCTGCTGCCATAATAATAGCTTGACCTGACCCACAGACACACACACACACACACACACACACACACACACCCACACACACAGGTAATGATCCCGACATTCACACACAGGTACAAACACACATGCACACTCACAAACAAAGGAAAGGAATCACACACACACACACACACACACAGGAACGAGGCACAGAGTGCAAAAGAGACACGGCGAGTGCACACACACACACACACACACACACACACACACACACACAAGTCTATCACCACTGCAGGGCAATTTACACCCAGGTGAGAGGAAAAAGAATGGAGGAAAAGAAAAGGAGAAAGGAGAGAAAGAAAATCAGGGAACAAGATCAGAATGAGAGAGAGAGAGAGAGAGAGAGAGAGAGAGAGAGAGAGAGAGAGAGAAAGAGAGAGAGAGAGAGAACCCGCCATTTGGCCCAGTGTTGTGTGCTGATGTTCAATTTCAGCACACAGCCGACTTGATGGTTACTTGTTTTCTCTGAACACATTTTATGAGAATAGGCTTTAACATAGATAGAGCTTTATATATATGGTGAGAGGACATGCTGGGTGTGTGTGTGTGTATGTGTGTGTGTGTGTGAGTGAAAGAACGACCAAGACGAAGCATGAGAAAAAGTGTGTTTGCAATTTTTAAAATGACTTCTCAAAATGAGTTGCATTCTTGCCGGTGGAGTCTACACTACACACACACACCCACCCACCCACCCACCCACACACACACACACACACACACACACACACCCTTGTACTTCTATATTTCTGAGGACCCTCACTGACATAATGTATTCCCCAGGCCATTATGATAACCTTAACTATCACAGCTTAATGCCTAACCCCAACCCTTAACCTAACCTAAACTTATTCTAACCTGAACCTTGAAACCAAGTCTGAACCCTCAAACAACCCTTTGGCATTGTGAGGACCGGCCAAAATGTCCTCACTTCCCAGAAATGTCCTCACTCTGTTGGTTAAAAACTTGTTCCCATCCTCACTATGTAGGAAGTACAAGTATGTACACACACACACACACACACACACACACAAACACACCAAAGCAAGCAATCTATTTTGCCAGCTGTATGAATATGGTAATGCATGTGCGGGTTATGGCCTTCATTCAGTGCAATGGAGTTACAACAGCATCTATCAGCATACAAGGCTTATAGTGCCACAACACACACACACACACACACACACACACACACACACACACACACACACACACACACACACACACACACACACAGATACACGCGTCAGTGCTGAATAAATGGAGTTGACCACAATCTGCCCTCTGTCTAATGCTACCAAACAGACTGAAATGTATTCACCCTAACATGAGAAAACACACATGCACACACATTTGTGACCATTCTTTCAAACAACCCATATTGTTGAACAAAATACGGAAACAAATGACATTCATTTAAATCAGAACTGCCGCTGTAAAAACATCATTTAACTTCATCTGTCTATTGTAGTAATGGTGAGTGTCTGGGTGTGTTTGTATGGAGGGTTGGCTTTGTTGTTGTTTTTCACACTGTTTATTAAGACCCTGAGTCATGTGACTGGCAGTCAGACAAAAGTTTTCTCTGTCCAAATTCACCTCTTGTTCATACTGAAAGGAACGTATCTCATTTAAAAGAATGAGGCATAAAGAGCGGTATAAATGGTAAAACGTGGGTTAATCATAACCTCTATTCATCATCAAGGCCAATAACCACTAAGTTCAGTACAACATTATAATATTATCAGCACCCATTGGCATGATTGGACTTATATTTAAGTAAACATGCTTAGACTGCAAAAATCATGAACAATAATCATGCAATCAAGTGTAAATATGCGGAACAGGGACAACAGATGGAAATGAGTTTGTGTCTATAGCTGGTGCAATAAATGTATTGTGCATTGTGCAACCTAGATTCATTTAATGTGACTCTTCATCTGATCTTCATCACTTCAGGTGTCGTTTGTACAGACACGGCTCCACGGCCACTTGGTGACCCTGCAGGGTGGATGAAATGGGCTTGGATTAAGGGGAACAGTTACTGGTTGTTGGGAGGTTTGGCGGTGACACAACCCACCAAATGTCCTCTTTTCCTTCCCTTTTAAAGGAGCACCGCTCTCACCATTGTGCTCTGCCAATTTGCCCATTTGGTGGAGCACAGACAGGTCAACACTACATGTGCTTTGTGCTATTTTTAGTGACTTTATGTGGTGGAGGCTCACCGTCACACTTCACCTCATACACTCACCATTTGTGTGTGTTATATCTGTTCAATTTTAACATGACATTTTTCCAGCTGGAAATGGAATATAACAAAATATTTAAGGCAAAGTATGTTGGGTGACTTCTTCCCAAACGTTTACATAATTGGTTTAATAATTATATTAGGTCTTTCCATTCTAGTGTAACATTTGACTTCAACTAAACTGGCAACATTTGTTTCCTCTAAGAGGAAGCTTTTGTGGCAGAGCTGCTTTGGACTTTTCTATCACCAAAGGGTCAGAGTGCCCTGGAACAGAGAGGGCTATCTTATAGAAATGTAAAAAATATGATTTTAATGTTCAAGCTGGAGGCCAGGCTTGCCAGTTACAGTACCATTTCCAACTGTGTTACAGTCCTGCCATGTGCCTCATGACACATTCACTGTGCTTGTATGATTTGCAGTTGATTCATGGGAATAAAAGCTTCAGCGTATCAGTTGAAATACGTGAAATACGTTTAAAAAGTGGTTGCTTGGCTTTGGACATCGGGTCAGGAAGGAGAGAGGCAAACATAAGTGGGAAGGCCCATGAGTGAAAAGACAAATGATATGTGAAGCAATGTGAAGAATGGGAAGAAAGAGGGAATGTAGATGATGGGGGACTGGTTGTTTATGAAAAGTAATGAGTCCCATTTCCCTGGGAAGCAGAACACATTGGCCTTCCTATTAACCATGATAACTCCTGAATAGGTATACTGTATATATGGATGGATGAATGGACAGATAGAGGGAGGGACAGAATGAAGATGGAGAGAATTAGCAAAGGAAGCAAACATGGATGAGCCAACAAGAACCATACCAGGAGAGATAATAAGAAAGTAGGTAATGTTTTCCCTTATCGAGTTACGTCTAATTGAATAATGGTAGCATAAAAAAAGATAAAAAAGAGGAAGATGAGGAACGGAAATAGGAAGGAAAATAAGAAACCAGAACAAGTTGTTCGTATCATTACAAACGTAAATAAATCAATGTCAAATTAAAACTAATAAACTAGATAACTGATGATTTATCTCCCACCCGAGGTAATGTTAGTTTTCCTGAGAATTAAGACTATATTTCCCATCAAACCAAATACCTCCTGGTGCAATCCATGCACCTTTTCTTCTCTCATCCAGATACAAATGTTGGAGAGATGTTTCTTCTGGCCTTTCACTCCCTCTACCATCTGCTACTGACACAATCTGTAAATCTATTGGCTTAATTTAAGCAGAAAAAAACAGCGTTCTCTTCATTTATAGAAATCTGCACATGTGCAATAAAGCAGTGCAGCAGGCTGCTCTATTGGAGGAACGAGTGTAAGAAAGAAAAAGACAAATGCTAAATTGCCAAAACTGAATTGAGAAAGAAACAGTGGGGAAACACAAATGAGAGATGACAATACAGTGATGTCAGGGGAGTGGAAATGGACCGAACCAATTAGCCAACACGTGGGAGGACACAAATACAACCAGATCAACAGAAAAAAACGCAAAAGAGAATTCTTTTTTTAGGATGAAAATGGCAAACTGGTGGGGAGATGAAAGGATGAAATGAAAGGGAAGGCAATTGGAGTAAGAAAAACATGTTGGAACATGTAGGGAAAACTATCAATTACATCATCTAAGCTGTAATGTCCATTTCTTTCACTTATTTGTACGTATTTCATTTATATATAGCACACCATTGTTTATATTCTATTTGTCTTTGTTGTATCAGCTCGCTGATTGGTGCTACCAAACTCCAGCTTTCCCTTTGTTGATCATGAAAGGTGAATCTAATCTTGGCTTACCGGACAGGTTTATATTCAAAACGGAATTGATAAATTTTATGTTTATTCAGATGACGATCATTTCATTGTCTGTCGAAGTCTGGATCTTTCTCACTTTCTGCTGTATCTCAGGGTTAATGACATGCTTCCTCTGTTTTTATAAGAAGTCTGATCTTTTGCAGACACCCGGATGAGGAACGTGTGTGAGCCTGTGTACTTCATAAAACTGAGAAAAGGATAGCAGTGTTTGTTTGTTCCAACAACCTGTGTTTAAGTTTTCCTGACAAGCGACATCTCGTTTTTTTTAAATATTTTATACCAACCAACAATCAAGATTGCTTCCCGTTGCCTCAACCAAGTAGTTTTAGATGCCTACACATAGGCAAAGCCTTACCATGGAAGTAGCAGATCCGAAGTAATCTTTTTTGAAATGGTCATATTCAAAGGTATAGTGGTTCGTAATGTATTTGCAGGTATACAGTATGGGCAGTATACTTTACCGTATCAGTGCACATCTTGCAGAGCAAGGCTGCAGCCAGTCGTGCTACAGTTTTTCATGTAATCGGTGGTGTTTACTGCACACCTAAGACTTATGGTCCTTAGATTTAGCCTTTAAAGCAGCGACATAAATACCTCCATAAACGGCACCATGTCTGGGGAGAAGCGCTGCCTGAAGGGCAAACTGTGGGAACAAAAGTCCCTTTTCACTGCTGTTGTTCCGCAACCCGTGCGCTTCGTGGGGGCTTATCAAATGGATGAGTATAGTTAAAAGCCTGGCAGCTGTAGCTAATTTGGTGCACACGAGTACAGACATCAAGCACACACTCAAAGCCTGTTGGATCTAAATGTGACTACTAACAAATGCACCAACAGACGAAGAGAACAGCTATGATTCCACGTTTCTCCACAACAAAAACACAACCCAAAACAACTTTCTCCAGACAGGCAAGGCTGCGCAGGAAAAATATGATTTCATCACACTGACAGACTTTCTGACTTTGTTTGAAGAAAAAAAGATTTCAAGATTCAATACTTGATTTAACAACTTGCCAGCGTGGAAATGTTTCCAATGTTCCATCAAAACGACAGGCACGAGAAAATTCATCTTTGAATGAATTTCAGAAACTCTCCTCTAGGCAGAGGCAAACAACTTTCAAGCTCTGAAAACATTGTCCTCTGTCTTTCTGTCGCTGTGTGTGTGTGTGTGTGTGTGTGTGTGTGTATTTATATATATGCGTCTCCTGCCCTCTCCATTTGTCACTGTGTCGATGGAGCGTGCGGCACAGTCACTCCCGCATTTGTCTGTTCTCTAGTGTGTTACGCGCACGCACACAAGCGCGAGCAAATGCGCAAACACACACAGGGTCCCCTTTGCTTTCTTCCTGCCCGTCATTAATAAAGAGAAGTAGCTGCACACCTGTTCACTGACAGCCCCCTACAGAGAGAGAGCGAGAGAGAGAGAGCTGGGTACAAGTGCAAGAGAGTGTGACAAAGGCACATTTTGACAAAGGTAGAGGTGGAATGGGATGATTGCGACTGAAAAGAGAGAGAGGGTGAAGAATGAGTAAGTGTGTATGAGACCCCTTTCAGACTTAGACCTTGTTACGTATATATGTTGGCAAGTTTACAAACAGGTCTAACTTCTGTAATTTCGTTCTTCAAAATCCCCCTCATCCGGGTTGAATTTACTCACTAAAGTCTCTCTATGCAGTGTCCTGCTGCTGTCCGGTCATCATTATCGACATTTTGATAAAACGTTTGCTGAGCCAGTCTGGGTTGTCCCTAAAGCTCATTTCTGTGAGAACATAGTGAAAATTAAGCAGAATTCTTTATGGAATTCTTTTGCCCCAGATTTCGCCTCTTAGGCTAACCCTCGGATTGGTGGTTTGTCTGCAGACACAACTGCAAATAGTACTTTGGCCTTCTCCATATGTTTCTTTAAACAAAAAAAATTGTAATATTATATTTAATTTACAGTTAAATTTCTCTTAAAAATGAACATGAAACATTTATCCAAGTTAAGGCAATTAAATGCTGTTTTTAGCCAAAATGCAATCAAATACATTATCTACAGTATCTAAGGAAACTAAATTTGATTTTAACTGTGATCTAAAAAGTTTTTTTGGTGAATTAATAATATGCTACACAAATTGACATCAATTTGGAATATAAAAATCACAGTAACGCCTTTCAATATAATGTTGAAGACCCATGTGAGGAGAGAAGTTGCTGTTTCAGTGGCTCTGATAAACCCATTATATGCTACCTGCCCAGCACAAAACAGCAACAGCAAAGTTAGCAACTAACCGGTGAACATGGTGGAACATTTAGCAGGTAAAGGAAAAGAGCAGATATGTCCCTCAGGAGTTGGTGGAGACCAAAACAGAGAAAAAAAAAAAAGAGAAGTGAGTATTGAACTAACATTTGTTGGGGCGGACACAATTTAATATTGTTGCTCCCTGCTGGTTGTTTGGTTGTTTGTTTTGAGAGATCCCACTCTCTCCACGTGGCCAAAGATGTAAAGTTTAAGTCCCAGAGATAAACATTCAACTGCAAATCAAGTTTAAAAATCCATCCCTCCAGCAGTGCCGCACAGGGGCCAAATATCAGATGAGCATCGCAGCTCTGTCCGGCACGGTCCTGTCATGCCTAATAAACCCGTTACTGAACACCTTTGTCATGGAGACTTGTGTCTGAATAACAAAAAGCCATTACTGTAACAGAGAGATGAAGCCGGCAGATGCCATGACTGAACCAAGGGACCAAGGCTTTTCCTGTGAGACTTTGAGTCTGATGACAGGAAAGATTTTTGATGCTGATGAGAGAGAGAGCACAAAAAGAGAGAGAATGAACCTTTTTCTAGCAAAATTTCTAACACACTGCACACATTTATGACGACAAAAGAGAGAGAGAGACATAGAGAGTGAATGGTAGACCCTGTATGCAAAGCCAGTAGAATAATGAACTCCTACACCTGTCACATGCTGCTGGCAGACTCCTGGGAGCTTCAGTTCCCTCCTCTCTTTATCTTTCTGTTCCTCTCTCAATCTCCAAATCTGTTCCCTGCATCTTCCTCTCACTCCACCTACTGTACCTACCCATCTCTGGTTCTCCATCATCACTTTGTATCCCCCCTCTCTCAGTCTCCCCACCTGTCTATCTGTTGAACATTTTAAATCAGCCACAGTGGAATTGCTGAACAGCAGCTGAAACGGTCTGTGAGCGGGTCTTAATCTGATCCGAAACTACAGCACAAGTCAGTGTTTTCGCTGCCTGCGTGTGTGAACAGTCGATGCCTTTAAAGGATTGGTAAATACACATGTAAATTGCGGTGAATTGTTATTAAAAGTAGACATTTCCAACTGATTTCAATGACTCTCTTCTTATCCAGCGACCCTCTCTGGGGCTCCACACAGTAAGGTTGAGACAGTCAGCCTTAAATCTCAGTCTAATCCTTTAACAGAGCAATAATATACAGAGAAATCACCTCTGAACACACTGTGTCTTGTACTCTCCCCATAAAAGCCTGGCGTGAAGACCACAAGAGGTGAAGAGTATATGAAAGCGAAAAGGACAGAAATATTAAAAAGAAAAAGAAAGAGGAAGACGGGTTAGTCGTGGAAGGCAGGTACATATCAAGGATCTTTTGAGCAGCTGAAGTTGGAAACTGTGTCTGTTGCTATGCTTACTTACTTGAAAATGTTGTTACTTAAAGTTAGGATTTGGGGCAAATGTGTAAATCAATATATGAAAACATCAGTGATTTTATCAGAAATGAAGAAGAAAATGTGAGTACAGGAATCAGTGCACCTGAAAGACAGAGAGTTTGGCAGGCGTTAGGTGACTGTGGATTTTCTATGTGAGTGTGCTTATGCCAGTCCTTCTGAAGTCAGACAGACAGGGGGGGGGGGATACTGTGCCACCAAACCTGGCAACCTGACTCTTGTCCGGTCACCTTGATCACCTGCTGCTACCCCCACAGTCACCCCTAACACACACACACACACACACACACACACACACACACTGCTGACATGGTGGTTATGTGGAGTTCACCATCCTTACTTAAGTACAATTTTGACTTCACATGAGAATTTTCATTTTATGCTACTTTATTCTTCCACTCCACTACATTTCAGAGGCATTTATCTGACAGCTGCAGTTACTAGTTACTTTTCAGAACATTTCACATTAAAAAAGCATAAACGTTTATAAAATACAACGCCTTGTTAAAGATTTAACCAGTGGCTTCCAATCTTTTTTGCTTAAAACCCCTTATAAAACCTCTGTGTCTTGTTGGGGCCCTGGTCATGTTTCAGATCTCTGTGAGTTGTTCCACCAAAGAATGATTTCGCCTCTAAACGTGCTCACAGGCTTTTATTTAAATAATAGTTTGAGACCAAAAAGAGGTAAAATTATCAAATGTTTTGCAAAAAAACTAAAATAAAGTCAAACAATTGCTTTAAATTTGTATTGCAGAACCTTTTTTTTTCCTTTCATACCACATTAATGGTCTTACGACGCCCCCGATTTATCTTGGGACTGTTTGGAGGTGCCTGACCCCCAGGTTGGGAACCAGTGGCCAAAACTACCGAACTTTAAGTAGTTAAGTAGTTTATATAAACAGTCTTATAATATCATATATAGCAATATATTACTCAAAGGGGCTATTTTTCTCTGTAAAGAATACTTTTACCTTTGATACTTTAAGTACATTTTGCTTATAATATGTCTGTACTTTTAATCTGTTTACCCTGTAATGGAGTAATTTTATATAAACTGATTGGTACTTTTATTTCTGTAATGGATCTGAAAACACATTGTCATGTCTATTGTCACCAGATGGAAAAAATTCACTCTCCACATCAGACAGCTCATTTCTCCAGTGTTTACTTAGATAAAATCATTGCCCTGTTCCAGAAATAGCACTTATGCTGTCACAAGCGTTTTGTTAAACGAAGTGCTGCACAAATTATCATTGTTATTTAATGAGATGCACGTAATTGACAGTACAAATGTTTGATAACTCATGCACTCATTATGGGCCGTGTTTGTTTGTCTGCATACCTTCTTGATGTAATTAATATGACAAGTGATCCAATTAAAGGGCCTGGGTGAGGAAAAAGGAAGCTCAGCAAATTATTTATTAGCTGATAAAAGAGAGAGGTGGGTCAGCGAGAGTTCAGCTATAGGGGGCGCCTTGGAGTTGGTATCCAAAAGAGATCTCAAGGAGACTGATTATTTGGAGGCAAAAAAAAAAAGGTATTTGAGGATAAAGTGGCAAATAAATAAATAAAAAATAAAGGATTAGACATATAAGTGTAGTCAACCTGATTAATTTACTTGCTTTAACTTCCTGGCCTGTTTGACATTTGCTCGAGACAAACTTAAAATTCCCCTTGAAAACATGCCCTAAGCAGATCATTTGAAGCTGGCTAGGAGTTATATCCCCTAACTTGTTTGTTGACTCACAGTTAGAGAGGAGAAAACTTTGCTTTTGGAACATCTCCAGTGTATTTTTCTTAAGGGCACAGTTTCTGTCATGTTGTTGGCTCGTATAATTGTCTTTGAAAATATTAATTCTTGAGGCTCTAACTATTAAACATTAAGTTGATATTACTCATTTGATTTGAGTAATGTAACTGGGAGGCTGTTTCATTATGACGGCTGATGGTTCTGTGCTGGACTTGAAAGTTACATGAGTCAAGACAGACACTGACAAATCGCATACCCTACTATTTTGCCACTTAAAGCTGCTATAATCAATATTTTTATATTAACAATGGATGAAATGACTATGTATAATGTGAAATGGGTCATTTGTAATGATGAACACGGGCGTGTGATGGAAATCTTAGAGCTGGTTCACTCTAACAAGAAGTTTCAGGAGACCGGGATGTCTTACACAGGAATATTTATTGAAGCTCGATTGAGGAGAAAAGGGAAACACCACGTGTGAATCACAGCGTACTGCTACCCAAATCTGAAGATGGTGTCCTGAAGCTCAGTATTTAACCCTCCCCAGAACTGATAAATTCCACTATATCCAAATAGGGTTATTCCTAACTCAGTCTGTCATGTGTGAGGACTCTATTGGATATCAGATCCAAACAAGGAAAGACATCAACCACTGCTGTCCTAGCAACAGCATAGCCTCTCTACAGTCTCTCTTATCCAGTGTCAACAACTAGGCTCCAGCCTGTTGTGTCTAACCCTGAAAACAGAAGATATCTAGCAGACCTTGGTCTACCAGAGGCCAGAGCCAACTCGGCCTTGTCTGGCACACAGAGTGAGACAGGCGAACAGAGACAGGCAGTTGACCTGACCTGTGAAGCACTGTCTTAAGTTACCTTTAACCTACAAGAGGGAAGTTTAACATACAAGAAGGAAAATTCCTTCACAGGGCGTATCACCCCACTCTGCAGCTAGCTCTGCAAAGTGTTTGAGCATCTTTCAGCTCATTGTTTTGGTTTTCCTGTGTGCAGCTTCAGTGTTTTCATTCAGGCTCACAGCTCTCATCAGTGTTGTATTCAGCTTCGGCAGGCAGCTGTGTTCAGTGAAGAGGCTCTGATCCACGACTCCAAATGAATGCTGATGTGGCTCTGTATCTGCCGGATGTGTAAACAGGCAACTGTATGCTAACATGTTTGCCAAATAAATTTAAAGGGTGATAATATGTCAGTGCTGTGTTCACAGCTTGTTAGGCGGCCCCCAAGTGTCCAAAATATCAATTATTACAATATTGAGTATTAAGGAGGGACTTAAGACTTGGAGAAAAAATTTGTATTCTTTCTCCCTCTTGCAATAGGTTCATTGTTTTCAAATTTTCAAACTTAAATTGAACCATGTGTGCACTTTTAATGTTGATGTGTGTGTATGCACGTGAGAGCCTGATCGTGCTCATGTGCACCTGTTTCTCCTCCACTGTGCTGCAAAGAGAAAGTACTAAGCCCTAATTACTCCAAATTCCCAGGGGATGCTCTGACCAGTTTACACTCATCACAATAAATTACACTCTCCCCCGTCTCTACTGCCACACCAAATCCTCCTCTCTGTCTGTCTCACAGTGCGTTGACACTCTTTACTACAGCATAGGTTTTATTTATAACATTTTATTATGCATTTCTCAAAGGGAGACATTCAGTGCAAAGGGAAACGACTGTTTACAGCAAGCTAACACACACACACTCACTGTACAAAAACACACATTCATATGAATGTATTATAAATGCATCTAGAACCCGGTCAACATACATGTATTAAGTGACACAACTGCTACATGAAGGCATTTTAAATGTGCTGTAGTTCTGATTAAAGAAAAAAAATGAATTAAATGAATAGTAGGTTTTGGAACACACTATAAACCTCAGAGTGCTACAGATTTGTGGAAGGAGATAAGTAAGCAACTTTACATGCACATTAATATTGTATTAATATCCCACATACCAAAATATTGATTGATGAAAACGTCATATTGATTTAATATTTTGGATCTCAACATTCCAGGTCAGAAGGCAAAGATATGATACGACCATATTCTGTATGTGGTGACATCTAAAGAGGGTGTTCCTTATATAACAAACTGCTGTTTGTGCATGCTTTACTCTGACAGCTGTCATTCACCTTAACATTAAAGTTTGTGGCAGTTGGCTGACGTGAGCTGGCTTGCTGTACTCAAATACTGTACAGCTCTGAAAAACCGATAGCAAAAATGTCATTTTTGGATTGGCACTCCAGTGGCACATTTTTAAATGTGCAAATAATGTGAGACTAGGGAATACAAACAAGGAGCAAAAGAAGTCTTTTGGGGATTCAAAAGGTTATGAAAGGCATGGTTGATTTAAGTTGTTAGGGGTTAGGGTTAGCAAATATCTTGCGATTTCTTGATGAAAAGCTCTTGCTGCTGAAAAAGTTAATAAGTAAGAGACAAGTGGAGAGTACACAAGAACTAGTGTGTGGATATTACTATTTTTGGTCAGTCTTCCATGTAGGCGGGTTGCTAATACTAGCTGGTGAGCTCTCTGCAGATACCAGGCTGGTGGCTTTTCAACATAAACAGTGGCACGGATGTTTGTGCTTCATAGTTTAAGCAAAATGATAATGACAGTTCATAGTAATGTGGTAAAACAAATATTTTGAATAAGCAGAATGTCTATTCTTGCTCATCTGATTTGCACATGTAGGTTTAAAACAGCTTACGATTCAACCACGTTTTAGTTTTGCTGCTTTTCAGGAGAAAAAAAAAACTGAGAAATATTACTGTCAGAGTTTTCATCACAGAACTCAGACCCAGGGCTTTACTGATGAAAAACACTCACTATAATGGACTAAAAATCTGCTAAATGGCACATTAAACTCTGACTTTGTAGACTGTCCTAATCTGGGTCAAGGACGGCATCTTCATTTCTATAATGCACTGTATATATGGACCAAAGTAATCATTAGTGTGAAAGGACTTTTATACATCAGTGAGCATTGTGCAGGATTATGGAGAGCTAATATAGTTTCACCTTTAACAAATGTACATTTGAAATGCAGGTTCAAGGTATAATTTCAGCAAGTATCTTCACTGCTGACGTTTGAGTGAGCAAGACACCCAATCTCAGCTGGCTACCATGTTTGGATGGGAACAAAAGGAAAATGGATTACGGCGTACGTTTTGTGCATGTGTTTTATGTTTCTTGTTGCATCCAGAGTGGTTTGTTTTGAAAAAGACTCACTGGATCTTTTCAGGTGATCAGTGGTGCACATTATTTGAGTAACAAAGAGCAGTAAACATACACATTTCAGTGTCATCTAGCCGCTCTTTTAGATACCAGGCAGACCCATCACAGACCGCTCAGACACTGACCCAGAGGCTATCCTGAGCATCGAACAAATGGAAAGAGGGAAGTTAGCATGTGCAGCGATGGCCCTAAAGGCTGCACAAATAAAAGGAAATAGAGTGCAGCAAGTGAAAACTAAAAGGTTCCAAGGAAAAGTGCCACCGTAGTGGATGCACTGTTTGACTGACGGCCGATCTGTGGAAAGCCTCAAAACAGCACATAATAAATATCACAAATCATTAAAAACATCAATTACTTTGAATTTCTACTGTTTTTCAGCGTTTATCAGCACCTTCAGCCCTGAGTCCAGCTCTGCTGCTGTAAATGGTTGTCACAGTGTCCGTCAATCTGAATAATACAAAGTGGGAGGCAGAAGTAGCCAGACAGCTGAGGGGGTTTGTAATACAGGGTGTCACATTGGTCAGAAATAGACTATTATAATGGCTGAGAGAACCATGAATGGGTGTCCAATACACTCCTGATTAACAGACAGAATGTCAGAATGTGTTTTGAATGGGGAAGAGTGAGGAAAGAAAGAAATAAAAGACACCCAGATGGGTAGAAATTAAGTGGAGGGGGTTAAATAGAGGTTAAGAGATGTTTGACTTCCCAGAGGATGGGGAAAGCGGGGAGTGATGAGTGCAAATGAGAGATCACAGAGAAAGGTGTTTTACTGGGAGGACGGATAGGAAAATGGAGAAGAGTGGCAGGAGGAGAGACCGAGCGAGCAGGAAGACGAGAAAGTGATACGGCGCAAAGTCAGAGAGACACTGCCTGTCCTAACGGTGAGCTGTGAAGAGAAGTGGTCCAAGTAGATTTATTCTCTTGAAAGTAAAATATAAATAAACATAAAAATAAAAAGGTTCAATGTGTATTCCGAGAAATAAATATTCCCATTCCAAAGTAAATAAGAAAAATCTATATTTTTAAAAAGATTTTACACTTTTGCCCATGCCAGTTCCTCCTCTGATGGGATGTGTGTCTCTGTGAAGAAAATATAAATCAGCTCCATCTGGGTTGTACAAGGAGCTACTGTATAAACTTATGTGTTATGTGTTAATGTTTTTTTAAGAGTCATAATTCATGAGAAATATCTTTAGAATTCTATCTGAATTTAACTCTTCCTAAATTACATTGAACTCGGTGGAGAAGTGCTTCACCCTACTGTAGCAAAAGGGGACAGTTTGTATCCCTAAAATGTGGCTCAGATGAAAAAAACGATGCTTGTCAGGGGAAAACACATCATCCTTGATCACAGTTTTTGCTCGCTGCAGTGCTTTCAGACACCAGCGGTCTCGGTGAGACAACGAAAAAGCATTTTGAAGCTCTTAATGTTTGGCTTTCTGTCCGAGTGAGACGGCATGGACATTTTTGGTGCAGCTCGGTTGTTGAAAACGTGTTATTGTGCCAGTAATACGGGTGCAAAAAAGTATACGGGTGTGTCCGAAACTGATTTTTTCAGGAGCTGCCTTGAACCACACCTTCTCCTGTGAATCTCATGTCTCGCAGAGGGCTTTCAGGTGATGACCAGCCTCGCAATGGTACCTAAAACCTTGTTTTTGAACATAACCAGATGGATATGTCAATAAACATGAGTAGAACATGCCTAGTTAGTTGGCTGGCAAACCAAACAAGTCCCAGTTTGGGGCCAGCTTTAACTGGCCAGTTTAACTGACCTGCTGAGGAAAGAAGATACATGCGCGTCATATGCACCATCTTTTGTCATGTGTATATAAAGCATTATTTTGAGTTGTACATTATATAAGTGTCACATAGTATTATGTTATGGTTGCAAAGGGATTAGCAATGCAACTGCAAAACAGTCTTCATTTTGTTTTTATGAAACAAAAATGTTTTATGTGCCTTTATTCTTTTCCCTAATACTATAATTCAATTTTATGTACTTCACTTTCTTTATAAGGGTTGTTCTCACTGAGTGTTAAAGGTTGAGGACACAAAATATTGGTGTCAAATCCCAATGTGTTTGTTATTTTCAGGCAGTACAATTAATCTGCAGTGACATTACATGTTAATTCTAGGGTCTCAGGAATATTGTCTAGTCCCGTGACTCTGACCTTTAACCTTGAGGGTTTAATTTCATCTAGACATTGAAGTTTATCCTTTAGAAAAGTCTTTAGAAAAGACTGTGTGTTTGCTTACACATCATTAGGCTGCAGTATGATACACCAGGGAACATACTCTTTCAATGATTCCGCACCAGCTACAAACTCCTATATTAAAGAGACGGCATGACATGTTGAATAGCACTCTGTCTGTGTCTGTGGGGTAAAATGCAGTGGAAATATGAGGAGTAAAATAACTGAAGAGATATATCGAGACAGAGGAGGGGAAAGGAGCGGAGAGAGTGATTCTCTCTTTGCTTCTGAAGGACAGGGGAAAAGTTGCAGCGACTGCACTTCCAATCAGATAGGAAAAGACCCAGTCATCAAGGTTTAGACTCAATGTACAGTGTGTGTGAGTGTGTGTGTGTGTACGTATTTGGAAGGAAAAGTGTGCGGTACTGAGTGTGTGAGTAAGGGTATGAGAGTACAGTGTGAGGCTGCGCTATGGCTGCATATGTAGGATGTGTCATTCTGCTTCTATATAGATGATTCCGTGTGTGTGTGTACAGGTTTGAGACATCAAATCAGTGCTGACACACAGCAAGTATATTTTTGAATAATTTATGAAGATGTACGATCGGATCTGCAAATTGGTGGATTCTGCAGTGAAATTAGAGAAGAAACCGGGAGTCTCTGGCACTTTGAACTCTGGGATGCTGTCAAAGTCATTAAAAACCTTCTTCAGTTATTTAACGCGGCTGTCTCAAATGCTTAAAATGCATTCAGAATATTAAGTAGTAGTGGAACTAATAGGACCAGAATTGAGATCATGTCAAGTATCAGGTTAAAGTATGTGTTATTAGTACAACAGATCATCTGTGCTGCAGGTATACACAGGAAACAGTATGGTTTAAGCAGTTAAAAAACACTCTCTCCTGATATATTTCTCATATATTTGATATGACTTTCTATAGTCACATCTTGAAGGTGTGTAAGAAAAGGTGGATTTGCTTTCTACATTCCTCATAATCACACAGTAAGATATAGCTCAGGCTTATCTGAGCAAATGAGCAAAGTGTTAAGCAAGCACACACAGCTCAGGCAGCGTGGCTAAAGTCAGCACAGTCATCTTAATCAAAATGGTATTACACCCGATGTTCTTGAATAACGATGGCAGGGTTTCAGCAAGTAAACACCCTCAATCACTATTCTGAGCCGCATGTTTTCCAAATATTCTCCACAGTTTCTGGAAAGTTTCAGAGCTGTTGAGCAGTGAGATAGAGATGTTTGGCTGAGGCTGAGCAGGTGTGTGTATTTGTGTGTGTGGGTGTGTGTATGTGTGTGTGCATATTTTAACCATCTCAAAAGCAGACTGGATGTAGCCGAGCTGAACGGTGCCAAATTCTATGGCACAGCCCGTGGGACGGGCTCTCTCCTAACACACACACACACACATATAAAGGACACATTGCCATATGGGATGTTGATCCAACTTAAACATCCATCTTGACTGACACCTCCTCCCCTGTGTGTGTGTCCGTGTCTGTGAGTGTGTGTGAGTGTGTGTGTGTGTGTGTGTGTGTGTGTGTGTGCCTGTGAGAGCAGGAGGATGGAAAATAAGAGGAAGCAGATAGAAATGGTGGGCTGAGAACGGACAGACAGTTGGGTATTAAGGGGATGGCAGGTCTGAGGTCAAAATATAAGAAGTTTAGTTCTTCCAAACTCTCTTACTTTGGGAGCGCCTCATTTACTCCCCCCTGCACACCAGGTGCATGGGAGGACATTTGGGAATAAACCCACTGGTTCCAGGTGGTAGAGGTAGAACACAATCAAGTGCATCTTAAGTAACTTAAGAGATACATTTGCAGTACATTAGAATTTAAGTGAAGTGTATATTCAGGAAGTTTATAGCAGCAAACATACAGTTACCTTCCCTAATTCAGTACATGTTTAAATGCATGTTTCTGCATATAGGGAATGTCAGAAAATCCATAAAATATATACACCTGACGCTGAAAACAAGTGCTTTGCATTGCCAGCACACAGTTTTCAATTCTCTATTTGTGGTCTATCAACAGATGACTGACAGTTCTCTTGTTTTAGCACAGCTTTCCAGTATGGTCCCAACAATGTATACTAAAAAAGTGGGTCAGTTGCTTTATGGTGGTTCTATGTCAACCTTCTAACGTTTGAAACTTTCATGCACTGGAACCTTATGGAAATTATCAAATTAAGCATTGTGATTTGATCAAAAGGAGGATTCGTATTTCACTTTGACTCAAAATTGACTCAAAATTGACCAAGTCAATGTATTTTTAATGTTGATGATTGTCAAACAATCCTCATTACTTCTCCTGCGATTCAATGTCATGAGAAAATAAAACATGAAAAGTGTAAGGGGAGACCAATACACAGATATTCAGTCTGTGAATTATAAATGTATCTTTTATAAAATATGACCAGATATACATTTCTTATCGTACCCTATAATCTATTTGACTGAATGTCATTTTGTGTTTAAGAGTCTACAGCCACGCTGCTGTAGAGGCTTTTTGAGACTGTACACAGGCGTCTGTTGTGGTAAATACTCACATCGGCAAGCTGACATGCTCATAATGACAATGCTACTGATGTTTACCATCTTAGTTTGGCATGTTAGCATGCTAATGTTTATTAGCACTAAAGAAAAAGTACAGCTAAGGCTGATGGGAAAGTCCGTTTTTTTAGACATAAGCCAAAAGTACTGGATGACTTTTGACCTGATTATAAATGTAATGATAAATGAAAAGTTAAGGGATCACCAAAATTATTACAATGAATTGTGACAATCCATCCCACAGTTGCTGAGACATTTCATACAAAACCCCAAAAGTCAACCTGCTGATGGCACTAGAAGATACTGTCAAAGGATTGCCAAAGTCAGCAGGATTCATCCTATGCCGTGTCATGACATCCCATCCAGCTGTTGAGATATTTTAGTCTGGATCAAAGTGGACCAACTGACAAATGGACATCCCTACAGCGGCTAGCAAGGCTAAAACGTAAAAATAAAAAAAAAATAGTCTATGAAATGAGCTAATTGATATGCAACCTCTGCAAGCAAAACAAGCAAGCATGCATTGTAACCTGAAGAATATATCAATATATTTCTGTTTTAACCAACTTGGTTCAATTTTTTAAATGAACATTTGCAAATCGGGTCTATTTGAAGCAATTTTAAAGACATGATAAACCTTATGAAAAGCTGAGTTTGGAGATATTGTGTATGTAAAAAGGGATGTGACACTATCTTTGAACCTTTAGCAGTTTAAAATATCCAGTTTACTCTCATATATTTAAATTTCTGAGTTTTGGATTAACTTGATTGCACTACAAACTAAAAAAATCACATCTTTTATCTCTCGGAACTGACTGCAAGAGCTTTTGGTATGCGACCCACAAATATTTTGGGAAATGATACGCCACTTGTAGTTTAAGTGTTTGAATTTTTTTGAACAAAGAGCCCTGAAGCATGTTTTAGTTGAAAGGAGCTGTTAATCCCCAAGTTGCCTAGTTAGATCAGGGATAAAATCAAGACGCACTCCTCTTTAGAAAATATCTTCCCTCACAAAATATCAATAAACCATCTCATAGTTCAGCAACGGATCAACAAGATGTAATCGGACAGCTGAGATTATTATCACACACACACTCCCCCCTACGGCTACAACATAATACAGAGATGCTAAAACTAATCTAAAACACAGACAAGAGGACAAACGAGGAGGGGAGGCTTGTAGAGGAGAGAATAGGAGGGAAAAGAATGACAGAAGGAAGGAAAAAAGGGCAAGAAGACAAGAAAAAAATAGAAAGGGAAATAGGGAAGAGCAGTTAAAAGGAGAAAAAAATGAAAAGAGATGAGGTAAAGAGAAGAAAATTGAAGAGAACCAAAAAATGAACCAGAGGATAGAGAGGAGTTCCCTTTTACACTCTTAATTGGTTTATGAGGAGCAGAAAATCCACTCAGTCCCATGAAATGCTAGGGGCTGATGACAACCTTGTACAAAAAGTCTCCTCTTTTTCTTTATTGATACCAATGTACAACACACACACACACACACACACACACACACACCCACACACACACACACACTTTTGAGCAAGGTACCATAACTTAAATTCACAACTTGTTGCCTTGGAGCAAATTCAACTCCGCTGGGGACATGGCAACCAAGTGAACACCTGCACACACACACGCACTAAGCAGAATCATGCATGCTCTCGCACACGTGTGCAAGTGTGGATAATACATATGCACGCACATGTGCAAATACATACATGCTCCCTTCCTCCTCTGTGCAGATTAATTATACATGTGCGAACTGTAACTGGAGGAGGAACACTGCTTAGCTAGCAACCAACTCACCCTACACACACACACACACACACACACACACACACAAAATCCTAAGGTCCACTAAAATCCTCCCTCGTCAGCGGCTTTGCTTTGATCAGGTAAATAGGTCAGTTGAGGATATGCGTGTTCATGAATGATTGTGTGCTCTGTGTTTCTTTGTTTGTATACAAGCCCAAAACGGAGTTATTCAGCCACGGGAAACGTCTAATATTCTGCTGCATACTTGCTGCATCACTGCTGCAGTGGTGCAATAAGGAACGCGGCTTTGATTGCATCCTGTTGATGTCATGACAAAGCACAGCAAAGGGCTTTCTTTGAAAAATGTCAGGCTGGTGTGTTTTAGTTCAGGGTTGTTTATCAAAGTGCCTGAAGTGGAGTAGAGCTAACTTTAGCCTGCTTTGGCTGCTC
This sequence comes from Lateolabrax maculatus, assembly GCA_031216445.1. Classification (NCBI taxonomy): domain Eukaryota; kingdom Metazoa; phylum Chordata; class Actinopteri; order Acropomatiformes; family Lateolabracidae; genus Lateolabrax; species Lateolabrax maculatus. Next base: position 21,756,007 of record CM062206.1, read on the forward strand.
CTGGTCTGCTTTTAGCACTGTTTGGGTAGGGCTGGAAACTCTTTAGGAGCTAGAACAACACAAGTGTGACGTAATGGTTAGTGTGGTGTCACTCAGATTAGCGCTGGTTGATTCACAGTATTCATTTCTTCTCATTTTCTCTCTGCTGTATATCTCTCTTTGTCCAGTAAAAAGGTTGAGGGAGAAACAATATCAAATCATTAAATCCTTTCTCCCTTTCTTTCTTTTTTTCTCTCCATCTCCAACTGTTTTGCTCTCATTTTCTCTTGCTGGCATTGGCTCTGCGTTGACATTATTGCCACCATTAATTGTAGCCTTCTCTGTGATTGTGTTTGTGTGTGTGTGTTTGTGTGTGTGTGTGTGTGTGTGTGTGTGTGTGTGTGTGTGTGTGTGTGTGTGTGCACATGCACATGTGTATTACTGTTCCTGCAGTCAGCTTGAATCACTGCAGGACACCCAGTTACAGTAGCCAATTAGAGGCCACAGACAATTGCGCACACACTACTGTATTTGTGTAGTGGGCTACGTAGCTAATGTCTGCCCAATATGTGACCATCAAAACAACATTTTTCATTCAAACATCTCTTGCCGCAGTTAACATAAAGTAGCTATTCTTTTATTTATCCAGAGTGTCTGTATGTCTGTGTGTCTGCCTGTCTTGCTCTCTTTCTTTCTTGATTTCTCACACAGCGAGGAGCCAATTACTGTCCAGGGGTCTCCAAGCTCCTTCCTTCCTGTCTCCTGCTGGTTGGCTAAGAGCTGACCAATCAGCTCTCATGGGTGGCAAAAAGCTGACCTAAGGAAATGTCACCCGGCTGAGTGAAGATGTCGTTTAATTTCCCATGCATATAATCTACTTGACACAGTCAGTCCTAGGAATAGGTTTTCTAGGTCAGAGCTCTTATTTTTGGTGTGATAATACGGCATGTGGTACCCTGCATGTTGCAAAGATACAAAGTGGCCAATAAACTGAGTAAATACCGTTGAACACTTAGTTTATCTGATGCTTTCACCAGGATGATGTACATGGGCTTCTTTTTTGTGACCAGAGGATAAAAATTGTGCCAGAAGCTAAGGAGATAAATGTTTTTGTCTCTTTCTCCCAAAGCAGGGTATTGAGGTGACATGTTTCATTTCAGGACAAGGTTACGTCGAACTGATACCAATCCTTTTGCAACACAGTGCCAACTTGATTGGAAATGTTATTTGCCAAAAAGCTAATGCATTCCTTTGAGGCGTGATGCATCACCAATTCATCACTCTCTTTTTGGAGGCAAACATTGTTATAGGGATTAGTAGGGGAGTGAAAAAGTTCCACTAAAGCTGCACTAGGCTTGTTCCAGACTTATGATGTCGAGTGCTTCTGTTCATCCAAATCAAAGTCTCATTTTAGATACATTTTCCTTACACAGTAATGGATGAATCAATAATTAGAGAGTCACAATAGGATCAAAGGCTTTTGATTTGATTAAGTCACTTTCAAAGCATGTGCAAAAACACCCTTCCTTTTTTGTTATTTTTCATTATTACTGTACTTCTTGGAAAATTGTGTCTGTAAAAGATACTCCATCACATATCAGTGGGTTAGTTAGTAAAACCAAGCGGGTAGAGTCGAGTTGAGCCGAGACCATGCAGTGGAAAAGAGTGGAGCATTTAGCTCCAGCAGCTAAAGAGCCAGCTATTTCGCTCAGGAGTTGGTGGAGACCAAAAACAGAACTAAAAGGAGTCAACATTGGACCAATATTTGTCAAGGCGGCTGGAAACACGATTCGTAATGAATGCTAAGGTTGTCCTGCATCTGCTGGATGTGTAAATAGGCACCTGCTTGCTAACTTGTTTGCCAAATTAACTTCTGCTGCCCCCAAGTGGCCAGAAAATCAATTATTACCGCTTTGAATCACTGTTTAGTTGTAACAAAGATTAAACAGTCTCCTAACAGCACTGAGAGAGTGCTTTGTCCTATATTCCCTGTTGATGAATCCTACCACCTCTACCAGGCACATTTCTTTTCTTTCTCTAGCTAATGTTTGGAGCTCAGTCTTGTGAAATCCTCACATACAGCTCTGAGTTTAGTTTATGCCTGATTTTTACAATAACTAAATTTTGATATATCACCACAGAAGCCTGTCTGTCATTTTCTGTGGCTGAAAGCCTTTCTGTGTCCATGAACATGCTCTATATGCAAGAAGGAAGCGTAACTAACAGAGTGAAAACTCCCATCCGAGTTTATTTCGGAGTCCTGCTGCTGTAAAAAGGTAGATTTCCACTGTAGCTACATTTGTATGTTAAAGTACCTGGCGTGTAGTAACAAAAGCATCTCACTCTCAGTGTCTGTGCCTTAACCCCACACCCGTGTATCCATGCACTTTCATGTTATAACACAACAAAGCCTGACTAACCAAGTGAAAAGTTCAATTAGGGCTTGATCCAGAGCCTTTTCCCTGTAAAGACTGGGCTTTCCACAGCAGATACTATTGCTGCACAGAGATATTCATACCCAGCGTCTCTAGCCAAACCCTGCTGTTCTCTGTAGCACTGGGAGTGATCTGACTGGGTTTGAACACAGGGATGTTCACACGGATACTCAGGCCTGAGGCCAAACTGAGTAGGAGGAATCAAGAGTTGCTTCCTCCCAACTGCACACAAAAGGCAACTTTGAAATACAAAACCTGTCCTACATCCCGCTTACTCTTTCTGCATCTAGTTTTCTTCGAGGTATCTCTTCTTGTCTCGCTTAGTTATCTGTACATCTGTATCTTCCTTATGTGCATTGGTGCGATCTTTAAATAGTCCTCTCTCTAAACCGCCAAAGATACTTCCTCCCCACCACCTGAACAAGATGGAGACGAGGGTTTAAATAGAAGAGAAAGGTCGCACTGTAAGCACCAGTACTCTTTCCAGCTCGTTTCTTTTTTCAATTCACGTATTCTTTCGGATGGCAAGTACTCTCATACACACACATTGCATTTTTCATAGAACCTGGGACCGCTCTCTATGCAAGCATTCTAGGTTGTAGAAAAGTGTGTGTTCATACGTTGAAGTACTCTGGGGGGATGCTCCTTACAAAATCTACAGTACATTCTCACTCCCAACTCGTCAAATACAGATGCAAAGTAATGTTTGACTTTGACCATCCGACCTTTTCCATGCGCGGACTTTTGTATAAGTCTATCGAACTAACCGGCGCGTTCAAAAGTTACGCTAAAGGTTTACACAGTGCGTTAAAAATTGATGCCAAGGAGCCCTGATCAGGCTTCCAAATTTGACACCTTGGGAGTGAAATTGGGTTAGGTTATCTTCACAGTTTCTTTTTCTTCTTCTTTTGTAAACAATTCTAGGTTAACTAAATGGGTAAATGACTCTGATCCTCTACTGGTGTGGTTTGGAGGACCAAATTTTTATTGAACCTTGGCCAAATTTACATTGGATTTCATTTTCTGGATTTTATGCCTGAGCATCCAGGGCTTTCACTGAGGAAAGTATAGTTTTAGTTTCATTTACTCACTCAAATCTCTCCAAACAGTGCCCTCTCACTGTCCAACTGCCAAAATCCAGAGAGAAGGGGGGAGCTGATAAAAATGCAGATAAGCTCATCTGAGTAGCCTTCAAATATTACTGTGTGTGGACAGCAATTAGGGTTTGCAAACAGCAGTGAGTGATTTTCTAATTGCCCTGGGTTTCATTTCTCAGGCAACCTAAATGCTGCCCTGCATTATTGGATTCATCGTTTTGGAGCCATAATAGGGACTAAAAGTTAGGATACCTCTTCCTCTGCTGCTTTGATGTTTACCATTCTTTTATAGAAACCTGTTCTTTGCGAGTCCTCCAACTCTATGAAAGTGCACACTGAATTACTCAACCCACAGAAAGCTGCCAATCTTGCTAATTTAACAGAAAGGACTACCCTGATATAAGCTATAAGAGCCCAACAAGCTCACAAGGTTTATGCCAGATAAAATCAGGAGAGGCTTTGGATACCTGATTTTTCCAATCTAACTTCCTCTGATGAGAATGACCCACCTCTAAATTCTAACAGACTTTGAAATTCATCAAAATTGGCTCCATCTCTAAGTCACATTCTTCTTTCCCTCTACACTCTCATTTCAGTCAGTTCTTTATCATTCCCGTGATAGAAAGACAAATAGAAGACCAAGAAGAGTGGCAGAGAGGGAGATAGATACATTGATAGTGAGGGAGAGAGATTAACATTGAGAGAAATTGGTAGAAAAAAAGAGATTACAATGGAGGAGGGTTGACGCTACTACAATTGTATGGAATGATGGGGGGTTATAGCATGTGTGTGGGTGTGCATGCATGTGTGCAGAGGTTACAGTGGGGCTATGGGCAGCATTGTGAAAAGGACGATTGGTGTTAAATTGGGGTGAAAAGAGGCTTAGGTAGAGATAGAGAGACTGAGTGAGAGAGAGAGAAAGCAAGGGAGAGATGGTCACCCTTCACTCCACACATGGATTAGAGGCTATAGAGACACTGACAGGCTCAAAACCTGGCTTACACTGTTAAAGCCCAGCAGACACACACGCACACCCGCAACTCAGTATGTGTCAGACCTAACGGCTACAGTATATTTAGCAGTGGAGGAGAATGCTAGACTGTTTGGCTGTCAAAATTTCTCAGTTTTGCTGAGATTTATCAGCTGTATTTTAGGGTCTCGACAGACTGGGCACATTTTGAGACTATTCAGATGGCCAATATTCTCAGCATCTATGACAGCAATATTTTTCATGGCACTTTCCTTCCTTTATTATCCACAGCGGCATGCATTCACAGAATCATAATTCCTATTGAATGAGGATCCCAAAGCAACTGTTTACCAAACAAATATGTGGTTTGATTAAGTAGTCTGTGACATTATGGCCTGTTGTAGAAGTTTGTTGACTTGCTCTGTTGAAAGAAAATCTTTAAAATTAGGAAACAGTCTTTGCAGAATATACTTCTCATACAGTATGTATGGTTATTAAACCCTGTATGTTAAAACAATACTTAGAATCTACAGCCTACTATCAGCTCTATGAGGTTGTACTTAGGCACTTGATGGTGCTTTGAGTTCATTACTAACATCAGCATTGTAACCTGCTCACAACGACGATGCTAACATGGTGATTTTAGCAGGTAATGTTGACTTAGTGTTACTTAGGTTACTTAGGTTAGTGTGTCAGCATTGAAACCTTGAGGCAAATGTCATTAGTTTTGTAGGTACTTGGTCATAAACCAAAGTATTCTAGAAATTAAAAAAATTGACCTGATGATGGTGCTAGATGAAAGGAGCATGACCAGAGTAATTACAAATCCTCCTGAGGAGGACATGGATGTGTCTACTAAATGTCATGGCAGTCCATCCAATAGTTGTTGAGACATTTCCCATAAAAAACACAAATGGGAACCCTGTGTTCGCACTTGAAGAAAAATCAGGGGATTACTCAAGTCATTAGGGTTCATCCTCTGGAGACCATGAATGTCTGTACAGGATTTTGTGCCAATCCATCATGTAGGTGTTAAGATATATCAGCATGGACCAAAGCGATGGACTTACCAACCGACAGACTAACATTGCCATCTCTACAGCTAAATATATCCTAACTGTAGCTGTTGTTTCAAGCCACACATGCCCATGCCAGTGGTTTTGTGTCTTAGCTCATTTAATACAAATAATGCATGCTTTACATCAAAGCTAATCATTTTGCAGAATATGTTGTGTTTTATATTTTTGATGTGTTATTCAAACCTTCAGTTAAGCCATTTTCCATTCATTTTGTACAGTAGTTGTGTAATACATCATAGTAAAAGCCTGTCAGACAACATTTGAATGCAGTTTAAATGCAATGTAAAGTCTGCACTGGCCGACTGTACCCTGCAGTGGGTAAAATACAAGATCGGCAGAAGAAACATTAGAGAAAAACCAATAGCAGAATAATATTTGATTCATATCTAAGTGTTTAAAGACTTGATGTTTGTTGAGATGGATGACACAAGTCAAGCAAATTTCAAATGAATGGACACCAGTGGCTTTCTACGAACAACAAGAAAAATACATCCAAAAAACATGAACTGTACAGTAAGCATTTGAGATTTCAGGAAAACCTTACCACTTTTTAATAAGGTATCTTTTATAAAAGGGTTTATATTGTAGGATGTAACTAATGACCAAACTAATTAGAAAAGAGTCATATTAGAAAGTGTAATCAATAAAAATGTCAAGTAAACATAATTTGTAGATAAGGAGCTCAAACTTGTAATAACACTGGTGTGATCCCTTAAAAATATAACACAGTTTATATGCTGCTTACCTTAAAAAAAACCTACTACACAGTTTGGTTGGTTATTTTTTTTTTGTGTTCTGAAAGGTTAACATTATTACAAAATTACAGAATAACCGTATGTAAAGCCAATCACTGGTGTGCTACTGAGTTCCAGGCACAAGCCTCTAACCACAAAAAGCTTTTATGCTTTTATCCCAATTGGCTAAAGCATTCTTCATCCACATTTACAATGTATCATTACCTTGATATTACCTTCACCATGACACAGAATGGTTTCACAGTATCTCTCAAAGTACAGGGGTTAGAAGTTAGTTAATCTTGCCATTGATTTGTTTTGGAGAGAGAGGATTAAAAGTCAATTTATTCCTATTCACACAGAGGGAGAGAAGAGAGAGAGGCAGACGCAAACAGAGAGAAAGGGGGAGAAAGAGTTCTCTCTCCAAATGACTTTAGTTTAATTAACATTGTCATTGTGTGAATGGAGAAGACAATCCAATGTTTATCTCCTGAACTAACCCTAGGCCATCTATAATGAAATTTTTACTGATGTTGATTAATTGCGACAGCCATTTTATTGATTTCAGAAGCAGCAGCTGGCTGGATAGTTTTCATGATTGTATGAGTATAAATGTCAAGCCCTTGATATATTATTGCATTTTTAATCCTTAATTAAATTACAATAAATTGGACTTGGTGGTTACTTGATGGTTCTCCATAAATACAGAATTAAGATAAATGGTATTTTTGTCTTTGGGAATATATTTTTTTCAAACCTTGTAACTCATATTTCAGTTCATTTAGAAAGAATACAAACTACTTAACTAAAATTTCTCAGTTTCAGTCTTATTTCTAATTGTCCACCATGAGTTTGCCAACACTTAGTCAACCCTTTCAGAGGTCCCATCACCATAGTTGACCTACTAGAGCAACTGTTGTTGCCAGTCTCTATTTCATGAGACACTGCTGATTGTCACAGCCCAGCCGTGATTCTTGTGTTCCCTGTGTTTCCATGTGTTTCTCAGTTTCCCCTGGGCACCTGTCTTGTGTTTAAATCTCGTTTGCACAGCCCTTTTGTTTCCCACCTTCTCCTGTTGCCTACCTACCCACCCCAGCTGTGTCTTGTTTCTGATTAGTTGCGTGTGCATATATGTTTCTGGGTTTCCTTTGTTCTCTGTCTGGTCCTTTTCGTGTGTCACTCATAAAGTGTGGAGTGTTTCCCTGTTTGTCGGTGTTTCCCTGTGTCCCCCCGAAGATGACCTACCAGCACTCATTAATAAACACCTTACATCTTAATATGAAAATGTCACATGTGGTTTTACAGGGGTTATGTGCTGGGTTATGTGCAGGACTATTTCTTGGTTGGGAGTTGTGACTTCCTGAAGTATTTTCTTCACCATGAGGTTGCCAGTTTCTCACTAACTTCTAAAATTACTTGATGAGCTTTGTTTTTTCGCTATAACAAAACATCAGGAATAACGCTCCAACTCTGGGGCTAAAGCTCTTTCACACATCAACTTGTGGGTATACTGGACATGGTAAACCTTTCCAATTTACTTTTCTACAGACAGAAGAAAAACTGCACAGCACCACAACAATGGCTTCTCAAGGTTCATCAGCCAGTTAAGGCCCCCCGTTGTGTGGGTTTGATTGTGCTGTACATAACTGGACCCGCTGATGGGCTTGTAAACACACTGCAGTCAACTGTGACATTAAGGCTTTTTTCCACCAGGCATGTGAGGTTGCCTTCTGAGAACGCCGGCATTGTAGGTGCTGTTTGTTCCATCATGTAGCCCTGAAGTCAATCTCACACCAGTGGTATTGTTTCTCCATTTGTCGCTCGGACCCTGGATCAATAATCCGCTCATTTGTCACTCTAAGCATGAAAAAGAAGACAGTTGGAACTCCTTATATTTGTGACACAGAGGTTGGAATCCAGCGTTGTGTCAGATGCTGCCACCAAAAATCACAGCTTCATGTCACTGAAGTGTCCAAATCTATTCCTGATTCCAGTCTATTACTCCTTCATTTGATGTTAACACTTAGATATGAAACAAATTTTTGTCATTCTGCTATTGGATTCTCTCTGATGTTTCTTCTGCAGATCTTGCATTTAACCCTCATTTCTATACACTCCCTAGATCGAACAGCTCACATTGCTTACTCTGTAACCACGCCTTTGTAAATACACGGCTAAATAGCTGAAGCTCAGACCCCACACTATAGCCACTCGCCTTCCTCCTTTTTTTCTTTTATAATCCCATCCTCTCATTCTATGACTACATCTTTATTCAAGAACACAAATTAGTTCTTCAAAAAACAAAATCTTCTCTCTCAGAAATATTTAGGTCACTCTTCAGATGTGGTGCCACTACCACAGCTGCCATGAAAGGGATTTGTTTATACATCACTTCAACATGCTGAGCTGGTCTTCTGCTACTTTATGTGTAGCGTACGGTTCTGTAATTCTGTCTGCAAAGACATCTCTTCTGCTTAAATGCCTGGTCTCATGAGAAAGTGGCCCGGTGAAACATGGTGGCACAATAACTCCCCGAGCTTCCTTTACGTTTTCCGCACTGTGCCGTTCACACTACCTGGCTTTTTGTTCTCGAGATTGTACATCATTTTATTCAACAAACAGTTATTGAAAAGGATAAAAAAAATATATAACTGCATGTCACATGATCTTGTATGCTCAGAGTTAAAAAGAGGGGTTAAAGTATTATTTGGTACGGGATTGGGACCTTCTTTATGGATAAAGAAGTCAAATTCAAGGAATAAATAAGAAAATAAGATCATCCGTATGCAGTTGTGAGAAGATTAGGGGACAGTCGTGAAATGTCACTCTGCTAAACCACAGCGGGGAGATAGTAACATTCAGACCTATGACATTTTAATGGAGTGGACAGGGAGGGATAATTTGGGACGGACCATATTGTTGTTCATTACTGGGCCTCCCTCTGTGAGACACATGCATACACAAACACGTACACTGACCAGCAGGTGTGTGTGCATGTCTGTGTGTGTGTGTGTGCGTGTGTTCAAGCATCCTTTGCCGCAGTGTGTATCTGAGAGAAATGATGGATAGATGTCAACAGCAGGTCTCCCTCTCCCTCTCCCTCTCCCTCTCTGTTTACTGCGTGTGTGTGTGTGTGTGTGTGTGTCTATGTGTGTGATGGATAGGTGTGAGTGCAGAGGTCTTAGTGTATTTGTCCAGACTCCATTAAACACCTGTTCACTGGCCTAATATGAACGGCCCCGTGTCCTCAGGCTGCTGTGGAGGTAGAGCAGCAGCAGGCATCCTCACACTACACACTAAAACCATCAAAAAAGAGCCATAAGAGACACTGTCACTGACACTGACACAAAAAAGAGACAAGATTCACATAACAAAGAAAGCAACCTCAATGTATATTGGGCCTGGTCTCCAACACATCTGCCGGAGATCCGAATGATTTATGATCGTCAATCAAATAGACAGGAATCATCATGATATCATATCATCATCAACATCATCATCATCATCCATCATAACTGTACAATTCTAAAAAATGCATTTCACATGTATCACCTCACTGGTATATTTCTTTCCATAACTGAACTTAAAAAGCATGGTTGAATGATTTCTTTAGGGAGCATTCAGACCAAAAATAGCCTTGTATTAAAAAGAAAATGTAAAGGGCAGCGTTGTGTGGGCATGTTGCTTCAGGTACTGGTTAGACGGTGAAATATGACTCTTGGAAAGCCTGTTCGAGTAATAAATCTATGAATTTGAAGGCTTAGCAAATGCCAAAACACTACACTGGTTTATAACAGGCCTGCTATGAGACAAGACCGAAAGTTTTTATGGCAACTATTCTGGGCAAACATTATATCCTTAACCTGACGATTTCAAGGTACAGGTAACTGCACATTAAGCCATTCACATTACAAAGTAATTTACAAGGCAAGTGCACTGGCCTGCATGTATTTGGTCAATGCAGCAGCTTGACATTGCATTGTGTAGCAGCAAAGGTTGAGCCTTTTTTCCACCCTATTGATAAAGGAGGCTCCATTGTTTAAGCACCATTGTTGGTGTCTAAGCATGGCATTAAAGAGTAAATTCACCTCTTCCCCCCTGGAGGAAGCCTGGCATTGCCAGATTAGTTCACAAATGCATATTAGTCTGGAACCTCTCAGTTCATTTTTGATTTCCAAGGGGTGTTATCGATGAGCGGAGACAACCAATCAGAGAAACAAAAAGCCGTCCTGTCAGAAGTACGCCAAACATGCTATTTGGTTATTTACAAAGATGCCTGAACGGCGCTCCTCACTGTCAGTCATCGTATTGATGATATTTACCTGCCTCATACTAGATAAACGCTTGTGATTGGCTCGCCCAACACAACGTAAACACATATACTAGCATTAAATCTTAGTTTTATTAAAACTCACAAATTTTAGTACATGTCCCCAGGAAAACCGCTGTCGGAGGGTAACGTTGCTCCTGCACCTCCTCTGCCGTCACACCTCCAGCAGCCGGCTCCGGACCAGGAAGATGACACCATCTTGTCGCCTTATCCAACATCCAGTCATCGCTCGCCACCATTAACTCCAGAATCAAGCCCTGGAGTCTGGCTCGGCAGCCTCAGCAACTTGGTTTTCCGGGCACCACCATAAGCACATTTCACACTGCTACCCTGACATTGTCCGGACATGGTGTGTGTGTGTTGGAGTGGACTTTAACCGAATGCAGCAGGTAATTGTCCGGATAATTCACAGCGAGCGAGTGGGCGTGTTGACTTCTGCTGTACTTGTGTCTGGCGCTGATAAACGCAGTTTAAACGCACGTTTCCTTTTAACCTCACCTCCCAGCCGCTCGGTCTCGGGAACGCTCACATGAACCGCAGACTGAAGTAACTCTGGATTTGTCTATTAGTGAACTTTACAACTTTTAGGACCTAATGATTTAAATAAAGGCTATTGAAATGTCTGAATGGGGAAGTTGATGTGCCAAAATAAAAAATATCCGCTGAGCTACAGACGTCTCTTTCTCAATATTAGTTAATGTTTTGGGCCCAGTGGCATCATGACTGACCCGGAAGTTGTAATTCCACCCTCTGGTCACTATATCAAATTTGACTTCAAAGTCTGGCGCACTTCCTGGGGGTTTGAGGTTGCCGCCTGGCCGCCCCATGCGACGCTGAACGATGACATCACTCCAGTGAGCATCGATGGTATCACAGTCCTGCAGAGATTGCTGGGAAATGCAGTCCCAGTCTCCACAGGGGTCCCACTCTTCCCACCTGCAGCCACATCTCCCAAAATCTGAGAAGCCAATCCTAGCAGCCGACTTCAAGCAGCCAACAAGAGCCTCTCTTTGTCACGGAGGAGGGAATCCCAATGTCCCGAGCTTGGTTTGCCTCTTGCCTTTGCCTCCTCTGCCAATCCTGGGAGCTCCCACCAGAGCACTACACTGCTCAGTCTCTCCGCATAGGAGCTGCAACAACTGCAGCTTCCATGGCCCTGTCTCAGCACTAAGGCTATTTATTTTATCCAACCACGCACATAGGTTTAAATGCAGATTTTGAGATATCCACCTCTAAAACATTTGCTACCATGTCATTGACAATAAAATTCATTTTTCAGCGCTTTGGGCACCACAGATGGAATTCATCTCCAAAAGGGTTGGCAGCAGTAATCTCAGGGATAGTTCTCTCAAAGCTTCCCCAGTCACTACTGTAATCGAATATGTATTTTATTTTTATTTTTTGTGATGTGGTTGAACTGATCCTCTAAGCTTGTTATTTTGTTTTGCATAATATAATGTGGAGATAATTTTGGGTAAGGAAAAAAAACGTGAGCGATTCCCTCCGTCTACATCTTTTCTATCTAGTGCGTTTACGTAACCTGGCATTACTAGGACCCGCTACACTGTCGGACCGTGCAAGTGCCTGGACTCGCCATACTAAGCTGCCCGTGTCCCTTCTAATTCCGTAAAGCACTTTGCTAATGGCCTCAACATCAGCCGTCAGGTCCCCACAATGTAACCACTTAGCATTAACATTAGTGCTGACAGAGGCTGTCCATGCAAACAACAGGTATAACATTGATTCTCACAACCTCACTGAAAGTGTGTGGCAGCCATGTTGGGGCACAGCAGCGAGTATTAAACTGAAATGCTCTGTCTATCACTGTTAATTGCATGGCGAGGACTTTAGAGCATCAGCTGAGTCAGTTCTCATATGGATAACGTCCTCTGCATCCACGCCTCTGTCATGGCTGTCAGTGCAATCGAATTAGCATGACTTACGCACTTAACATTAACATCAGTCTGGGTGATGGCTCACTACTCTAACTGCAGTACTTTACATTTATGGAAGTGGTAATGATCGCTCTGCAACCATTATCTCTCTCCCTCTCTTTCGCTCTTTTCCAGATGTGTCCTCATGCTTCTTTACTCTCCATCTTCCTGTCTCTTCCCTCCTTTCTTTCTCCCCCCCCTCCATACCTGCCGTCACCCTTCCTCTGTCCGTTTTGATTATGTCTAATGATTCTGTGTAGCAATGCCGTTACATTGTGATTACAGACACTGCAGTTGTCAGTCACACGCACACGCATACGCACGTTCGCACGTACGCGCACGCACGCACGCACGCACACACACACACACACACACACACACACACACACACACACACACACACACACACACAAATGCCAGTGGATTCCTAATGAAGTGTCAGCAGTCTTTCAGCAAGCAACAATGGAACCCAAACAAATGAAAAAGCACACACACATACACAGCCACATGTCAACAGGCTCTCCTCTTCCAGTTAATAACATGTCACTAGTGCTGACATTGCACTATCTACTTAACCAACATTGCTTGTGTGTGTGAGTGTGTGTGTGTGTGTGTGCACGTGTAAGACAGGGGAAAAGCGAAAGGACAGTGACACAGATATAGTGGGAGTGTGTGTGGGTGTGTGTGTGTGTGTGATTTGACAGGAGTAGGCTGAGTGAATTAAGTCGGCCATTGTGAACACAAGCTAGAATGGCTTTTATTTTAATCAAACAGTTCATGTTCATGTTTGAGCTGTTAGTGAGAAGGTTCAGTAATTCATTCATTCCTTTGCCAGTCCGTCCTTCCCTCAGACACTTATTTGAAAGATCCTCTTTGGAATACATCAGTGCTTTAAGTGACTCAGGTATTGGCAAAATTGTAGCCTGAAAGCATGAATGAGCTCAAGGCAATTAGTCTCACCTAGTTATTGATACATCATTTAACATTTTATTTTTTTTAAATTGCAGTAGGCGATCTTGAATGGCGGCAGGCACTGCTGAGGTAGATGAGATTAATGAGAGTCCAAAACCTAGAAATCTCATAACATTTGCACACTCATCATTACCAATCTAACCACATCGAACAATACCAATTGCATGGAGCAATCAGATTATTTTGATTTCACTTTTTGACCTCTTGTAGGACTTTTTCACACAGTCATCCACAGATGGCGGTTGAATGCTAAGAAGCCTAACAATGCGCCAACAGAGGCAGTGAAGAAGAAGACTGCAAGCTAGTTAACACAGATGCAAACAATGTACAGCTTAAAATAGTCGGCTTTGCAAATGTTTTATGAGGAAGGAAATGCATTTGACACATTTGTTAGGGCTCAGGGATGCACACAATGCGTTTTGGTGAGAAACTCTGAATGTTAACACAACTTTTGTTTGTTTACAAGAAAACTCCACAGGCTACCTTTTAATTTTTATTTTGGCACTTCTATTTGCAGAGAGGATTTCCTGCCAGTTTCCAAATCTGAAACCAGAATTTTTATTACACAAACATCTGTACATTCTTCTTTGTGATTTAGGTATTGTGTGTATATGTACTGTTCTTTTACTAAAAGTGTGCTCACTGTGGTGATTTGAAATACTATTTGTTTTGGAACGGATCCCCTTAAAAATGATAAAAAGCCATAAAAAAAAAACTCAACAGGAAAAAAACAAACACAAATAAATATCTTTATAAATATGTTATGAGAAAACATGATGTTTCCCATGAACAACACCAACAGGATTTAACCTCAAGTGTAATTCCACTGTTGCAATTTAAATATTTGCTTTTTTGAACATTATTCCTAAGGGTACTGGGCTGGGGAAACACTATTTACATATCTGGTTATGTACTATAAGAAGCTTGTTCAAATGTAAAGGGTTCTGTTGAAAAACATATAGAGGCCCAGCCAAACCTTTTCTATTGAAAAATAACTTTTTCAAATAAACAACTTAAAAGATAAATATCCAAATCAAACACAAAACTGAACAGCAGAGACGTTCATCTCAAAAAGCACATCACAACTTATTTGGTGACTTGCTAAGATATTTTTTGACATATATTTGCAATTCAAAGTCTCTTATTTTGCTTCATGTGTCACAGAGAATCTGAAATTTCAACAAAGGGCCGCACAACGCAAAATTACCTGTGAAACCAAACATGTTTGGTGTTTGGGAAATGAGTTGAGCTGAGCTGATTATCCATGCTTGTTAAAGTTAACTATCCCTGCGTGAAAAGTTACAGTCACAATAAAATGCCCTCACCAAACAACTACAGTGTCACTTTCTAGTCAGGGCTGCTGTCTTTGAGTTGATATTTTTTTGTGGTGAGTATCTGTGTGTGTGTGTGTGTCACATCAGAGTCATCATTAGCAGCAAATATTGAGTCACACAGGTATATGTGTAGACACACATTCACATGCAAAAACCCCACCGCTGTCATCATTAGCTAGTATTTGAGGTGTTTGTCTATGCGGTTTGTGGCTGAGGCAGATGGTCTAAATTATACACCTGAAGACAAACTGAAAATCACTAGGAGGTGGTGAGCGTTCCTCCTCTTTAACTTCCTGTTCATCTTTTTGACTGTCACTTTTTTCTGCCTGTCTGTCTCTCCATCTGTTCCTCTTTTTTTACAACTTTATTGTCCCAACTGTTTATTGTCCACACTAAAACACTGTAATGTTTCCACTGAATAACACTTTAATACTGCATCATTTATTTCAAGAGTCAAAATTTTGAGTCGATGCCGAATCAATTTGGGGAACACATGGGTGTATCTTCTAAATAATTTTCCGGGGTTGACTGGGTTGTTTACTTAAGCCTACAACCCGGATTTGTTGAGGCCTTGTCTTGTAGAGGGGGCCTGTTTCAAAAGCTAGTTTTAATACCTTTTAATATTTTACTTGGTATTATGCTGATATGGTGCATATTCTTAAACACATTTTTCTAACTGACATACAGCTGATCTAGGGCAAACCAGTGCTCCGGTGCAGGAATACAGTTGGGTTTCTGGGGCTGTAGGTAAAATGAGTTGGAGGAATATGTGTAAGGGGGACTCAGTAGCTAGCAGGTCCATTCGTTCTTGACTTTAACCTAAATTTATTGTTATACGACATTGGGCAAAATGTTATTTCTGTATATACTGTAGCAGTTGGTCTCTGTATCTCCAATAATTTAGTTTCTTAGACAATCAGAGAGATGTGCAGTTTAAAGTGTCTTTACAGATATCTAGTACATTGAGTAAAATAATATACATTTTGTTGCATGCACAAGATTATTCCCCAATTTATTAGAAATGTCATAATAAGTAATAGGTCTGTGCACATTTTAATATCTGTAATTTTGCTGTCAGTTCTTTCTGGCTGCTTATTTTCACAAGAATATGGATTTCAAATCAGCAGATGAATGCAATGGAAAAGAATAGATGGTGTTCTACCATTCTCTCGTTTCGCCATCTTTTCTTACTTTCCTCCCTGTTGGTTCTGAAATTAAACACACTGAGCTCACATCGCATCATCACAAACTAATATTTGTTGAGTACAAAGTACATATTAAAAACTCATTGGTGTGTACAGTATTTGGTCTGCTTCGCTCTTCGATCCCTCTCTTTTTTCTTGGGTTGACGATGTCATGAGTTATTATTTGATTATTGACATTTAGTCCACATACAGTGGAGCTGAATCACTTCCAAATTTAAGGTATGCAAGGAAAAAAACCATCAAAGCTGAATATCATTTTCAAGCAAATAAGACATGTTTAATCGTCTCTACTTCACTTAATTCATCATGTCTCCACCCTCTCTCTCTTCTCAGCATGACAAATGCCGAACACTTTTTTACACATTTTAATGGCACACTGAAAGTGAATTAAAAGCCAATTTTTATATTAAAACCAAATAAGAAGAGGAAATCTGGCACACAAGTCGATTTCCCACTGAAATTTGCTAATGAAATTTTTGTAACTGCAAATGGGCAGAATGAGGAAAAGAGGAAATTAACTGTTGAGGGAAATGAAGTCCATCTGTGATTGGTAAAACAAATAGGATGAATGTTATACAACTAAATCTGTTCTGTATTCATCTGAGAGAGAACAAACCAAACACCTCACTGCATAGTGAAAAAAATAAGTCCTGTAAACTCACAGCGGCTTTGGAGAAACACAGAATGTTTTTGTCCGACCATTACGGTATGGATGTGAAATGTTCTATGGTATGTAACCATAGCCAGCTTGATCAGCTGCTTTGTTTATGAATTCAACTTTTTATCCGTAGGAAGAGGAATATGTTTTTTTCTGCTATTAAAACATACACGTCTCGCTTTAAAGTGTAAATAATTTTACGGAGAAGAAGCTTGTGGATTTTGCCTTTTGGTTTTTCTGCTGTTAGCTTTGCTGTTGGACCAGCTGATAACAGCACAGGTTTTGGTCATTTAAAGGTGAAAAGAGGTCATCGATTCAAACCTAAACTCTGTTGAAAACTTAAATTGTGACTATATGACTATATCTTTATCTAACAAGTCCTTCAGGATGGTGATATCAGTTGGCTAAAGCTGCTGAGAAGTAAAATCATTTACATACAATAGTGGCACAGGTCTGAAAGTGAGATGCTACCGCAACCTGGATTTACCTATACTACTTTTTTTTTTTTTTTTAGATTTAGAAAGCAGGAAAATAAAAGACCTGGACCATTTATTAGGGGGTGATCAATCACTTTTTTTCTCTTTTTGTTTTTCACATCTTTGCTTTTTTTCTGTTTTCCAGCCCTGTCTCTTTCCTTCCCTCTGTTATTCTCTCTCTCTCTCTCTCTCTCTCTCTCCATTGTTTTCTTCTTCAGTATTTCTTTCTTTTGTTATGCACCATTGTTGCCTGTCTTTCTTCCCCAGATTGACTTTCATTCTTTTATCTTGTACACTTCCCTTAATTTTTCCTTTTTTTTTTCTCTCAGTCCGTCTAATTACTGTTCCACACAGTGGCTCTTCACATGCTTAAGGACACACACACACACACAAACACACACACACAAACACACAGGTAAACAACCCTCTCTAAAGACAAAGGCACGCTGTCACACAAATAAACAGATATCACGTATGTACACTCACACAGACACACAAAGCTGTAGGACCCCCCCCCCCACACACACACACACACACATCTGCACAGTACATTTGGACAGGACCCTATGAGAATATAAGGATGCACATAATTACAAGAAATGAAAATGCCAGAATTCATGAAGCGAGGGAACTGAGCGATGGGATTCGCTGGCTGGGGAGGTCAGGTGACCACCCGGGGGCGGGAAGCAATAGACAGTCGGCCCGACTTGAATGAGCAGATGATCTGGCTTTCCCTCGCTTCCACTCTTCACCTTTTTAGCTTTCATGCTGCACATTTCTCTGGTAACCAAGCTGAAGTAATTAATTCTGCACTCCTCAAGGCTTTTGAATACATCAACGAGTGTGATCAACAGCTCGGAAATGCTCAAGTCCTGATACCTGAGCCCTCGGTCCCGGGATGTTTTCTCTATGTGGTTCCCCCGAGAAAAGTCACTAAAATTTTCACTTTCTGAGGTGTTGCTCTTTTCTTTGTTCAGACACGGTGGCTACAGGCTACTGCTTGGTTCTTTGGTCTTTATTTCTCGTTACTAAATTATCATAGGATATCATTTTAAAGTAGAGCTAAATACTGAAATGCAACCACCATCGTGACATCTGAATATATGTACAAAATGTAGCTGACAAAGGCTCTTCTGTGCATCTGTATTATACTATGAACTTTAAAGAATTTCTCTGTGTGTATGTATAAATAGACATTTTAGCAATATGGATTTTTAATTCATGTGAAAACACAATTATGAGGTTTTGGTACATTAGCAAGGTGTAGAAATCCTCTAACTTGCAAGATTACCTTGAAATAATCGTACCCTCCTGTCCTTTTGGCAGTGATACTCTGTGCGTGTGTGTGTGCTTGTGTGTGTGTTTGTGTGTGTGTGGATTTTGGATAATAGGCAAGCTGGGAACAGGAAGTCGCCAAATTAATGAATTTTTGGCTGACAGGCCAGACACACAGAAGCTAACACAGGCTTGTGAACACAAATATGTTCACCTGGACCTTTAATTAGGTTTCAACCTTTTCTAGGTGAAAGACGGGATCGGAAATAGATTAGAAGAGAGAGGGAGAGGAAATGGGAAACGTTTTTCCTGAGACGCTGGAAGGAAAGAAAGACATTTTAGCTCCCTACCAATATTAAATGGAACTGCCATCACAACAACAACAACATTCTGCAAAGAACTTAACAGTGCAGGTTGGAAACGTTTAGCTTCTCACTGAGATATTATCATTATTATTATTATTATTATTATTATTAATTAGGTGGTATATTCTCTCCATTTTCTCTCCTATTTTTGTCCGTCTCACTGCCTTTCTTTTTTCTCTTTATTTCTATCTCTTTCTTTCTTCTGTCTATTTTCGATTCAGTAAGTAATTTGAAAATATGTAATGAGGCGCCACAGAGACGAGACGACCAACATCTAAATTTAAAACTCACGGTCTTCTCCTGTCTCTGTTATGTCTGTTACTGTTCTGCTATTTTTCTGTTTCTCTCATTTCGGTTATGTCGCTGGTTTGTCCACACATGAAGGAAGCCCATTAAATACTTAGATAATGAAATGCTTAAATATCCTCTTGGCACTTGATGACAGAGGAAAGTAGATTTGGGGAGCTAATGTAATTACAATTTATGAAGACTGTCGTCATCAGGTCGTTTAGTACCAAAGACTGAAATAGTGTGACACAGTTATAGTGCTACAAAGTTGATACTCTGACTACCCAAGCTACTGAAAATGAACATCCATCTTACTCATTTTTGCTTTTAAAGATGACCACTTTGTGCAACTTTTTCTTTTTTTTTTTTGGTACAGGGCATTTTTATTGGCTGACGGAAAGGTTTTACAGAGACCAGGGTCACTCTAATGGTGAAGGCCTAACACAGAGCCATTTACAGTTTAGTGGTGCAGAGTGCAGCAGGCTTTTTGGAACATTTGAAGGACACATGTACTGTACACTCTGATCTCTTATGTCCTGTTTACAACCTAACCACACTAAAGTAAGACTCTTAGGACTTCACATAGGAGAAGTCCCTAAAATGAAGACCAAAAGAGACTACAAAATCTAAATTAAAATCAAAGTTTGCTCTTGCAATGTATGTCAGGCTTCTGCAGGTCTGACTATATTGCTCAACACGAACTCCTGTTAAGGAAATAAATGTGCTGAATCCGACAGTATCAGTATGTACAAAACCAAAGGCCCTGAAAGGGTAATTAAGGATTGCTGTCAAAGGTTAAATGGAGGTTTTAACTATCTTTTTTAGTATTTGATAGATAATGACTCTGTGCCCAACTCACAGAAGAGGTCACTGATTGTACTGGTGCTGTAATAGTTTGCCACCAGCACACTGAATGATTTTATATCTATAGCACTAACCTCAATTTTACGCAGAAAAGAAGAAAGACATCTTGCAAATGCATGTATTTCATCTGTCAGAGGCTGTCTTGGCTCACTGCAGCTCATAAGGCTCACTGATGATGCAGCTTTCATTCTTAAATTTTACTTCAGCAACTGACATTTTGCTGAAAAGACTGAATGATGGGTGTTAACAGAAGCCTCATTGTCTCGATCTGAGATTCTCTGTTCAATTTAGCATGGAGGGGATGTTTCAGTGGATCTACAGTATGTCAGAACAGAACCTTGTTAGCACAGGGAGGCTCCACAGGGATGTCTGTTATCTAGTTGTATTTTTCCCTGTAACTTAATGAACTATGGCTCCGTAGTCTCAGCACAGTCTTTTTTAAATATGCTGATGACATGGCATCAGTAGGCCTATCACAAGAAGGATAATACATGTGATTGAGACTGGTTATATGATTAAAGAAGAGAAATGCTATCTGCAATGCCAAACTAGCAATTGCAATTTCACCTTCTGTTTGATAACTTACTGCTCGTTTCTTTCCCATCTAACATTAACTTTATTCACAGCAGTAACTTCACATTCTTTATTAGTTTGTCCCCAAAATGGCTGCATCATATGCTCGATATGTAAACAAAAACTAAGTGCAGTCCAATATGGTGGACAAGCCCCCCAAAAAACCTAAAACGTAGCACAATGTGACTGTGACAGGCAAAGTCACACTTACAGAAATGCTATTAAGGCATATAAATGCTTAAACTGGTCTCTATTACCTTCAGCATGTATTTTATGTCACTACTTCTACTCCTCAACAAAGAGCATTATCACAGTGAAAATGTGTTCTACCCTTCTGAAAGTATTTCCCCATTATTTTGTCCTCCTCCTTGTCCTTGTTTATCAAAATCACCTTTGGGCAAATGGAAAGCAGTTTGCTGCGGCGGTTGACTGACATTCGGCAATGTCAACCATTCTGGCATGTTGTTTTCTCTTTAGTACTATTTCATTAAACAGCCACAATATGAAGGCTGCGTCAGTCAGCCAGAGTTCAGCGGCCCATGAGCCCTGGTGCCACGGGGAGACGAACCACAGGGTTTATTCCCCTGATGAGAAGCCGATACACTTATGTCTGCATGTCTGGGTGAACTCACTGACCCCGGGTGTCTGATGCGGTAATAAAGTGGGCTGAAGAGATGCCCAGAGAGACAGAGGGAGTCAATGAGAGAGAAGGAGGCAGGGCTGGAGAGAGGAAAGAAGAGATGAAGGGATGGAGGAAGAAAAGGATGGAGGAAGGGATGTGATGGAGGTGTGTTCAGTGCCTGGTCTCTCCCTCTTTCTGTCTTTCTGGCTCCCTGCTTCCCTCTCTTCTCTCCGCAGTGAAGGGCAGAGAGGGGACCGGGCTGCTGTCCTCACCCAGGTCAAGGCCTCTCAGCCTGGGACAGCATCCCACTCATCTTCCCTCCCCTCCAACCAGAGAGACATACTGGCAGAGAGCAAGTTTCCAACTGTCAGACACACTTGAAGTGAACTCTGACATTGCAAAGACATATATTTACACTGCATACGCCCAGGAAACACTGTAGGATACACAGCAATGATAAAGGTGTACAGCAGTCATTCTGAGAGCTTGTAGTGGCCAGATATGTCGGTACATCTCATCTGTATTTAAACCCCCGAAAACGGTATCATCTGAAGCAAACATTTTTATTTTTTTTTATTTTTCAAAATATGCTTTTTCCGCCCCAGGAATTTCCAATTCATTACGTTATAATTTACATAAATGTACTTGGTTGAAAGCCCCAGCAGAATACAAGGTGTGGTATCATACTGCTGCTGAGAAATACAGTGCAGATAGTCATTATAACACCTGTGTAAACTAGCAGAGGGGCTAGGCTGGAGGGGATCTATTTACTTTAGAAGAACTTTTAATAAGACAGAACAGCAACACATAGCAAGGGAAACTTTCTCCCTTTATCTCTCTTTCTGGTTCTCTTGATTTTTATACATCTTGATGGCTGTTTTACCGTTCTGTCTGTTCTTGTCTGTCTGACTATACTTTCCTCACTTGATCCAGGCGTCTTTCCAAGAAGGTGCTAACAAGGGAGGTGTTTTTCTCTCGTTATCGAACAGACAGTGGAGAATCCCACGAATTCCATTCGCACCAGATGATTGCGCAGGTCATGGTTAATGTCCAGTGCTCAAAGTGTTGCTCTTTGTGAGGAGACCAAGGTAGGTGGTGGGTGGGTGTGCGGCACTCACGCAGTGTTAGTGTCCTGTCACAAACCTGCAAATTATTGTTTTTAACCGTAACCACAACCTCTCCCTAACTTTAGCCAGGTGTCTAAGTGGCCCAACTTTAACCATAGTTTATTTGCCACAACCACCACGAACAGATTAACCTGTTAGGGGCCCAAAACCAAAAATGTGCTGTTCCCATCAAGTAAAGTGCACAAATTATACCAAAGATGGCAGCTTCATTATATTTTGAATTTGGATATGTTTTGTCACAGCCACAGCCCTGCCCCAGTATTTCCCCCCGTGTCTGTCTCTCTGTCTGTGGCTGTGGTCTCACCCTCCTAGCTCCTGGATCCCTGCTCTACACCTACATGCCTGCCATCAATCAGCTCATCACCTCTCTAGTATATCAAACCCCAGCTCTTCTCCCACTCTTCGCCAGATCGTGGTCTCAGCTACAGTGGTAGTCACACGCTTCAGGCTTCTCTAGTTTAGTGATTTATTCTTCGGGTTGATTCCGAGCCCGTCATTAACTGTCTTTCCCTTGTGCCTCAGGATCATCCCTCGCCTGTCTGCCTGCCTGCGTGCTGGCTAACCCTTGTGATACTCCAGCCTGCCCACGCCATCTACCCTCGCCTCGCTCCTCCGCCCTCTCCCCCCGCCATCTTACCTCTCCACTCCACCTTATCTCCACAAGTCCTACAATAAACCTTCCTAATCTCACTTTGCCTCCCATGTGTGTGTCCTGCGCTTGGGTCTGCCCTGTACACTGTAACAGGTAATTGTCCAATATCAGTGTTTTTTCAGGTGATAGGGTTTGACGGTTTTGTCTTTTACTGTTTTCTCTTGCAGTGGAACAAACCTCAGTATAGATTTTAAGCATCGCCGCTGTTTAAAAAGTATGCACAACAGCCTCACTCACATTTTACATGCATAAGCCTGCAACTTTAGATGCCTTTATATACTTTTTATACTAGTTTTTGCTTTTTTTTTGTGACATGCCTGGATTTTGTGCAGACACTGATGGACAACTCACAGCTGCTGCTTTTGCGCTACTGAGACAAGGTGTTAGTCCAATTTCTTTCCTTCCTTATTTCCAGCTGATCCTGTCGTCAATCCTATAGCTGTGTTGACCAATCTTTCCAAAGCAACACACCTGAAAATAACACCGTTCTGCTTTCACTGAGATGTTCGTTAAATGTGTTCACTCACCGGCAGCAGACACTGTGAGTCTTTGACACAGAGATAATCATTATAAGCTATGCAAAGTACACCGTTAGAACCTAGATACCAGCATACACAAGACCAACTCAATTGGTTGGTCCATTTACTGATGCACTTGTCCATACATTTACTTCTTCATCATCCATTAATCCATCCATTCCTAAACATTTGTCAATCTATCATCCATTGTCATTGTCCGTCCACCCAGAATCAAGTCATACAGACGCTGGATCAGTCATCCATCCATCAGTTAGCCAGTCAATTAGCCACCCATCCATCCAGTCAGCGAGTGTGGAGTCTGGTTGAAGCAACCAGTCGGGTCAGGTCGTGTGAGTAATGAAGAGGAAGAGACAGATGCACAGAAAACCACAGAGTCATGACTCACATATCATCGCTCTCTGACTCACTTTATGGCTCCTCTCATCTTTCCGTCTCCACTCACCTGTCTCTTTCTTTTCTCCCGCCCCCCTCGGTTTAAGCTCTTGAATTGAGTTTTTAAAGATGGTGGCCTCTCCAAGAACACAAATTACTGCGAATGACTTTAGTTTCTTTTCCTCCTTCTTTGTCTTGTGTTCATTCACAGTTTTCTGAACAACATTCATGAAAGACCATGAGTGAAAAACGCCAAAGCTACTGTTCTCAAGTCTGTAATTATGTTTGTGTAGCGGTGAGTACATATTGTTTTCCAAGTCTTGTAGTCCAGTATTACTGGTTTAAATCACAATGATTTTGCCTTTTTGTGGAAATTTAAAAGCAGAAAGTCTCACAATACTAGATTACCTCAAGGGTATTTTTATGACTGGGCTTGAAGGGAGGGGTCGTGGTTAGGACAACACCAGGGGCATTTCTAGGATATGAGGACATTGGGGTCTTCCCCCTTTTTTCTTTTTGATAAACAAGTACTATTTGGGTGTTTTTTTTTAATGCACTCTGGCAGCTTATTTACATTCAAAGTTCACGTCTTAACCATTGAAAAATGTAAATGTGTACCTCAAAAACTGTTGTTTACTTTCAAGATAAATTGTGAATTGTGTTGTTAAAAAGTAGTTATTAGTAATTATTATTGAGTAGACCTGCTTTCATTGAACATTTATTGACTGGAGTTGGAAAAATAGTTAAATGTATTCATGTTTACATTTGTTTGTTGGAAACAAGTGAAGTGCATGCACTGTTTACCTCTCCAGCATCTGTTGTGTTGCAAATGTAACCTGAGTTTGGCCTGTTTGATGAGTGACGGTTTGGAAGGAGAAGGGTGCAACTAAAGACATAAGGTTCTCAGGCATGATGTGCATCACTTCCTTTGTTGCCACCAAAGTATAAAAAAGCAAATAGGTTTACTTTTATGGTGTTTCAGGAAGACATTTCAGGAATTTACCCTCAGGTAGAGAGGGTAAATGTACCATAACTTTTATATTAACAATATGCTTTTTGTGTAATAAAATCCCATCTGAAGAAAATGGTTCTACTGGGGAAACGTTATTTGTATCCAACGTCAGCATTTAACATTAGTGAGGTGCGAAAAAAAACCCAGTAGAGTCCACGCTAACATTCAAGACTAGAATGAAGTTGTGCTGTTAAAGATTAGTTTGTTGCATAAGGCGATATAATGTTGGTCACAGAAGACACGGGGAATAAATTATTTGTATTAGATGTGAAGGCAGCTGCACTGCACTGTCCACTGTGCATTTGAGCCACTGCCAGCCAGTTCAGCCTTGGATCCGTGTAGCTATTTAGCCACATTTTCTTCCACACACTCTATAAGGGTTGCCAACTTTGGACACCTGGCTGGAGTGAGATTTTGATGCCATGGGCTTAACCACGCATATCTGCACGTTCCTAATCATGTGCACATGCTTGGACTCAATTCACCATTAGGGTTAATAACCAAGTAGTTTTGTTGCCCAAACCTAACCAAATTGACTATTGGTCACACACAGGACACGAACCTCGCTCTCCTCTGTGACAGTCCTGTGTTTGACCCATCCGTCCACCACGACATCCTCCCTACATGGACTTTGTCGCTGTTTATAGTAAGTCACCGGACTTCCTAAAGGCTTTCTGGCAGAAAGCAAGGCTGGCAGGCTTGAACGCCTTCTGGGATCCCGGCTGTGAGCATCGTGCACCAATCAGAGAGTAATTTAAGGGCCTATACTCAGAATCTGGGGTTACCATTAGTATACCAGAAAGACTTTTACCATAATATGTCCGCCTGTTTAACGCTGTTACAGTGTTTTGGCATGAGAATTGTTTGGGCAGTGTGAGAGAGCTAGTTTTTGGGTTTGGCCTATGGCTGTTACCTGACAGAGAACTTTAACACTACAGTACACAAAGTTCTGTGTGGGAAAAGTGATGCATCTCACTTTAGGGGACCCTACTCCCTTCACATTGGCTCTCAGACCTGATGTCCCCACGCATGAAGTCCTTATGGCAGATTTAATCTAAAGCCCAATTTAAAAAAGGAAAAGAAAAATAATACTGTCTCTAAAAATGAAGTGTGGTTCCTTTTGTTTCCAGTAAGGGCCCTCGTGTTCCCTCGTGTTCAGTATTGTAGGCTGGTGAATAGGAGGAGTAGGGAGAACAGCAGCAGAGCTGGCTGATGAAGAAGGCCCTTGACTGGGGCAGGTGCCTTATCAAGGTACAGTCGAGTATGTACTGTATGTCCATCGGCACTACACTAAGAGAGTTGAATAGGCCCAGCCATGGTTATATAAACACAACACTTTTGCAGTGAACAGCAGTCAAAATGGGGGCTAAATCTGGTGTCTGCTGCTTTTGTAACTGGTTAGAAACACTCCACTGTCCTGAAGAAACCCAACCATCCATCATGAATAGACCAGCAACCCAGAGCAGTTTATTTTATATAGCATGTTTTCAGACTTCTCATGCGTTTTAAAATTCTTCTTACAACATCTTTATCAGTGTGCACACCCTGCACACATGCTGAGATCCAATCTCTTCCATATGTTTCATATGATATTATATTGTAATTTAATAATTGATCTAATTCAGGTGCTTGACCATACTTTCTTGGAGAAAAGGGATCTGTGCCTGAAGTTAAAGCTCTTGGAGGGTGTCAAACTTACCCTCAAAGACACAGTGAGGAGCTCGGCAGGAGCACGAGGTAGGTCTGCCACTTGAGGTGGTTCAGGCGACCGACACTGATGCCATGGACATCTGTTCTACCTTGCTTAGTCTACTGCCAAAACCCTGGAGACTGTCCTCCCAAGAGGAACGACAGCCTCGGTCATTTCAGCAAGTGGCCCAAACGTCATGTTTACATTCAAGTGACAGCGTCCTCTAGAGGTCATAATAATTAACTAACCAGGAAGTCAGGTGATGTGGTTATAGAGCAACAGAGGCCCTGTAGGGAGGAGGTTGGGTGGGATACATGGATGGATGGCTCAAAAAAACATTGGACTTTAACACAGGAGATCACTCTGTTTCGAATGGGTGGTTCATAGACTATAATTTTAATTTGTACACCATCAGCTTAATACATTGCGGTAATAGCACTGTCAGTTGCCTTCTTTTTAAGACTCCTAGAAGTCTATACTATCTATTTTATATTTATTCTTGCAGTATGCTAATAGTGTTTCAAAGAACCAATTTCCCTATGAGGTACATTCAAGTTTCATCTTGTATCCTTTGTTAGGGCTTGTATTGTCCCCTGTGTATAGGAAATTCTTTGAAAGTGCAACCACTGATAATGTTTTATAAATGCTCAGAGTTTCATTTCTTGTCAGTAACAAGAAGATCACCTCATATTCCACATGCACAAACCTTTGATTCTCATCACATTAATGTAAATAAAAAGTGAAATATCTCATGCCTGTACAAAAGAGTACTTAATGATCCTGCAACTAAGAACAACTGGTGATAATGTGATGAAATGTTTTATGTAGGCAAGAATTAGTAAATCAAAGGCTTTCGTCATAATTTCAGATGAGTTAGACAGGATGCCGAAATAATCATGCAACACAAACAGATTTGGCAGATTTGAGAGGATTGGGCGGGCAAACAGATGCAAATAGTGATATGATATAAACACACATACATATTCAATAACACCCAAACTGTTCACACATGCACATAATCCTTCAGAAACTGTTTATATATGCTGCTGGGAAGTTGCTGTTTTGGAAGCTTCTGACTTAGAATGCAAAATAGATTTTAAGATGTATATCCCACCCACAAACAGTTTGTGTTTATTTTTACCCCCCTCGAAGTGTGTGCTCCTATTTGAGTATCGTTGGGAGTATGTGTGTATGTGTGTGTGTGTGTGTGTAAGTTAGAGTGGGTGAATGTATGCTTATGTTAATTTATAAATGTGTGTGTGCATATTCGGTCTTGCTCCTCAGTCAAGCTGTGGCTGATTTCTGCTTGACACACAAAATGAGGCTGGAGCTTTGCTTATGATCTGCTGTGTAATTACATAAACCAATCATGATGCTTAATTTTTATTATCTTCATATTTTTGGGGGGATTTGTAAAGAGTCAGTCGACAGAATGCTGTAATGACACGCTAATAGATAACACACACGCACACACACATCATAAACAATGACTCACTGCCTAAAAGATGACACAAAATGTACAAAAAGCACCAACACTGACTCACCAAAATAAAATAAAAACTCACAAAGAATGACACACAAACACCACACATGCACACAGTTAGATGAATGGCCGGCTGAAAGATGGGATGAAGAGGCTGTTTGTTCTTGGAGAGAAACTGTGGCACATCACAGACATGAGAGAGAAAAGAGTAAAGAGAAAGATGACAAGTTAAACTGTAACATCACCAAAATGGTCTCTATTCACAAAATCTAAAAGAAAATCACCCTGGACTTTAAGTTTGTTTTCAGGTGTAATGCCTGTATGTCATTTCCCAGCCCTCAGAGGGCCATGGGATGCTCCAGCTGAGGTTAAAACATAAATTTGAATGTCTTCCCATAAGAACGGCAATGTGAAGATCTCTGGAGTCTATCGGCAGGTAAACCCACAAAATGTGAACAGTATGTCCTGCACTAACATGCAATCGTTAGAGATCTTATTTCCATTTTACCAGCTTTAACGGCAGCTGTTTGACACTTTTCCAGTAGCCCACTACCACCAAACACAGCATATGCCTAAATATACACTTTAGACACCACTCTAATTTTTCCAAACATATGTTGTCTCTGCAGTAGTTTTATTTGAGGCATATTTCCAGGTTGTCAAAGGGATCAACAAAACAAAATGTTCTGCTTGCTTGTTAACTGAATTCAGCCCCCTCCCCAAAACCACCATATGGAAAACAAACAGCTATGAAGAAAGTATATGCAATCATGCTACTTGAACTGCTCTCCCAGAAATATGTGAATGAAGCAGACGATGAAGTACGTCACAAATTAAAAGTAGCACGTTTGATTGCTTACAACCTGATATTTCAAGCATGCAAACTCAACACGGATTCATCTGGCTGCTGGATTCAAACACAGGAACGTCTGGCTGTGTGGTGACAGTGCTAACCGCTATTCCACTGTGCCACTCTCTTTCTGCAACAACTTGAAATGTCATGAACATTTCTATAATCAAGGAATGGCATCACTTTCAAAGTGTTTTACGAGATGGCCTGTGCGACAAAGGAAAAGACATGCAGTATTGCTATGTGTAAAAATTAGAAAAATCCAGGAGCGCATTGGAACAGACTGGCAGAGGGCAGTAAACGCCACATGTCTTTTTGACACCACAATAAAATAAATTACCATGAATAAGTCTGTTTGCACAGCTAAAGAGTTGGTTTCTATTTTGTATTTCAAATGTGTCCTTTCATACGCAAAAGGGGCCATATTTTATCAACCATGTATTGCAGCTTTTAAATCCAAACCTATCTTCTACTAAAAGCTTTTTAAAAGGGTTCAAACTGGCCTGTTTCATAGTATGACTAGTGCAAAAAATTTTGAAAATGGGTGATTTTGAAGTCACCTGTTACCTTTTCTTGTCTAACATGCACATCCTTTAGTTTGTTTCCTGACAATATGAGAGGTCGACACTAGACAGCAGGAAAATAAAAAACACTTATGCCTGTAGAGAAAGAAAAAAAGGTGGGAAGGAAAAGACCCATGTGCCTCTGGTGAGGATAAAAGAGAGGAAGGATAGAAAATAATGAACATGTGACACATCAAGAGAAAGAGATGAAGAAATGGATTAAAAAAGAACGTGACAAATTTACATGATGCACTGCTAACTTCCTGTATGCATGTTTGTATATGTGAGTGCCATAAAATGACATGAGCGTTCAACCATTATTCATTTGACATATCTGTCTTTCCCTCCTACTCCATCATTTTTAACCTCTGTTTTTATCTTCCATACATAAGACACACACACACGAATGAACTGTAACATTTATCATAGAAGTCACAGTTCATCCTTCCCTGAGGATTAAATCATGATCTCTCCTGCTCATCCACCCTATTTCTTTTTTATTTCTTTCCCTCTCAATCTCTCCATGCTTTATTGATCAGCCCTATGATTCTTTAATCACTCAAGACCTTTCCGCTTCCTCCCAGAGGGATAAAGCACATTAACCATTTAAACCAGTTATGAGCCATAAAATATCATGTGTCTCATGAAGCTGCATTCAGATTTTCTTATAATTCATATGCAGCTTTGGCCTCTTAACCCTAAAAAAAGTCATGCATTGAGTTAAGCAAATCATGCATGATGATTATTTAAAATGTCACAATAGGACTGAGCTTATCATGCTTGGAAGAATAACGTATAATGCTGCTTTTTATATAACTTGGCTTAAAGGAAAATTCAAGTTTATTACAACTTGGGTCTTATTTTTGTGGTTTTGTCAATTATTTCTAACACTTTGTCAACAGTTTAGCCAGATTATCTAAAGCCCTTTATGAGTAGCTGTGAATCAGGATGTTCAGTATTTAGAGCAAGCAGCTCATAAAGTACAGTAAGGTACAGCTGTTCATTGAGTCGGATACATTTAATCAACATTTCATATGCCGCTCATCCGATTTTCAAGTCAGATCAATTCTTTGTCCACTTCTGTTTTTCTATGTGTACATGAAGCCCCTTGACCACATCATTTGTTGCTCTGATATCTCTTATGTTTTCCTGATGACACACAGCTGTATCTCTTGTAACACTTGTATGAAGATAGATACAACCTAAAACTGTCTTAAAAACTGCAATAAAAAATTGATTTCTCAATTTTTTACAACTCCACAAGCTAGCAAACGACAATAAATTAAAATTGTTTTATTGGCCCACTTCCTGTAACCTGTTAAATGCACTATTTACTTGAATAAAGTGTACAAGTGTGCAAGTACAGCATATCAGTTTTGAACAAATCAAAGGACAGTTTTGGGGAAAAAATGTACTGTTTACTTTTATTCTCACTTCCAAATAACTTAAGCTAACAACTACTACTATCAGTTAAATCAGCAACTAACTTGGTATCAAGATACAAATTATACAATATACAAAAATATGAGAATAAGACTCAAGTTGTATGAAACTGGAATTACCCTTTAACATTTTAAGACAATGAAGAATTCAAGAATTTAGTGGCCTCATATTTATTTTAGTCTTTCTGTCCCTCTTGTTCTCTCCCAAGATGTTTCCCTATTCCCCTTTTTTCTCCCTCAAGCCTTTTTCTGCTATCTCCGAGCATAAAGAACAAGGGAGAGAGTATGAACAGGGAAGATGCAGGGAGGGTCATGGACACATGTGTATGTGTATCTTTTCGCCCTTAGCAAGAGGAACAGGAAGCAAAAGAAAAAAAAGGAAAATGAGTGTGAAAACGACCCACTGCCAGCAGGAGAAGACTGATGGGAAAAAAGAGAGATTTGCTCATAGCTTACATCCCCTGCCTCTTTCTTCCTGTCCTGCATATCCCATTGTGTCCATGTGTACAAGTGCGTCTGTATATTACTCACAACCCCACTCGATCCCACATTAATTATAATCAGATTGGTTATTGATTACACACACGCTCTCAGTATTGATCCAGCATGTGCAGCCTGGCAGAGGGTCACTTTCTCCAGAGTCTGGAGGCACAGACAGAGGGAACGCCGTTTTAGCTTCGTACATGTACAAATTCACAGCAAGCAAAGTGCGTTACAAGTCACCCATGATCACCTTTTTCTTTTTTCTGTTCTGGAATTTTGATTGCTTTGTCCTACAAAATACAGCTCAAAGTGGTACATTTTCAAAACCTTTCCAGCTTTAAATGGCATGTGCAGTCAAGGAATCCTCACTTTGAAAGTATAAAGTGAAATTAAATACATCAGAGGTGCCTAAAAGGGGACATTTTGCTGGTTTGTATCTTTTAGAAGTGTTACAAATCCACAAAATATATGAGACAGAATTAAAGGTACTTGAGAAACCACTACAACATACAATAAGTAGGGCGGCAGGAGGAAGGAGGATAAGTGAGAGACAGGAGGGGAGAGAGAAAATCATAGCAGAGTGGAATCAGCGTTCGCTCATAACTTGGCATCCCTTTTCATAAAAACATATCTGTGAATCTGCTGTCGAGGCCGAGGTGGCTGACTTTGCTTCAGGTCCGCACATTTGTGTGTTCTGCCCTGACAGGGAAGGTGCAGGGCTGATGAGTCTTTCAGGAACTACTCCAGTATTCCCTAAAGCAATTTGCACTTCTAATACAGAAACATCTTTTTGCACAAGGACTCTAATAAAACTCTGACTCCATTAACACTTTCATAATGAGTACAAATATTTCACTGATTTCTGTGGTAGGCCTAGTCCAATCCTCTTTTGGCTACGTGTTTGTGTGTGTCAGCTCATGTTATGAGTCAAGCGGGATGCAGAAAACTAATCGTCATCGCTTCTATGACTCACTATGACAGCCTTTAGTCAAACAGCCATGGTGAGAAGATGGTTATCTGCAGAGTGTTGTTTTCATTACTGATGCCTGTAAGTCCAGTCTTATTGAAACTGATTTTTATTTATTTATTATTTGGCTATTTGATGGAATGATATGATAGGTATGATAATAACATCACGTATAACTACAATCCCACTACAAGTATTCTTTACATCTTGATCAGCTATATGAAGACTGAAGTATCTGTGCTATATTTACAGCATGAAGACTGAATGTGATCTCTACGTACATGATTGTAATATAGTTAAACTGATACAAACTATTTGACGATATGGCGTTTCCAATAAAAATCATGCAGAAATCATTGCCTTTGAAAGTTTATTTGTTTGTTAATTGCCACTTGTGATGCCTTATGATGATCACAGCCTATAAGACTTATAATTTACCCACCTTTCTATGTGCCACTTCATCACTTAAACTGCATCCTGAGACTGTGGAAGATTTCCTTCAGCCTTCACCATCTTTAACCACTCGTATTATAGAGACAGTTTTAGTCACAATGGACATGAAAGTTTCCAAAAGCTCATTTTCTGCGTCTGAACCAAATTCATCAGAAATACAAGTGGGAAATACTTCCAATCCAAACGCGCTCCAGATTGCGCCTTTAAAGACTAATAGCCATTTTACTGACAATACAGCCACGTATGTGAGAGTGGGATGAGACGGCAATAAACAGAACAGCTTGATGGCCTTCTAGTCTTGGCAAGGCCTCCGTTCATCTACATCTTGTTTCATAAATTCACAGCTTGACTCTGATTTCTGCCTCATCACACTATGAACAGAGCGAATAGGCCAGTGTGTGTGTGTGTGTGTGTGTGTGTGTGTGTGTGTTGTGTGTAAGAGACTGAGACATGAGATTACTGTCTCTCTCTCCAAGGAGAGATTCTCCCCAGCAATTGAAGCAGGCACGCATTTACACACACACACATTGAGATGCACATACGCCCACGAAGGTAGAAGCGCACACACTAACAAATACACACTCTCCCGTACACTTACACACACACACACACAGACATATACTCAGAAACGCATGACTAAAAATCACAGAGGGGGTCAACATCAGTTCAGCGTTTGCATAAAAGAAACAGAGCTGCTAGTTTTCAACAAAGCAAGCTGCTGATCTTAAACACAACTGGCCAGCAGGAGGGACAGAAGAGAGGAGAAGAGACCTTGAGTTCAACATCATGAGAAGAGAAAAAGGAAGACAAGATAACAAGAAGGGTAATGTGGGAACAGACGGAGAGGTAACATGAAAGAGAGAGAGGAAAAAAAAAACCTGAGAGATGAAGAGGAGGAGAAATATCTTGGTCAATATGATTTGCTCTTTTAATCTCATTAAGGTTCAAAGGAATCTAACACTTAGCTTTTGCATGTTAAATAAATATATTAGCCCAGTAGGAATAGATATCCACACACACACACACACACACACACAATCACATACACACACAAAGGTTACCCCTCAGCCTCACTCTATCACTCTACTATCACTATTCATCTTGACCTCCCAACTACTGAGGCTTTTTATGGTTATTTTTCCGTTTTGTAGGTAATCTGTTCCATATTACTGAGTATCACATTATGATTATAATAATATGCACAACATCACTTCCAAACAGTAGATGGGATCTCATTAGTTTCATTTAATGGTAATTTAATCGCATTATTTGGCTTTAACTCAAGAACTAGTCCATCCAAAGAGCTGAGGGTAACAGTTATAATCCTCACTGAAACATGGTTCATGCATTGTCACACTTAACAGCATGTGTCTGCGGGTGCAAAACACTGGTAATCACTTTCAATATGTAAAAAAATCTAATGAGAATTTTTAAAGCTGTGAAATATTGTAACATTTTAATATCATTACATGCAACTCCACACACCTCATGTGACATTAACAAAGTGTCAAACTGAGTTCCAACACCCAAACACTATTTCCAGTGTCACATTCAGTCCCTTTCTGCCCTGCGTCAGCCTGCGGTTTGGGCGCAGCTGTGCCATGCTTTTAAATATGTGTAGAGACACCACCAACAGCATACTGTGACTTGTAGAATTCTTTTAGCTGCAGGACACATATTAATGAACTGAACAATGTCTCCGTGCCTTAATATTACCATCAGTTTGAACACGATGTTAAAAAAAAAAAACGAAACAAAACAAAAGAACTGAAGTAAAATGGATCCATTCTCTTGAGCTCCTGTGGGATTTCAGGTCGTTTAGGTGGGTGTTACGGTTGTTGTGGTTAATAATGTTCAAAGAGTAGCAAGGCACAGTCATTACTACTATAAGTCTTTTAGCCTGTGGACAAATGCTAATAAACAAAAGGACTGCTTTATTGTGTTTGCAGAGTTCAATGCTGATGTGTGTGGTCGGGAGTTGTACTTCCCCCTAGCAAGGTCCAGCAGACCAAAATTTTTTTCAATCCATTTAAAGGTGCTTTGTGACATTTTTGTTTCTTAAAATGTAAAAAAAAAAGTAATGCAGCTTTAACAACTGTAATTCAAGTGTCATGGTGTACTGTCACATTCCAAAGTGCACTTCTACATCACTGCAGCACAGTGAGAAGCTAAACCACTGGAGGTCAGCAAAAACAGGGTTTGCTATTTAATAATTGCTAATGTGCATCTGAAACTTTGCATTCTTTCTTCCTTCCATCTTTCTTTTTTTCAGCCATTTTCCTAGTCTATGACCCAGATAAATGTCTTTGGCCAAAGGGCTAGAGACTATTCTTACTTAACCCGCCATCAAGAGAAAAAGAGATTAGAATTGATAACCAGAGGCTTTGTTGTGAGATTATAGTTAAATATGGATTTGTGATTTAATGAATCCCACATACATACCATATTCATTAACCAAAAATAACGAGTGTGTATTTGTCCTGAATCTTTCTTTCTGTTTATCTTCCTTCCTTCTTTCTAAGCTCTTTGAAGAGCTGACCATGTGTTTGACCCGCAGCCACAAGGTTATCTGGGTCGTCTGCTCACCTCAGGGTGGAGCACACAAACTGTACCTCTCAGAAACAACACTGTCTCATTTGTGAATGCTAAAATAACACAGAATGTACTATAATTGAGCTTGTGTTTAAATGTCAGTTGTACCCGTGAGGCCTGTAGTTATTACTCCTGTTACAGCAGCACGTGAGTTACAGGGGTGTTTTCATGTACTTTGCCCTCCAGTCTGTAGTGAACTGTTTCATTAAAAAACTTCAAAAGTCAAAGTAATAACCTGACCACAGAGAGCGGTTTGTAATGTCTGTTTTCTTACTGTGTTTCAAATAGTTCTGACAAATTGGCAATATCAAAGCCCATCTACCATTGTTATTCATCAAACTGTTGTTCACTTATTTGAAATGCACTATTGTCAAGATCTATTGGTATACAAATTTTAATATTTTGACATTGTCAAAAAAACAAAAACTGTTGTGAAAAAACGTTTTGGCATCGTAAGACTGATAGCGGTTAGAAAATTGTTTGACTTTGATTGAGGTTTGCACATTTTTTGAGCCAAAATCCCATTATACTGATTGAATTTGATCTAAAATACAGTCAATTTTGGGCATTATGACACCGTAGACTGATGAAATAGTTTGCATTTATTTGAATCTGATATTGATCCTTGGCTAAATATTCCACTTCCCTTATTACAGGTTCCTTTTATCTTTGGATATTTATTTTTATTTTTGATTTCATAGTTGAGTAAATCGACTTGATCTCTCAAATCAAGTCGACAGTCATTTATTACTTATTTTTAAAATGTCTTACAGTATCATGGATCAGATCATGGGTGGTGTTATTTTCAAATAATATAAACACGTGGGTTTTTTTAGGACACAAATACTATTTTGCGGTCATGTTTATGCTTGACTTATACTTTAAAACAGCTTGATGCAGTCTATTACAGGAGATACTTATCATACTTATCATTGTGCACTATGAAAAAGTAGGCTGCTCCACACTAGCAACAAGAAGAGAACAACACACCATAACTTTCATTGTTGTTGTTCATAGATGTATCTGATCTCGCACATGGTGTCATGAGTGTTTTGTTCACCATACAGAGGATTTGTATTATGCATGGAAACAAACATGATAATCGCTTTAGTATGTGCGCTAAACAAATGGAACCACGCTCAGCGGAGATTCCCAGGACATCAGGAATTCACAACAAGTGCTTTCATCACGACTTCGACTGAAAAGGAGCATGCAAAGACACACACATTATGTCAGTTAGAATCACTTAAGCTCCACCGAATGCGGAGCTATATCATTGAGGATGGGGTGTACTGTAACATGCAGATGGATTCAAGTGTTGCATGGTATGAAAGAAAAATATCAGAAAGAAAGAGAAATCCTGCCAAGTGGTTATACTGCCTGTTGAGATTCAAGTGGAGAAACAAGGGTGTCTTAAGGGGTTCCCTCTCAATATTTAACCACTTAAGCATCACTCTGAGCGTTCAAGCGCATGTATTCAGGTGAGTGTGCGAGTGCATCTTCTTAACCTCATCTTCTTTTTTTTTTTACGTGCCAGTCAAGACGATTTCATAGTTTTGTGACACATTCAATATTGAACAGGGTCAGACTGAGGAATTATTTATTTATGGCAGCACATATTGTCCATACATTTTTGTCTTAAGCAGCACATGACTTGAAAACATACATTCAGAGCGCTCATTTTAGACATGTGACATTTTCACATCTACCACGCACACTGCACATACATACATTAAAGGCATAAATGACATTCCAGGAGACACTACAGGGCACATTGCAGCACTTAACAGCACATTATCTAAAACACCCCATGCATCACTTTTTATTCCTTTATGGCACTTAGAAGCACTTGAGTGAAAAATACTCAGCATACAATGTTTATCACCCGGGGCTTTTGACAGCTGACATGTTAATCTTTAGTGCTGCTGGCTAATACGACCCCCATGTCATTTCAGTTCAAACAAGTAGCTGTAGAGAGATACTGGACACCGCCTCATCAGCCTCTCTGGTACTGTGTTCAGACAGTCGGCGACAAAGCTGCAAAGCGGCCCGTGTGGCCAGCCATCATTGGCGCCATTGAAGTGTTGCTCAAGCGCTCGTTGACGTGGTTACGTCGTCATGGATCATAGCGTCCACTAGCTGATGAACACACTACCACAGCTAGCCATCGTGCGTTAACAAAAGCACGTCACATACCTGGAACTCCAGGAACAGCTGCCACCCTCTGCCAGGCTGCGTTTTCTTTGTTAGTGTCCCGGTAAATGAAAAGGGTAGAGGTAAGGGAACTCGCTAACGGTAAGAAGTGGTGAAACAAACACACATGATTGGTTGAGACCACCTCGACTTTGATTTGTATCGTCCCTCATGCAGCTTCCTGTTGCCAGCTTCCATTGAAAATGACTTGTAGCCTGGTCTTCACTGGTCCACCTGAACCCTAGCACCTGAGACCAGATCCGGGACCCGTACGGGTTTGGAACCAAGTTTTATACGGTCAATCAGGTCTGGGTTGGGTCACACTCTATTGCTGCGGGTTTCACAGTATGAGGCTGTGATCACACTTTAAGTGCTGATCCTGCACTTGCTTGCTTTTATTTTGGTGGCTTCTTTTGGTGTTAGGTATCCATCTGTGTTTTACAGAGACCACAAGGCAATTTAACCTTTCCCACTATATAAGTTTGGCTCTCTGTAAGTGATGGTCCATTTAATGTATATTCATCTACAGTGGCTTTCAGTGTTCGTGCTTCTTTCTCTCAATATGTATAAAACAAATTATTAAATGTCAAAAAGCATGTGAAAAATGGAAACAAAAAAGAAAAGAATGTAAAATACCAAACTCAAAACCTTAACAAATACAGGCTCAGAGACCTTCAATTGGCGTTCACGAAATGTGAAATATGCAGCAATTCACAGACCCATCGGAGCTCACAGGCTACAATTACTACTGTAGATGTAGCTACTTCAAATTCGATGAATGCATCGCTCATCTTATGTGATGTTTGTTAAGCAGATGTCAAATAAGTTTTCCTTTTTGCCTTATGATCCTTAAGTTTTCATGATGTTAACATTTTGTCTGTGAAAGATGCAACAATACACATATTGCTACACCCCATACCTCTGTTTATAATAAGGTCCTTGCGTGGGACACACAACAACAACCTCAGTACATTATGGATTAGTGTGTGATCTTGATCTAAAGAACATCTTCCGCATGTTAACATTGTGCAGCTAACACAATGCATATGCACACTCACGCTTTTTTATGTGCTTCGAGTTTCTGTCAGACTGAACCTATGCAAGTTTGACTGGCCTGCTGTATGGGTGTCTTATTAAGGAGGGCTTATGCATATGTTTGAAAATACATCCCACCTTAAAATCTGACACTTCACTGCTCTCCTCACTCACAACATCTGGCATATGAGCAGTTAGGCTACAGAATATGAGGAAGAACTCATGAACTACAGTTGATACATAAACATTTAGATATGTGGAAAATAAATATGTGCATAAAAATACATAGATTCAAGTTCTTCTAAATGGAAACACACCAAAATGCTTGAGCACACACGTACACACACAAACACACACAGCCCTCGTGTGTTCATTACTGAGAGTGGTTAGCATACTGTACTTCCAGGGTCATTTTAAGTTCTCACATCAATTATAGAAACCACATTTCTCTTACTCTAGAAGTTTTCTCTTGCTTTATACTAGCAAATCTAACTGTAAAAGCCCTCCAACAGTGAGCTCTGTGTGCCATACATCCCTGGGAAGAATCTGAGATATCACTTACACATATGCCAATCAAACACTACATTACACCAGTGACTTTCAGCAATTATGCCTTCTGTTGTTTTGTTCATCTCTTCCATCTTGACATTTTCGCCTGCTATCCAGTCAAGCGTATGGCTGTGATTGTTATGGTCATCCTTCTTTTGAAAGGCTTTTACATGTCCATTCAGATTAATTCAGCTCTAATGCACATTTGTAATTATTTGTATTCCGTGGTTGAATTGTGTAAATATGCAAATACATAAACTAATCATGGGTCTGAAACAAAACTGTCACCTAATGTGATCCATGAGTGGTTGATTAAAACAATCACCGCACCTGATCCACAGTTGGCTGATTGATTGGTTGACCCAATAGAGAGAGCAATACTGCACTGCATCCAGTATGTAATATGAACTACTCTGACACTGTGCTCCACCTGCTCAGACAGAATTGCCTATATTTGTTTCTTTGTCAGATTTGCACCATTAAAAGTATGCCAAATTAGATATTTGCAGTTCCTGTTTGTAATGCCCCCATGGATGTCCAGATGACTATCTATAAAACATGGTGTCAGGTGAGCTCTGGAGTTATAATTATAGTGTTTTTATTCTATGATTTCTGAGCGGATATACAGACGTTTATTCACTGACTTATACCCACATTGGATAAAAGTCAGTGCAAGTGTCGCTGAATCTAAAAATATGTGTATCACGAGTGCAATTTTTTTGACGCAAATTGCGGGCCAAACTGCAATAACTAAACTCCTGCTGCATTCAGAACACCTGGTATGCACCTGTGTCTCCTCATTCGATACAGTCGCCATACGTGTCTCCCTCTGCACCCCCTCCTTAACTCACCCCCGTCACCCCAGGGAGACACGCCTCCCACTTACTGCTTTCAGTAGAGGCCTGGTCACACTAGAAGGGGGCCCAGCCAAATGAATCCATGCCTCCTATAGAGATGATGAGAGCTCGGTGACGTATGGATTACTTGCAGGGCTAATTGGTGAACTACAGTCGCTGGTGAGCTAACAGCTAACACCTTAACATGCCAGGGAGCGTACCGTCTCTGTACTGTGCCATTTACTACGATTTCTTGTATTCAATTATATCATATTTTTTTTGCAACGTGGAGAAAAATATCCTCTTTCCTCTCGCTTCCCTCTACAGGGAGTTCAGGGTCAGCTACAGAACGGCGTCCTGGAGCGAGAAGAGATTCGATATCTTGCTCAAGGACACTTCAGCAGGAGGGATGCTTGCCAATACCACGGGGCTTGAACCTAGGTCCTTAAATACATTCCACCCTCAAACACTTCTCTGCGCTCCATCCCTCCAACTCCCCCCTGTCCTTCTCTGTAGTCATTCAGCTGGCACTCTCATGCAGATACAGATCCAATAAATGTAAGAGCAGAGCACTTTTCAGCTCCCCGATCAGCAGCATTACAGGCAGCCAACAGCACGAAGGTCCGAGGTGGCTGTGGAATGATCATGTAAGAGCACAACGCTGGGAAGAGACATAAAACAGATGGAAAGGATGGAGAGCTTTTTTTTTTTTTTTGTCTTATCACTTTAAGACACCCACTGCCTTACCCCTCCTTTCTTAACCTTTCCCTAAGCATGTCATTTACTCTCACTCTCAGTCAGGGTCTCATTCTTACTCTCTCTTCCACTTTATTCCATCATTTTTTTTTTTGTGTCATCTTTCGTTCTCCAGTCCTCCCATTCTTTTCTTCCACCCTTGCTCATTCTCCCTTCATCTCTCCCTCCCTGGCACTCCACTGTTGTTTTGAAGTGAAATGAGTGTGTTTGATGGGAAGCTCAATAGAAAAGGTGGAGGAGGGGGAGGAGGTGGAGAGGGGGATTGTGGGAAGACGGCAGGTCCTATATATAGCGGTGAGCGTGGGTAGATACCGTATTGACAGGAAAGACACACGATTTCTATCCAAAGCAAAGCAGAGGGAGAGAGGGGGATAATGAGCCAGAGAGAGGGAGCGAGGTGGAAGAAGAGACAAATGCTGGTATTTGTGGTTGTGTGTGTCTCTGTGTGTGTGTGAGAATGAGAGAAACAGCAATATATTATCAGTAACACAACCTGATTCAAGTGAACACACAAGTGTTATAGTTATAGCCAACCTTAATACTTTGTACCCCCACCCATTCGAACAATGTGTGCACTTTTCTTTTTACTGTCACAGACCTTTAAGGTCCAAATGTGCAACCAAACATGTTCAAACTCACAAAAGTTTGACTTTTGAGGCTGATACTGATATTTATATTTAAACATGAGTTTAAAAAATCAGATCGGTCGATATTAATGTTTCTAAACATTAAAGAACAAACAATCCTGAAACTGATCCTTTAAAAAAGATTTTTTACCACGATACATACTAAGTGGAACATTTTACAGCATAAAAATCAACAGACGTTAGAATTTACACAGACTGACTACTGCTCAGCTCCAGAGATCTTAATTAAAGTGATTCAAATATTTAAGTCAAGTGATTAAAAGTAATGTATAACTGAAGGATTCAGACTATTTTTAGTTGTCATTTGTTGACATGACTGCGATCTTAGTATAATGTATGGGGTTGACAAATGGCAGTGAACTAATGTTAAATAGTTTATTGACCGACAGACTCACCTGTCTGGTGGTATTTTTGATGAGCAAAAATATGCAATCCCAACAGAAGCCAAACAGAATAACATTTTTGTTATTACCTCTTTATATAGATTTTTTCATTGTTAGTGGTGGAGTCTGCCACTCCCTCAATACATTCTAATTCCCTACCTCAGCAGGGATTTACAGGAAACGATGCAGCATGTACTGTTTGCTATTTTATCTAATTGATATCAGCTTCACTGTTTATTGTTCACTCTCCCACAGCTGAATCAGTATTAAGTTACTGATGCTGATGCAAACATTTCCTACTGTTTCTACCTAACTGTATTCAAAAGTGATTCCAGCTCTGTGGTTCTTGAACTAGTTTGTAAAGCCTGCTTAAGTGACATAAACCACCAGCATGCATATATACAAGTATGACAGATGGATCAATGCACTGTATTATAAAATATGAGTTAGTTTACCGTCATAATCATAAATGGATCAACTACATGTTGCCTAGTTAAAGCCCCAATCGTTTTGATCCTCTCATATACACTCCTCTTCTCTCCTTTATTTCTTTCCTCCCTCTCTCTGAAGTTGTGATCCCTCCTTCCCACCCAGGTCTGAACAGATTCACAGCAATACGTTTACATCCTCTTCCCTCTCTCTTTATGCTTTATATTCTCTTTCTTCCTTCTCCTCTCCCTTCACCCCCTCTGTTACCATACCTCATATTGGCCTCTTATTATTCCTCATTCTTCCCTGTTTCTCTTGCCTTTCATGCTTTTATTCCATCATTTATTTCATTTCTCCTTTTCTCTTTTCCTTATTTACATTGCAGTAGTACATGTAACTGTAATGTACTACGAGTAATATGAAATGAATGTGAAAACAGCAGGAATAGCATCAGCCAATTTCAGTGAGGTAAAAGAAAAAAGCTATAAAAGTAAAGTGAACAAAGTGAAGAGATAAATGTCAAGGTAACAATAAAGCAAGGAACAATAACAGTTTTATAGGGTTCTGAATGTGTGTGTGTGTGTGTGTGAGAGCGAGATTTCTCTCCCTCTGCCAGTTCACCAGTTATTGTTTTGTTCTCAAAGGGGAGAGGAAAAGGGGAACAGCTCTTAACTTCTTTGACTTTAATTGCATTCACAAAGTCCAGCTCTCTGCTCCTCACTTGAGTGGAGCTCTGAAACGGAGCCAGTGTGAAAGTCGGGCATTAATTCACATTAAAAATACTAGGTACTTTAAAACATCCCAGGTTCCACTGTGAGGAGTTTACTTTCTCACCTTGGGGCCAAGGTTCACTGTGGTTTTCTCATCTGCAGAAAGACAACCGTGCAGAAACAACCACGAGAGCTGTTCTGGTCAAAGTTCAACCAGCATTTTCCTCAACTTCAGCTTCATGTAATTGGTGGCACTAAACAGACCTAACACTTTCATAAAAAACAGAACAGAAACCCGTTCGATGAGGTGTGCAAAATGCTGATACCCATTTTCCAAGATGAAACTTTATCCAGATATATCAGTTACATTTCTTCCTTCTGGGGACCGACCTGCTGTGCTGTGTTTCTTTCAATGCATGCACAATCAATGCATTCCTCCCATGGGGACAGTCACAGTTGTTGACTAATCAATAGCACTATTCCCATTAAAGTTATTTCAGAATCAATACTGCATTCAGATTACAGCTATGAGCTAATCCATACCATTAATATTCCAATCAACTATCGTATGATCACTGGAGATGAGAATCGCCTCGGAGCAGTGTTGCATTAACCGCAGCGTCGATAAATAAAGCGAAGGTGTATCCCTCTGTTCCTCGTTTGTCCCTGTGTACAGAGCGGTGGTGGGTCTGGAAAACCACAGGGGCCAGACTGGGGCCAGCTGTTCTTTTAGAGGGGCCGATTAAAGTCTCTCTGAAACAAGGTGCTCATTTTAGTCAGTTAGACTGGTCAGCTAAATAAATGAAGTATGCCAATTGGCCCTTTTACGAATAAAGTTAACAACTTCAGATTTATAGTATCGTTCTATTATGGTGTGACATAGCAAACCACATGATAGTCAATCAGTAAACTTTTGGACAACAGATTTATCTTAAAGAAACAATGGACACATCTTAGACACACGTTTTTTTTAATGTATTTTCTTAGCGTACTTAAGCATGCAAGTGCATTTACTCTGAAACTATGATGGTCTTTTTGTTTGTGTGTTGACAAAACTCCAACGCTGCCAGTTGTTTCATTTAAATCATGTTTTTAACTTTCTATTGTTGTGAGGCAGTATGACACACAGTATGACAGGCTTCATAATTCATTTATTTTCCAGCAACTTGTCCATTAATGTTTTGCAGTGACAGGACAGTGGCCGCATCCGCCACAGGTACAAAGTTTAGCTGCAGAGAGATGGGTGTCTTGTGGAAAAAAGCCTTTGTTGCTGGTTTGTACTCAACTCTAATATGCTTTAGCTGCAGCATGTCATGCCGAGTTATGTTTACACTGTGATCACCACATGCATTTCAACTGTGCCTTCACAAGAGGACCTGCACTGCCTTGCACTTGTGGACTAGTTTTATAGCAGGGAAGAATCATGAGGGTCTCCTCACTCCACCTTTAGATTTATCAAAAGTATGATAACTGCACTTAAGAATGCTCTAAAGAGCCAATTTAAGAGTAAAAAGTTCTTCCCTGAAAGTGAAAAATAAACCTACATTTATGAAGCAGCTCACACCTACTTACAGTAAAGTAAGTAACCTTTATCACCCTCAAGTGATCACATGATTAATGCATGATGTTTAGCGCAGTAATACCAAATCAGACTTAAGGATTTACCCCACATCTCCTACATTGTCAATCCATTTAAAAAAGTCCATATTTCTCAGAGATATGATATTCTGCAAAATACATAATATAAAAAATATATAATATAAAGTCTTTAATAACCCCAGAAGCAATTAACATGTGAAATGAGCAAATAGACTCCAACCAAATAAATATGAGTATTGAAAATTTGCCAAAATAGAAACAAAAAAATACAAAACTGGAGCAACGGCAAATGTGTGCTGCTGGTACACCAGAGAAAGTACATCAGAGAGGAATTTAGCAT
The DNA here is from genome assembly GCA_031216445.1 of Lateolabrax maculatus. NCBI lineage: Eukaryota > Metazoa > Chordata > Actinopteri > Acropomatiformes > Lateolabracidae > Lateolabrax > Lateolabrax maculatus. The sequence continues at coordinate 21,800,899 of CM062206.1, forward strand.
CATATAGACAAGATGAATGGAAAGAGATTGCAAACAAAATGTCGACTTTATTTGTTTCATTTTCACTTTTGATTAATGTGGGAGAAAAGTACCTCTGGACTTCATTTCACTGTGTCTTTAAGGTTAGTTTTGTCATCATGGCTAAACACATGGTTCAGGTTAGAGAACGTGTTCTTGTTGTCATGCTTTAAAAAATAAAGAAAGGTGGCTGTTATTGAAACAGGAAACAAACAGCTGTCACGCGTGTTTAAGCCTTTGTTGACCCATCCATCCACCCTCCCTAAGCTGTGTAATAACCTCTTCTGACTTCCACCTGCACTCCCACTATAATCACTACGGCCACTAGTGGGCGTTGTCACTTGAACGCAAACAAAAGTTGTTTTGTGGATTCAGGAAACAGCTCACCATGACACTAAACCTTAAGCTAAAGCAAGCAACACTTAGTTGACACAAGTGCAAGTTATCGAGGTTCTCTTTACCACTTTATTACCCTCATTCCAGCACAAAACCCCCCAAGCTGTTACAATAAAAAATAATAGCCGCTGGTTAAGGCCCTCCTGATAACTGCAGTTACGCTGTCTGTGTTCACACACCAGCAGCAAGAATGGCAAGGCAAAAGACAACGTGTCTGCTTTTGGTACAAGCTAATGAAACTTGCAGACATCCTTTAATCAGCTGCTGCCTTTGTGTTCTCATCCCGGTTTAACAAGAACATGTTCTTCTTTTTGTCAACGGCTGCAGCGTGTTTAGAGGAAAGTGTCCTCAGTCGCAGAGTGAGGTTTAATAGAGGTTAAGAAAAGCTACACCCTAGAGCAAGCATCTCTGCTCTGCAGAGCCACGTCCCCACCAGCAACACACACACACACACACACACACACACACACACACACACACACACACACACACACACACACACCTTCAGGTACAGTGTGTTCTATATCGAAACAGACAATAATCCAACCAGGAGAGGTAGTACAACACACCTCTCCGCGCACATGCAGGAAGCAACAGTGCCTCATACCTTCAGATATGCTCCACTTGGAAAGCAGAGCAAAACACACACCAACATGCACACACTCACAAAAACAACAAAGTAGGTCTAGGCCACGCCAGGTCAGTGCAGCAAAGCAAAGCTAATGGATGCAGACAATAGGTGTGTGTATGTGTGTGTGTATGAGACAGAGAATTCGTCTGTGTATTTCTCTCTGTGTGTGTGTGTGTGTGTATGCCATATGGAGACAGACTGAGTGTGTGTGTGTTTGCATCGCTGAGGGCCATGAGTGACCCTGACCTCAACCACTTCCATGACCTCAGCATGTGCGTAGCTACTGTGACCTGATGGTGCAATCACGTGTGTGTGTGTGTGTGTGTGTGTGTGTGTGTGTGTGTGTGTGTGTGTGTGTGAATGTCAATGTGCAGAAATGCAGCCAAACTTAAGATTAAAGTTAGCCAGACGTAAAGTAATAGCAATCTTAAAGAAAACCCACACTGATGATGTGTTCAGCATACATTAAAAGAGCAACAATGAACAGCATTCTGTTATAGACAGTTTTTGTTATACTACATCCACAGTTCTTCATCTTGTTCCATTAAATTTAAATTAAATGCCATTGCCCATCTGCATAAAGAATCTTAATAATATATACTTCTTTATATTCTATATATTCTTTATGGTTAAGAGCATTTTGAGGCTTGAAGGAATTAATTTAAGTCTGCTTTCTGTTGCACAAATGGGTTAGCAATGAAAATTTGGGAAATCACTTAATGTACGTTCAACAGCAATCTGTCCTAACTAAGAAGAGTGCAAAATTGAAAAATGTAATAACTTTATGAATATGAGCAAGGCAGTCCAGTTGGCGCTCGCTTTTGGCAGATTTCAAGGCCACAGAGTCTTTATCACCATGGCCCGGGTTCTCTCCCCAAGATTTCTTCTCTGTTCTCTCTCTCAATCATTAAAAGCAGTAAAACCCAAAAGAGTAATAAAAAAAAAATTTAAAAAACTTAAAAAGAGAATGTTGCATGAAGACCCTTTTATGTTTTAGAGAGCAACAACACAAAAAGCTATTAAGCCTCAAGTGTCTTTTAATGATATAAAATAATATTAAAACCATTTCTACTTATGTTAATTAATATAATATTTAGCTGAGGTAAAGGCTCAAGGCAGCTTACAGTCTGTTAACCTTATGCAGCCTGTCCTTTTTTTTTTGTAAGGTGATCACGAGCAGCAGATGAACACAGCACATCACTGCTTCCGGTGCACACAGGAAGTTAGAAGACAAAAAAATGGAGTCAAAGCACCTACTTGTTGCTGAAAATGCATGAGGTCAGAAGCACCCCCTCTTTCCTGTGCAGCTCAGGAGGATGTTTTTGAACAATTTGTACCAAATTGTGTCGCAATTGCTGTCCAAGGTGCTGATCCCGGGACCGCAAGAGCTGCCGGAGCTGTCCATGGTACTTACATTTCTGAACGCACTGATGGCCACAATTCCTGCTGTTAACAATGATGAGACACAATCACCACAGAACTGACAAGATTTTATATATTATTAAAAATATTATTATTATCTGTGTCCTGATATCAAGCTGTGGCTTTGTCATGAGCTTGTGCTGATTTTAACGTATTGCCAGTGGAGTTGACCGGACCAAAACACACTGATGGATCACATCTGTAACAAAAGCACGAGCCTCTGGAGTTTAACAATGTGGGTAAAACTGGAAGAGGGGGGAAGCAGAGAAAGGAATGGAGAGACTTGTTTCTAAAATATCAAATATCATGTCTAGAACCAGCTCGGCTTGCAAATTCTTTCCACTTTTAGCTTTAAAAGACTACTTCAGCAGTTTATTATTGCCCTTCCATAAAGTTGTAGGATGCAGAAGAGACAGATTGCGACAAGGAGGGCCAAAAAAAATGCAGCAAAGGCTGAGATAACCTGCGTATTAGCGCCTAATATGGGTCAAAATCAGAAAATCCAAAATCCCATAATGCAATTTAATTGTGTCACTTCATTTTACACAAGTTTGTTTTGTTATACTTAAAATAACACCAAAGTAACATTGTTTTTTCTGGAGTAGGATTTGTGACTCTTCCCTGCACATGGGTGTAATCCTAGCCTGGAATAGCATATTTAACTGCCCCCAGATGCTGCAAAAAAACATCTGACATCTGAAGAGAGACATCAGAGATGAGCGTTGCGTATGTAATGTACGTAATTAGACGCTATCGAGGTTAAACAGACTGGCGTAAAGACGTGGATCATTCAGCCGGTTGTTCAACGGGACAGAGAGACGCAGTGACGGAAAGAGGGAGGCAGGAAGGAGGACAGAAATAGAGGAACAGAAAACAGATACAAAGCTGTGAGTCATGAAAGAGGAAACATCCAGAGAGAAAGAAAGAAAGAAAGAGTCTGTTAAAATAAAACCAGCCAAATGAGTTGATTATATAAATAAGCTCAGAAAATTGAGAGCAAAACACAGAGAGGGGGAGAGGGAGGAAATGAAAGCCCACAGGGAAGGAGAGAAAAATGGATACAAGAAAGGAAGAGAGAGGAGTGGGTAAATTCATTTTGAGGTTTGAAATTAAAACGGCTAAATGATCCGATTATCTAAACAAACCAAACGATTTGATTTGGACACCAGCTAATTCAAGCAGAGATGTGGAAATAGAGGAGGAGGAGGAGGAGAGAAAGAGGAAGCAAGACTCATTAAATTAAAAACAGCAAAATGAGCTGATGTCCCTAAACAAGCTCAGAGATTTGCAATGCTAATCACCGCGAGCCAGCCCTGCACGCCACTACAATCATCTGAAAATAACCTTTGATGCACTAAAATGAACAGGCCGACAAATTTGGTGGTTGGACCGGAATATGGCCGACACACTCAGGACATTCTTTTAAAATGTTTTTTACACATGAATGAAGACCGACGACATGCTATTTCCTCTGTTTCACACTGGTTCACAGGCATGCCTTTGAGCAAGACTCCAGGCTGCCAATCCAAGCAAAACCCCGAACTACAACTATACACACCATGAGGGTTAGAGGCTTTACGTGAAAGCAACCATGAATCAATTCCGGAAAAAAATTGGGTTAATAATTGTGACCAAGCTGCATACATACATATTCTACATTTATACATTTTCAACTAAATACACACTTTTCTCTCTTTGTTCGGCTTAGAGCTCATGTGAATAGCTATACACTTTCTCTAATGCACACACACGACACCAAACTCAAGCCCGGAGGCCACGTTTGAATACATGCAGGTTGCGTTGGTCAGTATGTCCAGAAGCCTTGACAGAAACACACAAACACACTCTTCCTAAACCTGATCCAGCACCCGAGGGCCGCAGAGTCAATCTGCCCGAGGAAAAGGATAACACTGATGAATTTTAATAAGTGCGGCATAGATTGAGAAGACGATATGTGTGTGCATGTGCATGTGTGAGGTGATGATTTTAAAACTGCTGCGATGGGCAGTGAAGCAGAAGAAGAACTGAGAGGTTTTACATAAGTACAAGTCGTAATACCGCCATATAAAAATACTCCAGTATTCAGTATCATCAAGTATCATCAGCAAAATGTTCTTAAAGTATCAAAAGTACTCATTATGCAGAATGGCCCCTTTCACAGTGTTATACTTATCGTATAGGTTGAATTATTGCAATATTATTACTGATGCACTAGTTTGTAAGCAGCTTTTTAATGTTGTCATGGAGGAGTTTTTAACTATGTAATGCATCACATTTTAGAAGCTAATGATATAGTTTGGAGGAAACTTCAAATCTTTAAAAAGTAACTAGTTACTAGTGACTCAAAGAAATGTAGTGGAGCAAGAGGTACAATAGTTGTCAATGTAATGTAGTAGAGTAGTAGTATAAAGTAGCATAAATGGATAAAAGTATAAAAGTAAAGCACAAGTACCTCAGAATTGCACTTAAGTATAAGCAAGTAAGGAGTATATAAGTAAGTATAGGACTGGAGTAAATGTACTCCATTTACATTCCAGCACTGAGGATGGGAGGCCTCCTATGGAAGAGGCTCAAATTTATCAAGCAGAATCACTTTTAGTGAGAAGGAATAGCCCTACCATGTGCTTTCAGAGATATTTTCTACACTGACTTTCAGCAAGGAGAAGGATCAGTCTTAAGGGAGAGTGTGTTGTAGTTGCAGTTAAACATTGAAAGAATTATACTAGGATGAAAATTGAAATGAAAAACATAGAACGGCCTTTTTGTGTAGGTTCTACTGTATGTGTGTAGGGAAATTATGTACAGTCACTAGTTACCAGGGTTGCAAAAATATGATGCCAAAATTAATACAGTGATCTCAAAATGATACTTACCAAGGTGCACATTTACATAGTCTACATGAAAAACATTGGCAAGCCACTTCTGTGACTTGAAAAATACATGTATACGTAAATCAAAAAATTTGACTTAGCTATAGGAAATGATCCTATCAAGCCAATTCATGTTTTTTACAGTATTGCATATGAAGCAATGTCAACCAGTTTTGGGAAATTCAACAAAATAATATGAACACGTCTCAAATATGACAGCTGAGTTGTAATTTGCAAAAATTGATTAATCAATAAATGAGTGCTAGAAAGATTAGTCAATTAATCAATTAGACGGCCGGCAGAAAATTAAGTAGAAACTACAGTATTTTGATGATTGATTAATTCATCAGTTAACATTTGCATGTTCCGGCTTTGCTACCTGTGTCTGCTTTATATCACTGTAAACTGAGTATGTTTGGGTTTTGGACTTTTTAAACACTTTGTTGGTAATCAGAAAACTTGAACATAAAGTTGTTTCCATGTCGCTGCTGCTTTCACTGTCTGAGTATGTATGTTTGTTTCTTTCAACTTGTGTCTGGCATTTCCATTTGGAAAAGGGGGTCCACTCTCTGCCTGCATTTTAAATCATTTTAAAAGTGAAAGAGCAGCTTGTACTCTGTCTGTGTGGGCGCTAATAATTTGATAAGGGTAAGAACATCTTGTCTACCTTTGTGGTTTTAAGTGTAGGCACGCAGATGTGTGTGCCCTCCTCTCTGGCTGTTATTTTCTGACAGCCAAAAACACCTTTCGTGAATAAAACATCAGGTATAAAGCCTTGGCATATAATCCAATCTGACGGCCCAACAGCCAGTACAGTGTGGTCTTCAGATGGCTGCTGATGGGGTTGTGCAGAGGTAAAAACAAGGGACAGATCTGTTTATTTATTCCACTGTTAGCGTGATTAGAGGATATAAAGTGTGTGAAGAGTATATGGAGAGTGTGATCTCAGATGTGTAGTAGGCCCACTGTGTTTCCCCACTGTGTGGGCGCTGGTCCTGGATGCAACTATATCAGGGTAACGTTCGCGACTCGCGTGAAATTTACAGACCAGCAACCAAACTCGCTGTCTGAGATAGCTTTAGTTAGTTAGTCCTCATCCTAACAGCTGATGGAGCGTTGAAAGTGAAACATACCATTTGGAAATACTGACAATAAAGCATAAATCTATTTTGCTTGCCCACATGTGTAAGGTAAGCACAGGGTTATGTTAGAATGAAATAACAGTGGCCATAGGTTTTTCCTTGTCATGCTTTTCATACTAGCTCTACACTGCAGCACAAGAACAATACTGTCTCCTTTTACATGTACATCAGCTGGCAAGACTGCTGACTTTTTTTATATAGCCTTAGTAGCCATCAAGTGCATATTTAAGACACTCTACAGCCGATAAAATCAGCGGGTTGTCCTTTCGGCAAAACCAACTTTCTATCTGTAGACAACAACCTATTGTTTTTTTATTATATTATATTGTATTATATTATTATTTTTGCAAAAGTTACTAGGCATTTTGAGTGGTTATCATTGTGAACTGCACAGGCACCATACAATAACGTAAAGCTTGACAGGTGTCACAGCCTAACCAGGGGGGTGGTGACCAGGGAACAATGATTTGCATGTGAGTAAAGCCTAAAAAAGCTGCTAACATGCCACCATAGTCTGCCATTAGTCATCAATGATATAGTTTTACCTGCATACACTGAATTTTATATGAGCAACAAAGTCCTCTATAACATCAATATAGTGAGATGTTTGGTGAGTGTGTTTATATGCACTCTGTTTCCCACCTAAAACCTCATATTCCACCAAAGTCTTCCACAGGCTAATCTGTTTACATGTGAATTTTCATATACCAGTTATACATAAATACAGCAAATAGCATTACCATGCAAACAAGGCTTAAGCAGGGGGTGAAAACAAACAGTAAATGGGATGAGGTGTAAACATGCCTTCGTATTAAAATAACTATGTTCCATCTATCTTATTCAGCGTTGTCATAATTGGGATATAAATGTTATTACGGGATGGGTGGAGGTGTGTTAAGGCGCAGCTTTTTTTGGGTGGAAATAATCTATCCTGACTTTTTGGGAGCCAGTGTGCAGTCAGTGAGGTCAATCACTGCGGATTTAAACTTTGTACAGGTTATTCAAATAGGGCAGGCCGTCTTTGTGTGCGTGGTTTTTCCTTGACAGCTAAAAACACCTTTAATGAATAAAACATCATTTATGAAGCCTCTAGACATAATCCCATCTGAAAGTCCCGACCACTAGTAACACTGCTATTCTCTGGTGATGGACTTTGGTTTTTAATTGCAATGTGGACTGTGTGTGTAGCTGTGGGTCTGCATGGTGAAAGAAAACCCCAAAATCCAAATGTACCAGAAAGTTCTGATGCGTGTGTGTTTGCGTTGATGGCGATTGATGTTGATGATTACATTCAATCATAAGAAAGTATAATCATCATTCTAACTGTGCGATATGATATTTCCTACAGGACATAAAGAGCATGTGTGTTAAAGCTTTATCGTTATTGAGGTTTTGAGGTGAAATCGTGTCAAGCTGACTGAAAATCTTGTCATAAGACCCATTACAGCACTGTAATTGACTCTGTGTGTGTGTGTGTGTGTGTGTGTGCTAAAAATACATGAACTCAACAAGACACTTTTGTCTTGTGTCACTCTCCTGGAAATAGCTTGAAGGGTGGGGTGGGGGTTTGGCGGTTTGATGTACGGGGCGGACGAATGAGGAGACAGCAGGGACAGAGACAGAGCCAGCATGTGAAAGACAGAAGATGGCAGAGAGCGAGAGAGTGAAAGGTAGAAACAGAAAGACAGAGAGAGAGCCTCTGGCCTGTTCTACTTCTTCTTGTTCTTGAGTGGTTTAATGGCTGCCACAAAACACACACACACACACACACACACACACACACACACACACACTTTGGACAAGAGAACTCACAGATCATACTGCATTTAAATGCTGTTGGAAATATTGCTATTACAAATCAATTGGACACAAACAACAGGTGAAAGTGGCTAAATATGATGGGAAACTAAAATTGTGCACTGACATGATTTTAAATGATGAAACTTTGTAACTACACCATAGCAGATATTATTAAAAGGGTCAGTCCACCCAAATTACAAAATAAAAGAGTATCCCGGTGGTAAAATGTACTATAGTTCTCATGAACAATGTTTACCGTTTGACTGTGGAAAGAAACAATGCTGTTGAAATGTTTAAAGATAACGTCTCAAAGCTACAAAGTGAAATTCCGTTCACCTCCATTATATTGGTGTGGAGTCAAAAATCTGGATTTTTCAACCCAGTCTGTAGAGATAAACGTCAATAATGGATGATTTTGCAAACACAGGATTGTGTTTTATAAAATTTTTTTTAAATGTGTTGTTCCAGCACTACCCTCGCGTGGCTCCATCGACAACTAGAGAACAGAACAGAGCTGAGCAGAGATGTTACAGCATAAGAACATTCCAGCATTAAAGTCAATGAACTCATACACATTAACACTCACCGGGTTAAGAATTCACCCAGTGTGGGTCAGTATAGAACTGATGCAATACTGGGTTAACTTTGCCCAGTACCATGGGTTCTTTTGACCCATTGTTAATGTTATTCTTTATATCACTGCTACCTTGAACATATTGACCCACACTGGGTCCACTGAGATTGAGTTTCAGACTATAAACACATTTGGCCCAAATTTTAGGTTATACAAAGTCCCTGAACAGTGTCTAATGCAATTGACTTTGATGCTGAAATGTTCTTATTTAACCAAAGGGTAGAACATGTCTGTGTGTATTTATGCGTAACTGTTTTGTAATTTGGGTGAACCAACCCTGTAAACCAGTGTAAATTATAGAAGGATATAGACTTTTTTGGGGGAAAACAAAGACAACTGTAAGAGTAATTTATGCTCATATTGCCTTGTGGTGACAAACTGCTGAAGGTCATAGTTTTACCCAAATTTTCATTCATCACTACATCGCAGGATTTACGAACTGCAAAAGCCAGTATTTTCTAAGATGTGATAAATGGTAGATGTGACATTTACAAAATATGGAAGCTGTATCAACATCTGGCAGTAAATGTCCTCTGCACACATAGAGCAAAGTTGTAGAGCTGCCCTCTTCTCCTGAAATAAAACAGTAGTAGTCCCATACTTTCACCACCACGATTAATGCTCGTCGAAGTAGAGAATAGGAACAGCACAGCAATTTGACTGACCTCTCTCACACCTCCGCCCACTGAAAGTTAACTTCCCCTCCATTCCTCAAAGAGATGAGAGACGGAGAGTCTCAGTATTGGACGGAACGATAGATAGCTCCATAAAGGCCTAGAGATTTGCAGCCTGGACCTGTGTGTGTTGTGTGTATATGTGGGTTTGATATGGTGGGACAGGGTTTATGAACCCATAAAGTCTTCAGGGATAAAAGTCGCACAACGCTACGAGGTTAAACGGCAAATAGAAAGAGAGAGAGAAAGAAGAGCTATGAGGTTCATTTAAGAGACAGGGATGACAGAATAGGATGGAGTCTCTCTCTCTGCCGATGTTTCTGGTGCTGTTTATACTTTGGTTAAAAGCCTGTTCCTCCATCCCCTCCCTAAAAATCCTTATGTAAGCCCCATCTACTGTGTGCGTGTGTTACGAGTGTGCACTTGTGTATTTTCATGCACGTCTTTCTGCTCACCGCGATTTATTTTTCAGAACAGGCAGTGTTTTTGCAGTCTCAGTATGTGTGTAAGCTACGTATGCCTGAGTGCACAGACAAGGCTTGCGTGTGCGTGTGTTTCTGCGTGCATGTGTTAAACAAGAGCAGTTACACGCACATCATGCAGGTGCAAGGCTTTCAGAAAACGGCATCAATGAAAGAAGGGGTCAGGGCTGCACACTTTCCTGTGCGCCACAAAAGTTTCATAATGACAATGTTTCGACCCAACTTGGGTCTTCGTCAGGTCAGAATGTTTAAAAACTGGAGACCTGCACCCATATTTATACATCATGCACACCAATCGCCTGACAAGCTGTGTGGTGCAAACCGCTCAGGGTGATAAACATCCAAGAACAATTGATGAAGATTCGTTGTCAAGAAATTTTGTCATTATTAAACTTCAGTGGCATGGAGTAATGTGCAGGCTTTACCCCTTCTTTATATGCGTATGTGCACGTAAAGGTATTTCTGGTATGTTAGTGTGTATGGGACTCATGGGGACTTTGTGTGTTTGTCTCCTTCTGTGGACAGAAAGGACTTTGGAACAAACCTCTCCATAACAAGTTATTAAACTTATTTTAAAATTATCTTTTTTTTATTACTTGCTTATTCTTTTTTTGTTATAACAGTAAATTTAAAGGACCACACTTGTGGTTTTACATACGTTAACTCTTTAAATTTAAACTTTAAATTGCTGTTTTTCCATTTTACAATTTTCCACTGTACATTTTTAGATTCCTGACCTTCCAGAGAGTAATTGCTGTCTGTTCATTGCAGTACACGATGAGAATCAACTTGCAGAGACTGGAAACCTATTGAGGCAATCCATCACAATGTAATTTTAATTTTCTTCAAAGTGGGCACCATTATTTATTTCTTTTTTTTTTTCTCCATTTATTTATTGCCAAAGTAACATCATCATCATTTGGTACTGTGCTACAAAACTCCCATTTTGGTGTGTTCAAGGACACTCTGACATCTAAGATTTGGATGCAAAAGAGGATAATTCAATGCAAGACAAAATACAAATAACCATTGTATTTTTTGTTCTTTACAACATCACTGTCCATTTTTGCTGTCTCATGATCGTGACCTTATTGACAACATACAGTACCTTATGGAACCACTACGTCACTTTTCAAATGTTGAATGTTGGATTCAATGTCTCTCCATATAATCATCGAATAAATCATTCAGTTTAAAGGTTGACTCAATTCCACCAGTGTCAAGGACCAATTAGGAACTATCACAATACAAAATTACAATATAAAAATGTCTGAAATATTTCATATCAGCAACATTGTGACAGCATCAACTTTTATAAAAACCTTATGATTTTTCCCTTTTTTATTTAATTTTTAGAAGAACCAAAGGCTCCTTTGAAACACTATAGCTGATCAAAAGAATCAATCCAAACTGAAGAACACTTGAAGAATCCTAGCTTTATTTTGTGTTTGATCATCCTTTACAAAGTAGCTCGAATTAGGTTTTTAAAGAATGTTTTGTCAATGAAACTTTCTCTCTCTGGAGTCTCTTTATTTCTTCAACTTCTTCCAGTGTGGAAGCACTTTGAGCTCTTAAAACTAAACTTCCAGTGCCGCAAACTGTGAACACGGATCACGGCCCAAAACAAAGACAGAAACAAAGAAAGAAATTAAACACAAGTGAACAAGATAAAAACATAGTTAAAATATAGAAATAGGCGGGTGTGGTTGTAATAATTGATACGTTAGAAGTCACTGGCTCCTGAATCAATTCATGTTGTTCTACAGTAAAACACCAGCAAACAACATTAGTGTCAACAAAAACAACAACAACCCAGACAGAGACAGCATTCAGCCTTTCATTAATATTCAGGACGCAGGTGGAGGACAGCAGCCTGACACTGTGGGGGTGTAACGCACACACATACACATACACACACACACACACACAACCACACACTATACACACACACACAGACACTATCTCCTTGAACCCCGTTCTAAGTCCCACTTTTATCAAAACACCAGAGCAGCACCTCATTGTTTTTGCGCCACTCTGCTTTATACTACACTCATCTGCTACTGAGTCTCTCTCTCTGTGTGTGTGTGTGTGTGTGTGTGTGTGTGTGTTTTAATGCTGATTGCACCCAGCAGTGTTGATTAACACTACAAAGGCATAGACACGGATGTGTTGAAATGTGAAAATTCACTTTTTGATGCCTTTTTTCCTGATTGTTCTTCAATTACTCAGTCACTATTGGTCTTGCATAAAAGACAGAGACAGTATCATCTAAACGAAATGTTTGTGTTACTGTTTTCCCTCAGACTGCCAACAAAACTATATATGAGATTATTAGCACTTTGAAAGTATTAACGTATAAATGTAAAACCACGTAAATAGCGTAGGGACATTTTTCTTTTGGTACACAATAAAAAAGGAACCTTGAACCTTTTGGTAGTTGCCATGCTGTCCATCTGCATGAATTTGATTGGATCTTAGTCAGCTGGCCACTGATGCTATGCAACATTGGCAAGTGTGTTGTCTGATGCAGCGGCTTGGTACAAGACAAATTTCCCTGTGGGACAATGAAGTAAGTCTTATTTTATCATTCAACCCTTACTCAACATACCCTGATTATTAACACAAAACTATTCAACCATTCTGATACAATTATTTTCCCTGTGAAAGACACCCAAATAGTACAATAATGTGATTCTGTTTCGACAGTCAGACTGCTATTCTTACCATTCAGGCAACAGCAGAACCAGACCAAAGTGTAAACCTAGAGGTGACAGATGATGTGTCCTTGCACATATTTCCATTTCTATGTTCTAGAACAAAGACTTTTGGTTCTGCCTTGGTAAGGTTTTGTAGTCCGGCTGTGGTATTTTAATACTAATTGCTTTTAAAGCATCCCCACTCAACCCCTGATTTCTGACAGGGGGTTCAGTCTGAATAGCAGTCTTCTCCTTCAGCGATTGTTAGATATCACACATGTGGTTTGCACTGTTGGGAGCGACAACATGTTGTACAAACTAGTTTGCTACAAGCAGACTGAAACCTTAGAAAGCAGTTTCGTCAGTCATACTTCCCCAAATAGACACACATTTCTCACACAACGCCTACATAGGTTTAGTAAGATTTTGACTCTCAAAGTTAAAGATTTTTGTCATTGGTTATGTATTGAATTGTATTGTATGAAACCTTGAGCAGCAGTACAGTGGGCTTTATTTTCTATTCAAACTCGGATAATTTCAATATATTTTATGACTATCTCACACTTTGTTAAGGTTGCCGTGAGGGCCATCCACAATATTCTGGGAGTACAATTGAGAACATTAAGTACAGTGCTCATCAAATTAAATTTTTCTGAACTTACGCATGACAAAAAACAGAATTACGACAAAAAAATGCAACCAGCCATTTGAGGATGTTTTGGAAAAACAACACAATAAATATTTCAGACTCCAGGCATTAAAAAGCTATAATGTTAATAATGTACAAATGTTTCCAACATCTCTCTCAGTCACTGCCACTCTCCTTCAAGCTGTACGTGATACAACCTTCATCCCTTCACTTCCTGCTCCTCTGTCATTTCCTTCCCCCCTCCCCCCTCCCTCCTCCCTCTGGACAGCAAAAGCTCTTCCGTCTCCCTGAAGGTCTGCTGTCAAATACCCGCTTACCTCGGCACTCTGGGCTGGTGTCTGTATGTGTGTGTGTGTGTGTGTGTGTGTGTGTGTATGTGTGTGTGTGTGTGTGTGTATCCCTACAGCTCTACACAAACCGGCGCCAGCACACCGCTGTGACTCTGGGATTTGACAGTTTTACTCAATTGTCTTTTGGGAAACACACACTGGGATGAGGGGGCATGCATAGGGCTTACTGTATGGGGGAATGTGTGTGTGTGTGTGTGGGTGTATGTGTGTGTGTATGGGTGAATGAGAGTGTGATTGTGATTGTGTAAGCATGGAAACCCCAGAGAGCTCACAGCTCAACAGAACACAGCAGGAGTTTTAGAAAGATTTTAAAGGAGGATAACCCCTCGTGCAGAGAGAAAGGTCATTAAAGAGAACTATGCAAATGTCAAGAGTATTATGGTAAATAAATATATGTATGATAACGACTATATTAGTGCTGTCTAACCTTAATGATGGACACTATCATAAAAAGTAAGGGAGGAATGGCACTTGAGATCTGACAGCGATGTGTTACAAAGCAGGTGCTCTAAATGCACAGTTACAAGTGTCCACAAGAAACAGTCAAGCACGCTGCTTCCTTAAGGTACAAATGTTAAAAACAAGAGCATTTATTGACCACACGATGGTACAAGCTTCAGTCACACACGAATCTTCTGAGTTCCCTCATTGCATCTGTAATTACTAAACAATTAACAAAATGTCGTAGGTAACTGTATTGAAAACAAATGTACATAAAGATTTTCTTGTAACAGTATACAAACAATGCCAGTAAATAACAGAAATAAAATGAATATAAAAAAACAACAGAAAGTTGAAAATATAAAATAAAAAACAGAAATAAAATGAAAATGAAAAAAAATAGAACAAAAACAAAAAATAAACTATGAAAAATGATTTTAAAAAAAGTAAAAACAAACCAACAGTTTAAAGTGATTTTTCTTTTTAATTCTGTTTTTTGTTTTTGTGATTTTCTATTTTAATGAGATTTTATGTTATAAGTGTGTTTCCATGTGTGTAATTGAAGCTTTACTTTACTTCAAATATTAATTATTAATTCTATCTTGGAATAAATGTGCCAAAATATTTAAATGTCAATGCAGTTTTTACAGTTTTTCTGCAGCTCTGATGAGGGAGGAACCTCCATCATATCACAGGTGATGAATAATAAAAGGCCTAAATCAGCTCAGATCAGCAAACAGATGCAATGCATATAGTAGTTCCCACAGCCCTCACTCTGAGGGTGTGTGTGTGTGTGTGTGTGTGTGTGTGTGTGTGTGTGTGTGTTCTGAGCTCACATACCGTAAGTCAGTGATAATAATGGTGGGAAAAATGTTCCATCTAGATTTGCTTCAAAATCCTTGACCCTCATTACATGCAGGACCAAACACATAAATCACCTTAATTACATTTAGTGGATATTAAGATAAATGGTGGGAAAGTACTATGTTAAGATATTTATTGATTTTGATATTGTGGTTAAATTAAATTACTTACGTACACAGTCTTATAGCTAATCGTGTAATGAGTGTCTGGTCACAATGCTGCAGTGTCTCCCAGGCTTTTTGCTCCAAGACATACTGTATCTATCAGCCCAGACCCTCTCCTGTGCACATGGCCGGATTAACCCACCAGGCCACCCTGGGCCAGAAATGAGCGTCGGGCCCCTATTGAATCCCCAATCTTCCTACTCTCTGTGCACTGTGTATGTACTCTTTCACCTTCAAGTGCCCAGTAAAAGTTTACACTGCAAACTATGGCAGCTTAATTATATTTTGCCTACGGCCCTGGCTTGTGGTGTGTCTATTTAAACCTGCAATAAGCTTTTTCACAACTGCCCAGTTTTCCCCGCTGAAATCCTGCCTTGCCAATATACAAAGCTCATGACCTCATCATTGATGTCAGGCGACACCACACCCCCAAAAAACCTACACTTGTCACTAATGATCCCATCATCATCAATGACTCATTCAAATAAAAAAAATCTTCACATTAATATACTTAAACTGAATATCAACACAAATGGAAGAAAAAAAACAGAATTTCAGCACAGAAAAAAAGATTTTAAAGTGATAAAATTAACTTTTATCATGCATGCAGCTGTGTAACCAAACTGACTTCACATTGCTGCTATAGCATCCAGCCCCTTACAGCTGTACTTAATCTGTCCTTGTCCTGCAGAAGGAAACACCCCATATGTGTTGCAAATTCAGCGCCTCACATCCCAATACATGTATCCGGGCCACCTAGAAGCTATCTAGTTTCAGTCCATGGCTGTTGGCTAATCAAAGCTGCGGTCGGCCACCGAGCTGCTTCCTTGCAGCAGGAAAAACCTTCCGATGTAACGAGGCCTTTAGGGCTGTGATGCTTTTAGAAACTAGGTTGAGAGAGTTTCTCATAATTTGGCCTTTTGGAGCGCTGAGTTATGAAGCCAGGTGGCTCATTTAACCTGACTCAAGACAAACACGCGACGAAAGACGCTCTGTGAGCTCACCGCAGATGACGGATTGTTTTTCCGCTCGTCTGAACATCGCCGGGCTGAATGAGGAATCGGCGTGCTCGCTGAGAGCAACGGTATCGTGGTATTTGGTGCAAAGAGCTTTGGAGGAAGAAGAAGAAGAAGAAGAAAAAAAAAAAAGGGCTCCCACTGAGTCAGAGTTTTGCCTGGGGGGGGCACAACAGAACACCCGGCCCAGTTTTGTGTCTGTGTTTCGTGGTAACTTTAAACACACAGCTTGCCTCCCGCCGCACAAACAAAAATACAGAGCATGCTAGCACTCCAACATTAAACGACCAGCCACCGAGAGGCACGGGGTTAGCAGGCTACCCATTAGATATTCATGTCTCAAAACATTAAACTGCTAAAAATAGGTCAGATGGCGGCTGCTCGGGTGGCCCTAGGTTGTTCGGAGAAAAACAGAGATGAGAGGACATTGTGATCCGGCGTGGTGGCGCCACGCGTGTTAACAGGTGAAGCGAGCTCGGAAGAGGATGAAGCTGAGGGATGGCGGAGGCAAGAGGCACCTGAAGACACAACAGACTCAGGACGCACGGTAAAAGCAATAACATGAACATTTAGAATATTTAAGCAAGTCTATAATAGATAGCAGGCAAAAATACTCAAAAGGCATACATCTTATCTTTGCAATTAGGTATTTTTTGCAGACATGTTATAAAAAGGTGTTGTATAACAGGACACTGCAGGCCAAATTAGGGCCAAGAAATTTCCCTTTATGATTATTGTTAATGTTAAGAGAGAGTTAGCTGTTGTGGATGCACTGTTTCAGGGCCAATTTAAGGTCATTTAGAGCCTGGGAGCAGCTCTGCAACCTGACTAGACGAAATATTTGCATTTTGCAAAGGGCTGTATGCCATGGGAACAGTTCCAAACAGCCTCTAAATTAAGGTTGGCCACATGGACTTCAGCCCTATTGTTTTATCTGACTCACTTTGGTCCAGCACATTTTCACACCATTGCTTTTATCCAGAGCTCACGTTCTTCATCTGTGGCCCTTTGCCCTCTTTATCCTAAATCCTTTTAAACCTGGCATCTAAAACCTGATGCTTTGATTTGAAACAACCCGTCTTATTTACCAAAACCAACGCTTCTGGCGATGCCAGCTAGCCATCAAGTAAACTAAAAACAAAGAAAAGATGTTGAAAATGTTGTAGTTCTTTCTGAATAAACCACTTTATACTTTATACTGTAGAATGAACTACACTGACCATTGGCTAACCAGCAAACCAACTGCTACTAAAAAACTCATCCCATCACATCAAAAACTGTTTCAATCTCAAATAATAGGTACATTTCTTAATATAAACGTTACTTTAATAAACATGAAGGTTTATATGAATGTGTCAATTTTAAGTCTTTGTGCTAGTTATGTTAGCACATGTGAAAAAATCTAGACATCTCTGTGCCTTTACACTGAGTATTAAGACAATTTAAATGTTACACAGTTGGTACTACTTTTGTTGGTTTCTCTTGAAGTAAATCATTTTAAATTAAAATCACTGTTTAAATAGAAATGCAGGAGCAAAATAAATGATGGATAGATAGATAGACAGATAGACAGATAGATGGATAGATAGATGGATAGATATAGATGTTTATCTACATTCATGTTTCACACACACACACACACACGGTCCACGTCTCAGTGAAGTTGCCATCTCAGCACAGTTCTCTGACAGCCTTTGGTTGTCACGACGATGATGAGGTCAGAGGTTTGGGGGCGGAGTTTGATCCTGATTGACAAAGACAGCCCTGACATAATCTCTACCAGTCAACCAGCCTCCCACTAGACTCTCTTGGGCATGTGTGTGTGTGTGTGTGTGTGTGTTTGGCAGAGACGAAGACAGACTGTGTTTCAGTGTGTATCTCTCTGTGGCTTTGTGTCTGTCTGTGTGTGTGTGTGTGTGTGTGTGTGTGTGTGTGTGCGTGTGTGTGTGTGGGTGTGTGTGTGCGTGTGTGTGCGTGTGTGTGCGTGTGTGTGTGTGTGTGTGTCTGCATGTCCAGGGCAAATCATAGCAAAAGGGGTGAAACTGTCAAAACTTGGAGAGATTTTTTGACATACGTGTCTTTATATGAGTGTGTGTGTGTGTGTGTGTGTCTGTGTGTGTGTGTGCACGGCCATGTACAGTATGTGTGTATTTGGGAGATAAAGCGAAACTGACACAGAAAGAGATACATATATTTTGACAAGAGACTGTGTCAATCTTCAAGACCCTATCTTCCCTCAGGATTTACACATGCCAGATATTGGCTCTGTCCAAATATCTTTACTGTAAAACATGTAATAATGTTTTTTTTTTCACAGAATAGGACCAATACTGAGGCGTTTCTGAGCTGCCATATGTAGGATTTCACAATTAAAAGTGCTAACTGTTGCATTTTCACTTCACAATGAGATCAGAACCATGTTCATCTTGATAAATTTGCATGATTACAGTAAACAACTAAGACCAACCACTGAGAAGTCTCTACTGGCTTCTGCAGAATCACTTCTAGCATGTTAAAAAAAGATGACAGGAGGCAAGTAGGCTTATGGGAAATGTCTTAATTTAGCAAAATACCAATCATCTCCACTATGGCCTTTGTTCACAGTAATTACATCAAAGGTATCACACTTAATTTGAGAAATCATTACTTGTTTTTTTTTTGTTTTTTTTGCAATGTAATGCACTTATTTTAGTTCAAGGATAACCCGTGATGAGTCATTATGTTTTTTGTCTTTTTGAGAGGATACTTAAATAGAATATGTATATATATATGAACAAGCAATAAAGCAACATTTAAAAAGAATGAAAAAAAAGAATTGGAATTGGAGAGTTGGAATTTCTCCAACCTTTGTTTTAAACTAATTGCAATTAATTGAATCAATACACAATAGAATGAATGAGCATCAGAATACTTACATCAGAATACTTTTACACGTCCACATTGAAACATCACACACAAACACTGACGCTGTCTAACATGTGGGACAACTGTGTGTGTGTCTCTGTTTATGTGTGTGTGTGGGTTAAAAATGCTGACACAGGACTGTATTATTCACTAGATGGAGATCAGTTTGACCTCCATGTTGACCTGTTTTTTCAGATTTAACACGTCCTCTGGGGACACACCGATACACTCATTGGTTTGACACAGAGACACAGATGTACTACACTGTTGACGTGTCTGTCGTCATGTGTAAATGTTTGTGTGTGTGTGTGTCAAGGTTGGTTCATAGAAAGTGAATACAGGAGCTGTGAGGTCTCAGCAAATCAATAGTGTTACTCAAACAAACTGGAGGAGACTAGAAAGCATTCTCTCTCCTTTTATTTCTTTTACTCTCTCCATCTTTCTCTCTCCAATCTTTCATTCCCCTTCTGTCTTTATAACCCCCCACCCCCCCACCTCCGCCACCCCTTATTGTTCTCTCTCTTTCTGTCCTTGTGACAGCCTGGTGGGTAACTGGTTCAGTGCAAATTCTATCAGATATGTGACAGGCAAAGAAATAAGATCTGCATCTTAACTCACATCTGAGTTTGTCCTCTGCAAGTCTGGAAAAAAGTTCAGGGGCAGTGTTTGGAGAGTTACTTGAAAAATGTAATCATTTACTCATTAAATATTGCTCATTAAGTAATTACATTATTAATTATTCTACAACAAAAAGTAATTAGTTGCAGCATTTGTGACAATAATTTAATTCCTCATCAGAGCTCTACCAAACTTTAAGCCTTTAAACTACTCCTAAAACTGCAAAGTGGGCTGCAAAGAGAGCAGCTCTGATCCAGGGGCTATTCAGGCAATACAACTCAAGGTTCAAATAAAAATTGAATATATGTTCATCATCAAATAATTAGGAAATTACTGCTGAAGAGGAATTACCTTATGGCAAGCTGCCTTGAGTACTCCGAGCTGTTGGTATCTATTAGGTGCTTGTTCAGGTTAGAAACTCAAACCAAAAGGCAACCAATAAAATGTGCTTTTGGATGCATGTCAGATTTATTTTACATTATATCACATTTAAGCCCTTCATTGTATATTACTGTGTTTTGGATTGCTGGCATTTATGGAATGCCGTATGGTTCACAATTCACCTACTTTTAATGGCGTCAGACTTTCATATAAAGTTAAGCTGTGACCTCGTCAGTCATTAACTTGTGTGCAAATGTTGTTTACATATTTTGTGTAGAATTTAGCCAATTTAGCATTGGCTGTATATGGGAAACTTTTAACTGAATTCATTCTAATGGGATATTTTTATCATGTTTCTGAAACGCTGTTTCATAGGCTTTTTAAGAGATTAATTCTAGAAGAAAAACACTGATTGTATTATTGTATTCCAGATGAAAACACAGGTATTAAAAGTATTGGTAGTTGCCTTTAAAAACCCATATTAGATGAAATAGGATTCCATAACTTAATTACAGAATCAAAACACTGCAGTCAACCAAACATTTTCTCCTTGGGTTGGGTGAGCCCAAATTCCTGCTGTTTGGTTGAAACTTTTTGCCACCAGGAGTAAGAAAACCACCAAACTTAGTAAGAAAATTAAGGGAAAAAATTGCTTAAGTCTGATGAAGCCTGGCAGTGAACTCTATTAGATCCTCTATTGAAGAAAGCACATAGGGTTTTTATCTTATTACTGAGGCTGCATCAAGAGATCATAAGAGATTTGATAAGTGTGAATGACAAAATTGAATGTACCATGGTGAAAATGACTATTCCACCTTTTGTGCATTTTTACAATTGAAGAAAAAGTAATAATCCACTCCAGGTGTTATGGCTGAATCATTTCCATATCACAAATGAACACCCCGTGCAACGAATGAAAAGCAAGTAAGAAAGTGCTACTTTTATATGTTGCATACCCGAGAAAACACATGCTGCAGTAATGGCAGCTGACTACACTATCTCGTGTGTAGTCAGTTGAAAATAAGATTTTATAAATGAGGAAGTCAGTGTTGTTGCAGGGCTTTCTTCCGCATACGGTACAACAAAGGGACATGCAACTTTGAGACAGCAGGAGAAAAAAAAAGGTTTTAACCAATGTCAAGGCCCATGCCTCAGTTAAAGTTTGAAGGCTTATATTGTATATTGGGCTTCAGGGTTGCCTCCTGTGTGGGTGTCCACTGATAAAGGACTTAAGAAAGCAGGCTTTTTCTACTACACGCCTTTATTCTGGTTCTGGTTGGGCACTGATGGATGTAAAGTAACCCATTTTATTACAAAAATGGAAAATTCAGTCATACAATTGAAGGAAAAGGGGGAGAATGACCAATATGGCTTCTTATGAGGATTTTAGCTACAAAGCTATTGCCCATAATTTTGTTTCTAGATGATTCTTTCAAGAATCTGGGTCGTGTCATTAATGTGAGGTCTATAGTGTCTTTGGATAGGATCGTGACCCGTTTCTCTTCTTTCAACTAGTTGCCCCTGTTCAGAGTTCCCTCCCAATCCAGTCACCTGACTGTTAACCACCTCGTTACACAGCTGATCTTAGTTAACTCATAACTTCCTACTATAAATACAACCCAATTCACAGTCTTTGTTTGCCTGACAATAAAAGGGGAACTCAATAATAATAATAATAATAATAATGCTTAAGATGCTGAATACATTATACTACCACTTATGTGAGACGTGTGTTGAAACACTAACAGTGAGAGAGGAAAAGTTGGATGCTGAAGTGCACAGCCAGTGGGGCTGTGATGTGACCGGAGCTGATAGGGATCCATTAGTGAGGACGTCATGAGGTCTGGACGAGAGTCGCCCACAGACACAGCGCAGTCAAAGTTAGTCATCGTCATTCGTGACAAAACAAACAACTCAGACGGGACTTTGACACAAGTCATCACTCCAGAAGGAAAACCGAGGAAGAGGATAACAACACTGCAAGGGTTAGAGGTTCACTTCCCCGCACACAGCACGATATTAATAGTGCCAAGGTTAAGGGTTTGATTCCCACAGACACCACATTGTCGTGACTGAAAGGCACTTTTGATGCAAGCTTCCAGCTAACAGCAGAAAAAAGAAAAGCTAATATAAGGTAAGGAATTTTCCTTTGAAGCCATGACAATTCATTAAATTGACTTTAACACAGTGTTGTCTCAGGGTTTAGGATAAAAGGAGAGGAGTTTAGGAGATAAAATTCAATACATTTTCGTACATGATAGTATAGAGTGAACAATCTTTTTTAGTCAGGGGAGTGCTGTTATATAAAGAGTCTTGGGCAGAAAAATGATGAGACACGAGGAATAAAAACATTTAAGGGGAAGAAGAGAGATCAGAGTGAGTAACGGGTGCTTCTCTTATGATAGCCGCTATAAAGCTGTTTTTCTGTCTAAACTGTGTCCCTCCGTGTGGAAGTAAGCATTTATCTCTCTGAAAGGGCGACGTTATACAAGTATGTGTGCATGTGTATTGAGAAACTTGTGTGTGAGAGAGACGGCGTGTACTGTGACCTGTGTGTCCTTGTCTGACCAGGAGTGACTCAGAAAAACAGCTGGGACAAAGCTGTAAAAGCTAAAAGTCTCACTCTCCTTTCCTAGATTTGTCTCTACGGGCAAAACAGGAGATCTTTTTTCTTTCTGCGGTTGCGAAAAAAAACGTAAAAGGCTTTACTAAATTTATTTCAATACAAACAGAGAAACAATTGTACTTGAGACTCTTTTTTATGTTGTACATTTATATGATTATCTTCATATTTTGGAAATTATACAGTGGATTTGGTGTCATTAGTGAGTGCATAATCCTTACGTTCACGTTTTAGCAGTTATAGGTAATACGAATTCTAATCATAAAGAGAAAATAATTGTAACAGAGTAGAACAAGGAATATAAAACAGTAATATAATACAGTACAAACCAATTTTTATGAACATAATTATCCATCTCATCTACGTGTACCTGTACACATTCACTTCCTCCATGCCTCCATACAGTAACTTTATGCAGTACAACCATTTAGTCAAGACTGCCTTGGATGCCTCAGATAATATGAAATATATTTTCTTTCTGTTGATTAGTGTACTCATACTTCTCCTAGCACCTTCCTGTCTGTTTCTACTGAATGCAGCTCTTTATTACATGTGATGTATCAGTTTCTAGTGCGCACTGCATGTATGCACAGTATCTTTCTACCTAAAGTCTTTTCATGCATATTTATCCTTCTATCTATCCAGATAATCACAAAAAAGTAATTTTGTCAGGTTTCATGGTACAACACCTTTTATGTTTCTGCCTGAGGCTTAACAGAGGTTGAGAGGGCAGCATGCAAACAGAGACAGGAAGCAACAACGGTCAAAACTCACAGGAGCCATTAAAACACACGGCCGACAGAACACCTCCAATGCCTTTATTTTTACGCCCGCTTACCAGAAATAATATTGCCAAAGCTGGATGCAAAATGTCACTTTGCAAAAACCAACAAAGAGCAGATTAAACATTCACATCAAACTGAGATGATTACTCAGTTGGCATGAAAACATGCAGCAGGGAATTTCTCCTCCTGAGTCTTTTACCACACACACACACAAGCAAAGAACACACAGTGTAACATAAAAGCAGACCTTCACCGTCAACCACCACTCAACACCAATTAAACATACGGCACCACAACAGTCACTACTGTAAAGTTGATGTCTGAAAGGGAAAGAAGTGTTTTAATGTGACACTGTTATATGAAAGGCTTATAGTCCTAGTTTAGTCTAGAGTGTGTGTGTGTCTGTGTGTGTGTGTGTGTGTGTTTGCAGGGTGACTCACCATACAACAGGTGCTGATTGTGCCTTAGAAAAAGAGTGCCATTTGAGATGCTTCTCCGCTCTCTGAACTGCCAAGACTTCTGTTTGTTCTCTCTCTCGGTTCTCTCTAGTCGTGAATATTAAATAAAACATAGGTGGCAGAGGAGAGGGGGGCATTTCGCAACGTGCCCTCTGCAACTGTCACACAATGCTTGAAAAATTACATGGTTCAACAGAGCGTTTGTGACCCTAATTACAGAGGAGCCTTGATGTACGCGGCGTTGGGGACGTCTTTCAAACTTTGTGAAAACAGCACAGACTGCAGTCAAAGTCATTAGGGGGAGCCTGGCGAGAGGTGGCCAATCTACAGAATGACCTCCATTCTGTGATTGTCAGAGAACACGCGATCAACAAAAATCAATGACTTTTTCTCAAGGATTAGAATCACTTTTATGATACAGTTTGGCGTTTTGGAGACTGAAAATGTGTCTTTTGTATTTATAGTATATTTCTAGGTGGAAAAATAGAAGGGGGAAATAAAGTCAACTCTGCATGTGGATGAAGAAGGTGATAAACAACTGGGAAATTGAGCACCAAAGTTAATTCTTTACCTTGGAAATGAACTTAAACTGTAGTTCCTCTTGGGGTAAATACTACATTTGCACATTAGAAATGGAATGAATTACAGACAATTTTATGTCCTAGGTCTCTGAGATTACATAATTAAATAAAGGTTATATAAAAAAAAAAATAAAAACTTACTCAACAGCATCTCACATTAGTAAATGGGGTTTGCTCAGTTTGTGTTGAGAATGATCAGTGAAGTGTGGATGCAACTGAGCCTTGAGTTCAGATTGTTTTGGCAAGCTGGTATATTATGCAAAAGTATTGTTTTAACTCAATATTTAGGCTATAGACGTTATAGGATGTTTCACATGCTATAACACCTTTTCAAAGCAGATAAAGTTTACTGCAAAAAGCTAATCAAAGCGTTGGATGAAGCATCAATCTATCAAGTAAAAAATCCAAAACAAAGTGCCATAAGAAAACCTACAAGTGCAATAACACTGGAACAGACATCCTCAGACATCCTTGGATATGAAAGTATGTGCCCCTGTGGCTTAGGGGTAAAGATGCTGTGAACCCCAACCTCAACTGTTTGAATCTGGCTGAGATATAGAGGTATGTGGTTTTCAACAAACTGCCCTGTGTGTGTGTGTTGTTGTGTGTGTTGTCGTGAGAGACTGTGTGTCTTACAGGGTCAGTCTTAAATACAGATATCATCTGCTCCCTGCTCCAATTTCAAGTCTAACAGCTTCAGGTAAGTTCAGGTCTTCCTCCCCTCCTGTCCTTTACCCCCATCAAGTTCTTTCACTTTTCTCTGTTGATTCAGCTCAGAGAAATCATCAAAACCTTCGGTAGATCCACTTTCACTACAAATTCATGTTGTGGGAAATGATCAGTGATATATATATACACAATATAAGATTACAATAATACTTATAAAACACCATATTACACGGATCTGACTTCAGATAGGTTCACCTTACACCACAACCCTGAGTAAACTATGCTAAACCTCCTATTACCACAGCTGCCTTCATTTGATAGCATGCCTTGAAATGCCTGTTCCCATGGAAACAAAGTCTGAGCCACCATGTGCTTGACTCATGGGGAGGTGAAATGGCTTGCCATCAATTTGTGGCCGGTTGGCCTTTTTCTGAGAACACCGCTGGCCCTCCCTGTGGCGATGTGTTTCTCCCTGCCTTTAGCTTAAGATAGTGTTTGTATTCAGGGGATCCCAAACCTTCTCATCTGACAGGCAAATGACACCACGGACCATTGGATTACTGATATTTTGTCCCGAGGACCCCATCTGAGAAGATGTTTGCTGGTTATATATTTCTCTGCAGGATTACATTATAGTAGATGAGAGGGACAGTGACACCAGAAACTCATACAGAAAACACTTTGTTTGTGTGTTGGTGGGTCCTCACATAAGAGACTATGTTGCCAAACTATGCATACATCCAAACCCATATATTACTGTTGAATATTTTTTCCCCAAACCATGGGCATTAATCTGCTGCTATAACAGCCTCCACTCTTCTAGCAAGGCTTTCCAAATGATTTTGGAGCCTGGCTGCAGAGATTTGTTCCCATTCAGCCACAGGAGCAGTAGTGATGTCGGCCCACTGATGTTGGGCGATAAGGCCTGGCTCACAGGACGTCTGCATTCCAGTTCATCCAAAAGATGTTGGATGGGGTCAAGGTCAGGGCTCTGTACAGGCCTGTCAAGTTCTTCCACCCAAAAAAAACCTTTCACTTGAGAACCTCTGTTTCTGCATAATGCACATTGTAAAAAAGAAAAAAAAATAGAACAAAAGGCAATAAACCTTAATAACTTTTCTTTTTTACTTCTGTTAACTTATTCCATGTTAGAATAACAAACTATTTCTCTGAGACATACAAATGACACATAAAGCCCTACATGATTTCACTTTTTTTTATTTAATAAAAAATAAGGATTTCTGGAGAATGTTAACACTAATGCAATGCATGTTGGGAAGTGTATGCTAATAAGTAAACAATGTTTCTAAATAACTTTGATGAGATAAGTAAACAAGCCATTGTACATTTGGTCAACTGAACTGTTGATTATAAGTTAAAACAACTGCAGATTGAAACGGACAAACTCACACTAAGATGAGTAAAAGAAAGTTCATCCAATATAACCCATGAGATTTTACAGTGTAGAGGATAAAGTAAACGTGGAGTGAAAAACACAGATCACTGCTGTTGAGGCAAGAGACTGGCTTGATTTGTTTCAGTAATTTCAGTTTTTACTTTGAATGCTGATATTTTAGGTTTCTATGGCCTAACATGTAATTGTTATTAATGCCAAAAAATATAAGTTTTTACAGTGCATTTTGAAACGGAACAGTTCTTTTCCAAAACTGTTGCCACAAAATGTGAGGACCTAAGATATCACTGTATGGTATAAAAAATTAAGACTAACCTTAGCTCAGACCATGACAACAGCCCCAGACCAAAAGTTTAGTTTTAGAAACACACCTACAACTTCAGTACTCAACTTATAATTTGAGTCTGTGAATCCAATCTGGACCTGTGATTTGTGTTTTTGTCCTTCTTACACATCTTTCTTTTTCTGCTGTCAAAATGGGAGGAAATGGCATCTTAACTGCACCTTAAATAAAGTATAGGCCACACTTATGCAAACTCTCAATTTCCAGGATCAAGGCAGTTGATTGTTTTCCTCATTTCTGCTGTCGTGGCACATACAGACATACGCTATACAACCACACACACAACCAAACAGGTGTATGGATCTATTCTGACAGCTGACCGAAACACAATCACTGACCCTAAGAGTTTCCTACCTCTCATGCATATCTATATTCTGATCTGTCTCTCTTTTTTTCTTGTTTTTTCAATACAGCCATGTCCGTCAGTGGCACAGATGTTCTTTTGTATAACCATCTGATGTGGAAAACTGCATTATGAAGAGATTTTGTTGATGCCTTCTAATATGTCCTAAGATTCAGTTGGGTTCAAACTCATCTGCCACCCCTTGAAAGACAAAATAAGATATTTTCAGACATAAGCTGCAGAACAAATTATTCCACTAATAAATACAAGCTATTGCTAGACACCACACTGGACCCAAAAGGGATCCAATATTGGAAAAAGTGTGAATCCCAAAACCAATTCACATCCAGCTACCATTGCTACGGATCAAGACATAGCAGAATTTGCTACTTCTGTTATACTGGTGAGGATTTTTGTTTGGGTTTTTTTCCATCACAAACACCAGGTGAATCAGCTATTGATGGTGAAATGTTAATAAATTGAAGTCTGCATGGTGTTGTGCTGCTGCTTTAAAAAAATAAAATAAAAATGCTGTTATGAAAGATGCCAATTGTCCCTTTAGCATGCAATCCAGGCCCTGAATATTTCATCTGCTGTCAACTGTAAGACAAAAAATGCAAAAGCCAAACCTGAGACTCATATATGTGCATCATACATGTGCATCCTCAATACAAGCTGTCACTTGTATTGAGGATCTAAAAGGAAATTTCAGGCCAGTAAGGTATATCTGCTGTGTGTGTGTGTGTATGAGTGTTTTAAAATGCTAGCCTGTGGTTATTGCATTGCATGCCAAAGGGTCAGAAAACTCCAGCATGCCTTCTGGCTAGAGGCTAATAGTATATGCATGAGTCAGTGAACCCACTCCCCGAAACGCAGCGAGTAAACCCCGTGAGCGTTTTTGACACCATAAAACTCAGCGTATTTTGATGCAAGACTGATATGTGTGAAGAGAGTCAGTTGCCAGGTCATGCTGAAAATAGCATACTTAGCACCAGCAGGACATCTGTGTGTGTCGCTTGGGGGAAAAGGCACATCCCTGGTAGTTCTCGTCATCGTGGTCATATTAACGTTATGTTGTGACGACAGTGTGGGTTTGTCCTTAACTTCAGAAACCTGACACGGCCTCTCTAGTGTCACCATGAACAGGAAATGGAAAAACTTTTTTTTACAGCAGCTACATTTTCACAGCAGACCAACTGAGCAAGACATGACATTTAATTTATTCAGAAACGCTTAGTAATAGTTAGTCATTTATCCACCGCTTACATGAACTCTTTGTTAATATTAAGATATTATTACTCACTCATGTATTACTAATTGTTTTAATCACAGAGTTGAGTTTCCCATAGAGATTTGATTAAGAAGACAGTCATGTAAAACAACAACATTACAGTTTACAGAACCTGAATCAAAATGCACTAGTGCAGTATTAGCTCAGCAGGATGCCTCAACAGCTCAATGTTTAACTGGTGATGACTCGTCTCCCCGAAATCAGAATTGTGTGCATTACAGCGCAGTGGTTGTTGCATGCCAAAGGCCTTGCATGTTGTGGCTAACAGGCCATGCATGAGTGAAGAATGAGCTGTTGTGTTGTGGCTTTTAGAGGCAGCCTTTAACAGCAGGCTCTTTAAGCTTAGGCTTGAGTTATTTTCCATGCAGTAAATGGATTCTCCTTCTCTCTCTTTGTCTGAGGTGCAATTTCTATCCAGGTATGTTTTATGTCAAGTGACACATAAAAACAAATGCATTTGTCAAGTAAATTATGAAAAAATATCATTTGTATGTGAAATGTTGGCCACTGTGACCTATGACGGGTGTGAAGAAAAATAGCATACTGCCATTCTAACGATGCAAAAGACTCTTTTCTCCATCCAGGGAGATTAGATTTCTCTTGTGGAGCTGCGCTCTACCTGTTTTGTTGTTCCAATCCGGTCGAGGCAAACACATGTCATTCACATTTTCAGTACATTTCATTGTCTGTCCAACTTTGCTGAAGAGTTAGACAGCAGCAGATGGTAAAGGCTTTTGCACACCAGACACGTTTTTTTCGTCCGATTAATTGGCACGTTGATAATATTTTTCAAACCTGTATCTAGTCAATGCAAGCTTTCACATTAGCCACGGAACTTTTTAAAATAAATTATAATTATAGAAATAAATATCTGTTGACTTAAGGTCCACTTACCGGTTTTGTTGAACAAGCGATCAGGTGAGTTCAGATTTGTTGTTGTAATAACGTTACTGTAAAGCAGTTGCATATTTAAAAGGCAGCTAACAGCTTCACCTTTTTTATTTATAGTCTAGAATCCAAATTGCTTCACAAAACACTTTTTAGAGTGTTTGGTGTCATGATTTTTTTTTTGTTGTTGTTCAGCACGGCTTAGTAGTTTCCTCCACTTTGCGTTAGCAAAGACAACAACTATTGGTAAAAAGCTACATTTTTATAGTGTTTTATGTCGCTCACACACCAACGAGCTGCAGCCGGCTGCCAGCTGGACCACCAGCTCAACCTCCTGAGCCACAGCAGCTCTGTTTCACTAGTTCACTGAAGCAGTCCAAGTTACAAATGCCTGTTGCACTTTTATACTATGAATTCTGATATGGATCAGATTGTTACAGTTTGAATATTTCACTTTTTCGCACGTTCAAACAGTACAAATTTCAAATAAAAGGCAACAGCCCTACAGGACTAGTGCTAAAGACACAACCTTGCTGTGTCTGGGAGACCTTTAACAAACACACTAGCTGTACACTAACCACTTTTTTCCAATTTTTCCAAATTTTCTAAAATGGCCACACTGGCTAGCAATTCTTTGAGGATTTAGTCTTCAATTCTTCCTCTTACACACAGTGACACACAGCCTCAGACCCTCTTATCTCCTCCGATGGAAGTGTCCCGTCTGTGCCCTGTTGCCGTCTCCCCATTGATAACCGGCTGAGATCAATGACATCACTGTTAGACTGACTCGGGAGACCTTGATGTGATGCACGGGCCTCTCTGTGCGCGGGTGCAGGCGTGTGTGCGTGTGTGTATCAGAGTGTGCGCGTGGGTCCACGTGGAGGCTAATTCATA
The DNA here is from genome assembly GCA_031216445.1 of Lateolabrax maculatus. Lineage (NCBI taxonomy): Eukaryota > Metazoa > Chordata > Actinopteri > Acropomatiformes > Lateolabracidae > Lateolabrax > Lateolabrax maculatus. Next base: position 21,831,340 of record CM062206.1, read on the forward strand.
ATGATGACAGGAAATATTCCATCATTTCATCACACTCAGTCATCTTTACCAAACAGCAGGGAGGACAGGGGTGGGGGGGTGTATGGGAGAGAGGCGGAGTGGCGGCAGATTGAAAGAGATGAAATGTGGAGCGAGACAAAGACAGACAGGGGTGGAAAGAGGAAGATGAAGCGCAGGCAGAGCGATGAGATGAGCATGCTAATTCAACTCTATCACAACTGTGTCTTGAGGAGTAATGAGCACATTTATAATATGCCAGTCATCTTACACCAACAATTACAGTACATTTATATTTGTCATTTCTACCAAAGTTGCAGCCAGACAGACATATCAGGGCCAATTGTCTCCAAGAACATAATCCCAGAATAAAGAATACCAGTTCACATCATTTTAGTAATCAGATTCACAGACCTTCATAACCTACTAAAAATTCATAAATTTCTCATCAACCATATATTATAATTGTAACCTACAATGGAAATAAAGCCAAGGACTAATTAAATATTCCATCTTGCCTTCTTTTTAAAACTTTTGAGACAAAACTGATAAACACATCAAAATCAAGTAACCATCCAAATTTGGGTCATATCTACACCAGATTTTTTCAGGGTTTTGTGAAACCATTTCAGGACACTTTAAAGTCATCATATTACATACGATACGATGCAGAAAAACAAGGGCTCACTTTTCATCTTGCCCAAATTGCACCTGACAAAGAATGTATTTTCTTACTGAATATCTTTACATCTGCCAACCGCAACAGCCAGAGGAAAAATTACGTGTGTGTCGTATTAGTGTGACGTATTGGGAAATGTGTATGCTTTTTTGCCGTCTCACTCATTTGCTTTTTTTTCAGCTGGTTACCTGGCAACCTCACAGCAACGACAAAACTCCAGGAACTTACTGGCAACTCATGGTTATAATAAGTAAGCAGCCAATATGATCAAGAAAAGAGTTTAGTCGAGAAACAATTATTTCATAAGTTGAAAAATATAAAAAGTTACAAATTGTTAAAGTCATTTGTCAAGTAATAATTGCCAGATGGCTCCAGTCTTTCCAATGACATGATTTGCTTATTTTCTTTGTTATTTATCAGTGTAAATCAAATTAGGTGTTCTGGAAGACTGCTTGGACCAAGGCAATTTGACTAAGTCACCAAATGATAAATTCATTAATCAAAAATATAATTGACAAATGAATTAACAGTAAAAAGAATGGCATCCCTATAACATTTCAGGAAAAGCATTGCAGCCAAAACATGCTTTGCAGCTGATGAGCCCACAAGGTAAAAATGAAAGTTCTCAATTTACCATCCAATCTCCTAATCTGCGAACACAGGCATCGGGTAATCACAAACGACCGAATGAGATGGCAGAAACGAGCAGGAGACATGAGGTGAGTCCACGGGGCGGCTGCTCTCGCTCGCTGCGATATGCTCAAGAGCTCACTGATTTGGGAGGAGCCCGGCATCGCGTCGCTGCTCCATCGCATTGAGGGGAGCGGGCGGAGGTGGATCTGTGTTCCCTGGCACGGCTGACTGAGAGGAGACCCTGGAGCTGACCCAGGATATGCTGAAGGGGGTTTTCATCTCCCAAATCCACATGGATAACCCCCGGGGACGACGTGGTGGGTGCTGATGGGTTGAAATGCCTTTTGTCTAGGATATGTGAATTGAAGATTGTTTGGATGGATGAATAGATGAATAAATTAAAATTTATTTCCAGAAAAGCTTCATGGGACATTTACTTTAACATAATGCCAGAGAAGTTTCTGTGAAACTAAACACTGTAAGATCACTAATTAATTACATCTCATATGGTCACAGCATGACAACTAACTGTGTGTGTTCACTGTGATGTATACTGACGTTGGCACTTATGTGGTGTTTGTGTATGTTTGTGTGAGTGTGAAATCACAGAGCTGGGAGGTTAAATGTGTAATATTCCTTACAGTTTTATGTACTCTACATGTTTCCATTTGTGTGTGTATGTGTGTGTGTTGCGGATACACAAATAACCTTTCAGCTGCTTTAGTTATCATGATTGTTTGTTCAGGGTACATTACATCCATTAAAATGTATTATCCCCACTTATCCCTCTGGTATTAATCCTCTGTCCTTGTTTCACTGCAGATAAGGGAACTGCACATGTGTGAACCTCACAATAAATTGAGCATTGCGTTAGTTCAGGTAGGCCACAAAGTGAAGCTGAGCTCAATATCCCAGCTACCATTGCAATCCAGCAGCTACATCAGCTGATGGATCAGCTGATTCCCTTCCACGCATCTATTGGCGATCTCATTCAGGGCGCCCTATTTAAGCTGCTTCAGCCGCCTATCCTGGCTGCTTCCTCCGCAAGCCGCTTCACAACCCACCTCCACCCCAGCTCCTCCCTTCATGCTGTGTCTGACTTATCATGTCATTTCTGTTGTCATTGATGCTGCTCTCTTCTGTACCCTACGGGGGTTCTTGCCGCTGCTCTCCCTGCCTTAGGCTTTCCATGTATGTATCTGGAAGGGCAGGGAGGTCCCAGAACAGAGCATACCGCCAAATATATCTAACTGCAAATAATATCTACTGCATGTAGATCAAGTTTCTTTGTCATAGTGGTCCTGACTGAAATACCTGCTGAAATGAGTAGTTGCTGTGTTTCTTCTGAGGTTGGCTTTGGTTCCAAAACACCACCTTATCTTGAAAAGAGGAGGTTTAATTCCAGCCTATGGATTTTGCCATTAATATTATCCAATTATTTATTTATTTGTTTATCTATTTTGGTGGTATTGGATACATAAAGTGTCAGATTAACTCAAAAATGCAAAGTTGCACTGCTCTCCATTTGCTGGATCATACATTGCGTGGTAGCCATTTTTCATAGTGAAGATAAATTAATCTTTTCTTTGAAGTCTCTCAAAGAACCCATTAGACAAATTTGCTTTATTAAGTAGTTTTATACTTTTTTATTCCTCAACATAAGATGACACAAAAATGTTTTTTCAGTTTCGAGTTTAAGGTGTAATATTTTCAGTGGCATCTCTTCAGAGGCTCCACCTGCTCCTCTGAGAACTTATTACACATTAAAGTGTATTTTAAGGTCTGATTATTTGTCTTGGCAGAACAGCATGCTCGAACAAACCGAGAGAGCCTCAGTAACATCAAGTTCTGCTACCAAATCAGCTTGGCAATAAATCAAAAGTTGGCAATTACTAAGAGCCCGCACTCTTTTATCTTACATGAGATATACACTATTTACCATGAATTTGTACTAATAAGATGTATTTCAGGTGAAACTGATGATTGAACTCTTATAAAGAAGCGTAAACTGAATTAATTCACACTATATCCCACAGCCACTCATATTAGCTCCTGATGTAAGCTGCACCATGAGATGAGCTTTGAACAACTAGCCTACTTCATGTGTTCAAAGAAAGTCTAAACTGCATTCAAACTGCATGTAAATCAGTCCCGTGCTTGTGTTTAACACTGACTGATATGCAGTGAAATGAATTATACACTCAGGAGGGTGAAGCAGGAGGGTTCTCAATTGGTTCACGAGCAGCAAAAAAGTTTTTGTATCCTTGTTAGGGTCAATCATGCGGTAATTCAGATTCAATCTTCTATATTGATATGATTTGTTTCAATTACACAGCATATTGATCGGATAACATGACAGGGGATTTGTCAAGATGTGACACCAATACACACACACATACACACACAAACAGAATGCTACCCTACAGATGGGGATAATGTAAGCGCTCAGGAAGGTGTGATAGCACCTTCATCCGTCCTCCATCTCTCCTTCCTTCTGTTGCTTCATTCCCTCTTTACCTTCGTTCTCAGGCCGTGTTCTGACCAACTTTAGCGCTGCATCGAAAATGCAGCCCTCTGATTCATTTTGGTGAGTCATCAGATGTGCCAACGCAGAGGGCTTCAGGAAAAAAACACACGGGGGCATCTGGCAAAAACGCTCAAAATCTAAAAACAGCTAATTTGACATAATCTGAAGTTAGCAAGCTTGTTACCTGTCTAAAAGCCATGCCTCTTTTGTGGAGCAGTCCATTAACTTATTCCATTTTGGACTGTCTGGCTCCTGGTCCCCTAAATGGATGTCTTTAGAGAACTGGTTACAGTAAGCATTTTTCCTTTTGATCTCTATTATAAAAAAAATGCTTGTAAAGCTCTTGACAGTACACCTCGAACTGCAAAGAAGGTCTATTGTTACTCTCTGTATTATGCATTTTTGTTCCCTTAAGTTCCCTGACTTTCCCAGAGCATATAAAGGCAATTTTGTGCGTTTAATGTACTGGGCGGCAGAAACACTACTGAGCAAGTGCAGTGGATGTGGACACTGGAAGCTAGAAAATATTTTCGGGTTATGCGCTGGGTGGGCAGTTTTCATCCAAGTGAACGGCCACCATCTTTGAGTTTGGCATCCAGTTCTTCTAATACATCCACAGTTCCCTCAAAGGTAAACACCATCAACGCAGCTTGCTATTGGTCAGCGGCGTGAACTGGCATGTCAAAGCTCACTTAAGTTTAACTCTGTGAAAGACTTCCTACAGCTACTTTCTATGATCTGTCCTTCAGTAGCTTCCTGTTTTCAGGAATGATTTGGCTGCTGGTGTGTGTGAATTTGAGCAGCTCAGGTTAGCCGGGGGGTGGAGGGGGTTGGGTGGTGGTGGTGGAGGGGGTTGGGTGGTGGTGGTGGAGGGGGTTGGGTGGTGGTGGTGGTGGTGGTGGTGGAGGGGGGGGGGGGGGGGTTAGCAGCCACAGACTCTGCTATCTCCGAAGCTTGTCAAGCATGCTGTTGGATACATAGGAGACATTTCACAGGTGAATACACACTCAAACACACCAACAGGGAGGTTCCAGGGGAATGTCAAGGGTGAGAGAGAAAGGGAAACGGGTGAAAGAATTTCAGTCCTCATGTAAAAATCAACAAACACTTTCTCCTCCCCTCTCTTTCTCTCTCAGTAATCGACAGCATGTTGAGTTGAGAATCTCCAGGCAGTTACTCACCAGTTCTGCATGGCTGCCTACCAATTGGAATACCATTACAGTCAAATCTCACACACACACACACACACACACACACAGAAACAGATATGCAGGCACACACACACGGTCGTGTTTCCATCACTTCGAAGGACATTACATTGACTTACATTATTTTCCTGGAGATTTACCTTACCCATAACCACTACTACTGCTAATACTACTAACTAAACCTAACCCTTACCCTAACCTTAAACCGACATGCATTTTGTCCCCACAAGGAAGGCGAGTCCCCATAATGTGACTGTGTAAACAGATTTATGTCCCCACAACATGAGTAATACCTGCTACACAGAAACAGATCTGCAGGCACACACAGTGATGGGAGTCTATACACAGCATGACAAACACATCGGCAATGGCAGTAATGAAGCCAACGGGCACACACATAGGCGTAGGTGTGTGTGTGTGTGTGTGTGTGTGTGTGTGAGCACCTATTCACTCCTACACACTGTAACAGAGGGAGAAAGAGAGAGCTCATCTTTTTCCATTCTCTGCCTCTTTCTTAGTGTCAACAGTCATGCTACAGTCCCTGTCATTCATCCTGTCTTTCACTCTGTCTTTTTAATGTCAGCAGCAACTGCACGTCTTTTTTCTCCCCCTTCCACCGGGGAAGTGGCAGATGAGATGGGGTCATCCTGATTTGTTTCACCCGCCACCCTGCCAACGTAGTCGGTTTGATTTGCAACGCGCTCTGACCCTCTTGCGCCGCAATGGAGCGCGTTTGATTTGTGACCCGCTCTGTCTCTCTGTCTCGCCGCTGTTGTGCGTTTGATTTGTGGATCTCTCCGGCCCTCCGGCTCCGCGCCGGGGGTTGAGAGAGGTCGGACATAAACATGTGGCTCGGTGTCCTGCGGTAACTAAGCCTCTCCATTTTTTTTTTTTTTTCTCGGGGTCAAAGACCAGTCCTTCAGGCAAGATGGAATCAAATCAAACATACCTTTAGAGAATTAACCAGCCCTGCCTTCTGTCTGTCTGTCTACCTCCTCCGCCATTTGCATATTGCATTCCAACAGCTGACATTTGGATGACAAACTAACATTGTTTGCCGTTGCACTCCAGTCCATGAATTAGATTTACTCTGCTTATAAAAGACAATGGCTGCTAAATGCCATATCTCTTTATAACTGAGTGTGTGTGTGTGTGTGTGTGTGTGTGTGTGTGTGTGTGTGTGTGTGTAAGCAGCCTGGTTATTGTCCATCACGGCGTCCTTCTGTCTCCCGTATGTCTCGGCGAGAAAATGAAAACGCCAATCTCTCTTTGTCTTTTCTTCTACTTTCCTCCCACCCTCTCCATCCCTCCCTCTCTCCCTTCTGCAGTAAACATGCGGACTTGTGTGCATTTATTTACAGTCAGCTTGTTTAACAACCACACTTATTCACTCTGACCTTTAAAGAGAAGGAGAGTTGATCTAATGAGGAGGACAGGGTTGCAGCTCAGAGATGGAGGGAGAAGATGACAGGGCGAGAGGAGATGGTATGATTCCAGTCCTGTGTGTGAGTGTGACTGTGTGTGTGTGTGTGTGTGTTTGCGTGTGATTAGGCTTATTTTCACTCACTGACATTTAGCTGCCAAACACTGACTGTCCCTTTCTATTTTACTCGGCCTGCTTCAGAGATAGAGAGAGCAATCTGCTAACATCTCCCGGAGCTGGTTTACTGACAAACCCACTGGCTGACTGACAGCGTAACTGTACGGCTGTTTTTATAAATATTATTCCTTATATCAGGCAGGTTATTATCATGGTGTGTGAATATGGCTGACTGCTCGCTATTCTAAACTGAAAACCTACTGAGGGTGACAAATGTAATGTGACTACTGCTAAACTGATGGAGAGCTATGAGGTCTATAGACTATTCACTTGACTGTCGAGTCACTTTCTAGTAGTGTCTTTTTGGCTGTATGTCTGCAGGTTCTCATCATACAGGACAAATATGTGTATGTATAAAGACTGAAACGAGTGCCAGTGCCAGGAATACATTAGTTTTTGTCAAAAAGAATTGATCGTGCAAAATTAAAAGTTCATAGTAATGGATTTTGTAATATTCTTTGTCTTACTTCTATTTGGGGAATAATCATCATCACTACAGTTACCATAATGTTGCCATGTCATCACGAGCTGTGGGCTACAACTTGAGTCTGATTTAGTTTTTAGCCCATATTTGTTTACATTTTGGCAAACCGGCACCATTAAAAGCATGCCGAATTAGTTATTAGCAGTTCCTGTTTGCAATGAACCAATGGATGTATGGACAACTATCACTAAATTACTTGGATAATGAAATAAACTTAAAAACGTGATGATTCTCAGGCAAGTTCTAAAGCTATAAGGAGTGTCTTTTATGGACGTTTATTCGTGTGTACATTGGGGATATTACATATTTGGAAAGATTTTTCTCTCTTTACAAATGGGTAATGAATTAAAGGAAAAAACAACATAATGTGTATCACTGTAGTAAGGTGGTGGGCCTCCACTAGTAGCCAGTGCTTCAGTGCTCCTTGGCCTTGATTCTCCAAGTGTCTGGATTGAACACAATTCTTACAAAGGATATTCCATCATTTAACCCAAGATTGACCCAAGATGCTGTAAAGCACAGCGTCCTGCCTACTTGTTTACAAGCACACACAAATTTCAGACTTCACAAAGCTGGGGGAGCATCGATATATGCAATTGGAGTTTTCCTCTATTTTCTTTTGGTGCCAGTGCCTGCTTGTGTATTGCATTATGGAGATGTTGCACGCATCCAAGCTATGATATTGTTGTCAGTTTGGCAGCACTCCAAAGAGCAAAACTATACACAGCACAGTATTTTTCAATATTTCAATAAAAAAATTGCACTTATTCAAGGTTATTTGGCTTCATTTCATGAATGAGTAAGTCAGCAAGAAAAAAAAAAGAAATAACCCAAAAGCCAGGAGTTCCTGGTAAGGTTCATGGTCATTCTGAGGCTGAGCTGTCAGGTGAACACACATACAGCCACTCACATTCACGGTCGGTGTGTACACTGCTAGTTACTTACAGCTGTTGTCTCTACAGGCGGTACATTGGCTTCTCAGGGTGAATAAACTTGCTTGGTTGAGATCTTTCATCAAACCATTTGTTCCCCCTTTGTGCCCTTTATGAAAGCATCTGCATTTGTTATGTTTCTCCACTCATTTATTCAGGGTTACCCTTTAATTTATCACACTTCCGTGTGCGCTTTATATTTCCAGTGGCTTTACCCAGCACCAGTTGACTGTTCTGTTTGTCCATCTGCTCTGTCCATAACAAAATCAACAACATCAGATGGAGTTTTTCTGTCAACTCCAGCTCAAACACGCTGCTGCAAAGCAAAGGAAATACACAGTGTGTCAACTTGACCTCAGCGTTAATGTAGAAAAAACATTCAATGCTGGATGTACTGCTAAACAGTACCAGTCCTTTCTATCCAAATGTGGATGATGAATGAATACATTACTTCAAGTAAGTGTGCTGTAATCTGGAGAGTATGAGCTTTAAGCTATCAGTGGTTGTGAAAATAGCTTTTCCTAATTAGCATGTAGCATCGATCCTGCAGTGACACCAGTCCTGTGTGTGTGTGTGTGTGTGTGTGTGTGTGTGTGAGAGAGCGAGAGACCGCGGAGAAAATCCTGCTGTTGGACCCAATAAGGTCGCTTCACTCTGGAAGACAAGATGTCACACATATGCACACACAGATACACACACATAGACACACAGGGATAATTAGCAGGTGTGAATAGAGGGCAGCAGGCAGGAAAAGGTAGAGAGGGATGGAGAGGTAATTGGTGCACCTGTCTGCGAGGGAATAGACAGCTCTATCTACACCCACACACACACACACACACACACACACACACACACACACTGAGACATACTGAGACGCACAGGGACACGTGTAGACAGAGACACTGACATGCTTGCATGGATGTACACTGAAAACTCAACACATACTGATGTGTGTGTGTGCGTGTGAGTGAGTGAGAGAGAGATAGAGAGATAGAGAGACGGAGAGAGAGAGAGAAAATGCCCCCAGCACCTTTATTGAATAGTTCACAGCTTGGCAGCCAAAAGCCAAATTTAGTCCTTTTCAAAATAGTTTTTGTCGGCCAGTGTTGCAAAACATTCGATACTTACTTGGCTTTTATTTAATTTGGTCCCACTGTGTGTCAAGAGCAAGTTTATTTTGAAATCAGTTATTTATCTAAGGCATAATTCGAAACTGTTGTGTTTGAGACAATTCGATGATGAATGTATCTTTAATTGATACCCGACATTTCGATGGTAAAACTAAAAAGTAAAAGGATCTTTTCTTTTATCATTGGAAATCAGGACGGTGCACGAAAAAGAATAGTGTATTTCTTCTGTGTATTTCACACACTCTTCAACTGCATATTGGGTAGCATTAAAGTGTAATGAGCAGCTGCGGGATTGCATTTGCTTTAATACAAATCCTCCTCTTTTCCTGGCTTTATTTAAGAGAATTTACATAACTGATTATAGAACAGGGCTCTCTGCAGAAGTGTGAAAAGCCAAAAAAAAAATAAAACATCAAATACAAAACAGCAGCATTCATGACGACAATGGGTGTAAAACTGCTACATAGGGCATGAAGAAGGTTTACAAGCTATGAAATGCTATTTTATAAAGCACACAGAAACCATTTTATTCCACTGGCTTCATTGTGAAAATTACAAGGTGGACTTCAGAGGACAATGTATGCAGAAACAGCTTTATAGACATTGGTGGAATCCAGGAGAGAGGAGCAGACTAGGACAAATTGTTTGCATTGTTGAAGTTTGGACTGTAAAAGATTGTTCAGGTGGACTGAGAAGCTTAAAATTCCTGAGGTGCCTATGGTGCAGACACCATGAATTCCTTGACTTTCACCATTATTTAAAAAAAGTACCTGCAGGAGCCTAAATCTGTCATTAGCAGGAGCAGTAACAATGAACAAACGCACCTCGTTAGAATAAACAATCTTGGTGGCTGATAGCTTTCACTCAAGTGGTATTGAAAGACTAAGACTATGGCCATCGATCCAAACAGTTATCAGGCACATGGAACTCTGAACTGTGTTGTAAGTTCCATGAAAACTGATTAATTCCATATGAAAGTAGACACCATCGAACACAACACACACATAGAGAATGTCACTCAAAACATGGGTACTACTGTGTGCCTAAAGGCTCACCATGCACAGCACTTAAATTGACAAGGACATGACACCTGGATTGTGAAGCTCAAGGTAACTGTACACTCTTGATGGTGAATTAAGTTGCTCATCTCTGTGAGGACTTATTACTGTTGTGCAGTGTTGGCTGGCGTTAAACATGAATGCGATGAAATAATTTAAAAGAAAGAAAAAATTAAAAAAGAGACTGTGGATGTGAGGCGAAGGTAGAGAAGGGTGAAACAAAGACTAAGTTTTCCTCCCACATTGTTGTATGTGCATGTGTGCATGCGTGTCCTGCATGCGTATTTGGGTGGGCGTGCGTTCACAGAATTGTTCTCGCTCCCAGTGCGAGTGCGATCTGGATCCAGGGCCTCTGCTAAAATCTGTCTGGCTGCAGGCCAAGCATTGTGTTTCACAGCAGACACAATCGGACACGCACATGTGCACACACACCTCATAGGAATCTGCCATTGTCTTGTCAGACGCACTCTAATCTGACCAAATGTGACTGAGCACGCGTGGTGCGTGCACATGTGTGTGAGTGAAGGTCTGCCGGCATCGCATGTAACATCCACGTGCTTGTGTGTGCGTCCAATCACACAATATGTGCGTGTGAGGACGCCATCAGGTAGAAACCTTCATAACAATACAACTTGTTTAGAAGTGAGTGGGCTTCATCATTTCAATGCCGCTGATTGTTCACACACACAAAACACACACACACACACAAAACACACATACACACACACATTCTTTCTACACTCAAGCCCTCATTTTCATCTCAAATATGCAGTCACAGAAGGCTTTGAATAGGCACCCAAGCACACACATACAAACAGAGACACACACGAACACACACAGATCCAAAAGTGTCTTTGTGTATGTTTTCAAAAGTTGGCTGCTGAAAACATATAGAACGTCAGCAGCGCCGTTGGCTGCCGTTGTCAGTGCTGACAAACTCTGCAGTCTTTCATTCTTGGCTTGTAAAAGTTGGAAAGGCTCATTTTGTCACTTCAGTAACTGCAAGTTGAAACTTAACAGTGACTTTTGAAGCATTTCTTTGAGATATTAGTAACTTTTGAAAAACGATTAGGAACAATCCACTCATCCCTTCTTGGCAGTTGGGTAAGGTTTTTTTGCAATAAAGCTATTTTTTATCAGGCTTCCTGTTGAGTTTACACCTTGAGACTTAAAAGTAGAAGACGAGTGACATTGTGCTGCCGCTATATGTTCATAGGGTGCATGCAAAATAAGGGCATTCAAAAGTAATACTACTGTAAACCAATGAGGCTGTAGTGGAGATGGATTGGTTGCCTCATTCTCAAACCGATGGTATTCCTTGTGTTTCTCAAAATGAAGACCCACACAATGACAATGTTTGTTGTATTGTCAGCATCTTTCTCTTTGCCTTTATTGAAAGAAAGCCTTTTTTAATTTTTTTCACTGATAAGAGTCTACAGCCATGCAGCTCTGTGAGACTGTGCTTTGGCACAGCGGTGCTTTGAGGTAAAAGCTAACATCCGCGTGCTAACATGCAAACAATGACAATGTTAACATTTCAATGCTTTGCAGGTATAATGTTTGCCATGTTAACCATCTAGCATACTAACATCTACTAACTGGCACTAAACACAAAGTCAATATCATCAGGGTATTTAGTCTTGTATTTAGTCTTGGACAAGTTACAGTTTTGACCTGATGATGGGTTATGGGATCACCAAAGTCATTACAGTTCAGGGGAACATGAATGTTTGTACTAAATGTCAGTGCAAATAATCAAATATATGTTGAAACAAACCACAAATGTCAACTTCATGGTGGTGTCAAGGGACTGCTGAGGTCATAAGGATTCATCATCTGGGCACCACAAATGTCTACATTTATGACATTCATGATATATTTTTTTTGCCAATCCATCTAGTCAATGTTGAGATAGTCCACTGGATAAGTGAAAATGTCAATTTGCCACTGGTTCCCTATGAGGAGTCAGGGGATCATCAAAGACATTAGGATATATCATCTGGGGATCATGAATGTCTGTACAAAATTTCATGGCAATCCACTCAATAGCTATTAAGATTTTTCCATCTGGACGGCGGCGGATCGACCGACATTGCCGCCAGCATGGCTAATCATATGGCTCCTTTAAAATTTAACAGTAGTGGCTATGTGCAACCACCCTACACCAAAATCCTTCCGGGGCCGTTGTTTCTTCATAAAGTACTATTAGATCACCACTGACCCAAATGTAAATTTTCATTTTGCATGTTACGCTGCTTATGCCCGTCACAATGATTAGTTAATGTTTGCATCAACATCCACAAAGGAAAAAAGTAGCTTTAAATGTTGGTTTATGCCACAGAAGAGATTAGCAGTGTGGCTCAGTTACAGCATCCAGGGCAGATTAACTTCTTTCTCACTTTCACACTGACTATGTTTTGTGGAACACATTCTTTTCATGAATGTATAAATCGTATTACTTACATGCGCTTTCGCATTTCCATGAAATTACCTTGACAGTACAGATGAAATTACATCACTCCGCTGACAATATGACTGATTAACATGGAATTATATCTGATATCTAATTATTCTTGGGAGAGGAGAAGCACATAGCCGCTGCTAAACATGTCTAAATACACGTTTCATTTACAGATACACACATGCACATGGGTTGTGTGTGTGGAAAAGCTCAAGGCCAAAGGTTGCCTTACTACATGTTTATCAAATTGTGTGTCTGTTAAAGGCGTATGCAAGTGTGTATGTGCATGTTTGAGTGATTCACACAAACACGGCAACACACACACACACACACACACACACACACACACACTTCTAAAACTTTGAAGGATTACAATTCCTCCTGTAACAAATTAACATCGAGTGTGGATCTGGCAGTAGACAAATCATTCTGTCCATGTGTGTCTGTGCACGTGTGTGTACGCAGGCATTAGCGCTTTCATGCTACTGTGTGTGTGTGTGTGTTTGTGTGTGTGTGTGTGTGTGTGATCCATGCCAAATATTGTGAAACAAAGACGTATTGTCTCCCCTGCAAATTTATATGCAGCCAATTTATCATATATGGAGCTGTGTGTGTTAGTGCGTGTGTATGTGCGTATCTGTTTGAGGGACAAGTTGGTAGAATATGTTAAACTGCAGATGAATTAGGTTACCTCCACCATGGACCATTCTGCCTCCCTAAGTGAAACAAAGTAGGGATACAAATTAGCTGCATGCACTTTGACCACAAATTTCACTGAGTGTATTGTGGCCTGGCAGGATTCAACAGGCTTTTACATGAGGGCAAAATTAGTCAGCAGGCAACCGAATGAGAATTAGACACCTTTTTTTTTTTCACAAGTGTGGTGCTGCTCTTTGTCATCATGTAAACCAATCCTGCCTGATCGGTCCAACTTAACTTGCAAGATCTGAGCTAGCCACTATGGTGGTTCATAATATGAATATGTACTAAAATCATTTTCTACACTTGCGTATGGTTGATATTAATTTAATCTTGTGCTTTCAACCGAAGAGTGTTTAGCCTAGTGCAGCACACAGACTGGCAGCTGGGGGTGTGCACACCTTTTGCTCCAAGTTCAAACATTTTTCAATTAATGTGGACGTCTATCCGTGCCTGCTCACGTCTTTACACTGACTCAGTGCCACCTCCAAAATTCACTTCCCATTCAGTCTGTTTTATCTTGCATTTTTATGTAGTGGTGTTGCTCTTTAACCGTACTGTGTACGAACTGTAGTTAGACGTGCGTGGCTCCATCATCCACTGTGGTCCTATATGAGTATACACACCCAGTGCTGACTATTTGCTATATAAATATCCTCCTCACTGCTCTAATGGATCTGTAGAGGTTGAAGTGGCTATAAGAGTACTTCACACTGATACCAGGGATGCAAACACACACACACACACACACACACACACACACACACACACACAGTTGAGATTCCGTTGGTATAAATGGTTTCCATTTTTAACTCTGCATCTGCCTGTCTGTCTCTGACTCTCCACTAAAAATACTGATAAGAATTGGCATAAGACCTCTCTCTCTGTTAAACACACACACATGCACAGTCATGGCTGAATAAATCAAGTTAACAGATAAAAGTTAAAATGTAACAATGGGGAAGATTTTTGAAACCTACAATTAATAGCTTGTGTACAATCTTCTGCTTTCAAACCATATCTTTCTATGAAACACCACCTATGTGACTGCATTAAAGGGGGCATTGGAATATTATTTTTCGGAACTTTTAGTCACTCTACACACATCTCTCTGTCATCGCATTTAAATTCACCATTGCTAAAATTAAAAGGTTGGCAAATACTGAAGACATGCCACCCACTTCTGAATTGATCATTAACGGTCAGCGATTAACACTTACACACTCACGCTGTACTAAAAATATCATTGCAGTTTAAATTTGTCATTAAAGCTCAACAGCATCAGTGCCCTCGGAATTGGTGAGTATCCTAGTTTGAAAGTCCTTGCAATTTTCAATTATAACATTGTGCACACACACTTGGCATTATAATCTGTTTGGAAGATAATTTTCCATCAGCATACTCATCTACTGACTCCATTGAGAGAAATGATTTTTGATCTAGCAGAACGGGCCTCATATAAAACTTGATAAGATGAGACGGCTCCACTGGTAAAGTTATTTATGACCTCAGCCTAAATTGAAATTTAAATGGTTATAGTCATTTCAACAACAGTAAGATAGAGATTTTTGAAGATGTACAATAGAAGCAACTTTCAAAAAATATTATTACCTGCTTACTACCAGTGTTTTACAGTTTTTAAATCACCTGTTAAACCTATGAACCTAAAATGCCACATCTCTAACAGCTTCTAATTAAAGCAAGATGCTTTTATTGTGACAGTTTTTACAGATATTTTTTATGTAAACAATAACTATGTTTATTTGAGGGGTGTACTAGCACGGAAGAATAAACCACCCGACTCCACAATTCCCTGCAGCTCTACAGAGCATTTTAGTGTCTTTAGCTCAATGTTTTGGTTTTCCAACCCGCAACTTTACTCTTTTGGTTGAGTCTCAGCACTCTCATCAATGTTGTTTCAAACCGCAGCAAGCGGCTGTTTTCAGTCTAAAATCTCTGACAAACCCACTGTACGCTAACAGCCCAGCACCAAACAGCAGACAGACGAAGTCAGGTATTAGCTGGTGAAGAGGGTGGAGCATTTAGCAGCTTAAGAGCCACATCCCTCAGGAGTTGGTGGAGACCAAAACAGAGCTAAAAGCAGAGTGACTACTGGACTTAAAATCATCAGCTGGACAAACAAGACTCCAAATGAATGCTAATGCTGCTCCAGGTCTGCTGGATGTGTAAAAATGCAACTGTTTATACATGCCATAACAACTTAATAAGGCAATAATATGTCAATTTTATGTTTCACAGTCATCCATTTCTGCAGTATAGTACTACTGTAGCAACACTTCTTTTAACATTCCTTGTTCCAAAAAAGAAATTTGTCAATGTTGACTGTCTGCAAAACATAAACATTTACAAAATAAACTTGTTCAACGGAGCACTGAGAGCAAAACTGAGCTGCTTTAAATGAAAAAATGCTGCCATGTTGCCGCTCATTGAAATATTGCCTTTCCAGCCTTTTGGCTCAGATTTCTCCTCCTTCACTTGCTGCCACGCACCACTTTCCTCATCATCTGTGTCTGCTGGCCTCTTAACTCCAACAATATGTGGCCACAATCTGCTTTCAGCCTGACAGTCTCATTTAGCCTCAGGGGTACACAAGCTAAACTGACGTAGTGGGCGGCAAGGCTGCCCTTTTGAATGTTTTCCTGAGTAATGACATTTCATATCAAAATAAATCCCATGTTGAATTACGGGTCCCGGTGTGAGTGTTTGTGATGGAGATAAAAGAGTGTGTCTGTGGGAGCTGTATTAACTGGTGCTAACTAGTGATTCTTTCCCCCCCAGCTTGAGCACTTTTTTAAAAACCAACCGCGTTTAGTGGGTGGTGGGACTTCACAGAAACTGACATTTTGTATCTTTGTTGCATGCGTCCCACAGGCCCAAAAGGAAAACTCCTACTTTTCCAAGTGATCAGTCCATCCTTTTGACTTATGTTCCTTCTTCCTTTCGAGTGAAGCTAAAATAAAACCACTTGGGGTTGCTTTTACTTCATCATGAAGATAGCGAGTTGATGTATTACACAAGATAAAGGTCCCACATAATAAATAGCTTTATTCTGTCCGAATCCAGCTTGTTTGTGTCAATGAAATGGAGTGGTATACAATGGCAGATTGAGCAAGTTTTGTAGTGGCCTTGTCTCCGTTCGATTAGTGACCTAACACTGTTGGCTATATTAATCATTTAGGCACTGTAAGATCTCAGCTGAGATCCCGTGGCTGCACCTGCCTCCACTGTTGTCTCTGCTCTGCCACCGCTACCTGGAGGCTCATATTAACACAAACTATGACATTCAGAAACAGATCAGCTGGTTGTCTCTGGCTGATTTTCATAGTTATCGGTTGCTTTGGCTGCTGCAATCTCACCCGTAACAGTATATCTAAAATCATAAATGACTTTCCACCCCAGCCGGGCATAAGAATGTTTTTTGGCAATATTTTGCATTTGTTTAAGATTCCACTCAGGTGTTTTTGATGTGCATTAAAAAAAGTAAATGGAAACACATTTGGTGATGTTAATGTCAGTTTAACCCTTTGACAGTATTCATGAAGTCAGCTTGTTTTCATGCTGTGATTTGACATCGGTCTTTCACAAATACATTGTGCTCCAGCTGGAATGAACCAAGCACCCCCTCCAGACAGGGGGGTTTCTGTTTACCAGACAGATTTAGATACACAGAAAAAAAAAACACATAATACACAATAATACATTTTTCTAAATGAATACAGATAGCATCAAAAAAATAGTTTTTGAACATCTATGTCATATTTGTAATCTTCTCCCTCTCTGCTCTCCTTTACCTCACTTTTTCTGATATAGGTCTGGCTTCATCTCTTTCTCTGTCTATTTCTCCCTCTCACACACCTGAGGGAGGGACAAATGTGACCTTAATATTTTCATCTCTTTTCTGTGCCCAAGACTTATATGCCAGAAGAACACCTAGGCGGGTGTCAAAATGACCTTAGGTTTTGCAGTGAATGTGTCTTTAAGTGGTTTGGTGTGTTTTAGTGTGTGTGTGTGTGTGTGTGTGTGAGCGCGTGCGCTATTTGGCACCAAAGGAACACCTACCACCTAAGGCTCTTTTTCTTTTTTTCTGTCACTCTCGCCCTTTCTTTCCATTTGTTTCTCTCAATATATGTCTTCACATCTTTCGCTCCCTCTCTGGCTCTTTCCCTCTGTCTTTCTGCTTCTCTACTGCTTCCCCTCTTTTTGTCCTCTCTCTCATCTCAATCGTCACAGCTCTTTATTGTTTGGCTCTCTCCGTCTATTACCAGTAGGGAGTTAAACTCAGTTCATGGTTTTCTGTGATGTCTGACTTTTATTCCCTTCTCATAGCTAGAGGCTGCATTTCAAAACACTGCCATGCTTTAGCGCCTGTGTGTGTGTCTGTGTGTGTGTGTGTGAAGGTGTGTGTGTGTGTGTGTTAGCACATGAATGACATGTGCATAGACCTTTGAGCCGCACTGTGAAGCTATATTTAAATTGTAAGCAGGCATGTGCATGTGTGAGCCACTTTGTAAGTATGTGTTAGTTTGTAGGTTTTGGACGTTTTTCTTATTTCACTGTCAGGCATGAGCTCTCATGTAGTCATTCTTGTGTTTCTACCCTTCTGTGTGTGCGCACTCATCTTTTTCGACACGGAACAAGATTGCCCTTTTAATGACTTCTTGTACCTGTGCGGCGATTCCGTCACACAGCTCGCCATACTCCCTTCAGATTTCTCTACTTTCTCAGACTTGTGTGGATGGTTTCAATGTCCGAACAAATCTTTTGATGCCACAGTATGACATTTCATTTTGGAGCAACAACCGATCTTGCTGCGCTCTGCTTCCTATGTTGCTTGAAAAGGAAATCATAAAAGGTAAAAAAAAAAAAAAAAAGAAAAAGTTTAAAATCCATTAAAGCTGTATTCGTGCAGCGTAGTTCTTCTTTTTCCTTCCAAAACTACTGATGTTACACTAATGCAGAGTGCCACTGAGAGGGAAATTGGAAACTGTAAGAAAAGGCGGTTGCGACAGCAGCCAAACATTATTAAGTGATGATCTCTTTGAAAGAAAAAAAGATAATTCACTAATTCAATCTTTACTTCCTTTTTAAGTCTAAACTACTCCTTAATGGAATGATAATTTTCCAAATCACCACCAAGACACTAAGAATTAATGTATTGACTTTGCATGTACATTGCCTTTCTGCGTCTTTTGTGTGATTACTTCAACACAGTTTTCTTGGAGCCACCAGAGGGTTGCATCTAAATACACTCTGTACTGGCTTGATCTTCAATCAGAGCTGAAGTCAGTTTTAGTAAGAGATCTATTAGATAGTGTGTTTGTAAACTACTAATTTGCAACAAG
This sequence comes from Lateolabrax maculatus, assembly GCA_031216445.1. NCBI lineage: Eukaryota > Metazoa > Chordata > Actinopteri > Acropomatiformes > Lateolabracidae > Lateolabrax > Lateolabrax maculatus. The sequence continues at coordinate 21,850,111 of CM062206.1, forward strand.
AAACATGTTAAATGAGAAACATATTCACACCCTATTCACACATTTACAAACATAAGGAAAAAACTTTTTTAATTGACAAATTTCTCAAGTCCCAGAATGTTGAAAAACACTGAACATACAGTATCTGAAAAACCTTGAATAACAACCAACTATTTGTTTTTCCTACAATATCCACTCTCGCAGTGCAATATTTGCTTGTGGCAACTAAAGCATGATTACGTTTTTCATTGTGTTTACGTGCTTACAGCACTTGATTGAGGTGAGGGAAAGACTGTTATCAGGACGTGTTGAATTTACAAATGTTTGATAAAAACCAGATCTTTCCCGAGCCTTAATCAAAGTGATTTTGTAGTCGTCTAAAGCAAACCACATAGCTTGAGTCAGGATGCAAATCCTGGTCTCCGGTTTCAAAGTCCCGGGGTTTGCAGTACACTCGGAAAAAAAAATAATCCAGGCATCAATTATATTGTCCTCAAAATTTATTTAGGACAATGACTTGGTAGTATATAGACATAACTTCTAGGAGGCGGATTAGTGAACAGCTGCCTGGAGAATGACTCTTTACTACTGTAGGTGCAAATACATTTAAAAAAAAGACTCAAAGCGTAGAAGAAATGTTAACTGACATTGCAAAACGGTCCAAAAACTGCATGTCACTGTGTCCTGGATCAGCCAGGTCACACAACCTTTGCACTGCACCATCAGGTCTGCCCCTGTCTATTTTGTGTCCCTCACTGTGTTTCCTGGCCCAAGGTTCTTTAGTGACTCTTTGATTCTTGTTGACAGACACGACGTAGACATGACATTTTACATGAAAATCCGTCAGCACTGCTGTGAGGCTCACTTGAACAAAAAACTGAAACAAGATGGATTTCCGGGATTACAGGAACATTTAAAGAATCTAGCATTGCCCATTAGCATTTCAGGGGTTTAAGGTCAAACAGGGGAGAAAAAAAAAGGCAACAGCAAGCTTTTTTTTTTGCAGAAATAAACTGTAAGCATTCAAATAACATACTGTAAACCACAGATATATTTTATGTCTAGCACAGTACACACACACACACACACACACACACGTATATATATATATATATATATATATATATATAGTCAGCCATTTTTCCCCCATGCCTTGAAATGCACACATACTGTATACAAACACTAAACTTTCCACTCAGTGAGAAAGGGATTTAAGTATATACAACTCATGTAATTCTTCTGATAAATGCAACAGGACATTATAATTAGAGAGGTAGCATGCTGAGAGAAACCAGATAAATGTGCAGTACAGTGCATCATGTCATAGAGCTGTCACGAGAGGAGAGAGAAAGAGAGAGAGTCATGAGAGTAATCGAGCTGTCTTTGGTGGCTTTAATATTTGTATCAGTTTGCATTTATTTCCTTCCAGCTTACTTCAGTTTCTCAAATTCTCTCATCTTTATTTTGTCTTCCTTACTGTAGTGATGTTTGATGTACTTAATTTCATTGATTTTTCTTCTAGTTCTCCCTTTCCATATCTTTATGTAATGGTTATACTGTATGAACAAAGTCACTTTGTGTAATATTGTCTGTGATTTTATTTCCTCCTCCGCTTCCTTTTCTGCTCCTATTTCAACTGTCCTTGTCTCTATTCTTTCATCTGCGCTCATCTAACATCACACAACTCCGGCAGCGTATAACAAGCACAGTATTTCCCAGGCTGATGACAATATTCTTCACACTGATGCTTATTGTTCTTTCTGACGTCCTTCTGAATAGAGTTGTGCAGATTTGAGGGTTATTCTGTGGTTTTTAATTTCATTATTGTGGTTTTTATTGTTGTTTTTATTGATGTTATGGTTTTATTTTATGGCTGTGGGTTATTTTTGTGGCTGTTGTGGTGGTAGTTCTTCATGTAGATGGCTGTAGTGGTTGTTTATACTGAGGTTAGTTTTGTTTCTCCTCTGTGTTTTTTTTTTTTTTGTGATGTTATAATTACTTTAATTCTTGTGGTTGTTTGTGTGTCAGTTTTATTGTTGTCATTAAGTTTGTTTTTTATTGTTGCTGTTGCGAATCTGTTGAATCTTCGTAGTTGTGGTTATTTGTGTTGTTGTTGTTAGAGAAATCTCTTTTCGCCTTTTGTATTGTAATGTCAAACAATTCCTTTAATTTATGGCCACTTACCAGTCGTCCTCTGCGGATGGAGTTTTCAAATTAGTTGTTTGTCAAATAGCTGAAATAAATGAACAATCAAATCAAATAAACAATTAGATTGTGCTTGATCAGCTGAGGAAGATGATGAAATGCGATTTTTGGGTAAAATTACACATTATTTTAAAATACTTTGTAATACTTTGAGACAGTATTCAGCATTAGGTTCTGAGGCAGCACACTGTACAAATATAAAGAATCACCCAAAGCCTGCATGTATATGTGGCTACATCAGCATAGCATTAGCATTAGTAACTTGTGCCCTGGGCTCAGCCATTACAAAGTCAAACACTGCAGCTTACTAATTCAGTTAACCTCCCTCACCCAAACTCTTCACTGCTCCACATTTTGTTAATGGTGTAAATTTGTTATTGGTGTCAAATCAATGACTAAAAAGCACAAAAGGCCTGAGCCAACAGCTAGCATACTTTGAAATCTAAATCAAAGTAACTAGTAATTATTTAACTTTTAACATTTTATTTCCCAGTGTTAGATTTTTTTCTTGTATTTTTCTGTTGTTCTTTGTCTCTTTATATACGGACTGTGTATGTGGGGGATTGATATTTGCATGCTGAGCAATATCTAAACCAACTTTAATTATGTGTGTGTGTGTGTGTGTGTGTGTGTTAAAACCCCCCTGAACAGCTATAGAGATTTGCTGACCCTTCCTCTGTGTTGCCATAGTGGGCTAATTAATCAGATTAATTGGGTTCTGTTGATCAATAGCCAACGGGTTGTAGACATTAGTTAGTTAATATGTTTCTCATCAGCTGGAGTTGCAGCTAGGATGTGACTTTGTGTGTAGGCGTGTGTGTGTAGGAGTGGGTGCTTTAATGTGAGCCAATAGTGGTTGAATTAAGAGGAGATTAGAAAAAGACTTGGATTGTTATTTTATCGAATCTGCATGGTAATGAATCACCCTTGAAAATGTCAACTCTGCCTTCTTTTCCTACAAGATAAAAAGTGGATATTTCATCATTTAAACAGTCTTTCTTATCAGTATACATGTTTTAAGTATGTATCACCTAGGTAGCATTTTAAAGGTGATGCATGAAGTATTTTTAAACATCATTATGTCTTTGTTACGTTAATTACAATACTTATAACTTTCATAAATAAATGAGACCCTGGTCAAGATGACATCACTAGTACTGTTAAGTTTTTTAAAACATGAAGACTACATTCTTAAATGAACTGCTTATTGTCACAAAGAGGATAGTGTTACTTGTTCCTCCGCAGTAGTGTTGTTCTGGAGGGGGTTTAATTTCTCTGTGGGTTTACTAAAGAGGGTCTTGTGTTGTCTCACCATCTGAGACAACGCATCTGGTGCACAACTTTCAAGCTGCACTAATCTCTATATTTTAATGGATCTATGTGTAATGTGAAAGATGTCACTCATAATGATAAACCCACAAAGAATTATCACCTGTCTATGCAGTGCCCTTCAACTCTGTAGAGCATTTTAGCGCCGTTCAGATCAGTTTTGGTTTCACGGACCACAAATTTACTGTTTTGATTCTCACAGCTCTCATCAACCTCATTTCCAGTTGCAGCAGGCTGCTGTTTCCAGCTAAAAAAGTATCTTACACACATGATGGCGCATTTAGCAGCTAAAGAGCCAGGTCATTTTCTCAGGAGTTGGTAAAGACCAAAACAGAGCTAAGAGACAGTGAATATTGGACTTATATTCATAAGGTGGACGGAAACACGACTTCAAATGACAGTTTAAGTTGCTCCGTGTCAGCTAAATGTGAAAACACCTAAGCCATATCAACTTTATAAGGTGATAATATGTAAATGTTGTGTTAACAGCTCGTTGTGCTGCCCCCAAGTGGTCAAAAAAATAATAATTGAGGATGCACCACATAATGATGATATCGCTTTTTATTTTGAAGGGTGAAAATAACCAGCATGTGTTAAAGTTGTCACTACACATGTCACCTGTGCAGTATTTTAAAGAGACTTTGCAATGCGGATCTGTCCAAATTCCCAGCAGCAGACACTGAAAAGTGTCTCCAACCACCATAACGTTATATATACAGTTTCAACAGCTGTAAAATGATAGTGGTACAATCAGCAGTGCCTTAAACAGAACTACGCAATGCACTGCAGCTTAGAGGAAATATAACAAAATAAAATGTAAAATAAACGATGCATCTGCTCTGGAGGTACAAACTGCTAATTTACTGTGAAAAAGCTTGTTGAGTTCACCATCTGTGTTTTATCTGTATGTTTAGAAGGTGAGGAGTGAGGCGTAGTGTCAGTTACTGTGAAGAGGGACCACAAGCTGATACAAGAAAATAGTTGGAGGGGAGGTGGCAGTAAAATAATGGGGGGTAGATGATGACCTTTCAAGTAGACACACACACATACTCTCTCTTTCTCTCTCTCTCTCTCTCTCTCTCTCTTTCCAACTCCCACAACACAAATACACTTCTGTCTCCAGTATGGCAGGTGCCTGTGGCCAGGTCATAGAAAGAGATTTACGTACAAAACCACCGCCCCGCACACAAACATATGAATCTTTAAGACAACTGCACCAAATAACAACCAGGCTACATAAGGATGCTACATCATTTTAATGTGTTAGTGTGTGTGTATGTATGCTGAGTACATGTGTGTACTTACACAGGATGAGTGATATGACATATCGGAACCATTTAGAATCAACTCTTTAACCAAACAGCAGATATAAGCAGATAAATGGAGGGAGATGGTCGTCTGTTATTAAAGGAAATATACTTTACTTTTACTTTACTATACTTTATACTTTTAAGGAAAAAAAGAGGGAGAAGGAGGAGAGAGAAAGAGGATAAAATGAGAGGACACAGAAGATAAAAAGAGAGACAATCGATTGGCACCTATTTTATTCTATTGTTTTGACAGCATTCATTTCTGTCAGTAAGTGACATTTTAGTCACGCAAATCTGCAGTACAGTTCATGAGAAGTGTGGTTATAATTTGCAGTTTTGTAGATTTTTGTTATGATGTGATTTTGTTACTATTTAGAAAAAAGGAAATAAAATATACAGTATGTGCAGAAGTACAAAAAATATGTGCAAACAAATGCAATAAACTATGAACGCAATAGATGCATGTAATCTCCAACCTTACACACACACACACACACACACACACGCCGCACTATTCTCTTAAAGGATAAGAGCTCCTTGAAAACTCAATTAGACTGGAGGGCAAAACCTACAAAAACCTACCACTCTCACACACTGACATATATGGTGGCACACACACACACACACACACACACACACACACACACACACACACACACACACACCAGCCAGTGTTTTAGCTTCCTCACCCGCAGCTATTTCCAGCGTTAAATGGACTCTGAGGTTCCAGACAAAAAAGCTTGTACTATGGCATGTACCTAATTACACTGTTTGTGGGCTTTTCATGGTACACAACCCTCTCAACACACACGCGCACACACACACACACAAACACACACACACACACACACACACACACACACACACACACACATAAAGTCCATGCATGGAGCCACTCACAGTACTTCTGATTTCATCAGGCTCACTTTCTTTAGCGAGAAAAATGATCATTCAAAAATCTTTTGAAATGTTATGGTTATTCGGGGTCCCTGAGGTCTGTAAGTGTGTCTATATCCAATTCTGTCTCCTAGAAGTTACATTTCTCATCTACTAATTTGTTTTCCCAATTACAGTATGTGTTGTAGAGAGTGTACAAACTGCTGGACTGTAACACTGCAGGTCAGGTTTCTCATCTTGTAGTGGTTAGCTTTCGACAACAAAAATACTTCTGTTAAGGACGGGAAAAGATTGTGGTTTTGGGTTGAATGTTAATAATATCAACACATCACGTGTTGTGGTTCAAGTCACTTTTGACTTTTTCAAGTCTATAGGAAGGTCCATAAGAAAGGTCAAGAGGTCACAAATAAACAATAGAAATCATCCTTGTGGGACCTGAATATTCTCAACAGGTTTCCAGTAGTTGTTGATAATATGGTGCTGTGGACCAATGGCCAACACCTCGGCCATTAGGTCCCGCCTGTAGCCGGGTAAAAACAGACTCTCTATCTTTAAAACTTGCAGGTGCCAATTTACACGTGCCAATGACCTGTAAATTCTAGTCCATTGCTACATCTGGAGCTTTGCAGTCAAAAAAATAATAACATTAACAATCGCTCGATTCCATTAAGTGTCCCGGTAAACCGACAAGTGACAGCGAGCCAGCCCGCACCATACGAGGACCCTGGAACAGGCTCACCTAAATGGAATGCAGCCACCATCAATGTTATTAATCCCGCATGTGGTTTTCAAGCTTTTCAAGTCAAAATGTCTGCCGTGAAAAGAGTCTATTAGCATAGTTTAGCATAAAGACTGGTAGAAGGGGAATACAGCAAGCCTGGCTCTGAGATCAAACAAACAAGCTACGGACTAGCTGTTTCCTCCTGCTTCCTTTCTTTATGCTAAGCTAATCGACTCTGTGGTCAACACACAGACATGAGAGTGGTATCAATCTTCTCATGTAACTCTGGGCAAGGCCCAAAATGTCAAACTGTTCTTTTAAGTTCTGCTGAGGATTTAAAAGTTTCTGTCGTCAGAGATATTGTGCATGAAGGCTTTGCTTTATCAAAACCCAAAACGGAGAATGAATGAGGAAAAACCCGAGAAGGTCAGAAATTTCATCTCCAGTTCCAACCTGAACTATGATGTTATCTCACACACACACACACACACACACACACACACACACACACACACACACTCGGTCACACAGTCTTGGGTTAATCCTTCATGAGAATAAAACTGTCAAATCAATTTGGACAAGCCACGGCCATTACAGTTCAACAGAAACAAGAAATAAAGGAATTAAGTGAGGCCGAGTGTGTGTGTAGATGGTGTGTTTTGTTAAATGTGTGTCTGCGTGTATTTTAAGCCCCCCAATTCTGGTCCCTTCTACAGGTCACTAGTTATTAACCCCCAGACAGTCACCTTGACACACTCCATCTCACACACACAGAAACAGTGGCACGCACACACAGTGAGAGAGTGATTTGACCCATTCATATGCACACACACATGCTAGCCTTCTCTAAAAAGTCAAACACACACACACGTTATCAGTCGGCTGTGACCCAGCCCTCCACATGAATTGGCATCAAGTGTTAATCCTAATATTGGATTATCAGACAGTCAGAGATTATCCCCTCATTTTAAGATTAGCAGTTCAGTTTAAGATTAGTCCATTTGAAGTGCCACTAAAAGGTTATCACATCACTGGCGACGGGAAATTATTTTGTTAGCGAGGCTTTTGTACGGTCCATTTCAAGAGAACAAGACGCACGCACACACACACACACACTGAGGGCTGATTAAGGGCATAATTGAAGCTAATTGGGAGAAATCATCCATTCATACATGTATAATAACAGGATAAAGGAGGAGAGATGTTTAACCTGTGTGTGCTGCAAAAAGTTGGTGAAGTGTGAAAATCAGAGAATGGAGGGATTATCATTTCTTTCTTTTTTGTGTGTGTGTTATAAATTATTTGATGTGTCTCATGGTTTGTTTACAGGAGATAATCTGCTAAAAGAGACAATAAGATCTGACAATGGACTAAATTCTGAACAATGTGGTGGGCTGGTTTGTGTAAGGTCTATTGGGTATCTGTGAGTGTGTGTGCGTGTGTATGTTTGTGTGTGTGTTCCCCCCTTCTTTTCTGTCCGTCTGTTTTGTGTTCTTTCTGCTCTGTCACTTTTAAACTGTCTCGCAATTAAATTAAAAAGGGCTTTATTGGCATGAACGTTTGGAAAACAATGTTGCCAAAGCATCAAAATACAATTTGTCCAAATATTTGAACAGTACACAATAACAGTAATATAAACATTAATATAATGTTAAGATTGATTATATATTAATTATACATATACAGTTTATCCTATGCACGTATTTGTGTGTGTGTGTGTGTGTTTGATGCTGATGAATGGTTTATGTTGAGGGAAGGATGAAGGGGTACAGTAGCTACATTAAACCACATCCCCAGTTAACAATAATGTTATGGATCGTATGTAGGAACAAAATAATTCACTCAGTAACCATCTCCCCAATTACATTTCAAAGGATCACATCACACTATGTGTGTGTGTGTGTGTGTGTGTGTGTGTGTGCCTCTCTCACTCTCTCTCTCTTTGGTGGATCGATATAGGCTAATTGCTATGGAGCATCAGACAGTTGAGTCCTCTTTTCCCTGGAGTGCCTAATTAAGACCGTCAAACTCACTACTTCTCTGTGTGTGCAGGAATGTGTGACTGTGTTTGTTGATTTGTGAGTGTAGTTGTCTGGACCAGAAAGACCTGCACAGGTGTAAACACCTGTGCATCCAATCATAACAGTTTGTTGCTAGCAGCAAAGAATTATTCTCTTCCTCACGCTCTCTCCACACGCACACAAACACACACACACACACACACACACACACACACACACACACACACAGAGCTTTCTTTGCTCCAAAATAAGGACATGTAACTTTCTGTGGATAGACAGCAGCTCTGCACATTCAGCCATCTGCTATTGTCCATCCTTTATGATAAAGCAACCAATCAGAGATGTGGGACAAGAGAGGGAGAGACAGGATAGGATGCAAATAAGGCTTAGATTGAATTAAGACATTTGGGTAGACTTGTACAAGTTAGTTCAGCAGAACAAATGGGGAGTCTCTAATAAGAGGAACTCTTACAGGTTTCATCTTGCATTTTTTACTCTTTCTCTTTCAATGATTGTTTCTGCATGTGTGTGTGTGTGTTTGTGTGTGTGTGTGTGTGTGTGTGGTGCAACGTAAAACCTTTGCAGTGTAAAACAGGTCACAAAAGTTTCTGGGGGTTTTTAAGGGTTTAAGGCACTAACCATGAACTGTAATGTCCCCAGCTTGGAGTAGCCAGTGACCATAATTGACTTTTTATTTCAGACTGTCCTTTCACTCACTGTGTATAGTTTATGTAGATTCGTTGTGGTACTAGAACTAGAATTAGAACTTTGAAAATTCTATTTTTCATTTAAATTCTAAATAACTGATTTTATTCTTTAACTGACAGAGATCCATAACGCATGTAAATATTCAGTTGTTTATACTGTGCAACTGATCGATGATTTGTAGTTTACTTGTGATTAACAACCTCACTGAAAACATGAAAATTGCTGGTTCTTTCTTAAAAACACTATTGTTATAATACTATCAAAGTACATAACATTTTCCAGGAAATCTATAAAGAAATGATTAGAGAAATTACAAGAATATTAGTAGGAAAGTAATGAGTAGTAAAGTCCAGATATTATGCTACTCTCATTTGTTCTGATTTCACCTTTAAATGTCAGATTTTTTTTCTCTTAAGCTCATTGATCTCCATTCATTTACTTAAATAATTTCCTTAGTCATTACTTCAACCACAAAACAAATATCATATCATATCCCTAGGGCCTACACTCATCCTACCTTTTTAAATTTGAGTACCTCTGCACATTTCTACTTTGGCAGTGCCTGGCCTTGATCATATGAATAAATGTGACCCAGAGCAAAGACAGAAAAGACAGAAGAGAGCAGGGAAGTTGACAAAGGTGGAGGGGGTGGAGAAATAAACCAGTAGCAGCTGTTTCCAGCCCATTAAAATGTAATTAAGGAGAGCCTCATTACAGAGAAAGACAGAGAGAGCGATGGGGAGATCGAGAAATAAACTGTTTTCCACTGTCTACTTTATCACTCATCTGGACAGAAAATCATCAGTTTATTTCAAGTAAACACTGTGAAAGAAGAAGAAAAAAACCTGAGTGCTGTCTGGTTTTATGATGCTAATTAGATTTGAGCAGATCGTTTGGCAGAAAAAGCATAATGTTGTGAATCCAGTTTGGCACTTGAAAGGATTGAATATAATAATCCTTCATCCCAGTCAATCAGTCTTTCTCCAAAGTGTTGGAATTCTGTCTCTCCGTTTCCTCTGCCAAACAGCAACTCTGAAGTCTTGAAAGCAGTTGGTGATACAGAAATGATTAGAAATACTTTCACTGGATTGGATTGTGTCACTTTACTCGTAATATTCCTGACTTTCAGCATGTCGGTTTTGTCTGATGGTAAAAAAACGTGCAAGTTTGTGTTTTTCACATTTGTGTTTGTAAGTTCTGCACCAACTATTTAGCAAACAGTCTTATCCACACAAACTGTGCTTGAATTTGCTGGATGAATGAGAGTGTGTTCCTTTTCCTGATGCCTGCCAAAGCAGCAATATTGAGAAAATAGATGTCAGAAAACTTGTTTAGGTATTGTTTGTTCCCTGTCGGATATTTTTCGTCTGTTGATTACTTTATTTTCCTGTCTGTGTGATTGTGTGTGTCTGTCTGTCATTCGTATGTTATTAGGCAGCAGCAGTAAAAAACGACACCACCACTGAAAACAGAATATTATCATTCTGTTCCAATACAATACATGAGTTTCATTTCTATACTTTTAATATCTTACTTTTTTTCTTTTCTACAAAAGCATTTCTACTATTTATAGAGAGAACATGCCAGAAGACACAGACACACACACACACGTGATAAACACACACAGGTGCAAAAAAGAAAATACACACACACACACACGTAGGGACAAAGGAAGCTGTGCACTGTTGTAAACGGTAAAAGCACGCACACACACACACACACACACACACACACACACACACACACACTATTTAGTGTTCTTATTCAATCAAGCAGTGTGTGTACTTAGGCATGAGTGGTAGAAGATGCTGAAGGCAGCACAGTACTCAGATAAACTGGAAAATATGTGTGTGTGCGCTTGTGGTTGTCCAATAACTAGGGCAAAGCAGTCTTGAGGATATTAGTGTTTTTTAATTGAAAAATGGTCAGAAGGGAAAAGCAGCTCATATTTACACGCGCGCGCGCGCGCACACACACACACGCACACACACACCCACACACACACACACACACACACACACACACACACACACACACACTACACAAAGGCACACACTCAGTACACACAGGGGATAATAAACACAAAGATTATCCAGATATACACTTAAAATGAAGGGGTATATTAAATGTTGTACCGACTGCAACAAAGGAAGCAATATTAAAGCAGATGATGTTTTCACTGTAATTGGTGAAGGAATAATGAGCCTACACATACATACTTAAGTAAAGTACTTCTCCGAAAACATTTCATTATAAACTGAGTCATATTAAAAGAAAGTAACTCAAAATATAGTAAATATCCCAGTCAGTTTTTATAGTTTGAAAATGATGGAAACAAAAAGTCCAAATTCAGGTTTCTTTTCTTAACAGCATCAAATACTGTAGGGTCATTTATAGCTGACACACACACACAAAAAAATAAAAAATAAAAAATACTTTCACAGTACTAATTAGGTCCTGCAACACTTATTTTTCCATTGGATGGTTTGTATTGATTCTAGAAGATGATTTATTTTGGTCTTCCAAGCTTGAGTGAGTTTTTGTAACATCATGGAATTTGTAAAAGTTGGATGGAAACACATAATACTTAGAGTTATTTTAAAAATATCTAGCAAAGACCACAATCTTTTCCTTACCTGATGTCTCAAATGTTTTGAGTTGCCTAAAAAATGACTGAAAAACAGCAGCAATGCCTCCTGTATACACACCATTACATTTTCTAAAAAAATAAATAATAATCTGACCAGTATTGCATTTCTTACTACACTTGTTTTCTAGCTCGGTTGATGCAGACTTACTTTTATAGGAACATATTTTTTAAGAGACATGGTTAGTGTTTCAGATATACTGTATAGTACTTGAAAAGTAAAGTCTGCAGTTTGGTATGACTGCATGTATTCTTTTGAGTAGGCTACATCTGTTAAACCTGCATTCATTTTTAGTTGTGCTGCAAACACAACATACAATCAGTTTATAAGTTGTCATAGCAAACAAATAGATAAACAGTTGCTTATTTACACATCTAGCAGATACAGAGAACCTTGGCATTCATTTGGAGTTGTGTTTCTGGCCTCCTGACAGATCTGAAGTCCAAGATTTACTCTATTTTAGCTGTTTTGGTCTCCACCATCACCTGTGAGAAATATCAGGCTCTTTAGTTTGCCCACTGTGTCCAACAGCTAGTTGTTAATTTTGTCCATCTGTTTGGTGCTGAGCAGGTAGTGTACAAGGTTTATCGAAGCTTTTTCTCTGAGAACAGCAGCCTGCTGCTGCTGCTGGAAACAAGGCAGCTGAGAGTGAATTAAAACAGTAATGTTTTCGGGCTGCAAACCCAAAGCATTGAGCTGAAAGACACTGAAGGGAACTGCAAAGTCAAGTGATAATTCTCCATGGGTTCATCATCACTAGCAACACAGTCTAACACATTCCACATAGTCATTTGATTCATTATCAGTTATAATAGTTATTATATCAGTTGTAATTATCAGTGTAATTCTGTGAGCATAAGTCACACCTGTGTGTACGTGGTATAAATGCAGGTGCATGATAAACTTATGTGCATGTGTGTGTACTTGTATGTAAAACTCCCAGCCAATAAGAATCTGTCTTTCTAGTTTTAAAATTAAAATGCCAGGTACCTCACTATGAAATGGCCTTGCCAACTGTGTGTGTGTGTGTGTGTGTGTGTGTGTGTGTGTGTGTGTGTGTGTTAGTGTGTGTGTTGCCCTCAGGAAGGAAGAAGTGGTTCAAAGAGCATCTGAAGCCTTGATTAAGGAAGTGTGTAATCAGAACTGAAGACCAGCAACAGTCTGATGCTGCCTGGAAGGGCTTGACACACAGGAGGAGAAAATAGCCAGGAAACAGCTTAACACACACACACACCCACACACACACAGAGACAAAGTGAAACACACACAGATAGCAGTAATTCTCATAAACAGTGTGTTTAGGAAATTGAACTGTGCAGTGATCAAAGCTCTCTTCTTTAGATAGAAGTGGAAGTCATGACTGGATTGGACGGACAACCATGCGCCAAAATACAAACATTGGTGTGTGTGTTTGATGTTGAGAGTTCATCAACCTGGGAGAGAGTAATTATTCTACTATGTCGTAGGATTGGAGTAAAATTCAGCTGGAATCAACACAGTCTGAACCAGTGGTTTCTGGGCCCACAAATCTCAACTCTTAGTGCAAATTCATAACACCGCATCACAACATGCACTAAAATCAATAATGTTAAGATGATTTATCTAAATAATTATTATCATTATCAGCAGGGGATGCACATTTGATAATAATTGGTATATTACATACTAGAGTCACCTGTAATCTCCTGATGCCAATGTTCGCTTTTTTACCATGTCCTGAGCTGATGAGAGACACACCATCACATGTGACTTCTCTTTGTGATCCACAGTAGATCATTTCTGTGTTTCTGTAGGAGCACTGGTGTTGTAGATACTTAGAAAGCTGAGCTGCTGAGAACAGCTGTGATAGAGCCCAGGACGCAGCCGAGCTGCCCATTATATTTCTATAGGACAGGAACAAAATAAATAGGCTTCGCTCATCTTCATTACACATTGGAAGTTTGAGAACTCCCTGGGGGAGTTTCTACTGTGACGGTCATGCCGTATTATTGCCGCAAGCTGCAGGGAGTTTATGAATGTGGAGAAACGTCTGCAAATAAAACAGACATTAGAAAACATGGCATATAGGATGTTGCAGGACTGTCGTGGGCATAGCTGTACCTTTTAGATGCTCACAAAATTAGAATTTTCACAATAATTAAAAGATTTAATTTCATTAGCAAAGGCAGACATAGCGCAACGTTTAGGTGCCGCAAAACCCGGATATCTGGGAATAAAAAGTTTGCACTGAAGATATACGTTACTGCTAAAATATTAAGCTAAAGTTTTCAGCTCAATAATCAAATCATGTTTAGTTTGCTTCATATATCAAAAGGTGCTTGATCCAGACAAGATTTTGTAGACACTTTTTAAATCTGTTACACAATGACAGAGTTTTATAACATCCAAGTATGGAGGCGTGAAGTGTCTCACTTCCAGTTGCTCAGGCTGAATTTAGCTCTTGAACTGGGCCCTTTCCCAGCATCAAGAATAGTTGCCTCCATATAGACTGTAAACACTCTATATTGAATACTCTCATGTACTTTGGAGCATTGAAAGTTAACTTTTTGTTATCTTGTTCTGTGTAAAATGCCTCCAGACTTGCTGGCTTGGAACATCTGTGATCCCTGAGAAGTGATTTTGTTTTCAGCTTCATCATCAGAGTTTAATGTCAGCTGCAATTGTCAGTGGCTGGGCTCTATAAGTATTGTCATACCGTAGAGTCTCAAATCACAACCGATATCTCGCCCTCTCTCGCTCTGTTACATGTTCTCTACCCCTCTTACCCCTGCCTCTTCAGTCTTGCTCTCCCTGAGCCCCTCTGCTCCTCAATAACACCACTGTAACACAGGGACACGGACAAGAAAATAGATTTGGTTTGTGCATGTGTGAGTCTGTGTGTTTGTGAGTCTGTGTGTGGGTGTGTGTGTGCATGGACTGAAAGAGAGTGCAGTGGCAGGACTAGAGCTATAGACAGAGAGAAAGATTGCAATGTCTATGGAGACACTAAGATCACATTTCAACTAATAGTTTTCCAATCTCTCTTTCTCAGACACCAGTTTAGTCAGCTGGGTGTGTATGTGTGTGTGTGTTTACTTGTATGTGTGTACACACACGTAGCAGTCCATGCATCTGTGTGGATGTGTCTTCCACTGCAGTGAACACGATGGCTTTTGCCGGTCTCCATTACTGTAGCAATCTCCTATTGTTGTTGGCTGTGAGAAGTTACATATTCCTTCTTCTTTTCCCAACGTGTGTGTGCTGACCCTGTGTGCCTTCCTCTCACACGCATAGATGCCACAACACAAGGAAACTAGCAATACTAAAGGTCTTTATAGACACACGGTTTTTACAAATTAAAAACTCGGGTGTGAATACCTTTCAGCAAATCCATCCACTCGGGGGTGCACAAGGCAGTGCATTCTCAGGGGAGGGTTGAGTCGGGAAAGCCATGCGGCGTAAAACCTATATGCCAAATCAAATATGCGGATTAGAAAAAATCCGATATCTGCTGTGGCTAACAGGAGCAGCCAAAAGAAGAAGAAGAAGAATACCTATCAGCTAAAGCATTGACAGAGGTGGGATCTTTTTTAAAAGGTCATGTGTCTACCTTGAACCTACTGTACTTAGTGTTCTCCAATAAAAACAAGCTGAAGTCCTAAAGCAGTGCTCAGTCCAGAATTGGCAAGACAAAATACACTCAGCAGGTGGGACTGGAAATATTGTGGGTGGCAAAAGCTGTTGCAGCTAACTTGGCTATAAGGGGATCAACAGTGTTCTAAATGAGGAAAATTCGTCTTCTTTTTATGAAGCACTTTGTTGCCAACTTCTATCCCTGTTGATGCACACTTTGTACTGGAGGCATGGACTAGAGTCACATGACTTGAACTGGATTCAGACTCGAGCCATGAACCTGATGACTGTAGACTTGACAAAATCAAAAAGGCTTGCAACTGGACACTAACACCAATGACTTGTGACTTTAGCCTTTTAACGTTTTCTTGACAGGTTGTGAACAATAATCAGGTTGACACTCAAAAACGTGTTCTTTCTGTCCTCTCAGCCAACAAAAAGTACAGATCTTTACATCTAAGGACGTACCCATCACCTTAGGCTTCAGAAAAACACTGCAGTTTTCATTCAGTCAACATCCGAGAGGTCAGAGAAAAGAGAGAAAATGGCGAAGAGAAAGTTTACAGTTAGCAAAGTACCTTCAGCGATTTGTTTTTCTATATAGTACATATTTTGTTTGTAAAAAAAACTGTTGTAATGTTCATTTTTGATTTGCACACATCCCATGGAGCTTGATCTGTAGTATGAAGTCATTACTGAGTCTCATTTTATCTCAGTTCCTCTAACATTTGGTGAAAATAGAGTGACGGACAACACAGACAACGATATTACAAAATTTGGTTTTAGACATTTATTATACGTTTGTCTACTATTTACTTCATATATTCCACTACTTTTGTGAACTTAAAAACTTTGGTAAACCAATTTCTAACACCAAAAGAATTTATCCACATGAGTAAAGGTATGTTTTCATGAGAGATTAGAAGAATTTCAAAAATTGGACTTCAACTTTTCAGCTTTATGGCCAAATCTTCACACATTGCCTTACAACACTTGGTGCCTCATTATATAGAGAGCTGAGATTTTTCTGCAAATCTTTAATGTACAACACATGGGTATGTATCATATGCAAGTGCCTTTAAAAGGTGAATTTAAGAAGATATGTAAAAATCGAGAAAATGCCCTTAGACCCCAAAGAGTTAAATATTAAATGCTCTTCTTATTTATGTAAATCTACAATACTCACTCGTCAAGTTTCTGATCCGATACATTTATTTACCTAAATGTTGATTAGTAGCCAACGGAACCTTATTTTCACGAGCTACTTTCTCCATATATCAAACAATTTATTGATTAAATTAAGAGTCTCCCAACCTCAAGGGACACACAAAACCATGCACACACAGATCCATTCATTAGCGTACAAACGCTGCAATAATTACTCAACCATTTGCTTACTCCAACACACTTGACTATTTGCTGCATACGTCAAGCTGCTTTTTCATCACGTACCGTGGAGGCGACAATAACTGACTGCGTTGTGTCCTAAAAGCCTTTCTGAGCCACTTACACCCAGCACTCAGACTTTCACTGAACATAATATAGCCTAATTTACATTCAGGGTCTTTAGGCTAAGGAGGCTGTAATAGACAGTGACGGTATATATTACTGGTCTGCTGCTTTTCATTATGCAGCTAATGATTCCCTGTCAAGTTCTATTGTAAATGAACGAGGGGCAAAAAAAGAGAGTGGCAAAGACAGGAAGACACCGCAAAGAGAGAGGGAGAGAGAGAGGAAGACGACATCAGATACATACTAAGAAATGTCTCGAGAGAGGTTGCAAAATTCACCAAAAATGTATCAACACGGGCAAAAATAAATCACGTATTTTACATCAATGGATGCCATTGGAAGATACAGTGCATATGAGCTTTCATCTTTTCAAAAAAATAAGTTTGAAGGAATGAGAACTAGAATTATTTTGAGTCCCCGCTGCCCCTCACCGCAGCATGACTTTAGTATCAGTCTAGCTGGTTAGCCTGGTTCAACACATCTAAAACACTGCAACATCTTATTATCTGTTCAGCTATTTGAAGTGAAACAGAATGGTGACTCAGTCTGATTATCAGATTAGTGACTACAGATACATTGTCATGGTGAAGTTATTTAAGGGAGTTGCATTTTTAAAGGCAGCCAAGAGCCTTGGATGTAATCCCGTTTTTTCCTTTCTATAGCATGTTAATCTGAAATGCTTCCACGCGTTCTCAGATAGTTTGGTTTTTTTTTTTAGTTTTCATTTTTCCCATGTTTGAATGCTAGTTCGAGTTTTGAATACTGGGACACTAAAGGGAGAGCCCTCATTGAGAGCCAAAGTGCCGACGTCGCATCTGTGTTGGTTACTCTTCTACTGGCTTCTGTGAATGGAAATCTCTCAATGAAGGTTATAGCATGGATTATCCTAGCTCTCACTCCATACTTACAGCATATAGATTATATACCAACCACAGACTAGCCTAACATTGTACTACCTCATGAAATGCTTATTTTCCAAATGACCAAAAACACATTTGTATAGCAACATTTATTTCAATAATACTCAAATGTCTGTGGGTTACGTATAGAGACAACTGAGAGGGAAGAAGCAGAAATAAGCGCACAGAAATAAGAATGGTATCAATCTTCTCATTTAACTATCTGCAAGAAGAGCTAATAAGCATAGTTCCCAAAATGCCACATTGCATTAATGTAATTTCAGTGTAAAAATAAAATAAAATAATAATGTTTGTGGCCACTTTTAAAAGGTAGCACATGAGTAGGCTAATCTGTGGTAAGTATATAATCCCTATCAGTTACTTAGCAACAGCCATGGAGCAAGGCAGTGGAGCGAACATGGTGGTGGGTGAACAATGCAGCATGGCCCAACTGCCACTATGTACAGCTCTGCTTTGGTCTTAATAGGGGGAGTATATCATTCAGTCTAATTAGAATGCCAATAGTAAGTCTCCCCAAGCGAATACACTTGATACACACACTCCCGCACACACACGCATACATGCATGCACATGCGGTCCTACATTATTCACTGGTAATTACTATGTCAATACACAGCTACGCAGTAGTGTGGCCTCACACTAGCCATCATTTAAACGCAAAGACACACACACCGCCCTTTAATTGCCCTTCAGTCAAATGCTTTAGCACTTATTTTCACACACAAACACACGCACAGTCCCACTTGTGCACTCGTCCGTTCAGACTCCCCATGGAGTGAATCTGCCGCACTCTCACCCACTCCTACTGTGTGTTTACGCATGCACACACACACACACACACATGTTTGTACAGCTATACTTGTGAGGACATTCATTGACATAATGCATTCCCTAGCCCCTTACCCTAACCTTAACCATCAAAACTAAATGCCTGACCCCAACCGCTACCTTAACCTTAACCTAAACTTAATTCTAACCCTAACCTTAAAACCAAGTCTTAACCCTCAAACAGCCCGTTGAAGGTGTCTCAGAAAGTGAGGACCGGCCAAAATGTCCTCACTTTCCAAAAATGTCCTCACTCCCATGGTCTAAAACTCAAACTGGTTCTCACAAAGATAGTTGTACAAGAGCACACACACACACAAACACACACACACACACACACACACACACACGTTCACACGCAAGGTCAAAGACTTGGTAGCGGGTTCATCAGTGTCACATCTTGCTCACTCTTTTTTTTAACATCCCTCCCTATTCTTTCTCTCTGTCTTGTCCCCAGAGACTTGCACATTGAAAAGCCATTTACTCTGTTGCTTAACTACAGTTCTCTCTTCTCTCTCCCTTCTCTCTACTTCTCACCGTCTTAAATTCTTCTTCATCTTTTTCTAATTTTGCATTTTCTCTCTGTTTCTCCTCTCTGTCATCTCACGTGTCATCTCCCTCTGTCACTCTGTCTCCTTTCTCTGGACAGCCTATTCTGTCGATTTCTGTTTCAAACCCATTAGAGCATCAACAAGACATGACTATGATATTAGCGATGGAACAGAGACAAATTGGACTAAAACGTAGAAGCACACATATACAGCTCATTAGCTCCCTTTATTTGTCCTTCGATTGGTCAGATTTGAACCAAATAAAGAAAGTCACACAGGAAGAATACACAACTTAACAAGTTAAACTGGTGTTTTCACTTGATGTGTCCTTCCAGAACCTGTAAAATCCCCGCCCAACCACCACACTGTCAAATATCATACAGGAATTTAATGGAATCAACTCTTTTATCATTACATTAATGAAAATATATGTAAGTTTTATTATTTTCAAATTTCAGAACTTCTAAACATGAGTTCTTCAGAAGTCCTTGACTGAATGTGCTGCTGAGAGTTCACTCAACTCGTCAAACTAAGTTTCTATATTAACACGATCAGCGTGTCCGTAGACCCTCAATGGGAACCATGCTGGAGCTTAGTACTAAATTCAGTCCCATCCCCCAGCATTGCATGCAACTTCAAAGACAGTGAGGGAGACGTTAATCAAGCACATTCTGTCCACGCCCAGTCCTAATAAGAGGTCTCATTGGGCAACATAAGTAAAAAACATCTGTGCGGGTGGACCAGGAATCTTTTGGTTCTTTAAATATAGCTTATTTCCCCTTAAATGATCTGATCTGTTAATTTCATAGGCTGAAGCCACTAAGCAGTCTGACCTGACAACACTCTGAATGTTAAATGGATGTGAACAGCCAATTGGCAGCTCTGAGACACCCGTGGCTCCGTACAAGCCAGCTGGAAAATCTAGTTTTCTATTCAATTATCTGCTGCTTTGTACACCTCGCTCCTCTCCTCTTTTCCCCATTGTCCTCTCCTCCCTCTTTTCCTGCTGTCATCTCCCCTCACATGTTGCTATTCTCCTCTGGTTTCTGCATCCACCTCACTCTCCCTTTACCTTCACCCCCTGCTCCTCCCATCGTTTCTCTTCATTTCCTTCACCTCTCCTCTTGATTATTTCATTTTGAATCATCTTCTCCAATAACTTCTCTTAACCTTTCTCCTTCTCCATTCTCTCACTCCCCACACCCTCTTCTCGTTTCCTTGTCCCCCCCTTCTCCTGCCCTCCTGTCCCTGCTCTCCCCTCCTCCGATCTGCTCTCCTGGCATAGGCCCAGTTAAATTACCAGTTCTACAGAGCGATGGTGACAGAGTGCAGAACTTAATTACACACTGGCTGACAGCAAGGACTACGTGTTAGATTTTCTCTTTCTCTCTCTCTCTTCTTCCTCTCTCTTTTCTGCTCTTCACTACCCCCCCGCTCCCTCATCTCTACCTTTCTTGCTCTGTCTTCGGTTTCCTTTTCATTTCCTCGCCTTTTTTTTTTTCTTTCTCCTCGACTTTCTCTTTGTCTCTCTCCCCCTTATTAATGGCTGGTTAAGACACTGTGCTCCATGCTGTTTCTATGTGCTTATTACTGGTTGGCAGAGTTCGGGGTGGGCTAGATGGCTGCAGGTGGAATTGGGGGGTGCAGTGTAGGGTGTAGCTAGGCTTTAAAGAAGCAGTACTGAAATCAATTTACAGAAACTTGAAACCTGCTTTAGATGGTGTCAGGAACAAACATTTTATGTCCATTATTTCTGAAATGATTCAGGCTGCTGATACAAGGCAGTAGTTGGCAAATAAAGCAAGCGCTTCTTACGAGATCTGAAAATCAATTGTGAGTTGTTCCTTTTAATGCTCATAATTAAACTCCAGCATTAGGCCTAAGCCATTATTTTCCTGCAGAGAACGTAATGAGCTGAACCTTTCCGCAGTGCTACTTTGGGTGTTGTGCAGGCTACACCTGGCTACTGCCCTCAAGTTACAAATGTTTGCAACATTACTCCTGTTCACTGCGTCCATCCAGCCATATTAGATTTTAAACAGAGTTTTAATTTGTCCAAGATATCTAATAAAAAAATGAATCATATATTTACACTTTAATTTTTGCATTTTTATGTAACACAGTTTACATATTGCTTAACAAAGACAATAGTAAGGTCACATCAAGCCCAGATCAGTATGTCACAGGGCTGACACATGACAGACAACCATTCACACTCACACCTTAAGACAATTTAGATTCTCCAGTTAATTAACCTGCATGTCTCTGAACTGTGGGAGGATTTGGATAAAACCCACACAGGCACAGCGAGAACAGGCAAACTCCCATCAGAAAGAAGGCCAGAACCTTCTTGCTGCGAGGTGACAGTGAGATCACCTGCACCACTGTGCCTGGCATTCCCTGCCGTATGTCCTACCTGGACATGTGGCAGAATACTGTATGTCTGGGTCCAAGTTTTATAGTAAATGTAGTTTAGTCCTTTCGACGTCTGAAAAAGGAAAATCAGTGTCCCTTTTGCTCAGTGGTAGAATTTGCAGATCATTGGAAACAGATTCTCCTGCCGGGCTCTTTCAGGGTCAATGTTGACATCGCCCAGATCAACAGGTGTAATGGCTGCTGCAGAGCCATCATTTGAATAAGTGGTGACTGCAGCTCTGTTGGCTGAACCGTCGCCAGCTGAAGCTCTGTCAGCGGAGCCAGCAGCATCGTAGGTAACACTAGCAGTTGGCAAACAAGCAGTGTCTGAATTGTCATAAATGGCAGTAGCACCAGCGCCTGACTGTTCATGACTGGGAGCAGCAGTGTCTCCGACTCCATCATGTAAGTCAGTGGCCGCTGAAGGTCCGTCATTATAAGTAGCTCTGCTGATGTCTCTGTTAGTAATTCCAATAACACAGACACCAGCGGAGCGACAGCAGCGTCTGACTCCAAATCTTCTGAATCTTAGGTGACTGCAGATCTGTCAGAGACCTCAGGAGTGGAAAAGCGTTGTCACTGTCTCCATCGGCGGCTTAATCTTCATCGCTGGAGGTGTCAGTGGGTGATTCTCTCTTGAGGCCAGTCTGGGCCACTTCTCTTTGAATGATTGAGTTTTGTGGACCTTGCTGGACGTAGTCCCGGTCGTTTTTAAGTTTACACACTTGGCAACTTTGCTGTTACTGCAAATGTGTGTTTGTGGTTCTGTATGTACGTATGTATGTATATGTGTGCTTAATATACACATCCATGTGTGCATATATGATGTGTCCAACCAATCCAGCTGTGAGGTTGTGTTTTTATAATTCATCACGCTATAATAAATTTATGGCTTTCACCGCAAAAGAGATTGAGATAAAGACAGAGGCAGAGGGGTCCAACAGGAAGTGGGACTAAATGTGTGTTTGTGGGGTGTGCAAGAGAGACAGAGAGAGTTTTGTATAAAGTTAGAATATCGAATAGCGAAGAAAGACAGAATAGCAAAGAGAAGAAAAAACAAAAACAACAGTAATCAAAAAGAAAAGAAGAGAGAAGGAAAAATAAGAGAAAAAAGGAAAATATTTTGGAAGCAAATTTATGACCTCGATCCGCATATGTGTATCTGTCTGTGTGTTTGCTCTTATCGGCTGGTTGTCACACTAGTGGATTGTATTTGCGCGTGGTTGCATCCTTCTGCACATTCTGGCTGCGTGTGTGTGTGTGTTAAGGGGGTAATTAATAGAGGGCTGCATATACTCTCTTTCCCCTGGGCCCCCTGTCCAAACTCATTACTGTCAAGCACACACACACACAGAAAGAGGACAGTGATGTACAGTAATATCTTGAAGTCAGGCTATAATCAGCCAACCAGTTGTTATTAGAAAGACTATATGTCCTTGCAGTGTTAACATAGCATACACACATACGCAGATTTGTGTCTGACGCCATGATAAGAAGCTTTAGAGTGTGAAAGCTACACAATAGTTAAAGATTTCCATCAGGACATAAAAAATGGCATCTTAAAAGCAAATCTACTCCTTCTTCCTTATTTAAAATTCTAGAATTTATCAATATGCAAATATGTTTACTCGATCAGTGGACACAAACTGTCTCTAACTTCACAGAGAAGTCTGTTCTCAGCGTATGTGCTCTGGAGTTTTCGAGTTTCCGCATCAAGTTCGTATAATTTACATACAGGATGGTGATTGGCTTCCTGTATTTGTATTGTCACAAATTTGTTAGTTCCTGCACGCCTTAAATTCAAATTCCAGGGAAGCACAAAGAATCCTTTTCTCTGCATTGTGGAAGTTGAATATTCAAGGGAAGTAATCATAAGAAATCTGAGAAAACAATTGACATCCATCTTTTCAAGTCACATGCACTTACTGTAAACACTGCTTATAATGGGCAGTAAAATTAGATTTCTATTAGAGAAAGCACTAAACACATTTTATTTTAGTTGTCTTGCATTTTGCCTGGAAGTTATCCAAATATATTAAAATGGCTTTTGTTTATTTACTTGTTTTTGGATGCTCAAATGCAGTATACAATTAAGCCAGTCTTGCCAAGTCAATTTAGCCTTCCTACACTTCACCTGCTAATACTCAGAAACAGTTTTTCTATGTAGGGGTGCCTTGTCTCATTATCTGCATTAATGTGCTGACAATGTGGCAAGAACTGGTTTCTTAATTACAAGAAAAACAAGTTATTACGGTACACTAACAGAGCTGTAAATAACAGCTGTTTCAAATGTTTACAGTGTAAAATGCAAGGGTGTTTGCTTTGACACCTATATTTGCTCTTGTCATATTGGTATTTGCGTGCACTATGGGTGTATGAACATTCAAAGGTGTGTGTGTGTGTGTATGTGTGAGGAACAGAAGTCTTAGATGTACAGAGTCAAAGTGGTGTCAGCCTTTATCAATATTTGACTGCAGAACCAGAGGAATGGATGAATCTTTAATGTGACCTTGGAGCACAATCAAGGACATGGATTCAAGGGGGACGAGCGAGAGAGAGAGAGAGAGAGAGAGAGAGAGAGAGAGAGAGAGAGAGAGAGAGAGAGAGGATGGGGATGGGGGTTGTGATGGAAAAGGAGTGAGAGGTACAACATGGAGATGTGGAGAAATGAAGATGCAAAGAGGAACCGCATGGTATTTTCAAATCATCATACGTCGAAAGTGTCAAAAGTTTGTTTAAAAATTGTAACATCCTGTTTTGGTTTCAGATCAACTGGTAAATGGTCTTAACTGGATGTTGTAAATTTGAAAACCATCTTTATATCCTTTTCCTTTACTTCCATTTTCCCTCATTGACATTATTGCCTGGTAGCTACAGACCAAGAACCCCCTTCTAAAGCCGATTAGACTGAGAGAGAGAAAGAGAGAGAGTAGAAAAAGAGAGACAGAGACAGAGAGGATAGAAGAAGGACACTGCAGAAAACTGGAGAGACAAAGTGTGAGACTAGGGATAGAAGTAGAGGAGAGGAGAAAGAGAGATGGAAACAGTAAATATGGACGCAGAATGTATCTACTATAAGGTGCTCTCAAAAATTCTCCATGTCCATAGCATGTACACTACTTTCTGCTAACAACCTCAAATTTTCCATTTTATTCACGTATTACCCAAAATGTCAAATTATTAATTTAAGAGCATCACTTAACGTCTATTGTTTATGAATCTATGGTTCCTGTTGCAAAGTGCTGCTGCCAAAATGTTTAATGAATTTTGGTAATTTCCTAAGCGCGTGGCGTAACTGTGGTACAGCTGAACACAAGTTGGGATTTGGAAAAATACATTAGCAGTGGTCGTAGAGTGAGGTTGGCATCAGTCTTGACCAATCAATTGCGCTGTCTTCCCTTCCCTGTCCCACAGCACCATGCCACTGGGCACACAGACAGACAGAAGGGTCCAGAGGGGCTCTGCCACAAAAGCTTCTCCTGAGAGAAAACTGATGTCCTTGTTTGGGGGCAGCAGAAACACGACGGGTGAAAACAGCACCTTCAATTCTGTTGGCTTGGGAGGAGATAACACATTTGGTTATCGTGTTGCTCTGGTCTCAGTAGATCCATTGCCCAGTGTAGAGACACTACGCCAATATTAGAAGTAACAGAGAGGAGTGATGAAATGCACGATCATTAAAAATGGAGCTCTTAATCTGGTTTTATTTTCTAGATTTATTTTTAATTTTTTTTTATCTTGTATTTATAGTTCATCATTTTTAAAGATGTCACATACAACATACAAAATGTCGACACCAATACAATGTAAAGACAAAACAACATATAAACAGTACTTGAGAAGAAGCCCCTTAGGAGGATAATGCATTGAATGAAGTAAACTTATATCTAAAGATAATGTGGTTTTCCCAATTATTCCATTTCAGCTTGTAAAGGTCTACTTTATTCATCAGTCTGAAAAACAGCTTTTCCAGTGCTTCCAGATGACCAAGCTGGCTAAACCGGGAACTTCCAGAGGGAGCATCGAGGGCCTTCAATTCGCACATCATTAGTTTGCCACCCAGCATGAGGGCCGTTTGAAACCACTGTGCATCTGAGAGACTTAGATCCTCGAGAAGAGAAGGATCACCTAACACAAATAGACTAGTAGAGAAGGGAATTTTGTATCATCCAGAAGTCTGGTATGTTAGGGCAGTCCCATAGCATGTGCATCAGAGTGCCCCCCCCCGGCATTTCCAGAATCCAGGATTCTACCCTTAGTTTAAACCTTATATAACTTTGATGGTGTCCAGCAAACTCTGTTATGGGTCTTAAATTGAATGAGTCTGGTTTTAAGATCCCAAAATTTCTTAATGTCGGGTTCCACTCTCCTTCTGTGAATGATGTGCCCAGATCAGACTCCCACACCACTTTAAGGGCAGAGGCCGGAATTATCTGTCAACAGTGTCGGACTAAAACATAGGCCGCTATGTAGAAAAGTACAATCCTAAATGTCTGACTGCTTTTTACAGTGCAGGCTACTGAGAGGCTACGAAACCGGTCCTTGCTAATGTTGCTATAGTTGAAGCTACATGTAGTAGTTCCATTAGACCAAGCTGGAGCACACACACACACACACACACACACACACACACACACACAAAGCAGCCTCACAAACAGCCTGTTATCTTTATTTTAAGAGAGGCAACAAAAGGGCAACAGTGAGAGAGAGAGACAGAGAGAGAAATGGTGTATTATAATTAGTGTGTGAGCAGAAATCATACAAACAGACACACACACACACACGCATGCAGGCACACACCCACACACACACACACACACACAAGCACAGCTGAATGTAGAGTGGAGAAAAGTCAAGTGGATGTCCTTATATGACAAAGCCACTTGTGTTAATTAGTCATGCTGGGGAGAGACGTTATCTAGGAGTGCTAACCACAGAAGATATTTTCTATGCTAAATGTAATGATGGGCACGCACACACAACACACACACACACACATTTGTACACAGCAAAATTAGGTAATCCCACACTCAAAGTCACCTCTATAGGAGCAGGGCTTAAGAACAGGGATAAAGTATCAAATCCAGCCCTTTACCAGTATCAAGTTTGTAATAAAACCTTTATTATTTAGTCCTTTAAAAACACGTTTAAAGCTCAACATTGGCTGTGAACAGTAATTCTGTTTACCTCATTGTATTGCCAGATTTCACAAGCTCAGTTA
This sequence comes from Lateolabrax maculatus, assembly GCA_031216445.1. Classification (NCBI taxonomy): domain Eukaryota; kingdom Metazoa; phylum Chordata; class Actinopteri; order Acropomatiformes; family Lateolabracidae; genus Lateolabrax; species Lateolabrax maculatus. The sequence goes on from CM062206.1 coordinate 21,876,985, forward strand.
TCACGAATGTATCAAATGTACACACCGAAATCGCTGGAGTCTCTTACATTTCCTGTTGCTTTATATGTGACAGAGAGAAAAATGGCTAATATCAATGTCATTTCACTGTAACTGCAGCTGCTGTTATCTCAGGGAACAGACCCCGTGGAGGTGACACCCACAGACCGTCCACACACAATGTCTAACAAAGTCCACCATGTTTTGTTGCATCCAGCCGACGGATCACAGTGAAAATGAACACCTGCCGTCTTCTTTTTTGCTGCTCATGATTTCTTTGGAGTGAGCGGACAGTCAGACTGTGATGTCTTATCTTTTCATTTAATCACAATTAAATGTGTGAAGCCACAGGGCAGTCTGAAAACACTCTAAAATCTAGACTTTCAAAGTGTTCTTTTACTGCTCTCACTCCAAAAACACTTATGTGCTTTTGACGCCGACATTGTCAGTACTTCGGCTAATTGAAAAAGATCTCCGGAAATGCCAAACTGAAACTAACTCCCAAATAAAAAGTTACATCAGCTACCTGCAGCAACCAGCATCTCAGGCAAAACCAAACTGTCTCTTTTCAGCTACTGTAGTACAATGGGAGCTTATAAATGTTGAATTTCTCTCATCCACTGCTCTATTCCTCTTTTTCTCCGTCACTGTCTGCCTTCTCCACAATGGTGAATAAGTCATTTGCCTTTTTGCCCTCAGCACTTTGAGCAACACCAAGTGTAATGGCAAAGAAATTCACATAGCTCCTCAAACAACCACTCAAGTCCTCCTGAAACTCGAGTACAGGATGCTGTTTTGTGTTTTTGCACTTTCTCCTACATTGTTGGCTTTTTAAAATAGTATTATTTAAATATTTATCTAGGGATTAATCATAACGTACATTTATCTACCAAAGTAATTTGTTCTACAGTCACCGTTTTACAGAGCCTGACATGCGTGTACACTGTGCAGTAAAGTCGATTACAGCCAAGCGTAAAAACCAAGTGCGTCAACGTTTCACCGCGGAAAATGTGTCTGCATAGAGAGCAGAAGTTCAAAACCTGCTCAACTTCAGATGCTTTCTGATGCAAAATTAGATGAAGTGTGCATTTAGAGAGAGGGACTGGCCTGTGAGTGTGTGTGTGTGGGGGTGTGGGTGTGTGTTGGCGTGTGTGTGTGTCAGTAGGAAAGACAGCTCTGTAAGTGTGTTTGGTCTTTTTTGTCTCATTTAAAGCTAGTCAGCAAAGATACACAGTTTCTACGTTATATACTGTACAATGCAAATTTGTCTTACTCTTCAGACTGAAGCATGACACACACACATGCACACACGCACACCAATGTGCTCTGTTATCTTTGCTCTGCTTTGCATGCTGGGAGTTCATTTGCGATTAGATCTCACTGCGATCTAATCGCTATTTGATTTCAGGTTTTTCGCTGTGTAAGAAAGCACACAGGCAGAGACACACGTTCACACGCGTAAATACAAGGGCATTCGCTGGCACTCAATCACCCCGACACACACATATATTGTAGGAACAGACACACAGCGAACCATCCGTATCAGCACATCATGTGGAGGTCTTTAAAGACTGTTAAAACAAAGCAGGTGGGACACAAATAAGAGAAACAGAAGAAAAAAACATAAACAAATAGTAATATTTATAATAATCATGTAATATATAGAGAACATTTGTTAAGAAGGAATCAATACCATTTAAAACCAGTTATGCATTTTAGCATAATCTTTCAGTATATTACCATTAAAACATGGAAATACATGTAATTACTCAGTAATGAGGAAAGCAATATAATACGTACATACATACAGATGATTCCCTTGCTCCACGTTTGGTTTGTTTGTCTACCACCCTCTCTTGCTGTATCAGCCCAGCAGGGATCTAGATAAGAGTCTGCATTATCTTTCTGCTCGCCATCTCAGCTAATCTATTGGTTTTGTCTGGAGCAGTGAAGCCGTTAAGATCTGGCCTTGACTAAGACGACCAGGAGAGACGGAGAGAAGGATGGAGAGGATGATGAGGCAGGGAGGATGCATTAACCGGATCCGCGTTCTCAATAAATTCAGACATTAACATGTATTACGTCTGTCTGTATGTGAGTGTGTGGCTGCCTGAGTGTTTATGTACAGGATTGTATTTGGAGGAGAGAGAGGGTGTGATTCTGCACAAATGTGTCCTGTGTGTGTGTGTCTGTGTGTGTGTGTGTGTGTGTGGACGTGTGTTCACAAATGGGACTGTATGGCTTCCAGGCATTATTTTCAGCATTGTCATGCCTGTGTAGCAACTGTCGAGCTCATTAGCACTTTCAGTGAAATGGGCTAATCTGAGAAACAGCTCTGCCTTTGTGTAAATGTAGTTACTTCAACACCATTAGCTTCACTATGATTTTTCGAGACAATACATTGCGTCTACAGTCTAGAAAAAAATAATAACTTATGTAAATAGATGCTTTTGGAAATGGAAATGCACATTAAAAATAAACAGTTTTTACAGACGAGTAAAAAAAATAAAAGTAAAACAAAGATTTAAATAACTGAGTGGAAAAACAGAGTGAATACAGATGCTTCCTTTCAGGGCCCCGTCACCATACCATATGAGAACATTTCTTTTGAAGAATGCTCTTCATCCCTCCAGTAGAGTTCAGTTCGAGTTTGAATAGCCCTTATTCCAAAACAGTCTTGATATCATTGGGTCATGGATTAACATAAAATTTCCCTGCATATAGAGATGCAATTATCTTAAAAAAATATTTGATGTAAATTAGATATTTTTAATATATACGTAAGATATTTCCTCATTTGTTATGACTGCAACATAAGATAAATGTGAATGTCCACATAGATTTCAGTGTAACTACCTCCTCATACAAAACTAGTGTGCAACTACAATTATGTCCAACTTTTCAAATGGAACAGAACTTTAAAGAGAACTTCAGATATAAGAATGATAGATTTTCACAGAGCAGCCTTTCAGATAAATAACAGGGAATTGAATTGTGTGATCAGACACTGAAGGCAGAATGCTGAAATATTTCAACCAAATAAACCATTGGCTGTACGTTGCAGCAAATGGAAGAGCACACTGGGGCTTGAGAGGAGAAGACAACAAAGAAAACATACTGTATAAATTAAACAAATCCTACATATAATTATTCTATTAGTTACTCCGTACTTTGACCAGCACGTATTGCATTCCTTCTTGTTGCACTGCATCCTGCAAGCTGCTGTATATATACTTCAGTTGTAATATGCATTCTTCATGCTCAACGTCCATTTGAAGCCAAGATGGATGGTTGTCAACATGTCTGCACACTCTCAGCTGGCAGAAAGATGTCCATTAAGCTCTAATGTACCATTTACTTTGCCTTGCTTTGCTGTTTGTGTCTGTTCGCGTCTCTAGGTGAACCCGACCAGCTTCAGGGTTGATGATAGATACAGAAGCTGACCTCTGACCTCTGTGTGGTGTCAGGCAAGGTTTTTCTCTTTCTTTGTCATTGTATGTTTTTCTGTAGCTTACATTTATTATTTATGTGTTGATCTGTATTAAAATTACTTTAAAGCGTCTCCTCACCTACCGCCACCCTTCCTTCTTCTGTGTCTTATCACAACGTGTCCCCTTTTTGCTCCAGTGGATGCTGCATCAAAGCACAGCGGGGAAACTGACAATAGGAAATGATAGTTCCTATCCATATGGTGTCCAGTGACACACACACACACACACACACACAAACACACACACACACACACAAGCGGTGAGGGAGAGGAAAGATCTAACAGCGTACCTTTGGCCGACTGTAGCAGTCGCCCACATAAATGTCCGTTTGGCTCTGCTCTGATCACATAATTGCTCTGTGCACACCTCTCCCACACACACACATACACAGAAGGAGAGCGTTCATCCAGAGAGCACACACTGAAGCACACTCAGGGAGTTCACACGTACACACTTAAAACCTGGATATATACAGCACCCACACACACAGGCAATGTTCAATATGGCATGAAGCAGACCGTTCACACACGCAGGTGCGGGATGCCTGCGAGCGTACACGCACGCATACACGGCAAATACCACACATAAACTCCCACGAGCTCACCCACACAGCCAGCACGTTGAGTGTGAAAGAGACGCAGACAGAGACAAGATAGCTGAGAGGAGAGAAAGTAAAAGATGATACATTAGCCCACCCTTACTAAGCTTACAAAAAACTGATTTACTCACAAAAAAACAAAATTCAATTCATGTGTTGTGTTATTTTTACTCATTGCCTTTTGTCGTTTTTCTATTCCATGTCTTTGTAGCCTGGAAGCTTTGCCACATAATACTTATGAGGAGGACTTCGTATGGGTGTCGGGGTGGCCTGGAAGACATTTTGGCAAGTTTCTGCTTTACTGTCCACATCAATAAATCCCTGCCAGCTGCAGGGCTGTTGTTCTGAAGATGACCCGGACCATCCACCTCCTTTTTAGAGGAAGTCAAGAGAGGACAGAATTCCCTTACAAGCAGGAATCTTATTATATAACATGTCTTACTTCTGCCAATACATTCAATTATCATAAATGGGTCCTTGGAACATTAAAGGCCCAGTGAAATATTAAGGAATTCTCTATAAACCTAAATATTCATGCATGAATAAGTAAAAAATTGGCTTCTTCAGGTTTTATTCTATTATATGTATAGTTTGACATTTTAGGAAATATGCTTATTCAATTTCTTGCCAAGAGTTAGATGAGAAGATACCACTGTCATGTCTGCACAGTAAATATGTAGATATGCCAGCAGCTGGTTAGTTTACCTTGGCTCAAAGACTGGATATTGGGGGAAACAGCTAGCCTGCTTCTGTCTGAAAGTACCAAAATCCAACAAAAAAAGTTATGTGCTGCACTGTTTCTTGGAAGGGAACAGTGACATCCTGGAGTCTCTGCTGGCTGCTTGACAATTTCTCCAGGCCAAAATAGGTGGATTTTGTCATTTATGAAACAGGTGAGACAGTCGGTCGGCCTTTGTCCTAGTCTTTATGCTAAGCTAAACTAATCGGCTGCTGGCTATAACTTCATATTTACTATACAGACTTGAGAGTGACATCCATAATCTCATCTAACTCTCATCAAAAAAAAGGAATAATATTATTTTCCAAAATGCCGAACTATTCCTTAAGTGTTTAACTCAACAGCTCAGGACAGTGTGGGTGTAGATATGACTGAAAGTGACCAACAATCACCCACTGTCACCAGATTTTAACTCAAATGTTGCTAAATCCTTAATGGTGCACGGAAGTATGTGACATCCCCATTTCTCCAACTGAGTCCTGCTCACCTCAAACCAGTGAAAAAAACTATAAATACAGAAATCTCTCATGCGAAATAACCAAAACTGTTGTAACTGTTCAGAGGGGGCCATGTGGGATCCCATCACTCCTAGCGAGAAGCTGATTGAAACTATATGTTTTCAGGGCCTTTAAAGCTGGAACTGGAACTTTGTTATTTTTACAGTAGCTTGGTGAAACCCTGTAATGTAATTGTTAGATGCTGTGTGTGTAATTACAAAGGATCTCTAAAGGATTGTTATGGTTGCCCTTAAACTCTCTCGATTAAACCGCCTGGACCTATAGTCTCATGTACAAGCAAGCAAAATTGTGATACAGGATTACATTACAGGGTAATCAATTTTAACTAGATTGCTATAATTAGATGACCTGAGTTTGCTAAAAAGTTGGTAAGTAATTTTCTGTGTTTTTATCACTTTCAAGACTTGGCAATGGTACATGACAATAAAATTACAAATGCTGCTGGTAATATCTATAATTACAGAACCTCTACTTGTAAAAATGCAGATCACATACTCTGAGTATAATAAATTATGCTATACTAACACAAAGGCAGCGTGAAACTGAAGCACAATGTATGTAAATAAAGCTTTCCAGAGACTGTACAGCTCACGTCTATGCCATACATATTAAACTGACTATACAGTATCATACAAAGCATTATGGAGACGGCATGCCAAACATCAATAGCCCGATCAAACTCCCTTGGACAAGCTGATCAGCGAGACACAACAAATCGATCCTGAATAAAAGACCATCAGCAGATCTGTCATCGGCTGGCTGCTGATACACAAATGAGCACAACAGCAGCCACAATGACAGCGGCAGTCAGACAGGCGGATCATTACACACCCTCAGCAGAAAGAGGAGAGGCAAGGAAACAGGGAAGACAGCTATCTGAGCCCTGAGATAGAGTTTGGAGAGACGTGTTATCTGAGAAAAGCAGAGGTGGTGATTGTGAAAAAGAAAGAAATGGCTATAGAGCAAAGAAGTACATATCCGTTGCATCAAGTTAAGAGTTGAGCGAATTGTTGGGAGAGATGAGAAGGACCATATATTTGACAGCAAGAGGGAGAACTAGAGCGAGGAGGCGTAGATGAGAAAAGACAAGAGGTAGTATTATCGTTGCATTCGAAAGAAGACTGAAGAGTGTTTGCGATGGATAAAGATGACAGTCAAACAAAAAAACTAAAACAAAGGGAATATCAGTAAGAGACAAAAAAAAAAAACTCAATAAAGACAAATCATGGGAACTTTCAACGAGAAAAAGGCTCATTTTCAGCAAAATGGCACAGCCTGAAGTGTGCCTGCAAACAACAAACGCCAAGGCTCATCCTACCTGAGTTCCTCTTGGAGATGTACTTGACGCCATCGCAGGCTCCTGAGGCGAGGAGGAGGAGGAGGAGGAAGAGGAGGGATAAAGTCTTCATCTCTCTATTCTCCACTGGCACCTTCAGAAAACAGACCGTGGTGGGGACAAAGTGTTAGAGATTCTGATTTGAACTTTAGCCTGGCAATAACAAGCAAAAAGCAAGATCATATCTAGATAAGTACTGAAAAGACAATTTTGTCCCAGAGTGTTTTGTCTGGATGGCATTCACACAGCCTTTCGAGCATGAACTAAATACTCAAGTTCTATGTGCTATGCCAAAGTGTTCATTCTGATTACAGAAGTACATTTCTTAACGCTGTCATTTTCATTGCCTACTGTCATTTTGTTTGGCTAACAAAACATTATGGTGCCTTATGGTGTGATTTACGATGTTGTATCCCATACTGCATTGTTCATGGACTTGCTACTAATCTTAGCATCTTTTGCTAAACTAAACAATATGTAGGCTTCATGTTAGTAGCGTACACTATGGGTGAATAAGTAAGCGCCATCATGCTAAAATATAAATGAGCAAATTGCAAGTGAGGCCACTGATTAGAAACAGTTCTACAGTTGAATGGTAATTGCCTTGTCTCTTTCTATCCACAGTATATTGAGTACAATGAAATGTGTTTTTGCTCCATTTTATCTTAGCTGAACGTTAGTCCGGATTTATGTTCGTTTTAACACCTGGAAATGGAGTCAAAGAATCAGATGGGGCTTTTATTTTGGAACTACCTGCTAGTGCATACTGAAATTACTGAGTCAAAAAATAAGTATAGTAAAGACCACAGTGTTTGATATGATTTCAAATGGAGGTTAAAATGTCTGTATCTCTCAGTCTTTACAAGCTACAAATGAAAAATCAAAAGAAATAGGGTAACCCCAAATCTTGGTGGGCGGCAAAAAGTGAAAACAAAATGCTTTATTAGAAATATGGCAACAAGAACAGCAGAAAAGAAAACATTAATATTGACCTGAAACACGGTTTGGTGGAGTTTTGAAAAAATCTATTTTTTCAACTGATTAAAATCAAAGTACAGAAACAAAATTAGATTTGACCATAGGACATGAATACCGAGGCTGCAGAGGCTTTAGGACACACACACACACACACACACACACACACACACACACACACACACAAACAGTCACAGTCTTTGAGGCAGCCATGTGAAATCACATTGATAGAACACAATCAGATTTTGTCATGCTTGTGTACAAACTGTAGTGCATGCACACACACACACACACACACACACACACACACAGTAAACCAGGGGAAGATCGAAGGAGATTAGCCATGCCAGCAGTCATTTTATTGTATTTTTCATACATATGACAATAAAGGGAACTAAAACTCTAGCTTGAGTGCTGATTGAAATCACATTTGATCCACATGAACAGTGGGGTAGCTGATGATGGAACCAGGGATGGTGTTGATATGTGAGACACAGTTATTTGCCTTTGAAGATTGGCAAAGCAATGATGAGATGGGACTCTAAACCCGGGACCAAATTGATGTGGAGAACAAAGCCGAAATGACATTCTGTATGTTGTAGACGCTACCAGTTGGAAATTACTCATCTCTTTCAGAGGATCCTGCCTGTCATCACTTGTAATTGAAAGCACAGTGTACTGTGTGTCAACAATTCAATACTTAAGTTAGGATTCAAAAGCACCAACACTTATCACCAGAAAGGCTTTTTACCAGAAAGGACTACAGCATAACACCTGTATAGCGTAATCATTTTAAATAATAAGAATTATGTAGTGTGCCAATATGTTGATCATCACAGGTGCACTTCAAATCATCATTATTATTAATATTAAAACAGTCCAGTAATCAAAACGTGCTGGTGTGGTTCTTGATCTTCAGTACCATTGCTACCAACACACTGTCTGTCCATGGCTTGTAAGCTACAGCACAAGTTTGTTAACTTTGGGATTGCAAAATGTGATTTAAGTTGGAATTTGAGCCAAGGAAAGTGACTCATGTGTTCCAGCCATGGTATTAATTCTGATTGGTTGTGTGGCCAATGAAAAAATTCGTAACATTTCCTGTTTTCACCCGTCTTGGTGCAGTCTGTATTGTACTGTAAAAGTGTTAAGATAAAGAACAAAAAAGATAAATGATTCAAATAATAAATAAATAGAAAATATCCTTTATGTAAGATAGTAGAGCTGGTCAGAGCTGTACTGATTTTGGTTTGCAGGATTGGCTGCAGGGTGAGATTCATATCTCTTGCTTTTACAAAGACAGTTACAAAAAGGAGACTTGCCAACAAAATCCAGCATTGCCCAGCTATCATCTTTCCACTTTTGTTGCACACACTGAATACCAGGATCAATAATCTCTTTTTGCTTTTGGACATGACCAAAAGAAAAGAAAAATCACTCACAGAGAAGATAATATTGTGTTTTAGTGTTTTACATCTGAAGAAACATCTCATGAGCTGAAATTAATGAATGAGTTGTGATTGTAAAGTCTTGTGTAGTTAGCTCACCACAGTGTACGTTTGCAGGATGATAAATGCAATTTAGCCACTAATAGCTGCCTGAGGCAACCAGCCAGACCGTGTTGGCCACTGTGTCAGGGTACATTAAAGACTTCTTAAAACCATTTCAGTGCCATATAAAAAGTCTTACGGGACAATAAAACTAAAAATTAAAAGATAAAAGCAGCTATAATTAACTGTTTTATTTTGGTTGGTAAAAAAGACCAACAATACAATACAAGTCATAACATTTTCAGACTTTTTTGACTCTACACCCACCGTGATAGGCACATGGGACCAACCTAAGCAGGACCTGTAGATCAACGCTCTCTTTGTTTTTGTTTTGCCTTTTCCTGGCCTCAAAGGCTACAGTCGGTCTCCAGACCTCAGAGGAGGAAAGCAGGTGTCAGGTTATGTTATACTGTAGCAGAAAAAGCTAAATTGAGCTGTTGTCTTCAGGAAAAGATAGTGAAGCAAAGCACTGAGTCAGTCATATGTGGGTAGTATTTATCAGGTTCTTCTGGAAAAGTCAAAACATAAACAGAAATGGAAATACCAATGGAGTTTAGCATTAGGACCTTCCGTTTCTGAGACATAAACACCTAGAAATAGTAATGGGATACTTTATCGAACATTGTAGGGAAATTTATATTTTCCCTTGCCTCCTCCACAAGAAGGTCAGGGGTGGGTACAGAACAGGATTCAGTGTCTAGCTAAGGGACATAGAACATTTAAAGTGGGTTTTAAAAGAAAACAGCATAACTTCAATTTCGGAAGGCTCAGTAAGTGACAGTAGTAGTTTTGTTATGTTGCTAAAACCTTCCTGAAGGATAATGAAAGGCTAAAGTAGGACCTAAGATGTACTAAACAAACACAGTACAAAAGAGCGGAACACTTTTAGGGCACGCATACACACACACACACACACACACACACAAACAGGGCCTGTAACATTAAAGAGAAAGAAAAGGTTTTTTTTGATACACTTTCGGAACCTTTTAGTCTGAAACACAGAGAGGCCTAATGCAACTGCTAAAGGCTGTGTATTTTGTGTGTGTGTGTGTGTGTGTGTATTCTTGTAATCTGTACTGTGATGGTTTGGCCCAAAAGGAAAGGGGTTCAGGTGCAAGGGCTTGTAATGTTTCAATCACAAACTTGTATGTTGACAGCATTATGTATATGTGTATATATATATATATATATATGCTGTCAAAATATGATATTAGTAGATATGATATTAAGCCACTGGCATATCCAAATAATTGAGTAGACAAGAAGTAATAAAGAGGCAATAGTTTCTAAATGGCACCTGGAATCTGTCCAGTACAACCAGTCTGATCTGCTGGCCACTGAGCAGCTCCACTGGAGCAGTTGGGGTTAAGGGCCCTCAGTGGTGGGGATGAGGGAGAGGCAAGCACTGCTTTTCACTTTCCCCACCCAGACTGATCCTGCAGGTCCAGGGGGTTGAACCGACGACCTTCGGGTCACAAGTTCGCTTTAAACCCCTCCCACCAACAGGCACAGTCCAGCTGCAGCTGAGCACCTGCAACTACACACAGCAGTTCTGTGACGCCTCAGTGTGCTGTGGGCTCAGACATATGCTCACTAGGCTGCGACCTACAGTACAGTACTAACCTCGCAGTACTTCCACGGCCAAGGAGCATATCAGTAGCTACTTACATCCTTTTCTGTGGTAACATCCACTACAGGTGCTACTGTATCAGTTTAGAGTAATGACAGCGGTTAGATCCAGTTCTTTATTTGGTTTGTTTGTTCATAATTAGTTACACCAGGTAGCGTTACATTTGCCAAACTCAGAGAGACACATACTGTTAGAGCATTAATCTAACCCCTGTGTTCCTGTAGTAGACATCAAATAACATATACTTCTTTTTAGAATAGTGTAAAATAACTCTAGATCTAGAGCAGAGTCAATGCATTACAAGAACAAAGAAGCTCCTTTATTTTCATGTCTTTAACAGCTGAGGATGCTGATTGATTTTATCATTACTGTACACCTGCTACCACAGTATTATATTCTTACCACTGTAATATATATATATATATATATATATATATATATATATATATGTGTGTATATACACATGTATATTTACCACTGTAACTGTTGTGCATATGACAAATAAAGACCTTGAAGGACAGAACATTCACAGGGTTCTCATTCTTACTGAAACATTAATAACTGAATAAAAATAAAAAGTTTTCGACCAACTTACAAAGTTAGTTAACAACGGTAGCCGTGTTAGCCGACACATTCAACGGCTGTTGGCTAGAAATGAGATGCCTGCTTTTGTTTACATCTGTGTGAAACCAAACACACATGAATAAAAAATATATTTTGAGTTGTAAACCCGCCATTATCATTACGCAATGCGGAAGTACGGTAACTGGAGGCTCAGCTAACGGTCAGTTTTTAGGCTGGCGGCAAGGTGGAAAACCTTTTATAAAAACAAATAAAAGTTTCACAATGGGACAATTTCTAAAGCAAACTATTGGCTTGGCGGCTTCTTCCTCTCATTAGCATAGTGCTAGGTGTGTATGTTATAAATTACAACTTATAATTTATAGTTTATCCTCGTGTGATATGTGAGATTTTTAAAGGCAAACCTATGAGACGAGCTGTAATGACTCTATCATGCACAATTTCATAACTCACCGCCTCACTTCAGCTTGGAGCTACTACGAGTCCTTCTACACGCACATCGTCCTCCTCTCACACAGGCCCGCTCATAGTGGCCGCAGTCTTCCTCCCACTCGCTTATTCTCACACAGGCCCCCTCATCACCAAACACTGAGCTCTCTTTATCTTGTCCTCTCTGTCGCCCCCTCTGCACTGCCTCACATCCATCACACACACAAACACACACCCATCCTCACACACACACACACCAAGGTCAGTCCCCCGCTCTCGTCTTTGCCACACATGAACACGGACACACTTGCTAAGACAGCAGCGGCAGCTTGTTTGATGTTTGATCCACCATGAATGCGAGCATGGAAATGGGACCTCGTGCTATGCATGGGTGGGTGGGTGTGTGCGTGTGTGTGTGCGTGTAGAGGTGGAGGGATAAAAGGAATCACGAGTGTATTTTAAACAAAACCCTAATGACCTACAGGATAATTAGACCATACACAGAGAAATAAAGAGAGAAAAAGAAAGAAAAGAAGAAGGTTGATGCCTGCTTTGGGTGAAAGGGTATCTGAGGGGGTTCAATGCACACACATGCAAGCACACACACACACAGAGAGAGAGAGAGAGAGAGAGAGAGAGAGAGAGCAGGACACAACAAACACCATTAGAGCGTTAAAATCCCCTATATCTTTCATCCTCTCTGTTGCTTTGCTTTTTCTGTCTGTCTGTCTCTGATAATGATATCCCAACACCAGACCACAGGGAGATCTAAGCAGGGTCAGAGTGTGTATAATGCAAAGTGTAACACACATTACACGAACTCAGAAAGGTTGGGCCATGCAGAAAAAATATACTTTTATATGGGTGTGTGTGTGTGTGTGGCTAGGGCCTTCAGTCAATCAAATCCTCCCATTCTCAAGTCCCAGGGACATAATCTTTCCATTAGGGGTCTGTTATGTGACTACTGTGTGTAGAAGGGCAGAATCCTGCCGATTACATTTTCCTTTGACATCAAAGCATTGTGTGGTATTGTTAGGGACCAAATACTGACAATAACTCTAGGCCTCTAAAAAAAAAGGTCAACATTAGAAAACTAAACTCAAGAACTAACTGAAAAGAACTGAACAGCACAAACCGACCTCTAAACTGAGACATTTATAACGGCTGATCGTGCCATTTAGACACACGGGGATAAACTAAGACCTACACATTCAAACAAACTACAATAACCACAGAACATGTCAGCATTGAGCCACCAAATATTAACTCATGATAAAAAAACAACAACACCAATATCAAGCCCACAATTGTCAAAGAAATAACCTAACAAAATGCTAAACTAAGTAAATGAAACAGAGACGGAAAGAGTTACCACCACGTCTTTAGGTTCAGTGTGTGGCTGCTGGTGGGGCCATCACAGGTATCTTCTTGTGATATTTCAGGAGAGAAAGATTATAATCAAGCTGATCTCACTTTGCGGGTTAAAGGTTAAAAGTTCTATAATCTAAACAATGTGCACATTTTAATAATAATAAATAATAATAATTCAAGTCAAACACATGGGCAGACATGCGTGAACACACACACACACACACACACACTCAGACCCCACACACACACGCACAGATAGCAAGCTATTCTTGTCCCAAACAGACCAGCGTTAAGCCATTAGGCCGCTTCAGCCACACATCCAATATTAAAGACAGCCTCCAGCCCGATTCTGTCACACTATCTGTCTCCCCCAAACTGCGTGAGTCATGCTGTTTTGGTTACAGAGGCAGCCTGTGTTTTACATGGAAACATAAGCCGCCTCGTCACCGCTATGAGAGATTTGATATCCGTCCTTTTAATCTCGGCGTGAGGAGGTGTAATTGGCTTGAATCTGGTGTCATGCTTAAAGGGGGTGTATATTACACTGAGGTACAGCACTACATCTAAGCACTTATCATCACACAAAAAAATCATCAAAAAGGTGTTTTAGGATACAGCACATTTGTAGAACAATCGCACAAAACACAACAGAACATCCGGTGCTCGTCAATTTTCACGTTCTGTCTCTGGCATCCTCTGATGCAGCAGTGAACGCAGCAGTTACAGAGGACCTCCTCCTACTGGACAACCTGTGTCAAGTAGCCATCCCACTAAAGAGTCCTTGAGCAAAACAGCGGATTCTCTCCCATACCAGCTTCGGGGTTGCAGTTTGTCTGTGGAGGCCGACCCAGAGTCGTGGAAATCAAAGCACAGCAGCAGCACAGAGGAACTAAAGAAAGTGGATGAAATTGTAAACATTAGCACTGATTTCCATCAGACTTTACTTCTCGTTCATGTCATTTCACCTCCTGAGTCATCGGAGGCTTTCACATACTCAGTGTTGTGTTTGGTGACTTTTAAGACCCCTTGAGTGACTTTCATTCAAAAAAGCACCTAGTAACAAAACGTGCGACTATTTGAGTTTATATGAGAGAGTTTATTTCAGTGTCTGGATCCTCTCTTTTCTTTCTCTTTTTATGTTCCATCTATAAAGCCTTTATAAAAACATTTGGAAAAAGTGGTAGAATTAGATGCATATTGATGATATAACAGCAGCAAAAATAATTCTAGCTAATGATAGTATAATAATGATAATAATTTCCATTAAAAGTAGTTGGCCACACTTAGCTAAGGTTAGCTGTCACTCTTTCATGGGTCCAGGTGTGGTGACAAAAAATGACCAAGCTCTGGACGAGTTGCCCTGCAACCTCGGCACCTTGTCTGTTACTCCATGCTATCAACGCAGCCAAATAAATTCAACTGCAATTCCTGTTTTTGGTAATTACAGTTTCGTTACAGTTTCGTAAATAGTTGCATGTAAAGCGGGCTACCATGCAAGGTGCTGACACTGGTCAAAATATACAGATTTCTTATAAAAAACTAATTTTCATTTGAGTGTGACTTTAAAATGTGGGGTCCAGGGTTGACCAATTGACATCATGGCTCTAGAACGTAAACATAATTTGCTGTGCAGTACTTAGCCGGTGTAAAGAGAATTTTTGGATGTAGACTGAAATGAAGTGAGCTGCCATGCACATCAAATACTGTGTGTAATTATAAAATAATTAAAGATAATTAAAGCAATAATATGAGCAGAACCCATGAAAACACCATACTGTGATTATGTTAATGCGGTGAAAACTTTAACTGAATTAAGTATAACTGCATATGCTTACGGTAATTAAGAGCATCATGGACTCATAATCAACGCCACTTTAGAGATACAGTATGCACCTTGCTCACAAAGTAGATCCTGTTTCCATCACCTGATGTTATGTGAAGGTAGAAATAAAAAACAGTCTGTATTAGGTTAGCCCAGGCACAGACTTTGACCGCCGTCTGTTGCTCACCAATGTTTACGGGACGCATTTTAGTCGATGAAGACCCTGCATCCATCCGAGCGGAGCAGGAGGAGGCATGAAAGGTATGACCGTTCCATCTGCAGTCCATAATTTGAGAGATGTGGTGCAAACTCATCAAGCCTTGTGCAATTATGCACGCCTTTTCTAATGTGAGTACCTTGATTAAATCTTGCACAACCAGCACTGGGCTCTCACAAAAATAAGTACGGGAACATCTGCTCTTGTGTGCGCAGCAAACTGTTAGAACTCAGCGGGCTGTTCCAAACTCGAAATGATCAGGAACAGGAGTGTGGATGATGGTTCACTGAAAAACTCTACTCTCTATCTCTCCCCCTACTTTACAAGAAAAACACACATGCGCACATTCAGTGTTTCTCACCAAAACACATTGTATGTATTGTTTCTTTCACATAAAACACTTGCAAAGTTTTGGAAGAAATTGAAACCCCTATGCATAGTTTCAATTCACATTTTGATTACTTTTACAATTAACTTTTGTTAAACTACGTGCCGTAGTTACGTACATACGTTAGTCACGTTAGTCATGTACCTACTTATTTTAACCCAAACCATGATATTTTCCTAAAACTAA
The DNA here is from genome assembly GCA_031216445.1 of Lateolabrax maculatus. Lineage (NCBI taxonomy): Eukaryota > Metazoa > Chordata > Actinopteri > Acropomatiformes > Lateolabracidae > Lateolabrax > Lateolabrax maculatus. The sequence goes on from CM062206.1 coordinate 21,892,814, forward strand.
CTAGTAGTTTCGGTTCCTAAACTTAACCAAATGACCTTTTCACAACATTAAGCACGTGTTTATTATTGTTACCATGACGACAAAGGTCCAGTAGGCATGTTATTTTGGGAGTCACTGGGAAATGACCTGTTATGACGTTTAGGTGGACGTGTTGGTCCGGTCCTGTGGAGGGATGTGAAAACACTCACATGTGCAGTTTTGGGAGTCACTAGAAATGGAGCTGTATGAGGATGGGCTGTAACTTGACTGAGCCTTGCCACTCTCTCTGACATCCTTTACCACGCGACGCGCTGTGCCCTGAGGACCACAACTGCTTATCACCCCAATCTCTGGAAATCCCAGACATTATAGCGCAAAGATGACAGCTATTTCTGGGATGCTCGAACTGCCGTGTGTGACACCATTGATCACGTTCAAAAGCACATTCCATAGTGAATTAAACTTTTGACACTGTTGCACAGGGAAGAGGATAAAGCAGCAGAGGAAAAGAGAGTGTGAGGGGGAAACAATGCACGGTTATTTGAAGGAAAATACGGGTTTGAGCTGATTTTCTAAGTGGGGTTGATTGTATCAGCCAGATTTCAAGGTCAGATGTGTGAGGCTGCTTGGTAAACAAATAGATAGATTTATAAGAGGTAGAATGAAAATCCGTGGTCAATTGATTCCTGGATCTGTGTTGAATAGATTTTCATTCCCATGCGGAATGGATTGTTGGGAAGCAAAGCTTGAATGCGTCTAAAAACAACACAAACGTGTGTCCCCAACACACACTGCTTACGTTCTCCTTAATGGTCTCTCCCGTGTGCGTGGGCCCCGTGTCTCCCACACGCCCTGACCTTGTGTGAGGGCCCTACCTGTCCAACAGAAGCTGTCAGTGATTTTTGCCTCACGTGCAGTTTGGTGTCCCTCCAGATCCATTCTGTGCATTCAGTCCGCCCTGTGCTTGTGTCAGCAATCGGCTTTTCTTTTCTTTACCTTCTACTCTTCAGTAAATAATTCTATTCATCTGGTCTTGCTTCACTAAGCTGGTGTTCAAAAACAATTTAGTAAGACAAAACAAAAAGTCAATAAAAAGACGAGGAGAAGGAGTGTTGAGGTTTTTTTGCGTATCTTCTCAGCCAGTGATCGAAGTCTCACATGATGAATACGGTTATTTCCTACTGCTTGGATTACTGCCAAAACTTTTGTAATTTAAATTAATGAATAATTTGCGTGAATATCATGAGATCTTCTTGATGAATCAATTCAAACTGACTGTTGCCTGGACTTTATGTAAACATGCAGCTCAGTGCACTTCTCATGGATATTAATGCTGAGCTGGTGGTACCAGAGGAGGCAGCGGCCTTCCAGCCAACATCCAGGGAACAGGAGTCTCCTGTGGCCACCCTGTTTTTGGTGGAAAGGGGACACTAAATAATAAATTAGTATAAATATTTACAAATTATTTGCACTGGGGAAGGAGAACAGGGGCGTTTATTAGACTCAAAGGAATATAGATTTTTTAGAAAGGCAAAAAATAGCACAAACAAGTGTCAGGGCCTGCTTTTTCTCTTTTCCAGACACTGTAGAGATACAAGGTTGCAGGACACTGACAAACACACATGCACGCGCACACACACACACGCACAGCACGGGGTGTGTGCTAATGAATGCAGTACCACCTGTTCAGTGAATGATCTAATTGCTCTCAGCAGATCCCCATTTCCTCACTATTACGCCGTTTAACAGCACCATTTAACAGGTATGAAAGGTTGCTGCAGAGAGCTATCCTCTCCCTCGCACCTCCACTCATTTAACATTTAACAGCATCTCCTGTCACGTCAGACAGAAACTGGTCCCTTTTACATATAAGGGAGGAAGCAGGGGGATAATAAATGTAGAAAAAAGAAAGAAAAGGGGGTGAAAGAAAAGACGAGGACTTGAAAAGGGGAAATGAAAGGACGAAAAGAAATTAGGTTAGGTCGGAGAGGCGAAAAGCCGTTTGTTCAGCAGTAGCTCCATCGAATCGATTAAACTCCATTTTCATGTGCCCGCCCGCTTGTCACACACACACACACTAAAAACATGCATACCCATTGCGAGGCCACAGGCAAACATATATGAATAGAGCAGTTGCAACAAGAAGACACACATGGACTGGTGTGATTTTAAAGTATAAATGTACAAAAACACACATACACAGATAAGTATGAATATGCAACCACAAAAATACATTAAAACATGGAAATGAATATAAATGGTAAGGACATTTATTTCTCTTTCTTCATTGCACTTAAAGGAGGGGGATTTCAGTTTATTTATGCAAAACATAAAAAACCTCATGCGTAACTGTGTTCCTGTTCTGTGTCTGAATTACTGCTCTGCATTTGCAAAATCAACACACCGACTGCACTGACCCTGAACAATCATGGCTCGCCGTCTTTTACGACTTGCGTGCCGTAGCCCACATACAGTAGGTGAGCAGAAGGAAGTGTGAGGGGCCGACTTCGTGGTCCCACGTGAAGGCGCCAACAACAAATGTTTTTGTATGCAAACATGGTTATGGATTAAGGTGAAACCCTGGAACCCTTCGTCATGCGCGACGAGGGGAAGCTCCATCACAAGTCAATGGATAGAGGTGAACATGTGCAGAGGGTGACGTCACACCCGCAGGTGGAATTCATTTGGTATAATCCTCCTGACCCAAGGATGATAATTTGTTGGTTACAGTCTGCTAAATGGCAGTATACATACTAAAGAGACTTGTCAACTAGATTTTACACATTAACAGCTAATTAGCTTCTACAACTTAGTAGCTTGATGGAAAAGTATGAGTTTGATGTGACATTGTTCATTGTTCAGAATTACACTACTCAAGCTTGGTCATATTTCTCTGCCGCCACACAATCACATTTTTAAGGGGTGACTCATTGTGTCTGTACAATGTAAAGTGACAGAAATGAGTTCTGATAGGGTTTGTTCTTCTTCATGGTAACACAGCCGACCCTCACCAAGATAGCACCGAGCACAGACAGGCTTGCTCGTGTACAAAAATATCAGTGAACCTGTCTAAGACTGTAGGAATAACATGCCGCTGCTCCGTGCTAACCTTCCGTGATAACTCTGACATTTGGAAAGTTGACTTTTATTTATTTATTTATTTTTATTTATACCCACACTGAAAGCACACATCGCCCTTTGTGTGCCGGGTTTCATGTCTTCATGGGTCGAAAACAATCCAAGGCACGGTGTAATTTCTTGAATGCATGATTGTTAGAACTGAAAGGCAAATCAAACATATGTGGCATTTAACGTTAATACGTTCTGTCAGAATCTGGCCTGGGACCTTTGTCATAGCCAGTGTCGTCATTGCCTGTCTCCTGCTCTTTTATTGCATGTTGAACAGAAAATGGCAGGGAGTTATTTTTTGAATTATCTCGTTCCTGTTTTGAAACGTGAAACTACAACTTTTAGGAAATGCAGGTATTTTTCCAAAATCACAGTTTGAGTTTAACGACTTGTATCAGTTTAGTTCCCTTAAAGTAAAGGGAAGGTTGACATAATGACTGCACATAAAAAACATACAAATTAACGATACGCAGCATCCTTCCACGTTTGGACATTAAATGTCTCAGCAAAATGCCAGTGATCATGGGAGTGCCAAACAGTGTTCCAGTGAAACCTCGGAAACAGTCCATTTGCTTATATCATACAGATATGGTACAAATTCTACCATAGGGTGGAAGTGTCCCTCTACAGTATTCTTGTTGTCAGTGTGCTTTATAAAGTGCTTGGGGGTCATGTGTTCAGTGAAAAGTACGTGTGAGTAATTGTGGCTGCCTTATGTAAATATCTCATATCCATATTGTAATTATGCCATCAATCAAAGCCAAGCTGGGATCAGAGTGATACAATACAATATGGGCTGTCAAGGCAGAATGCAGCCTCGCTCTCTCTCTCTCCCATCCTCCTCCTCCTCTTTAATCCATCCATCCCTCTCTCTCTCTCTCTCTCTCTCTCTCCATGAACTCATACAGTTTTACTCTTTCCCTATTTTCCATCAACAGCTCACAGCAAGACCACCACACAGACTAAGAATATATCTTCAATTATCAAATACTGTAAAAGCCTGTATTGTTCTTGCTATTATTAGAGATTTTTCTCGTTATAGAAATGGGAAATGACATGCAACAAAGCTGTCCAGCCGGATTCAAATTACTAGTTAATTATGAGTACTTTTGATACTTTAAGAACATTTTGCTGATAATACTCACAGTTTGTACTTTTTAGATGCAGGACTTCCTCCATCCCTGCTCTTATACCCGTTTGTGGATCTTTTGTGTGACTTCTGCCTTTAGTTTGTTTGTTAATCCAGGACAAATTATTTTCATGTCAGTGCTCTACACTTTATCTTTCACTTGAAAAGCCTAGTTTAATTAGTTAATTTAAGTTTAATTGACAGTAGCTAAACAACAATGAAAACATGGCAAAGTGGAAGTGGCTGACAATAATTAGCGAATGAAAACAGCATTTCTGCTGGAGAAGAGAAACTCCGAACACGGCAACAACACGGCAAAAACCATACGGCATGTTTCCAGTATTTTAAGAAGCATTGCGACCACCTCCTTCTGTCCTCCTATCACTCTCTCTCTCCATCCCTGCCCCCTCTTCCTCTCTCTCTCTCTGTGTGGATAGTTGCTGTCAGGTTGAAAGCAGGGTGCTGTCTGCCTGTCCGCCCACGCAAGACACCAGCCACGCTGATTCGACCCACCACTGACAAACACGTTCACACATGGATACACGTCACACACATCACACACACACTCACGCACAGGAATAAGCATGGAAACACGCATACGACACACACACACACACAGACACAATCTTCTCAAAAGTTTTTATGAAAGACAGTTTTGGACATGTTGTATACTGTATTTGTATAGGCACACGTCAAAAGAAAAGTATATATATAAAAAAATAATCAGAGAGCAAAGAGGTTTCTTAAAAGGAAAAGGGCTTGTACACTGTATATTCAAGTAGAGGATACAAGCTTTGTAAGTAGTTTTCCTTCGCAGATTGGCTTCAACAAAACCATCTGAAAACATGTCATTAACTGGCATGAAAAGTAATTACAGTGAGGAAGACTGCCACTGAAGGCAAGGCCATGATGTTTGTGGAGGACTTGTTCCCAACATTGAAGAGTGGATGACGCAGATTTGTGTTACAATCACTAGTACCACCTGCAGCCTCGGTGTGATTTGCACTACGGCAAACAACTGTTGAGGTGTCGGTAAACTTCTACACAAGTGCTTGTCAGATATCCATCTGACAAGCACTTGTGTACGTCTGAAACCTCCTCCCAGCTAACCTTTCCGACGTTGGAATTCAGGGGGGGCTGCATCCAACACATTTTTTAATTTTGTGGCCATATCTTGTCGAGGGCCAACTACACTTAATGTTGTTATAAAACGTTAATTATTTGAGTTATATTGTGCTCCCCATGGTTCATAATCTTGAATAAAGTTGTTTTTAACCAAATAACCAAAGATTAACTTACATAGAGAAAACCTGGGAACATGTCAGTTAGTTCCTAGGTCTCTGGGCATATAATGAAACTGTCATCTATAGTAAGGCAACAAGGGACCCAAAACATGCTCATTTCTGGTAGAGGCAACTAATATGGAGCACAGGTACTTGTCTGGCAGAACTCTATGCTGGTGAGTTCTGGCTCAAATCAAGCTCTGGCCCAAAGACTGTTCAGGGTCTCCAAGTATCGAACAGGATTTCAATTTTTATCATTAATGAAATGAGGCCCAAACATTTGTAACATATTACAAAACATTTGAAACACTTCTAAAAAAAAAATCTTTAAATGCAACTGTGCATTCAAACACAGTAACTAATGGCCAAAATGCATACCTATGACGCAAACATACTTAGCAACAATAGTCCTCAAATGCAGTATAATATAAAGTATTTGAAAAACTGATAAACAGGTCTGTATATACATGTGTGCACTGACAGTGTTTATATGCAATAATTTAGCCTTTGGACTGATTGAGAATAACTGAATCAGGTTGCACACAGGCACAGCAGAATGGGCGACCTGTTTGTGTCCCTGATCTCAGACCATCCCTGTCATTATCTCAGTAACATCAACATATTGGTAAATTTAAAACCATCAATACATGTCTCTGGTCTCTCTGCCTCCCTCTCTCTTTATCTCGATCGTGACACATGTAACAGAAGCCGCTGATATCATACCGCACACAACAAACGAGAGTAACCCCCTGACACAAAGTCTTCCCTTCTCCCTTAATAGCAAGATGAAATAACAAAACAAAAATGAATGAGAAACTCAAACTGATGTCTGGGGAAATTACTCATTACCGGCCGTGTTTTTATGCTGCAAAAATTAGCATAAGCCAATACGATGTGACCAGAGAAAGTGTGTTTCAGTCTCAGACGTGATAGACTGCAGCACTCACACATTCCTGCAAGCGCTGTGTAAATGTGTTGAGAAGTCAAGCCACAGACAGATATGCAACTACAGGAATACACAGTATACAGTATGTATGCTATCCATACTCATTATGCTGCATATAGCTTCACATCAGACAGGTACTACAATAAATAGAAGCACTAATCATTCCAAGGGATGTCTGATGTCAACTCAGACATCACTCATGAGTTCCTAAACATTTTGTTGTTTCGCTGTCGTCTGTCTCTGAAACATTGCAATTTGAGCACAAGGGCCCTTATGATATCTGCAGTCCTGGCTCAGCAGTACCCAGCAGTAAATTGGTAACACAGGAGTAGCACAAAAAAAAAGAAAAGATGAATACCAACACTCAGAAGCTCAAGAATGTGATGCACTGAAGCCCTTCTGAACACCCAAAAAAATAAAACAGACAAATCTTTACAACTCACAAGTCCACACACCCAAACTAGAAAATAGGTCACCTGCCAATGTTTTCCAAAAGGACCCGTATGATTGCTCTAAAAATGACTCATACAAGCTTTTTTCTATCTGCCATGGTTAAGATTAAGTTAGGTGACAAAACTATTTGAAGGAGAAAAGACAGTGGTCGTGATCAGGACAACATTACTCTCATGGCCAAAAGGAACCAAAAAGATCTGTTAGGTTTTTCTCATTCAAAAGCATAAAAAAAATAAACAATAAAAACAGCTGTAAAAGCAGGAATAACTTTTCCTTTGCAGATCATACCTGCAATTCTAACTCTTCGTCTACACTGGCCTCATAGTGAAAGCAGCACCGCAGCAGCAGCAGCTTCAGTCCTGCGTCAGTGCTTACAAAGGATGCGTTCAGCCACAGTTCTGCTGTTGGTTCCCCGTGTTTTGGCAGTGTTGAGAGCCCAACACACGATCAATGTGCTAAAGCTGTTGTAGACAGCAGTATTGATTCAAATGAAATGTCATCTGATCCGTCAGCCACATGTGAAACGGACGTCTGGAAAAACGTGGCTGAGACACGCCCTGTGTAGACAGACTTTAAACCCTGGGGGAAAAAACAGAATAATAGCCATAAAACTAATCATGAATCTGGGTGTTTCATTACTACTGTTTCACATCAGACTATCAGCAATGGGAAGAGCTCATCTTGAACTGATTTAACCAATGTTCGTCATATATGAATCACACTTTATTTAAAAGTATTATCTGACTTCTGCTGTATTTCAAGTTAAATATCACTGTTCCTTTGATATTTGTGTACAAGTAACAGTTAAAAGGTATCTGAGGCTATAGCAGGCTGGATACTCAGATCCTAACTCTTCATTTATTCTCTGCCCATTTATTCTCTGCACAACACTGTAAACTCGGGCTCACAGTTGACCGAAATCTAACATCAAATAAAAGAACTTGTGTGTCTTCTGTTGTCAGGATGCATGTCTGCTCAACAAAGTTCCAAAGTCAGCTTCAAACACAGAAATGTGCAGATATGTGTGTATACTTGGTGCTGCTGTAAGCAACAGCGAGCTTCCACACTCTTTATTAAATCGCCGTTGCCTACTAGAGTCCTGCTCTGAAAGCTGTCATACTCGTGTTTACCACTAAAGAGAAATGTGATCAGCTGTTTATGAACTCTCTGTTGACTTTCTGATCACTCGTCTTTCAGTGTTACTGTCTTGTATTCCCTCCTCATTGCTTTTGCTTACCCTCTGAAATATGCATACAGAATGAGAGTGAATAAATGAGCACAGAGTCAATTTTTCAGCGTCCTTTTCTTTCTTATTTTCCTGTCTATAAACAAAACAAACTAGTTGCTGTAAAAAAAAAAGTCCCTCTCTGTGAGCTCCACTCACTTCAAAGAAAAGAACAGCTTTTGGAACTGCTCACTTTTTCCTTTCAAGCGCTCAAAAACTAAAACAGTAGTGTACTTTCAGGGGAAAATCCCATTTATTGCTCCTACATTCAGCACTTTCCCTTTAAAATGGAGAATCTGAAATCACTGAAATGCCACAATAGCCACAGTGTGTCAGCTGGCATTCGAACAGCATTCGACATTTGAAGCAGTTGTGCTGACGTTTGCTCATCCAATATTTATCTGAGGCATTTTTCAAACACCTGAGAGAAGAATAGAGAGTGAAATCAGAACAGAGGAACATGCCACCTCTTGTGAACTGCTGAGTTTGACTTGTTTTGGAGGGGACAAGCAAACAAAAGTGTGCTCTGAAGCGTTTCCAGGGGAGCTTTTTCACCAGTGCCCATGCCATCTTGCAGCTTTCTATGCAGGGCTGCAGCTTTCATACGCAGGGCAGTTTTGTGGCGGCCATTTTACACCCCCTTATTTCAGTTATTTGGATTAGATTTAGGAAGCAAAAAGGGGCGCACACACACACACACACACACACACACAAAGATGCAATCATAGCTAATGCGCACACACACCCCCACATTATGTGTTGAGCTACACAAATCAGCGGCTAACTCAGCAGTCAATATTCTTCCTCAGAGCATTAAAAGACGATCAATAGAGAAATGATAGCAAAGGGCTGCTTATGCAGAACTTAAAGGGGACTGCCGCTCGACTCCAGTTCCCTAATATGTCTTTCCTGTGCTGTAGAACAACTCAATTACTATTTTAGCATGAAGGTTACCCTTCCAACCACCAAAACCACCCTCCAGAAGTCCCACTTGAGGCTTCACTGCACATCAGTAGCAGCAGCAGAGTCACGGAGCCAACCAACCATCGAACACCCAAATCTCGCAGCCAGCCACTGGAAAAAAACAGCAGCTATGTCCCAAATCCTAAATATATACTAATTCTGTGCAAGAAAAGCATGCAGGGGTAGCAGTACTTTTTTCAGCCCTGGACAGTGTTTGCAGCTCTTCGACTACTCGCTCAGGCTACTACAAGTTAGAGGGCCCGAATGTAGCCCGAGAGATGGAACCTGAAACGGGGCACTCGCTGCTGCTCATGAAGCTTGTTGCTGAGAGTGCAATGTAGTGGTTGATGGTGATGCAGATGAGCATATAAACATCTTTATTATTTCAGCTTTTCTCATCTGGATCATGGAGCTAAGGGGACACTGCTTAGAGATATTTCAGTGAGTAAATCAAAAATGGCAAAAATAACATTATGAAAAGTGAGAGGGACATGCCCTAGTTTTTGAACAACAGTGGAGCCCTACAGCACACACAATACTTGTTAGTAGGATTGATTCATTGTTGGTTTTGGTCTTTTTTTATTTGTTTGTTGATAATAAGAAAAATCATAAAATGTCACCAGACTCATCCTTTGACCAAGGGGCCGGGAGATGAGAAACCAATCACATGAATCACTTTTGAAATGGTGATATGGGTTTTTAGAAGATAGTTACAGATGACTTATTCTGTCGCTCATGTTGGAGGAATTTATGCCTATATATCCAGTACATGTGTACATATATATACACACACATACATACATATATGCACTGCATACACACTATTGTCCCGCATTACCATGCACAAAGAAGATGGAGGAGTGTCTCATAGCTGCAAAACATTGAAACTTATTGTGAATGGCAGTGACACAACTCTGTTTGATTGATGAAAATCCTCTATACTATCTCCTCAAAAAGTATATGATCATTAGTACATAATGGATAACATGTATGTATGTAGTATGGGATGGCGACACAGCAAGTGTATAAGCCACTGCAGTGGTTTCTGACCACAGAGGATTGGGTTAATTTAGTGCGTATAATTTTTTCATGAATAATAATAAAGTACAAACAGTAAGATAATTTTATTTTTTTAACAAACGCTGCCTCTGAAAACAGCCCCACAGTCTGTTTGACAAGGTCAGTTTCATTAAAGTTAATTTACTCCTGCTTGTTTCCATTCCCCTCTTTGTCACTCTGCGCCGCCGTGGTCCCCAACCCTGCTCACCCCCCTCAGCCCGACCCCCAGTTATGACATGAATATACAAATCAACAGCTATGCGGTCCGAGTTGTGCATTTAGCAGGTGTTTTACAACAGCTCCCTGCTTGACTCCAGCAGTCAGATTTGATAACACTGAACATTTACCGCTGTCTCCCCCGGCCATGAACAAGAGGGGAGATTTGTCTCCTCCCTTTATCTGTAATGTCACGTCAATGTACAGCCTCCTAGTGACTGAACTGGAAAAGATGGAGGGGGCCGACTGTATGGGAGAACCTCATGGGGATTTTCTGGGGATCGGGGTGCATTGTCATGACAGCTAAAGCCAAAAAAGACCAGCTTCAGCTCACGGTGCCAATCCTGAGCTTTTTGAATTGTGTCTCCTGAAGGCTGAGAGCAAATTCACATTTGGTTCACTTGGGATTGGAGGCCATCTGGGTTTCCTGAATTTAATTCTGCCAGCTTTGTGCGCACGTACACACACACACACACACACACACACACACACACACACACACACGGAAAAACACACAGGGGCGATACAAAAGAGGCCCAAATTCAGAAGTGCTGCACAAATTCATGGCACACACAGGGCTTCCATGTCAGGTTCAGATTATTATGTTGTGTGGCTGCAGGTACAAAGTGACCTTCTGGCTGACGATTAGAGGGAAAGAAACAGAGGAACTGACAGGGAAAAAGAAAAGAAAGAAAGAGAGATTCCGTTTAAGCTAAAGGGCAGAATATTATGACCACACACGAGCAAATGCACAACAAGGAGTAGAGAGAAAACCAGAATATTATTTGTCTCCTACTAGGTTTTGGTGATAGGGCTGGGTGGTGTTGGCTAAAAAAGATGGACCAGTTACAGTACTTTGATAGTGATAAATGTAACTCTAACACATCAGTGCATAATATTTCCTTCCTCACGTTGGCTCATTTCTTATTCCTTTGTCCTAATTACAGTCCAACCAGTTAAATATTCTGGGCTTCCAGTTGGACTTTGAGCTGTTTGGTTGGTTGAATGTCTTGTTGGATGTACTGGTGATTATGGCATTTCTTGCCTTCATTTGACAACAGACAGTGGAGAAGTGACGGAGATTAGGGGAGAGAGGAGGGATGATACAAAGGAATACATACGACACCCTGGGCCTCCCAGAGTGCCCCAAGATTCTGATAGTCGATTGAAAATTGTGATGTATGTAAAGGCCTGGCCCAGTTTGCACTATACAATGATGTATATATTTACATTGTAAATATATTTACATTGTTCATATGCCCCCACCCCACCCCCCCCCCCCCGTTGTGTACAATACAATACCTTCAACACTGGAGCGTTCTGTCTTCTCCTGCTCAACTTTTCCTTACTTCTCCCCTGACCTCATTTTTCATCTGCTTCCAAATCCTCTCCTAAAAGTACATATATATCAACAAGCGTTTACCATTATGTTTCCTTTTTTCCTTATACACACAGAGAGAAAAAAAACCATAACATAGGTGCCAAGTGCCTGCAGGACATTTAGCTTGGCACGCTAAACATAAATGAACTCTGCGGACACACTAAGAACTGCTAAGTTTACAGCACTGATGAGCCTGAAGATGTTCCTGTTTGCATGACATGAACATATGACATATTAACCACACAGGCTAAACACACAAACACAGCTGCTGAGAGCGCTACTGAAAACCACGAAACCCACATATGTCAGATCAAATGCTGTTTGATCGAACAGCATCCTCAAGTGTTTCCTGGAGTGCATCTACTGGACTGAGGCCAGACCCACGTTCTCACACGCACGCACACACACACACACACAAAGGTCACATAGGAGGAGCAGGCATGTTCCAACAATGAAGCGCGGTTGCAAATTATACACATCACACACACACACACTTGGTGAGGTTAAGCGCTGACTGTAATGAGATGAGTAATCAGTTGTGTCAGATAGCTCGTCTGCCAGAAGGAGAGGAGAGGGGAGGAGTGTGTGCCAAGACCTCCTCCTTTCCCTTCTTTTTCCTCTCCTTAACGTCTCCTTTCCTAACCTCTCCTTTAGTATCTCTCGCTCCTTTGGCTAAAGGAGGGGAGGGGAGTGGAGCAGCGTTCTCTCCCCCCCAGGGCGACAGAGCAGAGAGGAGCTTCTGCCAGGATATCACGCCTCCGCTCCACTCTGGCCTCCTCTCTCTGAGGTCACGTCTGAGGGAGAGGAGCATATGGCGGATCACCTCCTCATCTGGATCAGGAAGAGACAGGACGAGGAGGGGGAGATGAAGAGGCCCAGTGCGCATTTGACGGACGGCAGGCTGCGTGTCCAAACGCTTCCGAGTTAACGTGATATGCAGGTTCGAGGTTGAGCCAGACAGGCACGAAAATGTCTACAATCTGATATTATGGTAAAAAGTCAAATGGGGAGAACGTTGGGTGATCACAAGAGAGAGTGAAGCAAAGCTGGCAAGCTAGAGACATCTGTACGCTTCTACAGCTGCTCCAAATATTTTGGGTCGCTCCTTTTTCAGTGTGGCAGGTTGCAGCTGCAGTAAACTTCTCATATCGTCTCAATTACATTTCAAAGTGATTGTGTGCATTGGGTTTTCAGCGTTGGTACAGCCACATCTATTCAGTCCCTGCTGCCAAGATTATTTTTTACTTCTTCTGTTTTTGTGACTGTGGCCCACAATGACTGACTTTGCAGGAGCTTTTCCAAAAGACTGCACTAAAACTGCTAATTTTGTGGTATTATGCATTCAATTGCAGTAATATTTAAAGCTGGGCTAATCAATATGGGTCAAATGAGTAGGTGCAATGTGACAGATTTGGTTTGTAGTTATGATCCCACAGATGATTATCACCAAACAGAGCATTTTATCATCTTTAGTTTAGTTTGTTTTGGTTTTTACAGCACAACTTTAGTGTTTTGGTTCACTGGTGTTCACTCTCGCCGCTCTTATCAGCATGTTTTACAGTGACCAGCCATTTTTCAGCAAAAAAACACCTCTGATAAACCCATGGTTTACCTGCCCAGCACCAAGCAGCAGATACAGTTAGCAACTAGCTGGTGAAGGGAATATTTCTTTCAGGGGTTGGTGTTTGTTTTACCTTGGCATGTCAAAATTTACTCATTTTTAGAAGCAAAATGTGTCAATGTGAAAGAATTGCGAAATATCCCAAACATTACTGGGATTGATTGAATTCGTCAACTCTTTTTCCTCACAGTCCTCATCACACTCTTTCAACAGGAGGGAGGTGGGACAGGATTTAAGTAAAATAAAGATAAAAAAGGGAGAGGCAGCGTTGGAGTCCATTGGAGGGAAGGGGGGGAAGAAAAAACGGCAAAGAGTGTTTTGTATTTTTATCGCGTGCACTCTCCCTCTTGCCCCTTAAAATTTCCCCAGCATGTATTTTTGATTCCCACAGATGGCAATAAAATGAACATAGAGGTTCAGTCGAGTTGATCTTTAGATAGAAAGAAAGACAGAAAGAAAGAAAGAGAGAAGGAGAGAAAGAAGAGGAATTGGAAAATATTAGATAAGGAGTCAAGCTGGGAGAGAGGAGTGGGTGGATGTGATGACAAACAAAGGACAACAGATTGAGAGAAAAATGGGACAGGAGGAATGGAAAGAGGTGGGAGAGAAGAAAGAGGGATTTCAGTCCAGCCTAGAGTTGACAATTGCCTCAGCCTGACAGGACAGAGAGAACGAGAGGGGAAAGGGACGGAGGGAGGTATGGGGGAGAAAAGCCTTAGGTGTTGTATAATCACAGCAAAAGGACAGCGGGACAAAAAGTACGGGAGAAAAAGAAAACTGGAAAGGAGAGATGAGGGTTAAAGATGAGGATACAAAAAAAGAGGGAGAGCGGAATGGAGAGAAAGGAAGTGTGTATTGATGGGAGAAGAGACAGAGAGATTTTTCTGTCAGAGTAATTAGCAGCTGCTGAGTTGGTCTGCAGTCCAACATGGCACGCGCACAAACGCGCGCGCGCACACACACACACACACACACACACCATCTGTGGCAAACACAGGCAGGCAAATGCCCACATTTTTGTGCACAAAAACACATACAGAGTCTCCCCTAGATGCTTCTCAGCTACTCCTTCTGCAGTGTCTGTGGTGCAAAAACCCCCCCTGCTGACACAGACTTTGGAAAAATGAGATATCTTCAAGCACAGAGGTCACAAATGCACACAACACACACTTGCCTCCGACTTGCAAGAAGGAGAATAGGCTGGAAATGTAATAATAAAAAAGAAAAGACAAACAGGCCTACACACAGGCGGTAGAATCCTGGCTGCGAGGAGTTGTACTGCAGAGATTTATACTGTGATAAAACTGCATTTAGCAAAATAGGTGTGAAAAGTGGTGTAGAGGATGTCTAGTAAACCAGCAAATTATAGAAACAGCCATGGATTAGATGTAAAAGTCATGGGTGACTTTTACAGTTGAGGCAGCAGGACCAGAAGCCTTCATATAACACAATGTGCCTGTTGGTAGGCCTCTACAGCCTGGCCACGTGGCCAGAGTAACTGATACAATCACAATTCATTAGACATTTTTGGGAGGGTAAAAGCTGGGAAAGGCAAGGACATCAGGGAAGCTTCTCTTGGAAAAGTAATTATTTTCTGTTGAGGCCTTGTTAAAAATCTGAGTAATGTGTCTTTTACAGCCCAGTACAACACCCAGACAGTTTTAGTGCTACCTCTGGCTATTCATGATCCACCACTGCTCCATTCAGCAGGGTATTGTATTCCAATACAATCCCATTGACTAGGCAGCCCGGTTCAATTACTAAGAGGAGCGATGTGATAATCTGGGTAAAGAGAAATAGATTTTCCCTTAAAATGGTCACTGCTCTGTGAGGGGTGCTAGGGAGAAGGGGGGGAGAAAGAGACAGAGGGGAGGGGGTACGGCAACAGACAGACAAGAGAAAAGGGGGGAGTGAGTACGGGAGGCCAGGCGAGATGGAGAGGGAGGAGTAAAGTGGAGAGTCAGAGCAAGACATACAAGGGCAGAGAGGCACATTTACACCCACACCAGAGCGAGAAATGGGGCACATCGATGTCTATTGCTCAGCATTCAGCACAGCATCAATCACTTGATTGCTAGTGAGCCTGGATTACAGAGTAGAGTTTACAATTACCTCACTATAGACCAGACTGCAGACACACGCACGCGCACACACACACACATATACACACACACAACCAATGAGTCGCTCAGCCAGCCAGTAAGCAAAGATTTTCTTTAGCTAATTTCGATCAGCAGATCTCATTATTCCCTTCCTAAAACCTTTTTCTTTTTTGTCATTAGAATTTCTCATTATCATCAAGTCAGGCGTCCAATCAGTCAGTCACCCACATGATCAGCCAGATAGCCACCTGATTGGCCATCGCAGTGTCACTCAGCCAGCCAATCAGGGAGCCAAGGTCACCCAGTAACACCACCAGGTACCTTAGTCAGCCACTTACCTAGTAAACAGGTTAGTATTCTGACATCTAGGCCCACCAGTCTTCTTGTCACCTCGTCATTCACCAAGTCACCTAAACGGTCCTAGTCAAGTCATCTAGACAGTCAGCAAGACACCTCGCAAGTCCTCTCTTCCCCTAGTCAGTCAACTTGTCAACATGTCAGATAGTCAACCAGCCCCCCATCTTGTCCCCTCGCCAGTCACCTACAAGAGTTAGCCATTAAGTCACCAACTCAGTCTCTAAATCACCTCGTCATTCACCTTGTGACCTAATCAGTCATCAAGTCACCTGTCAGCCAACTCCTGAGCTGTTCAGTCAGTCACCTATGTAGTCACCTTGCAAGTCATCTATTCACCTTGTCAGTACCTAATATTAATAGAGAATGAGCCTTTTGGTGGTGGGTTTAAATATAGTTTCAACCACGTAATGTTTGCATGATACCTTCCAATTTTATCACTGAGATCTGTTTATTATCTGTCAAGTCTGAATGAATGAAATTGCATGCCATTTTTAATTTGTCTTAGCATCCTGTTAGTAATAAAAAGTTCTATTTTTAAGTCTCGATTGCACATGTATGCTTTACTTCCATCTATACTGTGTCTTTTGTCCGGTTGTACTTTTATCTTTATGAAATAGGGCTATTACCGTACACTGTATATCTTGTTAAAGTTTTTAGCATTAACCTGCCAAGGGACAGCATATGAAAATAAGGAATTGGGCTAAATTTAGCACATTTACATCACAGAATAATGATGCTTCTGAACATGTATTTTCCTTGTTAAATGAATAAATAAAGAGAGAGAGAAAAAGAAAGAATTGTTGAATCCCTGCAGTGTGCTCTTACATGTGTGTATGGCAAAGTGTATGGTCTGCGTCTTAAGTCTGTGTCTTCATGTGACTGTGTGTGTGTGTGTGTGTGTGTGTGCGTACACGTGTGTGGCTGAGAAGGGACACAATATGGCACCATTAAGCCACTTCTAATAACATCACATTCAGCATGGAGCCTCTAAGACCACAGTGGTCTCTGTGCAGGCCTGTGTGCGTGTGTGTGTGTGTGTGTGTGTGTGTGCGCATGTATCTTTACCCTGTATATAAACTTGTGTAGGTGTGTTTTTTGTCTTTACATATCTGCAGGTGTACCTATACATACAGTATGTGTGTATATGGTCTGAATGTGACTGTGTTGGTACATGTTGTGTGTGTGCGTGTGTGCTGTATGTGTATGACTTTCCTTAGAACAGATTATACTGACATAACGTTTACTAACACAGGCCAGCAATGAAAATCATTTTTATTTGTATTAATGTGACTGGCTGGTTTGCTTCCTGTTCTTGCAGATTTGTGTGTAATCACTGGCTGTGTCAGTGGACATAAACGGCAGAAAAATGAGTTACATGCAGCTTAACATTTGCACCTGTCAATTTTAATTTTGTCATTAAAAGGGAGTCTCATTGATGCTGCCTGCTTTCCCTCGATCTTGCGTATATCTTCCCCCGTCCTTCCCTTTCTAAGGAGACTCTCCTGTTTGTAGCTTTGAAAGAAATGTTTGTTCTAGGAAAGCGGAAGGTTCCAGCTTCAAGTTACAATATCTTGAATGCCTCGCTATCAACAACATTACCATGAAGCACAATAGGGAGGACATTTAATTGCACCGGTATCAATGGAGAAATGCAGAAGATATATGCCACTGACCCTGACATAATGAGCTCAAATGAGGTCCAATATAGCTAAGAATCTATGTTTCTGTTATGGGCAGTTTTTGAAAGAAGCGACTTTCTTCAAGGACTGCACCAGATCTGTTCTGCCCGAGGGCAGCACATAATGAAAGTTAATGAGGGTTAGGGCTAGCCAACTAACGTATTCAATTTCTCATTAAAATGTCTGTTTTGTTCCTGCAGGTATGAACAACGTCACCAACCTCTGACAGTGCAAAGCCATTTCTATGCTGACAAGCCAGTCAAATGAATATAACATGATCCCAGCAACAGGTGTTTGTGGAATAGCATTAAGAAAATTACGTTCATCCATATACGGTAGTGACTGCATCAATCAGGTACTGGGTTTTCGTCTAAATGATCCTACTACATCCCGTCTGCAGTCAGCGCTCTCAGAACATTTGTAGGATCTGATCACGAGTGGGTATTTTTCTTTTTCAATGACTTTTCTGACAATTTTATGCCCTTATTTGATAGCTGACAGTAGAGAGATGACAGGAAATGAAGGGGAGTGAGTAATGGGGTACAGTATGACACGCAACAGAGGTCCCCAGCCGGACGTGACTCAGCCAGGTTGCCCCACAAGTGGGCACTTTTAAATACCGGCCTGTTTGCTCTCAAAACACATTGAGGACACATGGATCATGCTGAAACTGCATGACAAATGAGATGCTTTCGTTACAAATGCAATCAGTGGAATTTTAGCACATGCAGCGTTATTTTCAAGTTGCCAGGTTTATGCATAAGCATCGCTAACCTACTGTATCCGCACTGATGCTTGTTTTATCACCATACTGTAGCTGTGCATATGTTAGCCCTGCTGTGAGTGACTGGCCACCAGGTCCAGGGTGTACCGTGAGTCTCACCCAGTGTCACCTGGGATTGGCTCCAGCCCCCCCGCGACCCTCTTAGGATAAGCAGTATAGAAAATGGCTGGATGGAAGGACAATCCCCTTAGTCAATATTGTTTACTGAAGTTTTGTTTACTACTGGTTGATCCAAAAAAGGTCCTTTCAGTTTTTCAGGCATTTAAAAACAAGTGCCTAGAGTAAAACATAATCCCTTTAAAGACCTTTTAGCTCCTCTTATTTTACAAATAAGAAATTAACAAGAAAAAAGAAAATCAATAATACAACAACAACATGGAGTATGATAGAGACATTAGCAGAAGAAACACATCAACTAGCGGTCGCAGTATTGAGACTTCACAAAGCGTGGCACCCCCATATGGAAACACCATATGTCCTCATCAATACAACATACTAATTCATAATACATACACACACGCAGTCTGCAAAATGACACATGCACAAGCACACAAAATACACACAAAAAGCATTGCGCATCAAGTCAGCACAGACACGAACACACACACACACACACACACAGCATGCACAAACATGAGCACACTCAGACTCGCACACAGTTTAGTTGGTGTAATGACCCATTTGGCATTGAGCAGCATCTGTTTAGCAAATGAAGACTTGTAGTCGGGATGTTAGTAATTTTCTCCCTGACACAGAGAGCAAACAGGGGAGGCAGGATCCTCTTTAGCACTTACAACCAATGGCCTGTCCTGTTCCGGCACTGCGATGTCATTCCTCTCTCTCCTCCCAATCTTTCTTCTGTCACTACCCACTGTACGCTACCCCACGCACGCACGCAAGCACACACAGACACACACACACACACACACACTCTAACAGAAACAGAAACGTATTTTAAAAACTAACCTCCACTCAAACCTCTACAAAAATAAGACTGCAAAAAGCACAATAAAAGTCCTAGAGTCACTGACAATGAAAAACGATTTTTCCACACGCTAAGACAAAAAAAAAACATCTTCTCAAATTATCCTTTCAGTCATGTTGCTTTTTATATTTTCTTTTCCCTTCTTGCTCTTCTCGAGGGAGGATCAGGCGGTGACAGCCTGTACTTTCTGCTCTGTCATTATCAACCAGGAAGCAGTCTGAAGAGAATGATGGCAACCTCCTGCAGAGAGAAAAGGCTCCAGAGCTTTTCCCTTTCATCATTACAAAGTTAAAAACATAAAGAACATACAGCAGGAGCAAAGGTAACGATGTGTATCCGGCAGGCGGGCAGGGCACGGCTCCATTTAATGAATGCGGAGCACTCGTAATCCATTTGTCCATAATGGTTCATTCTTAAATACACACATCCATTTGAAGCGCACAAAATATTAAAAGCAAGAATAGCATTGCACAACGGTGTATTCCTGTGCTGGACAAGTCTGTCAGTGGCATCATTCTCTATTGTCGTTAACCTCTTGCTATTTGCTGCTGCAACATCCCCACTTATAATTTGACAATTTGGGAGTCAGGTAACTTTCATACACAAACAGGTTAAAGGATTTAAGGATGAGTAGACTTCCTCAGCTCGGAAACTTCATGCTTTACTTGGGAAAGCCAAACAAAATGGCTTTTTTGCAATTTCCTCCTAAGTGAAGAATGCTGCAAACTTTACCACGTGCAGAGCTAGTCAGTGAACTTCTCTGGCTGGCCAGCTAACCATTAGCCAGCATACACAATAGCCACGCTAATGGGCGGCGGTCTGGAAAAAAAAAGAGGATCAGCCAGTTTTAATTTCTTGTCTGCAGCCTGGAGATCGAACTTTCTTCAAGCGTGGGCTGCACTGTGGGTGACGCCACGCACAGGTCTGAGGTCAATGCCATACCAAATGCACTTTTAATGGGCAGTGTTGTGTAAGCTGTCCTTTGACCCTAACACACACACACGCACACACACACACACACACACACACACACACACACACACACACACTCACGTGCAGGCACACACAATCGGACAAACATATAAGTTGTGAGCACACAAATGAATGTGCCCCTTGGGCTTGTGGTTTTGTGTGTGTGTGTGTGTGTGTGTGTGTGTTGGTTCCAGCTTCAGGTACTAACTCTATATGCTGGACCCTTAAACTACATGTCAGCTAAGGCCACACATTGGCAATAATGAGAACGAGAAAGTAGGAGTGAAAAATGGGAGGCTAACTAAGAAAGCAAGGGATGTTATGGAGAGAAAAGGGAACAGACGTTAAAAAAGGAGGGAAAAGGATCAGGGTCAGGGAAGGGAGCACCGGGGGGTAAAGAGCAATGAAATAAGAAACAGGTAAAAGAAGTAAAGAGGAGAAGAAGCCTAAATGGCAACATGATTTATCACCTGCACACACAGGTAGTAACCCTGATCCTCTCATTTTTTCCTTTTATTTTATGGTTTCACTCCCTCTTTCCGTCACTGTTCTCCCTCCGTGATTTTTCAGGATATTCCAGGTTCTTAAAATATTGTAAATGTAAATAAAATCTGGAATCCAAGTATGATCATTAGGATATTAACCTTTAAATGGGAAAGAACATAAAAATAATAAAGGAAAAAAAAAAATTATTGTCATTTTCCAAAACATTAGTGCTCCTGTGGATGCTATCTTTACTTCAGCTGACAGCAGAAAGTTCCTTTTCTTTATTTTTCCTCTCTTGATCCCTCATCTGAATCTGATGAGCCATTTGTAGACATTGCTACCTGGACCTCTCTCCTCCCTCAGTAATCGACAATGTTGACCACTAACTTGTATTGATTTACAATCGAATTTACAATAAAACATAACAGTTGATAATTTAAGAGTAAGATCATGAATCACTATTTCAACATTATCTTCTATTTATTTCCTGACTGTAAGGACTTATACTAAGAATTCTTGTCTTTTTAATACCCACATTTTAGCAAAGTATCTCTGGCGATACAGACATTTCAACTCATATTGCTAAAATGTTAAATGTAATTCTGATTTAGATTTTCCACCTCATCTTACAGTATTAGACTGTGAAAGGCCATATTTAAAAAAATTAAATCTTCAGTGACTTCATGACTTCAGTCTCCTCTACAGCCTTTCAAATTTTTGTGTTTCCCAGTATAAAAACTTATTTTAGGGTTAAGAAACTGCAGATATCTGTATTATGACATTGATTACAACAGCTCACTCTATCTCTCTTTTCGCCTCTTCTCTCTCATCTGCTCCCTCTGTCTTTTCCTCTCTCCTTGTACAATGTTCAATAGTCATAAATCAACTTCACAGCATGTTTCCCTGATAACACGAGACATTTATGAATAATAAATGGTTTCTCTACCACTTCCTATTACTTATGGACATCTTATGTCATATTAGAATAAATGAAGGGGATAAAAAGGACTGGCAGGTTGTCATTATGATCATATCATATTCTCCTTTTGTAAGGAAGTGTTTGTTTTTGCTTACTTGAACAGGGGAGATTTCCGGTTCCATTTGCCATTTATGTGTTTCATGACCCACTGAACTGATTGTGTCAATTTTCTATTGCACAGTTGAAGGCTCCTTGTGGAGAAATTGGACCGAAACAAATAGCACAAGCTGGAGTAAAGGAAACTCAGAAATTTCCTAATTGACAAACAACAAATAGCTGTCATGACAAAGCAGAAAAGAAAATTATCTTTTTCTTGGATAAATCCTGACATCCAGCACCTGGCCTACAAGGTCATGACATATACTACGGAAGGACTGATAATTTAACTACCCAAACGGCACAGAAAAGTGTGAAAATGCCAGTCATATCCACACATAGTCCACACATACGAGAGTTCATTTAAAGTTCAGCATCAACGCGACTGAGCAACAACGCTCCAATCAACACTTGTCAACTTGCCAAATGAAAATGAACACTGGTCAACTTAATCGGCACATGATGTTGATGATCACAGTGCTACATTTTGATGATGCAATGATGTGTTTAAGGCAGCAGGGATGATGGAGTTATGGGCACGTACTGCATTTTGGGTCAACCATTAAAACTCCAACGTATCACAAAGAGAAGCAGCATTTGTACCATAAGGTTTGTGAGGCATGACAGTCCATTATTACACTTGGAAACAGTAAAAAAAAAAAAAAAAAAAAACAAAAACAAAAAAAAAACGCTTAACACAAAGATAGAGATAGATAAGATAGTACTTTATTTATCCCAGGGGAAATCATTGTGCAGCAGTTGCAGTACAAAGTAGGAAAGAGTGCAAATAAACAATAACACAACATAAGAGTAAAAAGTTCCCTTACTTGTGTTTTCTAGAGCTTTCATCCAGATCTCATAGTCTTTGTCAGAAGTGTTCTCAGCTGTCATGGAGCGATTTCATTTGAGTATTTCTACTAATGCAAACAGATGCAGTCTGCAGTTTTAGTCAAAACTTCCTTTAAAAGAAATGAGATTTTAACTCCTCCTGCAATTTCATTTTGTTACTTTGAGTCGGAGGGATAGCTCTGTTGACATGGCAACAGAGCAAACTCCATCTGCAGTGCTGTGCCGAGAGATGAGGCTGAAAGATCCCGAAAAAAGGTTTGGTGCCAGTTTGGCCAAAAGTTTGAACTCCAGCTGTTGACACCACGCAAAACATGGAAGTGTAGAAGAAAGAATGTTAGGTCCAAATTTAGCTGGAACCAGTTCCTGTTGAGAGCCTTTTCTCAATACCCATCCAGCTACTGGGAGTATGAACAACACTAATGGGTCTAGAGTTTGGCATCTGTGTTGCCTGTTGGGACTGTTCCATGTAGTCTTAGTGCCAGGAACAACCCTGCAGTAAAGCAAATGTAAGCAGTCACAACCTAATGAAAAGCATGTACATTATTCTTTATTCATAGAAATTGCAATTTGGTTCCCCAATTAGGTTGTGATTTTTTTTGAGGTTATGTTGCAACGTTTTCTTGAGTAAAGGCTGAGCTGCATTTCTGTACTGCACAGAGTTTGAAGGGCGGTGGCTGGTGTAAATGGTGGGCATACACTGTAGTCCGGTAACATAGTCCTCTGCAGTTAGGTTTAAACAACAAAAGCACTTTGGTTAGGGTTAGGGAAAGGGATCGCAATTTCAACTAAATGTTAATACAGTAAACACGTTGTGTCTCGTGTTTCTGTATTAACCAACACCGTGATTTTTCCCTGACCCTAATCAAGTGCTGTGGGTGTATGGTATCACTGGTTTTGAGTGGGTTAATATAGGGGACCCTAAACAGAGCTCTGCCCCAGAACCCACCAGTATACTCAGTAGGTGTTTTGAGGTGGGGTAAGGGGGGCTGCCATCCGGCTTGTTAACCTGCCATCCCATCCATTTCATATAATTACTTTGAATCTGTTAAACACAGATTTTCAGAGCTTTAAAGAAAAAGTTATGCATAAATACTTTTAATGATAATTTATTTTCTAGTACATCCTCGCCTGTTTCTTCAAGCCAGATGGAGCCGAGGAGGTTGATTGGTTCCTCCACTCAAGTCATCCCGCTGTACGACATGGACTTTTCTTACTGTGTTCAAACAAGCTTGAAAATGTCAAATAGGACAACTTTCACTTTTTGACATGAGTAAGGACTGTGCAACAGTGTAAAACCCCCTTCAGAGGGAGGGGAGCAGGGCCAGCTCCTTTTGCACTGCAGACTCAGTGAAATAAACAGGGAGAGAAGAAAATAGAACAACTGTTGCGTTTCACAAGGCCAATTCCCTGAGCATGACTAGACTAGATGAGCTTCAGGACACAAGCTGACATTATGTTTCATTTCAATAACAATGCCTCTGTGAAGTTAAATGCCATAGCAATATCCTCAGTGGGACAGCACACTCACATACACACACACCAAAACAAACAACATGATGTTTTACTTTGATTCTACGAATAGTTAATCGACGTGAATTAATTCCCTATACTAAAAGCAAAGGTTGAAAAGAAACTTTTCAGACGTCTTCACGTGAGCAGAACAAACACACACACCCAGTTAATTTTCCCTGATATTCCCTCTGCATTCCTTTTAAAACCTGCTCTATTGACACTACAATGTACCAATGGGACCACTAGGAAATAATGCCAGGCAAGATATATTATACACACATAAATACACACACACACACACACTGCAATCAGAAAATGTGTTTATCACACACTCTAACACCCACACAGCAACACACTAAAATGACACGTTATGATGCGCACACACCCACCCACACACGGTAGTGTTTATCGTGCAAACACACCCTCACACATATGTACACTCATTCACACAGAGAGACACACACAATGAAATACAGTGTAGTGCAATATTTGTGCTGCATACTCTCTCTCACACACACACACACACACACACACGCAGTTGCAGGGGGAAGGAACCTATTTAAATGCTAAGTAAGCGGTCTCTCCCTTTTGGGGCGATGTGATTATACAGCCGATCTCATAAGCAATGCTTCACAACTGGATTTGCACATGTAGAACTTAATTACAAGGGGCCTCGCCTCTCTCTGTGTGTTGTATTCATGGGAGTATATCTATTGAGAGAGGTGGGATTGAAGCTATTACCTCGCTTCTGTGTGTGTGTGTGTGTGTGTGTGTGTGTGTGTGTGTGTGTGTGTGTGTATGTGTGTGTGAAGCCAATCTATCAGCAGTTTAGCCAAGATTAATGTTTACATAAACAGGTTTGGGCTCAGTTGCCAGATTCCTTCTCTCTTTCTTTCTCTCTCTCTCTCTCTCTCTCTCTCTAGTCGTTTTCCCCTTCTCTCCTTCCCCGGCCTTTGTTTCAGTGTTTATGTGTGTTTACACACACACACACACACACACACACACACACACACAAACACTGCAACACATTTTGCTGATCAAAATAAGTTCCAGTGAGTAGACAAAATAGGGTAAATGAAGAGTAAGCAAAGAAAAATGTTTCCATCGTAATGTTTTTGCCATCCCAACAGACCCCCATGGTTAGTGATGGGTACTGAGAACCGATCCTGTAGAAGAAGGTCGATGCGGGGCGACTCAGCTGTGCTTTGTGTTTAGTGCATATTGGCAAATGTTGGAGAACACTTTAACTGCTGAAAATCAGCGTAGCATAGCACGCTGACATTAGCATCCAGCTCAAAGCCCCTCTGTTCCCGAGTCCAGCCTCACAGAGCCGCTCACATGGCTGTAGACCGACAGACTTGTTTACCTGACCCCAACATTTTGGCAGATCTCGCTCTCTACATTACCTGTGCATGGCAATTATGGTACGGTTGAGGTTAGGGAAGGTTCACTGCTGCAGTTAATAGAAAGACGGTAACAGCAGGTCTGTGAGGGGATGGGGAAGTCCTGACTGTCAGACACACTAAACACACTTCCACCACCCCGACGTCCACAAGTTAATTTTCACTTCACTACATAAAGGGCTCATTACTTTCTCCATTTTTCGTTTGCCTATAAGAAACCTTTTCTACATGTCCAGCCGGTTCTTCTTCCTAATCCTGTAGATTCTCCCTGAGAAAAACAACATGCTTATTCTCCCGAACAGAAACTGTTAAAAGTATATTTAATGAATAATGCAGGAGAGGTGCCATATTCTTCCTTAAGAGCACTGCTGCCCTTGTTTTACCTTTATTTGTTTACATGTCATTGGTATTTTTTGAGTGTGGATTTTTAAAAGTTATTTATTTCTGTTACCTTCTGAGAAGCTTTAGTGAAGCAGCAACAGAACTTCCAGAGCTACATTTTTATTATCTTCACTTTCACAGAATGGCCTTTAAAAAAAAACAACATATAATTAAGTATTGAACACTAAAGGAAATTATGGAAACCATCTGATATATAATAAAAAGAAATGTCTGCAACAGCCTCCATCCATCCATCCATCCATCCATAATCTAATCCTGCTATCCTGTACAGGGGCTCAAGGGGCTGGAGCCTATCCCCACCTACGGGTAATTTAGAATCTCCAATTTTCCAAATCTGCCTGTCTTTAGACTGTTGGAGGAAACTGGAGCACCCAGAGGAAACCCAAACAAAAAGCTGGTGGAGGAACCTTACCAAGGACCTTCTTACTGGGAGGTGACAATACTAACCACTACACCCTGTACAACAATTTATGGATGATAAATCAATTTAAAAAGCATACCTGCTCCTGTAATACTGTGCTTTTTAAGGGATAAAGGTGGCGTTCTTCTATCTCTTGTTGTAACCGCAGCCTGATATTGCCAGTTCACTGTGAAGCAAAACCAATTAAAAGCAGGTAAAAGAGCCATACCTTTGAGTGCACGAGCATGCACAAAAGGCACACAGCGGCCATTAGAAGGAGTTTAACTTCAGCATTAGAATCTGACTGTGGTGTTTGCACAGATCCGGCTTCACTCTCTATATTGTTTAAAATACCCTATAATCACATTTTTCATGGTCAGAGACACATTCAACTCTGTCACCCGCTGATCTGAGACGTACCCTTGGAAATCAGAAATTGGCAGCCAAAACGCAGAGAGCACCTTCTGGCAAAAAAAAAAAAAAATTTGAGCAAAAGTCTTCTAGCTTTATTCAGTCTGTGGCAGCGTCAGAGTCACTAGAGTCCGTGCCAGTGTGGACTCTGGCCGAGGAGGAGGTGCAGCTCAGCATTATAATGGTCCAGCTGCAGTCAACACAATGTAGCTACGCAGATAAACATGTTTTCCAAATTGTCTTTTTGCTGCAGCCTATAGCCTATATTCAAATTCAGCCATGAAGGCTAAAAAAGGCATTATTCAGTATCATCAAATGAATGTATTCATATTTTTCGCATCATGTAAACCGTAGTACTCATAAATCCCTCTGATAGTTTGCACTCTGGTCCAATGACACTAGAAACTATGCTGTATCGCTCCTCTCCATTAATAAAGCCATGTCTGCTATGCAGAGGGGCTGACGGAGATAAATGGAGAGAGAGAAGAAGGGGGGGAGGAAAGAGAGCCAGAGAGCAGGACACTTGGGGATAGAAGAAGCCTCCATTGTTTCTTATTTTCACAGGCGCTTACACACACACACGCACACACAGACACACCATTTCTATTTTCTGTGGTGCTGAGGGGACTGCATAGGAAGAGTCCCCAGAGGACAAACAGGTTAACCTGTCGTTTTAAAGCCTACACACACACACACTCACACTCACACACATACACATACACACATACACAAAGTTTGAAATGTCTTCATGGAGAAACACAATAAGCAGGATACGTGTAAGAAGAAAAACACTAAATCAAATCCCAACACTTGACCTCTTATAGCATTAGAAAAACATATCAGGTAGCTTATATAAAGGCTAAAAATGCTGTTGAATTTGTGGCTTGACACACAGACTCTGACGTCAAATGAGCTTGATTTCTGAATAAGTAAATGTACTAACATTGGCACCTAACAGGCTGTGACTGTGTCGTGCCTGTTGGCTTTAATTGCCCCACTGTTGATTTGAAGCCATTTCAACTGGCTG
Source organism: Lateolabrax maculatus (assembly GCA_031216445.1). NCBI lineage: Eukaryota > Metazoa > Chordata > Actinopteri > Acropomatiformes > Lateolabracidae > Lateolabrax > Lateolabrax maculatus. The sequence goes on from CM062206.1 coordinate 21,920,642, forward strand.
TGACATGCATAATCCCTGTTGATTTAAATTTAGTTGTGGCTGTCTTTGATCAGCGCCGTGCCTTGGCACCGCTCGCCGCCGCCGCTAAGAAGTCTGACAAGTAGTACAACTTTGTGTAGGGTCTGCGCGGCAAACTGATCCGCGTTCAGCCCAGGTGATGATCTTCAGTGCTGCACAGAAACCAGTGTAATACTTACTTGTGACTTGTCCGTCTTGGCCTTAATAGCCCAGACCTGAGACTTACGTGTGAAGTGGAAAACAATAACTTTGATCTGAACTGTCCTGAAATATGTCAAGCAGCTCAGAAACTAAAGCAGGGGTGGCAAACCATGTGCCATGGACAGCCAACATCAGCAGGGGATATCACGGCTGAGTTCTTCTTCTCTACTTGAATGAGAACTAATCAGTGGGTGAAGTCTTACAGGCTGCCGGTTCTTGCAGCGTTGTAAACGTAACAGAACAAAAGCGAGTTTAAGCAGTTTAGAAATGTGCTGCTGTGAGGTGTTCAGAGGAGCAGCCATGGGGGTGTTGCATGTTTTGGCCCATTTTGCAACAATTTACCAAACATTCTACAAAGCATGATAGAACGTTTGGATTAGTTTCCTACCTACCAGGCAGCCTCCAGTGTTAAAATCCACTTCCAGACAAAACATGCCTGAGGTAGTAAACCCATAAAAGTGAAGGTGTTGTGTTCAACTTAAACAATGTTTGCATGACAATGCAGCTACTAGCAAGGACTGATCTGAAAACTCTTCCTGATGGTGCGTTCAGGGACACTTTGACATCTGAGGATTGACTGTCTTCTTATTTTATGTTTTTTTGGCGATTGGCAAACAAGAACACTGTCTCCTTCTTCTTCCTCCTCTTGACAGTTTATGGCAGTTGGTAAAAAATGGTGCACTACCATCAACAACTGGTGTGCAGTGTGTTAATATAAACTTCAAATAAAAACCTGCACTCTTCTTCAAAATATCTTTTAATCAAAAGTTTAAATAAAGTTCCTACTCTCTTTATAATATCTACAGCATAGCATTACATGATCTATAGTCTCTTTCCTGATTACAAACATCCAATCTTTTAGTGTTGTGTTTTAAATAATGAGTCCTTTAAACCCAGTTTAAATGTTTTGGAACAGCAATCTTTTTTATTTATAAAATGGCTAAATAACCATTATGGTTCTCACAACTTGCTTATTGTTAATTTTCGAGAACTGATTTTCAGGAAACTTAGTTCAACAATCTTTAGTCAACATCCCTGACTGTACCATTTACTCACAACTGCATTACCATAACAAAATACCTAATCTCAAGCGTCAAAATGTTTGCAAGTTGATTACAATAGCTGCTTGAAAGGTGGGAAATACCATGAATCTAAAAGTCTATTTCATACTTTGGAAAACGCTTTGGCTTGTTTGTATTTCTTTAAACCAATCACAATCCTCTTGGGCGGCGCTGCAATAGTGTTGTGTAGTATTGGTGCAACATTTGCATGTTGGGAGGCGAGAACTGTCAGTAAAATGGCTAATTCCCCTTAGAAAACAGGTACAGATGTATGTCGAAATGTGTGACGCACAATTTCTTTGTCAAAACTTGCCTTTTTCAGCGTGGAAGTTGCTAGCTCAGAGGTGGTTGCTGTTGTTTCCCAGTAGAAAAAGGGATTTTGAAAACGGTGACACGCAGGTAGCGGAAGGGGAGGAGAAAGCTGCGTGAAATATGCTGCCAATGGCAGGCTTATACCCACAGTCACATCCGGTGAGTCAGACTAACACACACACACGTCATGAGCTAAATACCAACCTAACCACTTCTTTAAATATTTTTGTGGGTAACATAGTAGAATTGGCAGATGAACCTGTCAAATCAGCTTTGCAGGACGCGGATCTTTGCCATATTATGGCTGCTGTTTTAGCAGGCTGGGGCTGCACTGTCGCTGCTGTGTACACTATTGCTCTATTTGATCAGAATCCATAGGGATTGGCCTGTCAGACCATGTTAAGTCAACTCAGGATAGGCTACGCACACTGGTAGATGTGCTGAGGGGTGAACTGGAGAGTCACAGTGAGCAGGAGGAGGAGGGGTGAGGGGAACAAAGATAAGAAAAGGAAAGGGACAAGAAATAGAGACGGATAAAAGTGGAAGAGATGTTTACAGTTATTGTTATACTTCTTATGCTATATTTATATTTACTATTTATGTTGTTCTATTTACTCGTCTTTCTTCTGAGGTATCTATTCAAGAAATTCTGGTGTGAGTCTCAGTTTGAGTTGCTGAGTTGCCATTTAATTTATTGACAGGCTTTGTTATTGTCTTGTATTTGATGTAGTTAGAGGTCCCTAATAAACAGACAACCGAGCATATACAGTATCCGGCCAGCTGCAGTCCTCATGTTCACCACCTCAGTTTAGCATGTTAACATGCTTACATTTGCTAATTGGCACAGAGCACAAAGTACAGCTGAGGCTGATGGGAATCTTATTACTTTTGCAGGTATTTGGTCACAGACCAAGCTGAAGTTTTGACCAGATGGTGGTACAAGATGAGAAATTACAGTAAGAGATCACTAAATGTATTACAATTTATCCTGACAGGAGATGAATGTATGAATTTTACTGGGAAATCCAAGCGATTGTTTTAGACACCCTCAAACCTATATTGCCAAGCTCATGGTGGCGCTAGAGGAGAAGTCAGATGATCACCAGAGTCATTATGATTCATCCCCTGGCAACCATACATTTACATACTCAATTTTGTTCCACTCCATCTGGTAGATGTTGAGAAATTTCACGGGATTTGGGAAAAATATTATCTGTTGGAGGCGCTCGAGGACAGTCAAAGGACCGCTGAAGTTAGAAGGATTCATGCTGGTCAATATATCAGTCTGGAGCAAATATCCATAGAGCCACACACCTAACATGGCTGAAAATGACTGGTTGACTGGTTTTGTCTAGAGAGGACAGTCATTATTTGTACAGCTGCAAGACATGGGTTGTTGTAATCTGTTAGATCAAATGACCAATACTGCTGTTCTTTCTGGTGAGGACAGTCTCACACATGCATGCATGTACTGTATAAACTTGCTTACTTATGAACATTAAATGATTTCTTATTAATATATCATACTTGAAGAAAGGAAAAGAATGAGAGTGAGCAACATCCTTTGATAAATCTTCTGATATTATCTCCCTGCGTGTGTAAGTGTGTACGTGTGTGTGTGTGTGTGTGTGCATGTGTATGTGTGCGAGTATGTATGCTCTGTTGAGTCCAGATTAGCTGAGCTGTGATGTGTTCCTTACAGGCACAGGACTGGCCCTGCTCCCATCACTACTGATGTGTGTTTCTGTTTGATGGGGGCAGAATTCCCCCTGAAAGCTCCACCCCTGCACTCCCACCAACACCATCCATACACACACATACGCACACACATGGTCGACAAACATTACATTAATTATTATAATTGATAAATGAGTGTGTTGTATGATGCAACAGCTCTGTTTAACCCCATAAGACCTCTTTCCTTTTGCATGCAAGAATAACATTACAAATTCATGAAGTAGTGTAGTTACACACACACTTTCTATTTCTGCTATAACCCTATTAACCACATCCCTATTGACAGAAGAAGGGGAATTATGTAACATGTCTAAAGACAATCTTATCATCCCAGTTCTGTAGACTAAATGTCTTCAAGCTCCTCTGTTAACACATGGAGTTTCTTGGAATCCCCCAAAACTTGCTGCTTGGGTTGTAAAATTGTATAATTTAAGTACCGTAAAATAAGCTTGCTGCTTGCTAAGATTTTGTATGTTGAAGATTTAACTATAAATTCTTTCACACACAAAACATGTAAAGCTTATACAGCGCTGTCAGAACAAAATCTACCTTGTACTGGGCATGCACTGTGAATGCTTTTTTAGACAGAGGGATTTAAACGCATCTGAGCAAATGCAACCCGAAAAAGCCAACAGCAAGATGAAATACACTGGTGTTGCTCCGTTGCCAAGGTTTCTTCAACTTTTCCAACCCCGGACGCAGAAGAAAAATGTCGTCTCACTCTGGGATCCAGTCTCATTAAAGCATATTGCCTCTTTTGTCAAGTGACGACACGCCAGGAAGACGCCCGCAACCAGAATGTCGTACACAAGGACAGTTAATAGCTGCAATCCAGACGCTGTGACCGGGCGAGATGAGTGATGCTGCGAGGGACACTGGTGTCTACTTTCAGGGAGCAGAAACACTAAACTTTGTGGCTGTAGACCTCCAAATGACACTCTGTGGAGGTCTGTGTTAATACTGCAGCCTGAAAGGTAGAAAATGTGTAGATTTATGTTGGAAAGCGAAACACATCCATACCTGAATCATGACAGTTTTCAAAACCTTTTTTGTTGCGGTAAATTAATCGAAGGCAGAGCCCACACACGCAAACACCCACTTGGAGGTCGTCATGTGGAGTACACCCACCTCCAATCTTGGTACAAACCCGCGTGTCAGCAGGCATCCACCCTGTGACTATGAGCAAGACACTGAATCACTGAATCCTTATCAGCTGCGGGGCTCCTATCTGAGCTGAGTCTGACCTCCACAGAGATGTGAGCTGACCTACAGGCACCATAACAATTCCACAGCCAACGTACACTACCATTATTTGTAGTACTAGCAGTAGTATTAGTTGAACTAATAGCAATTTCCATGGATCCCTTTCGGGGAAGTAAAGTAAGGTACTTTTCACCTTATTTTCCCTCCTTCAAATCCCGCTCAACTAAGCAGCAGCCCAGCAAAAGCCAGGCAGGCCTCACTGAGCTTGTACACTGGGTTAAAGGAGTAGTTCAACATTTTGGGAAATCTTGTCAAAATGAGATGAAAAGATTGATACCACTCTCATGTCTGTCCGTTACATATGTAGCTGCAGCCAGGAGGTGGTTAGCTTAGCATAGCATAAAGGCTGGAAACAGGGGGAAACAGCTAGCCTGGCTCTCGTCGGTTTATTCAAACAAGATGCCTGTGTCCTCAAAAACATTGGCAAAAAAGAGAAAAACAACATTACTTTGTGCAATTGTACTTTAAACAGAATTTGTCCTGCTGTCAAACACCAAATGACACAACTTTCATAGATCCAACTTGACCTCGCCCCTTCCTGTCAGTCTCGATTAAATGCGTTTTCAGTTTTTCAGTTATTCAATATGCAATTAACCACCGGGCTGAATGTGTTTCTGTTGCCAAAATGCCATTGAGCAAGTTCTTTCATATGACACAAAAATATTCTTTGATCATTTCAGCACGCATGATATTAAATTATCCTATAGCTTCACAGAAGTGCAAGGATTCCTTTGTGTATGACATCACTTTGATCTAAATTGCTCTTTGAAATTTTGCAATACACAAGTCATAATAGTATCACACATGCCAGGCAGCGTACAACTGATCAGAGGTTTCTATGTAAAACAGAAGACATATCATCAGAGCCAGAGAACAGGAGAATCACAGAGCTAAAAGGAAACAAGGTTTAAAGACGTGGAGAAAAGACAGCTGGTCTTCCATTGGCCGCCAAATATTTTATGTTTTACAATTAATTTCAACAGATTTTAGCTCATTCATGATGGACATGAACCAAATACATATGAGTAAATGTCAGCTGCCAATTTCAAAGAAGAACAAAACAATAAATGCAAAATTGAAAATGGAAACTGAGAAAACCCCCTAAGCTCAAGGTCCATGTGCTATACAAATAAAGTTTGATTGATTCAGTTCTTCTGGAGCTTTCAATCATATCACATGATCTTCTTCAGCACATAGAGTTTATCCAACTGCCATTAAATTGTAGAGTGTCAAATTTAAAATTGAGCCAAAAAAAAAAGGAGATTCTGACATAAGTTTTCATTTTTTTTCACAGATTTCCAGTAAAGCCATATTTCCACTGCATGGCACAGCTCGGCTCGGCTCACTTTTGGCACCAGGTACTTTTCTAGATTCTGTTTTCCTCTGCAGATAGGACCCACTCAACGTAGGCAGGATTCTAAGCTGATCGTCATAGTGACACCGCGTGAAACTGCTGTTGATGTGACATCTTCGTCAATGCGACACAAACTCACAGGAACAATCTGCTCCATCCAGCTCTCGCTTGATTCTTTCATTAGCAACCAGAGGAACATCTGCACTTTGTCACTTTGTCATTTCCGGGCTGCCATTTTTATAAATCTGGGTTGAGTGAATAAAAGTAGGTAGCTTGACTATTTAAAAACGGCTGATGCGGATGTTCTGTGTCGCGCAGGTGACAATTCTAGTGACGGTTCTCTCGGACCAATCAGTGGTCTGCAGTGTTTTCACGTCATCAGCTCAGCTCGAAAAAGAACAGTTCCAAGCCAGTCGAGATGTACCATGCAGTGGAAATCCAGCTTAAGAGACCATAAACTAGACCACAGTAAGAATAATTGGTGCAAACAGGCTGAATCTACAATATTTCAAATCTACAGTGATGCAGCTTATGGCTCTTCAATGGCATCCTCCCTCTATCTCTCTCTCCCTCTTCCTCTCGTTCATCCTGCTGTCCTCGCAGCCAGTCTTCCCCTCTCGTATATTTCCAGCGCCTCGTCATCCCTTCCGCGATTTATGGATCTCTCTCCTCTCTCCTGTCTTCATGTCTCTAAATCTATCCTCCCTTCTTAATTCACTATATCTCCTCTCCTCTCCACACCACTCTACCTTCAACCCTTTTCCTTTCTCCTCATCCTCGTTATAAAAAAAACTACATCCTTGACTTCCTTATTCTAAATTGTTTGTCTTTCAGTTCATCCCTCCTCTTTATTCCGATGGGTTCACTTCAGCTCAAGACAAGTAATCTCTTTGAAAATCAATAAATATCAGTTGTTCAGCTTCAGTTCCACTGAGCTGATTTTTACATGCAGCTGTTGCACAGATATATACATGATCTCATGGGGGGGGGGGGGGGGGTTGAAGAAACTTTTTTAATTTGGTCCACTCTCTTTTTGGTGGGGGATTTAGCAAAGGATTCAGTATATCACAGGAGCACCGGGTGAAAAAATGAATTTTTTTTACCTCGGAGAAAATACAATAGAGAGAACAGCAGTGACTCCCTCTGCACTACGCTCCTCCTTCCTCCTCTTCCCTCTTCCTCCTACTCCTCCTGTTTTATCCGTCGCCTGTCTGTCTCCTGCTCTCCTTCTACCTGCCTGCTGTGAGTACATTCCTCCTCTTGGTTCTTATCTCGTCCTAAATCTGTTCTTTTTATTTTCCGTCTGCTTTTACTACGACTACTTTTCTGCAGAAGAAGTACTTTTGCGTTTGATACTTTAAAATGATCTTTTGTCTGCTACAGCATACATATATGCACTATAAATCACTTTTTCTCTGTTCTCCTTAGGGAAAAAGTCATAAACCAAAAGGGAGAAAATTATATTTTCAATTTTTTTTTTTGGTTTCATTATGGCGCCTCCTAGTTTCGTATTAGTTCAACAGAATACCTTCTTCTGATAATAATCCTGTACTTTTACTTCAGTGGGATTCTGAATGGAGTATTTTCCATGAATATACTGTATATGCCCCCATTCTTTCTCCATTTCCTCTCATCCCTGCATGCCTGCTGTGACCCCCCCCCCCCCCCCATCCTTGTAATAGATGGCCGATGTTGGTCAGTGTGACGGAGTCATTCTGCTGCCAGTCCATCTACCCACTGGTCAGATCTATATGACACCGGCTTCACACTATAAATCAACACACACACACACACCTGCAGCCTCCCAGTCTCCCTACATTCTGACGATTGATGCCCACCTTGTTGCTAAACGGCCGAGATAATTAAACCCCACGCATCCCTCCCTCCGGTGTAAGTGTGTGTGTGTGTGTGTGTGTGTGTGTGTGTGTGTGTGTGTGTGTGAATTCCCTGCTGTTGCATTGTAACACACGCACACACGATTAGACGACACACATCCACTCTGTCTTCCTCTCTCCTCTCCTCTCTCACACACCATTACACTACAAACACACACTTTCTGTTATTGCCCTTGCATTCCTACACGTAAACACACACAGACACACACACTCATACAATCTCTTTTACTCTATACACACTCCCAGAGAGAGGGAGGGGGAGAGAAAGCACCTGCTGGGCTGTAAAGCACTCAGACAAACAGCGTCTGTGTTTGGGAAGACTTGAACAAATGGGAAAATTATACAGTGGAACCAAAAACGGCACCCTTTCACCCAAAGGTGCTTCACCCCAACTGGCTGATGGGAATTCATGCAGCATACATCCACTGCTCTTTTATATTCATGAGTGTGTCTGAGTTTGTACACACACATATGCAACTTGCAGGATTGCAGGAAACCTGTATGTTTTAATCACAGGGTTTAGATTATATGTGGGGCATGTTTGAGCAGATCAGTTGATGTCAAGGCGTGGATGGAGCACAGTCTCGGGGGCCCAAGGGGTCAGGGGCCCTTGTACCAGAACCTCTGTTTGAAGGGACCGTTTACATGTCTTGTTGGAAAAGTCAAACTGCCAAGAGACACAGAATGCAGCCGCCTCGTTTGTGTCTCTTTCAGTCTGGGTATCTTGCTCCTATGTAGGATGGGTGGGGGGGCTTTTTCATGTCTGTGCTCAGGGGCCCATTCTTCACAATAAGTCCATGTGCAGAGGTAAAAAAGGAAAAGGAGGAATCATCAGGAGGCAAATTAAAAACAAATCTCAACTGAACAAAAACCTGTTTTCTGCATCTTTAGCTGTGTGTGTGTGTGTGTCCTGCTACATCTCTGGCTGAGCGCTCCTGCTCTTCCCCTGGGGGACTATCTTTCACCCGTGATGCCCAGCTTTTAGCGCACTCATGTTACTTCGAACACACACACACACACACACACACACACGCGCGCGCGCGGTTGGTGAATGAGTCTGATGGCAGTAACGGTGAGTTCAAGGACCAAAATCAAAGTGTTAAAAGATTTCCCCCAGTGTAAGTTCAGAATCCTGCTCTGTTTTTTTCTCGGCTTCTGGCTAATTCATGGGCGCACACATGACATTAGACCCCCCCCCCCACACACACACACACACACACACAAGCTCTCTCTCGCTCACCTTCTCACTCGTGCGTAAAAACGCTCTCTCTGACACTCGGTATCTCACCTCTCACAAACACCCACGGACCAGGCGCGCGCAACACAGTCGAGCGAATACCTCTCTCTCTCTCTCGCGCACACACACACACACACACACACACACACGTACACACAAACAGCCCGTGAAGTAAACTCATCACACAGACGCGCACGCACGCGTAAAATCGGAGCGTGATCTGCTCTCACCTGCTGTTCTGGAGTAAGTAAATCCTGAATCCAAGCGGCGCTGGTGACAGAATCTTGACCAGACGAAAATGTTGAAATTTGGCTGAAATAATCCCACCTCCGGCTCTCTCCTCGTGTGTCCTCTCTGTCCCGTGCTGACGGCACGAAATATGGATAAATGAAAGGAGCGAGGAGGTCGTTTCTTCTCCTCCTCCCTGCCGGGAAAAAAAAAAGAGATTTACAGCCTAGAACAGTCTGGCTAGCTGCAAAAAGAATAAAATCCCTTTTTTCCTTCTCCAAGATGTTGGGAAGCCAAATCTGCTCCAATTAGCCGCAGTTACGCATCCTCTCCTCCTCTCTCCTCCTCTCTCCTCCGCCCTCCGCAACCCCGATCCTTTCTTTCAGGACGGGATGTAAGACAGAGACAAGTAGGTAGACCTCTGTGTTCAGTCTGTCTCTGGCTCTGTCCGGGCAGTGGTGTGGAAGAGTCGCTCTACTTTGCGCAGCCAAAAATAACTTCCAATCTCCAAACTGGAATCCCGCGAAGCACTTGCACTATAATACTCCCTATTAAATTCTTATTATAATTTTACAGTGCGGCAATTGTGGCAGTTTTGAGATCATAGTCACTCTTATAGCACTTTGTGGTACTTTCTGCTCCCGTGGTACCCTGTAATACTCCTACAGGGGCTTTAATGCAGTGCGAGTACTTAATATTTCATCTTTTATGATATCTTTGTCAATCATGCAATATTCCTCAAGCGACCTAAACATTTGCTAGTGCATACAAGCTTTATTGTAAGTTTTACTGCAGGATACTTCTTTGTTTTAAACGTAAAAACCGAGACAAAAGTCGACCTTAATGATGAGATGATTGATCAATGGAGTCCCACTTTGCAGGTCGGTGTCGTCAATAAATTGATTAAAAAATGAATCAATCGAGAGGTGCTGCTAGAGAGAAACATCGTCTTATGCCAAAGGGGAGTAGCTGCAGTGCAGGGTGCACTTTCCGTCTTAAATCCCCCTCAAGTCCAAGTCAATCAATCAATCAATCAATCAATCAATCAATCAGCTGATCGATTAGATCAAGTCCATATCCAGACAGATAATGTGAAATTCAAGGTTTCAAGTCAAGGTCTCTCCCCGTTTCTCCTCTTTTTGTCCTAATCCACCCGAAAAGACATTTTGGGGAATAAGAGACCACGCGTGTTCTCCATTTCTCTTCTCCGTTTCCCTCCGTCCTTCTTTACTTTTTCTCTCTCTCCAGAAACGCGTCCTTTACAGATCAGAGTGTTTTACCCTCCTTCTCTTCCCTGGATGCGATCCCGAGCTGCACTTCTCTGCCAAAAACTGCAAAAAAAAACTGCAAAAAAAAAAGAAAAAAGTCCACTTGAAATGACTTTTGCAAATCCGTCTTGCAGCGCTGAAGCAGCGGGAGGAGGAGAAGCGCGAAGAGCTGCCTGAGCGGCTTCTGTTGGGTTCTCCTCCAAACCGAGGGGGAGAGGGGTGACAGGGAAGGTGGAGAGAGGAGCCGGATCTCCTCGCTTTCAGATACAGAACAGACAGAGCGATGGAGAGAGAAGAATGAGAGGATATGTGGAGGAAAGAGTCCGCTCCTGTGATTAAACCAGAAAAGAGAAACCCCACTTATGGCTCGGTGGCCGAAATAACTGCAGAGAAGGGGAGAGAAGATCAGATGCGCCCCCTTTTTTTTCCCTTTTAGATATAAAATACTTACTCGTTCCCTTCAGATACTTCACCACCTGCCCGGGGAAGGACAGATAAGAGACATAAAAACGGCCATTTCTTGAGGAGGCTTTTATCCAAAGTGCCTTAAGAGAGTCCACAAGAGAGCGCAGAGCAGCCAGAGAGAGAGGGAGAGAGAGAGAGAGAGAGAGAGAGAGAGAGAGGGAGGGAGAGAGAGAGGGTGGGGGAGCCCGCTGTGGGCAAAAAAAAAAAAAAAGAAAGGAAAAAGGAAAAAGAGAGAAAGAAAGAAATATCCCTCCTCCGTGCGTGTTGATATCCAAACCTGCACGCAACTCCAGAAGCCAGATAGTTTACTGTCCTTGATAAAGAAGAAATGATTGTGTTGTTGGAGATAAGACACCAGTAGCAGTGAATGGGACAGGCGGCCGGCTGCTTCATTCAGCTGCTCTCATCCCCCATGTGAAGGGCGCTGTTCCTTCAGCACCACACACACACACACACACACACACACACACACACACACACACACACACACACACACAGATGTTTCTTCATCTGTTATTGCATTTTTAAGTTTTATTATGACATCTCTCTCTCTCTCTCTCTCTCTCTCTCTGTTGGGGGGTGGGGGGGGGAAGTATCTCATATCTTTTACATCCCTAATTTTTATTGACGGAAGCAAATGAACATTTAAAGAGAGAAGAGAGGTTAAGAAAAAAATAAGACATGAGGTAGGTACTTCAACACACACACACACACACACACACAGAGAGAGAGAGAGAGAGAGAGAGAGAATATGTGTGTGTTGCCGGGATTTTTTGGTGTTTCAGGATGTTGAAAAGTGCCGCTTTGTTGCCCCCTTTTGGCGGTGGAGAGAAATCATCTGGGGGATGGAAGAGAAGAAGGAAGAACGAAAGGAAGGAGGGAGTCAGTCACTAATAGAAATAAAATTATAAAAAAATCATAGCAGTACTAAATCAATGTTTAAGGCTGTGAATAAAAGATGCACAAAAACATACCTGTACTTTATATTCTGAATGTGATATAAACAATGAATTAGGTGTCACTCATGTCTTTGTCACACTATGGAAACATAAAACAAACAACATGACACTCAAAGAGGTAGAAAATAAATATATTTAATAAAAACATAAATATCTAATACTACTATTACTTATATACTCTAAATATTCATACATAAAATGATATTGCCTGGTAATATTATGAGCAAGATTAGTGCAAGTCAAGTATATTATGTATATTGTATACTGTGTATGGTATTGATATGGCAAGGAGCTTCATTGGAATTACATAGGTGAGTGAATCTATATATACTTATAAGTATGTAATGTACATGTATAGGTTCACGTAAAGGCTGACTTCAAGTTTAAATTTCATTCATGGGACTAAACCCATGAGATGGGTCGAACACGTCACTCTTGAAAAACAAAAATGAGCTGTATTAGTTTTTCCCTGCATAGATTTATTCACACTCTCAAAACAAGTCCTCGAATTTTAGCAACAAAATAATTTTAGCTACAGTGTATACATTTGGTCACAAAGTTTGTCATTGCCCAGCAGAGTGACCTCGAGGGCAACATCATCCGTCACTGCCTTTGAAACAAGTGTTGCAAATATAAAAATTACCTTTACCATCCATCCATCCTCTGTGGACTGTTTCCCCCTTTGCTCCCAAGTTGTAATTAGTACGGCCTTACAAAGTCTTTGCCACTTGATCATAAACATACTGTTTTGGGGCATTTGCCGAAACGACCAATGCAGTCTCTCTACAATGATCCCTCGTCACCAGTGGCTTTGTTACCACACAAAGCAGTAGACATAAGCAGAATTTCAACCATCAGACATGGTCATAAAGGATCTGCCTCACCAACCTTCATGCAGGGAGGCATCACACACAGATGGTAAAAGGTCAACAGGAGCAGGTGTGAAGGTGAGATTGCATGTCTGACAAAAAGGTGAGACATTCAAAAAACATGACACACATATATATTTATATATATATATAACTCTACATCCAGGCCTCATTAAAAATGTGCATTTAAGCAGTCTTGCAAACAGTACAGCTGTAGCTCTAGGAGGAAGTATAATGAGTATTCATTAGTGCATGGGTCCAGCATACCATAAAATAAGTCATACTGAAAAAGAATGAGATGCATGAAATGAATTATGCACATCGAATACTATACTGTATATTTCAGAGGCTAAAATGTGCCAAAGTTTGCAAAGTCTGAGGTTACACAGGGTTGTACAGACAGTACAGACTGTGAAATCATGCAAATTCAAATGTATTAAATATTAACAGACATTAAGACAGACAATTCCGCTGCACAGTGAGGAGGTGTGTGTGCTGAGTCTTGTTAAAGCTGGTTATCCTGAATGATAGCTTGTGTGAAGAGGCTGCTGGGGTGGACAGGGGATTTTTGGGTATCACTGACCGTCTCAAAATGGAAAGCTTTGAAACAGATGGTTAACTAGATGTATAGGGTCGCTGGCAATCCTTCCTGCCCTTTTCCTCACCCTGGTGTCATGCCGTTCCTAGATGGAGGGCAGCAGACAGCCGATGAGCCACTCACCAGAGCAGAAAATATGCTGGACCTTGTCCCTGCGAGAGGAAACAGTCCATCTAAACTGGGATGGAAGGACTAAGGATGCTTATTATTAGCATTAGTGATGTCTAAAATTGGACAAAAAGACATTAAGTGGTCATAATTGTTTCAAATAGAATAACTATAGTTTTACCCTAAAGGAATAATTCATAGTAAATTCATACTTATGTCATTAGCTATTTACATGCATCTTAAAATCTCCAAAAAACAAATGACTCTGGATTGAGCATCAACTGCAATCTGTGTCAAAAAAGCCTCAATTTACTTCATTCTGCAGTAATATTCTGGGTAGAAAGAAGTACTGCAAGTTAAACAAGTAAAGGGGTTGTTCTGTTACACCATCCATGTGATGAGGTTGCAGGGGCTGTATGCTGGGAGAGCAGACTAGGATACTGACAGGACCAGGACAGCTTCAGAACTTATACTCTTGTTAAAAGTCATTGTTTTGCATTTTTGTCAGTATTTACTGAAGAACTGACCCATATTTAAGGTGTGTTCCCTGCTGCAAGACGACACTGTTCTTTTGTATCTTTGCGTGAACTGGGTCCTCCTGATGACAAGTCAGAAAATGTTTCTGATAATAGAAATGAAAAGAGAAAAATGGGAAGAAAATTTACAATGAACACCTAATTATGCATCAGTAATAATAGTGTGTGTGCTGAAAAGACGATTTTGTAAATCTGGATTTCACACAGAGGTTAAAAATACAACTTGTTTTATGTTTCACATGCTAAGCGAAGAGATGTCAACGGACTTCAAGTTTACAGCCATGCATGTTTGCACCAAATTACATGGTAATCCATCCAATAGTAGTTTAGACATTTCACTTGAAACCACATATGTCAACCTTATAGGGGTGCTAGAGGGAAAGTCAGGGGATCACCAAGGTCAGTAGGCTTCATAATCCGAAAAAACACAAATGTCCATTCAAAACATTTTGGCTATTGTTATTTTAAAGGCTGACATATTTCTCTAGATAAGTAAAAAGTTTGACCTACTGGGGCGTCAGGACTAATTTACATTAGGAGCCATTTTGAAACATCCAGGCCCTGCTGACTTCAGCAAGCTTAATAACGGCTGTACTGTCGCAAACACATTATGTTTTAGGCGCACTACTAGGTTTGAGACAACGGGGTGAGTAAATGAAGACAGATGTTTCATTTTAAGGTAAATCCGTCTCAAGGGGATAGGTTCTTATTCCATTTAAGGTTGTTGGTGAAGGTTGTCCTCACGAACTGGAATGACTTAATTGGCAATTGAGATCTTGGTCTCCAGGGGGAAGATCTGTTGCTTCACGTAGAAATCAGGCCTGAGTGTTGAGTGCTCAGCAGTAGACAATTGTTGGTAGGTACCCATTCTATAGTGAGAATGGAGTCATTGCACTCTCCCACTGTGTCTTGGGTGTACTTTTTAACTGAAGTTTAAATATGTCTGTCTGCCTTCAGTATTAGTATGTTGGAACCACCTGGGCCTTGGATAACATCCATGAAGGGCACTGGAGCATGAGGGGAATGAACCTTTAATGCTGGAGTGAAAGAGACTCCTCTGTAGTTTGTATTCTCTCCTGTGTTGCCCTGAATGAAGACTGCGGAGTCGGGATGTTTGGTTTTCATTTTTATTATCTGTCCTGATAGTAGGCATTGCATGCCATTCGCTTTTGCCTGAGGGGAGATGTACACAGCAGCAAAAATGATTGAAGCAAACTCCCAGAGTGAGCAAAATGGCTTGCAGGGAAATAGAAACGTTTTCAGCATAAGAAAGCAGAGTTGTGATTCAACAGGCACAACTGAGCACCAGTTGTTTTTGATATTAAAACATACATCCCTTCCCTTTTGTTTTGCTGTTGATTTGTGTATCACAGTCCGCCTGAATCAGCGTATATGCCTTGCAGCTCCGCTGTGCCACCACAGTTGAGGGTGAACCAATTTTCCTGGAAATAAACTGCTGAAATGGACTCATTGTTAGTTCTGGTCAGCAGTTGTAATTTATTCATTTTGTTGCTTTGGGTGAGAACTCTATACAGCGTACTCGAGGAAGGGCACCGTGGAAACTTTTGTGTCCTCCAGCAGCGATGTGCTCCAGTGTGTTTTCTCCTTCTCAAGGCTCTAATTATACAGGTCTGGGGGAAGGAATCCACATCTCATCAGCAGCTGGTGGTTAAAATGTCCAAGGGAGAGCTCAGAAGTGTGGATGAAAGCCAGAAGGCAGAGTGTCAACTAGTATTCAGAGGCAAATCCACATGGTGGAGAAAACAATTCACAGGAAACAAATCTGGACAAAACTGCACAGTGCCAAATAGAAGACAGTGTAGTCTGTATCAGCTAATGTGATTAAATTTAAGATTCTTTTGAGGAAAAAGTGGGCTTACTTGTGTTTCTCAACAAAGTCCAACCCTATCAGTCCCAGTGAAAAGCCAGCGGTCTATATCAATAGCTTCGTTGTTATCAGCAAAATTAACTACAGTATTATGCTTGCCTGTAACCCCTCCCTGCGTCTTGTTTTGGGGATCAAAGATACATGTACGTATCAAAGTTTGGGTGTTTACCATTTTTCTTCAAAAGAATAATTCTCATTTTGGGAATTAGGCTTATTCCCTTACTTGCCAAGAGTTACATGAGAAGATCCATATCACTCTCATATCTGTCCATTCAATATGTTGTTCCTAGAGCCGCAGCTGGTTAGCTTAGCTTAGCATAAAGGCTGGAAACCATTGAAAATTGATAATTAATTGACACCTTCAGAATTCTTAGAAAATACATTTTGCAACAGACTTTTTCTTGGCAAACCTAAATTCTACATATATGTGATCCATCATCTTGATTGCTACTATTTACACCAAACATTTTCATATAGCTAATTTTCCTTATCCTGCAGGTCACAATTAAAACATACGCACAGCCACAGAAATCACTAAACAAACCAGACAAGACACATAATAAACTCACACACAATAGTACATCACACACATGCACCACATCAGCAACAACTGTATGTTAGACAATTTAAAATGAAGGATATTTGTATACAAAGCAAAGGCAATAAAATGCAGAGTCAGTGGTTACAGAGTTGAGTAGCTTTCAGCAGATTTTTCAGTTCGGCTTTGAAGCTACTGATAGAGCTACAACTCTTTGTTGTCTGGTAGCACGTTGCACTGAGTTGTGGCTTTAAGTGCGACTACCCTAGCCTTTAAATTCAACAGATTAAAATGTAAAAGAATAATTTTCAAGATGGCACACTAAAGGGAGGCTTGTTGAAAAACCTGAAAGTGACCAGCTTGAATTTGCTGCTGAAGGCAACAACAAACACACTGTGGTGATGTAGAGGTGGCGCCTGGGAGGCAGAAGGCACCGGCAGCAGGAACAGAATCAATATAGATACTAATAGAGCCAAAAGGGAGCAAACATGTAATGCAAAGCACTGATGGTCATAAACGTTGAAAATTTCACTTTACACTTTCATGAAAATATTACATACAACATGTCAGCCGTGGTGATGTCTGCTATGCTGTTTTGTGAACATGTCTCCTTAATCATTTTTCATGCATCACATGACAATCATTTTAACAAATACAATAACAAAAACATTAGTCAGGCTCATTCAATAATTCTAATACTGTTGTTAAAAGGGAACCAACCACAAGCAGCCCTGCTAGTTCACTTTAGGTCAAAACCTTTTGTTTAAGAAACGCCGCCTTACAGCATAGTCTAGAGAGAACAAATAATAACATTATCCACATGGCCTACAGTACAGTCATTTAAATCCCAACAGCTGGAAAATGCAAACTGTGTCCAATTGTATTCCCTGCTTGACTTCTCTCACACACTCTGTGTTGACTGTTAATGTGTCTCATACTAAAGCTAATTTTCCAAGAGATTAACGTTGTCACAGACTCACTCAAAGGGTCAAAGGGAAGGATCAGTATCCTTTAATCTGACATGATGATGTTTGACACAAAGACAGTACATGGCAATGAAGACAAGTGTGCCTAAAACACATGTCAGCTCTGAAATAGAAAACAATTCTTCTGATATTCAATATCATTTTGACTCATTGGCTGTTCACTAAACCCCTCCCCTAGACACTGATTGTCCAATCATAGCTTGGCAACCGTAACTAGACACAGTAGAATATGAAGAATATTGAGATGGAGCTCAAGGATTGTATCTCTCATGATTTTAGTTTTAAAATGAGGAATTGGAAAGCAATAAAGAAGTTCTCCAGATATGGACTTCAGCCTACCAAGCTTTAGCTGATAAAATCTGTAAATTGGCAAAAGTCACTGATCATCAGATAGAAATGAGAAGCTTGCTTTTGTTTAGTTCCACAGACCCAAAATCTGCCTTTGTGCCGTACTGGAAGAGAATGCTTGACAGGCGTAATGTAATGTGAAGACACAACTTCAACACATTTGTCAAAAATAACATTCTCTCTCTCTTGGAATAATTTGTCCAGCGCTCATGCCCTTTCTTTAGGGTATGTTAATTGTATTTGACAAACATTATCCTTAAAATGAAAAAATCGAAAATTGAATTTTGGGATATGTCTCTAGGGCTCTAGCCTCAAAGAATGTATGACTACACACACGCAAACACACACACATAAACGCACTCCCAATATTGGTTGTCCAATTAGGGGGTTGTCCAAAGAAGGGGAAGAAGGGGGTTGGGGGTGCAGAAAGAGAGGATGACAGAGAGGAAGAGAAAGTGGGACAGAAAGAAAGAGAGAAAGAGAGAGACAGGTTGAGAAAGACAGAGAACATGAAGAGAACTAAAAGGAGGAAATAGAGGTTAAAGGGTAAACAGGCATTTGAAAGATGGCTTAATTGCTCTCTACAGTGGTTCATTCTCTCTCTTTCTCTCTCACTCTCTCTTACACACACACACACACACACACGCGTACACACACACACACGCGCGTACACACACACACACACACACAAACACTCATGCACACACATACTATTTTGGCCCTAATGAGCACTTAGAGTGCTGAACCATCACCAAGCTCTGTGAAAACTGGTCAGTATACGTTCACAGCTCATGGACATCTGAACACATACACACACACACAGCTCACAGCTATCTGAGCATAAACACACACATACACACATCCTCACACACACACACACACACATACATTCACAAGTGGGCACAACGAGGGCATGTTGGAGGTTACTTGTTCACCGTTCTGTAATCCAGAGTTTCAAGTTTGTAGGGCCCAGGTAATTTTCTGACACATTCGTTTTTTATTTACGTGGCCTCACTTTCAACACCCAGAGTGGCTCACAAATACTCATAAGATAAGGTTGATTTAATATCTCTTACTCCCCTGGACAGAAAGTTTGGGGCAGTATGCCAGTCTTTTCTAGCATTTTCTACCCACTAACAGAGCAAGCAAAAATGGAAACATGGACATGGGCGTCACATGGATCTGTGGAGTCCACAGACTTTGTGGTCAGTAAAAATGAGTCTAATATCCACTATCCACTGTTGTGTTGTGTGTTGTTACATCCAATGCCATCATTCAGTGGGTACAGACAAATGATGTGATCCTGCTGATAGAGGCGTCATATCAGAAAACAGTGTATTTTGTCGTTTCAGTTAGAGAACTTTCTTAGTGTGAGCTTCTATGGTAGATGCAGATTTGCTGCGTCTGTGTTTTCTTGCAGCCTGACTGCAGGGATTTTCAGGTACTAGAATACGTCTCTGGATTGTCGTGTTCTAACTGTTGATGGAACAGCTCATTCTGAAGCATTCCTTGAATTTGGTTAGTCTGCCTTGTTTGTGTCAAATTTATAGTTAAAGTTGATAGTTTTCTGTATTCCGCTGCTGTGCTTTTTATTAAACCTCTTGAAAATATCCCTTGCCTCTGTGTGCTTGGGCTCTGGTATCAGAATACACACACATACAGAAATACACACAGTCTCCTGATCAAAGCACGACCATATGTCCGCAGCTCGATGATGAATATGAGAACTGACAGACGATTAGACAGCTGATTAGCTCTACGCTGAACGCCGTGTGTTTTTTTCCCTGTGATGTGGATCCGCATGTGTGCTTGCGTAGGAAGGTGTGCGCACATACATCTGTGTGTGCGCCGACTGCAGTCAACAGCTGACAGAGCAATTTCAGTCATTTCAGCCAAATACTAAAAATGTTCTTCATTTAACCACTGGCATGCGGCCGTCCTCGTACTTGGGAACCAGCAAAGTCGATTCCACTTGACTTTTCACGGGCATGAAAGGAAATTGTTGTCAGAGAATCTTTCTTTTCCAAAACGCAGAGATTACCATATGAATCCCATAAAAACAAGACACCATAAAATAGCAGCGTATGACGTGGGCTCATTGTTGAGAGTGAACACTTTGACAGTCTGATTGTTTGGCAGCTATCTTCCGCCTCTGCAATGATCTGTTTGGACAGTTTCTTGCTGCAGTCACAGAAACCTGCCATCGCTTCTCGGTTGTTTTGCAAAGGATTCAGAGCTGTTACTTTTTTTCACCATTCATTAAACAGCCAGTGACAAATATACGGTACACAGTATCACTGGTGGCATGTCACTATTCATATACTAACACCTACCATGTTTAGGTGGTTGTTAAAACTGAAAGAAAATCTTTAACCTTGCAATCGTCTCACACATTAAATGAATAGGTGATTGAATACATTATCAGTGTCTGTGTGTGTGCTGTCCTGCATGCATTTGTCTAAACGTTCAGATTTGCTTTAAATTGTTTTTCAGTAATATTCTGGATGTTTTGTGTTCTTTAAAAATTGTTTTGGCCACAAGTGAGACAGGTTGTGGCAGTCAAGAGTGATATAAAAATAAATATTTTATGACTTTTGAGGGTAAAATGAAAAGGTCGATACTCTCATGTCTGTGCGCTAATTAAGAGACAATTAGCCTGTAGCTTAGCATATAGACTGAAGGCAGGGGGAGCTGGCTCTGTCCAAAGTATAGAAATACGTCTACCAGCCCCTCTAATGCTCACTTATTAACACATAGTATCTTGTTTAATCCTTAATCAAACAGAAATGTACAGAAATAGGGACCTATTGCTGGAACTAATTCTTGACAAAACAGTTCATCCACCCCCGAGCTCTTCTGTGCAGCGTCTCGAGTCAGTTTGGGTCTCTGCGCTTTCACAGAGGTGCTGGTATAGGTATTTTTTAACTTTACAGGGAACCAGGCTACTGTAACTGGTACTCTCTGCTTCATGAGTGCCATCGTTCTTCTCATTTAACTCTCGGATAGAAATCAAATGAGCATATTTTCCAAATTGTTGAACTCTGCCTTTGAGCCACTATTTGTTATTTATTGTACACTCTTAGTACAATAGTAGAGGAAAACATACAGCAAAGTGTACAGCGTGTGTGTAGCTTCACTGAAAAACACAGTGAACATTAACACTGCTTCTTCACATTGTATTATAAGAGGGACCAAGCCTGTATCCTACCCTTGTACCTTGTATACTATCACAAGTCCTATTGTCCTTTCCCTCAAAGTGAGAAGTTTTATACCTTAAAGACTGATCACATATTACATAAGCTGCTCTACAAGTCTTTACACCATCTCTGTGAACAGATTTATGTGTTTTCCTGACAAATGACAAACAGTAGCCTATCCAAAGACCCAAATGTTGCTGGCTCCAATAAACCCATTTGGAATGATATGGCTCCCCTTCCTCAAGCGGCTACCGTCATGGTACCCTTGAGCAAAGCACTCAGCCACCAATCGTTAACAGTTAACTGCTGCTCTGGAGGCAGCAATAGGAGCCATTAACTGTTCTGAGCAGCTCCCAGGTGTGAATATGTGGACCTACGCAATGCACGCCGCTGGAAAAGAACACAGTGTTCAGTCAACTTTACCTGCATAAAGTTACATTTGGACAGCTATAGAGACACAATGTATTTTCCAGCAGTTGAAATGTATGCTTCCACAGTGGGTTTTGAGCTGCTGAGATGATAATGGCTTGCAGTATTTTGAATATAGTGACAGATTTGCTCCTATATATGACACGGTTTGGAGACACTAGACTGCCTTGTTTATGAAGCTTCCTGCAAAACACTTCCCTCTGATGAAAAAAACTGCTGCCTTTCATGTTGTGGAAATTGTAATATCTTGCGCAATTTAGTTGATGACAGCTGTTTTATCAATCAGAATACACAGTACGGCTTCACAAAATGGAATTTGAGATTACTTTTACAGAGACAAAAATATATTGCTACTATAAAGCCTTTTTAATGCAGTCTCAGTCTGTTTGCTGAAGCAGGTGATTACTGTTTAAAGATGTATGATTGGCCCACAGGGGATGATGCTAGAGTTTTTGTAAGCTTGGGTGATTTACTTTGATTTGCTCCAGGTCCATTTTATACTTCCTACTGTACCTATTAAGCAGCTAAATAAAGCTTTGAATTTGAGACAGTGACATTTAAGCCTGGAAGCTCCTAACAAAACCAGACTCCAGCTATAATTCTGCAAATTTAACACTCATTAAAGTATCTTTTTTTGTCCCTTTTAATGTCCCTTTTTGAATTTTTGGCAAGTCTTTTTTACTTGTTACATGTTTTCTCACACTATACATGAAAATGTATATGATGGCCTGTGTGAACAGGCGCATGCCAATAAATATACACACTTTATCCTATCACTCCCACTCAGAAATAACGAGGATGTCATGAGCTACATATACATTCATTTTCTTAGTTGATGTGTATCAAACTTGGCAGTAATGTTTACATCAGCACTATGTTACAAACCATTTCCTCCTTCTTTCCTCTATTTTATCTTGTAGTATAACGATTTCTCTCCTGTGAAATAAATGTGCTTAAGAGGACTTGTCAGCGTGTTGTGTGGACTTTAATACGCTCTTGCACCTGTCACTGTATTACTCAGTGTTTCTCAGTGGAAACACACACACACACACACACACACACACACACAGAAAGTGAATAATTATATCTTGCTTTAGTATCCCTCTCACTTAGACTTCCTTCTGCCTGTATCCCATTTATCTTGTACATGTGCTTTTCAGCTTGGCATGGGCACTGTGTGATCTTGGCATGCACTAGCGGGCATGTCACACCCCGTACATACACACTGTCTCTCTCCCAGTCCTCCTCTCTCTCTCTCCAGCGTGCTCTCTGCATGTTCCTGGCATGCACAGGCGGAGGCGTCACTTCTGATTTGCTAAAGGAGCATGATTGTGTGTGTGTGCACATGTGCTGTTTTTTTATTTACGTGTGTGCATCTGTGCATGTATTTCTCTCTGTTGTTTTTGTGGTATATATTTGAGTCATTTAAGGATCCTAAGATAACATTGTGGGGTTCTTTTTTCTAGCCCAGTTTGTGCTCCTGGCCAAAACATGTGTATGAGAGCATTGGGACATATGTTTGGCTCTAACACAGCAGAACAGACATTCATACTGCACCGAACTAAGCTAGATCTCTGTCGAAAGCATTGTGTATCATATTTGTAAAAAGGAGCAGGCAAAATAAGCAGTATAATCTTCTATATTGGGGTGTACAGAACAAAATATACTGTATCTATCGAAAAACACAGGCCCTTGTTAGTCCTGTTTCTAACAGACTTGTGTATGCTAATGTATACACAATAATGTTCATGATTAGTTAGCTGCAAAATATTATAAAAATGAGCAATTAATTACATTATTATGGTAAATACATTGTAGTTAACATGCAAGGCTTCAGGATATCCTATAGCACATCAGCTTGATGCACCCTTTCTCTCCCTGCAGAGGGGCAACAAGTAGTAAGTCTTTGTGACAGCCGCTGTAAAAACAAATTGCACATGTGTAAATTAAGGGGTTACCAAGATTTTTAATGTCCAAATTCTACTTGCAGCAGTTTCAATGGTTTTAATGCAGGGATCACAATTTTGGCCTACCAACCTAGGGTGAAGATTGTCCCATCTTTGGTGCAAGTGCATAACTTTCACTGGGGTTGGGGCAACATATCCCCTGCTTTTTAAAATCCAGTTTTTGCCCATCCCCCATAGTCTCTAAAATCATGCAACATAGTCTACTCATATGCAGTCATAATCCAGATAATGTTTTATGGCTTTTACCACACTGTAAGATCTAAGATGCAAAGAATAAGGTAACTGCAGCAAAGTTACTAAACAGCCCAAGGCTTTATCTAATCTAATCTCCCCCAGCTGTTATCAATAGCTGGTAGCTGCCCATTTATGCCTTGAACATCCTCAAAGCAGCCTCCTTTTTTTTTTTTTTACTGTGACGTAAGGTCATTTTGTGAAGATTTTATGCTCATTTAAGTGGATGTTGAACTTGGCCGTTTCCTGCACAGTCCAATTTGTCAAATGCTCGCTGCTACACCTTTGCAGTGATTTGCAGTGGCAGAAATGTCTTTATGCTGTCCTATTGCTTTTTGAACTGTATAGCTGGTGGATTTCCAAGTCATTTCCTCACTTTTGCCTCTTTGAATGACTGTCAGGTCAAACAACAATTCATCCAGCCCATTGCTTTTTGGAGGGACACCAAACTGCTAATGTGACTGGCTCTGCCCCAAAGGCACTCAAGGGCAGGTGGCCAATCACTGACCTTTTAGTTATTATGGATCCACCCACATTTGGCTACTTGTACTTATACTGCATGCCTACGTAAACATGGGCAAATGCAGAGTAACCCTCTCTATCCATTACTACTGTCACACACACATGCACACACACTTGGCTGGCTCTCTAAGATCTATTTAACACATTCTAAGTGGGCCAGACTTGGCACAGTTTGAGAGAGAACAGATAGAGACTTGAGGAGAGTGGTTCGAGCCAAAATGACCCCTGGACGCACATAACATCTGGGGCACAGCTAACTGATTAGCCACACTAACAGTGCTAATGACTGTAAGCATTAGGAAGTGATCAGGGTGTGTTCTCAGTAAAAAGCTGAATGTCCGTGATGGCTGTACATGCAGGAGCGAGTGACTGACTGACTTATGACAGTTACTATTACCACCTAAATCTAAGGCTGCTGTTACCATTGTTAGTTTTATCATTACCTGGACTACATTTGAAGGGGCTAATAAAAGAAAAAGAAAGGGCACCACGATGTGCCAGTTTACAGTAGAGTAGAGAGCAGGCCTGATTTAACCTGTTAATGAAAACAGAACAGATGCAGGTGGCAGGGCGTAACTAAGGCCCCATTTACACGTGTATCCATATAAAACCCAGATGAGATTTAAGAAAGTTGCCATGACAAGGTTCTTTCATTTACGTCAAGTTATTAGGTTCACTTAAACAATTTTATGCAAGGATGTCTGCCACAGATTCAACATTTAGGAAGATTCTAATGTTCAGTTTTTGTTGACACTGTCAGAAAGGTGTTTATTTAACTATGTGTTTATTGCTAGTAATGGTGGTGTACTGGATTGCATTATGTTGAAATGTGTTTTTTATATTCTCCCCCCCCTCATGTTTGTAAGTGGAGTAGGCAAAACATTAGACAAACCTCTCAATGTAATGCAGTCCAGTCCAATTGCACACCACTGCAAGCTACCACCAAAATAATAAACAGTGTCAATCAACAATCCATAAACCAAGACAAACACATGGATGAATCTTATTGACAAACCGCTGCTGATTCAATAAATAGCTTCTATTCAAGAGTAGTGTGTGGGAATATAGTTTTTTAGATATTGAGCTCCACTCTCATACACAAGCATGAGCAGAAACACTGGTTGTGCACTGACTTAATCCAGTGCATGAAGTAAATGCACATTGTAGCCTTATAGGTTTTCAGAAAAAAATGCAACGTTAAAGGTTCCGTGTGGAGTTTTTTACCTCTAGTAGTGCTATGGAGCTGTTTTCCTATGAATCCTAGTATTAGTTCTAAAGCTAAGCTAAAACAGGGTTTACAGCTCTTTAATATGGGTAAACAGAGGGGATGGGATTTTCTATTCCTGGTGAAATTTTGGTGCATTCTGTCCATCCTGACACAGAATTCACCAAAACTAAGTTGTGGAGATTGTCAGGCTCTAGCACTTACTCATTTCAAATGGTCTGCCCTGTACACTAGGGTTAGAAGCTTGAGAAAGTCTTTAAGATCCGCCATCTTAGCTCATCTTTACTTCTTTGAATTTAACTCTCTGGAAACTGAAGACACCCCGCAAAAGTTCAAAAGTTGAAAACAGCATCATATTGGGTTGTGGTGCTCCACATAATAGACAGTCGACCTTCCGCCCATGCAATAAAACACAGGAGAAAAGAGGAGGGGTGTTCAAGAGACAGAGGCTAGGGAGGCAGAAGTGGCAACATAAGCTCAGAGCACATTTCTTGGGGGGAGGAGTATAAAATGGGCGATATCCATACTCTGTTTTGAATACCACTGCGGGGGTCAGAGCACCCTATTTTAAGTACTGACATGTCTCTCTGCAGATATGAAGAGAGAGAAGCAAATAGAAGAGAGAGAGAGAGAGGAAAACAGAGCAAATTAAGGATACAGAGTGGATGGGGAAGGTAGAGAAGGAGAGAGAAATTGAGAGGGTACAGTGGGTGAGAGCTGGACAGAGGGCACAGAGTGAGAGAGCAATAAGCGAGAGGGGGACAGAATGATGAGAGAAGAGATAGGCAGGGTACAGTGACGGGGGCGGGGGGGTAGAAAGGGAACGTACATTGTGCAGCACAAAAGGTTGCATAGGGACAGATGGCTTCAGGAGGAGGCAAACTTTCCAACTGGTTTTCCGCTGCAGAAGATGTTCTGTGTAATGCTGGTTTGTCCTCACGCTGTTTTGTTTTAAATCAGGGGCCAGGGACAAAGAGGGGGGGGGGGGGGGGGGGTGTGCTTTACCGTGTTACTGCTGTCAAATTCGTCAGTGACCGCTCAGCAGTCAGTCCCGTTACTTGGATTTTGGTCAGTCACTCTTACAGTTTGTCAGCCAGCAGGGAATGCAGTCGGGCAGTTGGTCAGTCACTGAACTGTCGTATTAAAATGAACTATTTAACTTTTTGGAATAATTTGGAATAAACAAGCCTACATGAAAAATGGTCACTTCTGCAGGTGAGTCACTCGCCTCGTCACATTGGTTCCTTAGGTTTGTGGCATATGAAATGACTGAGACTGTTTTTGGAGACTGTCTTTGGTACACTGCAGTTTGCCACTCTGGTTCACTCTCTAGTCCTTTCTGTTGACCTCCTTCCCATTGATTGATGATACTGACGTTTCAAGGTCTTTACGCGTAAACATGAAAGAAAATCAATATTAGCGCCCGTTATTCCACTCCTGTCTGCCCCACAACTGTACCGTTGAACATTGCATGAAAATGATGATGCCCCGCTGACTGCGTTTTAGTTCATTTAGTTCATGGGTTTAGTTTGTGCAGGTCCTTTAGTTCCTGAAACTATTTGGTTGAAAAGGGCCACCAGTCAAACATCTCCATTAGTATTCAGGAAACCAGGCAGCCAGATACGCAGTTGGTCACTCCGCGAGCCTGTCAGTTGGTATTCAGCCTCTTCCTGATGCTGATGGGATTTGAGCATCCAGAGTTCAGTCTTATCATTGGCATCAGCAGCTTCTCCTGTGGGTCCAGTCCTTTGCTGTTACAACGCCCCCTCCCCCCCACCCCCCACCACTCCTCTACCTCCAAACAGACTTTATCTCATCTCTCTGTGTTGACATCAGCAGTCTGTCCTGTCCTCCCTGCTTCTCTCTGACGCCATTTAAAAAACCTCTTCAGTGCTAAAACCCATTACTGCACCCATCAACACACAATGCATACGGATACAGCCACACACAGACAGATAAACATACTCAGGCGCAAGAAGCACAGATACACACTTACACACACACCCGTGCATAAATGCAACGATACCACACACAAAAGGAGACAAGATATAATTGGTATCAAATATAAAAGTTTTGATATACTTGAAATTATTGTGGGTCTACAGAGTTTGGTGACAGTCTTGCCCCTTCCCCTACCCTTCCTCTCCTTTTTTCCCTCCATCCTTTTCACTTCCTGTCTCTTTTTGTCCTTGTCATCACACAGGCAGTGAGTCATGTGCAAGTGAGTGTTGTGTATGAGTGTATGTGTGTGTGTCCAGATAGGAGGTTATTCCAAGATGCCAGAGTAGCAAGAGATAGTGATCTCAGTTAAATCTAATGGAGCTGAAGAGTCCCACACACACATACGCAAGCACACACACATTCTCCAAACCACTTTAATCCGTTTAGGGAGCATACTCTGTATTTGAGGGACAGAGAAGTACAATAGGGCAGGATAGGATTTAGGAAATACCCTTATCTCATTGTGTGTGTGTGTGTCCTTGTGTCTTTACAGTAACCCTGTCTCTGTTCTGACTTGCCTGCCCTGCATGGTTGATTTCATCAAACCTAGTAGCCCTCATAGATCAACAGATTTCACTCTTGTCCTTCTGCTGTATGAGTTGTTTTCACAGTGATGCTTCCATCTCAGTGGTCTGTGCACTGGTATGGATTTCTCTAGCATAAGATGCACAATACCTCTTCTTTGAAGAATGGCCAGTAGGTCAAAAGTATTACTTTTTAGCTTTTCTTATTTATGAGAGAAGCTTAAAGTAATAACCTCCAACTTCTACTGCTTCTCTCCATTGCTGATTGATACCATACAATAGTGATTTAACCTTTATCCACTTCATGAAAACTGTGTTTTCTGTTCTAGACACCCATGAGTTGGTTCATCTTTGCTGGAAATCCTCTGCTGAGCAGTAAGTGATTTGTTTTACCTTTACAGGAGCAACAACTGTGGCTTGTAAGAAATATAATATAGCAGAGAAAAATATGAGATGCTCGAGTACTGTGTATGACTACTTGCATTTTTACAGCATTTTGGGCCTGTGCCTTAACGAGCAAATGCCCCAAAGCATGGACCAAGTAGGCTATAGCAGGTGCCAGTGCAATTAAAAAAAATACCAAAAAATACATGTTATTGCAATACTTCAAACAACAAAAAAAAAAAGGCAAGGGAGGTAAGATAAAGATAAGAGTGTTAGGCTTTATTTGCATTGACCCAAATGCAGATACAAGACGCAACCTGCCTGTGGAAAAAGGTGCTTTAATGACAATTAACAAGCAGAGAAGATACGTTTAGTAGCTCAGCAGGCAGTAGAGGCAGGTGAACTATTGTGGTTTGGAAGTGCTAGCTGACAAAGGGGAGGACTAAGGGAAACAGATGAGCCTTGGCTGGGGTCTGAAGAAAACTGGCTGAAGGTGGGCCACAGATGCAGACTGTAGAGGGTGGACGGGACTGAATATAGGGAGGAATCTGGAAACATGGGCTGCCACTGGCTGGAAGCAGGTTACAGGCAAGGCACGGATTCACCATGTATTTCAGGCAGTTTTGATGAGACATTGGGAGCATCTATTGGTGCCAGTCAGCCCTCCATCTGGGACCTGTACATCTCCAGAGTCAGGGAACGGGCAGGAAACATCACTGCAGACCATCACACCCTGGACACAACCTGTTCCAACTCCTCCCCTCTGATAGGTGTTGCAGAGCACTGAGAGCCAAAACTACCAGACACCAGAACAGCTTTTTCCTACAGGCGGTCCCTCTGATGACTCTTAAATCATATAAACATTTAATCATATAGTCATATATATTTATTTATACATATTTCACCTACCTCGTGTATATAAAGTATCCTGTTATAATCTCTCCATATTTATCGGGGCATCTTTGCACTCTTCATATATATACTTTGTATATATATATATTTTCATATTTGTACATAGCAGTTAAATGTTTATGCTTACCTTTGCTGTCAAATTTCTTGTATGTGTACGCATTCATGGCCAATAAGGACCACGATCAATGTAAGTTAATAGAACTATTTTTAGGCCAAAAATGCAAAAACTTGTGTCCCATCATGAGCCATACAGTTTAAGGGGCTAGACGAAGTAATTTGGAGGTGAATTGAGTAGACCACAACAAAAGATTGTAGAGAAGGAAGGAAGGCTTGTGTGTGACAGATTCCAGGTTAGCAGGTTCAGGTACATGCTGCCCCACTGAAGAACCTGAGAGGAAACAGACAGAGTGAGAGTCAGGAATGAATGGTCCATTATCATGACAGTTGTCTAGAGATGAATGTTGGTGGTGGGATCTGACAGTTCATTCAATGTCCCAAGTTTCATCAATGACCAGGCAATGAATAAAAGACCTCGGATCAGGGTCATGAATCTCTTGGGTTGGGAGGGGATTAGGCTCAATATTCTTGATGCCAAGATGGTGATACAGGGAGAAGATGAATCAGTTAAGGAAGAATGCCCATCTGGATAAATTCAAGGCCGGTATAGTCACGTGAAAAGGCTATTAGGTTTCCTCCAGCCAATGTCTCCACTCCCAAGGACCAACTTGACAACTAAAAGTTTGCGTAAAAAGCAGACACAAGGATGTAGCTTCTGGTCAATGGGAGGACACTGTGAAAGTACTGGCGAGGCTCCTATCTCCACAAAATACTGGTGAGATGAGTCAGGGTGGAACAGGAATGGGAAAGGAGTGGAACAATCACTGCACCTTCTCCCTGAAGGTCTTGGCTGCCTCAAGGGGTTCATGAGAAGGAAACTGAGCTGGAGGTGAGTGGGGCTTCCACAGCACTGTAACTGCTGATAAAGTGGTAATACAAACCCATGACATAATGAAGCTGCTTACTGTATCAGATTCACGGTGTTGCAAAGACTATAAAAGCCAGAGAGACGGGAACTTGACAAACTCCAGTAGCAACAGCAGAAGTTGATGCTTTCTGAACACTCAGCCTTAAATACACCAGAGCAGCTGGAAGCAGCTGGGAGTAATAAGGTCAATACAGGACGGCTGAGGCTAAGCTAATCCATAAAGGACCCAGGAGCTATCATGTGGTGCAGAGACAATGAGACTAGATGGCACACTGAAACAAAACAAAAATCATGTTTTCGGACCAATTCAAGAAACTGACTATGCGACTCATCACTAGACTAAATGACTTTTTTAAGATCTATAGTTGTTATACAGTGGGCAGTGTATTCTTACAATGACATTTTTTTCCGTGCCTTTGTTCACTGATCCATGGAGCAATCAGTGTGCAGTCATTGAGATGATGCTGCCATTAGGTCAGTGTCAAAGTGCCCTGTGAGTTTCTTTCTTCTGATAGTCACAGCTCAGTCTTCTGCACCAGAGCTTTTTAAAGACCCCATCATAACCCGTAGGTAGGTCACAGGAAGGTTAAACTGGGTCATGGACTTATTCTGGAGAATGTATGTATGTATGTATGTATGCCGCCACAATCTTCACAAGGTAATAGGTTCAGTCAAATTAAACCACTAGTTTGACAGCAGCTGCTCTTCACTTCAACTATTTCTGTTACAGAATGTGAAAGATGTACGCCTTAATTTTAGTTGAAAAAAGGTTAAGTAGCTTCAGAGGATTAAAATTCATATTACTTCTCAGTGTGTGACAGTATCATATTGTGTAAGTTTGTTCCAACTCTTCACTGAAGCTCTGTGATGTTTACACTAGGTGAAATATTCTTAAACCCAACACTTTTGATTTTTATAGCTGCACCACTCTGTCAAATAGAAATATTCTAGATCTCAGCCTGCCATATCAGGTATCTTCGAAAGATCTCCACTAGAATTTGAAATGAAGTTCTGTGGTTTTGAACAATATTTGGTTGCACAGGATGAGTTTGTAATGACACAGCAGCAAGAGTTACAGTAACACATATGGTTTTTGAATACAATATAAATGTATGGACTAATACTGTTGATTTGAAGATTTGGCCTGACAAACAAATGCACAGACACACTGACAAATCACCACACCAACCACAAATCCACTCACCCATATTAAATCACAATACATTTTTTTCAGAGATTTTGTTTGACACAGGTATCTTCTCCTCTTGCAACGTGTTATTCGTAGGCTCTTAACTCTTTTTAAGTGTCAAAATAAATCAAGCACACAAGGACTTGCTCCCATATTTGTAGCCATATTTAGATTTATTTCTGCTCATGTCTGCATTAGCTCTCCTAACCCTCTCATGTAGGAAAGTTGATGATTCGGAGATAGTTCCCCCTGCACCACTTACAGCTAAAAGCACACACTAGAAAAAATGAGCAGAGTTTGGAACTGCTTTTAACTTGCAGCTTCATCCTCTATTACCAGTCCTTGCTAGTCTGGTCTCTAAACTGGATGTAAATTTCACTTTGGACATCCAATACATTACATTTAAAGTGTGTTTTGGATGAAAAAAAAAAAGCAACAACGGTGCTTTGTACTGTACTTCTGAAGGTCAGACTCTAAGCTTTTTGGAAATTCTATTTGGGCTTTGGACCACGTCTACAGTCGGGCTTACTTTTTGGCAGGTTGTTTCTTAAAAAGATCAATTTAAACAATTTCCTTATTTGCACAAAGAAATTCATTATAAAGAGTTGAATCATGTGAAGGTGTCTAAAAGCCCCCCAGACACCATGAAGTCTCCCTGCTGGTGCATTAAACTAATACAAATAGATATACAGTATAGTGCTGGATTGAAACATCCTAAAAATGTAACTTGATGGCTCTAAATGTAGGGTGAAATAGCTTGCTATGGTTTGTTACTTTTTGCAGTGGGTGAACCCTGTTCTACTGAATAGTCAAGTGCAGAAATCCACTTACCCATCAACTGGAGTTTTAATACATGGTCAGCATCTTCAGGTACACCTCTTTCTCTTATACAGTGTACACACACACACACACACACACACACACTCCCTGTCTCTCCTCACATGTCGGTCTCTCTCTCTCTTCCCACCTCAGCTCACTTTGAACCCCTCCAACTCTCTCACCCTCCCTCGCTCCCTCTTCCTCTCTCTCTCTCTACCGAGCCGAGTCTTTTTCTTTTCATTGCTAGCTCAGCTGTCCAGCAGTGTGACTTGCTGTTTTAGCTACTGGCTCACTTTGCCTCGTCATCCATTTTCTAGTTTTCTTCCCTTTCATATTTATTAAGCCTACTGACTGACCTCAAGCGTGCCTTTAAAAGCAGAGCCGACCAGCGAGGTGAGAGATCGCTCTGTGTGTCGCCTTTATAGCAAACTGCAGGAGCACAAAAAGAAGAATAAACGGAGGAAAGAAGCTTTTTGAATAGAGTTTAGGGTGTATTTCGTCCCAAAAGAGCAGTAAATAAAGCAATTCAGCTCACATTTATACATTGAAACCATGCATCTAGATCATTCTTCTGCTAGTTGAGCTGCTCAGTGCCTTAAACCCTAAAGGATAACAGTGTTGTTTTATATTTTGGCCCACCAACCTTTTTTCCCCCCACAGTCAGAGGCTGCTGTGGTAGTTTCTTGGTTTACTTTAATGTAAAAGAGCTTGATAGTGTTTGTGAGTGCCTGTCAATAACACCAGAATTATCCTACAAGTGGAACACACATGAACAAGTTGGTTTATATGCCATCTAGCACCGCGGGCGGTCCCTATATGTCACCAAGCTTCCAGCCCCATTGAACGCACTGTGAACCCTTTTCTGGTGAGAACAAGGCTTGTCTCTGTAGCCCTCTTTTGGCCTCTTTTCAGGTAAAGTGTATAAATACTGAGTGTCTGATTAGACAGTTAGACAGTTACATGAGGAGTGAAAATTAGCTGTGGCCAAAGACCAGACTCATTAGATCCAGCCAAGTCCATATAGAGATATTTTACTTTGGCGTTCCATAAGGGATTAAAGTTGACCTGAATTAACGAGTTTGATGACAGCCACAGCTGGCGACACAAGCAAAGAGACGTTGCAGTCACTTTAAAACCTTCAGTGAGCTGAAGGAGTTAAAAACAAAATCTTCAAAGAGAAATGCATGACATGCCACCAAGTGTATAAGCCCACATGTGATAACCCTGTCATGCTTCAGCCCGCTCCAACATACAGACAACATACTTCATTTCTCCGGCATTTCTCTCTAATCCTGCAATAATTTCGCTGAAGCGTGTGCTAATTCATGCTAAAAATATATGCATGCCCTTGTATTTCACATGTATGTGTATGCCTAATCTGAACTGAAATGAGTTTCACAAAAAAAAAGAAAAAAAAAGAAACATTCTCTCTCACACACTCACTGACCCTGTGGGCTGCCATGAGAACGGAGCATTAATTTAACACACACACTTACACAACACACACACAGCTTTTCTTATTCCTATGTTCCTGGTTCTGCATTTATAATCAAGAGCCTGAGGAAGTACATGAGCAGATTAATGGCCCATCTTTGGGGACAGCTAATAGTATGCAGAATTTATTCAGTCAGACTTTACTTTAATAGGAAATGTGTACATGTTTCACTTTAGACAGAGGGGCCACACCATCTACACTTGTTTTATGCCAGGGGCTTGCTGTGTTATTTTAGGTTTGTTTCTCGTGGACAAATAGTTTTAAACCAGAGGTGCCGAATTGGTGGGCCATTTTATCACAGGTATTTGGGTCACTTTTATCAAAAAAGATTTATTTTGAAAGGTAACACATTCCTGGAACACATTTTAAAGTACTGTTTTCCACTCACAATCCATTCAACACATCACAGAAGTGCAACAGAGGCTACATTGGACAATAGAAACAAAAGTGACTAATTGCAATTACAGATGTTATCTTAATCCTAATAGACTTTTATAATTTCTCTTTGTTAAGTGCTGTTGATGTCTTCGGCCCCCTGCTGTTACTCTAAAGCAGTCTCAGCAGTCCTTCACCCTTCACTCAGGAGAACAAGTGTAATCTCTAGGCTGCAATGTCACAAGAAGACATGGTTGATTTAGGTTTCAAAGATTTAATATTCAGATAGGGCCGAACGTACAGTCATATGTTGTTGTCCAACGACTGTTAAAGTGGCCATCTGATTTAACTTGCTGTGCTGTCTTTAAATAGGTCCATAATAGAGAATGCTCTGCCTTGTGTGTAAATCAATCGGACTGCTTTCTGAGCCCTCCCTGCAAACCAGTGAAAGAGAACCGTCTGAGCCACAACACATGAAGCTCTGAACTGCTGAAAGAGAATCAGTTGTGAACATGAAAGCGTACAGTGGAGCCAGATGTGTGTCTGTAGGCAGGTACACAGAACACATTTACATATGGTGCATTTAAAATTTAATGAATAAAGAATATAATCTTCATAGACACACCTGAACCAACACTTTAGCACATATTTTACTCGAAATAAGGAGCCACACAAATACATATGTGCACTCACACACAGTCCTGTCTTAACCAGGAAACACACACACACACATTTAATGTATAACACATGAATTGGGAAATTAATTTATTTCTGCAGGCATTAGCACTTTAACATTCACCCATACACATGAATGCTTTCTCCCGCTCACTGGGACACACATACTAAGCGATATTTCACTTACAATAGGGAGCAGGGACTCTTATTAAACCTCTCCTCTTAACTTGCGCCGATAAGAAGCTGCTTTATTAAATATCTTTCTATTCAAGCTGCTATTGATTCATTTTAGGAGGCATTTCAAAAAGTCTATTCCCTTACCTCACACGAGGCTTCAGCTCCTGCAGCTTAGAGAGACTTTGACTCCTGATCTATTTCTTCTCTTCTCTTCTTCTTTTTTTTTTTAATTGATTGTCCAGCACTTTTCTCATTTCCTCTGCCACGTCTGTCGCAGCAAAGCCTTTTGGAAAATGGGTAAAGAAAAGAGCCATTAAGAGCTCACGCGTGGAAATGTAATACGGTAATTATAAAATTATATTTCAGTAGAAAAACGTGTGTGAGTCAATCTAATTCACACGCACTCATCCAACTGTCTTCTCATATCTGTCTTTCTGTGACATAGACGGTTGTACCTACTGTATAGGGGAGCTGGAATACTAGCTGGAAAACTGTCTTAGACTCCTGGCACTCATTTTGCTGGCTGCCTTTTATAGGGCCACTTTGCAGATTTGAAAGAATCCTGTCCATTTTAATGCAAGGACGACGTGTTCAAATCTGACATAACTCCCTGTGCATTGTCATGAGTGCAAACCCATCACGTCTCTGCTCGACATCTTTTATACCATTTCGCATATGATCTCAGTCTCTTTTCCCCACTGCCCCGCTTTCCCTTTCCCACTTGTTAGCGTAGAGGAGAAGAGCAGCAGCCTCTTGAGTGAACAGAGAAAAGACAGAATGGCAGAGATCATAGTCTCGCGCTGGGACGACGGTTTGCTTATTATGTTTGTTTTCCTTTCTGTAAGCATTAGTTCCCCCCTGAGTAAAATATGAATGTATGAGCACGTTGTATGTTTGGCCCAGCACGGGGGTGCAGTGGTTAGGTTAGCATTTGTCCTGTGAAAGCAAGAAGAGTCCACTGCCTGTGTGGGGTTGTGTCTTTTAACCATGTCTGCGTGGGTTTCCATCATGGGCTCCGTTTTCTAAAAGACATGCAGGTCAGGTGAATTGGTGTCTCTAAATTTCCTGTAGGTATGGATTTTAGCCCACAACTCCATTTTGGAAGGAGGAAAAACCACCACCTCTATGGGTTGAAAGGTAAAAGACTTTAACCCCTGACCACTCACTCGCACACCA
This sequence comes from Lateolabrax maculatus, assembly GCA_031216445.1. NCBI lineage: Eukaryota > Metazoa > Chordata > Actinopteri > Acropomatiformes > Lateolabracidae > Lateolabrax > Lateolabrax maculatus. The sequence continues at coordinate 21,956,794 of CM062206.1, forward strand.
ATAAGACAGCCGATGCAGCATGGTGCTATAGACAAATCCTAGTTGTAGACGGAAGCAGACAAGCCTCCATTACTGCTGTGGTATCTCACCTGTAAACCTTACATCGTGTATTACACTGAAATGTATGTAAAGGATTTTATTTTTTAAGAACCCATAAGCCCATAAATCTGTCCAAGATTATGGCGAATCATGGCTTTATCAAATCATATATCTAACCTAAAATTTAATTTCGGTCCCTCTGTGCTTGCTGATATTCCCTACTTGGGGAAACATCGGTAAATTAATCATGCAACCTAAGAGGATCCAACCAGATAATCAAAACTTGTTCAGTTAGTTGCGTGTCAACTTCTGTTACGCTCTGCCAGCAATGCTGAACCCACATGGGCTCTCCGCAACTTTGATCACAAGTGAAGAGAAGAAACGAGGAAGAACAAGCACTGTGTGGGCCACTGATGGACTAAATGAAAGGAGCACAAAGGAGACCAGAGAGACTTGGAAACTCCAGGTGCTCTTCTATCCAGTGAGAATTATGTAGCCATTAACACATGTTGGTTCACGGGCAGTTTCAGCGCAAAATTACAGAAATCTACCTGTAATTAAATGATTCCATTAAGTTGTTTTTTTTCCTCTTTTTGCCTTGTACAGTCACTTCAAGGTCAAGGTAAAACGAAGGTACCCATCTGAGACGCTATCTGCCCTCCTACTTTTTTATTCTTAGTGACAGGAGCGTTTGGTAGAACACTAATTGCGTCTCGTTGGGAAATGTGGGAGGACTGAGAGAAAGAGAAAGACAGAGAGAAGAAAATGGAGACAGGTGACTCAGTTTTCCATTCTCAGAGAGATAATGTTAATCATGCTTTCTGAAATTTGGCATCAACATTAAGTCACATCATTAACTGTAACTTTTTCGAGCCATTTTTCTAATGGTATATTTAAGTAACCTCCTTACAGTAAATGGCTCTCCTACAATGCACACACAAATATACACAAATCACCATGGCTGTGAGAACATTTCTTTTGCTTATATGTCAAACTAACATGAATCTCTTTTAAGGCTCAACATCAGCTCAACTGTTTGCAAGATGCCTGCATTACCACAGAGGCTACATTTGACTTACCATCTGTGTCACAGCCCTGGTTCATCACACCCCTGAAAAAGAACTTGGTACTTGAACTCTGAATGAGACCGCACTCTTCTTTCCAGCAGCAACACTGCTAAATGTGTACATCCCGCTATTATAATGAACAGAACAACTTCCCACCTCCCACCTCCCAACTTGAACTACTTGAATTATTTCCGAGGATACAAATTCAACAACCCTCATGTTGTACATTTTACATAGAACAAATGGCTTTAAAAAGAAGTGACCCCATACTTCCAAAGGTTCTTTTGCAAGGTTCATTGGTGAATATGGTCATAAAGAACGCATATGTAGATGATCAGAAGCTCAATTAGAAGGCAAACATATGCTCCTTACTTAAAGGTGCACTAATCAATATGATGTAAAAGGTCTTTGTTGTAGCGACTCTGCAGTTCTCCTCAGCTCTAAGGGCGTTTTAGTGTCTTTCAGTTCATTGTTTTGTTTTTATGCCCCACCACTTTACATTTTGTTTCAGTCTCACTGTCATCAACCTCTTACTGTCAGAATTTCAATTTCATTTCAACAATATCGTTGGATGAAATTCAGCAATATTAGTTCAGCAATTTTGATTATTTTGCAAGATTTACAATATTTTTTCAGCGTGATTTATAAATGTATTTTTAAATTTAGTCAATAAAACCACAGCATTACAGTGACAGTTAGTTTTGTAATGCCCTTGCAACTCAGTAAATCTCATCATGACAGCACCATATGATGTCATTTCAGAAAAACAACATGACAGCATGAAAACAACATAGTTAAGAAATGCACTTCATTGGTATAACTACACCATCAGCACAGAATCATTCTGGTGTTGGTTGGAAAGCTGGATTTAAATTTATTTTGTTTATAGCAGAGGATGTGAATCTTGTCCAAACCTTTCTGCCACAACAGATCAATACAGACAAATTACTATATGACACTAAAGGAAATATTTTAGGAAACAATCTGGAAAGCCTTCTCTGCTTGCAATTATTAAAACAAAAGATATCACAGGTGACAGGAAGTAGGAAAGGTGGGGTGTTAGGTTATAGAAAAATAATAAACAATACAAATACACCTCTGCGACCCGGGGTGGGGCCTGCTGCGCAACCACTGCACCTCTGCTTCCCGCGGCTGTGTCTGAGAGCGGTGTCTTGACATGGAATCTCGTCAGGACCAGCTGCACTTTACTGGCATGGCACATCAATCGACAGTGTTTAGTGAAAACTTTCCTCAGTGGGAGGTGGAGGGGTGCGCCATTGGTTGGCATTACAACAGGTGGGCATTGCAACGGCCCGTAGCTCCGTTATAGAGACCGGAGGCAGGCAGAATGCCTTCATCGAAAGAGGTAGAATAAGGCTTCTGATAACTCCACAGTTGTCCTAATTTACATATTGTGTCCTTTTTAGATGGCTAGTTAACCATTGGTGAGCCTTCATACAGGAATCAGCCGTTTTGGAACTGGAGGGTATGTGAACCCTACAGCTTGACAATGAGGGCAGGATTTCTGGAGTGCTGCATGCAGTCACCTGGGCTACGCCAGCTTTAGACCACAGACTGCTCATTTTCTGTTTCTACACATCACATTCAGAAGACAAAATATGGTTTTGGTGGCTTTTGAGTTGGGCTGAGTAAAGGAAAGTAACGTTACTTTTAAAAAAAAAAGGTCTGGGTGCTCCCATCAGTTAGAATTATACATAGGACAACCTCATCTGTTACTTAAGTTTTGAGAACCACTCTGCTGACGGTTGAAGTCAAATTGGGCAATGATTTTGACACATCATTTTGCCAAATAAAGACAGACTGTTGTAATATGTAACTTTTAACTTTTTACAGCCGTCTTTCAAGCCTACAGGGGATGAGTGTTTGATACCAAAAAGACAGATTTGGGGTAAAGCAATGCTTTAAGGCCTGACCTTCAAATGCCAGACTTAGAGACATATGGTGCGTACATACAGTACAGACACACACAAACCTCCCAGATGAGTCTATCCTTTTGAAGTACTACATGCTTCTCCCACTTGTTCATCCTCTGTTGCTAAGCAGGGATCTCTCTGTAGCACCCCTAACAACTCTTCTAAAGGATTTGCTCTTCCTCAAATACCTTTTCTCTGCCAACATCCAACCTCAAATCCACTGCTCTGTTGCTCGCTTCTCTAATCCAACCTGTTTTTCCTCCTCATTTTTTCCAGGAATTGGCACTCCTACCTTCTGCCGTTCTCTTCTCTCGTCATCATCATATTTTTTCTTCCACCTGCATTCGTTTTCTCTGGGTCACCACTTTCATATGACTTCTCCTTGTTCTGCCTCTCTTTTCCCCTTCATACTTTGCCTCATTCTTCATCCCTATATCTTTATCTCCTCGTCTCCCTTTGTTCCTCTTTCTCTCCGGTCTCATCTCTCAACCAACCCCTCATTTTTTCTCTAAGTCTGTTTAATCCTCATTTTCTTTTGAAGCACCCCTCTGTGGTTTCATCTCCTGTCTTTCTTTAAATTGATATGTCTTTTTACCAGACTAATTTCCACGAGCTGTGTCTTCAACATGAGGGCAGCTGTGGCATCTTTAAGACATCTAGTAAGGTGATCAGCTCTTTAAAGGGCTCTCAAAAACTTTTAATGCCGGTGTGACAGCTTTTGTCAGCGGTGAAACATCTTGTTAGCATTCATTAGCAGTGTTACAACAAGTCAACTGGGACCAAAACCAATTCTCATCAAAACCAAATTGGCTTGCTTGTAATTTCATCATGCAGTTTCCACTTTCAGTCTTCCTGGTGCAGGTTTAACCTTGCCACACCAAACATTCACCACGCTCTGGTTTGCATACAGATTGGATTACCAAGGTTTCCTATATTTCATGTAGCACAATTAAAGTAATAGGGTAGTACTAACAACACAAAGGGGGGCGTACTATTACAATACGCCACTAGCTTAAGCCAGTTTATTGATAATATAATACATTTATAATAATCATCATTATTGTTATTTCTGCTTCTTTGTTTAATTACATTTAATTGACTGAATGTAGGCCAAACACACACTGCACACATGAAAAGCAAAATGTACAATTTGATTTTAGACTAACGTTATCAGCATTTCAGCACAGCTAATGAATGAAATCTTTGAGTTATAGCTGGTTCCCAGGGCATTACAAAGGCTGACATTATTCATTGAAGCTAGCAAACCTTAATGACATTAAGTAAACCACTGCGTAGGGTTATCAAAACGTTAACAGTTAAACTCAAATTTGCTGACGCCTCGTAAGGTTAACCTAGGTTAATCCTCACCCTCTCTCTAAATGGCTTCTTGGTATAACGTAGTCACAGACTGTCGCTTAAACTCGCATACGTCTAAAACAATGGGTCTGGAATTGCTGCGTCTAGAACTTCTCATCCAAACTACTTCACACTCAACACTGCACTTTCATGGTTCCTCAGCAACACACCCGCCAAGTGTGAAGTCGATCAGATGAACGGTTTTCAAGAATATCGAAGAACAGACAGACAGAGACTCCTTCCATTTTAGTTAGATTGTCACTTTGTCACATTTTAAACACTGAGACAGACTTAAATGATGGTTTTTAAGAGTAAAGTCAGCTTAGATTTAGTTGTTTACAATGTATTCCAATAATGAATTCCAGTTGTACAGTAACAAGAACTCATGGCAGAGAAAATGCATCAAAATACTCTCAGAGACCAAACCACTCCTTAGGGATATCCCACTTGCAGAAAGTCCTTATATCTAAATGACTGAATAGGCCACTGACTGCTGTTAAGGTTAGGGAAAGATTGTGGTCATGGTTAAAAGTAACCATTGTAGACTTTTCCCCAAACTGCTCCCTGCAACAAATTCCTGCTACTTCAGTTGGTGCTGAATTTGCACATTTCTAATTAGAGAGTAATTACTATCACGAGCATCCAAGAGCACTCAGCATTGGCTTCTATCTATTTCATCATTTGATTTTAAGAACCCAGGTTCAAACCCCACTGCTGGTTGCAATTACACCTGCTGAAGTGTCCTAAACAACTATTGTAAAGTATCCCTGGTGTGACAGAAAGACAGTACATTTGACATGGAGCGAAATAAGGGTTTAGATACACAGAGTTCATACTGAGTTAAAATCTTATAATCTTATTATGTTCACATGAACCTTTGATACACTGCTACTTATCTCCCTGCTGGCAGAAATAAACCAGTTACTGTAACACAATAATTCCCTTTCCTCTTTGACTCAGCAATTGTAGCTTATGTTTAATGCAGCGGAAAGACACTAATAGGAACCCCGGCTCTGCACAAAATACAATACTACGTTGACCTTTTTAATATGGAAGGAAGCTAGTCATGTTAAACAGGTTTCTTATAATTAGAGCATAGTTTTAGCCAAATTGTTTTGACTATATAATTAGGCTTATGTATGTAAAAACCTCAAACCAGATTACTTGTGTAATAAGGTTGAATCTCTGCAGCATAATCACAGAACTACGTGTACTAACAGAGAGCTAGATAGAGAGGAAAGAAGAAAAAGAGAGGATATAGAGAGAAAGGAAAGAAAAGAAAGATCAGGGAAATACTGGCTATTGGAGGCACAGGAGATCTCTTTCTGTGACTAATTCTCTCCTGATCTCTCATTCTCCCCCTCATTTAGAAAAGACCTGTCCCCCCCCCCCGACACACACCCACACCACCGCCACAACACACGCACTCTCTCACACACATGCATACACGCTCACAAAACACAGCATACACCCACGCTCACAATCCCTCTCTTTCTCTGTTACACACACATGCATACTCACACAAGCAAAAAAGGCGGAATCGCCTGGAGTGTTTGCAGCCCACACTGTTTCCTATGTGTGGATAAACCTACACACACACACACACACACGCACACACACACACAGTGATCTGAGACAGAGGAAAAATTATATTTCGTCTTTTGATCCAAAGCCGTTTGATTTTTTCCGCCTCGCTTGCACAGCCACTTAGCAGCTGTACGCTTGTGTAACCAGTCTGTGCCGTTTTGTACTTACAGCATTGGATTTCTTTTTAGCCTGATTTATTTTTTTAGAAGCCTTTTTGTTGTGGACTTGTTTTAATATCATCCCATACACTCCCAACATTAGGCCTCAGACCCCTACTCGAGGAAACCACGACCCAGGGACCCGCACAGATACAGATTTATTTGATATTTAATTGAAACTGTCCACACTGTACAAAGAAAGATAACACTGGTGAGAGTGAAGTCTGTGCTTGCGGTGAGTAACTTGGCTCTTGGCCAAACTCTGGTTAAGGTCTTACTCGCTTTAAGCTGTTTACATGAACCTTTGATATCCTGCGACTGAGCATCCCTGCTGCCAGAAATAAACCTGTAAAAGGAATATCTCCTCCATGACTGAGCAATAGTGGGTTACTTGTAATGCAGAGGGAGTAAATAGTGATCCCAACAGCAGTCTGTGCAGTCATCTCTTTAACAAATGACTTGCAATTAAAGTGCCCATAACACTACGGGAAACAGAGTTTAAGCAGACAATGCAAACCAAAAGTAAGAACAATAAGATGTTTACCATGTACTTTAAAGCCCCTAAAAACCTGGTATCACATCCTACATCAGAGCTTCTCCAAGCCTGTCCATTTAATTAACGCACAAACAGACAGGATGGTAAAGTGTGGCCATGTAAAATGCCACTATGACACCAAGCACAGCCATTTCAAACAGCAGTATCCACAGAACACAGAGGTGAGGACAACAAAACTTTGACAGCTGAAGTCTTTCTATGATGCAACAAGCAAATTGTGAGATCTATGACACAGTAAGAGAAAGCAACTGAAGCCTCTCTCCAAGTGGCCTGGGTGCTGGACAAGAACAAAAAAGCCCTTCTCTGATGCAGAGGTAGTTAAGGAGTGTTTGGATGTGATAGTTGAGACTGAGGGAGGAGATACAGAAAATGTCAGAGAAACTCAAGCAAACACCATTATCCAACTGCACTTCGACCAGTAAAACAGACCAATAAAACACTTAAAAAACAGTTCTGGTGTTATCATGGACACACAGTGCATTTCATTTGCTGTGGATGAGTCAACAGACAGCACTGACAAAACCCAGCTATGTGTCTTCCTCAGATATTTCAGCAAGGTAAAGGGGGAATTCTGTGAAGATGTATTGGGACTGACCCAGATCCATGGCCACACTAGAGGAAAAGACATTTATGAAGCCATCACGCAGATGCTTAATGAAAGGGGAATTGACATTCAGACTGCTGTGTCCATTGCAACTGATGGGCTACCTGAGAGTCTGCTTCAGGGTAAGTGTAGTTTCTGCTGTTTCACTTTGGACGGCAGAGTAGCAATGCTCAGAATTCCACGAATAGGATGTACATGAATAGAGTATATGTGCGGAAAAGAGATAGAGGGACAGGGTGTCTTACCAGGTGGCTGAGCAGGGGAAGAGTGCCAAAGCCAGGCTTAGAGTACTTAGAGTTTCTGCAGGATGACGACAACATGGAGCTTGTGGCTTTTTTTGGTAGACATAACATCTCATCTAAAGGAGTTCAATCTCAAGCTCCAAGGCAACACAGTGGGAGGCCTGACGGCAGCAGCACGCTACTTCCAAAGATGGCTGGAGAGCTTTGAAAATGGTCAGCACTTGAAGTATGGTCGACTGCTTGTTAATGTTAATTCATTTATTTATTTACTTTACACACACTATATATGCTGTGTCTGCTTGATCGAATAAAGCAATATCACACAGAGTGAATGAATGTCCACAATATCACAACAAATGGAAATCATTTTTTGCACCATTTTGTACAAATTCCCATGATGTTTACAATCACTTTTACTAGATTTGGATATTTTGAGATCTTGACCACAATTTCTAAAAGTTGTCAGTTTGAACAAAGCTTGGCTACACAATATGTTTTAAACGTTTAACCCAGTGAGAGTAAAGAGAGTAATTTGGATGGTGGAGCTGACAGAGAATATTTGTGATGCATTTTGGAAATTTAGGAAATAAAACCTTTCCAGTGAGAATTTAAAATGTCGTTTTTCATGAAATTTCCATATCATTGTGTGTCATTGTTAATATGGTTTTAAAGTCCATTTCAGAAGTGGGTTTTTAAAGGAGTAATTTTTATTGTACCAAGACAAATGAATGGAGGGAACACTCACAAGATACAAATTATACCATATCTGCTATGCAAATAAATATTTAAGCAATAAATAAGTGCACTATTGTTAATAATAACTGCTCTCACTCACTCTAAAGTTAATTTTCCACTGTTTTAGGGCCTACGAGCCTGTCTGAAGCTTTGCCTTTTCAGTGTTTATATCCCCCCCTCTCTTTCCACACTCACTGGCTCTCCTGCCATCCCACTCTCATTTTACTCTCTGTCTCGACCTCCGCTTCTAAACGAAGTCGTTTATGTAACAGTAGAATTGTAATGCGACGAGCAGACGCTTTACCAAATTTACATAACATGATCAAACATGCTCTGCTTTGTTGTGTGCGTGCGTGTGTGTATACTTGTACATCTATCTTTGTGAGAACCAATTTGAGTTTTAGACCATGGGAGTGAGGACATTTTTGCCAGTCCTCACTTTCAGAGAGACTTTCAATGGGCTGTTTGAGGGTTCAGACTTGGTTTTAAGGTTCGGGTTAGAATTAAGTTTAGGTCTGTAGTTAGGTCAGGGTAAGGGTGGGGTCAGGCATTTAGTATTGATGGCTAAGGTTAGGGTAAGGGGCTGGGGAATGCATTATGTCAATGAATGTCCTCACAAGTATAGCTGTACAAACATGTGTGTGGGCGTGTGCGTTTGTGTAACACTGGATCACACATCTAGTACCTGAAAGCAGGAGACAGGTGTAGTCAAAGCAGCTTTTCCTTGATCAGAAAGCAGGTTTCCAGTCAGCGATGAAAAGACAAACAGGCAGGGATGACGGATGACTGTCGAGGACGATCGGCTGGGTGGGCAGGTGAGGATTGGCAGCAAAGGTTAGCGTGAACACACAGCAGCTATTTCCTGTTTGTGTGTGTGTGTGTGTATGTGTGTGAACTTTGTAAAACAAATTTTCCCCCCAGTTTCCATCTTCAGTCCTCAGGCACAATTTTTTGTGGAACATACTGACTATACCAGCTGTCTAGGTTTGTGTGTATGTGTGTGTGCGTGCGTGCGTGTGTGTACGCACGCACAGCTTTGCACGTTCACATGCCTTTTCGTCGTACATAAATTTATCTCCAGAGTACTAATTGTAGATTAAAAGATTTAACTACAGCAGTACAAACAAAGCCTTAAGCAACAGATTTTTACAACCTGAACATTCATCTGAAACTTAAAGAAAGAGAAGTAAGAAACACTAAGAGAAAGCTTCTGTGATACAGAATCAACAAAAAATGTAATTAATCAAAAGGTCTGTGAAATAAATATGCTGGTCAAGAGACAGGCTTTTAAAATGTTCAAATGTAATCTATGTATGTATCCAAAATGTATCCTGTGCATTTGTATATTTGAAACGTTACCTAAAACTAAACTGTTGTGTTGCTACTTCTACTGCATTGACAATAATGTTAAATATATAAAAATGAAAAATGAATATGGAAAACATGTATATACTGTATATACATACAGAGTTAATTCACATATATATATTAATATCATATTTATTCATATAATACTATTCAGTTGGTACTGACATGCAACAATGCATTACATATCCCTCATCATTGGGAAAATTCAGATCAGACTTTTCAGACGTAATCCAGTTTAAATCAGCATTTAGTTTGTGGTTAACAGATTTAATTCAAGTGTCATTTGCCTGAAGTCAGGATTCTTGCAGTTTCATTGTTAATTTGATCCATGACCAGATTTGTTTTTCAGGGTACAGATTATTTCATCTTTATTTTTCTTCTGCGCACACAGAAATGAACAGGTGATGATATAAGGTGAGAGGAGGAAAAAGGGCTAGTTTTGTATGCGGACAGAACAATGTCAAAAGACAGTCACGATAATAATAATACATGCGTAACCGGATTATTATGTGTATAGTTTCTCCCTCAGTATTTATGTCTTTTTTAAAAGAAATTCTACCCTTATAGATACAAACCCAAAATATTTCATCATTAGCTGCTGCAGCTAACACACACACACACATTTGCTGCAGCTAACACACACACACACATTTGTGCAGGAAGGATGGCTGAATATGTGCACCAAATGTAATATCATTTCATCTTGCTGTTGACGTTGCAGCTAAAGTTGTCAATGATCAACTGCTGTTTTAAAGCCCGCCTTGGGCCAGTAAATAACATTTCAAAAATGGCACAATTCTTCACCAAGATGAATACATTTCATGGGGAAAGAAGAACAGTGAGCATTGAAGAGAGCACAACTTAACTTACGCTGGTACTTACCAGTACCATGTTTGTTTACCATTAAATCATTACTGCATACTGTGACTTCCAAATGAATGTAGTCATGTTATTGGCTTGTAACTGCCCAAACACGCCGTGACAGGAAGCAGATATGTGCTGCTTCCCTACACTGTCTGGATTTTCGTCTTCTGTCAGTAAATGATCTGCCATCACAGTACAGTGCTGATGTAGACCCAGCAGACAGGGCCAGTCAAAGGTGGGGTGTCGGCTGGCCAACTCAGGCTGTTCATGCATGTCTACAACCTGTCTCACACAATAGGCGGTACATACTGAGCTCTGCATCCTCACAGCTACACTTCTGCCTGCTATCCAAAATGTAACTCCTCCCCCACCTCCATCAGCATTAAGTTGAACGTAAATTTATGTTTTGTTATAATTTGTGTTCATCTTCATTAAATCCTGTGTGTCTCAGGCTCTGCCAGCGGGTTCAGGGACGATCTTGCTCAGATGAGATGAGCACAGCCAAACCAAAATGCATATTGCTGAAATACATGGTGAAAACCTTGAAATGTCCACTAGTTCTGAGATTCCCAATCTCTGAGTTCAAGACCAGTACTGGGCCTCAGAACATTTGCTACCAGGAGGTGACGTATTGATATGACTTTGCAAAAAAAAGAGCTGAATAATAATTCTGAAATGTTTAACTTACAACTTATGAACAGAACAAGTTTCTTCTTTTTTTCTTTGTGATTAACCACTCTCTCTCTTTTGCGCTCTCTTTCCTCCCTGCCGCTCCCTGCCATTTCGCAAATGAAAGATCATTCCCCAGCTGAAACTTACAAGCATGCACGTGAGCCAGCAAACAGACTAACGTTATCAGTGTGCATACAGGTGTCATGTGGAGAACCCCAAATTTGTCAAAATGTCAATATATTCCAAAAAAGGTTGTGAACCTTTGCATAAGTCTGGCATTTATTACACACAATTTAACTGTGGATCTGATTATAGTTAGGATTTTGGCATCACCACTTATCTGAGTTGGACTGAATCTGTTCCAGTCCGGCCCAGTTAATGTTAAATCATACAGTGTTTAGTGTTTAAGGAAACAGATACGTTCTGAGCCAATTGCTGCAGTTTTTCCCATTTAAGTTTAATGGTTGAATCAGGAGAAATAATGTTTAAAAAGGTAGGCTGTGAGAAAGAGGCAAAATGGTGCAGTACGCCATGAGTGAGAGAGTATTATTTTATGATCCTGTTCATCCAGGTTTCAGTGTGAAACCACAACTCAGCTGGAGTTCACCTGAAGTTCACTCACCTCCAACTCTGTCTACATTCCTTGTTTCCCACGTCTCTCCACCCACCATTTCAACCAAATTTAGCTTCTTCGTGTATTTCTTCACATTTTCCATGAAAAATTGTGGCATAAATGAGAAACTTTTGATTTTTTGATGTCTGTTTCTGTTTTGGCACAGCCACATGCAAAAAAATGGTAATCTTGTTTTTTTTTCAATTCAGGCACTGATGTTTGAGAGTAAGTAAATGTGAGTGGGTGTGAGAAAGAGACACAAGGTCTGTATGAGGGAGAGAGAGAGAAGGACCTATAGTAAAGACCTTTTTGGTCTTTTGGAAAAGGATTTTTAAATCAAAGTCTTCTTGTTCCTTCTCTCTGTACATCCCTTCTAAGTAATAAAACATAGAGATTGATATACTGAACTAGCCTTCTCCTTCCAACTATCTCTTTCTGTCTCTATCTTTCACTTTATTCTTTCCTTAATTTACCATTTTTCCCTCCGTCGCTCTCTCTTTCCTACCTGCCTCCGTCCTCTCCTTCTCTCTCTACCTCCTCCATCACCCTCTTCTCCCAGCCCTTCTGTGCCCTCGCTCTCTCCCAAAATCTCCCTCCATCCATCCATCCCTCCCTCTCATCTCTCTCTGTATCCCTCTCAAAGGGAAATATCATGGAGAATTTGGCAGGTACTCCAAAGATAGAGAGTGGGCTGAGAGAGAGAGAGAAAGAGAGACCGAGAGAGAGAGAGAGAGAGAGAGCAGAAGAGAGGGAGAGCATTAGAGGGAAAAAGAGAGGTAAAGAGGAGAGGAGAGCCAGAACAAAAGCGCTCTCACATCTAATTTTCGGATGGCGGTTTCTGTTTGCTGTGAATAATTTATTGTCTCCTCTCTTCAGCATGTTCTGCATCTGATAGACATGTTTATTTAATGCTGACGTCTATCAAATATGTAAAAAAAGAAAAGAAAAGACCCACTGGTTGTTTAAAAATGACCGTGACAAGATGTAAATGATCACTGTTGAGAATACATAACCCCTCTTGTTACATTTGTTTGCTGTCAGAAAACAACATTATATCAGTGCCACACTTTACTGGTGCCTGCAGGGAGGTCAGATTCAACAGCAACCCTGGAGTCTGTGGGAGTTATTTGACTCCCCAAAGGAAACAGCAGGGGGGGCTCTTCCCGATATGCACTGATCTCAACTACTTTGATTAAGAACTTGTGTCTTTTCGCTTTTTCGTTAGTGTGATGCCAGGCCTGATAGTAGCTTATATCAAAGAAGCAGGGGCATCCTGTAATTGTGTCTTTGAACCAGTTACAGCTCCAGTCAGCAATTGCAGTTTGGTGCCCCCTATTGAAACACTCCAATCCAATCACTCCACTGTGCTGGTAAAATAAAAGTGAACCCTGCTTTATCTAAGGTGCTATATCAGGGGTCCAGTAGGTCCATGAGAAGGTTTCAATCTCAAAACCCATCTAGACTTAAACACAATTTATATGGTTTTTATTTAGATTAATGTTTGGAGTAAAACACAATAACTACGCTGACTGATGTGGAATTCATTTGTATAAACTTAAAGCCAAATCACACACAGTAAGTGAACAGCTTAACTTACAGATGAGAAAAGTGTTTAATCTTTAAAATCTGCCAAATTCACTGTTCTATTTGCATTTGTGTATTGTCAGTCCTGTATATATCAGTCCGTATATATAAAAGATCTGTCATTGTGGTTTGAGCTCCTCTCACCTCAGTCCTTTTTTCACTTTCTGGAAATATGAAAAAAAGCCTCAGTTTTAAAAAGCTGATGTTGCATCAAACAGCACTTGCATTGTTTTTTTTTTTTTTTTTTTTTTTTTTTATGAAAGCATGGTTTTTGAGCTGCTGTGCACAATAATGTGCCATGAAAGATCGGCAGGGGTGCCATGGGAAAATTCTACGTAATAGGTCCAGAAAAAATCATCTTAAATTGTGCCAAAGAATTAAGTCCATACAGCTCTCGTTGAGCGCACTTTTGTGTGAGGAGATGGGAGTGGAGCATTTCCTTATTGCTCCATATGGAAGTTCAATGGTTGTCTCGTGGGAAAAGTGCTGGCGCACGCGTATGAGTTGTGGGAGGAACTGAAACCCTTTTTAAATGATAAGAAGTGCGATGACGCAAAGATGACTGGCTTGCATACATGGCAGATAGTTTTCAGTACCTGAAGGAACTGAATCATCAAATGCAAGGCCAAAATGAATATCTGATCACATGCACAAACAAAATAAACAGATTCCGTTCAAAAGGTCTCCCTCTGGTGACAAAAGACTGGAAAGGGCCACTCAATGTTCCTCCTTACCCTAAAATGTCAAGGACATGTCAACACTGCTGCATTTCACAAGATAATTGGTAAACATTTGAAAATTCTTGAGGAGAAGTTATCCTTTTAATTCTCCTCAGCCTCCACTGAATCATTTGACTGGGTTAGGGACCCATATAGCTCAACAGTAGTTTTGGTAAAAGACATGACTTTGTGGGAGCAAGAGTAACTAATTGAACTGAGACAAGACAGTAGTTTAAAAGTGAGCTAGGCTGATCTAACTTTGGACAGTTTTCGGTTGACTGCTGCCAAGGAGTTTCCAGTCATGGCAAACAGAGCTATTTCAAAATTGCTCCCATTTTCCACAACATATCTCTGCGAGCTTAGTTTCTCAAGCGTAATTGGTCTAAAAACTAAAAACAGAGAGCGACTGAGAGCAGTGGAGGAACAGCTCTGTGTGCGCCTTCTGCCAATTTCTGCCAAGATATCAGCTTTGTGGTCACCTAAACAAGTCGAAGTTTTGAGTATAACTATAAGTCCTTATAATATTATGTACTATGATAGGCTACTTTGTTTCATTTTGTAACATTTGGGATGGTGATTTGCCGTGTTTTTTTTTCAATGTCAAAAGTGTGCAGTGGTGGAAAAAAAGGTTCACTTCAACTCTCATAATCTAACTATAGAGTTAAAATTCAAGATAACTTAAACTGTCAAGCTGAAGCTAAACACACTTTGTATGACAGATTATTCTTTGAATCAATACACACACATGTTTATGTTTTTTCCTGCATGTAAGAACACAACTTTAAAAAGTAAAAATAAGTTTTAACATAACTTCAACAATCCTCTCCTCCTATTAAGAAATTCCTGCACATCACTGCTTGTGCTGTGTGACATTCATTTCAAAGTTTATTCAATTACATTCGGAAAAGTTTTTGAATTACTGGCACCTGCTTGTATATGCAAATTAAAGTGAAATATTGGTCTGGTATGAGATTGAAATTGTTCTTTCTTTAAAATTGATTTCTATATACAAAACAGTCAGCTAAAAATATTCTATTTGTTTTGAAACTGTGAAAGGTTTGATGCATTTGTAATGTATACTAAGGTAAAATGCAACAATAATATTGAGTTGGGACACTTTAAAATCGTTCTTCCCCATCTACATGTCAAAAATCATAAGAAAATATATAAATATTTTTGAAATGTAAATGGTTATGATGCTGAAAAGTGCTAAATCTTTAAAGCTGAATCAGCATCAACATAGACAACCTTACTTGTGCATAAAGTAGCATTTTCAGCCTTTATATCCTATTGCAATTCAAAACAGAGATTTTTCTCCAAAGTAAGCAGACTGTGTGGAGCCTGGAAATACATTGGAATTCACATTGAGCCCCCACACACTGTGCCTGCATTGACACATCGGGATATTTGAGTAAATAAATGTCTTCATTTCATTGAACTGACAACATAAACTCAGCAGTCAGCTTTGCGGCTGTTTCCTGCAAAGTGGCCATACTGCAGCAACAGAATGGGACTATAATATTGTAGACACTGAGTCATTTCACGTCTAAAGAAGTAACAGAATAAAGTCAAAACATCAAGTTTATGGTTCATATTCAGAATACTAAATATCATTCGGGATGAACGAACATCAGTGGTTCCCTACCTGGGGGTCGGGACCCCCACAAGGGGTCACTAGCTTTGAGCTGCTAGCCTCAATCGTATTGCACATGCCTACAGAAGGGGAAAATTCTCACCCGCAAGGTGAAACTCTGGACGGAGGAGGCTACACTGGCACTGCAAGGCCGGACTCTCTGCAATCTACACTGGACTTGTACGAAAAACTGATAAAAAAAAAAGGAACTACTGGGCAGGACTGAACATCTCCTTTGCATATCGCACCAACAGGGGGGTGCAAGATGCTACTAGAACTCATAACTCAACTTCATATACAAGCAGTTACTGTAGAGGGTAGTAAAAACCATGCTAGATTGTTGTTTGTGGACTTTTCATCTGCTTTCAACACCATACAGCCCCACCTGCTGGTGCAGAAGCTCACAGAGCACTTTGGGTTGGATTATGGACTTCCTCATTGACAGGACAGGAGAGCGAGAGTAAAAGAACATCTCTCTGTACTGGCTATAAAATCAACTAGTTACCCCCAAGGCTGCGTCCTCTCTAATCTCTTATATATTAAGTACAGCAATGACTGTTGTAGTGAGTTTGACAACCATCACACTGTGAAATTTGCAGATGATGCAGTTATAGTGAGCCTGCTGAACGATGCTGAAATGTCTCATGGTCCTGTTTGAAACAATTTTTGAAATGGTGCAAAGAAACCTATTTAGAATTGAATGTCACAAAAACCAAGGACATGTGCATTTGTTTCAGATCTCACCACCCAACTCCTGCAACAATAATTGAAGGATAAAATGTTGAGATTGAACAAGTATTTGGGCATCAATGAGATGACCTTTGATAAGAATACAGATATGCTGAGTAAGAAAAGCCAGCAGCCTCCTTTTTGTCTCTGAGGAAGCTAGCCAAGTTTAAGGTTAACAGATCCCTGAATCTTTTATTGAGTCAGTTTTCACGTTTTCCTTTATCTGCTGGTTTGCATCTCTCGACCTCAAACAGAAAAACTCATTAACAAGGATGATGAAAGCCAGTAGCTAAATGACTGGCACTCAGCAGAAGAGTCTATCTGAACTGTACAACAAACAGTATCCACCTTTATTTCCCTCCCTCTGCACTTAGAATTTAAGTTCCTGCCCTCTGGCTTTTACCTCAGACAACCATTAGCCAAAACTAACACATAGTTCTCTTTCATACCCACTGCCATTTCACTGCTCAACTCTGTAAAGTACAGATAGCATCAATACATCTCCAACCATGCCTGTTTCTCCCCTCTTTTTCCACTAATATTGAAACTTTTGTACTTCTGTACCTCCTGTATTGTTATGTATTTTATTATGTGTGGTTATGTATGTGTTGTTTTTTAACTTGTGTGTCTCGCCCTAAGTTGTTGTTTTTCATTGGTACTGCAGCAGAACCAATTGCCCCTCTGGGATAAATAAAGGTCTTGAACTTTAACATTAAGTTCCCCTTTAGACATAAGTAGACTTTGTGTTAATGAGAAAAACAGGTTGTTAACCACGGCCTCACACCATGTCAACAGTAGCGATGTGCAGAGAGCCCAGTATTTGTAATTGTGTCTGTAGGGGCAGCTAAATTATTGATTTGCATAACAATCCTGTTCTGTTTTTTGTTTTATCACACTTCTACTTTTAGGATTAAAGTGTCAATATAAGTGTTATTCAATAAACTATTATAATAATAATGAATACTGTAATATTGGTTTATAGTTTCCAGGAATCAGGCAAAAAAACATGTAGAACCATGAACATCATTGAAAAGAAAATCATTTTAAAACTTGCATTCAGTTCCTAATCCATACTCAAACCAAACTAAACTCTAAACTAATAAATGCCTATATGAACATTGTATGCTCTCATAGAGACAGACAGGGCTGGATGGCCAGTCAAAACTTTATGGTTTTTTTGACAGTTCACCAGCTCACCAAAGCAGCGGCCCACCGGGATTTGCCTCCATATGCCAGATGGCCAGTACACCACTGGGAGAAGGTTTCAGGAGTTATTATAATGGCTCCAGAGCACACGAGCACATCCTGGTTTCCGACAACGATATAGCTGCAGTCGGGGAAACCGTGGCAACTTCCATGGCGCAGAAACGCGCTCTCCCAGCCCCGGGCCATGTCCGGGCCCAGTGTTACCCCTGGTCTCGCCGAAATTTTTAACCATCTGCGCTGCTCCTTTTGAGTCTGTATGAAATAAGTATTCATAAAAACCCACTATTTGTGCTTTGCCAAATACTGGATTTCAGCTACTCAAGATCATCTTGATCTCTTCAATTAAGTAGCAAGCTCAGAATGGGTTTCTTCAAATCAAATCAGATCAGTCAGAAAGAAAAATTCTGAACCTTCCAACATCCAAGGTGTTCAAGGATTTTTAAAAAGGCATTTCAATGATGTAGAATTGCACTTCCCTAAAATTGGGGTACTTGTGAAGGACAGAGTTTTAAAAAAGACAAGTCAAAACTGGTGAAGTTGAGGTCAACGTATCCTGTCTTTTAGTCCTTAATATGGATCAAACACCAAAAACACTGGATCCCACCCTTCCCAATGATGCAACTAGATATCATCTTTTAGGCCCTTCTTGTCTGGTTATCACTGATGTCTTTCAAACTCCATTCTCCCAGTTTGTAATGCAGGCTGTCAGTTAAAACCATTTAACCAGCACCAACACAGAGGGTTTCTGACATTACTTAATATGAAATCCAAGTCTTATTCAGTAATGACAAATTGTTTGAAATAACTAAACCTCACAATTCTACATGTATAAACAATTTTAAGATTGACAAGTTGAGTAATGCTCCGCATGATGAGTACACTGATATTTATGTGTGAAATCAGGGAAGTACCCCTTATAAATCTAAAGTGTCAGTTAAACAGTATATTACCTCTATATTGCATTTACAGGTATGATTTAGAACACTTCTCTTCATCACTTGTTCTGGAAAAAAAATAAACAAAGAGAATACGATGCATAGCAACCATAGGAACAGAAAGTGTTTTCTCAATATAAAAATAAAATTTGTAAGAAAATTGGCTATTTGTAAATACATGTTTTGTTTAGCCATCATCAGTCTTGTGCTGTTTTTGTTTCCTCTAATGATGATTTTGCTGTTGTCACAGCTATTGTTGTTGATAATGTTATTGTGGTTGCCTTTTGGTTGTTCTTTTTATTTGTTGTTCTTGTTAAGTGTGTGTGTGTGTGTGTGTTTGTGTGGCTGTTTGATCCACTGTATTAAAGGAGCAGCTCACAGAGAAAATGAGACACATCCATCACACACACACACACATACACACAAAATGTGCACAGTGTACACCAGCACCACTGTCTCAAAAGTATGCAAACACATAAAAATATGAAGACTTTGTGCGCATACACACACACTCACACAAAGTTAGTACATGTGATTAGAAACAGCATGACCATGAGACTGCTGAATAATGCGGTTATCTGATCTTTACTTTCTTCATATTGTCACTGAAAGATTTCCTGCTGTGTTATATTATACATGTAAATCAGTGTAGTTTTTATGCCCGGCTTATGTGTTCATGCACAAGTGATCCAAAGTGTGTGTGTGAAAGGAAGCATGCGCCTCTGTACTTGGCATAAAGTACTGAGTGCTGCAAACGCCTCTGTGCATGTTTATGTGTGCGCGCGCTATCACGTACGTACGTGCACGCCTGTGTACTTGGCATGGCGTGTCGAGCGCTGTAAGCCCATTTCCCAGAGCAGGATTTGATCTACAAAAACGGCATCCAAACACTTCCTGGAGCCCATCCAATGAAATGGACTGGGGAGCGAAGCGCAGTCCCCCATTGGCTGTAAAGCAGGAAGAGCTGGTTTATCAGGCGAGATTGATTCCTGACAGCTTTATTGTCCAGAGCATCCCTAGATGGCTGGATTATAGCGGGAAGGAGAAGGGAGAGGAGAGGGGGAGAGTTAGAGACAAACAGAAAAGAAAGATGGAGACAATAAAAGAGATCAACAGACAGGAAGAGAAGTGGGGGTAAGTTACACAAATGAAAGACACAAATAACTCAAGATTTTAGACTAAAGTCGCAAGTTTTTCCTGATCAAGCAAGTCAAGTGATTCTTCAAGTTGAGCAATTTTCTCAGTGACGTCATTAAAAGTGCTGTAAGCGTTTTTTTTGTTTGTTTTTTTTTTTGTGAAAATAAATGTTAATTAGAATAGAGTGTTTGATCAGTAACTTGTGTCCCTTCACCCATGTAGTAAACAGAAAATACAATACTGGAATCCTGCACCCACTTGAACAAATCAGGTGAGAGAACCCCTTTCTGCTCTCTGCAGAGCTACAGTGTGACTGACCGTGGCTGAACAGGTGAAGGTGCCTGTTCCAGCGCTCCCAGGAACAGATTACACCACCAAATACGCAAAGCTAATGAAGACTGCTGACGAAAAGAAAAAACCTGCATTTACATCGGTTTAGCCTTTGATCACTGGAAAAGGTTTTGACGGGGTCGAAAAGTGACGCGCAGCTAGCCTTACTGCTTCTGGACAGGTTAAATAGGCCGGGGGAGGGGGGCAATATTCCAAGAAAAAACGTGGATTTTCCAAGATTAAAGACATAAATTTGCATGAAAAAACTCAGATGTTCTCTGAGATTACAAAGTCATAAATTTGTGAGAAAAAATGCTTGTATTATGCCTGCAGTGGACGACCTAATCAAATTACTTCTACTATTGGATTTAGCAATAATAGGCCCAATTCTGGGCAATGTCTCTTTAAAGTCCGGATGCTTATGATAATATGGTGATTCTGGGGCTGGGCTAAAATCGTGAGTATTTCCTGATTGCTAAATCCGATTGCGAAGTAAAATTTGATTAGGTCATCCACTGCAGGCGTGGACCAGATGTGCTCGGCCTGCCTGTACTTATGCTGTGTCTGTTTGAGAAATCCAAACCTAGGGGTGTGTAGACACTGTAGGAAAGTTGACAAAGTGCCCTCCCGCCTTTCTCTGGCGGAGGAGCACAGCACAGCCTGAGTCAGTAGGGCTTGCTATAGCACTGGCTGCTTATCTGGTCTCGTAGCACATGAAAAACACCACATGGACATGTTTACAATTTTAAAAACTTAATTTTCACTGGAGAGGGTTTGAGACTATAGCTATGGCTTTATTGTAGGCTTTTTTTCTGACATAATGAGTGTTAATATTAAAAAACAAAGGAATTTTAAGAATTTAAAAGTATTGAGTTTGCAATTGTGGCTGTAGTTGTACCTGCACAGATGACAGTTCACTGCGTTTTATTGGAGGTCAGGGATAGACATGTTGTTATGTATTGTTTGGAGTTTCCCGTCCATGTCATCTCCACCAAACAATCTGCAGCAGCACAATGATCCAGTGCAGATTAAGTGTAGTTAACTGAGCAGTAAACAAAAGCTTTAGAGCAATAGCTGGGATTTCTTGACATACCCTGCTATGACTTACTCACCAGTATTAATATTGATGCATGTATTAGTTCTAGCTTAGAGCCCTGTGTTCACACATTTCCCTGCCAAACAGCGACTGGTCAGACCAAACGAGATGCAGCATGTGAGGGTTATAAAAAAGAAGAAAGAAATTCAAGCCACAACATGACATGTAATAAGATGTGGTAGACATCCACATAGTATGAAAATGCTTTATTCAATCCTCCTGTCTTATTTCAGCTGTTGCTGTGAAAGCACATTTAGACAGCACATCAGCATCTGTCACACAGCAGAAAAAGAACAGGACCTACATATGTGCAAACATTGCATCTTGAAATATTGTATATACAGCTGAAGTCAGAAGAAAACTCAGTTTTTCATTACTCCTGACATTTAATCCTAGTAAACATTCCCTGTTTTAGGTCAGTTATGATCACTACTTTATTTTAAGAATGTGAAATGTCACAATAATAATAGACAGAAAGATTTATTTCAGCTTTGATTTCTTTCATCACATTCCCAGTCGGTCAGCAGTTTACATACACTTAGTTAGTTTTTGGCAGCATAGCCTTTAAATTGTTTAACTTGGGTCAAATGTTTCAGGTAGCTCTACACAAGCTTCCTACAATAAGTTGTTGGAATTTTGGCCCATTCCTCCTGACAGAAGTGGTGTGACTGAGTCAGGTTTGCAGGCCTCCTTTCTCGCACACACATTTTCTATTCAACCTACACGTTTTGTATTAGATTGATGTCAGGGCTTTGTGATGGCCACTCCAATACCTTGACTTTGTTGTCCTAAAGCCATTTTGCCACAGCTTTGGAAGTATGCTTTGGGTCATTGTCCAATCGGAAGACCCATTTGCAGCCAAGCTTCAACCTCCTGACTGATGTCTTGAGATGTTGCTTCAATATATCCACATAATTTTCCTTCTTCATGATTCCATTTATTTTGTGAAGTGCACCAGTCCCTCCTGCAGCGAAGCACCCCCACAACATGATGCTGCCACCCCTGTGCTTCACAGTTGGAATCATGTTCTTCGGCTTGCAAGCATCCCTCTTTGTCATCTAAACATAACGATGGTCATTATGGCCGAACAGTTACATTTTGTTTCATCAGACCAGAGAACATTTCTTCAAAAAGTAAGATGTGCAGTTGCAAACTGTAGTCTGGCTTTTTTATGGCAGTTTTGCAGCAGTGGCTTCTTCCTTGCTGAGTGGCCTTTCAGGTTATGTCGATAAAGGACTTGTTTTACTGTGAATATAGATACTTTTGTACCTGTTTCTTCCAGCATCTTCACAAAATCCTTTGCTGTTGTTCAGGGATTGATTTGCACTTTTCACACCAAAATACATGCATTCCTAGGAGACAAACTCGTCTCCTTCCCGAGCAGTATGACGACTATGTGGTCCCATGGTGTTTATACGTGCATACTATTGTTGGTACAGATGAACGTGGTGCCTCCAGGCGGAAATTGCTCCCAAGGATGAACCAGACTTATTGAGGTCCACAATTTTTTTTTCTGAGATTTTGTCTGGTCTAATTTCCCCATGCTGTCAGGCAAAGAGGCACTGACTTTAAAGGTAGGCCTTTAAATACATCCACATGTACACCTCCAATTGACTAAAATGTTGTCAATTAGCCAATCAGAAGCTTCTTAAGCCATGACATTATTTTCTGGAACTTTCCAAGCTGTATAAAGGCACTGCCAACTTAGTGTAGGTAAACTTCTGACTCACTGGGATTGTGATATATTGAATTATAAGTGACATAATCTCTCTTTAAAACAATTGTTGGAAAACAATTTGTGTCATGCACAAAGTAAATGTCCTAACTGACTTGTCAGAATTTTACTTTTTTAACATGAAAACTGTGAGTGATTTGTGGTGGCAATTTTTGTCCAATAAAGCACAAAGTCAACACTTACAGCACAGTCAAATACATGAGATGCGCAAATGAGTCCAGAGCACCAGGGATGTCTGTCTTTTATATGTTTCAATAGGACAAAGTCATAGGAGAGAAGACAATGGGGTCCATTATCTGCTCACTCAGGTTTTAGCAGTACTTACAATGTGACATGTATATCAATTGACAGCTGATGTGTGACATGTGATTATATCATCAGTGGTCAGGAGAGTGATCAATGAATACAGAGAGTATTCATTCTGAGTACATCCTGACACACAGGAGCGGTCATGTGTCTAATTAAGGTAAGAGAAATGTAACCTGAATGGACACATGACCTGGTTGTGACTTGATGTAAGGAATTTCCATTACAGATTAAAAAAAAAAAGAGTTTTAATGATTTCAACCTCAGTGTATGTAAACTTCTGACTTCAACTGTACATAAATTAAGCATATTTCCAGCAGGTAATACATTGCTAATTACAGATATATTGTATCAATATATTTGTATGTCTGTCAGTGGATGAACAACAAGGAATAGCAGTACAGAAAATGCCTAAGAAATGTTTAAGGTAAATTAGAAACAGTGTCTCTCTTGATCTGATTTTTCCAAACTGTCAGATATCGATAACTGTATAACTGTACTGAGTGATTACAGACAAGAGTAAAATAACGGGATTTGTAACATGAATTGTTGCAACAAAATGCCTTAAAATACAAATTCCAATTCCTCGGCTAAAATTGGTGAGAAATGTGTTTTCCCACCATGAAAAGATTACATAAAGGTGGCACAAGCAGGCAATAGTAGATCTTGTGTAGCCATGACCAAACTCTTTGTCTAACCCTAAAGTTCTTTTTGTTGCCCAATTAGTTACTCATAAACTACAATTTTTAGAAGACTGACAGGTGAAAACAATGTGTCCATTCAATGTTATTGTCCATCCATGTCCAGCTCTGGGTGGAGAATAAAACAAAAACAATATAATTTCTACCCACAACATGCAGTCAGGCTTTGTGCATTGCTTTTATGAAATCTCTCTGTCCTCTTCCACAAACACGAAGAATATGTGAGATTGATTTGAAAAGGGCATGCAATCAGCAAATAAGTAGGCAAGCTTTACTAAGCTGTAAGGATCTATAATTTGGATGGTGTCTAACATCATCCTGAGCTCTTCATACAGTCATTGATCCAGCAGCGCGTTGTCTGCGGATGCTTGTTTGTCTGGTGCTCAGTCCAGGGGACAGCTGGGAGTTCACGTGTCAATGAAACTACTCAAATTATGGCTGCAGTGCACTCATCCGTTTCTCATGTTTGCATCCTGTCCATGTCTTTTTGATCCAAAACCACACTATTTATTTATTTATTTTTACATTAAACTCTAAATTAAAGAATATGCCTTTTTTTTTCGGGGGGGGTGGGGGATCTTACCCCCCTTGGCCGTGCTTCCAATTTAAGATGACAGAAGATTTTGGGGCGTAAAATCAGAACTCCATGTCTGTGCTTACTTCCTAAATCTGACGTTGTGTAAATCAGCAACGTTTCGGCTATCATAACAAGCAAGACATGTGAGACAAACATACTGCGTAAGGTGAAATGGCCAGATGCACATTAATAGTAAGGGTTTAAAATATTGTAGATACTCTCAACTAAGTTACAAAGCATCATATGACTTCATTCAGATAGACAGTAGTTCTATCTAGAGGGTGGAGGGCTGGGGATTCTCTGAAAGCTACACAGCGGGTCACACTGACCTCATAATGTGCCACTGACACCTACGAACACAACGCATTACAAAAAAACACTGTGTGCTGCAGACAGGAGACACAGGAACAAAAACAGTCAGATATTGCTGCAAGAGGCACATGCGAGGGAGGAAATAGAGGAGGAACAAACCACTGTGGTGACAGAGAATACAAAGAACTCATTGGCAGGGGGTCCTGGAACCCATTTGGTCCAGGACGTTACGTTGCCCACACCTTAGATTTGAACGCTCTCCAGATGGAAACTAAAAAGCTTTGACAAGAGAAAGAAGACAGTGGTGCCTTGCTTATGTTTGCATTGAATGCTATAGACGAGGAAATAAAAAATGTTGTTTATTTGAAGACAACCTTTGAAAAGAAGTGTAGTTTTTTAATCCGGACAGGTTGGTTGACACATGATTTTGTGAGAAAAAATAAGACTACCAAATCTGTACCTCTTTTCATTCAAATAACATCTCATTGGATTAAAGCATATAATTTTGTATGTATGTATCATTTTTGTACTTATAACACATCAAGAGAGTTAAGGAAGGAACACTTTAACTTTAAACACTTCGTATTTAGACTGTTTATTATTTATATAATTTATTTATGCAAATTTCAATTACGGAGCCTTCTACTTTTAGCCATTGAGCAGCTCAATTTGAGTATTTGGCAGTGAGATAGGTGGCTCAAGGGCCCTTCAGCAGTATCAGTTATGGGAGGAAACTCCATGACCATTCCCTCTCCCCTCCCACATCTTCCTATCAGGTCCAACGCTTCAACCCTTCAGGTCACATGCCCATTTTCTTTATGTGAAGGCTCCTGCTGCCTCAATCGGCTATTAATACATTTAAAAGCAGCTGTCAGAAGATTCATTTTATTCTCAGATATCTGTGATGTGCAAATACAGTGCTAGCCTCCGAGGTAATCAGCGGTTTCTGCTCAGGATCACACCTACACAAACTGTTGCATCATGTGCTATTATTATTCTTTTGAGGAGTTTTGCATCTCATATGAGACGGAGTCGGCACACAGCAGGGGCGAAGCAGCTAATATCTCATATATAAGACTGTGCACGTCCATAGGTTAAATGGCTGCACCTATTTATTGACTTCAGAGCAATATGCTATCAGCCACCATTGTGCAACAAGAGAAAAATGAAAAACATTATTAGTCACATCCTGCTGTGAACTCTTAGCTTAGCAATATTAGCCTCAGGCTGTTCTGTGTGTTAGTGTGTGTGTGTGTGTGTGTGTGTGTGTGTGTGTGTGTGTGTGTTTGTGTGTGTTGACCCTTGCCAGAGATAGTCAGTGTGTGTGTACACTAATCCTATTTCCCTACGGTGGGAATGAGAGGTCTTGCTGGAGACATGGTTATTGTTGGGACAAGATAAGGATGTAATTTACACATGCACGCACTCACGCACACTAAAACTGCAGTAAAAAAAACAAGACAGACACCGAGGAACACAATTAACACAAACACACACACGTAGATCCATCGTGGATGTGATTTTCATGTCTTTCCAAGATATCAGTTTTTGGGCATTAATTTTAAGTGATGATGATGTTATTATTACCATTGCCCAGTGGAACAATTACTTTTCAAATAAATTTCTATTACGGAATTTGACTGTTTGCTAAACCCAGCAAACAGCGATGGTCCAATCATAGCTTAGCAACCTTCACGAGAAATATGAGTGCAAAAGTGTATGTGTTTATCTACTCTAATGTAAGCTGCCCGCATTACTCTACATACAGTAGTAAACCAACCAAGTGTTACTTCCAGAGTTTTGGTGCTCATCCTAAAAACCTTTTTATTATTTATTATTATTGTTGCAAGGATATACACAATAGAATAAGAGTTGGCATACAGGAGGAAGAGAAATAGTGAGAAATAGGGCTGTTTCAGTGTAGTTGGTGACCCCTGACCACAAGTTCAAATAGTTACTGAAACACTATGACACACAGTCACAGAAAGGGCAAAGAGAGAGATCAGGCCAGAGACATCCAACAAGGGTGGAAAAATACTGAAATTTCCTGTTCAAATTTGAGTCCTGTTACCTTCTTTGCTGCCATTTGACTTGAATTGCTAACCACAAGCTCATCATTGCCTTGTTAATCTGTATACATAGTCAACCTTAGGAATCTAGCTGCAAAATAAGAACACACAAGATTAACCTAAAATTACTATTCTCATCCTTATCTTCATTATTTTATAATGTTACTACTTTTTTTTTTGCTACTAGCTTGTGTACTATCTACAGTAGTGACAAGAAAGCCAGCCAACAGCCCAATAATACTGTAGATCAGGGCCAAAAACCCGTCGATCAACCTGTCGATCTTGATCAGAAAGCAGCTGTCAGAATTGAATGCTGTCCACATCACCTCCTGCTGCTCGTATTTCACATTAAAAGCATTATTTTGGTAAATCACGTGGAAATGCAGTGTATTTGTCAAGGTTAACACAATTATTGTTTGCTATAACATAGTGAACAGAACACGATATGAACATTTTCAGGACTTTCTCTTCCAAAACATCAAGTATCTAAATTACTTAATTGACCTAGTAATTAGAACTTGAGGGAACGCAAAACTCTCCTCATGTAGACATCCCTGTATTACGTACCAAAGTATAAACTGTTACTTACAGACATAGTACATAAGGAGACTGTCCTCCCAAGAAAAAATACAGCATTGGTCATTTGTTCAAACATGACCTATGCTTACGTGTAACAGACATAGGATGTCAAGTTTTCGACGGTGCTGACAAACGATGTCAGAACAGAGAGCCCTTGTATCTGTCATCTTGGAAGGTAACAACAAGCCAGTGTTGAGTTGCATGAGAGGGGTGAGGCTCTGCATGACCTCGAGTCCTGGATGTCAGTATCTACAGTCTGAATTCATTTCACTATGTCTTTGAGATTGCTGCATATGGTTCTCTGCCTCTGCCTTCTGCACAAACTGGTCACCTTCCAGTCACAGGACAGTGGATAACCAGCAAGCTGCCGTACTGCAGGAGAGCACTTCAGCTACAGGAAGCAAATGCACAACATTTAGTTCCTACTGTGTGTGTGAACTCATGCGTAGGTGTTGCTCTAATGTGTTTTTGTGTGTGTATGTGTGTGTATTCTGTATGTGTGAGTGTGTGCGCCTATGTATGTGAAACCATTTCCTGGTGTGAAAGTGTGTCTGTGGCTTTATAAGTGGTGCCCATTTCTCTAATGGCCACTGAAACAACGGGACTGGAACCCACAGCATGGGTCGGCGAGCGCGCACACACACGCACGCACACGCACACACACACACCCACCCACACACACACACACACAAAGATCTCCTTTAAGGTCTAAAAACTTTTCAAACTAAGCTTGTAACTTTGAGTCTACAAGCTGAAGTATGAACTCTTTCAGAATGTCAAGTGCATTTTAAAGTAAACAAAAATGAACCTGCAGGGAATTCTTCTCTACATGCTTGACACAAGTGTTACATTATGTCTTCAGGCAGGCGCTGCATTACTTCTGCTCAGGTGATTACAGGGTGTTAACTTGCATACGATAAATGCCACCTGAGTGGCAGTAACAAGCCAGCTAACCATGTATAATGGCTGCTGCAATGTGAACAGATTTGGCTGGAGGAAGAAATAAAACATAATCTGTTTTCTTATGTGTGCCAGTGGAGAAGTGTGAGCACAATATTTATTTGTTCTTCTTTGCAAGTGTTGTCTCCAGAATTTAAAGCAAGGACAGATTTGGTGATTGGTGGAATTCAGGTTGTTGGTAACGTAGCAGCACTAAATTACCGCTACATATCTGTAAGTGTGATACAGGACTGTATGTCTCAAGCATTGGGATTTTTTCCCCCCGAGTAGGGCCAGTCAGGTAGCCCCTCCTATCAGGCTGACAAGAAACCAAGCCTCGACCATGCTCCTAATATCACCCATACCTCTTACCTCTAACAAAACATCTCTAACTGAAACCTAAACATAGTCATTTGATTGGTAGAACCACTCTTGGAGTAAGGGCGTCAGTGTTTAACTACCTCATGTCCAGCATGCTGAACCCTTAAGTCTGTTTCAGATTGGTCCAAAGCTCTAATGTGGTTAGCTGAGAGCTGTCAATAAATAGTAAAAATAAGATAGTCATAGCTATCATAGTTCAGTCAGGACCACTATGACAAAAAGACTTACTTATTATTTGCAGTTAGATATATTTGGCAGTATGCTCTGTTGTGGGACCTCCCTGCCCTTCCCTGCGCACACATGGAAAGCCTAAGGCAGGGAGAGCAGCGGCAAGAACCCCCGTAGGGTACAGAAGAGAGCAGCATCAATGACAACAGAAATGACATTAATAAGTCAGACACAGCATGAAGGGAGGAGCTGGGGTGGAGGTGGGTTGTGAAGCGGCTTGCGGAGGAAGCAGCCAGGATAGGCGGCTGAAGCAGCTTAAATAGGGCGCCCTGAATGAGATCGCCAATAGATGCGTGGAAGGGAATCAGCTGATCCATCAGCTGATGTAGCTGCTGGATTGCAATGGTCAGCTGATGTAGCTGGGATATTGGGCTGAGCTTGACTCCGTGGCCTGCTGAACTAATGCAATGCTCAATTTTTTCCATTGCTAACTTACAGTACCTTGATATACGTACCCATATCCACTAGTCCATATTTTGCTCGTCTTTATATTTTTGGCATTTGTGTGATGCAATCTCAGTTTTTGTCATGATCATGTGTATTACACAAGTTACATAAAGCTAATACATATACAATGTCTTCAAAAGTATATTTTTATTTTATCTCTCAACCCAGTGTTTCACTGTTCTCCTGATAAACCTGCCAAGCTGTTGTGTCCCTCAGTTCCTGCTTAGAGGAGTGTTAAACTGCCTGAATATCTAAGTACACATTAAGGGGGACAGCACTTATTGAGGACAGAGCATAACAAATGTTTTAATAATGGAAAAAGACATTTGGTTTACTCATCATGAAAACTGTGGAGCCCTGAAGTCAAAAACTATTCTCTTGAAACCCCAGTTTTATGTTTCCTTGTTGGCATTACAAACTGGTGCTGGCAAACAGATATTTTCCACAAAGCGATGGTTACAAATCCCTTAATAAAATGAGGAGGATGAATCCAGCGGTGATGAGTGCCTCCAGCTCCCAAATGACAAACAAGGGATGTTTTATTATGTCAGTAACTCGATATACAGACCATCACAGAAGCACCCAGCTAGTACAGCACACACACCTTCAGACACTTAAACAGGGACCATTGGGGATCACTGGTGAGAAACTGGACTCCCCTTAAGACAAAGCTCTTATATAGTAGCTTTTATTGTCAGCCTTTATAGGTTTGTGTGTGTTTGTACTGTATGTCTGCAGCATGTGTGTAATTGCAATGTGTTCAAGAGTTTGTGAGTGTTTACTTGTACGTGTGTGTGTGTGTGTGTGTGTGTGTGTGTGTGGACCACAACGGAAATAAACCTTTGGGCATTGTGTTATCCTGACTTTTCCTTTTATGTAAACACTCAATGCCAAGGCTGAATTTGTGTGTTTTTTTTTTTTTAAATGGTGTTGTCTAATAAATTAAATCAGTCAATCAATCATCTGTGTTGCGCATCACTCAATAGGGTCGTGTGTGTATGATGTTGAGGCTTTGTTTAATGTCACTGTCTGTGCTGTAAACTGACAAACATCCAGAGACCCCCCCCCCCCCCACGGGCATTTCCAACTAATTAAAATTACTCTGCATTTGAGAATGGATTACTGCAAAGGGCACACACACACACACAAACACACACACAATAAGGCACATTTCACACGTGGCATGCATGTACACCAACACTGAGACTTGGATATGTGTGTCTGTGTGCCTGGTGACATTAAGGTAAGTAGCTGCTGCGGTTTGTATGTAGATTAGAATGTTAGTGCAAGCACCTTTCACTCCCTGAAATACACAATCGGTCCGTGTGTGTGGGTGTGTGTCTGTGTTAGTGTGTGTGCATGTTCTAGTGATAAGCACAGAGTGGGAGAGTATGATTCTGTTTTTGAGAGGAAAAAAGGAGCAGGAGATAGTGTGTGTGTGTTTGAGGGAGATATATGGTGAAACTGTCTGTGTGTGTGTGTGTGTGTGTGCGTGTGTGTGTCTGACAATTGACCTTCAGAGGTCTTCATATCTCTGCCTCCCTCCATCAGTTGGCCATGTGGACCAATAAATCTCTACGTATCCTCGGAGTGGGATGTTTTATTGAATGGGAAATAAAGGGAAAACATCAGAAGCAGATGAGGAAGACCCAAAAATAAGTTCAGAAAGGCAATAGCTAACTGGAGGAGAGTGTACTGCGGGCCGGCTTTCCTTGAAATACCCGTCAATATGTGGAATGGTCTGCAGGGGTTATTTAATGGCGAGGCTCAACATGACAAAACGCTGCTGCTATGATTTAATGAGTCAGGGTGAGAGGCTCCATCTAGTCATTTGCCTCTCAGTTCAGCTATTGTGCTTCTGTCAAACCTTCTGCCAAGAACTAAACACTGTTGGCTGTAAATAAAGTTAAAAGGTGCTATGAGTAGCACTTAAACACTAATAAATTGTGTTAATTTTGGGACATTAGAATAATTACTGTAAACAAACAGTACCAGACTACTGCCAGCTTTGCACACTGCATTGTGTGCCACGGAGTCACTGAGCTGGAAGATTTGTAGATAGTTTAAAGGCAGCAGCTTTAAGTGTTGTGTGCCCCTTTTTTACGTCTTTATCGTGGCAGTAGAGAGACAACAGGAAATGAGGGGGACAGACATAGAGAGTGACATTTATCAAAAGGTCATTCTCTGGATCATAATGAATGGTGTAAGAGTCAATTTCCTGTTGTTTAAAAGAACTCATCAAAATATAAAGTGTAGTTGATCTTGGTTAATCTTATTCAAGCAGTCACTGAAGAGAAAAAGGGGCCTCCAATTCAAACCCATCTACTGGAAGCTAAGACTTTTCTGGTATGCATGAAGGAACAATTGGTCTTGTGCCCCTTTTTATCTCAGAAAAAAAAAAAGTATGTTTAGCAAAACATTCAGCATTTGGAAAAACATATTAAGCAAACAAGGTGACGCAACATTTACAGTATTATCGCAAGAATATATTCAGGTCAATGTCTGAAGCTCTTACAATATTTTCCAGACTCTGCTAGTAAGGTTTCTATTGCAAAGAGTTTTGTATTGCTGCCATTGTTTCTGCATATTAGCTGCAAAGAGTAAGGACAAAATTCTGGAGATTAGTGATTAGTGTCAATTTTTTATTTTATTCTTCCAGACTTTTCTTCCTACAGTAGCGTGGTGCTGAAAACCTAGTAAGAATCCCACTGACTGGATCTGGGCAATGTAAATGTTATGTCTTGACGTACATGGTTGAAGCCAGTTTATGTCTCACATTACAAGGAGTTTCTTCATTTAAGCTCACAGATGGGTCTGACGTTGACGGGCACTGCTGGGCTCTCTCAGCCCATCTCGGGGCTTTCCTGCTGCTGTTGGATCTCCCGCAGTTTAGCCTGGAACCTTAAAGAGGCCAGCTGTCGTCTGGGACTGCAGGGAAGCGCTGCGCTGGCCTTGGTGCTGAAGAGGTTTCGGAACGAAGCCCAAATGATTCCTTTTCTCTCTTGCAGGCGTGCGGTGCTGATCAGAGAGTGACAAGTCAGCAGTAATAAAGCGAACGCTAATATGCGTGCAGTCGGACTGCTACATGACTGTATACTACTGTGAAGTCTCAGACTTCGCTGTGTGAGCCCGCTGTCTGTGAACCTGCCTGGGGGGGGGGGGGGGGGAGGCATGGGGTGACCAATCGTTTGACACCGTTCAACCTGTGTACTCAGTGAAATGAGGTCAGCACACTAAACTGAACAAACACTGCCTCACTCTCTCTTTCACACACATTGATATACGCAGTGCTACAGGCTCCGGATCAAACAGAATTGCTTGTTTCCCCTTTTTTTAGCACTGTAGCTTGCTTTGTCAGTTGGGTGGTTGGTAGGTCCACAAACATTTCCCCACCCTTTGGCGGACACAGTTTTTGCTGAGGCTGAAATTTGGCATGGAGGTCAAGTGTGTGTGTGGGTGTGTGTGTGCCTGTGTGTGTGTGTGAAGGTGTGTATTTGTGTTCATGCCAATTGGCTAAAAAGGGGCGTGGGAGTGGATTCACTTAACATGGCCAAACATTGTAGACAGACAGACAGACAGACACAGACTTTAGCCATGCTTCCTCCCATAACTCTTTGTTGCAGACTCTTGTGGTAGGCATCACTGTACAAAGAAAAGGTGCCAGTTTTCAGTGGTGGCACCGCCATCTCGTTCTGTTGGTCCACAAAAATCTAGCCATTCATTGAGTGTGAATGCATGCAAGCGTAGATGCATTAGTGTACGTGGTCGCAGCTATTGCAAATTCCTGCATGTTTTTCTCTTTGTCTGTCTCTCCCTCTGCCACAGAAATGTTCTCCTCAACTAAAGACTTACAAAGTTCATGATTAAATTGACATACAGAATTGCTACATCAATAATCTAGTGTCATATGGTTGAGAAAAACAAATAAATTGAGTGCATGGATTTATAACCCATGGATAAAATATTGACCTCTGACTATCTATCTGGATTAATAAAGTCAACTATCTATCTATCCTGTCATCTTTCTTCTATCTGTAATAAAAGCATAAATATGTTCCCAAATACTTTTACATCTGTGTGTGATGGAAATCTTAAAGCTGGTTCAATCTAGGAGACCTGGATGTCTTACACAGGAATATTTATTGAAGCTCGATCGAGGAGAAAAGGGAAACACCACGTGTGAATCACAGCGTACTGCTACCCAAATCTGAAGATGGTGTCCTGAAGCTCAGTATTTAACCCTCCCCAGAACTGATAAGTTCCGCAGTAACTGGTCATGCCTAAGAAGAAACACATCTTCTTCCATGTGTGGAGGAGGAACTGCGGACCGCAGCATAACTCTGTCTGTTGAGAGGAGCTGACCATTATCCAAAATGTACTCCAGTTAGGTGACCATGCTGACAGCTTAGCAAGCGATGTCACCTCTTTCCGCCAAACATTTCAGGAGGAGAATAGAGTCTGTTTACATGCTTTCTCAAAAGCGACATGCTTCCACCTGGTCAACAAGGCCATCAAGGTCTCTCTTTATCTCTGATGCCTATACTGTAGGTGAGTCAGAATTAATTCTGACAATCAGAAAAAAAAAAAAAAAAAGAATACTGAACACAAATGCACCACTATATAAAATTTAAACTCACGAGGTAATGAGGCCAAATTAGAATTGACATCAGTCAAAATTGGAACAATTGCATTAACAGCTTTTCAGATCGTGAACAAAGCACCATTCTCCAGGTTTATTAGCTTTAAGGATATAAATGTAAGTGGTTTTCTGGCTAGAGGCAGGTGTTAGAACACCTTGCTCTAGAAAAGAGTCAATAAAAGGTTAAATGCCTTTAATTTGTCTCTTGAAGTAGGTGATGTTACTTAATGCGCGGCAAAAGTACATTCAGTTCCAAAATCTATTTATGTTGAAGAGATTAAGTTACAAATTCACTACTGTTTCAAACAAAGTCCATAATAAACTCTTAAGAGACGCAACAGTTTTAATTTAAGAGTACATGAAAAATGTTCAAATTAAATTTGAATCTTCTCTGATGCATGCAGAACTAACAATCGCTCTGCGTCTGAAATGGAATGTAAACAACCCAAAGAAGCAGCAAGGGATGTGTGTTCCTGTGTGTGTGCTATCAGACAGTCTAAGCTCCACATCACAAGGTTAACAGTGTGTGGGACTGACTGAAAAAACAACAAAATGTTACTGCATAGCAATATAGATTAGCACCAGATGCAGCCAGAGCTGGTGCTGTTTGAGCTAAAGTTTGACCCTGACACAAAGTGAACAAAGACGACAGCAGATTATATTCAACTGGTCAAAATACATTTAATTACTTAAAATTACTTTAAATAATTTAATTAGGAATCTCTAGATATAAACAATCAGAAATTATCTAAAATTCAACAATCAAAGCACACAAAGCATCCCTGCTAATAAAAACTCACTGAAGAACTTAAGAACGACCATAACAGCTAAATCGAACTGAGATTTGCTATCAGTCTGGCCTCTCTTTTTCTTAAATATTTAACTGCAACACAGAAGTAGTACTGATTCCTGTCTGACACTACTACTTAGTTTTATGATTTCTGTACGGATCTAACATGGTATGAGAGGAGCTTGGTACTGTGGCATAGTCATTGGATTCTGTACCCAATAAATAAGCATTAAGGAATCACATGATTCCATCCTTCTTGTCTACGTTTTACCTCTTATCTACCATTCATGCAGGCATGTATAAGGAAAACTTAGCTTATAGTGTGATGTGGAATCTTTGTGATTCTGTGATTGCCTCTTCTTGCTCGTTAATGACAGATTTACCTCCTTTCTTTACATCTTATTTTTAATTTATCTGTAACTTAGGGTCCAGGCAGCTCACAGCTGCCCCCGATCTCCCATTGTTATTATATTTTTCAGAGGAAATCTGCCCTCTTATGCATAAAATAAACAACTTTGCACATAGGTCCAGTCATGTGCCAATCTTCCTCCCACATTTTCTCTCAATTGACACCAAACTTGATACACTTCATCTTCAGACTGTCGTCCACAAACAATCCAGTCAGATTTCTGAATTATTAAGAATTTAGCCCACAGTGCATCAAAATTGCTACTGCAAATTCCCGCTAAAAAAATCTCCAACGTTTACTATTCAGACGCTAGTCTAAAGTTCGCATTTTTATGCTCTACAGCTGTTATTACCACTCTGGTGATTGTCTAAGTCATTTTATGACTCCATCTATAGTTCCTCACTTGGTATACCTACCAAGCTCAGCAAGCTCATGACTTGCCCGTAGTGACTAAGGTTGTGAGACCACCAGGTTTATGCAGCGTTTTACATCTTACACCTACACCTACTCAAGCATTGTGCTGTGTGAAATACATGTTTGAGGTTTAACTGTAAGACAGTTCAGCTGATGAACTGTCATTTATTTCTCATTCATTTTCCTCCTCAAAATGTCCGTCCTGGACTCACTGCGCAGCAACTGTAACTTTTAATTATCTCTTTTTTTTTACGTTTTACGTAAATTAACTACGGATTCTCTTTTTTTTCTCTAGCCTCTGCTCTGGACTGATTATTGATCATAATTACAGCATGCACACTATAGCCTTAAACACTTAATACATCTATACATTGCGATTGACATATTTCCCATGCATATCAATAAAACACTGCTGCAGCATCAGAGTCTCCATACTTATATTATTTACTTATTGTACTTCAGAGGGGTGATTGCAACCCCGAAAGTTAACACCTTGTGTACACAATAATATTTGGCGCCTCGGCCTCTGTGCCAGCAGCAAAACAGAGCCTCTCATTTCCCGACGGACACAGACTCACCACAGGTCTTGATTAATCAAAATAAACCCCTTTGTGCTTACCACGGAACGTCTTCCCACGGGCTTAACCTCACTGTGGGTCTTATCTGTGTCGGGCACAACCATCAGTTGCCCTGGAAGAAAACTACCATTTTGTGGTGCTGTGGAGTAAATTCCTTGCCACAGTCTTTTCTCTCTAAATCCACCTCCTACTACAAACTAACACATTTTAGTTTTTTAGTGCTGTGGGGCAACCTCCCTGCACAGTCTTTCTGAAGTACACCAATTTTAGCTCAATTGATTTCTGCATTTTCTGCTTTTTTTTTTTTTTCTTTTCAAAATTTGTCAATTTTGGCTTAAGCCCCTACTGAGAGAGGGGGGACTATTTGTCCTCAGACCCTGAACTCTCTTTTTAGGCAGGCATTACATATTAAAAATGCAGAAAATACACAGATTCTTTATGATTCCGTCAAACACAGACATGGTAAGGCAAAATAAAGAAATGCACTTACCAGTCTTTGTTGTATTGGAATCCTGTTCGTGACGCCAATTGTGATGGAAATCTTAAAGCTGGTTTACTCTAACAAGAAGTTTCAGGAGACCTGGATGTCTTACACAGGAATATTTATTGAAGCTCGATCGAGGAGAAAAGGGAAACACCACGTGTGAATCACAGCGTACTGCTACCCAAATCCGAAGATGGTGTCCTGAAGCTCAGTATTTAACCCTCCCCAGAACTGATAAGTTCCGCTATATCCAAATAGGGTTATTCCTAACTCAGTCTGTCATGTGTGATGACTCTATTGGATATCAGATCCAAACAAGGAAAGACATCAACCATTGCTGTCCTAGCAACAGCATAGCCTCTCTACAGTCTCTTTTATCCAGCGTCAACAACCACGCACCAGCCTGTTGTGTCTAACACTGAAAACAGAAGATATCTAGCAGACCTTGGTCTACCAGATGCCAGAGCCAACTTAGCCTTGTCTGGCACACAGAATGAGACAGGCGAACAGAGACAGGCAGTTGACCTGATCTGTGAAGCACTGTCTTAAGTTACCTTTAACCTACAAGAGGGAAGTTTAACATACAAGAAGGGAAATTCCTTTACACTGTGCACCACTCAGGATTTAGTCATATATAAATCAGAATTGGATGACAGTTGGAGGGTTGTTTGATGAGAGTCGATCAATTCACACTGACACAGTCATGATGAAGCAGATTAATAAAGGTTAAACGCTTAATAAATAACACCTGAGGGTTTTTTAACCTGCAATGGTTTATTTAGTCATGAATGTTTAATGTTATAGAGAAATACTTCAGATTTAAAGCCATGTTTTTAGGGGTTTTAATTTAAAATTATAGAATGGTCATTCTGCTTTATCTTGAGTTATGAGAAGAATCTATTCTTTCATTGGACAAACCATCAAAATACAGGTGAAAGCTATGACTCCCCCCGCCAATTTTACTCCATTCATTGAAATCTTGAACCAGTGAAAGAAATTTGACTCAAATTTTTGAACTCAAGGTGAAAATGTATTATTTCTCAAAATCAGTTCTGCTTTTATAAATACAGAACCTGTGAATATTTTGCTTAACAGTAAAGTCATAACTGTGAAATCTCATGAAACATCCATGTAAGGACTTCCAAATTTGTATGCCTCTTCGGTGCTTTAACTTTGACTTTGGAACAATATATGGTATACCATATATGTTTCTGCACGTTGGCAGAAACATATATGGTATACCATGTGCAATCTTGTCCAATGTTTTCTTTATTCAAAGAGAATTCAGTTACATAGCCTATTAGCCATTAGAGTCAAGTCCCTTATTGGTTCATCCCAGCAAACTCTGGGCTTCAGTTATTAGTTTACCTAGGAAAATCTACTGACAATGAAGGCAGTCTTATTTGGATGTTAGAAGAACAAAAGTAAACAAATTTATCATTAAGGTTTACCAATCCATCTGCTAAGTCTTTTGCAGGGATTACATTGAGCCTTAAGATCCTTTTTACCCTCATGGCTGGTTCCGACTGAAGGTGGCTTGTGGCATCACCCGTGTGGATATGCATTACTCAGAGTCTGTGTCTTCTTCTTCTTCTTCTTCTTCTTCCTTACAGTGGAGCCTGGAAAGTTCCATGGAAAATTTGTTTGATGGCAGCCGTTTATTGCATCAGACGAGATGATGTGTTGTGATTGCTTGTAAGTTGACAGCGGATGCAAACAGAGAACTGTGCTACAGCCTGTGCACCCCCGAGGCACAGCAAAGCCACTGACATACAGTAGGCTTGAAGTCAACAAACCTGTATTGACAGCCAAGATGGAACGGTTATTGGCTGTTTTCCAAGGCTGCCTTGTGACTTCATGCCAAAATAGCACCTCTAGTCACTATATCAATTGCTTTGGATATTCATCATCAGGGAAACTATAGGGTGCAACACTTTTTCTGCCAAAGGAACGCTCTGTTTTCTCAACCCCCAGATGTATGAACATACATTTTCTTCATTACACGTCATTAGGTCTCTATCATCTCTGTTTGATCATATTAGCTGTATTTCAGCCTTAAAGGACTCAAAAAGGATGGTCAGAATTGAAGCAGCAGAGGCCGAAATATATCCTGACTTTTTTTGCTTTGTATAGTTCAAACTTTAAAACTGCTTGATCCTACATTTAGACCCACCCTTCCTGATAAATGCCGATTTCTTTCAAACTCCATGGCTTTGCTTGTAACACAGGCTTTCTGTAAAGATCTGTAAAGAAAGTCTCAAGTCCAAACTGAAAAACCCCGATGATATCTCAAGTTATTTTCGTACTTACCTATAAAAAGCACTTTAACAAATGTTTTCAATTTATCCATGGTCTCTGTGGTTGAAAGAATTAAATCACCTTAAAAATGGACAGGAAGGAATGCCCTGTCCAGCCTTGCCCCTTACACCACAGGGAAGTGTACTTGGACTTTTACTGTTCTGCATATACAGTATATGAATAATCGTCCAACACAGCTGACAGCATATGTATGCAGATGATGCAGTTCTTTACTGCTCAGCAAAAACAACAGAGGAATCTCAGCAAGCCCTAACTGAGGATGTGGAAAGAGCCGCCTTGTGGTTTACAGTCAATAAACTGTCCCTAAACTAAACTAAATCTATGCTCTTTGGGTTTTTTTCAAAAATGTAGATGCTCATTTACATACTTTAGTGCGACACTGGATTCTTGCCTACAGTGGAAGCTACAGAAGGCCAAGGTCATCAAAAAAGTGCCTGCTGGTTTGTGTGCAATAAGCAGAGCAAAGGCATTTGTATATAGAAAAGTCCTTAGTCACTTAGATTACTGTAGAACAGAATGGTAACGGACCTGGGTTAGACCAGATCCAGTGAGTGAAAAACAAAGCTGCACGGATCATTACAGGCCACTCTCTGAAAGACCACATAAAGACTGACAAACAAATAGACAGCATAGTGGAAAGAATTAAACTAACCGTTTCTGACAGTGGTATTTAAATTTGTTCATCACATCGCTCCCACCCTCCGCCACCCCCAATACCGAGCACTGTTACAGCACTGTTCAGGTGGGCTTTACTATAGGCAACTAATGGTCAATCAGGGTCAACAGTAAAGGCTCTTAAGAGGGGGGACTAACATCTCCTGGAAATTCCTGCTGCCAAAAATGCAGACATCAGAACACGTGATTAGCGGACGGAACCAACCGTGTAGTAACAGTAATGGTATTGTTGTTTTATTGCTTGTGTTAATGTACATACTTAGAAGATCTTCATGTGTAAAATTGGTGGAGCGCTCCTTTAACTCTACCCTAGACTCGGTTTTTCTCCTTCTAATGTGCAGAATATACAGTACATCAAAGTGGACTGCTGTCCTGGGTTTAACTCCTCTCCAGTGAACATTTGAACCCTACAGCATAAACATTTATGTAATCCCTCTCTGCCTTTGTCATGCACACATACTGTACACAAACACGTAAAGAAATCTCTCTTGAGTCCGTGAAGTCTCGGTCAGGACAAGACATTGGGACATTTATTAAGTCCACCCACACTGAAGAGGCTGGAAACAGAGAGAGAGAGAAAGAGAGAGAAACGACGACAAACAGAGAGAAAAAGATTTGATTGCCTTAGTTGTATACCTGTATTTTTCAGAGGGATTACATAAAATCCCTCTACCTGCTCTCCTCTAGGCTTTGCAATATGCTACTGGCTTTTGTAAACCTCGGTAATTAATTTTTTTATTATTTTATTAGAAGAAAAGCACATTGGTCCTGTGAATGTCGCATGGCGATCAGCCCTGTCGTGCTGTTCAGCAGACACAGTGGGACAGAGTGTGAGTCACACCATGGGCCCTTTGGTGCAGCTCCATCTCAAGGCCTATTAAGCTCTATAGTGAGTCACCGAGTGAATCATTTGAAATAGAAAGGCTTAGCAGAAGGCTGGTATTCCACAGGAAGCTCTAATCTCTAGTTTTATTATTTAGCAGAAAATGTTTCCCTAAACGTTTCATGACCCTGTTGCAGAGGCAAACCATGGTAGTGAAAACTCAAGAATTTAAGGTCATAAAAACAAGTTTTTTTTCTTTCCCTCTCTATATCAATTTTCTTTCGAGTGACAGTGACTTTGATGACAGACCATGTTGCATAATTGACTGTTTTTTTTTCAATCTCCTGACAAACAGGAAATAAAAGGAACTCTACGGAACAACAAAGCACAGATGTGATGAAAAGATGCATATATCAAGTGAGAGCTTGGTAATATCTGTCAGAGCTGTAAGTTGTTAAAGGAGGATAGTATTATAGCTGAACTAATCCATATTTTGTATTAATAACTTATCAAAGGGCTATGTGTGATGTGAAAGATGTTGCTTGTAGTCAGCCAACAGAGAATCATCACCCAACTCTGCTGTTCCCACCAAAAAGAGGACAGAGTTAGTGACCAGCTGATGACCATAACAGAGCATTTAGTAGTTTATTAGCCATGTATTTCCTTCAGGAATGAGCGAGGTGGCCTGAAACACGACCCCAAATGAATGCTTGTAACGACTGCTAAACAAATGCTGATGTTGCTCTCTATCTGCTGGATGTGTGAATAGGAAACTGTTTGGTAATATCAGCCATAACAACTTTGTAAAGTGCACTTTTTTCAGCGTTACCGGAGGAACTTCATTATCCAACACGGCTAGACGCACTGCCCTGGAGCTCATCGTGGCTGAGGAAGAATTGTGGCTTCTTATAACTATTAAAACGACAAAAAGCGACACTAGTGATGTACTAGAATCAGAATTGGTTCATTGAATAGTATTTGAAAAATGCTGCTGCGAACATTGTGAATACAAAAACTAAATATTGTTGACACGTGTTGTAAATCTAAAATAAAAACAAAACTGTATACAAAAAAGCAAAGGGCAAACCGGACTATGACTAGTAGGTAGCTCAACTAGCTGTAAAGTTACGTAACCAGCTTAACACACCTTTTGACTCCAGCTGCTGTGTCTGTTTAAACGATTTATGTTATAACAACATTATGCTACTGCTGGAAAACAATTGTACAACAGCTGAGAAGTGCCTTGACTCTGGTTCTTGAAATGCTAGTTTCCCAGGGAAGCTGTCATAAGAGGATAGAATATTGAAGCTCTTGACTTACCTTTGTGTCACACACTTGCCTTTCAAAAGTCTACATTACAAATTCAGTAACAGTCTCTTTGTGTGGGATTTAAATGGAGTAATACCTTCAATAACTTTTTTCAATGAATATCTTCTTGGACCTCTTCAGTTAATTCAGGTTAGTGTAAATTCTGCTATACCTCTGCAAGTGTGTTTTATCTTTACATGTGTAATCAGCAGATGCTAGTAACCAGCCCTGCCTAATAGATATGTGTTATTTTTGTCTTTCTGGTCAACCTGACGAATGCTACCCGTGTGCCCCTGCCCTGCTTAGTTCACTGCTGGGGTAAAAATCTAAGATTTGGCCTGAGAGTGTTGCAGGAGGAAAGGGCATGTTGTTAATTCAAAGGATTTATCCTTTTAGTTGGCAATCCATCCAACAGCTGTCGAGATATTTCATTTCAGTGCTGGACCAATGACCAAGACCAGTGGACCAGTCATAGAACGCTGACATCCTTACAGTTGTGCCTCTAACACAAGTAAAAATGAAGGTTTTTTACTGTATATTATGTACTGTATCTATACATTAAAAAATAAGAAAATCATCACATCTGAAGCTTTACAGTATATAACGTTCTACTATGGTCACCATAAGCTGTTAGACAGAATAACCCTTTGATACCATCCTTATAGCCACAGCCATTACACAGAATATATTTCCTCATCCACACAGAGTGGAAAAGGA
Organism: Lateolabrax maculatus; assembly: GCA_031216445.1. Taxonomy (NCBI): domain Eukaryota; kingdom Metazoa; phylum Chordata; class Actinopteri; order Acropomatiformes; family Lateolabracidae; genus Lateolabrax; species Lateolabrax maculatus. The sequence continues at coordinate 21,999,388 of CM062206.1, forward strand.
GAGAAAATAATTTCTTTATTTGATTCCTGGTACCCATTAACACCACTCGGAGGGTGTGCACTCCTGTGTGTGCGTGTGTGTAGCCCACAGCAGTGTTTGCAGCATCCTCTTACGTGTGTGTATTTGTGTCTGTGAGCCTGCACATCCTAGAATATTAGCAATGCATTTAAGGTTCATATGAATGAATCATTTTGTCTTTTAGACCACATTAATACTGAACAACACCGCCGATGCAAATACACCGAGGCCTACTATTGACCCATGTAAAAGCCCATTTAAAATTTAAAAGAATTTGTTTCTACAGCTGTTGAACAAAATGCTGATGTACTAAGGGTATGAATTAAAAATTACACATCATGCTTAAATATGCAGCATGCAGAGTAGTGCAAAAATAGACATTTTCAAATTAGAAAAAAAAAATCAGAGGCCACCTGGACAAGAGAAAAAAAGTCCCAGGGAACTTTGAGGAGGAAAATTTGACATGAAGGACAGATGACGGAAGTGGGAACAGGTGTGAAGATGGGTGGGGCAGTCAGGTGATGGGGAAAGGAGGGAAAGTCCGAGGGCCTCTGGTGGACAGTTGGAGGACGGCCGGTCTGGGGCGATAGAGGACTCACACAGCTTGGAGGCTTGCGGTAGCCAAGACAAAAACAGAGGGTTAGAGAAATGCAGTGGTTATTGAAATTTTACAGTTTATTCTTGTTCTGCAGGACATTGGAAGACTTTTAGTGCAGGCAGACCAGACAACAAAACATTACAATAATCAAGTCTGGATCAAACAAAAGGTGAGAATTAAGATCTCTGCCGCAGCCATGGACAGGAAAGACTTAATTTTAGTTATGTTGCATAAGTAGAAAAAGGCAATCTTGGTGATTTATCTGATGTGCCGATTAAAGGAGATGGCAGGATCAAAAGCAACACCAAGATTCTTGGTTGATAAAGTTTTGAGAAATCACACAGTTGTCGAGAGTTACTGTTACTTGATCAAACTGGTTTCTATGTCGAGCAGGGCCAATAACCACCATCTCAGCAGTATCAGAATTTAGGAGCAGGAAATCACGTGACATCCAGTTAATTATAGTTGCTGAGACACAACTCTTTCAAATACTTTTGAAAAGAATGGAAGGTTAGAGACTGGTCTGTAGTTATATAGAGACCCTGGATAAAGGCGTAGTTTCTTAAAGCCATAATATGTAACTTTGCTGCATTAAAAATGTCTTAAAACAACTAGACCTGTTATATATTTATTTGAGTTGTGTACTTACATTATACCAAATGTTTCCTACAATTTTCAAACCGAGAGAAATGCGTGATTTTAATCAGGGTAACGGTACGTTTCAGTTGGTCGCCTGTCGATGGCGTCATATCCCCTTTGCGCATGCGTCAGTGTTGTGGCTGAAGGAGGACCACAAGCCCCATAAATAGACTTTTTATACAGTTTTTAGATATTGGCAGTTTTTAACTAAATATGTTAACCAGATGAAGGATTTTAGTCGTTGGACATCTGGATCTTAAGTTATCATAGAAACAAGCAGAGCAAACATTAGCCGCAGCTTGGCATACAGCCCCTACCGTGTCCTCCGAACAGTGTCGGAGAAACAATTAAGAAGAGGAGCATCGGAACGCACAAAACATGGAATGACGAGGATTGGCTACAGCAGAAAAAGACCACAGCAGGTTCCAGTCAGCAAAAAACAGGAAACTGAGGCTACGGTGGGCACAGCCTCACCCAAACTGGACAGTACAACATGAGTTTACTCTTCACATGAAGTGTGCTGGGGGTGTAGTTTATATTTCAGAGCTTTTGGAATAGTTTGTTCCCTTTTACACCTGTCTTAACTGATGCCAGGTAGTGGCACCATAACAAAGAAGGCTGCTCCTGAACATAGCATTTTTGGCTTAGGGGATTTCCAGGAGAAGTTCTGCAAATTATGGCACTAAACTACAAAAAAAGTGGTGTACCTAACAGGATCCAGTACCACAATTGCATTTTACATGTACCTCTAACATTTAGTCAGCCATCATTGAACTGTCTAACACATGAGGTACAGTGAAAATGCATTAGTGTTTAAATGATTTATCCTTGTTTAAACTGTATTCATACAGTTTTTATTGCATCGATGTAATTCAAACCCTGAACAAAAGGAAGGTAAGCATCTTTGCCACACAACATGTATCAGATCATGGTTTCACTGTAGCTGGACTATCATGCAAGTAGTACTGACATTATGTCTATTAGCTGACTGATGTCTTATAGCCAGTATCTGTACCAAAGATAATCTCTGCTCAGCTGTTTTCAGGATGATCTTGTTGTCAGTAAGACAACAACAACAACAACATGTACAAATGTTGCCCATCAGCAACATCTTGTCAAAAACTGTTGCACATCACTTCCTTCAAAAAGAGAAGCAACACGCAACATGCCTGTAGCACAATCTGGCCCAAAGCTTTTCACCAGAGGGTCATGTTAGTTAAAGGGTGTGTGTGTGTGTGTGTTGTCTGTCTGAAGGGCTGTGAGGAGTTGAAACACACATTCTTCCCCTTCTCATCTCATCTCATCTCATCTGGACTTGCTCTCTTTTTGTGACACACACACACACACACACACACTCACCCACACACACACACGCACACACACACACACACACACCTCAACTCAGGTGTGATTAATCATTCAGTGGTACTGCTGAAATTGCACCGGTGGGTAGATGAACATCACTGTGTACGTGTGTGCATGTTTGTCTGTGCGTGTGTGAGTGTGTGTGTGTGCACGGGTGAGTGTGTGTGTGTGTGTGTGTGTGTGTGTGTGTGTGAGTAAGGGGATATGACAGCTCTGTGTCAGGAGCCTTTGCCTCTGAGGCCAGATTTATTTTTTGCAGGGAGCATGTTAGCTGACTGGTTTGTAGTCTGCAGTCTGAATCAATACGAGACAAGATGCGTGCGGGGACACACACACACACACACACACACACAAAATGGAATTGCCCAATATATATTGATGGCTCTCATTTCCTCAGAGTGAATGGATTGTATCATACAGCTTACAATAGGCTACAGCATGTAAAATCATCTATTTACATTGATGTTCAGCATGTGCGGGTATGCATCTGTGCACACGTTGTATGCTCTTTACATTACATGCCAGTCCATTGAAAAATTATTAGCTATGTGCATCATAGGAGATATTCTATTCAAATTTGCCATATTTTATAAAACTTTAATAAACTGTTGTTCTTTGGCTCCACCAAAAGTCAAAGACTTTTCCCTCAGCCCTACGAGAAGCTGAGACTCAAACGTTTGCAGAAGTAACACTGCAGAGCATTTGATCATTCCATGCTGGTTTTTCATGCGGGATGCTGGAGGTTTGATTCCCTGATGGAGTACAGATCATTAAAGTTTCATCTCCCCTCACATCACATCCCCACAGTACAATTCGAAAGGTAAAACACATTCAGGACTGCAGCTCCACTGTGACAGTTTCAGGCTCTCCTGTGGGCAGGTCTCGACAGGGGGAGACGTCAAAGGTGTATTTATGGGTTGACAGCCAGCTGGTGAGGTTTGAGCTCGTCCTTCCAATGTCTTCTCATCCTCTAAGAAAAGTGAAACACACGGAGTAGTTACTGAGCCTTTCCCTTTAATGTCACAGCGAGGACACTCGGGTCTAATTTTATGCTTGTGTCTCTACCAGCAGAGAGGGTCATACATAGAGGTTACTGCTTGTGTGCAGTTGACCAATTAAACTTTATTTTTGCATTGCTGCCGCCTACAATACCAACAGCTCAACTCTGTGTGAGTCCTTGGTTTCTAGTTACTTCTAAACCTGCACCTTTGAGTAAAACCGCAGTCGTTCATTGCAACTGCAAAGAAAAGGATGTGGATATAAATACAGCAACAATAACTTAAACAGGGCCTATTGAAGATACAGTAACAAAACAAAGTGAAAATACAGTGTATGCATATATACACAATGAATAAAAGTTATATTGTCGAGAAAATCCCACAAACAAAACCTTTAAGAGATACGCTACATGAAGAAAATAATCCAACAAATGCAAAATAAGCTTTGAGTAAAACACAATAGTGTTTTTGCTAGAGAAAGACACAAGATTAAAGAAGCAACAATGGACAATTTATACATCTATAAATGAACAAAAACTGAATTAATAGAAAGAATTTAGTGATAACTTTTATATTATTTGCTGTTTGTTGGTGATAGAATTGTAGTTAGTAATAAGAGAAGTTCCATATTAGGGAAAAAAAATGAAAAGGAAGTAACTTGCTCCTAATCTTGTCATGACATGTGCAGTGAGGGAAGCAGTGCAGCAGTGTCTCCAGCTCTCCTTGAGAGTGTGCCCTCCCTGAGCAGCCAGCTCTGCTCGTGCGGGCCGCCAGACTCGCTAATAGTGAATGATTTTTCAGTTTAAAGTAAGTTATGATTGACAACCCAATCTGCCATCATATGCTATGTAATTAAAAAAAAAAAAACACTGGTCACAAGAAAAACATTGTTTGGGTCAGATGAGCTGAAATTTGACCTGAGGCAGTGCATTGATCCAGGTCCAAACCAATACATTAAATATTATATATAAAGATATATATTTTTACTCTTAATTCCATTGACTAAACTTTGAGCATTTTCTGCAAGTCTCTGTACTTCTCATTCCTCTTCTGCTGCGCTTACTCAACTCTCTTTCTGCAAAGGTGATTGTACTAGTGTATAGCTGTCACAGGAAATAGCAGGTAGACAAGGGTAGGACCCAAATGCAGAGATGAGAGGAGGCCTGCAAGAATGGTTCAGGCAGTTTATTGAAACAAAAAACAAAAAAAGTACAACAAAAACTTACAGGAGGGTGAGGCTACCTGAAAATCCAAAATGTAACAAGATCCAGAGCAGGCAGGTGAATGAACAGGTCATGGAGAGAAACAGAAGCATGGCACAGGGTACGATTCCAAACACAAACAATGAACAGACAAATGAACAAAGGAACTAGACCGGTAAATAAGCAGAGTGGCTGATGAGGGAATGAGCTGTGAGCCAGGTGAGTGCAGGGCTGATGAGAAGTAGGGACAGGTGTGTGGATGGGTGGGGCAGTCAGGTGATGAGGAAAGGAGGTAAAGTCTGACGGCATCTGGTTGAGAGTATGAAACTGGCAGGTCTGGAGAACGGGGAGGGAGTCCATGGCTAGAGAGCAGTAAGCAGACGTTTCGAAGGGGAACAGCAGTAACACAGGGTGCTGGGGGCCAGAGCGTGACTGTAGCAACCAGACTGAGCACAGGTGTTGGTCATTGCTCTCGCTTATCTTTGATTAACTCAAAGGACTTAACAAATTAATTTAATTAATAAAACAACATTACAAGTCTTTGCAATTAAGTCCAAATGAGTAATAACACTGACACACAAAAAGAAGGAAACCAAACAAAGATCATAACTTAGATGTTATTTCTGAGGATGAGGTTTTTGTATTAGCACCTGTGACATTCTATTCACCATTTTTTTTATGTTGTACTGTTACCACAAAGGTAGTTATGATTTATCAGTTATTTTTTTACCTGATGTAAACTTATATAACATGTGCCTTTTTATACTGAATCACTTAATTTATTGTATATGGATAAAGAGTAACCCTGAGACTGCACCACTGTTTACCACAGAAGGTCAAATGAATGTCAACAAAGCATAAACACAAAACATATCACAAACATTTTTGGGGGGCTAAATTTAATCTCCTAATTAGAAAGTCACTTATTTTCAGATGCAAGATCAAAACAGCCCTGACAGAGCTGCAGAACTCTCTTAATGACGATTGACAGATGAAAAGAAAAACACTGCAAAACCATACAAGGTGCTTGGTACAGAGTACAGGCAAACAACTGCACAGTCTGAAGGGAGTTCTGTAGTTCTTTTGTAAATAAAGATTGTAGAACAATTTGGGATATTTTGTAGTTTCCACAACACCCAAATCCCATCAATAAGTCTTTATAGTTTTGGTATTTGAGTTTAAAAACTCTCTCTGTCTTACTGTGTAGCACTCAGTACGCTTTGCTGGCAAAAGGAATATCATTTTCTTTAAATCATCTCCAGAAAGTGTTAAACAAAAAAATTGTTCAAACTCAAACTCTGACTTGACAAGACTAGTCAACTATAGCCGACTAGGAAAATCTTTGGTCGGGGGTAGCCCTAGAAATTTGGCACACTCATTCATGGTCCCCTGAGAATGAACTTTAATAACTTTGATCCCCATACCTTTCATCTAGTGCCATCATCAGGTCAAACTTTTAATTTGTCCAATACTTTGGTTTTGTTAGCATGCCCACACCCTAACCTAAGATTATGAACAATGGAAAACAATATACATACTAAACATCAGCATCTTAGCCCTGCAATTGTTTATTGGTGGCATTTAGTTCAATAAGCACATTTCAGACCAATGTTCTTCCATATTAAATGTGCCCTCAGTAAAGGCTTGCAGGTATGGTAGCAGTTGGAGGGGAAGCATTTACAAGTTTCTTGCTGGTTGAATCACTATGTCACGATGAATATTATGCCCCAGACGTGGGTCACCAGGCTTTGAGATTTTTATCTTGGGGATGAGAGATTCCCTGCCAAACTACTGAATGTGGGGTGTTTCAAGCAGCCAAGGTACCCTCTATAAGTTATTGGTTGGCTTTATATTTATATTTATTACAATACTTGTGACAAACATAACAAGTTCTTATTTCCCTTTAGAATAGGAGATTGCCACTGCTGCTTTGTTACCTGCTCTAATATTACTGCTTTGCTTTTATTACCTTGTTTTTAGCTATTATCACGTTTGTCATTTTGATTGGTTTGTATTTTAATTCTGCGTTTGTTCTTTTAGAGTCCTTTTAGTCCTGATAATTGTATGCAGACTGCTTTGATATATGTTTATTTACAGAGTATTTCTTCCGGCTGAATATTCTGTTTCTTTTTTGGTTAATGATGTCCTTTTAGAACGACTACTTACTTGAAGGCACTGAACAGATTGTAATTGTATCCCTGCAGAGAATGGTCACAGCTGTATTAGCACATGTACCTCCTACAGGGCATACTGTGCAGCAAGTGCCTTCTCTTTCTTCCCCCCCTTGTTGCAATCAGCTGCAGCCCCCCCTCAGGTTTAAACATCTACACTGACTCAAAATAAACTGCCCTCTGACTTGTTAGCAGCTCACGTCTCTGAGAAACTGAATCTGAACTCTGTGTACTTGATGAATGTATTCTTTGGGTGAGAGTCCCAAGGTGGCGTTATCGATATTTGGCCTGTAACAAGACCTAGTCAGGCCATCTTCTGGCTTAATAATGCATAATGCATCCTCTAGCCTGTTAAATCAGACTATTTAACTTATCATGTTCATCTTTCGTCAGAGAATAAGGACATAATGTATGTTAATGCATTACCATGGCAGCCAGACGGCTCCATCCGTAAATGGAAACAGTGATTGAAAGGGTTTATGTCTAGTTGTTTTATTTGCTTTGTCATCTAACAATATGACACATGAAATCATAAAATATTTGACCATTTTGACAACTCATAAAGTTACAAAGTTATGATGCAACATTTAGGAATAGCTGCTGTTCAAAAAACAATATAAATTTAGTCAATTTGTGCACAGTTGAACTGCCTCTGTATCTGCAAATGTGAATATACTAGGGGAAAAGTCAAACATTTGTGAAGTATTGATACCAAAAGAGCTCTTAAATAAAAGAACACAACAGGGCGCTTAGCTGTCAGGTCCTATCAGGAACTATATGATGCCTAACAAAGACAGGCGGTATTGCTCTCTGGACCTTATCCAAAATGCCAATAAAGCATTTATGAAACATGTCAATAAGCCTGCTCACCCTGAGGCCCTTTAACCACGGCCAAACTCCACCTCTGTTTTGTAGAAGCATGAGGAGGGCTGGCAGTGATTTTATATATTACCTTTATTTCCAAAGTAAATAATCTCTGATTAGTCTTTAAGCAGCCATGAATAACTGCTGTATTTGTAATGCAGTTTAACTTTAATTATTTTGGCTGAGTGTCTGTGTGTTTATAATTTATTTTAAAATTATATTCATAGCAATACTGTGTGTATTGTAATATCAGTATGGTGGAAACAGTTACCCAATTGCTTTATTCACTCTGAATGAAGATGATCGTAATTATTTACTTGGTGACATTTTACAATAAGGCCCCAAAAATCTCCAGTAAATAGTCATGAATTGAAGCTACTTAGCAGAGTTTCAGGAGTGGGACCACACCTCAACCACACCAATTCCGGTACTAACATAAATATCCACCAAACCCTCTTCCTCCCCTTTTGCTCTTGCATTCTGCGCCACAACAGAGAGCAAGCCACATCGCCTCGGGCACCTCCAGAGACAAGAGCTATCTTCAAAACGAGCAACATCTTCCACTCACCTTGCTTAGAATGGACTCCATCTCTTCATCCGCATCGGATGATGACCTGTTCGTCCAAACTTCCTACCAACCAACACCAGCAGACTCAGCAATAGAAGTCGGAAACTTCTCCACCACCTCTGTGCCCGAGACCCCACCATCCGTATTCCATAAGACGTCCAGGAAGCGAGTGAGTCCAACAAGCCACCACGCAGTCTCCTCAATGGTCCGTTGAACCCAAAGAAAAACTTCACCCATCCACCAACGTTCTGAATACTCCGGCCTCACAAAATGCAGCCAGTCGCAGCGTAGCCGCACTCCAGCAAGGTCCCCCGACAACCAGCATTCATAATCAAAAATCTCCAGCTGGACCATAGCCACCTTGCAAAAAACGCTAAAAGAAAAAAGAATTCCATTCCACAGAACAGACAATAAAGCAACACTTTTCAACACTCTCATGTCAGCTCGTTATTGCGCCGTCAACAGCAGCTCTTTTCTGTACGTCATCACTACGCACCAACCAAAAAACACATCGGGACAGTCCAGCCCAAAGTCAAAGTAAAAACCCTCAACAGCAAAAAAAAGGATTCCTCAGCCAGAATAAAAAACACCAGACCTTTAGCAACAACCACTCGTCTCCATATGACCCAATCAGCAACTCCAATCTTCATCATTGAGGGCAAACGACACCCGGACATCAGCCCCCCTCGCCTACCAGCTCCAGCCAACACACCAGCTAGCAGAGCAGGGAAATACGGCACTGGGATGCTGTCACGGTTCGGGTAGGGAAAGGACCCAATTGCAGACACAAGTTTCAAAAAGCTCAAAAAAGGTTTATTCAAACAAAACAAAACTTACAAAGTCCGCACAAAAAGGGGAGCCAGGACATGACAGGAACAACAGGAACACACGACAAATCAAGGAGAACACATACTGGGGCATACTGGACAACGAAATCTACTTCCGCATCTTCGCTGCTCGCACAGCCATTCCATGCTCCCTTTGGGGAGCCCCATCTCACCCAGCCTCTTCTTGCTCTATTCACGCCAAACCATATCATGCCCAGACAAGAACTCCAGCCTTCTCTGCTTATCTTCCATAGCCCCTCCAGCACTTATACATCCAAAACCAGCATCCTCAGCCCCATCCGTCCTCTTTCCCGTAACCAACGGCATAGATAAAAAGGGCAGGTCAATTAAGCACCTAGGAGGTCGCACCGTCTGCAACAATTTCAACGACACCGGATGCAACATGTCTTACTGCCGCTTTTTGAATATCGGCTCCTTCTGCGGCGGAGGCCACGCCCGCCCCGCATGCCCTCACAACCCCACTTCCCAATAGCTTGACGATTTCTCCCTCTTGTCATGATCTGTTTGTTTGTCGCTTCTGCTCACTGCCTGGACTCTTGCTCTGTTCCCCTCACCTGCCATTCCCTCACCTTCCACCAGATGCCCAGAAACAGACATCACCAGTGCTTCAAAGTTCTGCCTATCAACCCTGAATTCTTTGGAGTACCCCCCCGCCCTATCAAGTGACCAGACCAGCTTCTGGTCTGGTCACTCTGACTACAGTATTCTCCAGCCTCAGAGTTCCACTGTCCACAGAGGAAACAGAGGGCCCCTCCACATCCCTCGAGTTCCTCGGAATTACCCTGAACACAAACTTGTTTCAGGCTTCACTCCCAACAGAAAAGCTCAACAGAATCAGCCTCCTGACTGCAAATTTCCTCCTCGCCCCAAGCTGCACCAAACATCAGCTTCTCGCCTTCCTAAGCCACCTCAACTTTGACCTTTGAATCATTCCCCAAGGACAAGCCTTCATTTCCCACTTCTTATCGACTGCTTCTTCAGTCCCATCCCTCCTGAGTTCAATCTCACTGGACAGTTAGGCCGTGCTGAACTGCGTCTTTAGCTCAACCTCCTTACCAACTGGAACAGGATCTCCTTCTTCTACAAAGACCAACAAACCCACTGTGAGGGAACGAGTCAGTCGGCAATGAGGACAACAGGTGGTAATTTTCAAAAGGGGGTTTTTATTTACCCAACGTAAGAAAACACAAAATTTCTTAAACAAAGTAAGAAAGGATTGGGCCCATAAAAGAGGTCAATTTAACAAAACTGTACAAAAACCAACTGAACAAACCTAACCGAAGACAAACCGGACCTAACGGACTAAACACAAGAGGGGAACTTATATACTGGGTGATCAGCCCATACTAAAACACCAGAGGGGTTAACATAAACACTGAACACCAAAAACAACCGCTAATTTACAAACAAAGCAAATCAGAAAAAAAATCAACTCATTAGAATAAACATCTAATCTAACCTATCAGAACCAAACCAAATGAAATTACTTAATTGTCTAAAGAAAACAAACAATAAAGCACTAAATCCCCTCATGGTGTGCTGGCCCTTTGGGTTGGCCCAATCAGCACTCTCCCCCTATGAAATGGCTGAGCTTGTGGGGCAGATCCCTTTGCCAGGCATTCCCAGCTCCCAGCAGCAGCACCGGTAAATTCAAGGTTGTGTGGCCACAGCTGTGGCCATCACACCCACCCACAAGACATACCTTTGTTCGATCTAGTCACCATAACCTCCTTCATCACTTACACCCATTCAGTGATGGCCATCAAAACGCTTACCATCAAAGTCTACCTTAGCGGCATAAGCTTTTTTTCTAAACTGCTCACCGGCAGCCCAGGCCTGGTCTCAGAGGTCTCCAACGTCAAGAGCCTCCCCAAATTCCTTGCCGCCTTTCCCTTACTTACGACTTGCTGGCAGCATGCATCCACACCCTCCGCTAAGGATATAGCATCCCTCACATTGATCAAACCTTAGACGCGATGTTCCTCCTCGCTTTCTTTGGATTCCTCAGATGCTCCGAATTACTTTTTTCTGTTTCCATCTGCACTCCGTTTGTCCGGCACTTCTCCCCTCCATTACTCCGGACACTCTTTCAGGATTGGAGCCGCTGCCTCAGCCTCCTGCAACAACATTCCAGAGCACTTAATTTAAATCATGAGTTGATGGTCTTCCCAAGTATACCACCGTTACATCCGTTCAGATCTCAAAGACCTCAGATCTGCTCAGTCATGTTTAAAGGTACTGGAGATTGTGGGGGTTCATCGTGCCTGGGTGCCACGGCGTATTCCTGATCTGAGCTCCCCACAACACAACCGTCACGTAATGTTCCAAGCGAGCCAGGCCTCACACTCAAACGTTTCTCATCATTATCTTCAAATAAATCTTTAAACGAACCCGCTGATGGTGTGGTGCTCACTAGTGAACCAGGATCTAACTGCTCGACATGCGGACAAGAAGAGCTACTCAAACTCCCTAACAGCCCCAAATGCACAAAGCATGTGGGAAATCTAAAGCCTGGCAGGCCAGTCATGCCTACGGTTGCTAAGCTATGATTGGACAATCGCTGTTTGGAGCAAAAAATGAAAGATTAAAGAAAGGTTTGAAAAAATGCACTATTTTTTGCATGCCAAATATCCTGTTAATCATCTTGTGACTTGTGGCTTTTTGGGGTCCTGACACCATAAGTTTGTAACCATAAAAAACCTAAATGAATAGTTAATAAATAGCTTTTGTACTTATATTTAACTGGTAATCCACCATTCAATCATTCAGAATCAAGACACAGGGGCAGAAGAATTCTACAAAAGATTTTAATCATAAAACTCAGAGCACACTAACATAAATATTCACATCCTCATAGTATCAAACTGGTTATTACCTTCTATGTAGTTCTTGAATCAAGGTTACTCAGGAACTACTTAGAGAGTTATTAATTCATTAATTATTTGTTTCTGGTGTGTTCCTTACTGGTTCCTCAGTGACCACTCAGGGTTTTGTAAACCTTATTAATAATTATTAATGTTTCCATAATATGATTTCCTAAATACGTTGTCAGCAATGTCCTGCTTCATATTGTGTGCAGTACACACTTTTATACCCAGAATCTTTCCAGTACAACCACTATCTTTTACATGTTGCAGCACCGTCCACTTCTACCGCAAATATTTTCTCAGCTAGGGAAAGACTTGCTCCCCTGGCCATTAAGAACTGCTACTGTATGTTAGATGGCCAAGGATATTTCTGTGGACTGGGGGGGTCACGGTTGCTGAACTTTGTAACCTACCAGTTACAGGACTGACACTCTAATCACTACAGGCCACCATGCTGCCCCTGTGCTTTCAGATGTACAGCACCAAGGCCATCCACAACAATCTGAGAACTCGGAGTCTCTGAGAACATTTAAATAGCAAGCAAGATTTCTACTGAATCTGTATGTGTACCTGAGTGAGTGAATGTGTGCATTTGTGTAAATAAAAGATTGCTACATAAAACCTATTTTTCCATCTGCTATTTTTTTTAAAAGTTGTGACATAGAGAAGGAAAGCAGCAGGAGTAATAACTTGTTTGTTTCTGCCACAGTGGGACTGAATAGAAAACAACGTGCTTATGCATACATATCAAGAAGATTGCATAAAGCCCCATGCTATGAACAAACAAATACTTATGCTTTAATTCCAGACTGAAATAGCATTATGATTGATGCATAAAACAGTGTTGTAAATGTAAATAGTCTTTTTATAACTCTATATATATCACGTACGATACATAGGCCTAGTACTGCAGTGGTGGGGACTCCCATTAATCCCAAATCAGCCTAACCAATACAGTAAAATACCATCAACCGGCCACATGCCTCACACCAACCTGAGTGGAACACCTTAACAGGACATGCTGCCATTGAAAATGCATTAAAACTAGTACAAATGAGCACAGAAATCAAAATTGATAGCTAAAAGTAATGGATAAATTATTTAAATAGATAGAGGTAGTGGTACAAAACACTGAAAAAAAAAAAGTCCACGTCTTGTAAGAAAAATACCACAACAATATGTGAACAATTGGAACACAAAGAGGTACTCATGCTCATCTGACAGGGCTGTGGGGGTACAGCTGACAAAACAAGTTGGGAACCACTGCTCCAGACCATAATCCGCTCCTTGACTCATCTCTGGTGGAGTGACATTTCGATGAGTCTGAGTAATTTCTATTTTTGATGTACTTTTTCATAGAAGTGCTGTGCCTACATCACCTTCTCCTCTCTGAATAACACTCCCCTTGCTGCTCTCAGTTTAATTACCATGATCATACAGTAACAGGAGTACTGTCTGGGCACTGAGGTCCAGACTATTGTGCCATTTATTTTGGGTTACTTGTAATTTTGGTGATGTTGAACTTTAAGCTTATACTTTGGATTACTCTTGATAAAAAATGTCAAAAGTACTTTTTCTTCTTCTTCACCTCGCCTGATCAACCCCACCTTTTTCTCTCCTCTCTCTCCTTACTTTTTCCCTTGTCCTCATCTTTCCATCCACTCTCTGTGATTAATTATTGCTGCTCAGTGTCTCTTTTTATAATATTAGCATTATCTTTTCCCCCTCTCACCGCTCTCTTCCCCTAACCTCTTGCCCTTCCTTACCTTTCCTCCACTCCTTTAATTTTCATCTTTTCCTCTCCTCTCATTTCCTCTCCTCCCTTGCCTTTTCTGTATCTCCCCCTCTCTGCTCTACATCTCTTTTTTTCTCCCTCTATTCAAGGTGATTAATTATTTCTGCCCTATGTGATGTCCCCTCTTCCTTCTTTAAAAATCATTAGCCAATCTTTTATTAACACCGTTTGGGCTTATCTGTGCTAAGCCATTAATAGCTTGGCTTTTTCTTTGCTGGAAAAATTAGGGCAATTGCTCTCTAGGCTACGCTTGAGAATCACTTAACTTGAATTTAAAAGTTGGAGAGTCGAATTTGTATTTCTTATGACCATCTAATCCCAAATGTTCTTGGCGAGCTTTAGCTGTAAAATTATTTAGATATATTGTAGATCAAAGTAATTTTACTCATGGGTAAATACCAGTAGGTGTCAGGCCACAGGGGCAATACCTTCTTTATTAACGATAAATTACGGAGACAAGAGTAACTGTCTATCATTAAAACTCATTTTGTCTGTAACCAGAATTTGTTTCTATGTGAACAAATCTTCAAAGAGGTGAGATTATTTCACTTGTTTCTAATGAAAATTTGTGTTATTTATAAGAAGGCGGATGTGGATGTCATGCATGAAGGATATGTCAGACACCACTGATTAGATTATGATGAAACCTGGAGAAATGATGCATTCCTTCAGGATATTTTTACTGTTACACTGACTGACACTCCCATTACCTTGACAAAAGGTGCCATGTTGGGTGACCCTGAGGAAAACTCTATTGAGGGGAACGTCATGTTTTTTTCTCTCTTCTTTTGACACTTTAAGGGTTACTCTGGATGCAAAGTTTTCCTGAAACGTCCAAAATCTCAAAAGTCTGAGGGGTAGCTCGAGAACGTTAAGAGAATCATTGACAGTGTTGCTCAACATTGTGGACTGGCGCAAACAATCGTGATGTATGGCCAAAGCCAGCAGTAAGTGAGAAGGTGGAGCTACAAAAAAAACTCTAGTATTGGAGCCACTGTCTGAAAATTCTTCAAAATTCAAAAGGTGTCTGCTTGTACTAGTGCATCTCACAGGCAGCAGGACCTAGAATCAGATGTTTAATAGGATTTTTAAGCTGAGCTCTCACTGTGTCTCTTTCCAAAATACACCACTGAGATTTGATTATCTCCTTTATCTTTTGGCAGCTGGATGTTGGACAATAGATGTAAAAGATTGCTTTTGAAAGTTCTTAGATAGAGAGTTTAGTGAGTTTTGTTGTTAAGATCTTTAGAGACACTTCATGACCGTGTCTGACCGTGTAAACAAAAATGTAATCTTTCAACTACTGGATGTATTGTCAGGAAATTCTGCATTCATGGTGCCCAGAGGATGAATCATACTGACTTTAGTGACATCCTGACTTTTCATCTAGCACCACCAGCAGGTCAAAATGTTCACTTATCTGGTGAAATATCTAACATCTATCGGATGGATTAGCACACAGTTTGATACCAGCGCTCACGTTCCCCAGAAGATGAATCTGAACAACTTTGGTGATCATCTGACTTTTTCTCTCGAGCAACACTAGTTGGGAAAATTCATTAATTACACTAAGTCATTCTTACATTCCAATCAGATTCAGCTGTACTTTTGTTTAATGCTAGTTAGCAAATGTTAGCGTGCCAGCATACAAACTGAGAACATTATCCTATTTTATCCATTATCCTACTTTTTCTTGTAAACTCTTAGTCTGCTTGGATTACGAGCTGTTATGATTTTTATGTCACAGCTAGCCGATCAAATGATGTGATCTCTCTTTTCTCTCTTCCACTTTTTCTTTTTTTTTTTTTTTTTTTTTTATGGATGCTAAATTAAATGCGGCTTAGAACCGCTCCGGTAGTGCCGGACCAATCGATCCTCAGCAGAGTGGACCAACCCAGGAGGAGGAAACAGCCAAGTGCTAAAGGACTGACAACAGTGACCGTAACACCCCTCCCCAAAAATGCTAACCTATAGGTTTGCAACCTACTTGAAACACAACATGTAGCTCCTCTCGGGATAGGGCAACACATTCTCAGAATCCTTCTTATGTTTTAGGAGGGCCCAGTGCATCAGCCGCTGATTGTGATTGTACATGCGCGAGAGGAACACCAAGGGATTATGGTCCGTATGAATAACTAGGGATCCAATGTATACCTCGAAATGCAGTAGAGACATTAACAGAGCTAAGGTCTCTTTCTCAATGGCGGAATATCCCATCTAATGTTTATTGAATTTGCGTGAGAAATAGCTAACAGGATGATCTTTTCCCCTCACCACCTGTATCAGCACCACTCCAGCCCCTACCGCACACTAGTGTCGTGCCGAGGAACCGCCTAAGCGCCTGTCTAGTGGGGGGAACAGGACACTGTTCTCATCTACAACCATAGAGCAGGGTTTTTTAGCAGATGAGAGGGGAAATACCGTCTTATGCGCTCTTATGCACGCATTCGTCAGTCAACATAGCAGCGACAGAGTGTCTTGACTTTTTGTTAATTTAAGTGTACAACTATCGATCTGGTAAGCATTTCTTAAACTTATTAGTTACTGCCTCCGCTTGGGAAGACCATCAACCCATGATTTGAATTAGGTGCTCTGGAATGTTGCTGCAGGAGGCTGAGGTAGTGGCTCCAATCCTGAAAGAGTGTCCGGAGTAATGGAGGGGAGAAATGCCGGACAAGGACAGAATGTTTTACTTAATTAGTTCACGGAGAGATTCAAAGTCTTCAACTTTACAAGCAACAAACCATTTGTCAAACAATCTTCCCTTGTCCCAATCACAATCCCAAAACTAAAGTCAGCTATACACAACTAGTTAACTACCATCAAATAAACACAGCGGCGGACTGCTCAGACTCACAGCCGCCCCATCGTCTGTTTCCAGCGACTTTTATCACTTCCGTGTTTGAAACAAGCAACTACGGGAGTGATGGATTGGCTAGTGGGCTGGTGACGTCGATGAGCAGGACGAAACCTGAATAGACCCGCTGAGTGCCAGTCCAATCCATCCTCAGCGGAGTGGACCAACCCAGGAGGAGGAGATGGACAAGCGCTAAAGAAGTATGTTCCAGACATCAAGAGGGACATTATAACAACACATATCTCAAGTAACAACAGTGACGAAACCATATATAAGATGGGTAATGTTTCACATGAACTTGTATTTGGATGTATTGCTTATTTTGCATTTACAGCTGGTAGATTTGTATCACAACAACCTATAAAATCAACATGTACTTTTATATTCAATGAGTGGTACAAGTGGTTTGCTACTTTTTTTTTATTAATTGTGAGAACTCAGTTACATCATGTCTTGTCCTATTTATGCTGGGGAAATCCAAAGAGATGCTGACAGAAATCAATCTCAGTCCAGTCCACTCTGATTTTAAGATGCAACACAACACGTGCAAAATGTTCAGAAAAAGTCAAGGCATTAAAGGCAGTATACTGGAGATACAGGCTCATTACTTTCCTGTTATGGTTAGGAACCATTTAACTTGGACTTCCAGGGACTCTCCACTGTACAACAACATTTAGCCCATTTAGTAGAGCTGGAGGCTGTTGAACAGATGGTTCACTGTAGCTGAACAGAGTATTCCCATAAAAAGTACATTTCACAACATTTGGACTTCAAGGATGGATGATGCTATTATTATGCAGCCTACTTAACTTAGATGTAAAGCCTTGACATTTACATTACGGTGCTGAATGTGTTCGAGAACAGCTTTATGTTTATGTTGGGTAGTGAAGGGGTATGTTATAACCCCCATAAACTCCCATAGTGCAGACGCATTCGATCTGTGCTACGTTAACGTGTACTCTGGGAGCAGCTATTGATCATGCTTTATAAAATGTTAAAACATAGTTACAGTGCAGACGGAGCTCGTGATAACATGGAAACAATTGGGAAGGGAGTGCAGTGTGTGTGTGGTAACCTTGGTACAGTACGTGTGTAGATCGCACTGACATTTCCAACTACTGCAGACTGTTTAAGAAAAAAGTACATTTAACAGAAGCACCTCAAGCACTCTCACTCTGCGAATCTCTTTTTCTCTGTGTGTGTGTGTGTGTGTGTGTGTCCTAAGTGACCTCTGTGCGGGACTTCCTCCAGTGTCCACAGCATAATTAGATGGAGCTGAGACCATCTGCAATACATCCATCACTGACACACACACACACACACACACCTCTGCACCTGCAATGAAGACAGAGCGAGTGAGAGAGGCCACAGTCCACCTCTAATCAAGTTAACTCAGACATATCCAGGTTAAAGGAAATTAATATTTGCCATATGCTGCTCCCGCAGATTCTAACTCAGCAGCTCTCACCTGCCTGGAGTGGCATGCCTGGAGACCTTACTCAAATGTTGAGACAATCAATCAATCTATAACAAATACATTGCATTACCGTCATGAAAGTAGATGGTTTTTCATAGTTCAGAAGGTAGGGCAAGACACAAACACTGCCACGGTCAGTGCTTCATTTGCCTCAGGGGCCTCCTGTGCTGAAAAGGAATGTAGTCACAGTACTGGAAAGTAGCTGAACACTCCCATTAAAAGGCCAATCCTTCCTCAATAGCAAAAAAAACAAGCCTGAACAGTTATTAAAGTAACCTGCAAGCAAATTGTACGCACTAGTCTGGGAAATGTCCATTCATCGCTGTATCTGGTGCAGTATTTTGTCAGATACTGCGCAAGAATTTTTATTGGTTCCTAAGACAGGATGACAGGGGTCTCTTAAGGGTGACATACACTGGCCTAGTCGCAAAGCATTGTGGGTCTGGTATGCTCAATGTTTTGACATATATCAAGTGGCCTCAAATTCAAAATGAGGAATACCCAACAGCAAGGGGACATCCTTTTCATTATTTGCATAATATGCCAACACAGTCAGATGTTTACAAGAGTTTTGACTTGTGGGCTTTGTCCTTTGGGGGTCATGTATGGGTCCCTAATTCTCACCACTTTTCGCACCATTCAAAACGACTGGTTTCACTGGTTTCTCTATGATGACACAGAAAAGCCTGCTCTGTAATAGAGTTACACTGGCTTGTGTCATTTTGTCATGGATCAGCACATCAAAGAGTGGAATTTCATCACAGACCAAGAGAAAGACGAAGGCGCGGAGAGACTTAGACTTTGAGAGAGACAGGAAAAAAAGACAAGAAAATGAACTGCAGAGCAAGTTAGGCATGGACATCGAATAAAGGAAATAACAGCTTTAAATATAAACCACAGACAAGTATTGGGACAGGACAACAAGACAAACAAAGGCCGACAGACATAAGTGTGAGGTGGACATGCTGGGAACAGGGTTGATGTGACTGGATGACAGAGACCAAGACAGACATGACCTGACATGACTGACTGGGTTCTGTGCTACAGCCAAACTGGCACAGAGATAATGACAGACAGATTTTTTAACATTTTCATTATCTTGAAGTAGAGGCATTGTCTCTATATATAAAAATAAACATGGAAATACAATCAGTATCAGCAGTAGAAAAAATGTATAACAATACCAAAGTAAACGTGAAAGCTGCAAAACCAAAACAATTACCTCAACGAGGCTAAAAGGTGATGTAGAGTTATTGCGAGTCAATTTTTACTGTCAAAAACATTGGTTTATGTAGACGTAAACAAACATATTTAAAGGGACAGTTCACCTCAAAATCAAAAATATATATTTTTCCTCTAACCTGTAGTGCTATTTATCCATTTAGATTGTTTTGGTGTGAGTTGCAGAGTTTTAGAGATATCGGCCGTTGAAATTTCTGCCCTCTCTGTAATATTATGGAATGGGGATGGCACTCGGATTGTGGTGCTTAAAGCACCCAAAAAAAAAACAAAACATTTGAATAACTCAACAGCAACGTCTCTTTCCAGAATTCATGACCCGATCATTACTCGAGATAATCCACAGACCTTGTTGTGAGCAGTTTCATGTTGGAACTATTTTCCGTCTACCAAACTAGACCAGCCAACCACAGCACTGCGCCCCGTCATTGCCACTGATGCCACATTGCCGCTGTTGTTTGTGAGGCGGCTACGTGGGCAGATTGGGCCCATAGACTGTGGTCAGGCCAAGTAGCCAGTAACACGGTATCCTCCTCTGGCGGCCGTGGCTCAACAGGTTAGAGGAAAAATATGTATTTTTGATTTTGGGATAGTTTGGTTAAGATTAGCTAATATGCTGCATGGAGCTTTTCAATTCAAATTGGAAATTTACCTAATACACAGTTTTGCAATGTATTAGAAGCTCTCTTAAATCGCATAGTTTACAGTTGGAAGGAAACAGCTATAAAGAAGGTCACTGAAAGACAGAGAGCAAGAGAGACATACTGTAAGCCAGGGACATATTTAACCATGCAAGACGGACATGTCTACAAAGCGAGAGAGTGAGAGACACTGCTGAAGTGACAAGCCTGCAGATCCTGTGTTAGGAAGTTACTTTGCAGCCTTCACTGACTTACACATGATTTTCAACTGACAGGACGGCTGACACAACCGGACACACACAAATACACCCTCGCACACACGCTCCAGTGCAGCCGGACACACACCCTGTCTCTTTAATCACACACATGCACACACAGGCCGTGACAGTAAGGCGAGTGGACACGTTTTGTAGGCTGAAAGGACGGTTAAGGACAGAATAGTGACAGGTGTCTAATGAAAGGGGGGAGTGTAAAGGAGAAGAAAGAGGACTGTAAATAGAAGTGGGGAGATCAGGACAACTATGGCAAGGAGGAAAGAATGAATGAAAGAAGGAAAAAAAAAAGAAACTGACAGGTGCCAAAGCAGTCAGGGAATCACAGCTGATCTACACGCCACGACACATTTCCATCCCAACATCTCTACTTTCAGTGTGTGTGTGTCACCTCGCATCTCTATCCCTGTGAATGACTGTGACAACACAAAGAAAACAACACAAAGTGTGTCTGTCCTCCGACAGAGACAGCCACGCTGAAACTGAACCTTCGGGTCATGGCTTTTCAGGAAACAGGAAACAAACAGTTGAATTTCCCACACGGACTGTGCACTTGCAAGAGTTTACAATAAATTATCAATGAATCCTCATTGTTCAGGGGCAAACTATGTCAGCTGTCATACATATTCAAAGAGGTCAACATGAGGTCACAGGATTTTACATAGGCTAGTGTTCTTCCAACTTATTGGAAAAGTTGTTGAAAATGAAATACTGCTGATGTTGCTTCTGAAATACAGATGCTGTCTTTTTTTAGCCTTTAACAAACCAAAACTGCTGAAGGACGAGTCCACCAGAGAGAAGAGATATATATCGTTACTATGTACATATACAACAGTGCACTACTAACACTCCTCTACCATAGACAGATTGTATATGCAAACATACATACATACATACATATCTTATGTCTATGTTGGGGAGAAGAACACAGCACCTGTGTCATCGCCAAGCGTATCCAACTACCTCATGTAGGAAAGCAGCTCACATTATCATAACGAACGTACACAATGAATGTGGCTATTGATAGTACTCACAGCTGTCAAGCTAGCAGGTTAGTAGTGGGAAATTTTATTAAAAATGTAGTTTGATTCACTACCTTATTGCTGGCTAGCTGTAGCAGACTAATTTGCAAATGCATATTAGTCTGGAAGCTCTATCAATTTCCAAGGGCCGTTAACAATGGGCAGAGACAACCAGTCAGAGCAATAAAACACCGTCAAACATATATTTCTCATCAACATAAAGTTTAAGTGCAGTTGTTTCTTCTTCCTTTAGAGAAAATTTACTATCCAGTCGGTTTAAAACTGCTGCTGTAGCTGGTCTTTGAACGCCCCGTATTGGCAGCCGCCATCTTGGATCTTTACAAAGATGCTTCAACCGCGCTCCTCTCTGTCAGTCATCGTATTAAACCCGCCTCATACTAGATAAACCGTTGTGATTGGTTCGCCCAACACAACGGCGCTTCCAGTACCAAGGAAATCAGTTTGAATGGGAGGGGGTCCAGACGTATCTGCCTGAGCAAATAAAACATGAGCTCGCAGATTCGTCTGGTTCCCAGGATAGGCTAGCTACAGTAACGTTAGATATCAGACTTGGCCATGCAGATTTTTCCCTTTCTGTGTCAAAGCATTAGATTATTGATTGCTGTCAGGATGTAAAGAGAATTTTAACCTAGCCTGCCTTTAAACTGTGTAACTGTTATGTAAACTGCAAACACTAGCATGTTCGACTAATTAACTTACTACCTACAGTAGGACGTGCGTAGGAGCTGTGTTTACATTCAGACTTAAAATTATATCCTTAAATAAAAATACTTGTTTCTGACTGGCTGGCATGGGGTCCATTAAAATTTTACATTCGGTCACAACAAACACAGTTCCACTTAACAGTCTAACCACTGCTGTAAATCAGTATGAAAAGTATATTAAACTGCAGGTAACCACGGAAACGATACTTAATGTTTCAGCCCCCCCCCATTTTCTACTTCTGGTATTTACGCAATAATAATTCTAAGGCACCACACAGAAAACAACTGTTGCTTGAGCAGATAGCACGACATTAAAGCAATAATCACGGCGAGTTCTTCGTACAGGTCCATCTTTGTCAAAGGTTTGACCGTTGGATCTGCTGTATGTCGAGACCTTAACCAATCATTTTATTAATCACTGAAATACTGAATGGAAAAGTAATTTATACTGAAGTCATTCCAGTCTTGAGAAAGGAAGATCCCGCACACTTTTCTTGCTCAGCATCACAATGTATTGATCACAGTAACGTTTCGGGACCCTCTGGGTCAAGAGTATTTTAAACAATTCTTACAACAGAGATCTTACATGGATAATGCACAGTTGCAGGACAGTTATTTTCCTATGGGAGTGTCTCACAATAATGACTGTGACATGTATAGTTGCGTAATCTTGTGAAATACTTGTATCGTGAGTGCACCATAAATAGGTCTCATTGATCCCAAAGCCCCATGCCATGGAATCTCATTGTTCAAGCCTTTGGGAGATAAAGTTTGCAAATTAAATATCCAGTTAAATATCCCTCTGGCAGAGTCACCTTTTCAATGGACCCAGGAACCTTATAAATGAGAAGACATGTTTGAAGTAATTGACATGTACTGCTATTGGCCTGTGCACAGAGGATGGGCAGAGCATTATCTATTTAAGATGATTGTTGTAAGAATTGTTTAAAATACTCTTGGTGAAGGCCCAGAGGGACCAAAACATTAGTACGATCGAGAAATTGTGATGCTGAGAAAGAATAGTGTGCTGGATCTTCCTTTCTCAAGACTGAAGTGATTCTTTCCAATGCACCTGCATCTGAGATAGTTGTAATGTGTGTACATCTCCTTTGACAGTGCTGATATCATTCCAAAAAAAATGTATCTGCAGTCGGTGCTCCATGGCTGTTTTTCCCAAGCAAAACAGAGAAATGTACGAGTGGAGGGCTGTACTACATGCTTCCATTATAATGTGTTCCACTGTGAAACACATTTATTATGAGATAGACTTTTATTACAGTTATTGTAATAAAACTGCAGCTCTGTGCATTTCAAAATGTGTCCCCCAGTAGTCTACATTACAGTATTTTCCAGTATTTTATTCTCTAATCACCCTGGGGGGTCATTTCAGCCTGTTTCCAAACCACTGAGCTGTCTCCTCCTCACAGCGAGCAAAATATTGGGACAGAGGAGGGAAACAAGGAAACATGTTGTTTTGGTTTTAATACCCCAAAGATGTGAATAAGTTAGGTAGCATCTGGGAGAGAGACAGACGTATTGCACGTTTGTATGTATTGTCACACATTCTTCTGTGCAGTACGTGTGTGCATATTTAATAATTGTTTGTTATATGTTAGCAAAAACTATACAAATGTATTTTAAGAGAGTAGCTGATGAATAAATTACACTTCAGTAAGTCAAATGAGGATAATATTTAAGGACATACACTCAAGTCCTCTCACTTGTACATATAGACAATAAATCTGGGCCTCGAATGTAAACCGAAACTAAAACACAGCATTAAATCTGAAGAATTTTTGCTTAACGTCACACTAAATGTGATAAATATTTCACTCTTCAGTAGAAGTTTATTCCTTCAAATGAGAGCATGTGTTTGCACTGTATCATTGTCTTCCAGATTCATTGTGTTGTGGACCCTTGTGTTGGATTTACTCTACTCTAGTATTAAACAAACTGATGTTCTTAGGCCAGTTTTTCCCAGACCTGTGAAATTGTGGAGATAGTATTGTGCTTTAAAGGGTAATTCCAGTTTACTGCAATTTTCGGTTTTAATCTGTAATTCCGTCGTGTGGTAAACTTCACTGCACTGCAGAGCTCCTTTGGAAGCCTCGTGCTTCTGGTTGCAGTGTTGCCAACTTTGTCGCAAGAG
Organism: Lateolabrax maculatus; assembly: GCA_031216445.1. NCBI lineage: Eukaryota > Metazoa > Chordata > Actinopteri > Acropomatiformes > Lateolabracidae > Lateolabrax > Lateolabrax maculatus. The sequence continues at coordinate 22,023,703 of CM062206.1, forward strand.
GTTCGTTCACATTCCCCTGCTTGCTTCTCAACAGCAATTAGCATCAAATCCAGAAACTTTTCTGAAAATAGGGATCAGTGCCAAAGTGTTTACTCCCAAAGCATTTTGGTGACAAACCTGTTCAGCTGATGTAAATCTACACAACATGACTTCTCCTCTGATGTCCTCATAATGTGAAAAAATGTGTGTGTGATGTCACTGGGCAATTTGTTTGAAAACCAAACAACACAACAACACTGGCTGGGATCAGGGGGGTTTACAACCTCAAGTGGCTGCTAAAGGCCTTTGAACATCAGTCCGCTACATCCCTCTGGAGACATTTTTGAAAAACTTTTTAAATGATTAAACTCACGTTGTTTCAGTATTGCTGCACCATTGAGGTAATAATAATAATAATAATAATAATAATATCTGCTATATTATTATTAATTCAAACTGAATACAAACCACATAAGATCTACTCAAACACTGTAGGAAACCTCTAAGGTTCTGTGTACTGACATCAATTAAGAGCATAATGACTTTGCTAATGACTTGAGGTGCACTTTATTGTTTTGCCCTGTGTGATGCTGTGTGATTCAGTTTTTTAACATTTCTTCAAGCTTTATGTCTACTTACCTGGGGTTCTATATATTCTAATTACTCAATATAAACACAAATAAACAGAAGTGCTTGTTTGTTACGCAAACAAATCATATGGAAGTTTGTGTTAAACCACAGGAAAAGGAAAACTGCATCATTATAGTTAATGAACAATTAAAAAGTACAGAGGCAGCCCTCATGAAGGATATGAGGATTTAAATGAGCTGTGCTGCAGTGTTTAAATTCAAATGAAAAACTTGCAACAATACTATGCAATAACCCATGTTATTTTATCACCATTAATGTAAAGCAGAAAATAAAAATACATTAAATTAATTATATAATAAATACTTGACTGAATGTATTTCAATACAATCAACATTCTCGATCAGGGTAAAGGGTGAGAATATGGAATGAGAGAGGCCCTGTGCCCGAGTTTGTCCAGGGTGCCCAAATCACTAAATCCACCCCTGAAGCAGAATACATGAATTTCTACTTATGGTGCAAGTCTTCCCCTTCTTTCCAGCTGCGTCCTTTGAACTCTTCATCCTGTAGATGTCTGAAGAAGACAAAGGCCTGACTCCTAAACAGAAGAGGGAGAGCTCACATCAGAAAGACCAGCGCACCTGAAAACTTTGACCACGATCGCGTGCAGACGTGATGCCCGCGTGATTTATGTGCAACTTGAACCTGGTTGGCCTTTTAGACCAATTAGCGTCACATCACTTCTGAAACCAAAGGTGTCCCTGAACTAAACGCACACACACACTAATGAAGACAGACATGAACACACGTGGGTAAAGATACAGACTCACAAACACAGACTTTCATTCTCAACCCCCGGCCCCATCTGTTGCTCGGCCCCTGTCAACTAAATGTCGCCTGATGACATCATAAGCCTGTCAACCTTTCCCCTCATCTCTCTCTCTCTCACACACACACACACAGTGCTCACACTCCCTGACACGAGCAAAACGCTGCATGTCACACCTCCTGCCTTGTCCTTTTTATTTTGTCTCCACTCACCTTTCCTCCATCTTTCTTCCTTCCTCTTGTCCTCGCTTCCACTTCTGTTCTCCCTCCTCTCACTCCTCCTTTCTGATTAATCCCCTTCCTCCCCGATCCTCTCCTCAACCCCACCCTCTCTCAAATCCTCCCTACTGCCCTCTCACTTTACCCTCCCATTCTCTCCTCCTCTCGTCCCCTCTCCTCCTCTCCTGTCCAACTTAACTTTGTTGGTCTGTGCAGAGTTTTTGACTGTTTAGTTGAAGTGACACAGAGGGCTTATTCACACCGTTGCCTGTCCTCTCTCTCTTCCATCACCTCGCCCGCACACAAATGCACATACTAATATCACAAGCCAAACACTAGCGCGCACACAGTGGTGCATACAAGTTGACACCTGTATGTAGAAGCAGATGTGTAAGAAAAAAGGGACGGGACAGTTGCATGAGGGCTGACTCAAGGGCACAATGTGCATGTATGCACACATGCAAATACGCAAACACAGTGCTGTGCATCATTTTAGTATGTCTAAAACACTTACATTCTGTATCAAATGCTTTGTGGCTGTTTGGGCAATGGTGCCTTAATGCACGGGCTTACTGCCCTCCGACCGAGGAGGGGCCTCACGAGACATGAGTGGTGCACCATGACTGGCTCTTGGTCAGCTTGTAAAGGCGCGGGGTGAAGGTGGCTCGCGCAGTGCTTTACAGCACCCCTGACTCTTTTGCCAGGTCATCACCATTCATATATATACAACCAGTTTGATTATATATATATGCCACCATGACCAATACTGGGCCATGGAAGACAGAGGGTTCCCGTGCATAGCTATGATCAGCTGGGTAGGGTGGTTGTGTGTGTGTGTGTGTGTGTGTGTGTGGGGGGGGGGGGGGGGGGGTACATTACTGTAGTCCCCTGTAAACTGTATAGGCCAGAGACAGATACCCAAAGCATAATTCATATATTGTCATATTTCCTCTCCTCACAGACAACAACTTGAGATTTGATAAAACTGAGTTGCTTTTAAAGTGCTTCCCCACATTTAGATTTTAAGGTCTGTTGATAGTTTTTGGATAATTGGGAAGTGTGTCCTTAATGATGCAAATATGAATTCCTGGATCGGAAACAATACTATTAAACTGGCAGCATACTAGTCTTAGTGCACATCAAGCTTTTTCTCATTAAAAACAGGTGATGAAAGGTTGGGAAATGATTGTGTCCTCCCAAGAAAAGTGACAGCATCAGCTAACCAAGTCATTATTGTGCCTAAACCTAACCAAACCTTAACCATGGTGTTGTCACATCATAAAACTGATTTTTAATGCACACAATGTCCCAGTCTTTCTGTCTATCATTTGCAAAGCGTTAGATTATCCTACACCAGTGGTACTACAGAGCAATTTCAACATAGCCAGGCTTTCTTTGCGTTAGCTGGCTCGACAGATCCTAAAACTCCAATCAGACACAACACAAGGTGGTTATAAACTTTCTTTGTTAACCCAGTTTTTCTTCAGCAGGCTCGGTCCGTGTTCCCATAAGAGAATCTATATCTCTCAAAGAGAATATTGTCAGGAAAAGAATTAGTGAAATGGTGGCGATTTTTATAGCCCATTTCAATCCAAACAAATAATTAAATTTAATAAATAAAGTTATATTTACTATGAAAATCTAGTTCATGCATTTTACTTACTTACATTGTACTTTTTAATATTGCATGTATTGTTTTCATTGATTCACTGAAGTTAATTCATTCAAGTGCATTAAAATCTTGTATAAATAGTTTTTACTACATTAAGAAAACCTGGATCCGAAGCCTAATTCTGATGCTGTTCTGTGAATAGTTTTCTGATAAATTATAAATATAGCCACATCTGATCAACCCGTGTCAATTTCAGGCCTAAATTAACAACTTCCTGTTAATCATGCACATTTCCGGTTTAAGACCCACCCATCCTGAGACAGATACAGATAATGGTGTACTTGCTCATCCCTAGTAGAAATGTGTTATAAATTTAGAATAACGTGATGCAAATGTGATGATAAATATATCGATAATATGAATACATAAGTGATCTGCAGCCAATCAAATTCCATACATGTAAATGCTATAGATTAAGTGGACCAAGAAGGAAAAGGTTTTCATAGGAGGAGCAATTCAGTGAGCGTTAGAGTAGCCAATCACATCTCAAGAGTAGGCAATAAATGTGGTGGCCCAATCACCAAAGGGTTTTCACAGCCTGGGGTCAAAGGCAATGAATGGAAGTTTGAAGCTAGTGAACAATAGAGAGGCCAAGTAGACCGTTTCTGAAGTGGAAAGGTGGATATGGTGTCTACTCACAAAATTAAGTTTTCAATCGAGATCAGAAGGGGGCAAAATTTCAGATGGGAAAAGGTCTGCAAAAGTGCACAAGTCTGTGCTGTCTTCTGCTCTCCTCTTGTCTAAATTTGACTTGTTCCATGCAGTGGTGCAGGGCTCAGTTTATGCCACCTATTTGAAACATGGTATTGTTTTAGTCTTTAGTCTTAGAGCTGGAAACGCAAACACCCTGCAGTATGCAGGGATTAAAGATTTTGACATCTTTGCTGTCAAATTATATTAAATTAGTAGGTATTTGTACAAATGAGGATATACTGTTTGAGCTGGTGAATGGTACAAGTCTGATCTGAACAGAGACTCCTCTGTTCTACAAAAAGTCTGTTGTTAAATGTATGATTACAAGTCTGTGCACAGTTGGGCAGAATTTTTAAGTCCTCTTGTTTGTTCTCAGCTTTTCCAAAACTAGAAACCCAACAGGCAAGACTCTCAGGTGAATTTATAAAAGACACAAATCCTGGAGCCGGCTCATTAATATTCAATTGAGGACTGATTTACAGACACTGGCAGTTCCCAGTGTGATTTTACAGGGATATGAGCACAGTTCTGTTGGACTGTCTTGATACAAAGCATTTTTGGAACACAAGAATAAATCTCTCTTTTAGTGTCAGTGAAGCAGTTCCACAAACTGTAAATCACAGATTAATTTTATGAACACAGACATTAAATACAGATAATAAAATATGAATCAACAAAATTACAAAAGATACAGTTTTGAATTGTGTTGTAGAATTTCCAAAAAAGTGAAAGCTGCACTAATTGATATTTCTATATTAATAATGAATCAAATGACTTTGTGTAATGTGAAACGGGGTTTCTTTTAGAGATGAAACCATAGAGAATTGTCACCCGGTTCTAAAGCCTTAGGAAACCTTTTAGTGTCTTTCAGCTCGTTGTTTTGGTTTTTACGGCCATTAACTTTACTGTTTTGCTTCAGTCTCATGGCCATCATCTTCCATGTATCCAGCTGCAAGAGGCAGCTGTTTTCAGTGAAAAACCTCTGGGTTGGTCAGGCAGCTTGCAGTGAGTTCATCAGACAGCAGTCAGACAGCAACTAACTGGTGAACTTATTTAGCAGTTAAAGAGCCAGGTATTTGCTTAAGAGGTTTGTGGAAACCAAAACAGAGCCAAAAAGAAGAGTGAAAATTGGACTAACATGAAGGTCAATGTTGTGTTCGGCTTATTGCTGCTGCCTTGAAGTGGCCAAACAAATAAAACAAATCAATGCTGCTGTTAAGTCGTATATACTGGCAAAGAATGTGTTTTGTGAAACTACACCAGCATAACAACTTTTTTAAAAGGGTAATAACATTCAATTGACTAATTCCCCACTGCTGTTATTCAGGCCATAAAACTGTTAGTTATTGGTTAACATCACAGCTATGTTCCAAAGCACCAATCTGTTGTGTCCACCTGAACCATAGTGAGAGTCTATGACCTCATAATGTTTGAACTTATGAACAAAATTTCATAGTGTGGAAGTGTGCATTGTGAATAATAAAATGTACCCCAAAGTCTACCCTGAGTTGTAAAATAATTTCAAACCAAAAGTAGAATATCTTTTTTTTTTTATCTCTGTTGCCATAGCAACCACTTTCCTCCCTTAGTTTTATTATGCTCAGATAAAATAATAAAATACTGATAGAAACGCATTGTTCACAAATCAAAAACCAAATGCAATGATCCCAGACAGGAGGTCAGATCTAAAAAGGAGAGAAGGGAGGGAATATTATTCACACACCAGCTTAAGTGGGAAGAATTCAGACAAACAAGATTGAGAGTTTGACTTAAAAAGCTTCTCCTCCAGAGACGGCTTACTGAGCTCATTGCTGTTCTTACTCACTGACGCCTTACTTTGCACTCACATGATTACACACATTCACAGCTGAAGCTGCCTGCTGCAATCAAAGTCTGCTACTGTTGGCCCTTCGCCTGACATCGCCAGACTAATTCGCAAATGCGTATTAGTCTAGAACCTCTCAGTTCATTTTCAATTTCCGAGGGGCGTTAACAACGGGGGCAGACAACCAATCAGAGCAAAGAAATGCCGTCCTGTACAGCATTTCTTGTCAGAAGTAAAGCAAACGCATATTTCTTATCAACATAAGTTTAAGTGCAGTTATTATTCTTTAAGAGAAAATTCACCATCCAGTATGTTTAATACTGCTGCTGTAGCCGGACGGGGAACTGCATCAGCAGCATCCATCTTGGTTATTTACAAAGATGCCTCAACGGCGCGCCTCTATACCGTTGGTTATACATTGCTCCAACCCAGTGCATGGGGAGTAACAATAACATAAAAATACACACAGTATATGCAAACACATACAATGACATGTAAACAGGAAGTGAAAGAGAAGAATAAGCACATTTTCACAGATACCTTAGTACAGAAGAGAACCACCCACTACGTAGTTTTGTTGCTGGAGAAACACAAATTGGATTTGTAGTGCCACACATGGTCTCATGGGAAAAACCTCCCAATTTGCTGTACTGTAAGTCCAACAAGAAGCTGTTGTCTCTGATGTCACCAACTTGTGTAGGGTAGCTACATCCCAGCTTTTGTGGCACACCGGCCCTGGTAAGCATAGAATACATTTTGATGACATCCTTCTTACACCTGAGTCTGCGCTTAAACAAACACGGCTGATTAAAGTTTCATTCCGGCTTCCAGGGCGGGACAAAGAGTACAGAGTGTCTTGTTCTCTGTGGCGCACTCAGTGGGGAAAAGGCAGGAGGAAGCCAGACACAGAGGAAGACTGGCATGTGGCGGAAAAATGGAGGGATGGAGAGGGGATTGAAGAAAAAACAAAGAAAAAAGCTTATGAGAGACAAAACAGGAAAGACAGGTTAAGCGATAGATCATCATTGTTGAGAGGATTGGTGAAGAGTTGAGAGTGGAAGTGAAGGACAGAAAGAAAATGAGCGGATACAGAGGTACATAGGCCGACATAATGAACACATTGGAGGCAGATAGGAGGAGATGAGATTTGGCCAGCTGCATGCTGATTCACTATCTGTCACTTTTCTGACTTCTCTAGTTTACTCTTTACTTATTTTTCTTAGAAGCTACCCCCCTCACAGTGTGTTTTCTTGTTGTTTTTTTGCTTATTTCATATTTTCTTTTTGACCCTTTTTTCTCAAAAGAAAATAAATAGAGTTGAAAGGAAAATGAAGAAGGAAAGAGGAACAGAAAAAGAGTGAGGAGGGGAAATAATGAAGACAAAAAGCAATGGATATCAAATTCTCCCTGACTTTAATTAGAGGGAAAATTGTCACTCTGTGACTTAAGGTTGTGTTGGAAATGGGACAACCAACATGGCAACTGAACACTTTTGACAGAATCTACTTTTTCACTATAAAAAGGAAAATCCATGAGGTTTTCCATTTTTATTCTTTTTGTCTTCATTTTTGGTTTCAAGCGCTCATTGTTGCAATGTTTCTGAGCTGCACCCTCATCAATCAAACAGCATGGCCAGTGGTGTGTTGTCTCTTTTATTGGCTTTTCTTGTTGAAGTTTGAGTTTTTCCGATTTCAAATACACGGCTTTTTGCTGCTGTTAGAAACTTTAAAACCCATCACTTCCTGTGCAGCAGTGGACTGTTCCTGCAGGGCACTGAGCCTGTAGAGCAGCTGTAATGACCTGGGTAAAGGTTCACATCACTTTTGTGTATTTGTGTAATAGCAAAATGGACATTTTATAATATAAAAATAAGAGGTTATGTGGGCTGTTACTTCATAATCCTGCAAGTGAGTCCAACACAACTCCAACACAACTACTTAGTGTGTTTATGTATAACATTTTCAGAAAGGTCAGACAAGATGGTGTTGGTTAAATGTCCTAATAGTCACTGCATGTAAACTCCATCTTGGGTGTCAAAGTCATGTGTTATAGGCCCATCCACTGACCTCCATATGACTTTTTGCTTTTTGTTGAATTGTATAAAGCCCTGTTCACACCACACAGTTGCACAGTGAAGTTCATCTGCACATCCTGCTGGCTACAAGCTGGGTCAGTTACTCACTGTACAAGGTTCACATAGTTATTCCATTGGCAGAACAGGGTTATATAGAAATAGCTAATAAGCTACTGTGTCCTCCGTTCTCCAAAAGGTCATCACTGTCAAGAAGACCATTCACTATTGAGCATCGGCACGAATTTGCATGTCAGAGTTCATAAATATTGAACCAAACGCAAAATATTTATATAGATTTCCTTCAAACCCGCAAGCCGATCTGCTTATTGTGGCAAATGTATTAAAATAAGTGGATTTTGCCACCAAATGTTATTGTTTTGAAAGCTGATGTGAACCGGCCTTGGGTGTCACACTATTTCTTACCTTGAATAAGAAAGCATTTACATTAAGGATTATCTGGACAAGTATGTTTCTTCCATAATGCATTAGCTAATGCAAATTAGTTGCTTGTGAACCTAATTCACAAGAGATATGCAAAACATTTTTGGAAACGCTAAACCAACTACAGTCATTAAATCCAAGTTGGTAGATAAATGTAGGTTTAAGGCAAATCCAAATGTAATGTTTGTCAGTAATACAGTGGTATACAGATGGTGGTACACTCACCAATCCAATGACGTCTTTTCCTCTCCTTTAAAAGAAGTGTGCAAGGACACTCACACTCAGTTTGGTGATGGTAGGGCACTCTGCAGAATGCTTATGCCATTTTTTCTGGTCCCGTGATGAAACGGATGTCCTTTTGCAGGAAATGCAAAAAGAGTGAATATATGGCACTGCAAACGCGCAGTTGCTCTGGCCTCTCAAGTACTGACTCCCAATGAAGAGGAGATTTAATGATGCAAGAAGAAGAGCCAAACATAAGTTGGCAATAAAATGGAGACAGTTTGGTGACAGGAGGGGGGCATCCAGCAGCCAGAACTTCACTGAAGAAGATGCAGCTGGATCTACTATCCCATCACAGAGTAAGGAAGGTTTGGAGGGATAGACCTTAGCATGTCAACGAGAAAAGAGAGTTAAATCCATTACCAAAACCAGGCCAGAACTAAAAGTGATCAGATGGAGAAAAAATTATTTTGTAGTAACAGTACTTACTTTCTATAGAAAGATGTCAAGATAATAAAGCTGTTTTTCAACATGAAGGCACTACTTTCAATCCCTCTATCTTATTTTGCAAGGATAGAAGAGGCTAGAAAGAGATAATCAGCCCTTCCTCAATTTCCAGAAAGGTGGATTTGCCATGACAGAAAGGGAAATTACTTCCCCTTTCCGTCGATTTATGGCTTGAGCGAGCAGCAAGGTCAGGACTGACCGGCATCAGTGGAAATGAAAGACAGCTGGCAGAAGCCGAAGAAGCCACGAGTGGATTAAGACAATTGGATACAGTGCGCTGATGCCAGAAGCATCACATGACCTCCAGTTCAGGGTGTGGCCACGACAGTAAATCACCACACATACAGCTTGGCGTTCCTATCGGGGGGCTCAGGTAACCCAGCCCCGATGCTCTGATGCCAGCTTCAACCCAACATCCGTAGAACCTGCACCTGCACAGCCAGTAGGCTCGTTCTGGAAAGTGGACGAGATCAGGCGGCAGCAGCGGGGTGGGGCGACAAAAAGCTGCAGTCAAGTCGGACAGTTTCCAGCAGCCTTCAAAGAATATACAGGAAGTGACAGAAATATTGGCTTCCTGTTCGATCCATCTGTAGGCTGATTGTAGTTTATGTAGAGCCAAAGATGAACTGTCTCTGGTGGAGCGTACATAACAACTATCATACGTCCCAAACTTTAAGAAATGTAACCAGTGAATCAACGTCCTCACAACTTCATACAACCATCACAGAGGAACAGGAGCAGTGAGGACAATAAGACACAAGTTTCCTTCAGAGATAGTTCAGTTCCCAACAAGTGTGAAATAGCTTTTCTGTCACTTCACAATAATTATAACTTGGACTAAACATATTCCTCTTCTCTGATTGACAAACGCTACCATCAAGTTGTACTTAGGCTTTATTATAATTTGTATCTATTAATTAATTTGTTTTTTAAATTATATATATGAATGAATGAATTAGTTAAATTTTTGTCATGCATGCCCAGCCCTTACAAGACACCATGAACTCAAACAGACCAGGATTAGAGTGCTGTGCAAACATATTTAAACAACAAAGAAAATCCATAAATAGAAACACAACAAAAGTATCTTTCACAGTCAAATCCTAAGAGCATCAGTCAGTAGAACAAAGGTTCATCAGAAATAGTTACATCATCAAAGATGAACTGAATGTTTACATGTTGCTGTGGTGTGCTGTCTTTGTGTGGCCATTCCGACGACACTGTTCTTCAGACTATCTGTATCCTCTTTCTGTTCTGAAAAAAAGCAATTTGGGTGATGATCAAGCTGGCACATCAAAAAGTGCTTCTTGCATCCTTTACGGGATGAAAAATGCAAAACAGTACGTGTGCAAGCAAGGTTTCAAGCACATACACATGAGCAGAAATTTTAAGGAGAGCAAATCAGAATTATGCACATACAGTATTAGCAGACATGTAAATAACTAGGAAGGAACTTGCCAGTTAATGCTGCTACACTTGTAGGCAGTTAACAGATGGACGGAGAAGTGAGTTGTAACAGCTCAAAGAGTAACATAAAACCAGGTTGAAAAGCCGTGTTTGGTGCCCTCTCTGGTAGAAAGTTTCAAGCATGTTTCACAACTGAAATGAGCTTTGTCACACCTGTAAACATCCCCACCAGTGATGTCACGGCGTCTGGATCACCGCAGCAAGTTGAGATGTTAAACCACTGGGGGTCAGCAAAAAATAAAATTTCCACTCACATAACCCCAATCCATGCAGGGATCTTTTCACTTGCTACTCGGTGCTGTGAGAAATGTTATTACTGGACCCTGTACTGATTTGGGGAATAAAACAAACCATAATTATCTGTCAATAGAAAAGATGTGTGTGTGAAAAATCACAAATATTGATTCTGTGTAGTAATGGCTGAATTGCTTTAAGGAAGAAGAATATTGTGGTAATAAATAAGACAAATCTGGGGAACACAACTAAGAGGACCTTAAGTTATCTTAATTACAGATCATAAACCTGAAATAATCTGTACCATTTACACAATAATGTGCAATTAAGAACTAACAGACACATTCTGATTAACACATTGATTGTAAGCCAGTAATTTGTTTTGTCTAGTGTTGATTCTTCGGGGTGTGTGATATTCATAAGAAAGGCACTCTTATCATAAATGTATGTGCTGGAAAAGCATCATCTCACTGTCTCATTTTCCTTCCTTCCTCTTCCAGTCTCTCGGTGTACGTGTGTGTGTGTGTGTGTGTGTGTGTGTGTGTGTGATCTGACCTGCTTTGTTCCTCAACATTAGTTGTGCTATGATCAGCAAGATTACGTCACAGCATGACAAGTCCAGCTACATCTGTGGGCGAGTGGGCAAGTTTGTGTGTCCTGACCTGTTTTGTTCCTCTGAATTAAGCATGTGATGACCAGTAAGATGACACCTTCAGTTAAAGATATTTGTGTGTGTGTGTGTGTGTGTGTGTGTGTTGGGGGATAAAGGGGTGTGTAAATCATCTAATTTCTAACCTTAACTTTTTCTCTCCATCTTCCTTTATCTGCCTGTTCTCCCTGTCACTCTCCAAATACTGCTTTACCCCATTTCAGTCTTTCCTTCTGCCTCCCCACACAGGTGGTCAAACATTATGGCATCAACCCCCTCACCACCACCACCACACACACATACGATTCTTCCTCTTGCCTTCACGCCTGGCTGAGAATATTTTAGAACTCGTTGGATCGGAGAGAAACCTGAGACGAGACAGGACTCCCCTCTGTCTCCCTCCCTGCTCCTCATGTCACCCTGTAGGTGTCAAGCACTTTGTTGATCCACTGCTCTACTAATCGGGATGATTGCTACCCTTGTCCTCCCTCCCGTGTGCCCTGCACACCGTTGCAAACGAAACGCACCCGGAGCGCCGATGATTCAGGTTGATGTCAGAGCCCAGAAGAATGGCTTTGTCTCTGTGGCTGTTGTTGGTGTGCACGCACGTGTGTGTAATGTGTGGGTGTGTGTGTAATGTGTGGGTGTGTGTGTAATGTGTGGGTGTGTGCATGTGTGCTTTTTGTCCACACTTGGGTGAATGCCAGTGTGCAGCATTTATTTGTGTGTCAGAGTAATTGCATGTTTTTATAACACATAGCAGTGTGTAAGGCCCTGAACGCGCGAGTGTGTGTGTGTGTGTGTGTGTGTGTGTGTCCGCGCGTGTCATGTGTGTACTTCCGGGTGACATGTGGCAGCAACAATAAAGAGGTATTTTCACCACAGTTAATCAACACACATACCAGAAGCAACAGGAAACGTTGAGACTGAATTTGGAATAATATCTCTGTTTTTAGCATCTACAAACTAAGCTGAATCAGTGTGTGTGTGTGTGTGTGTGTGTGTGTGTGTGATATTTTGTGTGTTCAACATAACATTCTGAGTGGCTCAGAGGTTAGAAAAACATTTCCAAATACCAGTGATTGTTCTTTTTAAAAATGACATGTACAAGCCAATAGATGACCTGAACATATCTAAATCTACTGCATTTGACCAGATTTTTGTATTCGCACACTGATGATACATTTTAACATATCCATTAGTCTAATTTTTGGTAATACACACACTTTTTCTAGTCTACAATCACAACCCACGTCTGATTTTGTCCTTGATTCCTGAACGGCTTTTTTATGGAGAGAAATGTGTCCCAATATTGGTGACAAATGCATGTTTTATGATCTACAAATAAAAAAGAGATTCACAAATGTGTATGATGAAATGCAGTACAAATGCTTCTTCCAGTCCACAAATACCCACCAAATGTATACAATTTGTCCCTTTGTTGTACAATTATTTCAAAATTTAAATCTAAAAAGAGGCAAAGCATTTTTCTCACATTAACACTCTCAAATTCCAATAAAAGTATGAATTAGATCAGATGATGGTGCTCTGGCTTGATATGTATGACGTCATAACTAAACATATTACATGCTGAGTCAGTTTGTCTCACCATTAATAGTAAAAGGAGGCCAACCATAGAATATTGGGATTATCTACCCCATTACTACATTAAGAATACTATTACTGTGTGTGTTGGTGTGCTTTATGTTGAGTCGCGGTTTTAGCTCATCAAACTTCCCCACAGTCATCCTGACTGATGGATGTATTAAATATCGGTGTCCGTAACACCGCGCATGCCATATGGTTTTACCAGTCCACCTTGAGCTTGCTGTAGGCCTAATGTTAATGTTAAGGCACAACAGGCTTCAATTCTAACATTAACATTCATCAGAGAAGTAAATGTTTTTGTGTTTATGCTAATGTTTTGGCAGAAAGAATGAAAAGAATAGGGCAGGTGGACATACAGAAAAAAAAAGTTTACATTTAAATTTTTACAAGAAGCTTGCCAGTCAGTGAGAACCACAGTCAGAGCCAGTCTGAAGGTAGGGAGGGAGCAACTCCAACCTTCTTTCACTAGGTGAGTAAAAGTTTAGTTAAATTAAAACAGGTAAAACAAATTACATTTTTTATAATGTTCTCACATTGTTCTTTTCCCCTATAGGGAGGTGGTCTGGTGGTTCTGTTTGCTTTGTCTACCAAATGTCTACCAAAGCTCTTACAGTACCAGTATGGTTCAAGCACTCAGGCCTTTCCTTTAGTTTGTCACCCATCTGTAGTTGGCATATGACACGATGTTTTGGCTGAACATGCAAGGATTTTCTGAAGTGTGTTTGTGTTATAGCTGCTAACGGGGACTACTGTAATTCGGACGACAGCCAGAGTGAGGTGGGAGAAGGGGAGTTTGATCCGCTTCCTACAGAGCTATAAAGCAGATATGGTGCTCCCCTGTGACTTGGTGGTATATTTCTGTTTTCATCCTGCAATTAAAATGAACAGAACTTAAGTACTTATGCATCAACAATTAATTGCCTTCTGTATATGTTATGGCCACAGTGGGGTGATGGAATTAGAAATTCCAGAAATCACAACTCAATAATTTGCGAGACATTTAGCAGCAATAATAGCACTACAATGGGGAAATGTGAACAGTGGAAACATTGGAGAACACAATGCAGCTCTCAAAAACACCAGCAATCAATGCAAGTTCCAGTTTAGCTGGACCTGTTTAAAACCACAGCCAAGCCCATCGGATCTTAAGTGACAGACCGACAGCTCCGGTGAGTTTCAAGTTCATTTTGCATTTTGTTTGTATGTCCAACTGCATTTTGGATTGCCTGATGGTCCTGTAGCTGCTGCTGACAGTTATGTGTGGCTAGTGGTACACAATCATTTGTGACAGTTGTGAAGTGTAAGAACATTAAGACACCTCTGTGCAAAAATGGCAATGTGACCAGCATCAAATCTGCAGATGAAAATAAGAATCACTGTGCACCTCAATTCTTACATAACCAGTTTCATCACCAATAAATGGCTAAACTAGAGCTTCACTGCAAATGGCGCATATATATATATATATATATTTCTTTCTTCTTCCCTTTCCCTTTTTCATAAATAAAAATAAAAATTTAGATTCTTTTTGTAAAATGAAAACAGAAAATAATAAGTGACATTATGTTGTTTAGAAGAGACTGAACTGCAAGACTGAGAAATGAGACATCATTCACTTTAACTGAAAGAAAGACAGATGCTTGTAAGCAGAGGGTTAGGCTCATTTACAGACCATATTTTCCACACACAGTCCCCTTGCAGACTCTGTTTATTATACTGATGCTTTGGTCACAGACTTTTCTTAAAGCACACAAGCATTAGACCAACCATCCCAGATACATAGCCTCGGCACCGGCTGAAAGGCAATCAACAATCAGTGCAGCTGCAGGACAATCAGTAATCAGCATGACCTCTCACCATCCAGGAAGCAAGGACAAACACAGTTCAACCTCAAAAAGCTTAAAAAGGTTTTGGAACCACTGCTCTAAATCGAGTCCTGCATAGCAGCAAATCCCAGGTGTAGCTAATGGCTGTAATGATTCAACTCACTGGAATTCAGGCATTATTAATGTTATAAGTTGCCCCTGTGTTTGACAAGTCAAAAGGTCTATTTATACAGTAAAAAGTGAGGCGGTTGAAAAGCTTGGTGAATGGATACAATCTGCATATGCCAAAAAACGGATTTGGGCAGGCAGTCTGCTTTGTTCAGACTTCAGGCTTTGTTCAGCTTTGAACAAAGCTTCGGGATTTGTACAGTCAGACTGTCAACCCAAATCACTTTTTTGGCATTGGTTAGATTGATTTTAGACGTTCTGAACAGCAAAAAAAAAAAAAACAGATTTTTTTCGCGAATCAGATCAGAGCCAAATTTGTAGGCGGTTTGAAATATGATTCCAATCGGATTCTACAGATGCGTCTCAGTCCAGACGCTCTGGCTGCTCAAATCAGATTTCCAAGTGTCTTTTGCGTCACTCGCAACACGACGCACAACAACGACGTCAAATCCAGAGTGACTGAAGTGCATCGATCCAAGCTGCTACCAGCAGGATAACACAGAGAACAACAGTCTGCAGACAGACGCTGAAATATGCGCAAATGTTTAGGGGGTGAGAGGATGGATCTCTGTTTCTGTTTCTCTGAAACCCGCATCACCAACGTACATATTAACTGACGCCAACGTCGTTACCACAGCAACCCATGCAGATAGGTTGGTGATGTCTGGACACTCAAATCAAATCTAATCGCTTTCAAATATCAGTGTGGACAGTCTGTGTTAAAGATCTGATTCGAGAAACAAATCTGATTTGCCTGCACAAAGCTTCAGGGTAATAAACCAGAAAAGAATGATCAACTATTTTGAGCTTTGATGGAATCCTGTGAAACACACACTGTGTGGTACTTCAGAGCGCAGTCAATCTTTTAATATTGTCAAACATCGTCAGGTTCACGTCACTGATCCAGAGTAGGATGTACATTGAAGCAGTTATAACTTCATTAGTTATTGCCATATTAGTTATTTATGTTTCTTCTGTTGCTCCAGTGTCAAAGACATGCGGGTAAGTTGAATAAACTATACATTTTAAATATATGTGTGAGTGTGAGTGTTCACCTGATGATGTTGAGGTAACTTATCGCAGGACGGTCCCAGTCTTCCAGCTTTAAGTTGGTCTGGGGTCAAATGAATCTTATTACCCACTCATCCATTCAAGTCCAACAAACCCTATAACCAAATATAACTCACTCACTTTATCAAACAAATGTCCACAGTACAGTCTAATGGTAGTTACATAGCTCCCAAAAGCTAAAGTAGAACCATGGGACTCTACAAACTAAACTAAAAACTAGTATCAACATGAAGGAAATTTGTTGGGGACATACAGTACAGGGTGGCCCATCATGACTGTCCCCCCTCATGACTGAGGGGGGGGGGGGGGGGGTGTCACTTGTTTGAAATGCCAAGCAAATGTCATAAAGCTGAAATATCACAGAGTTGAATCAGTGTTAATTATGAAAACAAACAGCCATGTGATCAAAGGTGGAGTGTGATCTATCAGAGCGAGGGGGGGTATTGGTCCCAGGAGTGGGTCGAGAGACCTGCAGTTTATTAATATGGATGAGATTCATTCTCTCTCTCTCTCTCTGAAATTCTAATTCAGTCTCATTTACGCACACACACACACACACACACACACACACACACACACACACACACACACACACACACACAGGCCCTCTCAACTGTCAGTTCAGTTCCTTTCCAAGATTATTTTCCTCCCTCTTCCTCTCTGTGTTTTCCCATGAGGAGCCTCAGAACAGCTGTACAACAGTTTATTATATCAACGCTGAAGACATTAATTTGCTCAAAGAGACGGAATGAGAAAGAGAGGAGGAGGAGGGGCGACAGATAGTGGGGTTTTGTTAATGATTATCTCATTCATCATCTCTTCGTCACCCCATCCTGTCTATTTTCAACTTGTGCTCTCCTTCTCTCTTTGTTTCAACTTTAATTTTTCTAGTTACAATAATTAAAGAATATTTTTGGAAGTCATTCCAAATTGCAAAATATTCATTTAGAAAATAAAAACATTAAAATGCCCCAAAAAACTAATCTTAACAGAAGGACTGCATATCAGCCTTTTCCGTACCGCATCTCATAGTCTTTTTAACATAACAACCTCATATAAAGATTAAAAAAAAGATTAAATAGAACATGCACAAATGCAATTTACTGAAACAGTGGAGTACATGAAAATATATATTAAACCTATGTTAAAGAAGCATTAATACTGTAGGCCATTTCGACTAAGTGTGACTAATAAGATTACCATGGCTCTGTCCTATTCAGGTGTCCCAGTAAGTCGTGACAGCGTTACAGTGAGCCAGCATGCATGACACCAGGACCCTGAAACTGAAGCAGCGAAATGGAATTCATTCATTTTATTATTTACTTACTGTGCTTTTCCGACTGTGACATGTCAGAAGCCTCGATATATTTGGCCTTGGAGACGGTGGAACAAGCTTGAAACACAACAAACTATGGCTTGTGCATCCTGAGGAGGACATGAATGTGTGCGCCGCTATGTTCAGCTAGTTGCCAACTGTGTCTGTCTGCTGTTTGGTTTGGTTTTTGTATTGTAAGATACATTTTGCTCCATTGTACTCATTAAAGCGAGTTTGCCCTATACTACATAGATGTACGTGTGTGTATACACACACACACACACACACACACACACACACACACACACACACTCAGCAGAGTTGAGGGAGACAAATCACCTCTCTGGCCCTTCACAGCAGGAGACAGCTCTTTGACAGAGGAACAGAAATTGTCACACAACAACGCTCTGACACACACACACACACACCCACACCCACACACCCACACACACACATACACACACACAGGCCCCCTCACGAGACCCTCGGGTAGGGAGACAAGCGACAAGCTGTCATAGTGCGCATGTGTGTTTGTCAGTGTACGAGAAGCTCTTCTTAATTAGAAAGCTATCCTGATGACAACAGACTAGGGTCAAACTGTGCTGGGCTGCGCTGAGTGTGTGCGTGGGTGTTAAGGAGCGTCGTTTGACTTCTCTCCTTCATGACACGTCTGAGAGCTGAAAACACTCCCTAATCACTTCAGAGGCACACGCCCCCGCCGCCACCATCACCGGGAAGTACGCGCACGTCCACGCACACATGCAGTTCATGATGCGTGTTGATGGATTGCACCCAGGCCCGGGCAGAGTATAGCTGCTCTCCCCTTTTGTTTCCTGTTTGTTGAACAGATGCTTCATAATGACACACACGGACAAAACCTGGAGCTGCTCCATTCAAAATCAACAGGAAAGGAGGCTTTGTGGATTCATCGCATGTTCCCTTAAATGATGACTTGTTGCGACAGGGCTTTTAATTGCAGGAAAATGGGAGTTTCTTGGAGCCAATCAAAATGAACAATGGAATAGTTTTTACACCAGAAATAACCCTTCTAACCTTGAGCACATTAGCTCTGTCCCGTCAGCTGTCTGGCTCTCTGCTCTCTTTCCATCCCATCGACTGAGGCTACTACATTTGGCCATTATGAGCTGGGGGGCTGCAGATCGGCCCAGAGGTTGAACTTTTAATTAATAACCATAAGGTTGTGGGCTGCACGGGGGGCCTTTTTCCAGCTGTGATCATGTTTTAAGTGGGTAAGTGCACATGATTTAATATCATTTTGTGCTGTCAGTGGTGGCGACTGTAGAAGAGTTCAGTTCAGTGAGTGGTTAATCTTGATATGGGACTGTAGCTGGGCTTTAAGCCAAGTACTGGAATTAGATAGGCTTGATGCAGCAACATAAAACCAAGCTGAAAAGTCTTGTTTTTGTGTCCTCTATTGTTGAAAGTTTCAAGCGTGCTTCATCACTGGTTGGGCGTGGTCGGAAGTGTGCTTTGTTACACCTGTAACCACACCCAAACGTGATGTCACGGTATCATGGAGTACATCTGTACGTCACTGCAGCAAGGTGAGAAATTCAACCCCTGGAGGTCAGCACAAACAAGATTTTCAGGGGGTGTTAAGTCACTATTCATATGGAAACTACAATGAAAATATATTGAGTATCAATCCACTGCCTGTAGGATTGAAGTGGCCTGGGATTGACAAAAGACGGAGAAAAACATACCAAAACTATATAGAAACTTGTCAACTCTTCCCACAAAATGACATTTCTCATCCATTATTATGTACATGCAGTATGTTCCAAACACTCAGAGTTTCTCTACATCGCCAAAAAAATGTGCTTCTAAATGTGAAGCTATTGCCTCGACACAGATCCAAAGCTCTGCAGAAATAACACATTTGCGAGTTATAGGCCAAGCGACTGTTAGAAACAGACTGAAAATACAGTTACACACAAGATTTTGCAGTATGGAAGCAAAGGGCCGTAATGATATATATATATTTAAATTAACTTAAACCCCTACTAATTGCTTTTGTTAAATGGTAAAAAATAAATACCAAAATAGTAAAAAGTTAGCCTGGCATCGTCAGACTAATTTGGAAATGTATTAATCTGGAACCTTTCAGTTCATTTTCGATTTCCAAGGGACTTTTTTTTTTTTTTTTAGGTTCACAAAAAGAGATTTCACTGTTGACAAATTCAGTGGTTTAAATTCCATGGTAAATAATCACTAGTGACTCAATTTCACAATCAGGTATGCAGTTACTTTAATTCGATTATTTAGATTCAAATTATTTAGGCCTTTCTTTGCTTCCGTACTCCAGACTCTTTTGGTGGAATATGGTCCATGTTTTGGTTCTCCTTGTTAAGTTTCCACCATGGATGTACGGCCATTATGAAAGTCATTTTTTTTCCCTCGTCTTTAGACAGCATGAAGTATGACCAACTCTAGATGTCACTAAGGAATAAAAACAACTTGACCAATATTAAGCAATTCTAAAAAGAATTTTCTGTCAGACGTACCGTATTTCAGGCAGCTTATTTATCTGCATCAAGCGAATGTGTGGAAACAAACCTAATTCAGACATTTCAAAAGTTTGAGGCTGGACAGCCTGACATTCGGGTGGAAACGCGGCTCGAGTGGTGTTAGCTGTCTCTCCCTGCCAACTGCTGCGTGCCTGTGTCTTTGAGTGTGCAGCAGCCCCGCTTGTACCGATGCCCCTTCTGCTATCATTATTTAGCTACTTAACACCATAAAGAGATACCAAATAAAAAGAAGAGAATGGGGCCATGAGGCTGCAGTAATGGGCTTGTAATGGACTATAAAACAGCAGTAAAATCCACACACTTACCCTCACAGGCCAAATAACACAGAGACACACAAGCCATATCTCTATCTCCCACAAACCTCCTTAGACTGTCATAGATCAATTGATGATGAAAATAAACATGCAGCTGGACAACTGCACTTAAATATATTACAGAGTTGTTTTCTGTAACTTCCACCATTGTGTGTAAAGGTGTATCACAAGTGATTTTCAGTCTGCGGGAAAATGTCAATAACCATAATACAACAAACACACACACACACACACACATACACACATACACACACACATACAAACAGCTCTCCAGCCCTGATAAAAGACTCTTTGAGGCTGTATCCTGGGGATTAGTTTTGAGGCTGGCCCCAGGTCGTTTCTCCCTCTGTCCTGCTCACTACCCTGTATTGCCTTCTCCAACACATTTATATGGTGAAGCACACTGTGAGGATGTCCATTTAACTGGTCTTTTAGATTTTTTCAA
The DNA here is from genome assembly GCA_031216445.1 of Lateolabrax maculatus. Taxonomy (NCBI): domain Eukaryota; kingdom Metazoa; phylum Chordata; class Actinopteri; order Acropomatiformes; family Lateolabracidae; genus Lateolabrax; species Lateolabrax maculatus. The sequence continues at coordinate 22,044,397 of CM062206.1, forward strand.
ATTGATTTAAAAACAACCATGAGAGAAAAAAGTTTCAGGGTTTTTCTAGATCCAAGTTTTAACATGCAGTAAGATTACATGATTCAAGGAAATTAAGTTTTGAATGAAAGAGATGGATTTAAGACTTAATATTGGATCAAATGGCTGAGTGAATGGACATTACCTGCAGTTTATGTTTGCTTCAGAGCAGACAGCTTTTAGTGTTTCTAATCTTTTCTGATGAAAAAATCGATTAACCACATTAACATTTATAGTAGGAGAGAAAAGGCTGAACAGAGAGCAGTGGGACCAAGGTGCTGCTCATTCATTCAAGATTTCCCACTTCTCCCTGTCTGGAAATCCAAGAGTCTCTTCAGTGTACTGAGATGAATTTGGTTCCTCCATTTAAGACGAGTCAGCAGCGACCTGTTGGTCTTAAATATATATACAATATATACATTTTTTGCAGAGAACGAGGACTGATCATTTTGTCCCCCATCTCTGAGAGTTCTCTTAATGTCCAGCATGAACAGGAGGAATGATTACAGCGAGCAAAACCTGTTTCACCCTGCATTCTGTACGGACACCTGAATATCGTTTTATAACTCACATGACTATGCAGTTAGCTTGACGTGCATTGGGGCAGATATTGTAAAAATTCATATAAAACGGTTAAGTTTGGGAGATTTTGTATACTTACGGCAAAAACAGTACACAAAGACTTAAGCATAGTTTATAGAATTAATATGCAGTATGGAATTAGAGCACAGCATAATTATCTCCAGTACTAGTATACTGCTAGCATAGGTAAAAGCCTTTTGGTAACACACAGTTATCATGCATGCGATATTAAATCTGAATTGTCCAAAACTAAATCCACCATCTTTCTGGTCTAAATTAATCATCTTCTCACACAAGGAAGTGGCATAAAGTAAACTTAGCCTACTACTGAGTAAAAATTACATCATGATATCATCACTGATTGGTTTTTTTCTATTTTCCCCACAGTAAAGAAAATTACCCTGATAGGTGAATTTAAGGAAAGGATGCAACCACCAATCAGGAGGGACGATGGGGCTGATGTAACAATCAGTATAATGACAGCTCCCAGGAACCACAAACACAAGGAAAAACTCTCTGAATTCCTGTCACCTCACCTCCTCTCTCTGGGCTACAGGCTCAGCAGACTGAAATGTGTCACCTATCATCCTGTCTCATAACTGTCCCATCAAACCCACCACCCGCCCAAATAAATTTAGAGCAACCCTCGCAGTGAAGTAGAAAGAGAAAAGAAAATCTCTTTTGTGATTCAGGCCGCAGGCAAAACATCACAAACTAGACACTCAATTTTAGTTCCACAGTAATCTCTGTGCTTCTACCTGTAATCTGTACAGTGAGACAAGGGCTTGAAACTAAATCTCTCTTGTTTCTGGAGGGCAGAATGCAATTTGTATGCCTTCAAACCACGCGCTCGTTCAAAGGCATACAAATTGAATTCAACGCCTGTGTGTGCGCGTTCTGTTTGGGGCTAATAAAGCCGATGGCACTTTGAGCCACTGGTTTGATTAAAGACGAGTTACTCTGTCTTCTTTGTGCGTCTTTGCTCCCTCATTCCGACTCTCTCTTTGTCATTTCCTCTTCCCCCCCCCCCCCCCTGCTACGGACACTCTGGAAGAAAAAAAATCAGGGAGGAAAGAGAGGAAAAGGGAAGGGAGGCAGGGAGACGAAGGGAGGTGGTTGTTAACCTTTATAGAGATGCCACTTTGTTGATTTTCCTCTGTGTTCCACCTTAGACCACTCGACTAATTAAAACCATCAAACATGCACGCACACGCAGAGCTACGGGCATTTCTCAGTCTGCTAATTAGAGCATCTGTTTCTACCTGAGCTCTGCTGCTTTGGGCTGGACTGCTCTCCTCTTCCACTCCATCCCTCCGTCGCCTTCGTGTGGACGGAAGCTGGCACATGACTTGACCATTTACGATCCCACGCTGCTTACGTCATTTCCTGTGAAAATGCAGGTTGATTCGATTTGCAGATGCATTGATTTACTCCACCTTTCCTTCGCACCCCAACATCCAACACCACCTCACCCACAGTTTAGCAGACACCTTTGGGAGTTTGGACTCCTCACTTCCAGAGACCGGAATTAAATTTGTGTGACTGAGGTGAACCTCAGAGCAGGAAAAAAAAAAAAAAACTATTTTTTTGATGATGGAAGCCTTTAAGTGGCATTTTGGCATTTTTTACACTGAGAAATAAACACTTAATGAGTGACATGCACGTCAGGCAGAGCTGCTAAATGCACTTACGAGTAAATCCTGTTAAATTGTCAACAATGAAGGAAGTGGTTTCCCAGCATTCATTAGAGTGCACTAGTGACAGCCAGCTACTAAGAAGCATCCACCAGGGTTAAGTAGGGTTTTTTTTTTTTTTTTTCCTTTCCTCGTGGCTAATCAAAGGAGCAATATGATGAAAGAGGTTTTTTAAAATTTTAATGCTGTCATCCATAGAAACACCTCGGAATGTCTTTCTTCTGGGTTCCACAGGGACGAAACAAGAGTGTGATATTCCTCATGTCTTCTTTTTTTACTTTTTTTCTTTTAAGCAGCAGCTGAGAATGTATAAAGCTGAGTTGAGGCGACGGGTGGAAATTCTACAGTCTGTAAACTGAGGCTGGAATTACACTACTGCAAAGATACACCTACAGCGGACCTTTATGGGAAGGGTGTTATGGGAAATCAGTAGATCACAGAAGATGATTGGTTGAGGGATCTGTGACTGGTACAAATGACTGTGATGTTGAGGTGTCTGAGCTGAGAGATGTCTCTCCCATGTGTGTCCAATGTTTAGATACTTGTGTGGATCCAATGTTTAGATACTTGTGTGGGAAATGTTTAGATAAGCCTATGTCCAAGGTCTGGCTACTTTCATAGATGGGTGCCCCTTGGGGGTTGTTTTCCTAAAGTTCCAAAGAGATGAGATCAGTTTCAACATGAACTATATGTTCACACCTTCCCTTTTTGTAAAATAGCCATGTATGGTTATGAGGTTGGCTCTGAGCCTATCTTGTCACCACACATTAGCTATACCATGAGGCTTTAAAAGGTGTAGTTTGAGTGGAAAACGGGAGAGATTCACATTGGCTTCGGATCCTCTCACAGGCAATCTTTGGTGCTTGTTTTGACGCTGTACTTTTTGTAATAAACCTTTTTATGCAACTAAGTCGGTGTCAGCGGAGATTCCTTCATCATCATCACATCATCGCTACAGAAGATACAACAATGTTCAGCAAAAACAAGCAAAAACTGCCTCCGGTTTTCAGTTGACGTCTTGCTGGATACCTCTTGTCTCCCGTTTCAAGGTGCCCCAACTGCAAGCGCATCTTGTTTTATGACTGTGATCAAATCTGACTTGTCTGAAATATGGGGCAAAGCTGGGCCTAAAGGTCAGGTGTGTTGCCGATCTGGTGGGAGGTGAAGATATCCATGGTGTGCTGACCACAGGCTGCAAAACCTCTAGGGATGTGGAATGTCACCTCTCTTGGGGTCTTGTCCACGAGTGAGGGTAAGATGGAACATGAGGTCGACAGTCAGCTGTAATTCATCGATTGTCACAGTGAAGAGGGAAGTGAGTCTGAAGGGGAAGCTTGTGATTTACCTTTCAACCATCACCTATTGCCATGAGCGTCTGGGTAATGACCGAAAGAATGAGATTGTGGATACAAGGGATGAATTTCCTTTACAGGGTGGCTGGGCTCACCCTTAAATATAGGGATCCTAGATTTCCAGAGGGACGTTGGAGTAGAACCACTCCATCTTTGCATTGAAAAAAAACAGTTAAGGTGGGTCAGTCATCTGATCTGCATGCCTCCCTGTACAGGCGTTTTGGGTGCATCCAATTGGGGGGGGACCTGGGACAGACCTAGAAACTACAGGATTTCATATCCCATCTGGCCTGGGAACGCCTTGGGATCGCCCAGGAAGAGCTGGCTGGTCAGAAGGACCCCTGGGCTACCTTGCTTACCCTGCCGCCACTGGGGCCGTGAAAACGAGTGGATGGATGTTTGAAATGTGTGATGGCGCCTGGGACACCTCACAATGTGGCTAAGATTTTTTCCTGGAACCTCTCGACTACAAGCTCTGATTCCGTGCGAACTCTTGTCACTGATCTCAAACATGGTCCTGTGACAGGCAAACCGTGGCACGAGTCATGTAGTACAGTACTAGGCTTTAAAGTGCTAGTGTATGTTTGTATGACTTGAGTTGACCAGCCACCAGCCATTTTGGCTGATAAGACTGATAACATAAAGGTCTTGCATTTTGCAGCTTTAACCTCCCCTATTACTAGCTTTACCTCCTCCTCCTCCTCTCCTTTCATGTGCTGTTGTTCTCCTCTGTTCCTGTGCCCCACCGGGAAAAATCCATAAATGGCCAAATAACAGATTTTACCAGCACAAATACTTGATTTGTACTTGGATAGAAAGAAAATATGCTGTTTTTCATAGTCTGCTGAGCAACATGGTCGAAGCAAACTATCTTTTCTGTCAAAAATCCATAACTCTGCAGGATGTTCACTTCCACCAATCAGAAAGCCAGAATCGTGCCAATGCTTCCCTTCCATCTCCCCGTGTCCCTCAACGATTTTTTTTTCTCTCCAGCAACACACACATATACATACACACTCTCACACACATACACATCCTGCCGAGCAAGAGACTCAGGGTTGGCAGACGACTGGCGCTGTCATTTGTCAGCTACATCCCAGAGGTAACATAAGGGATAGGCCGCACAAGTGTGTATCCCTCTGTGTGTGTGTGTGTGTGTGTGTGTGTGTGTGTGCGTGTGTGTGTGCGCCCATGTCAGCTAAATTGGGCGTAACAGTGATGTTGTATGGAATGATCAAACAATTGATCCAAAATATAGTTTGATGCTTTCTGGCTTGAGGAGGAGTGGAGGGAGGGAGGATGGGGTGGGGGTGGGGGAGGTGGCAGGATGGGGGGGGGGGGGGGGGGGGGGGGTCAAAGAAACAGAAAGAAGTGAGTTTTGGAAGTGTTTCGAAGGAGACACCGAGTATGATGCACTGCGAGTTGAGTTCACTGTCTCAGTCTGAATACATTTAAATACATTCTTTCTCTTCTTTTTAATCATACTCACTGTGGCTACTGAAACGAGCCCAGTCCGCCTCATGTGTGTGAATATGTTATCTCACAGTCTGAAGTTTATTGTTTGGAGAGAGACTTTTGGATCACGGTACTTCAGGCCGTCCTGCGTAATATACTACTGCCATCCAGTGGTGAGACAATGGGATTTCTCATTTCAAGTGGCCTCCTTACAAGCATAACTTAAAATAAAAACACTTCTCAGTGACATAAAACTTAATTAAAAGGTGTAATATTTTTCTTTGTTCAGTTTCTATGAACTTTCAACATTTTATGCTTCATTAGCACAGCTATTCCCCCAAACACACACACACACACACACACACACACACACACACACATCCAGCCGCACAAAGACACTTGACTCATTAAAAAACACTCCGATACACAAACTCATTCATACACACCCACGCATACACTCACACACAAACGGTAGTGGGCAGTGCAGCCCTAATACCATCCATTACGCTGTGATCTCCACTAATAGGCCACTCCAGTGGCAGGCTTATTCAAGAGACTGATTAGCATAAGTGAGCTATGGCATTCATTAGCCTTATCGAGGATTCATAACGCTGACCAAAATGAATGGGATCCTCTGCACGCTGTCCAAGACAAACACTGAAGTCATTTACACAGGCGGCGTTTTCTCTCCACTGACACACACACACACACACACACACACACTCCGATACAGTGCATAGGTTGGATGTAAACCGTGGTCGTTTCTGAGGCCTCGGGGAGGGGGGGGGCCTTGAGTAGGTAAATGAATGAACAAAATGAATGAGATGTTGACACTCAAGCTTAAGTATAAAATAGAGCCAGTATAGTGTCTGCACCTTTCTGCTATCACAGTGGTTTATAAGGAACTGAAACATAAAATAAGGCATGGCAGGCTGAAAGTGACTGTGTTAAACATGTCCTTCATACAGTAGTGGGAAATTGAAGAAATATGCACTACCAGCTAAGTGGGCTGTTAGAAACTACTGTATAGTAAAAGCTTTATATATTTTTGATGACTCAAAATTTTCAGCTTTAGGGCCTAAAAACTAAGTTGATCACTGTGTTAAAGCTGCATTAATTAACATTTTATATTCACAATATATGTATATATGTGTCCCTTCAGCTCTACTGAGCATTTTAGCATCTTGAAGTTCATTGTTTTGGTTTTCCAGCCCACAGCTTCACTGTTCTGGTTCACTCTCACCGCTCTCAGAAGTTCTGATAAACCCACTGTACACCGCCTGCAAGCTGCCAAGCGACCAGCTGAAAAGAGAGTGCACAGTGGATTTGTTTGGTGGCCAGAGAACACGACTCCAAAAGTTGCTGCTGAATATGTAAATAGTTAATGAGCAGCTACATAAGTTGATAACATGTCAGTGTTTTTAAAGTTTGTTCTAATGCTCCCAAGTGGCCAAAAAGTAGGATCGCATTAAAAACGTACGTCAGCGACTGAGTACAGTTCTTCCATAAAGTACGGGAACTGATCTGGATGTGGAAAATTGTTGCAGTTCCCCTTTAATAACAGCTAAAATCTTTTCAGAAGCCTTTTCACATGATGAAAAAAGTGGGCATTTAACATGGCTGGCTCCAGGATAGACACTGACAGGGAAGGTGCAGCAAAAGGTTTCCTGGTCCCCTCTTGTGTTTTGGGTCGGGCTGCTGGAAAGTTAAAGACCATAAAATTAGTTTGGAGCAATAAATTCAACCAGCTGAGGGGTTTTTGCCTGGATAATCAATTTTTGGATGAAGTTGCTATCCATGCTATGCCGCTGTGGCCTTCCTGAGTCAGTGTAATGCTGAGTGGGATTGTGTGTGTGTGTGTGTGTGTGTGCGCGCACGCGTGTGTGTAGGTATATTGACACTGGGGTGTCTGGTTGAGTAATGGGGGCATAGCAGAGTTTAGATGGCTTCTATCCTCCTTCCTATCCAATGCTGGAGAAGGTCATCACTCATACAGACAGGAGGAGAGAGAGGAGAGAGAGAGAGAGACAGTGCTCATCGAGGCAGTACAGAGAGAGCGTGAACGAGAGAGAGTGTGTGTGTGTGTGTGTGTGTGTGTGTGTGTGTGTGTGTGCGCACAAGCAAGAGAGCATGAATGGGACTGAACAGAGCGGTGGCACTGGGAGGGACAAAGACGACGGAAGGAGAATGAGAAACGTTTGGTAGACGGAGGGAGGTGGAAAACGTGTGTGTGTGGGTGTGTGTGTGTGTGTGTGTGTACTCAAGCATGCGAAAAAGACCATATAAATCCAAAAAGTCTCATTAAGCCTCATTAAGCACCACAAACACTCCAGTCTGTGCCATCACTGTATCAAATCCAGACACCTGACCATACAGTAGTCACATAAAGATTTTGGATTTGGATTTGGTGGACAGATGATCACAAACTCTCTTTTGGTCTTGGATTTGTGCCAATACTCTATTTTTTATTTTTTTTTGCTTGTAGCCTTACTTGTTATGCTGCATTTGTGTTCTAGCGGGAAAATCCAACATCAGAGTTTTGACGGTAAACAGCTCTGCTTTCATGTAGTATATTGTCAGAAAATCAGACCCAGAAGACAAAATGGTAAACAACCACAGGCTCTGCAGCCTTTCACTTTCTTGTTTTCAGTTGCTCTGGTTCGCTGGAGGATGCAATAGACAGGCTCCCACTGGCTTTCTAGACAGAGGAAAAACATCCAGCCTTAAATGGTTTCACGCATCTTCTTTCAATAATTCTAAGAGTTTTGATGTGCGCAAATCTCTATTTTCCCAGAACAGCGGTGAGAAGACAGAAAAGAAACAAAGCAGAATAGAGTCGATCACTCTGTATCAATCATTTCTTCTGGAAGCAGGATGGTGTCATGTCAACTGGACGGCAGAAGGGAAGGTGTTGTTGCTTTTAGGAAAGAATGATTTTCAGACTGAATACTACTTTCCTTGACTTGGACATTAATGCAGTGCCATTGGCAGATGAAGCATGGCCTGTAGTGCAGCAGTCTAATCTGTAATGGCATTTTTAACACTCCTAACACCTAAGTGAATAAGGGTTGCTTTTTCTGCCTCCACTCCGGCAGCAGCGGTGGCCGGAGGCATTGTGTTATCGGGTTGTCCGTCCGTCCCATTCTCGTGAACGCGATATCTCAGGAACGCCTTGAGGCGATTTCTTCAAATATGGCACAAATGTCCACTTGGACTCAAGGATGAACTGATTAGAATTTGGTAGTCAAAGGTCACTGTGACCTCACAAAAACACGTTTCTGGCCATAAGTCAAGAATTCATGTGCAAATTATGACAACATTTCACAAAAATGTCTAATAGGATAAAATGATATGATGACACTTTATATCCAAAAGGTCAAAGGTCAACTTCACTGTGACATAATGTTCTGCAAAAACACTTCTGGCCATTATTCAATGCCATAATCGCCCATCTTGGCTACAACTTTGTGTTCTATCAGAAGCAGCTTCATCGGCCGAGCATGTGAACACCTACAAGGAATCTGACTGTTTTGTTTCTCTCAATGAACCTACACTCTGTAAAAATAGTCTAAGTGAAGACAGCATGCTTTTCTCACTGGAAATTATTCTAGTTGGCAGATGCACTCAACTGCGAGGCAGTAATTCTACTCATTTTTGTATTTAATACAATTTGAAACAATCTAGTGAGTAAAAATGTTTTAAGTCAATGAATAGTGAATAATAAACAGCGTGATTCAAATATAGCTGATAAAATTATTGTTAATATGCTACTTGCCATTTCTCGTCAGGAACTCACTGTGCCAAGCCAAGAGATAGTTTGGTACATAATCCCCTTTAAAACCACAACTTTTCCTTTTTACCCTTCAGTTTTTGTTTTATTTTTACACTTAAAATGACACTTAAAAAAGGTGACTTTGTTACCTTTGGGCAAAGCCAGGCTACAGTTGTGGTGGTTTCCCCGTACATGCAGTCTTATAAACTAATTTAACTTCTTGCAGATGGAGTTCTATGTAAGATCTTAAATATCCTTAAAGGAATGTGTTGGAGAACATCAAATTTAAGCTTTTGTAAATGTGAGGCTCTGGTGCCTTATCAAAGGATGCAAACAACCAAAACACAGTTTATATAATTAAAATATAATTTATTTACATCCATACTTCCATAATTTAGTGATTAATAAAATAGTAAATGCCCATAAACAAGAACATGTGAGTACCCACTGTGATATTGAGGTTTTCTGATGTAAACAGTGAGTACATACCCATAAGTATCATTTTTCAGACTTTCATTATTGACACAGCCATCTATGAGTTAAAACCAACAACAATCTCATGATTCATGACGGCGAGGCGTCTGGGTTAAGACGAGCTGTCAGAAGAGGAAGGCTCCTCCCAGTCTCTGAAGACGCGGTATTACGTCGTGAACCGCTCCCTCCTCGATGGTCGGTCCAAACCTTTCAGTGTGTCCGATGTTCCTGGTCGCATCCAGGGATCCGTGGCGACAGTTTCTACAGAGCTTTGATGGTTACGACTGTGGAGAGATGACCGGGGAGGGGAGGAGTTGTCATCGGACAGATCCACCGGTCCTGAAGAAGAGGAGACACTAAGAGTTAAATACCAAACTTAAAACACACACCTTCTCTTAAAACCAGTCACCAATCAGAGTTTAATATGTAAGCAAATATTTGCTACAGACAAATTACAATGCTATTCTTTATCCAACTGGAATCAACAGTTTCCATGGTTATTTAAATACTGACTGAATTGTAATGACCCCTGGGCTTTGGAAACCCATTAAAGCTCTAATGCAGAATTTTCATTCACGTCTGTGAAAAACTGCTTAGCTGTTAGTTGCATTTGTTCAACAAAACTAAAATAATTGCAAAAAATAGAACCAGCAGAACTGAACTCTTTCAAGTCGTACCGGCTGTGTTGCCACGACGACTGAGAGCCATCAGACGACCCGTCCCGTCACGGCTCCTCCCCTCACCGCCGGGCTCTGCTTCCTGCTGCAGTCTGCGACCTGTGTAGTCATCATGTTGGCCAAAGGGCCGGCTGGAAGCAGATCGATCCTGAACCAGGACATGAAAATAAGAATTTGTTATTGCAAAAACATGTCAGAAACCTGTGAGGGGAGTGTGCTGTGTGAAGCGGAGAGCACCTGTGGGCGCTGTGACTGTTTGGCCAGCCTCCTCCTCTCCCTGGCTGACAGCACAGACGTCTTTTCAAGCTCTGGGGTGCGCGGTACTGGAAAGGCATCGCCTAGGGGGTCTCAACACACCACAGACACAGCCAAAAGCAAAATTAGCCCCAGGCATCTCAGCTACACAAACCTAGAGGAGAGATGCTGTGCTGTACTAGCACCAAGAGTTTTGAGTGGTTGTGTGTTGTGAAAACTTGAGATATCCCTAACTCTAAATCATTGTCAAATGCCTGCATCTCTGATGCAAGATCAAACATTTTGATTCAAATAACGACTGTAATCGTGCAGTCATAATATCTGCATCATGGTGGGCTTACCGATGAAAGCACTCTCCGACTCCAGCAGGGAACATCTTGCAGACCCCCCCGTCACACTCCCCTGCAACAGAAACACAACTCTTTCACTATTCCACTCCAATAGCTAGTTGTTACGGTGCATATAAGCCAGGTAGAGATTTGTTGTGACTGGAGCATATGTGCTTGATTAAAACCAAACTGTGATTTCTGTTCAACTCACGTGATAATCGTTTTGCTGTGGTGGGGACAGGTCAAGATAATCTGCAACACAAAGAGGACATTATTTAAGAAATCCAAAGCCGTAGACTGCATTTACAGCTGGCAGTGACATGTGATCTGTTTCTGGAAACCCTCTCCTGTATCCTGGGAGAAGAAAAGGATGTTAACGCACCAAAAATGCCTGGAATGAGATCAGATCAGAGGTGGTCTGGTTCAAATTGTGTTCAGATCTTAGTCACATGTAAATGTGAAACTACACGTAAAATCCACCCAGCAAGTCAAAAGGTCACCTAACTCCGCCTCTTCCTGCTAGCTGAAGTAAGCACAGCAAAAACTAAAAGCAGTAGCAGTGGCTAGCAAGTCTTTCCTTGCATAAAAGTGAATTACAAGTGAAAGATGCCTTTCCATGGCATTGCTTCTCTTGACTTGTGACTCCCCACATTTGTTGACAAGCCTGTGAGCCCCGCCTAACTCGTGTGCATATTGAGAGCAACTGAATCAAGACCCCATATTAATACAAAGGCCTGTGGATTGTAAAGGGGGAAGACATCACGCTCAACATCCACTGTCAGATTTGAATACAGATTACAATAAATCGCCAACTCTTGATGTAGCATAATATAAGAGTAAAAATAAACTGTTCTACCACAGCTACATTTCTAATTGAAACTACCACTCAGGGATAAAATGCAGTGAGCTCTAACCATCCTGGACTGTAGACCTCTGGCTGTTGAACTGGTGATATGGATCCCTGTAGTCCTGCCGCCTCCTGCTAGACACACCCACATCCTCCTGCTTAGGAACCTCACTGAAGCCCAGCCTGGACTCACCATCTGACTCACAAACACACACATTTGCAACCTAGTCATAATAATGTTGGTTTGCAGTAGAGCACAATTAAAACTGTAAGACTTGTGTATTACCCGTGTATTTCAGCTGAAGGGAGTCATGGATCCGCAGCAGGTTTCTGGGCTCAATGTTTCTGGAGTTCGGCCTTCGGACCGGAGCCTGGAGCCGCAGCCTGGCCATGTCAAACACGTCCACCTGGGGGCGCTCCCGATGTCTGGACAGATAAGGACAAGAACACACGCAGCAATGCTTATAAAACTAAATTGATGGGACTTGCATAGTACAGCAGAATCCTTACACCCATTATTAACCATAAAGTTAAAAAAAGCTAAAATCAGGGTTTACCAGGGTCTTTGATCCAACAGTATTAATTAGGGCTGAAATGTATGATGGGATAAAACAGAGGTTTCTAACCTTTTTGGCAGCTGTTCCTCAACAGCTCTATCAGATTAAAGGGAAACTTTGCAGATTTTCAACTGGCTTTGTATCATTACAATGTCGGTAGTATACGCAAATGAACAATGTTTACCGTACCTTAATTTTGTCTGTACGGGAAAATCGGCAAAGTATCCCTTTAATTCAAGTCACTCATCATCGACACAATCATTTATTTCTCTTTCACGAGGGAATTTGAGTTATTACTGTATGGATCATTGTATTATTGACATTATATACAGGGTCAAATAGCCACAACTTGTCCAAGGGATAAGTCTGTATGTGAAAGCAATGCATCATTTTATCGGTAAATCCTGGCAGCAGCAGCCTGAGCGGCTCACACACACAGACAGGTCAGCTGTCAGGTGGCTTTAAGTTCATGAGCTGGTTTAAAAAGTGGAAGTTCTTGTGATAATGGTTCAAATGTAGGTTAAGGTCAGAGCATTGCTGTGACTCTATTATGAAACACCCTTTTATTGGTTGCAGGAAACTGAGTTACAGAATCGCAGGTGAGGTTTGGAAACAGTTTAAAGAAGACAAATCAGTTCCAACAGTGTAGCACATTACCTACGGGTTATTATCCATCTATTTTCTTGTCAAATTCACTGTGAAAATGTATCTCTAATTTTTCATTATTTTTTTAGTCTGATTTACTTAAATTAGCTGAGCTACTCCACAATCTTTCCACGTAACCCCAAGCAACTGCAGAAGTACGCCCTTGGGATACAAGTACCACGGAATTAGAATGAAATAAAATATCTAAGCGTGTAATGCGCACAGCAGTCAATCCACAGCTACCAGTGTATCGAATTGCTGCACTTTATGTCATACATATTAAGGAGTGATTAATTTCCCTGGGTCTGACCTGTCACTCAGAGGAGATTCTAGTTCCTCCCAGTCTCCCTGCTGCAGACGACCCTCCAGCCTTTTCTGTTCACTGCGAAGCTGCCGACGCAACGCTGACAGCTCACTGAACACATCGTGCTGGTCACCTAAAAACACACACACAGTTTACATCTGATGCACTGTTTTCACTATCAATTCTTAGTATTGGGCTTCAGCTACTAGATAATATCAGAGGTGTGATATTAAACATTTAAACGCTCTCCATGGGACTGACTCAACCAAACACTAGGACACTAGAGATTTTTTAAACAACTGGAGACATTTTAACTGCTTAGCTTATACAGCACCTGCAGCTCTGAGCTGATTCCTGCAAGCAGGCACGGGAGGGGACTGGAGACCGGACAAAGAGCGCTCCTGAAAGACAGAAAGATAGGAAAGTGAAAAGGTGTGAAAGTAAAGCTACCCAGAGGGGGAGAGAACACATTACTACCCTTTATTTATCCAGGCAAGAAGCTGCTGAGAAGATATCTGCTTTTATACAATGACAGAAAGTTTTTTGAAAGTGTGTGTGTGTCTGTGAGAGACTCACAGACAGGGGGGCGGTAGAACGTTGGCTGTCCACAGTGGGGGGCCTGGGGCTGTACTGGTGTAGCCCGTGCTTCTTCTGCAGAGTGGGGATTGGAGGCGAGGGCTCCCTGCGGACCTGAGGATACACAGTTAAATTACATTTAACTTGATTTTGTTGCCCACCGTCTGTGTTTTGGTGTCATTCAAGACTGCCAAAGCGAAAAACTAAAAGCGGCTACAGATAGTAACAAGCGACCTGCTTCCGGACAGCCTGCTGCATTTAAACAAGTTACTGCGTAACACTGCCATTTAAACCGTTACTATTTACCACTAAAACATTTAATTAATGGTTTATAACTCACTATAATGTATTTGTAAACATATTACATTTTTAAGTATTTATTAATGTATTTGTCAAAAATTTTAACTTCTCCTTAAAAAGGCACATTTTATTTTATGACAACTGAGTTTTACTATCTCACTTTCCCCCTTTATGGTTGTTGACAAAGCGTTAATAAACACTTCTATCTACTAACAACTACATTATAGTGTGTTAGAAACCATTTATTATATGTTTATATACTGCTTATAAATGCTAAATAGGGAGTCAAGTGTTGCCAGTTACTGCAAAAAGTGATTTCACCCAATTAACATCTTCAACCCCGAAGAAAAAGATTTAAATGTAAAATCACGTGAAATATTACTAATTCCTACTCCTGGCTAACTATCACCTGTACTTTGTGCAGGGTATCCAGCACTGTTAACAGCAGCTGTTTGTCATAGATTCAACATGCTGGATTAACCGGAGGCAGTCAGTGAATGATTGGTCAGTTTAAGCCATCTGAATCAGTGATCGCACCCATTTAAACTGTAACTTAAACTGTAGGTTGTGGAGCTGTCAGTGAACTTACCTCCTCCACCCGAGCCTGCCTCTCCCTCTCGTACTGCCTCCTCAGTACTGCGTTCTCCTTCTCTTCTGCTTCAATCTTCTTCCTCTCCGCTTCCTTCTTCCTCTGTTCAGCCAGCTGAATCAGCTCTTCATTCTTGGCCTTTTGCTGAGCGACCGGGAGGAAATAGAGCACAGCAGCGATGGACAAGAGAGTCACGAGACGGGAGGAGGGAGGGAAAGCATCCATTTTAACTTCTTTCAGTATTTAAGTAAGTGCAAATGTTATCACGTTTCCCTGTAGTCTAGTATTTTCCAATAATTCATAAAATTGTTCTTGATTATTATTTTTTTTTAAACACGTGTAAACCCTGCTTATGATGTTTTTTTAAAGCTCCTCACCTCCATTTCCTTCCGTTTCTTCCTGTCTTGTTCTTCCTCATACTCCCTCTGGATGCGAGCCCTCTGCTCTGCCAGCCTCCTCTCCTCTTTTTCCTCCTCCAGTCTTGTCCGTTCGCTCTCCTCCGCCTTTTTGCGCATTTTTTCGTCAATCTGTAGACAAACCCAGAGTAATGAGACAACATGAACTCATTAGCACCACCTCGAAAAACACAAACAGTTTTACTTGCGGTTGTGGCAAATTTCTAGCAAGGCATGGAGCAAACCTCTCTCTGTCTTGTGCTGGTAAACTCAAATGTGCTTGCACTATTGTAAAAGAAGCCAGCTACATTTCTAGCAAACAGAATGTCCAGAGGATGGTCGGCTGCCAACAAGAGTGGAGCTTGACAAGACAGCCTACTATAAAGCACAGCCAGTAGAAATACCACCTGCTGTTTGAAGCGGTACCTGCTGTTTGAGGTAAGCTTTGTACTTGTCCTGCTCCTGGACCTGTTGATGGGTGGGCTGGTTGGCAAACACATTGCCTCTGGCAAACTGGGGGGTTTGGACATGGGTGAAACCTACAGAAGACAGAAAAATAAATTCTCACTACTTTGAGTTGGACCAAAGAACCTTATTTTCTAAATACATTTTCCTACAAGTATAGGAGTGCTGTGGAGCCACTGTTAATTTCTCAGTTGAGAAAGAAATATCAAGTTTTTGTATGTAGACCTGACTGAGTTCTAGGAGGGGAGTCAGCAGTGCAGTTAGTGTCAGTCTGTTTTCTGATGTGATGCTAAAAAAAAAATTTTAATTTTATAATGGCAAAAGGCTGCTAAATACATTGAGAAGAAGGATGGTTACGGTACCAGAGAGCCTGTCACTACTGTCATGGACACTGTACTCTGCTACAGTACCAGAGACTCTCTTGTTGGGGTCAGGGAGCTCTGCCTGGCGGGCCGTCATGGTGGCCGTGGCTCTCCTCTGCCACTGCTCCGGGTTGCTGTAGGCCTCCTCATTCAGCTTGTGCATCTGGTTGAGGTCAGCTGGGCAAAAGGAAGGGTATGTCAGAAGAATTGACTCTGAATAATACTGTGTATTGTATAAAAATTTTAAGAAAAAAAGACAACACACTCTGCGACCCACCAATGAGATTTCCAGTGCTGTCTCTGAGGGGGGCTCCACCTCCACCTCGACCCCAGGGCTGGTGGTTCTTCATGTCGGCCTCCAGCTGGGCCTCGTAACGCTCCGTCTCCACCCTCTCCAGACACCTCCGTTCCTGTTGCTCCTGGATCTACAGTACAGTAGTTTCCTAGGTTACATCAAAATCCTCAAAGAACAATCGTTATTCTCTGAACACCAAGAAATATTCTTCGTCAGTGTGAAGACCCCTGCTGTGTCATCTTGTGTTTGCTGCGCAATTCACCTGTCTCCCTGTCCAGTCTGCAGATGGATCATTAGGGTACGCTGGAACACCTGAGAGCCCCAGTGTTCCCAGGTTATTTAAAACTGGATGCAGTGCAGCTCTCATGTTCTTCTCTGTCTGCCTTCCTCCTGCTGCTGCTGCTCCTCTCTCTTCCTTCTCCCTACAGGCTTTATTGTATTTGGTTTATTATGCTGCCTGAAATTGAATATTATGCCTAGTTTTGCACCTTACAACTCTCTCATTCACACACACACACACACACACACACACACACACACACACACACACACACACACACACACACACACACCACTGACTATACTGACATCCACACCCCACATCTTTTTAACCCTTAATTGGCACTTTTATTTACTTAATTTGATTCAATTTGAGTAATAACATTTCTTTGTTTGTATGTTAGTTATGGTGTTGTCTCTTTTTCTTGTGACTTCCTGAGCTGGGACATTCAGGAGGTGCAGTGGAGCAACTCAAATCGGCGCCAATCTTTTCTTGTTGATATTTAATCTCAATATTGCTTAACTATGTTCCGGGGAAGTTTACCTAGCGCCATTTGCTGTAGTAGGAAACTAATAGTTTCATATATATTGTGTTGTATCAGTCGGACCCCCGGCTATTTCCAGGGAGGCAGAGTACAATTATCCCCAAATGACTCAGTGACGCTCTGAGACGGGGCAGAAACACGGTCCATGCAAATACACGGATGCAGACGCTTCGAGCCATGTAAACTAGTGTGCGTTAAGGCATGACCCATCAAGAGAAAGCTGAGTCCTTCTGTTTGGGTTCACTTCACTCTGAACAACAACGAAGCTCTAGCCTAAAATATGCATCAGTATATTTATGACACTGTCACCTTTTCATTCAGACACATATGTGCAGTAAGCACAGCAGTACACATTCCTCCACAGATGTCATGTTTGTTAATTACTGTGGTCATGAAAACACTGATGTTGAACCTGATTGTACAGAGAAATGTATTGAGAAGATAGAGAGCATTCGGTCTCAACTTTCACCAGATCCACAACATCTGCCCAATTTAAACAATAATCCTGTTCTAGTTTCAAATTACTAACATCCCAGCATTAGATTAATTATTTCCACCACCTGTGTTTTGGTTATTATCCCAACTAAGTTTTTAAAAAGAGGTATTTTCCACAGTTAGTCCTTTTATTTTAGTGATTATTAACAGCTCTGATTTCTGGCACCTTTCCAAATTGTTTCAAACACGCAATTATTCAACAGCTAATGAAAAAAACCTAGTATGGATCCTCTATTACTGAATAATTACAATGTTTGTAATAGTTTTCAGTCAGGTTTTAGACCTCGCAACAGCACACAGACCCCTAAAAGGTCTCCAAAGACCTACTTTTAACAGCTGATAGAGGTGACTGCTCTGTCCTCGTGCTTTTAGATCTGAGTGCTGCTTTTGATATGATTGATAACTCCGTTTTGTGCAGCTTTGAAACCGCGGCTGGTCTAAAGGGAACAACTCTACACCTGCTACGTTCATATCTCACCAATAGAACTTCCTCTGTTGTCATAGAAAATGACTGTTCTTCAGTTGCTCACTTTAATTGTAGGGTTCCTCAAGGATCCTTTCTGTTATTTTCAATATACATGCTTCCTGTTAGCCAGATCATTCAAAACCACAATGTCTCCCACCATCATTATGTGGATTATTTTGATGTCCCTCTTCAGTCCAGTATCTCTAGCAGTTTAGATTATCTCCTTGCCTGCCAGTCAGAAAACTTTGTAAAAACGACTATAAAGCTGAGATCATAGCCATTTGTCCAACAAACTGGTTCACAGCAAGTTCGTCTCTCTTACTCAAAATATGAAGCAGGCTGCTAGAAATCTTGGCATAATATTTGATGCAGAGCTCTGTTTTAATACTCAAGTGAAGAATGTTGTTCACTCATGCTTCTTATGCTCCAAAAAATCTCTAAAAGCAGATCTTCTTTGTCTCTTTTGGATTTACAAATGGTAACACAAGCTTTTATTTTTTCCTCATCTGGACTACTGTAATTCACTTTGTGGGGATCAGTCAGAGCTATGAACACATGACTCCTGTGTAAGCCGACTAACACAGGCTGAAAAATTTTGAATTTTTATTAATCACCTTTAAAGCTTTAACCGGCTTCACTCCAAATTATATAAAGGATTTAATGACTCCCTACATGTCAGGGCGTTCCCTTAGATCAGTAGATGCAGCTCTGCCGGTTGTTCCTAGATCTCGGCTTGTGACTAAAGGTGACTGGGCTTTTGCTGTTAGAGCCTCTGACTTTGGAACGCTCACTGCATCATTAGCATCTTTTAAATGCCTTCTTAAAACTTTCCTTTATAGGAAAGCGTTCATGAATTCTTAATATAAGTTGCTGGGTTTTATCATTACACCCTTGCCATTTTACATATTTATGTTATTCCTTATGTTACGATCCTTCTGTTGTTTGTATTGGTATTGTTTTTTTGTAACTTTGTTAAGAAAAGTGATATTTAAAAAAGGTATCAACACACATTTAATAAGATGCTTACTGTGCAAAACCAAAAATATACTAGATTACTGAATTGTCTCATGTCTTTGTTTGAACGTTTATGACTGTTGGTTGTAGTGTTTTTTTTTTATAATCATGATACCAAAACAATTGGTGAATTTTGAGATTTAATGTTGTCAAATGTAGGTTGCAGGTGCAACATCAGCCCAGCAACCAACCAAGTACATCTACGATCGACCACCAGCAAAAGCTTTGTGTGAATCTGCAGAGATCATGTGGCAAAAGTATGCAAGCTAAGGGGATAAGCAGAGTAGCTTCAGTATCATAGAGCAACTAGAGGAGAAAGATGAAGGACTGGGATGGGATTGAGGTGGCATCTGGATGTGTAACACCTGAATAAGGGGAGCGCTCACAAACACTTCTACTGCCAGCTCTATCGATTAATCAGGATACAAGGGCGTAACTTTACTTACACTATATATCTTTGGGTCTTAACTACATCACTTTTACCTTGCTGTAAAGCTCGCTGCTCCCTCTCCTGGATGCTTCCTGCCAACATATCACAGACTAGGATGCAGTGAAAGGTTAACGTTACCTGCAGCCATTTTCCTTCATACTCCTTTCTAATGTTTCCCACCAAATAGGACTTGAGCCAAGGTGATAGTTTTGTGTGTATCCAAGGTATCCAACAACATTAATGTACAAATCCTTTACCATATTTAACTATAGTGTTAAGTAAACTGTAAGACTTACAGAATGGTTTGTATCTGGTATTTTTTATTGTATTTATTTATTATAAGGTGCTCCCTCTGCTTTTATGCAATAATTAATTTAGATTAAATTCACATCCATCAACATTTTGCTGTGCTTCTAACCTTTTAAATGTAGAGTCAGACTTAGTTTCACCTACCTGTTGTTTCAAAGCATCCCTGTAGCTCATAATCTTCTCCCTGGTAGATCTGGATCTTTCTGAAGGGAAAACCCTGACTTGCGAGCCCACAGTAGCAGCCTCATTGCTTGGCCTGTCAGGAGAGTTGCAGAATAACACTGTTCAGATCTGACCACGATTTTTGGCCTGGTCTTATTACAGCTCACTAAAATGACATTCAATTTTATTAATCAGAAGCAATTCCATTAGGGCCACTAGTCAATTCTCTTATGTAATGGTACATTAAAAGCCTATTTCTCTATCAGAACACAAGCATGTGCTAATGCTGCGAATTATAAGACAGTTTACAAGAGGTAACAAAATTGTTTATTAGTTCTGCTTAGAAAAGTAAGATAAATGTACCACTACTTTGGTGTTGGCTGCTAAAAGCCAAGGCCCTACAAATGAGGAGGAGATATTTACTGTATTGGAGGCTCAGGGAAGCTGCTTCCACTGTGCTGGCTGGGAGGGCTGTGGTTACCAAACTGGCTGGGCACAGCTCCCCCAGGTGGTACGTTCCAGTAGGACATGGGAAGGCCAGCACCGGGAACAGGCAAGTGACCATCTGGGTAAAAAAAATTTAAAACACATAATAACATTATGACAAAGCTGAATGTAGCACGTGTGTATAACCACTACTACCGATATGTTCATCAAGTTTGACATAGACAAGGAAGTTGTTTTGGTCATTCAACAGAGACCAATACCTACAGTAGGCCATGTGTGGGTCAAGCAGGTTTCGGGTGCTGTAGTAGTGATGGGGCTCTCCATACGGGCTCCTGTAGGCTTCACCAAAAGTTGAAGGAGGATGAGGAGGGAACACGGGAATTCTGGAGATACGAAGTAGGACATCAAATGAAGTCAAGTGTCTCACTTTCAAATTCAAGGCTTTCTGCAGGTCCTACTTTTCTGGTTCTGTCTGGAGATTCAGGTGTTCAGTATTATGTATTGTGTATATGTCTTGTGACAAGAGCTAGTTAGTATGGCCTTAACTAACTACCCTCATACTGGATTTTTTTATGATAATAAAAATTGTCAAATGACTTGCCAGCAACTTGGCAAAAAATAACCATCCATTAAAACTGCCTGTGACCACAAAGATTTAAGTTATAATCCTTAAAATTTTCATGGCAGAGTTCACCATTCCTGGAATGGAGATCCACAGAAAATGATGAATCCATGCAATCCAGTATTACCATGTCTAATTTTATCTCATTGATATCATCTCACTGTTATGTATTTACTATCCCAGTTATATCAGAGCTGTAGTAAGTGACTGCTAATGCAAACCAAACATTTCCTACTGCTTCACATTAAAAGTGTTAAACCGACAAAACACACAACTACTTGCACTCTCAGTTTGCGGTTGTCTTACTATTGACCTCTTTATCAAAACAATGCGAGTTGGTTCGTCTGCACTGTAAAACAGATACACCAATTGCTCTTCTATTGTATTTTCTGATCAAGTAGCTTCTAAATGTGGGTTTATGTATCAAACCGCACTTGCTGTTACCACAGTGACCATGTGTGTCACCAAATCAACCACGACTGAAATTGTGATGATTATAATTTACGTGAGGTTTAAATTCAATACCTGGGAGTGTCCATGGCTCTGGGGAAGGAGGGGGCAGCAGGCTGGCTGTTGGGAGACTGACCGCCCAGGGCAGAGCTGTACTCCAGCAGAGGGGACTGGAAGGCTACGTGGGGCTGCTCAGGGGGAGGCGTCTCTCTGTCTCGAACACCCATCTTCTCATTATTAGGTAGACCTCTGGGGAATGTTTTGCTCTCTCCTGTTGCTGAAGACTCTAAAACCTGATGATTTTTTCTCCTGCACAGTCCAAACTGTCTAATTCGGTCCGGCTGGTTTGTGGATGGACAAAAAAAATGTAAAAATAAATGAATATGCTGCATACAGTATATACTGAAAATCCCTCTGATATTGTCCCTTACTAATGTCATCATTATATTTTCTGCATACGCATTTTACAGTTATATCAAAAGGGAGTGTAGGCAATTTATCCTGGAAGCACTTTTTGTTATTATTTGTTGAAATTCTCACCAATAGCTACCAATAGCAATCACCTTTTGGTGACCAAAATTAAATAAATGAATTAAAGTTATACTGCACTTGCACTCAGTTTGCTACAGTGTTAACAAAAACATTGTCCATTTTGGCTGAGACAACCATTGTTCACAGATTATGTTCTATAGATGTGGCTGGAGGGTAAAATATGCAAAGTGCTCAGTGAATTTGTATCCACCCAATTGTGACCTTTAAACCTGTTACCTTCTTTATCCAAACTAAATAAGAGAGTTGTCAGACACCAACTAACCGGTTTCTCAGGATCATTTGCCCCTGTCGCAGCAACTCTCAGCTCCAAATCTTTCTCCCTGCAACAAGGACACACATATACAGTTGTTTTACAGAGTTACATGCACTAAGCATTTAATGACACTCATCCACAGGGATGTTCAACAAGTGAGCAAGTGGAGGTTCAGGGTTTTTCTCAGCACACGGAGAAGACACAAGGCCCTTGACTGACACATTAGGTGTTGACAGGACTGTAGCTGCTTATAATGGACAAGATAATAGCTTGTAGTACTAGAAAGTGAAGCTTTATCTACTGTTGCAGCAATTCCAAGTCTCTCAGAATGTGGCATCTACCTACATAAAGGTCAATACTATTTAGGTGTTACATTGTACATGAAAATACAAGGATCACTGACAATGTACCTCTTTTTGTTCCTGTGCTGTTCAGCTATCTGCTCCTGCAGCTCATGTCTGTAGCGCTCCTTCCTCCTCTGTAAGGCATCTTCTGTATCGGCTGCTCCTGAAAAGGTGGTAAACGTATCAGAAAGAAGTACTTTCGGAAGTCGTTTCTTTTTAAAGACAAACTGTTCAGCTGCAAAAGCGAATGTAAAGTGTCCTTTAACCTATCATAAGGCCAGTGGCAAACTCGGCATCCTCATATCTGGTCAGTGCTCTCGATCTCCAGCCTTCTCTAGCAACACCTGCTGGATTCTCCTTCTTCTCTCTGGGAAAGACCCAGATTGAAAGAAAATTATAAATAAGGACAAACAGCAAATCAGCTATTTCATAACATGCTTTTAACATACACGCACACAAGTAAATACAAAAAACTGACAATTTTCCCCAGGTACCTGCCATCAGTCTTATTGAATCGTCTCCTCTCGTAACTGGCCTCATCTCCCGTATGTCTGTTCCCTCTGCCTTCCATCAGCTCCAGCTCTTCCTTGAAATATTCCTCCTCCTCTGACTCCTGGTCCACTGGCTTCCCCAGCCTATCGCGATGCCTGCAAAGTACTGACGACTGCTCCTCGTCCTCCTTGGGGAAGAGGGCCTTAACATCAGCACTGCGATAAGCCCTGTGCAACCCCCTACTGTCCTCTGTTAGAGTGGCTGCATCCCTCCGTGAAGGGGGTCGCTGTTTAGGAAGAACACCACCCTGGTCTCCAAGCGGGTGTTGCTAGAGAAAAACATTATAGGAATGTTTGTTTCTATATGTTTTGGGAAGCAAAGGGGCCATTTGGATCTTTTGTTAAATCTTTATACATAAAGAGTGAGTGAGAAAGTTAGAGCTAGGTGTCTGGATGGTCATCCAGTAATAAGGAGGAGGTTCAGTTATTTTCTTTCATTAAAAAAGGTGGCTAGTAAAACAGTCAAGATTCTTCATTAAATTTGTGATATGCCAGAGTCAGATTTTTATAAAAACATAATCATCGCTTCCAGTAAAATACAATTTACTCATTTTACAATCAACTGAAATCATTAAGACATTAAAGAGACATTTACCTTGACAGACCTCCTGTTGTCGAGGTTCATTAATGGTCCAGGCTCTGCGGGGTCAAAGTGCTTTTTCTGTAACACAGAATGTTACTGTCATGATTCCAACATTGTGACTTTCACTCTTCCTACAATACAGACTGAACAACAAAGCAGTGTTAACCTAAGGACCGAGCTAAAGTTGAAATCTGAAGCTGAAAAGAGCTAACAACCCAAAGACTGGATCCTAAAATGTACCCACCTGTATAATATTAGTGAGAGAACTTACATTTCAGTTTGTGATATTCCACTTGAACACATTCAGTATACCAGGTTAATTGTAGTGTATTTATATTATATATTCTTTTCCATAAGAATGTATGATTAACAACAAACCTAAAACAAGGAGTGGAGTTTATGCTGGATTTCCATATTAAATACATCATGCAGGAGCGTTTTCATCATTGACATCTATTTGCAAGTCAAATGCCTGGTAAACACAACTTGGTCATGTGATATCCAGACTGTACACATGGCTGAGGATACCTTAACACTATATGGATCATGAGATGGGTTCTTTGAAATGGGTTCAGCACTGTTAGCCAGATACAATGTATTCTGACAGAAATGCTGACTTCTGTGGATCCAGCCCTGGATCACAGCTTTTGTCTGTGTTTCAGTAATGGACTGGCAAACTCCCAACACACAGCTCTGGAAAAGTGATATCTGTGGTATAGTACAATATAGCCCAATGTTAAACTAGAATAACATATATATATATATATATAAACGGATCTAAAACAAAGCCTACACTGACCTTCAAGCTTGTTTGTCACAGCCAAACACGTGAATAAAGTCCAGGACAGTCACCTGAGCCATGTAGCGCCTGTAGTCCATACGGAGCTCATGCTGCAGCCTCTGTTTCTTCCTCTCATACTCCACACCGAGGGGTAGTCCCACACTGCAACTGTCCTCTGACAAAAAAACATCCATCAATTTTTAATAGAGACACAAAGAGTTTCATGCCAAAACAAGACAACCGTCACTTTAAAGAGACATCTACCCTGACAAAAAGACAAATCATAGATAGATAGATAGATAGATAGATAGATAGATTACTTTATTCATCCCCGAAGGGAAATTAGGTCATCGTAGCAGCCGGTATATTTAAATACAATAAAATACAGTACAACAATAGAATACAATACAATACAATGCAGCAGAATAAAATAGAATAAAATAGAATAAAATAGAATAAAATTAAATGTTCCAGTATATGTGTATATATGTATATATATATATATATATATATATATATATATATATATATATATATATATATATACATACATACATATATACAGTGCAAGGAGAAGAGTTACTATCAATGATAGACACAAGGTATATTTTTTTTTATGAAAAGGATCATCTACATAAAAACCATAGGAATTAAAGGAGGAAAGTGTGTTCATGTACTGTACCTTTTCCCTGTGCTATAGACTTGGGAGGGATGTTCTCCTTAACAGTAGACTCAAAGGCTCTGTGGGGTCTGGCCTGTCAGGACAGCATCGATAAATAGAAGGTCATATGCATCAGAAATCAACAAAATAAATGTATATATGTATAAAATGTTATTTATCCAGAACCCTGACCTGGTCCTGAAACTCAACAACCATCATTCCAACACACCTTTATTTCCATGTAGGGAGGGTCTTGTTCTAAACTGGCTTTATCCTCGGCCACTCTCGCCTTGCGCTCCCTGAGGAAGTTCTCCAGCTCATCATCCATCTCCTCTGGGCAAAGTTATACAGCCCAACTGAGAGCGAAAAATGCCACACTTGCTTATATTCATCACTATTTCAGAGAGCATAATATCAACAGCATACAAATGATGAAAGATGCTAAATTTATACTTTTAATTAGAGAAGATAAGAAGTAATATTTAATAGGCCTGATAAACCTCTGGAAAAGCGTTTTCAGCCGACAAATACAAGCAGAGACTACAGCAGGTGAGGTCTCTAAATAGTTCTTGTCTCTCTGATCAACTCATTCTCCTGCGGGCTGGAAACACAGCGGCCGTGTCGTCGCGCTGTGCAGCCCCCTGCAGCTCACCGTCCTGCCGCGCTCTCTGACCAATCCCTCCGTTACAGTTCGCTCTCAAAGCGGAGGGCTAAACAGTGATCACACGGACCGGAGGGGCTAACCTGAGCCCTGGTCACTTCACGTGGCGGAGTGGCGCTGGCTACACAGGAGTCGACTCTACGTTAGATGTGAACTGCAGCGCTTCGCCTCGGCGCGGGTCGATTAACAAATCGATGAGGTGACTGTCGCTTTAAGTGTCCGTTGTCAGGCAACCACAGTGAACACGGCGGCGTTGACCCGCTTAACTCTGTTAGCTTATCGACTATCATCACAACAACACCGCGTTGAGCAGTATGATGAATAGCAGCCCGCTCGTCACGCTGTGTGCTATAATGACTGTCCGGTTAGTTTGAAGTCACCTACAGCTGGGGTTAGCCGGGCTGTTAGCTTTGCAAACCCGGACAGCAGGCGGCAAGAAGCGCGCAGAGACTCGGAGAGATAGCCGGAGTTAAACACCAGCTCCTCGCTCCGCCGCCGTTTGCTTTCCCACCATCACTGTTACTTTCGTTGGCTTTAAACAGGTCCTACCATTGAGCGGTGTTTGGATGTGACGTTACCGGATAAGGTAAGGTCTGGGAGCCCGCGGGTGTCGGCGGTGCCGGGGTGGTCTCTGCTCCGCACAGCGTCCGTCGGGACTTTATAACAATGTGGCACCACTTCCGGTTTCAGGCGTCACAATAAAACCCGGTGTGAGAAGACCAGGCGCGACAACCGCGTCGTTCTTACACTGTTAAATATCAACTGGTTATACGATTCTGCAACGCTGGAAGCACCTGATGTGTCTGTGAGGGCCCCGACATTATGCACCCGGACACACTGTGGCTCTGTGAACCATTGGCAATACTGTGTCATGATACAATAACATGGCGACTTACCCCGTGTTTCCATTCCCATCCCTGTTGAGTACTACTGTGCTGGACCTTCCTGTGGCCCCAATGCTGGGTGTCGATTACTTTGAGGCAATTTAAATAAATACAAATCTATGTAGCTATGTGGTCATTTCCACTGGGGATCAGGGGACATGTCCCCTTCACTTTTCACAATCCTTTTTTTCACCCCCCATGTTGTTGGATCGTCTCAATATCCCGTCACACTTGAGGAATAAAGAAAAACCTCTATTAAAAAAATACCTTGCAGAACATGGGCCGGACGAACACTGGCCAACTTAGACGTAGGACAGGACTGGCTGGTGTCCATACCACCATCCATCAAATAAAGAGCAGCTGTACTGGGTCAACTGTTGTCTGTGGAAATCTGCCCGATGCTACTACTATTTCCATTATGGAAACATGAATACATCTGTCACTCAATAACCCCCTTCAGACTGACAGTAAGGTCTATGCTCCCCTTTGTTCACCACTATAGCACTGCATGTCAGTTGTTCTTTTTAACTAATTTTGACTCATTTTACACCTGATGCACTTGGCTCACGTAATTGATCTCCTATCTGGTGGAATAAACGACCAGAATACATCACAAGAACAAGACGTGAGAGCCACTCGGAGTTATTTGAAAATGTAAAAAGATATTATGCGCAGGTCTGTAGTCCCTCTATCTTTCTGCCATACGTCACATTGTATGCTCTTATTTTGAAGGCAAAGTGCTACACTTCCTGTCTTGTGCCATACTCTCTCCACCTTGACACATCAACCTCCTCCTCCTCCTCCTCCCCCCCCCCCCCCCCCCCCCCCTACCATAGCATTTAATTAGTATTAAATGCTATGGTAGTAGCATCAGGCAGATTTCCACAGACAACAGTTGACCCAGTACAGCTGCTCTTTATTTGATGGATGGTGGTATGGACACCAGCCAGTCCTGTCCTACGTCTAATATTTAAGGATAATATTTGACCATTTTAAGAAACTCAAAATGCCACATCAACTTTTTGTTGCAATTTATTGCTTATATAAACGCTCTCTAAACAATTTTTGGTAAAAATAAAATCTATCAATAATAATCATAAATAAAATCATCACAATGACTTTTACATGACATTATATTGCACAATTATAAGCCTTAACAAGAATCACAGAACACAAGTGTTGTTGCTCAGGTCGTGTGTAGGAGGAATGTTCAGAGGTCCGTGGGCAATGACACACACTGTTTGCCTTTAGAGGGCAACTGAAAATCTGAACGTCAACTGCATGGAATCAAGGTCTTTAGATTATCAGCTCTAGAAATTGATGACCAAACAATCAAGTTGTTTATTTTCACAAATTCTTACCCTGTCCTGTAATCTATAGGCCCCCATGATTTACCAGGAACAACGGTTTTCATTTCCATTTGTTGTGGTACAGATCTGATGTTTTAGTGCTACTGAAATAAGAAAAAAAACTGCATACGTGGGTCACATAATGTCAAAAATACAATTTGTTCTTGTGTGACTGGACTTTCAGGTACAAATGTGATCCGTCTAGTTAGACGGCTGCCTAAACAGGAAGAAGTCAGACTCCATGTGGTTTCTCCCCGTTCAGACGGACATGTTTAGATCTGTACCACAACACAGTCCGTCCCTTTTCACTCTGGTGTCAGCCCGGCTTTTCATCATTTCACAGCTAAGTTCTACCAACAGAATCAGCGCGTCTCTCAGTCCTGACCGACACAGCTGCTTTCTGTCTGAGGTTTAACCGAAAGGCCATCTCCCTTTCTAGCCTGGCAGTTTATGATTGGTCAGCTACAGAGCGGCCGAAAAAGACTCAGTGTGTTAAGTGATGTGTGTCTGCTCAGATGTTGTCCACCTCCGCGCTGAGTTCGGGGCACACTTCCTTGAGTAACATTTCCATCAACACCTGACGGAGACAGTGAGACAAAATGATTTTGTTTGAATCAGTGGTTACATATGATATCATTAAATCTATGAATAAATCTGTTTTTATGACAAAGATATTGTTGGACACAAAATGCGTTATTCTTACATAGAGAAGATGTTTGTTGGCACTAGCCTCCTGCAGGGCATTGAAGATCTTGATGATTCCATAGCGGGCATTCTGCTGGCCAACTAGGTTTGCTAGTGCATCTGAAGATCATATAGAAACAACGGAAAGAGGTCAGAGGATGCACTTTCCAGGTGTTTACAAGATGTAGAGGTCATGTTTCCATTAGTTTCACTTGCTACCTGGGATATTTTCAAGCAGTTTCTGTTGAGCCCGTTCCTTAGTTTCACTGCGTTCGCTGTCAGTTCGGACCTTGACGTGTGGTGCCAACATCCCGTTGGGCCAGAAGGTGTCCCTGAACACACTGATGTAACACACCAACATCTGTTCACAGAAGATCCAGTTTACGGTGTCCCGGATCTGTCTGAAATAAACCATAGAAGATGTTAGCCTCATAGCTAATCTCAGAGAAATAAGTAGGTAGGCAATATAAAACAGGCCCATGAAACACATCTCAAATCTGTCAATACAACAATACCAGGAGGTCTCTTATGTGCTGTGACTGGTAGGCTGTTTACCTGCAGTAACATTACCACAACAAACTTGATGTCACCTGTAAGCTTGTTACTGACTACTGGTAGCAGAGGCAACATGAACAAATTGAACAAAGTCAGTTCTACATTATATTTTATGATTAAGCTTCGTGGGTTGCATTCGAATGAATACGAACAAATGACGTGTTAGTTAATTAGTTAATTCACATGTCAACTTGCTAAAACTTACTTGTTGATAGTTCGTCCAAACGTCACCTGGACTAGTGCAATTAGAGTCTTCCTCACCCACTTAAACACTGAGCAGAGGGACAGACAAGAAAACTGATCAGATAAATTCACTCAGATGCAGGTAGAATTCCTGATTTGGGACCTTGCTGTAACCTCATTGTTTGCCACAGAGATAGATTTCTAGTGTCTTTGTATAGGCCTCTGACTGTTACGTGTTAGACTTTTTTTATTTGTAGATTGATATAAAAATGGAAACTTTAACAGTGATTAAAAAGACAACAGTGTACCACTCACTTCCTCTGAGTTCAAAGATCTCTCCTATGAGCATGAAGCAGGGTTCAGCCAGGGCGTCTTTCCTCCCATCTGCCTCATCGCCGTAGTCCGACAAGTCGCTGTCGTCATCAGCCTCCTCCTACAAACAGCAGGTAATCGCACACAACTCAAATGAGGATACAGGACAGCTAGAGTGCTGAGAAAGTTGCTTTACCAGACGAGAGAGAATGTGTACCTCAGTATGGGAGAAGAAATCCCCAGGTAGCCTCTCCAGGAAGGAGGCCAGAGAGAAAGACGATTTCTTCTGGATTGACATCACCTTCAGACATCAAAACAAGATACCATCACTATAAAATACACCGTATGAAATCATACCAGTCTTCTGTTGGCCTGATGCAGTAGAACAGGCATTTGTCGAGAGTGTTTGCAGGGGATCAGATAATCACATTTTAAATGTGTCCTGTACGGAGTTGAAAGCAGATCAGATAATGATTGTTGATGTTTACATATTTCACAGTGTCCATTAGCTGCTGCTTTACATGCAGGTATTCTTAATCTTTCGGTCTACTGGGAGGAATTTAAACTACTAATATTGACCTGAATGGACAAACACATGTTGTTACTGCAGTTATTATTGTAATGAATGTAAGACAATCAGGCACAAAAACACTATAACAAATCATGTGGTAGGTCTTGAGGCAGAAGGAAGGTGTTGTTTTTTTTTTTAATATTATACATGTTTGTATGACATATGACAATAATATATAAGCAGCCCTGCCTTATTTGAAATGCAAATATGAGAAATTGGTTACCTTGAGGTGCTCTGGGGACGGGCTGAGGAACGCATAGAGAGCCTCTGACTGGCACAGTCGCTCATCTGTCAGCAGGCGCTACAAACACACCAACACACAGAGCTGAAGTCATCATCAACATTATTTAGCTGGTATCATGAACTAAAAAGGCGCAGCCTGAGCACAGAGCTCACCGAGTGGTTCCCAACCTTTTTGTCACTTATTTCCACCCCTTATGCAGTACTTTTAGCCAGCTTCTCTGCCCGCTTCAGAGTATGAACTGTGTGTATGTTTACCTGGAGAAAGGCATTGAGCTGGGTTTTGCTCTTGTCTAAGAATTTCTGGTCGATGGATTTGAAGGGGAGTTTACTGAGTGATGGTAGCTGGAGTTTCTTCAATGACGGAAAACACTGAGGAGGACAGACACACAGAGATTCAAATGTGATCTCACAGTAAAAGAGACATGCCTCATTACTGCCAAAACAAAAGTATTTTGTATTACATTTCCTTCGTTCTTGAAATAGAGTATAGTCTATTAATAATTGTACAGACTATTTATCTAAACCCATTTATGTTGATACAGTGAACTCATCAAAGGGCACTTGAAATGCTGTTTTTTTAACGGTTGTTCTACTGCAGTGACATATAGGGAGTTTCTTCCCCAATGCTGCAGTGACATACAAGTTGCTCTAATGCAGAGGGAGGGGAGTGAAGTATGAGAACAGCAAGACAGCAGTAAGAAAGTTCTCAGCTACTGGTAATGCAGTATAACCATAACAGCACAAGGACAACGGCTCACTGATGTTCAGAGAGAAAATGTGCAGGTTCGGGTGTTGTGTTACCTCTGTGAGTTTGCGGTGCAACATCTGGAATTCAGTGAGTTTCCTCTGGACGGTCCAGCGACTGTTGGCTGCCTCCTCTCCTTCTACCAGGCTAACACCCACACTGTAACAGGCTACTGTCTCACCACCTTCCTCTGTAGCCTGGAACACACACACACACACACACACACACACACACACACACACACACACACACACACACACACACACACACACACACACACACACACACAGATATATTCACAGTTTTCGAGTGCCTCTGGTTCTCCACAATCAGCCAGTCAGTTATGACTAGACTGTGTCTTCAGCGTTAGTAGAATCAAAAAAAAACCCATTACCTCAGCAGTAGTAATAGTAGCCCTCCAGTGCCCCAGTTTTTCACACCACCAGTCAGTCCTCGTGATATGTTGCTGGAGTTCACTGTGTTCTCTCTCCATGGCTCCTATTTCTTCCTTTAGTTTGCTCACAATCTACAAACACACACAGGAAAAAGATTTTAACAACTATGATGCAAATCATACTTAAAGAAATGACATTTAGATAAATACCATTGTAAACTTTTAAACTTCATCAAACATGTGTCCTGAGTGCAGTGGATATTCTTCCATGTTACTCAGATTCAAAAACACACTCACTCAATTTTGTGTTTGTGTTTCATGCCATACTGCTGTGAACTTCTGAAATGAATTCTGATTTGACCCCAGGGTGGGTGTGTTTTGTCACATTCGCTTGTCTTTTGTTACCTTTTTGTCTGGTTTGGGTGCATTCTGGATAGAGCCCAGGGCCTGTCGCTTGTACTCCAGTTTGTCGAAGAGTTGGCGGAGTTTTGTAGCAGCGTAGCTGGCCTGCTCATTGATTCCTTTACTGCCTTCATCACACACCTCTTCTCCAGCATCTAGACCCTGACACTTCAGATTAAAAAAAATATATATATTTATTAAAATATGCAATAGCAGAGGTATACACACTTACAAATGATCTTAACAGATGAACATTAAATATAACATTGTGTATGACTGACCCCTTCCTCCTTTTCCTCAGTGCTACACTGTGATTGGCTATGCTGCTCATCTCGTCTGATCAGCCTATCGTAGAGGTCAGAGACTAGGAAGGAGGGGTAGTAACGCTCTCTCATCGTCTCAGCCACCTAGAGGATGTATGAAAGGAACAGAAATGCTTCATTTTCGTTAAGGAACATTTTGACAATGTGGAACTTTAATAAGAAAAAAGGTCCAAGTCCCTTTTCTCCACTGTGGCTGCAGTTAGTTAGTAGCAAAAAGCAGCAGTTACCTGTTCCTGTAGTCTAACAAAGACTTGTGTTCCTCTGTTCCCCACCAGACTCTGTTGGATCTCCTTAAGAAGAAACTTTTCCACCGGAATCTCCCTGCTCTCCACAAAGAACTTCTGGTAGATTTCCCCTACTATTTGGGGCACCTCGTTCTGTCGCACGCACATTAACAAACAAATAAACAGTTACTCATGTACTTTTTACACCGCATTAATATGCTTTACTAAACCACTGATGTCACAGAACAGAAATATCTGCTTAACATTTCACATAGTCATTATTACAGCACACTGCTTCAGATAGTAGAAAAACACTCATTACTATACCACTAATACCATATACTGCTAGCAGTGCTGGGTTAAGCCCTCTGGAATGTGTCTGCACGTCACCTTGTTGGCAGTTTTCAGTGTTTCCACCAGTTCCCAGAAGCTAATCAGACCTCTCTTATCCATTCTCTCCATGTAAACTCTGAAATGCTCCCTGTAACCTGGATTACACATGATGTCATCAAACTGGAGAATCTGGATGTGGGGAAGAGGGAGGAAATGACAAAACATCAGCCATGTGGAGCATGCTTTAATCCAAAGCACAAACCCTCAGGCAAAGTCATATTAATGCCATGGTCCTTACAAGAAATTAATATTCAAAACTTTCAATATCAGACAAAAACTTTGTCTTTCAATTACTTCTCACAAGTTTCACAAGCTTGTTTTCAATCAAAGACCACACCAGCTGTATCACAGTCTACATTCTATGGGCCTTACCTTCTGACTTTGAGGCTCGTCGCTGTCATCAGTCCCTCCTTCCTCATTATTCTCATAGTTTGGTCCACCGAGGAGGCGGATCCGTTTCTCGCATTGTTTCTTAGCAACGGTCAGCTGATTGATATATCGTTTCATATCTCTGGCCCTGAGCAGGTCTGCCTTCATGGCCGCTGACTCTTTACCTTTTCGCTCTAAGACAAAGTGAAAGCAGTGGTTGAAAGAAAAGTGCGTGCCAGCTTTGGTCTCACAGTAATACATAATAGCACAATTACCTGCTTTGGAGCCACCAAACCATGAATAATATATAATCAGCTTAAGGCAATATTTGTGTATGTAATTCAATCATTTTTATTTTTTTAATGAATGTAATTCATTTTCTTGTAACTGGTTTAAGTGGGTTTGATTAGTAATCAGTCTGGCTTTATTAATATATTTATGTAAAACAGATGATTTTCACTCTCAGGTCTCTATTTTCAGTCACACCAGCTCCATGGATGACAATGTCGGTCAGTCAATCCACCACTTCGGTCCAGACTATTGTATAGATTGCCATGAGATTTGGTACAGATATTAATGGTGCCCAGAGGATGAATCCTAATGACTTTGGTGATCCCCTCCTCTGTGGTGCCACCAGCAAGTCAGCGTTTTCACTTATTCTGTGTAGTACAGACAGTGAATCCCTGCTCCCTGACTTTTGCTTTAGCGCCACTAGCAGGTTTACATTTGTGAAGTGAATTTTGAGTGAAGTGAAAATGAATGTTAGCATTCTAATACATTATCATAAGATGGTGAACATGGTAAACAGTGAACGCGCTGAACATCAGCATGTTAACAGTGTTATTGTATTAACGTTAGCATTCAGCTCAAAGCACAGTTGTGCCTCACAGAGCTGCAAGCTTGGTTTTAGATTTGTAATCTTGTTACATGTCACTTGAACCTTAACGCTCAGTTTTCAATTGTCAGTTCTTAGTCTTTAACCTACTTTGACACAAGGCTGAACTCAGTGCCTAAAGGCCATCTCACAAGTGATTGACGCAGCTCAAAGGTCACCACACAGCTCTCTACAGGTCTACAAGTTGATGCAGCCACAAGAAAAAGTGGACAACTGTACAACT
Source organism: Lateolabrax maculatus (assembly GCA_031216445.1). NCBI lineage: Eukaryota > Metazoa > Chordata > Actinopteri > Acropomatiformes > Lateolabracidae > Lateolabrax > Lateolabrax maculatus. The sequence continues at coordinate 22,078,694 of CM062206.1, forward strand.
GCTGCCATGACTATAATGAATACTTCCCTGCATGGTGTATGAACAGCTGCAGTGAATTTGAAATAGTTTAGTCTAATACCACTAAGCTTATATTCCCACATTTTTTGTTTTGTGTTGTCATTTTTTGTCATATGGTGAACAGTAGTGTGTCTGTACCTTTCTGCTTCTTGAGCTGAGGGAGGCTGCTGATGGTGGTGGCATGAATAATCTCTACCACTATCTGATACCTACAAAGAGAGATAGAGAAGTTAAATTTCAATCAGTTATTGGAATTAGAAAGGGCTGTTTTAGGATGAATAAACTGAATGCTACTGAAGTAAACAGTATATAAATTCAGTAGGTTGCGACACACTGGTAAAATTGTACATGCACGATCGTTCTAAACTAAGTACAACATATAGTACAGTATGTAAACATGGAGGTAAATGGGGATATGTTTACAGAATTGATCAAATATATCAGAAACAAGTCAGTATTGAACCACTATTTCTCAAACTAACAAGACAATATAGCAGTATCATATGTTCCCCGCATTTAGATCTAGTATATTGCTGCAGAGACACTGTCTGTTCCCATGGTAACCCCACAGCAGCAAATAGACTGGTGGTTAACACTGTCTGGTTAACATGTTTTTGTATATATACACACAGTATGGTTCATTTCAGAAAGTCTACATAAGTACAGGAAAGTCGCTGGAGGTGTATGTGTCTGTGTTCTGATTGAGTCATGCCTGAGTTGTTTGAGGAAATTGACATCAGCAGAAGTTGAAATTAGTTTGATGAAGTCTTCATAGGAGGCAGCGTAGGTGTAGGCTTTCTTCTGCTGCTCAGCCTGCTGCTCCCTCTGCTCCAGCTGAGACAGCAACATCCGGTTTATGGAGTCTGGATCGCTGAGCACTTCTACCAAAGGCTTCAACACTGTAGCACACACACACACACACACACGCACACAAATACAAAGATATAATTTAGAGGCTGTGTGACATGACGTGTTAGAAAATGGGCTTGAAGCTTGGTGTCAAAAAGGGATGGACATGGGCAGCAACAATACTCAGCAGGCTGTGGTGTTTAAATGATGCTCAATTGGTACTAAGGGGCCCAAAGTTTGCCATGAGACTATCCCCCACACCATTACACCACCACCATCATCACCCTGAGCCACTGATACAAGGCAGGATGGATCAATGCTTTCATTTTGTTTATGCCAAATTCTGACCCCACCATCTGAATGTCGCAGCAGAAATCAAGACTCATCAGACCAGGCAATGTTTTTCAAATCTTCTATTGTCGCTGTTTCAAATTGTTGCTCCACTGTTCTTCTTCTCAGGGCATCATCCAGAATTCATAATGTAGTTACATATGTAACTCTCATTTTAATGTCTATACCGAATGGTTTTGTGTCAAAGTCTGTCCCTCCTTCGAATAGTGTTACCCTCACAATTGATTTCCCACACAATAGACCTTTACTTTTATCACAAAATAGCTGAAGACACTTCACACACTGTAGTGTTATCTATGCCCTCATTTACATCAGTCACTGTCAACGGTTAAATGGTAACAATAGACCTTTTTCACAGCAGACACTTCCACCTGTCCTAGCAGATACAACTATTAACATTAACAATGGCTAGATTCACTTACACACACAGAAACACGCGCACACACACACAGTACCTTTAGTAGTGATGACTTCTGTGAGGCAGCAGCGTAGTGTATGTGACTTGGCATCCTTTTGTGGCAGCAGACATAGCAGCATTATTCTGGCTACACAGCGGAGGAAAGCCATCTCTGAGTCTGGACTGACCAAACAGGGATGGAGAGGAAACGGCCGAGCACACTCCTCTGGTCTGGATGCACACATGAAAGAGACACAGATTAAGACATAAACAGCCAGAGACAGTGTATTTGAAACATTATTCTGGCAGAGAGATGTCAGATGATATTATACAGTATAAGATATGAGAACTCCATTGACATAGCTTCTGTAGCCCTGCCATTGTTATTTATGCTTCAGCTGTGTCGCATCTCGCCGCCAGTGCTTCTAAAACTTGACTGAACAAGACACACTGCTGCTACATTGTTCCTAAACTACTGAAGACGAGGGAGGCAAGACATCTCTGTAGTGTGAACAAATCCGCCTGACTTCCCAGGATAATTAAACCAGCTGATGTGTGAATCATCACTCTCTCAGCAAGTGTACCTGGCAGATGCCGTCTGGAGACAAAGGAAGATTGGTGTAAGATTTTAATGTAATTTACTATGTACTGAATTGCCGTAATTTCACCTCATCTGCGTACATAAAATGATGGTGCTGGGTATGGACATGGTTATGAAGGGAAATCTTTGAAGTTAAAACATAATTTCTGTTAAACAACAGTGAGTCTGTTCGCTGTGCAATGGAAGCTGAACTCAGAAGCGCATTAGTTTACAATTATGTGCGTGTGTTCGCGTACCTTGCAGATGCAGCCTTGAGGTCAGTGAAGTGTGTGTGCAGGATTCGGATGGTGTCATAACACACCACGTTGACAAGGTCAATGTCAGCAAGCCTGGATCTCAACTGCCCAATCATCTGCCACCAGTCCTCTGACAGCATGGAGTACAACTGACCCTCATCACGACTCAAAGGGATGTACCAGGACAGGATGTAGTCTCGGTAGGCATAGTCAAACACTGGGAAAACACAGAGAGTGAGAATTAGAATATAATTTTTGCCAGAAGATGGATACTAAAGAGACAGACAACTGCAGCAAAGAAAGAAAAAGCAGATTTATAATGTTGAATAGTTCTTTGCATTACAATTTGATCAGTTGAAGAAACCATACTTTAAAATGTTTAAAAATGCAATCAGGAATATTTTACTGTTTCTTAGCAAAAAAAATGACCATCATTTTGTGCACCAACAAGTGTTGTTGATAAGAAGATTTCAAGTTTATAAAAAGAATAGCTGTCCTGGCTCTTTTTTCATTGTGAATGCTCTCATCTCCCAGGCCCTCTGAACTACCCACTGTGTGCACCGCACTAGGTTTAATTTCCCCAAAACCCAGATGGATGCTGCTGCAGCATCTGAAAAGGTGGAGGAAGCATCATCCATCCATCTTCTGTACACGCTTATCCTGTGCAGGTTCAGGAGGGCTGGAGCATATCCCAGCACACGTTGTGTGAGCGGCGGAGTACACCCTGAACAGGGCGCACCAGTGTATCACAGACATTCAGTGTGACTGACACACGGACAGACAACCTCTCACGCTCACATTCAGACGCTATGACTGCAGGCAATTTAGAGTCACCAATTTCACCTGACCTGAATTTCATCAGAAATCAGAGCACCCGGAGGACACCCATACAGATACACACATAACTTATGCAGAGCACATGCAAACTCCACACACAGAGGCCACAGCTGGATGGTAGATTCAAACCCAATACCGTCTTGTTGTGAGGCAACACTGCTAAATTACTTTTTAAACAGACTAAGACCAAACTGTGTAGACCAACTCAAAGTTGTTTCAGCTTCAGGTTTTATCTCCAGTACTTTATCAGTGCAGGTGGTAGGCTTGACATGTGTGAGCAAAATATCTACTGCAAGTAGCTTGTTACTTATAAGGCATATCTTACTGATGGCAGCTTTCACACATGTGCTGCACCAGAAGTTAAATCACTGTAAAAAGTGATAGATACTAGAGTATCAGAACCAACTGTTAAAGTATTGTAACAGCACTGTTCAGTTTTCAGTTAGCATTAATGGTGTGATAACTGCATACTGATGTTACTAATTCAAATTTGCTTTAAAGGAAAAGTGTGGTACTTCCCCCTCTTTGAATCTTAACTGAAGTGAAACTCCATAAAACGTGAATCAAATCAATCTTTCCTTTTTTGATCTGAAAACTACAGGAAATGTCTTTAAGCCTTTTAACTGTATACACTTCAAGGGATCTTAACACATTTATGAGGATGACTGAAGACTAGACATTGGTATCACGCGTGACACTTGGGTTACAGCAGGTCTAGGGAGTTTTATTGATCTGTTGGATAGAATGAGTGGATGAAAGGAAAAGCTAGTCTTCACATATTTTTTCTAATATACATGTATCAGAAATGTTGTCATCGGAATTTGTATATACTGTGATTTTGTTGGTCTGTTCTGTCTGTCCATCCTCAGAGAGGGATTCCTCCTGCGTTGCTCTTTCTGAAGTTTCTTCCCTTTTTTCCTTGTTAGAAAGGTTTTTCGGGGGAGTTTTTGCTCATCAGTATTGAGGGTCTAAGGACAGAAGGTGTTGTACACTGTACAGATTGTATGGCCCCCTGAAGCAACCTGTGATTTGGGATTTTGGGCTATATAAATAAAAAAGTGCAAAATGTACATAAGTAAATTGTTTCCATTTCTCAATTTTCAGTCCAAATAATTCTATCACCTCCCAATGGAAACCAATTCTAAAAATATTAACTTGGAAGTCATTGGTAAAGAAGTAAAAAAAGTGTCCTTAAAATATTTTTAACAAGTGGTGTTATGTATTTTCTCACATGCCATTCCTATCAATATAAATAAGCTAATAATTATAATGATAGGTCCCCTGGGAAGCTAATGTCCTGAACTTGAGTTGTTATATAAAATCCAAACTGATACAGTGTTCATCAAAATAACTGACACAGCAGGTCTTGACTGTGTACCTAATAATGTCACCATAAACTCATACCCCTGTACTATCAAAAAACCTTTTCAAAACACACACACACACACACACACACACACACACGAGCATGTGCAAATACACACCCTTGTAAATCCTGGAGCCATCTGTTACTTGGCAGACAGGCAGTGTGTTCCACCGACTGTGCCTCTGTGTGGTGAACGGGACGTTAGGACCAGGCGATCTACTGCTATAATCCATTATGAGTGGGAGGGATCACTGTAAGGTCATGGTGACTAACAGAAACAGAGCCCCATCAGTCAGCAGTTTTCCCAAAAACAGAAGTTGCAAGTTTTTCCAGTAGTGTCAGAAACATTTCATCAAGGGCCTCCTAATGATACAAACTTGTCAGCCAAGACATTGAAATGGAGACTGACTTTTGAGGGATGTGTGAATTTTTAAAGAGAAGAAAACTATTATTCTCTAAATTGGGTTGAGATTTTAGGAACTTAATTGTCATCGCTTTGCATCAACACTATGTAGTGTTGCACAACTGTAATTTACACATTTGTTAACTTAAAGGCAAGCATTGCATTGTGGGATTTTTTGAATGTTGAATTATTTATTTCATGACAAGCGCAACAAGCATAGCTGAAAGCAAAATGCATGCTGCTGCCTGAAGCATATTTGATGCAGGATACCAAAAACATCTTGCAATATCATGATATTATTTTAAGGCATAATCCGCTGATGGGATTTTTAGTGCTTTAGTGATAAATTTAAACCTAAATTCTTGTATACAGTAATGCAAATTTTTTGTCCTATACATCTGAAACGTAAACGTCTGTCACGTGATCCAATTTAAGAATCCTGACTTGCTGGTTCACCTTCAGTTGCTCTATAAAAAAAAAAAGGCTTCAAAGATGTCAATCAAACGCTTGGCAGTGACGGTAAAACTGCTGGCTGAGGTGGCCTGCACATCTCCAGTGGAAATGATTTACATTTTTCTATTGTTTTGATGTTTCAGTGTCCTTTTTGCAGCTAACTTTTACACGATGATCTGAAACCTGTAGTGCTGACCAATACTGCCTTGCACATAAACAGAGTCGTGGACATAAAATTATCATAAAACTCTTTTAGGCAAAGGTGATCCATTACCTTCCTTGAGAGCTTTGTCCACGTTGTGCGACACCACCACCCTCCTGCACTGGCTTGACTCCTGAACTGGCACCAAAAAACGGGCCTGAAAAACAACAGGAGCATCAGATCACATCTCTTCATTTAACATCACAGATGGGGAGGAAATATTGGGCGACAACAGGAAGAGAAGATTGAGAGCTACGCATCTGATAACCCTAAAATTCTGATAAACAAAGCAGCCCAAATTTGTCATGGATCGTACAACATGTCGACCAGACAAATGCTTGTGACAATATTCCTCCACTGTCAACATCAATAAGTCACGAGTAGACAGCAAACAAGCACTGCTGAAAGGCAGCCGCTGGGCTGTGGCTGCCTGTTATGGCAGGCTACCAACGGGTTGCAAGGGCGCAATCATTATCTTTGAAGAATAAACCACCCTGTGTGTGTGTGTGTGTGTGTGTGTGTGTGTGTAAGTGTGTCTAAATCCAGCAGCATGACTATACCTCATCTATTATAGAACAACGCAGTGAAGATCCAGGAGCAGAGAGAGAAGATGAGAAAGGGGAGAGAGATGGGGAGGGGAGGGAAATAATTGAGTTGGGAAGGGATGGAGCAGTTGAGAAGGGGCAAAAGAGGACAGTAAAGGATGCAAAAATGACAAATATCCAACTCAAGATGTGTCTTTTGAGGTTTTGGTGATAGGTGCACTCCAGTCTGTTAGTGTAAAGGTTAGATGTGACGGATATGTCATTAGATGACAGCAGATCAATGAATTCCAGAAGTTGGTTATAATTCATAGTGTAATATGTAATATAACAGGGGTGTTGCTTAAGGTGTACTATCTTATGAGTATTGAATTTAAACAAGGAGAAATCAGCATCTTACCATAAGCTTGTTGAAGAACTCCAGCCGCACAGCTGACTGCGTCCTGTTTCTGTCAAAGCTGCTGACTTTGAGAGGACTCTTCCTGACTAGCAGAACGAAGCTGCCGGCCAGGAAACACAGCAGGGCGAACGACACATAGATGAACAACTTCAAGAAGAAGGAGGTGAGAGTCAGGCCTCCCCAGGCCAGCTGAAACCCTACTGCTGCCACCACGCCCAGGCAGAAAGCCGGGACGAAGCGGAACGAGGAGCCGATGGAAGAGGCGGGGGCGGCAGACATGGGCCCCTCTTCTCCTCCGGCACTGCTACTCCCTCCAGCCAGGGGTGTAGTGGTCGTCGAGGGGGTGGGCATGCTGCGGCCCCACCATCCATATATTTGTTACTACTAGTTAAGCTGAAAAGTTGGTCCGCTAGTCCGTATGCCCGCTCAGAGAGGTAGGTATGCCGCGTGCACTCGTGTGGACCCTCGACTACAACACCGTCTCCGAGACGAGGCATCCCCGCTCGGACATCTCCCCGCCGACCCTCACCGCTACCTCCTCCGCGCTCCTAGCATGGGCCCGCCCGGCGGCCGCAGGCACGGGGCCCCGTGCGGGGTCGTCGTCCGCAGCGCGATGCTCCCGACGACAGCGCGGGCCACCAGGCTGCTGCGGGAAGAGGCGACGGGAGCTGCCAGCCGCCCGCAGAGCAGGCGGAGAGAGAGCCGGGGCGGAGGGATGGACGTAGCAACATCCACCGTCACCTTGGAGACAGAGAGGTGGAAGGGGTAGCTTAGTGACTGTTGCTAACCAACCGGGTCTAGCAGGAAGCCACAATAGAAAGCCGACAGAAGTTGCTGCTGCCTGCTTTGACAGAGAAAAAAAAAAAAACCACAAGCAAGAGCCGCGGGAATAATGTCGACCTGCTGCTGTGGTTTCGCTGCTAAACCGACGGCGATAACCACCGCCTGCTAACTGACTGACTAGCCTGCTAAGCGACCAGTTCAACATCAGCTAACGTTAGCCCGCTTACCTGTCGGTAGAATAAAGGTGTGCACTGCGGCGCTACATTCTCGCCTTCCTCCCTGAAACAGACGGCATCGGGCGCTTTGCAACGGCGAAATCAAAAGTATCACGAACCCGGCGCCCAAACGTGTCAGGTCCACAGATCCCCCGACTGATAAACACAAGCAAGCGTTGTTTTCCTCGGGCTCCAGCTGACTGACTGAGGCTCCGGGGCCGTCAGCCAATCAGCGTCGTGTTAGCCACGGACGTTGCGCCCGTTTCAAGGACCACGGCAGGCCGAGTGGGCCGGGCGGGGTTCGCTTGAACGTTGCAGCGGATGCACAGGGGGCGACGGCGCCGTCCAGCTGGAGCAGCCGCGGATTGTAATGGAGCACACGGCGAGAGAAAGGATCATGTCTGGCTTGTGTCTCTGACGATTGATTCCTCTGTCAGGTACTGGCTTCATGTGGGAATGATAAATGTGCTCCAAAGGCGTCATAAAGTGTAAATGCAACAATGCAATAATGTTTTTACAGTAATGATAAATTAGATTTCAGCCAGATCAGATCATTTCTCAAGTATTACTCATCTACATCTACTGGATATTAATTATTGTTCTCTTTATCCCTATTTTGTAAAAAAAAAAAAACAACAAAAGGAAAACAATTAAAAAAAAATAATAATAAAGATATACATAAATAAAGAAATTATTAAAGTTTAAAACATTTGCACCTATCCTGTCATAGTCTAATAGTAATACTTGGAATGACTGACACAAAAAATGTATAATCCCTAAATATTTATATTCATAAAGGTAGGTGTGTGAAAAGGAACTGTTTCCCCTTGAACTCCTAGAGAGTAATGAAGACATTTTAATAATTTAATTTACAATCAAAGAAATAAACAGCTTCATTAAGGCGGATTACTTCTCACTTTCTACACAATCACTGGGAGATAATCAAAGTCCACCGTATCCTTCTTGTGATTACAACTAAGAGGACCATATAAGCATTGCCACTTGGCAGGTGGTGTGTACGCTGAATCCAACCCCACCTGGCTGTGCCGTGAGACCTTTGTTGACATAAAGCAACCCTTCACAATATGTGGGAAATGAGACTCTTATTTTTGCGGACACTGTTCTTTCAAAAACAAATTAATGACAAGACGAATGATAGAGTGAGGTCCTGCTCTGCATTTAGCAGATTTAGTGTTCTACAGCCCCTAAATAATTTGAGCATTATATCCAGTCTCTGTATGGGCTTTCAGGAATGGTGACACATGATCAGTAATTCACAACGTGTTATGGTAAATGGTAAAGTATAATTATCCTTGACTGTGTAATATTCATAATAGGTCAGTTCAAGTTAAAGGTGCTCATGCAAGAATATGAAATAATTTCTTGGACAACCGGAAGTGTTTCCTTGTTTTATTTTGTAAATCATGGTTATAATGCAAATGACATGGAGAGACAGAGCTGGATGTGTTCACAAACGGAGGTGTTAATAATAATTACCTGTAAGTGTGAGATGAAGTACTGAGTATACTAAATACTAAAACCCTAAAATCCTTAAAATCCTATATATATATTTTTTTTTTTTACCTCAAGTCACTTGTAACATCTAGAGAAATGACGCCTTTCACTGCCTTTGGCTGGCAAACACACTGACGTCAGAGTTCCCTTTTCTCCACCAAAACAGACAGCTGTGTGTGCAGGCTACTTCCCCTTGCAACAGTCATGTCTCTAAAACAGGCCAAAAGTTTCACTAGTCCTCTTACAAGTATGTTGGTATATAAGCTAGTAAAGTCTTTAAAGACTTTAGGCTCTGATGAGTGCTTAGAGTGCAAACAAGTCCACGTGGGATTTTAAAGGATTATAAAAAGAGATTTATGTTTCAGTGTGTTTTTAAATACACCCATTAATACATGTTTGCCAAGCCGTTTCTGCCCAATTTGACATCTGCTCATGTCTGATCTAAGAGGGTGGTCTGCGTTGAACAGCATTGGGGTCATCAATGGGATCAATTTTGAAGTCGACGGGTCGCAGCTTCATGATGCTGGTCTTCAGGGAGTACCACCATCCTCTCCAAGGGTACCAAACTACACCGTCATCCGTCAGTGCACTGTAGTGCCCACTTGGGTAGTACATGCCATTGAGATGGGCTGAGTGGCACCTGAAAAAAGCCGGAATGAGGAGGAAATAATTTTTATGGTTTTATTTTACTGAATGACTGCGAGCATCTTGCTTTGCATGTTTGCATCTATATGTGCATCATCTGGAGGAAGAAGCCCGTACTTGTTGAACCACCAGCCTCCTTTGTCTTCCTGGGCGCAGTTTCCTTTGTAGTTATCGTTGTCCTGGTCGTAGGTGCTGAATTTGATGCCCTGGTGACCGGCCCACCCTGACACACCAACCTGATAATTTCCAGACAGAGCATCTCCAGCTGTACCTGCGTAGGTTCCAAAGGTGAGTCTGTAGTGATCCTGCAGAGAGAGGTACGAGGTGAGCTGGAGGTGACCTTAAAAATACACTTTCTTGTGGAGTGTGTGGAATATTAGTTAATTATTAGTTCCTGAGCTTTAGAAATGTTGGAAGGTATATGAAAACAAGATGACTAGATGCACCACATAGTTACTATACATGAGATTTACTTTCCTCGTCATTATATAAATACAGATATAGTATATTTTTACCCCCCAAAATATTATAATATCTAATATAATATCTAACTTTTTTCTACATTTTAGAGGTCAGATGGCATCAACACCTTTTCATTGGCCACATTGAAGTGCTTGTATTCGGCATAGCGCTGTTTACCATCAAAGTCCTCCAGGTTAATCCTCAGAGAATAATTCCCTGTAACAGACAAACAATAAAAGCCTTCAAAGAAACAAAATGGTAAACTTGCAGGCAAAACAACGAGCTGAAGTGCGATAAAACACACTGCAGAGCTGAGGAGAACTGCACAGTTGGGTGATAATTCTCCCTGGGTCTGTCACTGTGAGTGGCACCTTCCACATTACACACAGCCATTTGATCCACTGACAATATATGAATAGCCATTAGTGCCACTCTAAATGACAGAATTTAGTAAATGGGTTTTTTGAAGCGGTATTAACCTTGAGTGGTGATGTAATGCAGGTTGTCATTTCCGAGCCAAAACTCTCCTAATTCTGTATCCGTGTCTCCGAAACCATCCTTATACTCCGCCCACGACCTGATCAATAGATAGATAGATCGATAGATAGGATGCATTGCTTCTCAAATGATTCTTTTATTTTACATTAATAGTTATAAAGGCACAGACACACCTATTAAACCTCTCCATTCCATTGATCCGTCTCTGAATGACGATCCAACCACCTCCATCGCTCATATCACAGTAGACTCTGACCGGAGAGGGGCTGCCTTGGGGCTTGATTCTGTAGAAACCGCTGGACTTGTAGCCAGAGCTGAACAGCTGGGAGCAGTCTGACACACACACACACAAATACACGCACGGAATTTGGTACATCATCTGGTTCCTGTTTCTGCAAGGTGAGACCTGAAACAAGGTATTTTAAGCTTAGTTTTCAAATGTGGTTTATTCAGTCCTGAGGTCGGGGGCCCTCACCTGTGTACTGGTTGTCCTGGCTCTGGTCGGATACGGCTTGGTCCATGTTGCCTTGGTCCAGCAGTTGTAATCTGCGCAGGAGGTGTTCTTGTTTCTGAAGCTGGCCCTTCAGAATCTTCTCCTGCTCCTGCAGACGAGCCACCTCCTCGTTGCAACTGTCTGACGCCTACACACACACATTAGGATTGCTATATTTGTGATCTTCACTTCAGTTCATTCCCTAACTCTGAGACAAAATATGCATAGAGTGAAACGTACGCCTTGCAGAAGGATGGCGGTCTGTGGAAGACCACAAACAAACGAGAAATAACAAGTGAATTAGTTGCTGGCGTGCAGATTTAGTAAACTTCAGACAAAGCCAGTCTAGCCATTTCCCCCTGTTTCCAGTTTTTATGCTAAGCTAAGCTGAAAACACAATGGTAATTGTACTGAATGAATGAAAGTAATTTCGTGTACAGACATGAGAGTGGTATCAGTCTCGTCCTCTAACTGTCTGCAAGAAAGCACATTTTCGCGAAATGTTAAGATGTTCCCTTAAAGAGACAACAACCAGTCAAATGTTTCTCACTTCTTCATTACAATGTGGTGTCCACAGGTACAGAGATCCCTGTTGCTGTTAAAACAATCATCGTTCTGATCCTCACTTTCACTGAAATTAGTCCTGCAAATCTGGAAAGGCCAAAGTTCATAAAGTGAAAATTCATAAAGTGATTTCATGTCTCAACCACCTCTTTCAAAATGTACACAAAGCACCTTCCCAAATTCATCAACACTATGTATATTTGTATGTAGTAAACAACAGTGACAGCCACACATAAAGAGAGTGAATGACAGCAAGTTTCCATAATAAAAAATACACAAACACATTTGAACTGAGCGTGAAGCAGCAGAGCAGCCTGGCTGATTGTTTGCAGGCTACTTACACAGAGGGATTGAGAACAAGCCGTGATGACAATGAGTCCTGTGAGCAGCAGCAGCTGGCCTCCCATCCTCTCCTTGTTTAGATAGCACAAAACTAAAAGATCTGAAGTCAAGGAATAAGGAGACTTGTATCTCTCAGAGTTTTGTCAAATGTGGGAGATTTTCACACCTGGACCCGAAGCAAGCTGTGTCCGGGAAGAAACTGACGAAATACCTGATTCTCTACAGTCATAAAACATACAAAGTATGCAGGGAGTGTCTAGAACAGATGCACATTTGCCAAAAGTAGCCACACTTTTGGGAAAATATCCTTTTTTGTCTTATGCAATAGAATATTATACATCATAATATTAACAGAAGGTGATATGAAAAAACATAACCATATTCCTCTACAAACATATGCATTTGATCAGAGGAGACAGTGTTGCCAACATGCTGAAATCCATCTCCTCTAGTGTGTGATCTGCCATCTGTCCTCTCGTTGTTCTCATCTCTCTCTTCTGCTCTCCAGTTGCCAGTGCTCTGATTCCCCTATTCTTTCAAGGCCACTCATCCAGCCAGCAGCTCTCCGAGAGTTGCATCAAAAAGACTGGAGGAGTCATTTGGTTGATGAGCGGTATTGTGCCATTTCAAATAAATGTTGCGAGCAGCCAAATGCCACTGAAGGTCAACTGTGAACAACGCAGGAAGAGGCAGAGCAGAGGGAGACACTCTGTCTCAAAGGTTCTCAAAGGAGCTTGAGTGAATAATGTGGCTGTTTCTGATTTCGAATGACTGACGGCGATTGGTGGGTGTTACAAAAAAATCTTTGACAATGCTATTTGCTATCACGCACAGCCTGGCAATTTCGCTTCCTTGTGCGCTTAATATGTAGCTACAGCTGGCCACAGCTTAAGCACATTTTAAACTATGTCTAACTGTTCAACAAAATAACAGATTATCTATTATATATCTAGATGTGTCGTTTCAATTATGCCAGGATAACATCCAAATCAAGAACAATTAATAAAGACAAGAATCTAGCAAATCCTACTTAAATAGTACATATTGTGTATATTGTGTATACTGTATGTATAGGGGTCACTATCGGATCCTGACTGTATTAAAGAAAAATACAAAGAAAACCATTTTGTGTCAAAGTGAGGTTTTTATTAGCCATAAAGGACTGAAGTTAATATTTCCTTCAACAGCCACCAGGTGGTGGCAGACCGGACATGATGAGACAATGCTCAGTATTATTGAACCTCTGATGCTGTAACCTGAGAACAGCTGAGAGGTCCAAATGTAATACGCTCAGAGGTAGAGACATATGTGAAAAAACATGTATTTTATATGTATAAATAATCAAAATATGACTTTTCTGACAATTAGGGGAAAACATAAAACATCTTCGAGTCACTAATACGACTGTCCAAAGATATGACTGCTCAGCATCCTGTTGCGTGTTGGTGGTGCTCTCCTCCCCTGAGGTCGTCGCCCTGGTCAATGATCCTATACACACACACATGCACGCACACACACACAAACTTACTATCAGTTTTTGTTACCTACAGTTTCAAGGACCTGCTCAATGGCACTGTGACATGAGTGGACTGTGTAAAAGGTGTGTTTAATAATCACTGGTATTTAACATCCTTGAAAAGAGCTGTGGCAAATGAAATCATCATAAAAGGTCTGTAGGGTTCCAACAAATAAATTCAATATGCTAATTTGGCTAAGTAAAATGTACGTAAATGGTCATGGCTTCCAACATCATATCTAGAAACTTATAGGGGTAATAATTAAAGAACTGGGGACGCCAGACATTTTAGCTAAAAATTGGCACAAAAAAAATCAAAACACATATTTTAGCTTTACCCAAATAGAGCAGCTGTTACGAATCAGTGTTATTAGTATTCCAGTACTTTGTAAGATGATGTATGAGCTCTTTCGGTCAGAGATGTGATCTAACTGTTCCTAGATTCTGCTGTTTTGAGTTGTTTGCCTGAACATTTCCCAAAAAGTGGTCATGGGTTATTTATAACATGAGCTGCCCTTCTTTGAACAAATTTGCTTCACTCATACATATTGTGTATTATTGAGCACATTATGATAAGAAACCATCACACAACTTTAATTAAATTGGTTTTGTGGGAGGTTGGGCACCTCTCTTTTTGCATCTTCAGAATCAACATAATCACATTATCAGTCATTTTCTGCTCCACTCTGTCTGTTGACTCTCACCTTCAGGTCCAAGTCGGACTTCCTCTGGTTACCATGAGGGTCTCTCCTCCTTGTTCCAGCTCTGTTAGCCTTTCCTAAACAGAGAACAGAAGAGTGACTACTACTGACATAGCACTTCCTCAAGCACCTGGCACTTCTAATCATCTAAAAGTAAAACATTACCGTTGATATCCACTGATTCGGTCTGCTGTGGCAACTCTGGATCATCGGGTTGAGCATCGTCAGACTTCTTATAGTAATACTGTTGATCGGGTGGCCCAAACCTCTACATGCAAACACACAAACACACGCTTTGAATTTGACTTCTTGTACTTTAGCTGCACTATTTGTCTGGAAAATCAAACCACACTCACATATCCCGCTTCTTATAATCCTAATGCTGCACAATGACACACACACACGTCCATAAACAAGTATACTCTACCACGTCAGGCCACATGAAGCTAATGAAGAGAATCATGGGAAGTCCAACAGTGAAGACATAGACACCCCAGAGCCAGGGACGCTGCTGGGCGGCCAACAGGAGGCTCTCTATGACACCTGGCTAGAATACACAAATACAGACACTGTATGTCACTTGTTATATGATGATATTTACATGTTATTATATAACATATGGGCATGATATGTCCAACCGACTGCATATAAACATACATAAATGTCAACAAGCAAGAAATGGTATGAATATTAAACCCACAGTGCCTGGAAATAATACAATGACCACAAAAAGATCATGTTCAAGAAAAATTAACTAAAGGGTTGAGTAGACAGAGAATATCCTGGATTTCAAAAGAACAAAAAAAACATTTTATGTATTTATTATCCAAGCAGCAGGTGGCGTATGAGTATTGCTGGTGCTGGAGCCTGATAAAACTGGAAAACAGGTGATGCTGCTTGGGGAAGCGCAGTCTTTGACACTACTGGTGCTTGTAGTGTGATATCTGACTATACACATTGAATTACTCTTTGATGAAGTCTGAGTGTGTGAACACATAGTCAAGTGTTATTGTGTGAGATCATTTAAAAATATATTTTATTCAATTATGTATTTATGCATAGTATTTTTTTTATATTTTATTTTATGTTTTATAATTACTTTTTTTATTACACTCTTTCCCAATGTCTCCACATAGGTTTTAAAATTAATTTTGTAAACCTTTTTGTACCTAACCTTTTTTTGTTTGTTTGTTATGTGTTTGTATGTATGTGTACCTGTGCTGACATCAATAAAGATTTTAAAAAGGAAAAAGAAAAACAGTGATCCATAGACTTTGTTCATTCAAAATGAAAACTGCAACAAAAGCAGGTCTTACCTGTGCTGCAGCAGACGCTGGTGTCACACTGGCTACCAACATCAGGCACATCAACACAAAGCTGATATCCATGTCTGAAATGCACACTTACATGCACACACATTCATACAAAGTATGTGCACAAAGTTCGAACACAAAGATGCCCACATGCACACAGTAGCAGAATGGCTGTGTGAGTGTGTGTGTGTGTGTGTGTATGTAAGTAACCATGCCATGTAACCATGTAACAGTCAACTGACTGCCCATGTACACATGCACACACAATATAAAACACACTCAGATAAGATGACCCTAAATAAGGAGCAGAAAAAACATGTTCCATCTTTTTAGATCCATTAAATGGCTACAAATACCAGACTGGGATAGAAAGGTAAAGGACAAAAAAGAGAGGAAGAAGTGGAAGTAGAGTGGGATAAAAACAAAGAAGATTGAAAGAGAAAAAAGTGTGAGTAAAAGTAAGAGAAGCAGGAAGCTACAGAGGACCAGACAGTTGTTTCTACCTTTTTAACACAGTGATTTCTCAGTGTTCACGAGTTCCTTAACGGTCACTTCCTGAAAGCTTGCGGTCATGTGATGTTGGACTTTGGTCCCAAGTCACTTGCTGACATGGCTGCGCAGCATGCAGTGGCCACATTAGAGGGGGATGGCATGGTTACTAATATACACACGCACACACACCCACACTCACACAGCCATTCATGGTTATTAAGTAGCTATGTTTGATGTATGTCACTTATCATGCTCAATCTTAATAACAAAGCTGCTGATATATGATGAAGAAAAACTTGACAAAATATTAAAAGCATTTAAAAGCAATTATGAAACAGTAACACATTTAAAGTGAGTGTGTTTTTTTCACACACAAAAAAGGGAAAAAGGAAAGGTTCCCATTATGTAAAGTCCACACTGCTGAAGAAAATTATTACCATGACCTATACTAAAAAAAAAATGGATAATCACTTTTGTTGTTTCATCTGCGTTCATGGAAACTATCAGGCATATAATCATGAGCAGTGAGTGGATGAGTCAATCAGAAAATGTTGAACTCTTCCTTTAAACTGAAAAATCTTTATATGCTCTGTGCTCAGCTCAAAGCAGTGATGGGGGAAGTGTTTGAACTGAGTTTTATTCAGGTAGTGTGATACGTTCCCATAGATCAATAGAACAATCCACTGGGCTTGTTGTGAAGTTAAAGATGCACTGATGCCTCTCAGGGCCACATCCAGTTCTAATAGCAGACAGGTAATCACTAGCATTCATAGAGGTTTTACTAGTGGAAAGATTAACAAAAAATAAAATTATGTTGGCAACCTTTGAATTTAAATGTTTTTTTCTATGCAATTTTATAAAGTAGTCACAGGTGTATTTAATCGTGAAAGATGCAATACACATCAAGTTTATTAGTATTATAATGAATTCAATGTACACCGATAGGTTCTTATTCTTCTTTAAAAAATTTGTAAAATTGTAAGTATTTTAAAAAGTTGAGAAACGCACAATGACATTAAGACAGCTTCAAAGTAAAATAAAAACATATTTTACATGGAATTGTGTCAAATATAGCTAAGTTAACATCAAACAAAATTAGTCATCTTTTTTTGTTTTTCTGTATGAATAAATAAAAACAACACAGTAAGTATTTTGTGACCATGCTGTGTGATATTTCCACATGTTTCAGAACCGGATGTTGATTTCACTGCGCACGCCATCGCCACCATAGACACTCTCGTTGCCGTCTGCGTCTGACAGGAAGCCGCTGCCTGTGGCCCCCGCGGTGATGTTGTGCTCGAGGGTTGTGATTCGCTGTTTCAGTCGAAGCTGGGAAGAGTTGAACTCACTCTGCAGACGGGCCAAACACGTCTGAAAACGAGGTTGTTATTAGTTATCATCATCATTGCAATGATTGTTGGGAACACAGCGATAGTACCTACAGCCACAGTGGAAGTGGACTGATGGTACTGACCTGTAGCCGATCCAGACTGGTTTCCAGCCTCTCCACCTTCTCCTCGAGTGCCTCCCCTGCCGACACGTTTACTTCCTCCAGAAGCCCCTCCTTCTGCAGGATGTCCCGCCCCCTCTGCTCCAGCTGGGCCCTGGCGTGGGGGAACTCCTGAAGCGCCTCCATCAGGTCTTGTTTGGAAAGGCAGAACAGGTCTGAGTATCCCAGACTGCGAATATTAGCCGTACGTCGGTTCCCCATCTTGCTGCCGCTGATGTTCAGGATGCTGATTTCTCCGAAGCAGCTCCCTGAGGTCAGCACAGCGAACTGGGTGACCCCATCTTCTCCTACCACTGCCAGCTGGCCATCTTTAATTATGTACATCTCCTTACCCACATCTCCCTTGGAAAAAAACAGAGAATTTAAATCAGTACTTTTAACGGCAATGCTGTCAACAAAAAGGCACAAAAACTGAAAACTAACCTAGCAGCCCAGTGTTACTTCTAGTGTTATACCTAGTGAGTAAGACAGAATGTAAACATGACTTTGTTTATTAACAAGAAAACTCAATAGAGCACCTTTAACTAGGATCAAAAGGTAAATAGCTACAGCTTTGAGCCAAAGTGCTTTACAAGGTTTGTATAGATGCCTTCCTACTTGCTGTCCAATAACGCATGTACTGTACTTATGTTAGGTGTAGTTAGCAATTTGCAATTTGGGTGAAATGCCAACAGGTGACAGTTGAAGTGCTGGTCATGCAGCTTTTTGGTAGATGCATTCTTTACAGAAGAAGCTAAGAGGACATTTTCAGATCAAAATACTCTTTAGTAGTTAGTTTTTGTTTCAGTATATATTGAAAAGCCACCATTATATAAATATATTATTTCTGTTCATGTGGGCATGCAGTTGGCCAGTTGGAACCGGAGGAAGACAAATTGAAATGCATTATGGGCAAGTACAAAGCAGGGGAAAGTTTTGTGCTGGGTGACCAGCTTCTATTAGAATAAATGGACTGCTATGTTTAACAACCCCATTCATAGTTTAATCCAACCATTACAGAGCTGCAGCTGTAGCAATTGATAACATGTCCCGCAACACTCCCAGCTAAAGTAATACTAACCTTTCTACAGATGTAGTCTCCAGGACTGAAAACCTGTGGTCGAAGTTTTAATACCAATTCTACCAGGAGTCCAGCCTCACAGTCCTGGAAAATACGCACCTATATCCACACACACACACACACACACACACACACACACACACAGATACACAAACACAACTATTAATTTTGATGATAACCTCAACAGAAATACATTTCATAAATTAAAGCTGCAAGCAGCGATGATCGGGCCCTCGCTCCTGTGTGCACGTCGGGGTTTGTCGAGGCCGCGGTCTTGTGACTGGACGCCCATCATGTGCGGAGCACACCGTGCAAATTTGATGTAAATCGGATGAAGATTGCCACATGAGGCTTACTTCCTGTTGCCAGTAGGTGGCGCAGTGACTATGATGCCTAATTGGTGTTCAGGTGGGTTCAGGCCGGGAGTGTGATCAAGCATGTGAAATTTGGAGCAGACAGGACCGTGTACTGTGATGTTACTGCAACCTCCCCCTTCTTGGCGAGCAAAGTGTTGCCATGGCAACAGCGTTTGATGAAAGCTCACAATCTTCAGTATTTTGCATCATCAATGTTTAGAGTGTTTGTTTGCCAAATTTGAAGTGGATCAGGTTAACCTGCTAGGAGGACTACATCAAACTATACAACATGTTATTTCCTGTTGCCACTAGGTGGCGCTCTGACTATGTTTCAATATTGACACATAGATGTGTTCAGGGGGGGACTCTTATGAAACATGAGAAGTTTGGGGCAGATTGGACAATGTACAGTGGAGTTAAAACAACTTCCTGTTTTATGGCGAACCATCAAAAACGGACGCTCGCCATCGCCACGCCGTTAAAGTTTTGTGTAAAACCCGAGTATCATTTGATCACCAAGGTCGTAAGATGTCACTGACCAAATTTGATGACGTTCTGATTAATTTCGTAGGAGTAGTTTGTTAAAGTATAAAACGTGTCATTTCCTGTTGCCACTAGGTGGCGCTCTGACGATGACTCAATATCAACATATAGATGTGTTCAAGGCGGGACTGTTATCAAACATGAGAAGTTTGGGGCGGATTGGAGAATGTACAGAGGAGATACAGCAACTTCCTGTTTTATGGCGAAGCATCGAAATTCTCCACGCCGCCACGGCCACGCGGTTAAAGTTTTGCGGAGGAGCCGAGTATCGTTTGCTCACAAAGGCCTTTAGATGTCACAGACCAAATTTGAAGTTGTTCTGATTCATTGTCTAGGACTAGTTCGTTAAAATATGACCCCCCCAAATAGCCGAAAACACACAAAATTATGACATTAAATTCAAAATGGCCGACTTCCTGTTGCGTTCAGATCATGTCACCAAGAGACTTTTCTGTGAGTCTTGGTATGTTACATGTGCCTACCAAATTTCATGCGTGTAGTTCAAACCAATGCGAGGGGCTTAGTTTTAGCGACCTTGTAGGGGGCGCTATAGAGCCATTTTTCTTCGCCCATATCCAAGACCATTAAAATATCAAATTTTTCGCCAGTTCTGAAGCATGTGCAAAGTTTCATGACTTTTCATGCATGTTAAGTCCCTCAAAAATGGAATTCATTTGGACAAAAAATAATAATAATAATAATAATTAAAGCTGCAAGCAGCGATGATCGGGCCCTCGCTCCCGTGTGCACGTCGGGGTGTGTCGAGGCCGCGGCCTTGTGACTGGATGCCGATCATGTGCAGAGCACACCGTGCAAATTTGATGTAAATCGGATGAAGATTGCCACATGAGGCTTACTTCCTGTTGCCAGTAGGTGGCGCAGTGACTATGATGCCTAATTGGTGTTCAGGTGGGTTCAGGCCGGGAGTCTGATCAAGCATGTGAAATTTGGAGCAGACAGGACCGTGTACTGTGATGTTACTGCAACTTCCTCTTTCATGGCGAGCAAAGTGTTGCCATGGCAACAGCGTTTGATGAAAGCTCACAATCTTCAGTATTTTGCATCA
The DNA here is from genome assembly GCA_031216445.1 of Lateolabrax maculatus. Lineage (NCBI taxonomy): Eukaryota > Metazoa > Chordata > Actinopteri > Acropomatiformes > Lateolabracidae > Lateolabrax > Lateolabrax maculatus. Next base: position 22,099,423 of record CM062206.1, read on the forward strand.
TCAATGTTTAGAGTGTTTGCTTGCCAAATTTGAAGTGGATCGGGTCAACCTGCTAGGAGGACTACATCAAACTATACAACATGTTATTTCCTGTTGTCACTAGGTGGCGCTCTGACTATGTTTCAATATTGACACATAGATGTGTTCAGGGAGGGACTCTTATCAAACGTCAGAAGTTTGAGGCAGATTGGACAATGTATATAGGATCTACAGAAACTTCCTGTTTTATGGCGAACCATCAATAACGGACGCTCGCTATCGCAACGCCATTAAAGTTTTGTGTAAAACCCGAGTATCGTTTGATCACCAAGGTCGTAAGATGTCACTGACCAAATTTGATGACGTTCTGATTAATTTCGTAGGAGTAGTTTGTTAAAGTATAAAACGTGTCATTTCCTGTTGCCACTAGGTGGCGCTCTGACGATGACTCAATATTGACATATAGATCTGTTCAGGGCGGGACTCTTATCAAACATGAGAAGTTTGGGGCGGATTGGAGAATGTACAGAGGAGATACAGCAACTTCCTGTTTTATGGCGAAGCATCGAAATTCTCCACGCCGCCACGGCCACGCGGTTAAAGTTTTGCGGAGGAGCCGAGTATCGTTTGCTCACAAAGGCCTTTAGATGTCACAGACCAAATTTGAAGTTGTTCTGATTCATTGTCTAGGACTAGTTCGTTAAAATATGACCCCCCCAAATAGCCGAAAACACACAAAATTATGACATTAAATTCAAAATGGCCGACTTCCTGTTGCGTTCAGATCATGTCACCAAGAGACTTTTCTGTGAGTCTTGGTATGTTACATGTGCCTACCAAATTTCATGCGTGTAGGTCAAACCAATGTGAGGGGCTTAGTTTTAGCGATCTTGTAGGGGGCGCTATAGAGCCATTTTTCTTCGCCCATATCCAAGACCATTAAAATATCAAATTTTTCGCCAGTTCTGAAGCACGTGCAAAGTTTCATGACTTTTCATGCATGTTAAGTCCCTCAAAAATGGAATTCATTTGGACAAAAAATAATAATAATAATAATAATAATTCCTTGCATTTCAATAGGGCTTCGCGCCAGTTTGGCGCTCGGGCCCTAATTAAAGTTAAGAGGTGTAAATGGAATTGTGTCTTTACCTTCTTCAGTGTGTCCAGGTGAACATTAATAGCAATCTCTGCTCTCAGTTTATTGGGCAGGCTCCTCAGCACTTCCTGTTCATCTATTGTCTTCTGATTGGTCCAGAGGTAGTCAAACCAGCGGATGACGCGCTGCTCCAGCACCTTGCTTACATGCCTGAAGTGCATGTAGTGTTTCAGGGTGTCCACGCGGCTCTGAAAGGCTGCTCTCGTGGCGTTCATATTGGAGATCATGGATCCAACATTACCCACAATGGAGGCAAAAATCAGAACACCAATCTAGGACAGAAATACCAGTATTAGCAGTGTTGAGAGACTGGAACAACTGGGATCCACACAGCATGAGGCGTTCATAGATTACTGAAGGTAAGATAATATCAGTTAAGGATACACCTTTGCTATGGACTTACCAGAAAGTCAAATATCAGGAACAAATATTCCTCATCTCTAACAGGAGGAGGTGTTTCTCCAATGGTGGTCAGCGTCAGAGTGGACCAGTACAGACAGTATATGTAACTTCTGGTCAGGGAGCCAAACTCAGGATCTGATGCATTGGGATAAACCCAAGAATCAGAGCCCAGTCCCAGGACCTTGGAGAAGCTGTAGTATCCACAGGCGTTCCAGTGGATGATCACCAGGATGTACAAGACCAGTTTACAGATGCGGAAAGCGTTGGGGTAGCCTGTCCGTGTCTCTGTACGTTCAAACAATTCAAACAGACGTGGCAGGCGCATCAGCCGGTTGAACCGAAGAAGAGGAGTGTAGCTGATTCCATCAATCAGGTACAGGAGGTTGGTTGGAAGGATGGCGGAAATGTCAAGTTTGCACTGTAAGGTTCGAACGTAGGTTTCTCTCAGACGTCGCACATCTTTCACCATCAAGCCTTGATCCAAGAAACCTTTCCATACATTCAGTAGTAAACATGAATAAATGAATGAATGAATGTAGGTATTTTGCACATGACAATCCGTCAGTTAAAACCAAGATCCAGGACAGTTTCTTATCAAAGATTTTCGTGTCGTAATGGAGTCTTAGTTCACTCATTTTCTCAGTACCTGTGTGGAGACGAACAACTATATCCAGGATATAGACTCCATCACAGATGCAGTCCAGTACCAGCCACACCAACACGTTCTTCATCTGGAGCTCATCGAAACAGGCCCTACAGAAACAGATACACTGAGACAATAGCAAATGAAGAAAATCCTAGCAACATGCTGTACTGAACAAACTGCTAGCACTTTTCAGAATTACTGTTCTATTAAACCTGCATTAATTGTTTGTTTGTTTTTTTTTACCATTTGGGGGCAGTGCAACAAGCTGTAAACACAACATTGACATTTGTATTACTCTGAGGTGGCAAACATCCAGTTGACACATTGCAACATTAGCATTAATTTGAAGTTGCATTTCTGTCCTCTTGATGAATGGAAGTCCAATATTCACCCTCCTATTAGCTCTGTTTTTGGTCTCCACCAACTCCTGGGGGAAATTAGCTCTTTATTTGCTAAATTCTTTACTGTGTTCACCAAGTAGTTGTTAACTTTGTCTGTCTGCTGTTTGGTGATGGGCAGGTAGTGTACAGTGGTTTTATCAATATTTTTTTGTTGTTGCTGAAAATGAAAGTAAAGCTGCAGGTTAGGAAAACAAAACATTGAGCCGAAAAAGAGGCTAAAACGCATCATAGAGGTGAAGGGAACTGCAGAATCTGGTGATAATCCTGTGCAGTTTAACCATCACGGGCAACCCCTTTCACATACACTAGTCATTTTGTTCATATAAAAATAATAATCATTGCAGCTTTAAAGATAAGCATGTTTTAGGAGCATGTCTTCTTGACTGGCATGTATCTCAGACAGCCCATTACCACATTAGCCACACTAGCTTGCTCTATATCTGTCTTCCTGACTCCTCCTTCCCCTACGCCCTGACAGAGCCAATGGTAAACCCAAATTCAAGTTTCTGAACATCCCTTCAGAAAGCTATGGGTGACATCAAAATCACTACGCCCACGTTTTTCTACTGTAATGGAGCAGAAGAAGTGGTGGTGGTTGTCATTGTTGTAGTTTTAGTCAGTAGAAATAAGTGCACATAGTAGTGCAATAAGTAGTAGTTGAAGTGCCACTAATATTGTTGTAAAGGTACAGTAAAAGTTCCAAACCTGACAACTAGTAGGGTCCAGTTATAAAAAACAGCAGCACCAATCACCATCAGCCAGTGGTAGTATGCATCATCAGAAGGTGATAGGACCACGACATTACACTTCCTCCTCCTGACAGAGAGGTGCAAAAAACAGAAAGATTTGCATGTTAGTGTCACTTAATGTTTTAATATGTATACATTTTGAGCGTTTTTTGTTGTTGTTGTTTGTTTGTTGCTTTCTTACGTGCGTCTGGGTTGTCGGACTTCATTATCAGAGCCGGTGTGGGTGTGGCTGAACCTGCTAGGCGGGGCTTGCATGTCCATGTTGGCGGGGCCTCTGAAACGTTCCAAGAAGGAATCCGGCCGCTCCGTCTCCTCAGCCAAACTCTTCTGTGCCCATTCTCTCAGAGTCATCACCATACTAACTATCCTGAAGACAGGCAGACGGACAAATGTAAAACGTTTGTATTACAGGGTAATTAACATTGCCACACACTGGAAATAAATGAGGTCTGACATACTTTTGAATATTTAAAAAGATGTAAAGTCAACTTGTCAGTTAGTGAATTTATCAGCTGTCATACCTGGACAGAGCACCTCGCCCATGAAAGGAATTCTGGGAATTAATATCTCTTCTGTCAATGGCCGCCATTCTCTGAAGCTCTGAAGAAGTGTCGTCACACATTGACTGTGCTCTGCACACATAAACCCGCACATACACGTCACGAATAGGGAAAAAGAATAATACAGTTCTGAATTCCCACTCCTTCACATTGTAAATCAATAAAATTCTTCATTAGATGACACAGAGTGAAACTTGGATTGTCACAGGAGCAGACAGTAGGAAAAATGGTCAAGACAGCTGACCTCCATCACCACCTAGGTCAAAATGCTGTTTGTTGATTTCAGCTCAGCATTCAATACAATCTTCCCCATGAAACTGAAATGTAGCACTCTGGGCTTCGGTACTTCACTCTGCAACTAGATATTAGACTTCCTCATTTGGAGTCATGTTTCTGTCCTTCTGATGAATGTAAGCCTGACATTCATTGTCTTTTAGCTCTGTTTTGGTCTCCACCAACTCCTGAAAGAAATATCTGGCTCTCTAGCATCTAAATGCTCCACTATGTTCATTAGGTAGTGGCTAACTTTGTCTGTCTGATATTTGGTGCTGGGCAGGTGACCAAAACATTGAGTTGAAAGAAGCTGAAACACTCTGTAGAGCTGAAGGGAACTGCAGAGTCGGGTGATATTTCTATAGGTTTGTCACTACCAGCAACTCTTCTCAAATTACACATACTTATTCTTTCCATTGTTAATATAAAATTATTGACGAGTGCAGCTTTAAATACAGAACGTTGATATTGTACGATACAGCAAATATGTATCTTATAACAAAATTCTCCAAACTATAATCTTAACATGTAAAATTTATAAAATGTAACCATACAATACATAATATAATATGATTGCACAATTACACCTATTTTCTTATAGTGCCAATAAAATTATATTTGATACAACTCATCAGTATTCTGAAGCTACAAGCATCAATAGTTCTCAACAAGTCAACTAATCCTTCGTATGTACAGATACCAGCACCACACATACAATCATGAACGTGTGTGTGTGTGTGTGTGTGTGTGTGTGTGTGTGTGTGTACCTGCTAAGTGTGCTGTCAGCACGTTCACTCTCCTCCTCTGTCCATGTTTTCACAGACAGCCTGTGTGAATCCTGCACTGGACCGGTCATACTGCACACACACCACAGCAAGACATTTTCAATTTGTTCATTATAGAAAGAACCAAAAACACTATCACCACACACACACACACACACATACACACACACACACCACAGTCAGACAGACGGACACATACGGACATACCCAACTGAAGACACACACACAGTCATGACATACACTGATAAACCAATGTGTCACACAATAAAATTAAAGCTACAGCACACACTCACACAGACAAACACACACAACTCGCTATCCAGCGCACACGCATGCAATGATGGACCCACAGTCAGAAATGGAAGGTCATCCGGTTTGAGGTCATCCTGTACCAGGCATCACCATGGAAACCAGATGGCATGGCAACAAGCTGTATAGCAGTTATGACAACATATCATAAAAGGGAGAGACAAAAAGATTTCAAAATCAACAAACCTGATAAATTTCTTGATATCCCAGCGTTAACTGGTCAATCCATCAGTTCAGTTCACTCATATACTGAATACTCATATGAAGGGATGGATGGATGGAAGGATGGAAGGAGTGAACAAATGTAACCGATCAAAGGAATGATCACATGGCCCTCGACAAGAGCATCGTTTTAAATTGCAAATTGAGTGTGCGTGCGTGTCAGTGTGTGTACCTTTTCATCACCAAGCTCATCTGAATTCAAGAACCTTGTTTGAAGTGGCCTCTAAATTACAAGTGTGTCTTTGTGTGCGTATATTCTTCTGATTACTGAGAGAGAAGTGTTCTTATGCACACACCTGCAAGTGTGAATTGAGACACATTTTTATTATATAAACTGGCTTTTAATCCAAAAAAACATTCAGACTGAGCTGAGGAATAAATTGTTGAGATGGACTGTGTGGTTTTTAGCCCAGAAATTTACTGAAATGAAACACAATGCACCCCAAATCCTGGTGAACACACACGAAGCATGGAAGCATGTGCAGGGTAATAGCCAGTACTTTCTTTGGGAATTAATGTCACACATGATTTGTTGAATTAGACCCAGGAAACATCCAGCAAGCTCAACAGCTGCCTCTCAACACTGATTGTAACTATTCATACAGCTATCATCAACCACACTGTTGACATAGAAACAGCCTGGCAACACCACTGCATCAACAAGGACCTGTCCCAATCATTTCTCTCTGTTGTGCTGTTTAAAAATGCACTTGCTATTACATAATGGTCCAATGAATACTTTTGTATTTACACTGGCAAAAATGACTATGTGTAATGTGACACATGTCGTCTGTAGTGAAGATCTCCCAGAGAATTATAACCCAACTTCCCCTCAGCTCCACTGAGTGTTTTAGTGTCTTTCAGCCCTTTGTTTTGGTTTTACAGCTCTCAGCAACCTCATTTACATTTTGGGGTAGGCAAATTAAAACAAAAAGCTCTGATCAATCAGCTGAAGATTTAAATTAAGGTTTAAGGATTCTAAACCTGGTCCAAGATTAGTGAAATACTGTGTTTTTCAAATGTACTCAGGACTGCAGTCTTGTACTGCTGAGGAATACTGTAAATATGGTCTGTTAAAGGAATAGTTCAAAGTTTTGGGAAACCCAGTTTCTTGCTTTCCTTCCAATGATGATGAGAATATCAATCTTGTGTCAGTGTGTTACGTATGAAGCTGAAGTCAGGATGCGGTTAGCTTAGCTTAGCATAACCACTGGAAGCAGGGGCAACAGCTAACTTGACTGTAAAGTGAAACATTACACATACCAGTACCTCTAAAGCTCACCAACACACTGTGTCTCATTTGTTTAATACAGTACACAAACAGAAACATTTAAAAATACAATTGTCAGAAAGAAAGGGAGCCATTGTGTTCTCATGTTAAACTATTTTGTTCAATTTTCCAATTAATTCAATTCCAGTCCATTCATTGATTATAATTAAATATTGACAAAATGTTGATCCCAGTGGCACATTCAGGATACCAGATAGTACAGAAACAAACAACAGGAAACAGAAATGAAACAATATGTGGAAAAATGCTTTTATTTAACATGATCTGATTGTACACACTGAATTTTGGAAGTATTGCTGTCATGTAAACCAATATCTTTGCACACAGTCGCATTCCAAAGGGCCAGAAAAAGATAAACAGCTGATTGGAGAGTGTTTTACTGGGAAACATTTGGGACTAAAGGAAAAAACATAATGACAGTGGAATGTTAAAATCAGCAGCAACAAACCTGGATAACTTTTAAACATATCCACATATTTGTAAATGCATCCACATATTAAACTGCAGCCTTATTTACTTTGAAATGTAAAAACGTTTTTGACTGATACAGGACTAGAAATCTGTCTCAGGATGGGTTTTACAACTGCAGTCATATTTCATGGCTGTTTATTCGGTAACAGAAAAATGTAAATTCATGTTCTTTGACATTGTTTACATGGATCAGTTGTTTGCCATCAACTCTTCAAATTCAAATGTTCTCTTTCAGAATGAATAGTCTGGGAATCATCTCCAGACAGCATTTAGATTATAGAGGGGAAAGCAGTGCACTGACTGCAGGTCAGGTACAAATCAGGCATACATGATATTCTGTTGTTGAGTTTATACAAAAGCAGTAGCAGCTTTGACATGTTAAATTTCAGATGTCCACAACTTAGAAAAGAAACATAAACCAACAAAACAAACTGTTTTTATTTTCCTAAAATGGGAGCTATGACTACTTTTCAATTGATGGTGTTTTTAAGGTCTGGTTTTGATTTATGTTTGGAGTCTGAAATATTTTCAGGGGTAAATAAATTTTAGGGACATTACGAGATTCTTATACAGTATTCAAGTATTTACTTCCCCAGATTTGTGGTTTCATAATGGATATATGAATGTATTGCAATATATTCAGGGATTTTTAAAGGATTTTCTCCATAAATCAGAAAACATATTTTTAATTTTTTTTTAAGTACATTATAGGTATCCCTTAATTTGAACTTTAAAAAGACCTAGGGGTCAATTAATGGATACATTTATTGATATACTATATGTTAATGGATTATATGCACACCAGCATGAAGTTTTTACCATAATTAGAACATTAAGACTCTTTTTAAGATTTAAAGTAAGGATGGCATTTATGTTATTTGGTCAGTTTAAGGGTTTTTTACCCCTTAAAAAGCCCTTAAAGATAATCCATTAAAATACCTAACATACTTAACTCTAATAAGTTAATGGTCTTAAAAAGGTAGAAAAAGAATAAAGTTTTCAGTTTTATAGTTTCTAGCGTGAAGACAAACTGCCTATGATCTAGCACAGCTTTGGTCATATATAAAAAAGGCCAAAAGGTATTCAGTAAAGAATATATTATGGCTTAAGTACAATAAATGCTCATACTGTGAATTGGCTGGCACATTGGAAGATACAGCAGAACTTAGTCGGTTTATTCTGAGGCAGTGATACATGGGAAACTTTGAGGCAATGCAGCTGGAAAAATGTCAAGTATGTCATTGGGGGGAAAAGCCGGAATGCAGAGGTAAGACTGTAAAGTCTCATTAGAGATTAAACAAAAAACTGAAATGCAAGTAAAAACTAGAAAAATCACCACCCTGAGGTTTTGGTTTCAGCAGGGCTGAGAGACTTTAAATGTTCCCTATGTATCAAAGCCTTTATTATTTCTACATTTAAAGAAACAAAACCTTTTATTGTCTCAACAGGCTTACCCTTCATCCAGGTCACAGGCGGACAGAAGTCTATCCCAGCATGCACTGGGCAGACCCTGGACTGGTTGCCAGTCTAAACGAACACATTCACACTTATATTCATATTTACTGTATGGGCAGTGTGGGAAGTTGAGTCTTTCTTAATGTGACACTGCTAGTCACTCAACCAACATCTGTGTCTCAAAGCAAATCCAGAAAAAACCCTTGATACACAAACATTTACCACGTCACCGTTATAGAAGTCTCCTTCCTCTCTTCACTGCAAAATTCAAATTCCTTTTGAGCCCTAAATATCACTACTGTTTGTATCATTATACACAAATAATTTCTAAGTCCTAACAGTTGAATGCAGAATAGATTCATAAAGAGACACTTCTATTTATGGAAATAACCACTTAAAAGAACATGACAACACAGCTATGGTCACTCTCTTCATGTCTCATCCAATCAAACAGGTGGAGACTGTGTGTGTGTGTGTGTGTGTGAGAGAGAGTGAGAATGTGTGTTTAAGCCCTCTTCATGCCTCTCCCCATCAGGCAGGCGAACATGGTCATCACCATTTTGGGGTTGACCTCCACCAAGTCCTCAGGCAGGGCGTAGACTTTCGCCCCGATCTTTCTCGCCATGGAAACGGCGTACCTGGTGCAGGAAAAGGTCATAGTGAGCATCACTATGGCAACGTATTAGGCATATTCTGTTACACTCATTGTATTTTACAGTTACCGTCTTAAGCAGCAAATGCATTTATTTCAGTTTGACATTTTCTTTCATCACCACTGATTTATCTACATTACTGTGGACTTTATCGTCTATCTGAAAGTTATCGTGAGTGTTCTGATGTTTTTCAGTCTGACATTTACAAAGATACAAGGTTCATTTATTGTCATTTTACAACACAGGGTTGTAGAATGAGATGCAGATACAGTGACCTAAAGTATGGATATATATTTCACTATGCTGTTACTTTTTTGGAACACTTTTAGTGTTTTAATCTGCTGTCACATCCAAAATCCTGAGTTAGCAATGGGACATTTTGAACCCTGGAAACGATTTTTTGCATGCACATAAATTCTGTTTTGTTATGCAATTAATAATTTAATTTGAGCAAACAAAAATTGTTTTTTTTGCTCACTAAATTAATTTCCATGTTTGCTATTATACACATACAGTGCACAACGATAACCTCCATACTAACTTTATGCAATTATGATTTTTCTAGCGCTTCCCTACTTCCCTAGCAGACTGATAATTCTATTTGCGATTGGAGATAAAACAATCAGATATGACCTTCTGTAATTCTATGATTGGCTGGAATTGTGGCACACTGTAACACTGTCAAGTTGAGTGACTGTGCAAACACGGTAGGTATGTTGTTCAAATTAAATTAGTCTTTAAATTATATAAATTTCTCTACAACGTATAATTTATACGCATGCAAAACATATTTCCTGCACTGTAGATGTCCCACTGCAGGCTACGAATAAACACAGAGTCAGAGAAAAACAGGTACGTGATTACTTGGCATTGTTCAGTTTGTCTTCGTCTGACAGACTTTCTCTTTTAACCAGCTCAAAGTTCACACTGTTGGGCTGAATGGCATCAATCACGTCCAGAACTGGAAGACTGGTACCGATCGATTTGTCCTGAACAGGAGGATGCAGACACACACATATGCAACATACTGTATTACCAAGTCCAGAACTGGCCTTCTTTGACAGGAAAGATTAAAACTATACAATGAAAACGCACTAATGAAAAACTAAAACTAAAATACAACTCACCTTAAAACTTTTGATAGAGGAACTCTTGCCAGCCTCAGCTAAAGTCTTGTTGACCCATGAAACTATCAAATCATCTCCTGCAATTTGTCCATGTCCAAGGTCTTCAAGAACATTCAAAGTATACCTGCATATAGATTATAAAACCAGATGTTAGATTATCAACAATGACATCCTGGCATGTCATAGATACAGTACGGCGCCAGGGGTACAAGCAATGAGTTAAGTTAAATGGTTGAAACCATGTGAGATGACTGGTAGCCTCTGTCTCCCCATAATTACTAATGTAAGATAAATAATATTTTTCTAAATCAATACATGATCTACATTTCCCATAAGCCCCCTTGTGCTCCATTCTCCTGGCCTTTCCTGTTGTATTTCTGGGTGTGTTTGTTTTCTTCACTAAAAAGATTAAACATGCTGCTGGAAGTGATCTTTAGATCTACCTTCCACTTGCGTGTCACTGACAGAAGCTGTGAAAGCTTTAACTGTGGAAGAACAGCGCCCTCTCCCTGTTTTGGACTGTATAGCAACTAAAACATCCAGAGTCTGAAGGCCCATGTCTTTTTTCTCAACGGTGTATTTGCTTGTTCATGGTAATTTCCTTAACATCTCAAAATGATCACGTAATGAAGTTAAGTTTCACTATGAAGGATAAATCACCTCCTCATCAGCTGCCACACCAGTGCCAGAGTTAGAGTTGCATTTCCATCGTAGAGGTCCTGTCCGCCAATTCCCACCAGGGAAAAACCAGCGCTTTTCTTACCTAGCTCCACGGCATAGTTACAGTTTTCTATCTGTCATAGACAAACACACACACACACACACACACACACACACACTCAATTAGTATATTTCACATTAAACTCTGTTGTTCAGAATGAGACGAACTGAGTTACACAGGTATGTGTGCCTTTAATCATGTTATCTACACACTGTCTAGTCATAATTGTAACTATAGTAACTGCGCCAGAGTATAGTCAGTAGTATGTACATTTACCTTTTTTAAATGCCCTCCTCCTACTCCCTTGAATGGAGGGTGGTTGACTCTGTTGTCCCAATCCACTCGCACCTTAATCTTTTCATAAAGCTGGAGGATCACCATGGCATCCTGCAGATCACTGCAATAACACACACACGCGCACACGTATTTAAACAGTGTATTGTGCGTCAGTGTGGCAATCAACAGTAAAAATGATAACCACAGCAAGCGAGAGATACTGACCCGTAGATGTGGTGAACATGTGGACTGACTCCGAGAGAGTTCATCCAGTTCCTGAAAGTCCTCTCCTCTCTGGTCTCACCTTGACAGAGACAATAAGAGAGAGAGAGCTGAGCCTCGCAGACACAGGGCTCCACAGGAGGTTTTTACTTGCTACATACTGTATATGGACGTGGGTGAGAGTGCATGTGAGAGAGATCATTCATCCATGCTTACTCTCCAGATTCCAGTCTTGGTTCTCTGGTTTGGTGAGAGCCGGGTGTTTGTTGAAGAGTGTGGCTACGAAGGCCATGTTGAGCTTTGCGTTTCCACACACGACGTCGGTAGCGGTTACAAACTGTCGGCAGCCGAGACGCTCGGCCTGTTTGAGCATACACTCCGCTCTCTTGATAAGATCCTTCTCCTGGTGACACACAGAGACACACGAACAAAGAGTTACATTGTGTTGGGGAAAAAAGGATCTGTCATCCTTTAAGGGATCCAATACACTAAATTACATTAAACATACTGTAGGAGTGACTACAGATCCAGATTTTCAGTAGAATTTCTGTATAGTTTTCTGACTAAGAAATAACTGTTTCACTAAGAAATCCTCCTTAATTCCATAAACAGTAGATGTCTGTTTTACTACCGGTGTCAGCAGGGATACTACCATGGCTGAAAAGACAAGGAAAATCTAACTGTAAAAAAAGAAATCTGTGTAGTAAACACTATATCTGGCATGTGACTGACTGAACTTCACAAGAAAAGGTAATGGAAAGGCTGAATTTCCTGAAATGATGATTATGACGTGTAAAATAATGACATACACAGACTTGATAACTTGAAAGAATACAGTGTGTACAACTTGTGTTCAAAGTCAGAGTGATGTCATGATCCTAATATAGTCCCACAGGAAGCAGGAAAATGGTCAACAGGAAGTCAGCTTCATTTCAGCGTCTGATAGCCAAATGGAAAGCATCAACTGAATTTAGACTAGAGTGCAAATTCACTAGTGCTGAGTTTCAATGACATATCAATGTGTGTGAATTTGTGTTTATGTGTGTTCTGTTGGTCCAGTTAGGCCCAAATGTATTTGATTTAAGCCGTAAAAATTACAAAATAATACTAAGTTAATACAATATAAAAGTAAAAACAAAGTGGAAAAAAGAAAGCACTGCACTAAGCAAGTGCATTTCACTTTGCTGTCTAAAGATAAAGAGATTCATAACTATTGTTTCATTAACTTACATAAAGACCAGTCATGTCAACGTCAACCCGTGGAACGCCCTCTTTGCTGCCGTCTGGAGCAATCTGCTCAATCAGGTGATAGTACGCCTTTGAGTCCTGCACAGAAACAGATGGAGGCAAGGGTTAAGCAGTGACACAGGAGTTTCAGTGGTAACACAGTTCGAGCCGCCATCACAATGACATTTCTTTACCTTAATGTCTCCGGAAAAGTTTGATATGGACATGCCGACTTTCTTTAGATGGAAATTGGCCCAGCGCAGCAGCAGCTCCTCAGGACTGAGTTTCATCAACGCCTCCAGACTCTCCCCTTCCTCCAGCAGCGCTGCTATAGCTGTCCACACAAACACAGGCATGACTCTGATTAGTGGGGGTGGAATGATAAAAGAGCAAACGTGTTTGTTGAGTGAGACTGTCTGCACGTGCCTTGTGCAAGTGTATAAATCTTTGTTCCACCCTGCTTTTATGCCGCTAAGGTTTCGTGTTGACAATCCGAGTCTGACTGCATGTGTTTGTATATACCTTCATTGCGGCTCAGCTCTATATCAGCGAACAGTCCGATCTTGATAATCTGCCAGAGGAGTCCAAGCACCAGGTGAGGTTTTCCCTCTTTCAAATCCTGAGCTCCGATATTGACGACCTGGCAGCCGATGGCCGAGGCTGAATTCAGAGCCAAGTTCAGATTCTCCTGTTGGGGAAAAAAGTTGGGTACGCAGAGTGAGGAGGAAACTGATCAACTATTTACTAGTTGAGTTTCAAAACAAAACAAGTGAGATTCCTGCAATATAGTAGTTTTAGATAAGAAAGTGCTATCACATCAAATTAACTGTTTATTGATTTATAAGTCCTGATATATAATTGTAACATATCCATTTTATATTGTTTCCTATTATTTTTGCAATGAAGTTAAATCACACTAAACGTGACATATACAACTGGTTAACTAGTTAAGCAATTAACTAACCTGTGTGGTGAAAGCCGTGAGTTTCTTTTTATTGATGGTTCTCTCATCAATAGTGTCAGGAACAGAGAGGTTGATGAGTTTACTTCAAAAACAAAAATGTGAGAAATGCTCATTAGAATACTGAACTGATACAATGCCTGAAAACAGAATGATAGGAGCAGTGGAGTTGAAGGATACAATGACAGATATGGATACAAATACAAATAAAGTTTTAGATAAGTGCAGATCACTTCACAGTAAATAAGCAATATGCTAAAAAAACAAGTTAAGATTACCAAAGTATGACACCGTCTGCCACCGCTTTAAACAGAGCCTCAGTGCTGGGGTTGATGGGCAGGACATGTTTACAGTCTGGATCCTTCTCCAAAGAAGAGTTGATATAGTTGGCAAAGGCGAAGCGCTCCTGCTCTGAAATGCAGTTGAGGCAAGTGTCACGTCCCTTCTGTCATGGCTATGGTCTTGGATTGACTGTGTTTGTGTTACTCAGTGATTAGACAAGTTACGTAGCTCCACTAACCAGAGATTGAATGTTGAGTTCCTTCACTAGAGATCTCGCTGGTGCCCCCGATGGCCACGATGCCCTCTTTCTTGTTGAGGGCTTTCCTAAAGCCTTTGGCCATACGGTCATTCTTCATCTCGTGGAAAATCTGAAAGTGCACACAAAAACAGACGCCGAGGCTTAAAACCAATCAAATTGTGGTTACATTTGTGAGGATACTGATTAATATATAAGGTTTACCAGTTAGTTAGTCACTCATCTCTTGAGTTAGTTTCAAAATCAGTAAGTATCACAGACAGCACATTAGTAATCAATTCATTTTCACAGAAACCTCGTCAGTCAGTCAACCAGCTAATTTGTCAGTGGAACGTCAGTCAGCTGACAAGTAAGGACTTTGTTTAGTCAACAATAGTTAGTTATTAAACTGTTAGTAAAGTTAAGAATAAGTTAAGTCAGTTAGTTAGTTAGTGTTACCTACAGCCGTGAACTCTTCGAGGTTGATTTTGCTGTCGTTGTCTCTGTCCAGCTTCTGAAGGAGTTCTCTGATCTGGTATCCAGGCAGAGGACTGCCCACCTCGCGGAAGAGATTACCGAGTTCAGAGGCGCAGATGTACCCATTACCATCCACATCTGGAGCAGCGGGGTGGAGGCAAGAGGGACGGGGTAGGAGAAAACAGGGAAAACAGCAAAGTTCAACATTTTATTTGGAGCCCATGCTGCTCTTCTCTATTTCTGATTGATACAACACTGTCAGGATTTAGTCAGTTTCTTCAGGACGGAGCCAGGCTGGCTGTTTCCAGTCTTTATGCTATGCTAAGCGTCGCTTGGCTCCATCTTCACATTTAACGGACAGATATGAGAGTAGTATCGATCTTCTTATCTCGCTCTCGACAACAAAAACCAATAAGCGGATTTTCCAAAATGTCAGACTTCTCCTTTACTCCTTTTTCCATAAATGCCAAGAAAAACATGTGTTTGTCAGGTGGTGCACACACAATGTATAAGAACATGTGTTCGTCAGCTGCTTTACCCCACTTCAAACATTATTGGCTCATTCATCATTGTCTGATGGGTGTCTGCAATATCCGCACTCATGCATTTTTACTCACCCACTTTCTGGAAGCCCTCCCTGATCTCCTCCATCTCCTCAGCACTGATCTTTGATGACATATTGACACCTACAAAACAGAGATGATGAACTCTTTACTTACATTATTACACAAATAATCAGAATTTATCAGTTTCTTAAGCTACTACATGCACCACAGATACAACACCATCATATTATCTGTAATAATAATCTTATGTGCTGCCCACAGCCACACAATTGACAGTCTAAGGTTTCACACACTCACCCACATCATTGTCACACATTCAGTTGCTTTCATTTGCAGTCACTTAAAATTACATTAAACACAGTTTGTTTGGTTTAGAATTTGTTTATTAGGACCTTTGACAATGCACTTTTTTCTAGATGAAGCGCGCACATTTGGTTTAAATTAATTTTGTCATATTGCTAGTTGGTTTAATTTAGTTATGTTAATTAATTTCTCGTTGCCTTTGAGTTACCTGGCTGCTGAGTTCTCCTTCCTGCTCTGACAAAAGATGGGGCTCAGGGTGGAGCCTGGTTTTGTGCAGAGGCGAAGCCAAGGACCATACCAAGAGCTCTGACCACATGGGGGGATCAGGGTTTCTTTGTGTGGAATTTTAATTTTGGCATATGTTGTCCTACCCTGTGTGTGTTTATTGGTTTGATCAGCCAGTATATATCCAGTCTCATTCTCTTAGGTCTGTTAATTGAGTTATTAGCCTTAATTTTCAGTAGTTATATTTAGTTTAGTTTATTAGGATCCCAAAAGAAATCAGACAATAAAAGATTGTTACATATGATCACTTTGGTCATCACTTTTGTTGACCTCTTTTAGGGGCCCTATAACTCTGTTAATTCAGTTGTCTGCTGTTTCCTTGTGCCTTGACTGTTTGGTCCAGGACATATTAGAAGTCGATCTCTTATACTATTGTTGCCACTTTGCATGCTGAGGAAGAGCATCTGCCTGCAGGGTCCATCCATTAAAGTGACCCAATGTAACTTTAGCTGAAACAGCAGCCACAAGACACAATTATGGGATTAAAAAAAATGCTCAAGCTTAGCACTGCAGTAGCACAATTAGAAAGGAGTCAAAGTAGTTTGCTCACACAGCCACCATAAGCTACTGGTCACACCAGACCACCAGAGGCTGCAGCCAGGTTTAGTCCTGTCAGTGATTCCTCAGGCATCTTAACAAGCTGAGCATGTTGATTCAGTCATTACTTGGGCATCTGAGAGTACAACAGACACAGATTTGTTAAACGGGATGGCTCGAGGCTCTGTTAGCTCGGTCTATGAGATACGATAGCACGTTCATTATTCCTCTATCAGGCTCACTGTTAAATGCTTGGGTTCGCCTGGAGCCAGACTCAAGCTCTCACACACCACAGCTCTGTGAACTCTGCCAGGAATATGGATATTAGTTTGATCTATTATGCAAAGAGCCATTTAGCATTACAGTTACATCAGCCTAGAGACCCTTATATAACATCTAGAACTAATAGATTTATGTAGATTGACTTTGGTGTAATATGATTCTGTAATGGAGGGATTAGAGGGTTTGTATTATAGCTAATGTAGATATCTATTTATATTACAGCTACTATATATATACACACACTATAATAGCTCTTTGTAGAACAAAAACATATGATTTGATCCACATATTCAGCTACATCTACAGTGGCTGAAAGGTTAATGAATCAGTTAACCCAACTGATAAAAAAGAAAATCATACTTTTCCACTTGCAAATGACAACCACAATGATTTTAACTGTTATGACAAACTATGCATACACTCATATTGACATCTAGCTATGAAGACAGTTTTGAGGTTTTTTGCCTACGTTTTGAGTCTCTGCCGTCGAGAACCTCTTTACCACCCAAATACAATGGAGGTGAATTGCATTTGGCTACTCAAAGCATCCAGCCACCTGAAGCCATGTGTCTTTTCTCTGTGTCTTGGTCACCTTATTCATAGTGGGCTGAAATCACAAACTTCCCCAAATCAAACCAAAGGCGATATCTACTAAAGGTTATTGGAGGAATAATATATAAGAAAGTTATTTTATAATTTGGCCACCTGACCCTTTAATAACACCAAACAGCCTAATGAAATGAGGTAGCTGAATATATTGCATGCAGATCCCTTCAGTAACATATAAATCCCATCAGATCTTTGGCTAGGATGACGGTTTCAGTAGCAAAAAGCAAAGTCCTGTAGTCGCTTGGCAGCTTAATGTATCACACAATACATCAGATAATGTTATAGAAAATATTGGCGTAGATATACAGTCCCAGTAATAAGACATAATGAGATTAGACTGATTCAGTCTAGCAGAGCTCTGCTAGCTGAGACAAGACGATATGGCAACTTGATGTATTACATCCACAGACAATCAATACAAGCCTAGGAAGCCAAAGCCATCCAGACAAATCAAGCATCAGTAGTCTGAGATTTCACATGTAACTCCCAACATCATATAGAAGAAGAGACCCGATCCACTCATAGCTGTTGGAACTGAGAAAAATATTGACAAAATCATGTTTTTCCCTATTTAGACCTCCATTAAAAGATCTGATTTGATGAGAAAACCAGACCCAACTGAGAAAGATGAATGATGTGCTGTCAGTCTACCACTTTTTACTTTGAAGAGACATTAGGAAGCTTGAAGGATTTTGGCCAGAAAATCCTCTCAAATTGCTTTTGATCGTCTGTTTTAATTGAATTCACCTTTCAAAATCCACTCCACTCCAATCAGGATTCCTTGAAAAATCATCTCTCACATGTGCCATGATCATGTTGCAGCACTGGAAAATAAACAAATGTGCTATGCTCAGGGGAAAACATGCAAACATAGTGGTTGCATAGTTATCCGGAAACACAGAGACACAGACAGGCAACCACAGGACCATAATGTCTCAAAAAACACTCAAAACAAACATAGTTTGTTTGTGACTCTGCTTAGACAGTAACGCTAGTGGTCAGATGACACACTTAGGTGATTCACTCACTCAGTTATCTATTCCCCAGGTTATTTGAATTATAAATGGAGATGCATTTGTCTTAATACAAAACAGGCCAGTATACACAATGCAGACAGTATCCTCCTCATGTCAATAGATACTGTACATCCTACAACCTCAAAACAATGATTTACCAAATCGCAGATAATAGTGTGGAGGCATTTTAAAAGGATTTTGGGTGTTAGTGGTCCATCTGAAATGCATTAAACTCAAGCTATGTTTATAATCAATGAATACATGAATTTGTTTTAGTGTTGTGCAAATATCACCATTATTACTTTGCCTGAAATATCTCATACAGAAAAAATATATTTTTACTGCCACCAGATGTCACTGCTTCAGGAGGAACAGGCCTCCATATTGAAGGCTTTTGAGGTTTGTTTTACCTGTGTTTCTTAGAGGGGGTAGATCAGTCTTCTGCTTAGGCCAATATTAGTGAGAGAGAAAAAAAAGCCCACGGACACGTGTTATTAAATAACATTACATGATCACACATAGCATGCCTGGGAAGTATTGATCAAATATCCACGCCTATGTGGTGGGAAAATGCCAGCTACTAAGGTTAAACGGTTAGATGGTCTGACTCAGACGCATTCACAGCACCAGACTGTGCTGATGAAGAAACATCAATCAGTCATCAATCAGTCATCAATCAGCCTGTAGTTAAAGTCCAATAATCCCTGCACTCATCTCACTGCGCCCTCAGGATGCTGTTTGTCCTCAGTGTGAGGACTCATTCATCCAGTCATGCACGGTGTGTGTGTTTATTACCTGTGTGTGTGTGTGTGTGTGTGTGAGTCACACACACACACACACACACACACACACAGGCGTCTGTGTTGAGGGTGACGATGCAGTTCATCCTGTCACTCTCACCTCTCACTGTGTCCACTGAGGAGAGAGAAGCAGCCCTCAGCTTTGTATTTGGAAACAACCGTAAAACGCGTTACTATTCACAGTGAAGCCGTGTAGTGTTTCATATCCTCGGCTGTAGGCGAAGAAACTGCATTATCTGGTCGAGTATAGACCTGCTGTGTGCACAACACATCCCATTCTCAACTTGTATCAAGTTCATTAGCGAGCTACACTGGAATATTAACTCAGCCCTGCTGCACAATTAAAACATGCCAAATAGTATTCAGAATACATTGAGATATATTCAGAAAATGGTTTTAGAAAAACTGCATTTCTACACGTAACTGACATTAAATAAGATTGTGTTTCCAGTCTTCTTTTGAATGTATGTAAATTGCCACACGAGCCGCAGATCCCGCGGCCCGTCCCCCCGCAGCCTCCCGACCCGGCGGAGACCCGACCCGTCCCCCCGCAGCCTCCCGACCCGGCGGAGACAAGGATCTGAGAGGCGCCCTGCTCTTACCTGAGGTCCGCAGAGGCGCAGTTGTGCAGCGGGCGGCCGGGCGGTGAGTGTGCGTGTCGGCCTCCCGCCGCTCCTCCGGCCCGTTTTCTTCGTGTGACGCCGCCCCCGCGCCGCCCCGCCCCGGCCCCGCCGCGCCTGTCCCCCCGGGCGGACCCGAGGAAACACTGCTGTCCCGGCCCGGGGGACAACTGCTCGTGGTTCTGTACACAGCGATGAAAGGGAAGAGGAAAATGTTTTGTTTTTTTCCTAAAATGGCCGATTTTACATGAATTTATTAAAAAATAAAAAAAAAAACATTTTCATGCAAATACACCTTGAGGCTTCATTGGCTTAATCCGCCTAATGGCTTGGATGGTTAAAGGTGCTCTGCAGGGAGGTGGACACATGGTGCTTGTTTTTAAGGTGGTATAATGAAACATAACTAAAAAGTGTATGACATTCTTTAACCAACCAACATTTTGTTGATAACTGATTTAAAAAAAAAGTAGTTTATTGCATTTAAGTAAAAGGGTAACACTAAAGATGAAACCAAACAAAAGCAACAGATGATTTTTATTAATATTGTGTTATTTGCTTTTACATTTTGAAACCATATGTTTGTAAATGAGACTCAAGACAGCACTGGCTGCAGCCAAGATGGCTGTCCAAGTCCTGCTTGTGAATGAGCTGCTCAATGTAATCTGTCTTTTGTCTTCTGTTGCAGTAAACAGAGTTCAGCAGCACCACATCAGCGCTTCATCTACACCAGTATCTGACCGTCCCTCGGACCAGCCTCGCCCGTCCGCCACCGGATGAACCCTATTGGTAAATTCAACAGTTTCGACTCACATCTGCAGATAAGCCAGAGGCCGTTTGAGTCGAGGCTGTAACACATCTGCTGCCACGCCGTGTAGTCCACGTGCCACTGTGGCTAATCCCTCTCCATGACCAGGCGGGATGCAAAATAATGATGGATCACCTGCGCATTTCACCCACACCACCCCTTATTTACGTTAAGCTTTAGACCACATCATGTCAACCTGAGACATGCATCACAGGAAAGGAAAGGTTACATAGACTGGGTTCAAATAGTGGTCTGAGGCAGATTACCGATTATTCAGTCTGCAAACATGCTTTATCGGTGAGTGCAAAACTGTCAGAGCTGCTGCCAGTCTCCACTTGCAGGAATTCTTCCTCTCATTCCTACCCTTCCTATCCCTCCCCCTTTTCCTCTTCCTTCTCATCGCTCCCTGTCCCTCTCTCTCTCTCTCCGGGGTGATGTGCTGAATCTTGTCTTCAGTAAATTCCTCCCCTGTGGCAGATACCCAGGAAGATATATCCACACGGCCTTGACTCTTCGGTTCGCCACCCATTTTTCTGGGAAGCACACTGGTGGGATTGATTCAGAGTTGTGTAGTGAGTGTCCTGCTCAGACTTGCTCACTGTCCTCTTATTGTTTGGAATTTTCACACTGCTTGATAAGGGGCATTGTAACATCAGTCACCTGCAGTGATGTAGCAGTGCTGTAAATAAAAGGTGTATTTATTTGTATCTATTTAAATGCCAGGCTTTTCTAACCTTTATTTATCCAGGTAGGTTTTACACTGAACTGCTCCATTAGAGAGCTTAGTTCAAACAATAAAACGCTGTGGTTGGAGCTCGGTGGTAAATGTGCGCGTGCTCTCTTAACCTACCCTGAGTATGTCAAGCATTCTTTTAAACAAATGAAAACCCTTCTCCAGCCGAGCAGTGGATTTGCCTTTAACTAAAAGAGGACTAGACAAGGATGTCACTGAATGGCACAGAGTGAGTGCTGACAGACAGGTGGTGGACCAGAAATCTTTTCCATGATTGTTGATAGTCAAGAAACAGAAAGAGAATTAAGAAAAGAAGAGGAGTGCGGGGTAACCTAATAGCTGAATGTTAGTGTAATAATCAAATACCACAACGTCCAATGTGCTTTGAATCCGACCAGGGACCTTTGTTGCATGTCATTTCCCTCTCTCTCCCCTTATTTCCCTTGCTTTCACGTCACTATTAACAGTCCAGTAAAGACAAAAAAATGCTATAAAACAAACAAACACAAAACAAATATGCTCATTAACACCATAATATCCCCAAGAAAAGGCCACATTCAATAATAGATCTTAATATATAATAGCATATTTTGCAGTTTTACAGCACCAACATGCAGAAAAATGAACAGCAGAGTCGGAAAGCTGGCAGTCAGCACAGTCGGCCCACACGGTCCTGATCAGGCAACAAGTGAATACAGCTGTGTGGGTGGACCGTTTGTGTGCAGGGACTTTAATTACCTAAGTCAGGTCAAGTTCAAACTAAAAAAAAATATTAAAAAAAGTCCTTGGACAGCAGGGGTTGCAACAGGTATAAATAATAATAAATATAAAAGATATAATTAAGAATACAATAATCTGAGGGTACTCGTCACTCCAAGATGCCAGATTCTCTTTTTAAAAATCTTCGTTTTTTTTTTTGGCAATACACATATCTTGTAATATTACTGTAATAAGGAAATCCTTTATGTTAAATGGATTCGAATACAATTTTAAAAATAACCCTCACATATAATTCAGTGATTAATGGAATGAAGTCAAATGTTACACAGAAACAAAGACCACAGTGTGATTGGTGTTCCCATGTGAATACGGTGGTGGAAGGACCTCGGATTTTGTCTGCTGGTGTTTAAATCAGGCCTGGAATCTGACAACCAGCTCATGTGATAACACTGATAGTATGCCAACAAGCCAAATAAACTGTTGGCCAATTCACTATTGTTGGCTGCTCCCTCTGCCCCTCGGTTATGTGTGTGAGAAAGACATATATATTGGAAGAAAGGGAGACAGATAGAGAGTAAGACGGACAGACTGAAAGACTGACCCATTGTGCGGTTTTGGCAGGATGCGGTGAATGCTTTAAACACATGCTTCTATGACTCACAAACCAAACACACAAACACAGAACAGAAGTTGATACTGTGTACAAAGTGTGACTCCTGTCCATTTTAACGTTCTGTCGAACTCCACACATTTGTGTTACGCTGCCATGAATCACTCAGATAACTCTGCCTGTACGGTGACTTATCACACTCTGTGGTTTGATCCCAGAGGACAGTTTAGTCTTTATTAGTCTTTTACTTAAATATCCTCAAATGAAACTTCACAACTCAGCTGGAACTCAGTTAGCCTCATAATGAAGTAACAGCATCGTTCTTCCTCTCCGTCAGCAGACATTTTCTGTTGTCATTTAGGTGTCCCTTAAACAATGTCAGTGTGCCAGCATGCACGAAACAACCTGAAACGGACACGCCTGAGTGGAATGCAGCCATGATTAATGTTATTAATTACACAAGTGTATTTTCTCTGAGTCTCCCATATGTTACATCTTGGCAAGCCAACTTACTAAAAAGCAGATTTGTTGGACACATAACAGACAACCTACTTGGATAAGAGTGAACAATGCATTTGTTGGGGACTACTTTCAGCGGCAGATTAATCCAAATTCAGTGTTTTGGATAGTAGTTTCAGAAGCAGGGCATCCAGAGTGCCCACATTCATGGTCATGAAGGACCGTGCCACCTCTGTTGCATTTCGACCCTCCATTCCATCATGCATCATGAGGTATCCACGTGATCCTCTTTGGTAAGACCAGACAGTGAACCTCACACCACTTGAGAGCGTGGTTTGATTTTTGTTGTTCAGTTGTCGTGCCGACTCCAGCTTTATCCATCTGGGCCCTGGAAAATGGGTCTCCTCTCTCTGCTTCAGCCCTGAGCTGTGATTTAGGAAACTAAACACCAGTGAGATCCTGAATCAGATCTCGTCCCATGCCTGCGGGATGAGCACATATTTGCAGTATTTCTTGGCTGAGCTCGTGAAGTGACAGTCAGATGGCCTGGTGGTTAGTGAAGTCATCCCCTTTATACCCTCATCGGAGCGCTGGGGTCCAGTCACTCATGCCTATGCCAAAGAATCCTTCAGCATGTCGTACTTGCTTCTGGTTGAACTCTCACTTTCACATACTGGCTCTAAACGTCTCCACGGCATCTATGATTAGTGGATGTAACACACTGTTGGTGGGTGTAAAAGGACTGTGGTATTAAAGGTTAATAACAGCGGGATTTAAGTGGTTATTGAGACTGAAAGCTCCAGTTAGAGATGCAATTAGGTCGTGAGGCCAGACCGAAAGCCAATATGACTTGAGGTCTGGGGAATTTTTATCTTTTGCTCTTTCCAGTGTGTGGGATTGGCAGTGCTGGCTGCCAATTATAACTGTCAATCAGCATGAAGTCTCGTCCTGGGTGGACTGTGCTGCTATATGCAGTTTGAGTTGAGTTATCAACCTCCTTTTTTTGTCTGCACACTCTGTCTGAAAGAACTGAAGTTCAACAGAGATATAGAGTTACCTGCTGGAGTTTAGAGTTTCATTACTGCCCTTTTCCTCTGCTTTCACTGCCATCGCTCCTTCAGCTCCTTCCTCCCACCACCACCGCTTGTTTATCCTCTTCCCTCCTCCTCTCTCTCTTCCCCTTCTTCTACTTCATTGTCCAGGAAGTGACTTTTAAGAGAAGAGAACAAATCCCTTTCTTATCCTAAAACCCCAGCAAACCTTAACGTCAGGTTAGAAATGATAAAAAGCAACAAGTGGGAGAGGTATCAAAAGCATGAGAGGATGTTCCATCACTTCCTGTGTTTGACCTCTGACCTCCGCTCCAGTACAGTACATTCGTGTTGCATAAAGGAGTGGGAGAAAGGAATGCTTGCGACCAACCACTTCCAGTGTTGTTCTTTGCAAGCTTGCTGAACACAAACTATTTTGTGACGCGGTTTGCCTTTCATCCAGGCGAATCAAACTCCCCATTGTTGTTGCTTGCTTTACACGTCTCCCAATATTCCAGGTCTTTCAGACTGTCCATTCGGGGCATTTCGGATCCGTAACTACACCCACAGCGCTTCTCATAGAAGGGAACAATCCTGTTTCATCACCTGAATCACATGGTTTGTGAGAAACCCACAAGTTTGGTTTCAAATGTGGTATATTTCCTCCTATATGGGCGTGTAAGTGCGTGTAAAAGAGCGTAAGAGAGTTTCTGAATGTATGAGGGAAGGTGTGAATGTGTGCGTTTTCCCGTGGGTTTGGGCAGGTCGAAGGAGAAAAGAAAACAGTGGCAGTCTGTAAGATTGGGTGATAAGTTTGAAAGGTGACACTGGTGTGTGTAGCAGTGTGTATCAGGGTGTGTATTTGTGCATGAGAGTGTGTGTTGCTTCGGGCAGGTCCTCTGGAGAACAATACGCTCCGTCCCCAGACCACACCCATCTTAAAGTGCCCCCCCCCACCTCACTCACTTTAGCCCACTTGTCCTTATTTGGTCGTGCCGGCAGCTCGGCCGATGATTGGTCGAGGAAAAGAAAAACATTTGGATTCAGACACACACCTGTGCAGGCTTGCACACACACCCACCCACGCTTGTTCTCAGCATCTCCCATGTGCACACTTACATATACTGTACACACAGGTAGAGACATGATACCCATGTTTCCTCTATATGCATTGATAGGTATTATAGTGATTACTGCTAAAAATACTATTAAATGAAGGTAATAAACACAGTTACTATACTTCATTATGTATTTAATAAAAAAAACAAACAAAAAAAAAACTATTTTGCACCAAGGCAAGTGCTGGTTCAACTTTAAAAGGCTTGAGTGATGTTGTAATTAAGTTTAATTAAATCTCCCCCCCAAAAAGGACACACACAAACTCACACTTCAGGCATCTGTCTTGTCTAGACATGCTGTACATAAAATCCTCAGATACCTGCATCGACAGACACACCGCTATCCATCTGTTTGTTTCTTGCAAGCCTGCCGGAGGTCGTTAAGGATAAATTGGGACGCTGAAATGTTAAAAGCCAGCATTCCAGACCACTTAAATGTGACACACACGCAGCATTTTGAGGAAGTAGCTTATCAGTCCTTTGAGGAAGTTGGTCAGCTATCACTGAGAGAAACTTGCATCTGCGTCTTTTCCTCCAAAACAACATATTTTATGGTCATGGATTCTGCAGAGTTCTGCTCCCCATCTGTGGTTGATTTCATGTTTATGTTTTCAGAATCAGGTTATTATGGCCTTGTGCTGCACCTCTCTCCTGATTGTCTTTATTGTGCTTTATTACAGCAATGAATGTTTCAGCAATGTTTCCACACAATCTGAGCTGAAAAGAATCACCTAATGCATAATGCGTGAGAAAGAAACTGTAAAATATGACACTTATATCACTCTACAGGTATAATCCTGTAGAGTGAACTACTTGACAATTCCTTGAACAAGGAGAAATAGCGGCCTCTAGCTGACACACATGAGAAAGCAATAGGAGAGGTTTTATTTATGTGACATACATTTTTATTACACACATATAGAAACAAGTACATTATATGGATTTGTCAGATTTTTGTATCAGTGGATCAGCATCATAGTGGTTTCACCCACTGTTGTCTCCTTCAGTCAGAGGGCTCTCCTGCAGACTCCAGGTCAGATAATACGGCTCTGGGTGGGACAGAATTTAAGTTTTATTTTTTTCACAAAAATAAAGGCAGCCTTATTTCAAGCCCAAAAATTAGCCACCCTACCCCTGGGCTAATTCTGAACTAAGAACCACGTTTCCATGGTAACAATCAGTAAAACCTGCCAGGTAAAAACACATTTCCTGCTGTCACCTTTGTTCCTCGGTCAGATCAAACTCAGCCAGTGTTCGCTTGGCCAGTTTTGGTGTTGCAGACAGACAGAAGGATGCGGACAGCTGAACCAGCTCCACTGCTTTCTGGGCAGAGCCGTTGCTGCCAAACGCCGACAGGAAGTCCTCCAACAGCCCCGCGCTGGAGAGGAATGCAGCAGGAAACACACGGTTTATGCCAAATTTGTGCCACAATTTACAACCTGTTTAATCTGTGGGAAAATTTACATTGCTTACATTAACTATTTGTATGAATATGACTAACACCATTTTTAATACCTTGTACTAGTGACATGTTTACTTTACAATTCCAGTTTTACTACTTGTGATTACCAGTTACAATTAAACACATTTTGTATGTATGTGAAATGATAAATGTGACATAAATTAGAGCTCTGCGGCTACTTGAAGACTTAATTAAAACCTAAATTCATTCCTTCTTTATGTTTGTAGTTTGTACTGCAGAGACTTACAGAGGAACTCTGTTATTGGATTTGAAGAGCTTTAGCATCTCCCTGCAAAGGAAAACAGTGAGGAGGACAAGTCAGATGCATTTCACTTTAATGTCGTTTAGCAGGAAGCATTAGTGGAGTCAGACTCCAGTAAAAGCTCTCCAGCAAATGGACTGACAGACACACAGGTATACAGCTGTCTGTCTTACCAGGCCTGCTGGGTCTTGTTGGCTCGCAGCAGCAGGGAGGTGACGTGGGAGAGGGAGAAATTGCTCCACTCCAGGCTGGGCCTCCCTCTGTCTCCGCTGAACACGCCCTTTATATCCAGAGCACATGCTGCAAAGGACTCCTGAACCTGCAGGCGGACAGGGTTGACAGAAATGACTTAAAGCTGATAAACACGACCGTCTCCCAGAGGAATGTCTGTGATAGCAGTCATCATGTCCACGCTCTACTGACCTCAGGACTGTGTGTTTCTCTGGCCATCAGGGTGAGCAGCTCCTCCACCAGATCAGTCTTGTTATCGTGACCCAGGGAGCGGATATCTGGGAAACAGGAGGAGTACAGCAGATTTGAGCAGATTCATTTGACATTCTGACATTTCATATAACTATATACATAACAAAGAGTGAAATGTGAAGATGGAGGGTTTCTACGTTTGTTTATTTCATTTCATTGTCTCAGGTGTAAACACTGCTACTAGAAAGAAATTTCCCAGTTGGGATGAATAAAGTATTTCTATTCTATTCTATTCTAACAATATAAACATGGTGTATACCATTAACTGCAGGTCAGGTTTGATGATTCATCAACCACTCAAGACGTGTATTGAGTGATATCAGACCCCCTTTACTTTACGCTCACCTTTCCATATAGTGGGCAGCAAGTCCAGGCGACCATCTGTGTCCAGAGCCTGCAGCAGATCCCTCAGTCCGTGAGGGTTCGGGTAGTACAACTGGAAACACAGAGCATAAAGTACTGTTCCTTTTCATAAAGAAAGGGACACAATTTTTCTCCTTTCATTCAAACATGTTAGGAAACACATTGAGAGGCCAAGGGTGGTGACCTTAAACTGTACACAAAACTTAAGAAAATACCCCACTGTTACACACACACACAGTAAAAAAAGTGTGGGTTGGTGATGCTGTGAAGTACCAGCTGCAGCTTATAATATTTTAAAAGGTATTATTGATCCTTCATATAATGCATTGTAGCACTATTGAAGAGGGAGGGAGGTGCAGAGATGTACTGACCGAGGGAATGAGCTTCCTGTACCACTTCAGCACCACGTCAATGTGCTCCATCATACACAACAGGTTGAAGAAGCGACCGCTGGAGAGGAGAGAGCAAAAATGTGGAACTCCATCTGCTTCGTTTTCTGACAGGGGGCCTGGATATAGGAGTTACTGGGGATGTGTTTTCGGTTGGTGGAGAGCTTTTACTTACTAGTACATACTCTGTTGGTAGGAATCTCCCAAAAGCCTCCAGTTCTCCCCCACTTCTACTAGACTCTGGACCTTATAACCCAGCTCAAGATCTTTACCATCCAGACACTGTTAGGACAAAAACAGGTTAGGAGGACAAACGGATGTAAACCTACTCCTAATCATCAATGAATGGGAATTGGGGTACCGGCATGTTTTAACAGTTTAAGAATTTAAGACTTTGTGAAAAACCCTTAAAATGCTGGTGGAAATAAACCAAGCCACAGCCCAAACCAGCCTCTATCTCATTAAAACAGCAACTTTCCAGGATATAAGGTTGATTGAATAAGAAGTAGAAGTTGAGAGTCACACTTCAACAGTAACCCTTGTATAAATCTAAAAGTAGGTAAAGAAAGTGATGGATGATTAAAAAAAACAAGGCCTCAAATAACAAACTCTTAATTCAAGACTCTGTCATAGTTCTAAAAAGAGACTTGCACTAAAGTAATAAAAAGTAGTAATAAAAAAGACTTACTATTCTCATTGCACTCGAGAAGAATAGGACTGGAAAGAAAAAGAGAAGAAATACAAAGTCAGTATTAAAAGACACATCTGTACGGATAAATCCTTCTGCTTTGGTTATGGTGATTATAATTGTTCATCTGTTTTATATCCATTTTAAACCAAATAAGGAAGATTTTTCCCCAAATCAATACACCTCATACACATACACACACACCACAACATACCATCATCAGGGTCCTGGCAGGTGAAGCTGGTTCCTGCCACCTCTGACATCACTTCCTGTAAAATGTCAGTGTTGCTCTGGCCAGGGGATGCTGGAGAGGAAACAAAACCGCTTAACACAACTCCGTGTACAGACCACACCACCAGAGACTGTACTGGTAGTGCTCTTGTGTGATGTAACACCAAACTCTGCTTACCTGTTTTGAAAAAGACTGCCAAGATGTGGTTGAAGGAGGCCAGACTGGGAGCTGAACACACACACACACACACACACACACACACACACACAGATGTTTAACATAAGATTATTATCATCCCTCGTACCACACTGACACACTGGTCTTGGTGTTACTACTCTGTGTATGTATGTGTGTGTATGTGTGTGTGTGTGTGTGTATGTGTGTGTGTGTGTGTATGTGTGTGTGTGTGGGTGTGTTTGTAGTCACCGATTCCCACAGCTTTCATCTCGTTCAGAGTGTGTAGAGATTGTGTTTTGGCCAAAGAGCCGCACCGTCTCAGAGCTTTGAGGACATTGTTGAAGGTCAGCAGGTTTGGCTGAACTTTCTGCTGACTCATCTGGTTCAACAGCTCCTGCAGACAGAGACAGAAACACAACTGGAGCTTTTCACCATCTTACAATCAAGGAAAATCTTAGTGACTTTTGCTGCCACATATGGCCAAGAGACTTTCACACTACTAAATGTTATTCTAACAGATTAATGTAAGTATCTGAGCATATTGCATTCATGTTAGCCGTGAAGTCCCTGAAGTGTTTAATATTAACCAAAGAAATAATTATGAAGTAAATCATCGCATGAATAAATTGGGTACAATACATATGAGCCAACAATTAGTTAAATAATTTAAGAAATTATAATCATATCAACTATTACTATGAAATGTTATTTTATTTCTCTGATTGTCAGAACAGAGTTTAATTTTTTTATTTTAAAACGTCGTCTATGTTCTTTTTCAAAAGTTTTTTATTTCATAGAAAATAGAAAAAGAATTATGAGAAAACATTTCAAATAATGAGGTTGAGTTTTAATAATTTCTTAAATTATTTCACACTAGATTCATTTATATACATATTTTACACAGTTTATTCAGAGTATTTAGTTCATAATATATTTATTATTTATTTAATTAACATTTTGGGGCCCCAAAACATACACTTTCACATACTCAAAATGTAATTAATTGATGTTAGAATATGACATTTTAAACAAACAGTGTAAAGCATATGTGTTCTGCAACACTGAGTGAAACAGCGATAAGGTTCTTACAGTGATGACGTCCCATTTCTCGTTGTATTTCTCTCTGACTTCTGGAGCTGCTGAGATCAGAGCGTTGAAGATGTGGACGTCAGCTGCAGACAGAAGGTTGGGTTATTGGTTATCTGCTTCCAGTTCGCAGACATTTGAACAGGGAAGGACAAGAAAGCTAACAAGTCAACTATAGTTTAGATGGATGGGTTATCTGCAGGTTTCAGAGGGTCATATTTAAAGCCGCTATGTGTAGGATTTGAAAATGTAATTCATTAGCGCCATCTAACGGTATAATTAAGGATTACACTATCACAGACAGCAACACACAAGGTCAAAACCAACATACAGTATCTTCAATTGAACACTTAAATGTAGTAAGTTGTGGGATGATCAAAGAACATAGTACATCATTAATGAAGGCACATGATGTCTAACTGTGACAGTACCAGGGCAACACTACATGACATTCTCAACAAAATATCACTTTTATCGTTAATATGAAACCCCTTCTTGAATATTCAAATGACTTGCATACTTTACGTTGTATTGATGAGCAATAAAGAAAAAAAATGTAATTACTAAACCTGTACATGTCAAGAGAACACTACAACTTCTACTCCAAATATTGCCTTTAAAATGGTGTTTGTATACTTCAGCTAATGAGCTATTTCCTCTCCCTGTGGTCTCATGCAACTCACCGGTCAGTCTGTTGTTCAGCATGTCTGTGTACATGCTGAAGGCCTTGGCATAGGCTCCATACTGGAGAGAGACGGACAAACATATTAACTATGAACTTTATCTAATGCATAAAAAGCAGCATTGGTAACGCGCGTGTTCGTACCTTCACCATGCCTCTGATCAGAGCCGAGTAACACTGTGTGTCTCTCTCCGGCAGCAGGTTAAAGATTCTCTCTGCATTGTTGTTTTCTCTCCAGGCTGAATTCAGCATGTCTGATGCCCGGCGGACCCTCCCTCTACTTCTCTTCCCCTCCTCTCCTGACACCTCCTGAAAACATACAGAAGTCAACATTCAATCACACTGTAGTATTAATATAAAGTCTCAAGTCTCCAGCTGAATGTTGTTGATGTATTGTTTTACTTTGAGTTTATTGTGTCTAGATTAGTTGATTAATTGATTAGTCAGTTGACAGAATTGTTTTGAGTCACTTTTTAAGGAAAAAAGATTTTTTGTTTGGTCACTTTTCTACAATTGTAAACTGAATATTTTGGGGGTTTGGACTTTTCATTTAATAGACAAAGCGATTATTCAAGAAAATAACTGGGAGATTATCGATTGAAAATAATCACTATTTAGAGCCTTAATCGTGCCACTCTTTTCTTGTCTCTCACCATCACCTTGAGGTTCGGATCAGGGGTGACTCACCATGTCCTCTGCCTGTGGTCCCCCGTCCAGGACAGGGTCTCTGTCACAATAGAGACAGATCAGGTCTAACAGGTCATGAGCCGTTTCAACAGAGACTGCTGTGCCTGTAGGAATTTAATTGAGAGACACAGTAGATGTCGAAGGATTAAAGAAACATTCCTTAAACAGAAAATGTATGTGTGTGTGTGTGTGTGTGTGTGTGTGTGTGTTTTCTCACCAGCTTGCAGTAGTTGATCGTACATGTCAACAGCAGCTGTGACTTTCCTCAAGTTGATCCGTTCTTTCAGTGCCTCCTCGCTCAACTCCTCAAGACGCAGTGACACAGTCTCTGGCATCAGACACTACACACACACACACACACACACACACACACACAGAGCAATGAGATTTAAACAATACAGCTGCCGAAGAAATCACTGAGTTACTATGTTTGATTTCCAACCACCCCATTAGACTCAGTATATGTGTGTGTGTGTGTGTGTGTGGGTGTGTGTGTGTGTGTGTGTGTGTGCATGCGAGTGAGTGTGTTTCTTACTGGTATATGTGGTTCAGCAAAGTCTTTGGTGAAGAACTTGGGATTGCTGTTGACAAAGTATTTGGCTGCAGATCTGCCGGACTCCTGAGAGAGAGCGTACAGCTTCTGCAGAGAGAGGGACAATGATACATCAGCTACAAAATATCTCACAGTGAATAAGTGTATCAACAGTATTATTATTATTATTATTACAGAAACTACAGCAATGAGTGCACTCTTTACTTTGATTATGGATATTAACTGTTATACATATATACATGTAACTGTTTTATTATTATTATCTATTGTGTATTATTCATCACTACTGCTTTATGTTGTTGGTGTTAATGTTGTGTTTGCCCACATCTTGATATGTTCTAAATGGAGGTATTATCATAAATACATGTAGCATGTTTTTTGACGTACAAACTCATAAGAGGTCCTGGGAGTGAGGTAAGGATCATCCTGGAACTGGTAGGAATACGCTGTAGGATCCTGGAGGGAGAAAATAAAATAAGAAAGGGTAACACACAGACCGACAGATAAAACACCCTCTCTGAAAGATCCACATCCACATCGAAAGAGGGATGTGAAGAAGCTCTCACCCTGCTGACAGTTGAAGCCAGAGCCTCCAGCACCGCCTCCTTACTCCTGTTCAGTAAGAAGTGACATTATTTTACCATCTTGTTTAAGTACACTTAAATACTTGGCTGACTTGGTGTAACACTATTTAAATAAGCTCTATTTGAATTATGTTTCTCTGACTATAAAAGGGACACAGTATTGTCTGCACTGTATGAAACTTGAAGACTTCGTATGACTTTGTGCTATGGACACATACCATGTTTTCTTCCTGGGGATGACAATAGTCTCCGTAGATTCTGCAAAGACATCGAGAAAAGGGTGTGATTTTAAAGTCACTGATATATTACAATCAATTATGAATAACACCTTTTCCTCTGTTGGTAGAACGTAGTAGTAACAGGAATAGGTCAGAAATATATTGTTTTTGTTTGGGTTAACAAAGTTGAATTATTTTCTAAAACAGCTGGAAACCTTAGTTTGAAGAAAACATTACTCAAAGTGGAGTAAAAATGCATTTGTTGGGGACTAATTTCAAATGCAGATTATTACACATACTCAAAATACACTACAGTGCCTCTGTTGATCTCTGTGTGATGTGCTTTTGACCAACAATGAACCGATAAATAAACTATATCCTGCGTATATTCAATTACACAGGCAACAGGAGTTAGTAGGATCATCTCATCATGGGATTTGTTTAACGATATAAAAACATATTGCCAACATTGTCCTATAAGTGTCACAGGTTTCCTGGAGGATTTGGCTCCTTGACACAAGGAGGACTACACTTGGGCTCATCTTATATTCTGAAGCATTTTTACTCCGAATTACCTGTATTAGCTTCTGCAGCTTGCTGTCGCAGAGCGGTGGTCCAACCAAAACTCCTGGAACAAAGAAACTCGGATTAACTAGAAAGAGGTACTTGTGGCACAGGACCACATTCCCAGGTGCCCTTGTTTGCACACACAGCATCTATAACATCAACATCAAGATGCCGCCATGACAAACAGTGTAGTTGCAAACAACATTCAACAGTGTATGAGGTCAATATCAGACTAAAAGCAGAATGCACAGAGGAGATGAAGCCTTTGAGGTAAAAAAGGTTTGCAAACATTTGTAGCAGTGATGCCAGTTAGCTTCATGACCTCCTGTCAAAAGACGCCGGCTGCAGCCGTCACACTCACGTAGCGACCAAAAATAAGCGACAGTAGAGTGGACTGGATAACATTGTGGTTTAAAAGAGTCTCTTACCTGTGAGCCCACAACTGCTCGAAGTTATTTAACAGAAAACGGCTGTTTCTCTGGATATAATGCCCTACGTGCCAAGCGGGCGCCGCCATGTTGTTACCCACTGAAGGATTGTGGGAGGGAGAAACCATGTGGGCTCAGAAAAGGGGAGCGAAAGATAATAACAGCTTTTGTTTTAACGAAATACTGCACTTTATCTGCACTCAACATGGAGTCGGCTCTAATTTTAAACATGATTATTATTTCAAAAGTACAATATCCGCTGAGTTTTCTTCGACAGAGTAGTCATCTGTATTGGTGTCTCCCCTCTAATCTTAAATTGAGTCCGACGGTCCCACGTGTGGCGGCAGCAGCTTGTGGTCGCATGTGCTTTACAGCGTAACGCCATGAATTTATACCAGTAAACACCCCCAGAAGACTGGATAATTCGCCAGAAATGTTGTTTGGAAAAGAAGTGCCATGGCGGCGGTTGGAGGGCATGTCGTTTGGCATGTACTCTGCCGAAGAGATAAGGTGAGAAGCAGCTTGTTAGCTTTAAAGTGAAATGCTAAACAGTTAGTGAGTTAAAAACAGCATGCCTGCTCATGGCAGCGTGCTGTAGTCCTCTCGAAAATGACACATTTCACCTAGGAGTTGCTGTGTCAGGGTTCCTAATGGATGTTTCATATTTATTTTGTTGTGCGCCAAGTTAATACCAGGCCCTTTAGTTGTTTATTCGCATCAGTCTTACTACAATTCTGCGACATCAGCATGGAATAATATGGGAAATGTCCTTTAGACGGTGGTAGAAATCATTATGGTTCAACCCTTGATTGACCCTGTAGGGACCTATCAAGACCTATCAAATGAGAGTTGCTATAATTCAGTATTATTGTGGAAGCAGTTAGTATAATATTGCGTTATTCTCATCTCCTATCCAGGAAGTTGAGTGTGAAGGCGATCACTAACTCCAGGTTCCTCGATGCTGTTGGGAATGTGGCCCCCAACAGCCTATACGATCTGGCCCTGGGACCGGCAGACAGCAAAGAGGTACGTCGCCACAGAAATCGTTTTACGGACACTCTGGGTGTTATGCAGAACACCTCTGTAACATGCCACACATCAGTCCGTTCTTGACTTGTGGTTGTACCTCTGTGGTTTACCATTGTCTGTGTGGAAAGTTTAAGATCCTCTCTGTTGTGGTTTTTGCCAGGTGTGCTCAACCTGCTGTCAGGACTTCAACAACTGTCCTGGACACCTGGGCCACGTAGAGCTGCCTCTGCCTGTGTACAACCCACTGTTCTTTGATGTAAGCATGTCCTCAAATACTCCACACAACCGTACATATACATGCAGAACACACATATTTATATCACCTAGTGTAATGCTGGTGACATAGAACTGAGTGGTTAAGGTCTGATATATAAGTATTTACTTTGAAACTGCTTGTATGGATTTTTATCATTCTTCTTACCCGTTCCTCTTATCTCCTGCATCAGAAACTCTACCTGTTGATTCGTAGTTCCTGTCTGGCATGTCACATGTTAACGTGTACCCGAGCTGCCATCCACCTGCTGCTTAGCCAGCTGAAGTTAGTGGACCACGGAGCCATGCAGGAGGTCTACCAAATAGAACAAGTTCTCAGCCAAGTGAGTTTAAACTTGTTGTGGAAACTGATGATGACTGTGAATGTGTAAGTAATTGTGTTTCATGTGATTGTAGGTTGCCCCTCTGACTAATGTAGCCTCATGGTGGTTTTGTAACTATCATAGATCATCAGTGCTCTGTTTATACTGTATTTATGAGTGTGGAATGTGTGTGTGTGTGTGTGTGTGTGTGTGTTAGCTCCTGGAGGAGAATCCTAAAGCCACTGGAGATGAGATTCAGCACGTGCTTAAGGAGTTTACAGAGCAGGTAGTTGGAGTGAACGCTAAAGGTTCAGAGAGCACCAAACCGGTGAGCACTCGATTACAAACATACACACCCAAAAACACCTTAATATGATTTCAAATACAGAAACAATATTGTAATATACATTAATTTCAACTGTACCATGTTGCGTTGAAGGAGGCACACTGGGCTAATTTTGTCCCCCCCCACCCCCAGATTAAACATCTTGTTGAAAAGAAAACCAGTCTGATAAATGACTTCTGGAGGGTCCACATGAAGACAAGGAAGTGCCCTTACTGCAGGTAACTTGATAAAAGTGATGATGAACTTAATTCTTAGATGCTGATAATTGTCCAATCCCACAATGGTCCATTTGATGCTGATAATTGGGGTGTGTGTGTGTGTGTGTGTGTGTGTGTGTGTGTGTGTGTGTGTGTGTGTGTGGGTAGGAGTGGCAGGTTTACGGTACGTCGCGAACACAACAGTAAGCTCATTCTCACAATGCCGTCAGGAGTACAGGCCACTGGCAATACGGATGGTGAGTAATATTTTAATACATATGCTGTTTATTATTGTGCCAACAGTTATCCTGGTTGGGCAAGACTGAGAACAAGTGCACTGTTAACTTCTGACAGATGAAGTGATTTGTGGGAAGGAGCCTGTTTGTTTCTTTGTTTTTTTTAAGGAAGCTGTGTGTAGCTCTGCACCAACTCGTTGCCCATTCGCACAAACCCTAGGCGAATCCTGCCTATAAATATGCACATACAGTAAATAGATGTTACCCTGGCTTTTGTTTTTGTCTCCTTGCAGAGGACCTGATGGCTGGGAAGAGGGTTTACCTGACTGCTAGTACTGCTAGAGAACACACCAACAAACTGTGGGAGAAAGAAGGTAGGTCAAAACACACACAACGGCCCACTACCATGTGCGTACAACTGGACAGTTCAAGGGCCAGATTACATCGTATTAAGCACTTCAAAGTGAACATTTGAATAAAGTGTGGTTTTCATAGGACTACAGTAATATCTCATTTGAAATTAAGCATTTTAAAGATCATCATTTGTAATGGATGACACATTTACTAAGGCTTTGTGTTTTTGATCCCCTTTTTATAACTTATTTTAGGATGCAGAATGGCAGAGTAGCAAAAAACAGCTGAAACCTTATTCACTTGTAGCTGTGAGAAGGAATCCTTTTTCTAAATATAATCCCACAATATAACTCTAACCTAACTAACCTTCTCTCCTTCTTTCAGGTTTCTTTCTGAAGTGTCTTTTCTCTGGGATGGAGGAGGGGAAGCTATCAAAGGAGGGAGAGAGAGGTTTCTATCCAGACCTCTTCTTCCTGGAGCTACTGGTGGTCCCACCTTGCAGGTACAGTGTGCACAAACACACTCACATGCTGTACATTGAACCACTGGTAATAAAAAAATTGTACAAATATTAGTAGTGACCTCAACAGTTTTGCTGGAAGGTATGCACAGTCCTTAATATAGTAAAAGTATTTATTTTGTGTGATAATAAAGCTGAATACCAAAAGTATTGATGTTAGCAGAGGCTGTGTGACCATATAGCTTTATAACACCCCTCCTTCTCTCCACGTCAGGTATCGTCCAATCAATCGACTGGGTGACCAAATGTTCACAAACGGTCAGACAGTCAACATGCAGGCTGTCATGAAGGACTGCGGAGTCATAAGGAAACTCCTGGCCCTCATAGCAGGGGAGAAAACTCCCCAGCAGGAGGAAGAGGTAAGATGGTGTGTGTTTGTGTGTCCAGAGTTCTCCTCTAAACCCAAATTTTAAATTCATGTACAATAAGGCACACCTGCATATATCCAGTTAAAACATCTTTATTTTTGTGGTACAGGCGACCTTGTGATTGTGAACAGAACACGTCAACCTGTCCTGTCTTGTCCTCCTCAGGCCCCTGAACAGACCGACCAGACATTTCTGTCGGGGATCCCCGGGCTGACTTTAACAGATAAACTCTACAATGTATGGGTCCGGCTACAGACCCATGTCAACATCGTCTTCGACAGCGACATGGACAAAATGATGACAGAGAAATACCCTGGAATCAGACAGGTATCATACACAGATATATTGCTATTAATAAGCCTTCTTTGTTCGTTTGGTCCACCGATAAAGACATTCCAGTCGCCTAATTGTCCACTCTCCCCTGCCAGATCCTGGAGAAGAAGGATGGATTGTTCCGAAAACACATGATGGGAAAGCGAGTGGACTACGCTGCACGATCTGTCATCTGTCCAGACATGTACATAGGGACCAACGAGATAGGAATACCTATGGTACATTTGATCTAATTTTTCCCTAAAGAGAGAATACCAGATTTCCTTGAGGAAAGGGAAATATAAATGTCTCTGTCTCTTCCATGCTTGTGCAGGTGTTTGCCACCAAGCTGACTTACCCCCAGCCCGTCACTCCATGGAACGTGAAGGAGCTCCGTCAGGCCGTCCTTAACGGGCCCAACGTCCACCCCGGCGCCTCCATGGTGATAAGCGAGGACGGCAGGAGAACCATCCTATCAGCCACCAGCCTCTCACAGAGAGAAGCTGTCGCCAAGCAGCTGCTGACGCCTTGTCCTGGCCCACATAAGATGCCCATGAAGATAGTGAGTGATCGTATTCGCAGTCACTCACAGACATAAAACCCCTGCAAACCCTGCGGCATCAGTGACACAGCCCTCCACTCTTCTCCTTCTGTCCGTCCAGGTGAATCGTCACATAAAGAACGGAGATGTTTTGCTGCTGAACAGACAGCCAACTCTGCACAGACCCTCCATACAAGCCCATTGTGCACGAATCTTACCAGGAGAGAAGGTAAGACCTCGTCCTTCCAGGCTTGTTTGTTTTATTGTGATTTTATCATAAAAGCAGACTGGAATTAGATATTTAACAACCTGAACTTGATCTTAATTTGACGTTACAGGTATTGAGGCTCCACTATGCCAACTGCAAGGCGTACAACGCTGACTTTGATGGAGACGAAATGAACGCGCACTTCCCTCAAAATGAGCTGGGCAGAGCAGAGGCCTACACGTTAGTCAGCACTGACCAGCAGTACCTCGTCCCCAAGGTGGGTACACGCGCACTGTTTTCATAGCGTGTAACACAGCTTGCCACAGTCCTAAACTCTTGGGCCACAATAGCTGCATACACCTGATTGTGTTGGTAAAGTTTTTAACAAACTCATCAAAACTGAATGCAGTTTCTGTCTGTGCTGTTTTAACTGATAGTTTGGAAAGACCTATTATTGAATGTTTAGATTTGCCAACCAAGACATGTGGTCTGTGTTGTTTCATTAGACCTGAGTCAGTTAATTACACAGTTAATCTGGAAAACCGTGTTGAATAAGATGTGCAACTTCCTAATAACAGGACCATTCTTATAAACATGGACAGGTCAGTGCTCACGTTTCTCTATCTCTCTATGTTCAGGACGGTAAACCTTTAGCAGGTCTGATCCAAGACCACATGGTATCGGGTACGAGGATGACAATACGGGGCAGTTTCTTCACCAGAGTCCAGTACACTGAGTTGGTGTACAGAGGACTGACTGACAAACCAGGCAGAGTGAAACTACTGCCTCCGGCCATACTCAAACCACAGCAGCTGTGGACAGGAAAGCAGGTAATTAAAAGAGTGACATTTCAGTCTGCGTTTCAGTGAACGCCGAAAGAATTAATGAAACCGATGGTTAGTCAGTTTAGCCCAAATGTTGAAGTTAGAAGTTCACTGTGCTTTTTGTCTTGTGCTCCATACAAGAAGAAGGTGACTGTGCCATAATGTACTTGAATCAAATGCCTCTGCAAGCTCAATTGTACTATTGCGTCATGACTGTGGGGTTTTTTTGTAGGTGGTGTCTACGCTGCTGCTGAATGTAATCCCAGAGAAGGCTGTACCCCTCAACCTGGTTGGCAAATCAAAAATCCCCAGCAAAGCATGGATCCAAGTCCCACCACGAGCTGCTCCAGGATACAAACCTGACAGCATGTGTGACTCACAGGTACACGTGTACACACACACACACACACACACACACACACACACACAGTGGAAAGATTTCAGATTCAAAGTGAGGGGCTAGTTTTTTATTTATTTATTAACCCTACTTCCTTCCGTTTCTCTTTGTTTCCCAGGTGGTGATTCGTCAGGGGGAGCTGTTGGTGGGGGTCCTGGACAAAGCTCACTACGGCTCCTCAGCCTACGGTCTGGTCCACTGCTGCTATGAGCTGTACGGAGGGGGGACAAGTGGCAAACTGCTCAGCTGCCTGGCTCGACTCTTCACTGCCTACCTACAGCTGTACAGAGGCTTTACTCTGGGTAAGAAACCAGATACAGATAAGACTTCCTGACACACATATTACAGACAGCATTATTCTTTGATGTTTTTGTGTATAATTACTGAAGATAAATGAGTATTATGTGCTTTAAAATGTTAGTATTTATGTCTAGGTGTGGAGGACATCCTGGTGAAACCGGGCGCAAACAGGCACAGGGAAAAAATCATTAAAAAATCACTGAAGATTGGCACCAAAGTGAGTAAAAGCACCACCCTGTTTTCATTATTGATGTAAAGTCTAACATTGAAGGCCCTGAATGCACATGTGTTTAGCACCTTCATGAATGTACTACATTTTGTGTCATTCAGACACATAAAGAGAAAAATGTGAAAATTTGCAGCCTTGTCAAATTCAGTGGTTCCTGCTCAGTGGACGCCACTGGCCAAAATGGCTGCCACAGTGAAGGTGTAGTTCATGGGCCCCATGGTGCTCTAACATGACCACTGGGGATAAATATGTACTGCACACAAACACAAGCATTTAGTGAAATGGACTGAACCAGCGAAGAGTCTCTGCTGAGTGTCAGTGTATAGTGTAGTGAATTGTATCAGTTACAGGCCCCGCTCAGCACTTTCATCACAGAGTCTTAAAAAATCTGACCTTCTGTCAACTGCATGCTCACTGACAAGTGGTGCTGTCTATATGTTGCATTTAGCTCTCCATCTCAGTGTTCTCAGGGGATTTGTAAGGAGGAGGTGGCAGCATCCATTGCTGTCTGCCACAGTGTCTTTATTCATACTGCCATTAGGGGGCACCAGAGTCTTAATATTTCTTATTCTACACGTCGTGGCTTTAAATATGACCTTAACCTGCAATAACTGATGTTTTATTTGGCCATTTTGGGGAGGCAGCAGAAACAAGTTGTGAACACAACCTTGACGTATCATCACCTTTTAAGATTTTTTAG
The DNA here is from genome assembly GCA_031216445.1 of Lateolabrax maculatus. NCBI lineage: Eukaryota > Metazoa > Chordata > Actinopteri > Acropomatiformes > Lateolabracidae > Lateolabrax > Lateolabrax maculatus. Next base: position 22,140,794 of record CM062206.1, read on the forward strand.
CCAAACTTTTAAGCAAACAGTTCATTATTTTCACATCCAGCAGTTAGGAAGCAACATTATTTTAACATTGTTTTAGCGGAAAACAGCACTATGAGAGCAGTGGGTGTGAATCACAACAGCAGAGTTATCAGCCTGACAACTCAATAATGAGATGAAATGGATAATTCTCTGTAGGTTCATTACAATGAGGAACCCCATTACACTGTCACATTGTTTCCACATTTGTCACTTTAGTATTTAATTTAAAGAGGCTAAAACTGATATTTGTATATTGGTTGGTGAAAAGGGGTGGTTTGGTGTTCTTATCTAGTAGAAACATTTTTCTTTTCCTTTCCGTCTCTAAGGCCCTCCAGGCTGCCTTCAACCTGCCCCCCAATGTGGATCAGGCTGAGGCACAGAGCCGCTGGCAGGACGCTCACCTCAACCCAGACCAGAGAGACTTCAGCATGGCCGATCACAAGTTCAAAGAAGTGGCCAACCAAGTGAACAATGAAATTAACAAGGTAACCTGCTACTACTACTACTACTAGTACCACCACCACTGCTGCTAGTGACATTCAGTACAGCTATTAACACAAAAAACCAAAGAGGAAATGTGAACATTTGCAGCCTTGTCAAATTCAGTGGTTCCTGCTCAGTGGATGCCACTGGCCAAAATGGCTGCCACAGTAAAGGTGTAGTTCATGGGCCCCATGGTGCTCTAACATGACCACTGGGGATAAATATGTACTGCACACAAGCATTTAGTAAAATCAACTGAACCAGCGAAGAGTACCAGAGTTTAGTTCCTCTGGTTCCATGCTCCTTAGGAACTTTTTAGACGAAGAGGGCTAATTGTTCCATCACCTACTTTTCTTTTAAAAACATCTATTTTAAAATGTTGCCAGTCTTTACAGTTGATGATGATGATGATAATAATAATGATGAAATATTGTTGTGTGTGTTTGTAGGTGTGCATGCCAGTCGGCCTCCACACCTCTTTCCCGGACAACAACCTCCAGCTGATGGTCCAATCAGGAGCCAAGGGATCTACTGTAAACACCATGCAGGTACCCTCCCACAAAAAAAACACACTTCAACATTCATCCGTCAATGAAACCTCATGAGCTCTAGGGTGTTAACCTACAAACACCCTGACCTCTGTGTGTGTTTCAGATCTCGTGTCTACTAGGTCAGATCGAGTTGGAGGGCCGTAGGCCTCCACTGATGCCTTCTGGGAAATCCTTGCCATGCTTCCAGCCATATGACCCCTCACCTGGTGCCGGGGGCTTCGTTTCTGGGAGGTTCCTCACAGGCATCAAACCTCAGGTACATGAAGAGAGCTGTGTGTTGAGTAGAGGTCTCGTTTTATAAGTTTGCTATACTGTAGCTCCTGCACATTTGAAAGTCCTCTCTAGCTCTTTATAAGTCCTCTTTTAGTCCTTTTTATGATGATTCTTGTTACTTCATGATACATTCCTTACTTGTTTTGTCTCGTGTGCCACCTTGGTGTGTTCAGGAGTTTTTCTTCCACTGCATGGCTGGCAGAGAGGGACTGGTCGACACAGCTGTGAAAACATCTAGATCCGGATACCTGCAGAGGTAACGTAAACCCTACCGCTTAATAGTTCAGAAAAGGCTGCTGTTATCTTTTGAAGTGTGATCACATGAGTGTGCAGAGGCTTTCAGTTGACAATTGGTTCGATTCATGTTTTTCTCTCTCTCAGATATTCTGTTGCTACATGGCTTTTGCAAATAAACAATAGTTAATTCATAATTTTGGAGTCTGAAATATCTGAACAATGTAACAAGTAGTCCATGATTTGAACCAAAGTAGAACCACCCCCTCTCTTTCTATTTATTGATCCCTCTATCCTTCTACCCTCCTCTGCAGATGTGTCATAAAGCATCTGGAAGGCTTGGTAGTGCAATATGATCTGACGGTGAGGGACAGTGATGGATCTGTGGTCCAGTTCTTGTACGGTGAAGATGGGCTGGACATCCCCAAGACGCAGTTCCTGCAGCAAAGACAGTTCTCCTTCATAGAGGACAACTATGAGGTAAAACAGTGAAAAAAAGGACATATTTGCGACATGTTGACAATTTTTTATGTTGTCAGCATGTACATAAGAATGAGGAATGCTTTATTTTATTTTATTTATTTATTTATTTATTTCCTCAATGTCTGATGGTGGTATATGTTTTCTTGCTTTGTTGTGAACACCCTGATGAGTGCACCACCTACATTATCAAAACAATGAATAAATCTGGTTAGCTTATCTCAGGTGTTCAGTGTTCAAAAGAGACAGACAACTATCACTGGATTCATTTGATACAGACATTGACATCAGAGATAAGGTTCCTCAAAGTTTACAACAAGTCAGCCTCTTAAGGTTGGTCAGTTAATCTTTTATATTGGTCTGATACAACATGATGATGCATTGCAAAAAAAGTGAATAAAAATGACCTGAGCTGTTGACACTTTGCCTTTCAAGGGAATTCTGTAACCATAAAACTCAATAACAGCTTCTATGAATGGGGCAATGGTGTGTGAGAGAACATGTGCTGTCTGATCATGACAGCAGAGGTTTACACCTTACTAGAACATTAAACTGCAACTAAGCTAAGGATTAGGACAAGCCCACAATGCATTAGTATTTAGAAAGATCGCAGCCTTGTCAAATTCAGTGGTTCCTGCTCAATGGATGCCACTGGCCAAAATGGCTGCCACAGTAAAGGTGTGGTTCATGGGCCCCATGGCCCTCTAACATGGCCACTGGGGATAAATATGTACTACACACAAGCATCAGGTGGCCACAGCTGAACTAGGGAACAGCAGTATTACTCCGCAGCTGGCCATGATTAACACACAAATGTTCAACGTCTGTCTCTGAGGTTCAATAAAATTAATGTCTAACTTGCAACTGTGTGAATAATCAAAGATACATTAACATTTTCCCCTTTGAATAAATCTTTAGTTTAATTAGTTCAGCATTTTGGAAAACACGCTAATGCTTTTTCTTTTCAATAGTCGCATGAGAACATTGATACCACTCACATCTGTGTGTCAAGTACGGAGCAAGAGCCAGGAGGCTCTGTTGGCTTATCTTATCCTGTGCTAAGCTTAAAGGCAGGGTGGAAAACACAAACCTTTATCAATAACTTTTATTTATTAACTGTATACACTCACACTTCCTTCTTGGTCGACACTGTTTGCGAAGCTCTTTCTACTTTAAACTATGTCAGTGTCAGTGTCAGTGTTTGTGCAGAAAGCTATGTTGTTTGCAATCAGCCATGTGTCTGCTCGTTCCCGTTAGGTTATCAAGAGGTCCCAGGGCTTGGATGGGGTTTTGGCACGTTTGGACCCTGAGACAGCTAATCAACAGTTTGCAGCCATTCAGCGCTGGAGAACAAAGAGAGAGGTGGCATGTCCAAGGAGAGGTAGATAACAAAGTTTGGCTGGGCAGTAAAATGATTTTACATCTTTGCAGCTCAGACGTCTGTCTTCATAATCAGAGTGCATGTGTTTTACTGTTTTCCCCACATTTCCCACAAAATTTAAGTCACATTCTTTGTTACAAAGCAAAAGTGTGTATAGATTCTCTGGTTTTATGTGAAGCTGTAAATAAACAGTCCAGTGAAATCTTAGATATGAGTTGAAGCCTAGGCTAACTGCTCTATGATATCCAAACTGCTAAAAGCTCAGCAATGTTAACAACTGCTGGTCCTTGTTATGCTGTATATATGGTAATCTATGTAATTCACAAGTTCATAAAATTCAATAAAATGGGTCTGAAATCCCACTTTGAGCTATTCCAGATCAGTAGGAGAAGTCCTCCAGGAAGTGGGGAAACAAGTGTTATATGCTATAGTTGTACATTTCCTATGTGAATGTCTGTCATGTAATGTTTGTTTATGTGTTTTAATCCGTGTCAGGAGCCTTCTTGCTGTTTTCCCAGAAGAAGTTGGCCAAACTTAAACAGAGTGAACAGAGAACAGAGCCAGACATCTATGGCAGAAATGCTGCTATAATGGAGGTATTTACGCCCAACAACATTCAAATTTCCCAAATGCCATGTCAGTCCTGGGGTCACACTCTGTTCCTCCAGCCTCAGTACACACAGTGTGAAGTGGACCGCTGCCCTCTAACCCGGACTAACCAAACTGTTGGTGATCTCTGCTCCCTCCACAGCTCGTACAGCAGTGGCAGTCTCTGGATGAGTCCAGCCGATCAAAATACAGCAGGAAGTCCTCCCGCTGCCCCGAGCCATCCCTGGGCTTGTTCAGGCCAGACGTGTGCTTCGGATCCGTTTCTGAAAACTTTCACAACATCACAGAAAAATACCTGCAGAACAGAGGCAGCATGAGTGAAGACAGCCTGGACACCCACAGGTGCTGAATGTCTTTTTGTAGCGTTAACTTGTACCTTAACACTTAATTATACAAACTTGATCAACAACGCCATCAAATGATCAGAATAAATCTTCCCAAGTTACACATAAATCTAAACCATTCATGTATATAAATGAATATAAGCTGCAGTACATTTCGACAGAGCTACAAAATGTACACATTTTGGAGTAACAATAAATAAAATGAGCTAAAATAACAGAATATGTCCACGTCTGCCTGTGTGTCCTCAGCCTCCGCCAGCTGCTGCACTATAAGTGGCAGCGTTCACTGTGTGATCCAGGTGAAGCAGTGGGTCTGCTGGCAGCTCAGTCCATAGGTGAGCCCTCCACCCAGATGACCCTCAACACCTTCCATTTTGCTGGCAGAGGAGAGATGAACGTCACTCTGGGAATACCTCGGTAAAATCACCTCTATGTCTAACTCATTATTCAACTTTTTATGCAATATTCATATGAATACAGCAGGTCCTTAAACAGCCTTGGGAATTTCAATCTTGAATTTTCAGGATCTTTTAAAACACAGAACACGTTTTTCTTTTAACCAATATCAGTTACCAAATGCGATTATTTGTTTGTCTCTTGGCAGTGTTTGTGGTAAATGTTTGTTCGGGGCTCTGTAAAACTCATCGGGACTCCTTTTTTTTGTGCCTTTCGTACATCAACACTTACTTTTACTTGACTTACTTTTGTCCCCTTGCTCTCCCCTGCATCATCCATCCAAACCTTCCGCTGTACTTTTCCTCCATGTCTCACTCTCTCTCTACATGTCCATATGTCTGTCAGACTGAGAGAGATCCTGATGGTGGCCAGCTCCAACATTAAAACTCCCATGATGAGCGTTCCAGTGCTCAACAACAAGAAAGCCTTGAAGAAGGCCAAGACCCTCCGAAAGAAACTCACCAGAGTCTGTCTGGCGGAGGTATGGTTCAGCTTCTCTTGCCTCTTTTTGTCTTCTTACTTTTCATCTTCTTCCTCTTCCTTATCTTTCATTGTCTTTTTGTGCTTTTTTGGTCTTGTTCTTTTGATATGCTAGTATTTGTTCCTTGTCTACCCCTTTTATGAGACTTTTTTTATTTTCTCATTCATGTTTAACTTTTAGTTTGCACTAGGACTGTCAAATGAACGCGTTAATTTTGATTTATTAATTACAAAACAATTAACGTTAGCGCTAAAAAAGATTTACACAAGTAAATGCCTATAATATTATTATATCTGAGCCCCTGAGAGCAGAGCTCTGACCACTCAGGGAGCCACTGACACCACTGGAGTAAATCCATGAACGCACCCCTCTGACACTGTGACGCGTCGCTCAGTTCCAACCGCTGTAAAGAGTTAAAAAAGAGTAAAGTGGTCACTACTTAAATCTGGAATGGGGGACTTTTACATATAAATGAAGGTCCTTCACATTCAAGCACTCGTCAAACCAGTTCACACAATGCTGATTAACCCTCTCACCATCTGGAAGCTTCTCTGTTTCTATACCCGAGTTTTAAATCTGGTGTCTGTGGCGACATTCACACGCTGGCGCACCAGAAAGCGATCGACAGCACATCAGCGCACCGACCGGACTACAGGAGAGACCCCCGGAGTTGTTGGAGAAGCACTAAGCTTGTCTGTTAGATAAAAGAGGCGTCACTTGGTTTTATTTTAGTTGGCCAACTGTTTTAACTTCAAAATGAGTGTTTTTGTTGCTTCCTGGGATCACTGCCAGAAGGGGGAGACAAAAGTTTGGCACTCCAGCTAAACATCACATTGGTGCTGAGGTGATGAGCTTATGTTAAATATAAAATAAAATAAAATAAACTGTTATGGCCACATTTTAGACTGTGATTGGTGATAGGCTTATGTTCAATGATACTTTGTATTTGGAAAAATGATTGGAAATAAAACAATTTATTGATTTCTAATGCCCCCTTTTATTATTTCTATTCTATGCTTTAGTCATGTGCCACAATAATGTCATGTTTTTGAGTTGAAATATCCATATTTTGGGGCTTTTTCCAAGCAAATATGGAGATTAATTCATCAGCATATCATGTAATTAGATTCAAGATTTTAATCGACTGACAGCCCTAGTTTGCATACCTCTAGTTGTGATGGTGATGTCTTTGCCTGTGTGCATAACTCAGATTAAAATATAGATCTCACCACAACTGTGTGTGTGTGTGTGTGAGAGAACAGGTGCTGCAGAAGGTGGATGTGATAGAGACATTGCGGATCGAAAATCACCAAAAGTTGCGGACATTCAAAGTCACCTTCAACTTCCTGCATCCTGACCGTTACTGTGATGATAAGCTGCTATCACCCCAACAGATC